>OX621243.1:22500000-25000000 GCA_951640165.1 Pseudoips prasinana
CAACGCATGGTGGACAGCTTATAGCCAAGATACTGCGAGACAACCAATTGAGCCACTTTGAATTGAAATATGGTGAAAATCATAACTTACGTTTTATTCTAAGGGAGCCCGGTATAAGTTTTAGGTAGTAGAACGTGAGCCCTCACGTTCCAAATTGGACGTATAATAATCGCTATAAGACAGTAAACGTAAGAAAAATGGTATGGCTAACAGTAAAGTTCAGAATTGTTTCATCAAAGTTCCTGTTTACAATGAAACGAACAAAGGCGCTTTAAAATTTTCATATTTACCGTGATTATTGTAGGACTAATTTTTTAGGATACGATTAAATTCTAGTAAAATTAAGTTACGAAGGATTCAGAAGAACATGTATGTATAAAATAACAAGTTTTTAGATCTGGCTATTCAGTTAAATCGTATTGCTCGGGGGAATTAGCTTTTAGTAAGCTAGTTTAAAAAAAATGTTTTTTTTTAAATGGCCAATTTAAATATAAATTTAACTTGGCCATACATTGGAAATTTACTAATTTAAAAAATGTTACAATGTCAAATAAACAATTTTATTTGACTTATGACGAAGCACGTTAAAAAGTTATACCCGTTTTGGAATATAAAATATTTCCTTTATAAACGACTATCCACTTAGAATAGATGTGAAATCTATTCTAAGTGGATAGTCGTGGATAGTGGATAGGATAGTAGGTTATTTTATTTCGTCACCTTAAGGTGACAAAATAAAATAATTAAATAACAAGATCATGGACACATAAATAAATGAGCAGTTAAGTATTATTTTAAAATTAATTAGTTATATCTATATGTTAACCTCATACAAAATCCTCCGTCTATTCCATTGTGCTCAAACCGACTTGTTTACGCCATCAATTTCAATAGAATGGCGGTCTCTAGTAGATTTTATTCAAGAAAACTTGGAACATTTTGTTTTCGAATTGGTATTGTGCAAGTTTTTGGTGGGCTAATACAAAAATAATTTCGCCTTAACTTGTATATTTTTTTTAAATACTTTAATTTGACTTTGCGTTTGGATAAGCAATTTTTGACACATTCAAACTATAATAATATCCTGGGGCATTATTCACACACGGCCATTTGATTCCAAAATAAGCAGAGCTTTTACACACGGCTACACATCAATTTATACATTTCCAGTATAAGCTGATCTCGCGTTTTATAGGATATCCATACAATGACAGGGGAGCTTATATTGGAAATCTATAGCTTGAATTGTAGCTATCTAATGATATATTACACATACTACTTTTCTTATCTAACTAGATACTTAACTCAGATTCAGGATAAACAGACATGTAATACACATACAAAAAAATATCTGTCCTGGGTGGGAATCGAACCCACAACCTGCGACCTGCAAGCATTTACCAACCACGGCAACCGGCTCGTACTACTATTTACCGTGTCCCTACGCTTCTATGCAGTATTGGTGCGAAGACGGTGTTTACGAAAATAAAGCGCAATTTAAATACATTCAGTCAAAAAAGTATCGGGAATGGATGATTTGTTTATGGTTCCAAATTAAATTTTTTTGTTGTTGTTAGATTGGCACAACTGTTTTGCATTTTGGCGCGGAGTTTGAGTGGCATCTGTTATTTATATTAAATACAGTGCTGGTTTTAGTAATATCATATATAGTGTGTATTGCGAATTTCATAATGGACAATAATATCGAACAAAGAGTTTGTCTTAAATTTTGCATCGCTAATGGAATTTCGTGTTTGGAGTCACTGAAAATGTTACAGAAGGCTTACAGTGAATCGACTTTATCAAAAACTCGTGCTTATAAGTGGTTCAAAGCGTTCAAAAGCGGTCGAGATGTGATGAAAGATTTGCCTCGCTCTGGTAGGCCATCAACGTCTGCAACTGAAGTTAACATCGCAAAATTGAAGGAAATAGTGACTGAAAATCCTCATTCAACTCTGAGAGAGATAGCCGTCGAACTTTCTGTATCTCACGAGTCGATTCGTACCATTTTAACTAATCATTTGGGTATGAAACATGTTGCCGCTCGGCTAGTCCCAAAAGATCTGAATTTTCTCCAAAAACTCAATCGCATGAAAGTCGCTGAGGACATGGTAGAACGAGTCAATTCCGACCCAAAATTCATGAAACGCATTGTTTCTGGTGACGAGACGTGGGTTTACGAGTTTGACATGCAAACTAGTCAACAAGCTTCGGAGTGGCGCCTTCCAACTGAACCGAATTTTTGACCAAACACTCAACAAATACCATCCACCATATTCACCAGATATGGCTCCAGCTGACTTCTTTCTTTTTCCTAAACTGAAATTACCACTTCGTGGTACCCGTTTTTAATCGGTATAAGACATAAAGGAGAATTCGCGGCTAGAACTGAACTCAATTCCGAAAGCAGCGTTTAAAAAATGTTTTGATGAATGGATTATTCGTTGGCGTAAGTGTATCGTTTCTGAAGGAGCATACTTTGAAGGTGATAAAATAAATTTGGATGAATAACAAACATTTTGTATATTATTGATCTTTTCCTGGTACTTTCTTGACAGAGTAGTATGTGTATGTTGATAGAAACACCCATAAATATATGAAATTCAACGCGAGACAACACATAAACAACATATTGTTTTGAAGGAATGGCGTAGCTATAATTTCAAATTCAAAGTAGACTGAAATATACGATCTATCTTTACACAAGCCATATAAAAAAAGGAAATTTCATAGATAAGGACTTATTTCTAAGGTTAAGGTATTCTCACAAATAGAAATCAATTGTCATGTGGATTGTATAGAGACTAGTTTCAAAATAATGATACCATCATAAATATATACGTACGTTTATGTATATTATTAACTGAATAGTTGTAGTTGTGTGTATAGGTCGTATAGAAACTTCCATGCGACCTAATTACTAAGATCTTTTCATCTAATTATATAATTTATGACATCAAATGAATTAAACAAAATTTTAAAATATTTTTTTAATACAACGTTCGTTTCATGGAAATTAATTTCTATTACGCGGGAGACTTAACAATCATGCTTTATTCTTGGACACAAAGTACACCCTGAATCAGAAAGTATACATATGGGTCTGAGGTCACATAGTTATTAAGAGACGTGGTTTAAATAAAGTCGACCAAGCGTGTAGCATAGTGGTTAAGATAGTCCGCCCACTACTACTTCGGCGTACCTTGTCACAGGTTCGATCCACATAACATTATAAGTTATAATGTTATGTGGATCCGATTACGATACGGACGTTATAGTGTCAGAGTTTAAGGCTAGGAGAGCCGCTTGACTGTCTGAATGGACGTAGATTGTGTGATTGACATAGTCTTTTTGCAAGTTGGCTTCTGCACATACAATGATGGCATAAACATCTGCCTGGAAAATTGAGGCGTATTTACCCAGATTTTTACTGGCTTTGAATCTGGGTCTTTCCCCAAAAACTCCACAGCCTACGTCATTTCCCATTTGGAGCCATCAGTGTACCAAATTAGGCTCCCCTTCTTCCAGGATACTTTGTTGTTAGTCCAGTCGTCCCTGGAAGGTATCTCCACACAATATTTCTTGGTGCTGTTATATTGTGGGGGCAAAAAGTCGTAATATCACTATAACTATAACCGTGTCACTGGTTCGATCCACATAACATTATAACTTATAATGTTATGTGGACCGAACCTGTGACACGGTGCGCCGAAGTAGTAGTGGACGGACTATCTTAACCACTATTCTACACGCTTGGTCGACTTTGTTTAAACCACGTCTCGTAGAAATTGTTTCGTTTGCGGAAATAGCATAGTTGTGTAATACACATTATATAAAATACATCGTACATGTACAAAGCTTTCCATCTAAGTCAACACGACCAAAGTCACGGGTTACAGATAGTAATTACTAAATATTTACACAAGTTATCAATTGTGTCTGGTATTTCTGACATTTTCTGGTCTTGATTCAGTTAAAAGGATACTAGAGTTTTTATACTTTTGTTGCTGGAATGATTTCTCTCTTTTCGAAATTTTTCTATACAACCTAATTAGGTTAGGTTGTATAGAAAAAAATCGAGGAGAGAGAAATAAAAAACTGGATACTTAGGTAATATGGGGATAGTTTTTAGCTTACTTTATACACAAGTACAGTACTTAACTAGCTTCTTACTAAAAGACAGTAGACTATCTAAGGTAGACCGTAAGGTGTCCATAATGTCTGGTTATATAACTTGAAGCGACCTCAAAATGAGGTCGGGTTGTCGTTCACTGTAGGCACTTAATTTAACCCGCATGATGCTAGAGTAGTTTGTGACACACAGTAGACTACTTAAAGGTGAGCTCTGTAATATTTGTGGCACTAGTAAGACCAAGCCGTTTCTTGGCATAGATTTTCTATATATTCGCTCCCTATACACCAGTACAGTACAGTGGTACGGTTTAACCAGTTTGTTACTAGCACACTTTATAATAGACAGCATAAGGCTAAGTATATGTTGTCCATGATACCGGGGTTATAGTTCACCGTAGCTACTTAAGTATTTTATAAGGGATAGCGGATTAGTTAAAGCTGATCACGTAATATATACAAAAATTTGTCTGTCACTCTTATACACTGTAAAAGTGCTAGTACCGTTTAAGCTACAGACACGCTGTTCGATTTGTCCAATACATAAAAGAGCCGTCGTTCCTTAAATAGCTGAATACACTGTGTGGCGTCGCGCACACCAAGGAAACATTATATACATCAGTAGCAGTGCTACAACAGTTTAAGCTACAGACACGCTGTTCGATTTTGTCCACACTAGGAAACATACATAATAACATTAAAGAGCCGTCGTTCCTTAAATAGCTGACTACACTGTGCGGCATCGCGTACACCAAGGAAACATTATATACATCAGTAGTAGTGTTACAACAGTTTAAGCTACAGACACGCTGTTCGATTTTGTCCACACTAGGAAACATACATAATAACATTAAAGAGCCGTCGTTCCTTAAATAGCTGACTACACTGTGCGGCATCGCGCACACCAAGGAAACATTATATACATCAGTAGTAGTGCTACAACAGTTTAAACTACAGACACGCTGTTCGATTTTGTCCACACTAGGAAACATACATAATAACATTAAAGAGCCGTCGTTACTTAAATGGCTGAATACACTGTGCGGCATCGTGTACACTAAGGAATCGGGTCGGTACCCGCTGATCACCCGAGTTTTATCCCTTGGAATAAAAGTTGTAGATTCGTCTACTTTAAAGGTACTCGTTGATCTCTCGGAGGTAGATCAAACAATATTAATTTATTTTTAAGGTGCCCGTTGGTCTACTGGTTACATTTTAAGTTCCTAATGAGCCAATATTAAGATAAAAAAGTACACTTGCGTAGATAAATTTAAAACAAAGCGACCGTTTGTATGTGAATACGTCTCGTAACAGGATGAACTCAAAATGGCGGAGCTTCCCCTTCCACCGCGCGCGAAGGTTTTACAGTAACTTATCGAAACAAATTCTTTAATGCTATAGCTATTCACACAGGTACTTATATGAATATAATATAGAAAGTTTTGGATTTTTTTATGTTATATTTCATTATTGTTTATCTACTTAATATAAAATTTATAGCTTTATGTAATTGGAGGTGTTGATATTTTATGGAATAATATAATAATGTTTCTTACGTGTATTTAAAAAAACTAATTACTATAATAATAATTAGTATGAAAAATATTACTGCTGTTGTAAGATTTTTTATGTATTTTAATATATATATATATATATATATATATATATATATATATATATATATATATATATATATATATATATATACACACATCAACACAATCTAGGGATATTGAACATTTCATTGATTATCTAGAAAACTATAAACATTTTGTTATGACTGTAAATGGAAGAATTAAAGATAATTTCATGGCCGATATTTAAACATTAACAACACGATGCGATTTTGTTTTTCTAATTAATAAAAGTCTTAAATTAATTAAGCCATAGAAAATTACTGAGTGAACAAAAACATTTTATTCTTATAAAATTATTCAATCGAATTAAATGAATAAAAATCTTACCAAATCTGATAATCAGTAATCGGTATTTCCTCCTCTAACATTAATCACACAGCGGCAACGATTTTCCATACTTAAAATTAAGGTGTCAATGTCTTGCTGGGGTATGCAGTCCCAAGTTCTTTTTAAATGTTCGAAAAGTTGTTCTTCTGTTGTCAAGTTGGGCGGAAAATCCCTCAATGCTCTTCGCTGTAACCTGTCCCAGGCGTGTTCAATTGGGTTTAAGTCTGGCGACTGTGGAGGCCAATCTAATACCTGAACATCGTGTTCTCGAAGGGCGGCCCTCACCAGCCGCGCTGTATGGGAAGGTGCATTGTCATGCATGAGCTGAAATTCTTGCCCCGTTAGGGCCCTGAGCGGGACAATGACACGTTCTACTACCTCCTCACGGTATCTATGGGCAGTCATGCTGCCCTGAATCCAAATGAGTTGGGTTCGTCCGCCGATTCGTATTCCTGCCCACACCATAATTGTCCCGCCTTGGTAAGAGTGGACCTCCTGTGGATGTCGGAGACGGCTGACCCTGCCTGGAGTTCTCCAAACGCGTGTTCGTCTCGAATCTGGATGAAATCCATAGCGGGACTCATCAGTGAACAGCACCAATGACCATTGTTGATCACTCCATGTCAAATGTTCTTGAGCCCATAAAAGTCGCCTACCGCGATTGCCACGTCGCAGCGCTGGGACTCGTAGCGGTCTGCGAGCATGAAGACCAACTTCATGCAGCCTCCTTCGCACGGTTTGGTCGCTCACCAGCAGCTGCTGACCCTCCTGGAGCCTTTGCACTAGTTGCATCGCTGTGATATTGGGTAGTCTTCTGGCGGTCATTTGGAGAAATCGATCCTGTCTCTGAGTGGTAACACGATATCTACCTGTGTGCCGTTCTGCCACATCTCCAGTAGCGCGATAACGTGACCACAGCCTGGATACCACATTTTGGCTTGTGCCCAGAGACTCAGCAACGACGCGTTGAATAGCACCGTTTTGTAACATGCCAACTGCCCGTAACATTTCATCTCGACTCAAATGATGGCGTGGCATGACGCTAAAAAGCTTACACAACCAATTGAGAAAAGAAAATAAAACAATTTATCAGGTTTTCTTCAATTAACACGCAAAAAAAATTTTAATGCAACTTCTTGAAATTAGATACAACTCAAGATTGCGCTGTGCTTTGCGTGTTTTCATTTGTTTCTCATTTTAATTTTTAAATTTTGAATAAAGAATAGACAAGGTTTAAATCTGTAAATAAACTTTTTAAGGAAACTAAATAGGTTTTAAACAATAAAGCCATGTTTGATTTCAAAATAACGTATCCCTAGACTTTGTTGATGTGTGTATATATATATATATATATATATATATATATATATATATTAATATATGTATATATATATATATATATATATATATATATATATATATATATATATATATATATATATATATTAATATATGTATATATATATATATATATATATATATATATATATAAATCGCGAAGGTCTTCTTGCGTCTTTACTAACTACCACCCTGCGGCGTCCACTGAATGTAGTGAGATTTTTTATGTTTTCAATGCGTATGTAGAATATTTTAATCAGTATCATATCAGTAGTCGACGTCAAATTTCATTTAAACGTTAAATGGTGATATTCAAATTAAATATTTCTAGCTGAATTTGTGCGTCCGTTCACTCTTAAATCTTTCTTGCACACTGAATACCTGCGTATACCTACTAAACACTCCATGGACATTCCCGCCTCCATCCGAATGTATGTTTAAATCAATTCCGTATAATGCTCTGCATATATCATAATGATTATAATAACTAAATTACATCCATCTACTATTGAATTCAGATTGGTTCCGAATAACTGAATTAGTGCGACCGTTCACTCTTAAATCTTTCTTGCACACTGAATATCTCCGTATACGTTCAAAACACTGCATGAACATTCCCGCCTCCATCCAACCATATGTTTAAATCAATTCCGTATAATGTTCTGCATAATGATTATAATAACTAAATTACATCCATCCTGTGCCTCTAAGCTTACCTGTTTATACATACTTACCTGTCCAACTCCGAACTTACCTGTTCACAACAGCCTGTGCCTTTTGAGCTTACCACGACGAGTGAGGTAAGTTTGTATGTAGGTACAAACAGGTAAGCTCAGAGGTACAGGCTGGTGTGAACAGGTAAGTGCGGAGTTGGACAGGTAAGTATGTGTGTATGTATTACAAAGTCGAAACGTCTCTTCAAGAAAAAAAAATATGAGGGTTGGAAGAAATTTTGTTTCTCCCTCTCTCCATCTTCCCCGTCTTCCCTTAAGTGGAAAAATATTAAAAGATTTTGACGTGGCTGCGTTCCCTGTAATCCTTCAATAATTTCTCGGGAGACAGCTAAATCCTTCCTTAACAAATTGGCCCCGTCTTATGTTCCTCTGTATGGAGAATGTCCTTCTTTGGGTATAAGTCCTCCCTCCTATGACCCTCTAGATAATCCTTTTTCTCTACCTGAGCTGGAGGCTGTATTACATAATGTACAGGATTCAGCTCCAGGATTCGATGGTTTTCCCTACTCTTTTTATAAAATGATGGGTCCTCTTGGTCAGCAATATCTTTTAGATATAATAAACTTATGTTTCTCTCAGGGATGCGTCCCTAACAACTGGAAGACACAATTAATCATTCCAATTTTAAAACCTGGGAAATCACAAAATAACCCAGATCACTATCGTCCTATAGCTCTTTCTCCTGTTATATGTAAAATATTTGAGCACCTAATTAAAAACAGGTTGGAATGGTTCGTGGAAAATAGAGGTATTTTAGCGGAATCCCAGTTTGGTTTTCGTAAAGGATTTAGCACAATGGACAGCCTCGCTAGCTTTGTGACCGATGCACGTATTGCCTTTAGTAAGAATAAATCTGTTCTTGCAGTTTTCTTGGACATTTCAGCTGCTTATGACAGTGTTCTTCTTTCAATACTCAGGACTAAGTTAAGTCAGCTGAGTATCCCAGTAAGGATGATTCATTGTATCTGCAATCTGCTATCAGGTCGCCTGATCAGCCTACACATTCCTGGGGAAAGGTATGGTCCCAGGTCAGTGTGGCGTGGATTACCGCAAGGCTCTGTCTTGAGTCCTTTATTGTACAATATTTATACATGTGACTTACATAGGTCTCTCAACATCAATTGCCAAATTTTGCAATATGCTGATGATCTTTGTTTGTATGTTACTGATTCGTCCATTAAAGCTGCTAAAGAATCCATGCAGGTTTCTCTAGATTCTTTAAACAACTGGCTTTTCTCCCATGGTCTCCATTTATCTCCCCAAAAATGCTCATCAGTCATATTTACCCGTAAAAGAGTGATCCCACATGTTCACCTAGAAATTGAGGGATCTCCTATCAGAGTTGAGGATAGAGTAAAGTTTCTGGGTGTTACTTTAGACTCTAAATTATCTGGCGTTTCACATCTTAATTATATTACTAACAAATGTGAAAAGAATGTAAATATGTTACGTGCACTTGCATTTGTTTGGTGGGGTGCTCACCCTTTCACTCTGAAACTTATCTACAATGCCACAATAAGAAGCTTACTGGATTATGGCACTTTCTTACTTGAGCCCTGCAGTAAAATCGCGTTGGCTAAATTAGAGTCCATTCAGTCTAAGTCACTCCGTATTGTTCTGGGTTGCATGAAATCCACGCCCATCAATGCTTTGCAGGTGGAGAGTGGAGACGCTCCCCTTGTTATTCGTAGACAATATCTTGCTGACAAATGTTTTTAAGGCATATTTTCTCAACAATCACAATATATTGTCAAAACTGTCTGAATTAGTTAGTTTATATGATCAGAGTGAGTATTGGAAGCACAAAGCAAGCCCTCTAATTCTAAATTCATTTAAAAAGATTAGTATGGTAGAGATGAAATCCTCTGTTTACCAGTGCACTAAATTCCCATTGTATGACTTCCCATATGAAATTCTAAATTTTAATCCAAATTTTATTCCTCACATTGGCATAGATAAACAAACTATTCATGCCAATGATGTTTTCTCTTCTATTGTTTATGATAAATGGAGAGTCTATCATAATTTTTTTACAGATGCTTCAAAGTTATCTGATGATAGTAAAACAGGTGTTAGTGTATATTATTTAAATTCTAAATTTTTTTACAGTTTTAGTGTCCCCCAGAGGCTTCTGTTTTTTACTGGGGAGTGCATAGGTATCCTTGAGGCATGTGTATTTATCCTATCTCATAATACTATATCCAAAGCTGTTATTTTCTCAGACTCCAAAAGTGCCTTGGCTGCTATTGTCAAAAATCCTTTTAAAGATTCCCTTCGCTCTCCTATTATACTGGAAATAAAAAAATGTCTTCATTCTTGCTCTATAAAGAATGTAGAGGTCATATTAGTATGGATCCCTGGGCATTCAGGTATAAGAGGTAATGAGTGTGCAGATGCATATGCTAAGGCTGCTATTACCAGCAATTTTGCTGGTCCTAAATATTTTTCGGTGCAGGTGTATGATCTACTTCACCTTCCCAAAACTGATATGCATAAGTCCTGGCAATGCTCTTGGATCGAATCAAGTAAGACCAAGGGCCATTGGTATGCCTCTATTCAACCAGAAATACCCTCTAAACCATGGTTCTACAAATACAAAAAGTTCCTAAAGGAGACGGAAACCTATTCATACAATATTGGGCTAGGATGTAAAAAGATAAAAGTGGTTTCAAATATTGGGTCTATAAATTATCAGCCAATCACAAAAAAAAACATGGATTTTTTCAATCTGTGAGCAGAGTTATAAAAGATTTAGTACTTAATAGAGAGGTTATGTACCAACCTATACTTAACAGCTGATTTTTAAGAGCGATTGCTATTTAATAGTTATCCGTGTCCAGTATGTTAGCAAAAGTCGTACACGTTAAGCAATATCAGAAGTCCGTAGAGAGAATGCAGTTGTCGAGGGATATAAGATAAGATAAGATAAGATAAGATAACTCTTTATTGTACACCAAAACATTACAGAATACAATAGCATACATTAAAAAAATGGTACAATTGGCGGCCTTATCACTAAATGTGATCTCTTCCAGGCAACCTAGGCAGGGATTGGAGTATGGAGTAACCGAGATAGGGTAGTTGTCAGTGCACATGAGTATAGAAATGATACGCACTGGTATCATTACAAAAAAAAAAATGTCAAGAGTCATTTAAGATAAATTACATATATATTATATATTAACCTACATACTATATTATATATATACTTATATTTCATAAATAAATACATTATCATAAACAAAACTAAAGTAGGAACCGTTGCTGAAGTTCATAAACTAGTTGAAAGTAAATTATTTCGTACCTTTCTGCAGGGACAGGTAGTGATCTTTCACTAGACTCTGAAAGTTACGTAAAGATTGAGCTTGGCGTACTGACAATGGCAATTCATTCCACAAGCGAGCTCCTTGCACAGCAAACGATTTGTCTAGAAAGATTGTGGAATGTGCTGGCATTGTCAATTTTAAATTATTCGATGATCTCAGAAGCTTCGAATGTGATTCATAAAGGAATGAAAAGCGTGCTTTGAGGTAAGAGGGCGTTGAAGGAGTAAACAAAACATTGTATAGAAGTGAGAGAATATGGGCATTCCGGCGAAAGCGAATGGGTAGCCACTTGAGCTTGTTACGAAATTCAGTGATATGGTCATATTTCCGAAGACCGAATATGAATCTTATGCAGACGTTTTGGAGACGCTCAAGTTTATCAAGTTGGGCTTCTGTAAGATCAAGATAGCTGACATCTGCGTAATCTAGTATTGGGAGAAGAAGGGATTGAGCAAGCGCGATTTTGGTGGTAGTTGGGAGGAAGTTACGAAGTCTTCTCAAGGATCCAATTGATGCAAAAATTTTCCGACTGACGTTTTGTAGTTGAGGGCCCCAGGAAAGGCAGCTGTCAAAGAATATGCCTAGGTTTTTAGCTTCACGACTTATTTGTAAAACATTGCCTCCAAAACGAAGTTGTGGTAGTTGTGATAAATATGCCTTAGCCAACATCCTTGAGCTACCAACAACAATCACTTGAGTCTTCTGTGGGTTAACGTGTAGTCCGTGAGCACGACTCCACTCACTGATGTTATCTAAATCGGTATTCAAATTATTCACAGCTTCAGCCAATTTATTTAACGGAGCCTGATTATAAATCTGAAGATCGTCTGCATAAAGGTGGTAGGAAGAATTAATACGTTTAGAAATAGAATTTATAAAAATTGTGAATAATAGTGGAGACAAAACGCCACCCTGAGGCACGCCTGCAGTAGTATTACACCAAGAAGAAAAGGAATTATCAATACGAATACATTGCCTGCGGCCAGACAGGTAACTACGAAACCAGTCAATAACTGTTGGAGATACGTTAAGAGTGCGCAATATCCCCAGCAACACATCAAAATCCACGGAATTGAACGCATTGCTGAAATCTAACAGGGCTAGCACTGTTAGATGTCCACGTTCCAATCCAGCTCTAATGTCATCTGTAATATGGACCAGGGCTGAGGTAGTACTATGGCCAGGACGAAAACCAGACTGGAAGGGATTAAGGAGGTTATTTATTGTGAGAAAAGCACTTAATTGGTTGTGGACAAGGCGTTCAAGTACTTTGGACAGGAACGGAAGGATTGAAATAGGACGGTAGTCGGAAAAGGATGCTGGTTTGGCTTTTTTTGGAAGGGGAATTATTTGGGCATCTTTCCATATCACTGGGAAGATACCCGAACTTATAGAGGAATTTAAGATGTGAGTTATGGCAGGAAGAATTTCGTTGAGGATAGGAAGGACCATATTACGGGTGACATTGTCATTGCCTACTGCGTTAGAAGTGATGGATAAAACACTCTTCCTAACGTCACAATCAGAAACTTGACTAAAAGAAAAGGGAGAATAGCTGGGAGAGGGAACTAATGATAGATCTCTTAAGGTGTTTAATTTTGTTGCCCTGTCAAAAATGAGCGAAGTTGAGAAGTGCAAATTGAGTGAATTAATGTCTAAATTATTAGGAGTAGTTTCATTTCGAGCTTTCCCAACTCCCAATGAACGCAGAAATTTCCATATTTTAGCTGGATCTCCACTCTCAACCGAGTTGTGGATGTGTTGGCGTTGTGAATACCTACACACCTTATTGCAGCGATTTCGAAGAGAAATATATTTATGACGGTTTACATCGTTAGGCCTACTCGTGAAACGCGACTTAGCTGCTGCTTTCTTAGCTACGAGACTTTTTATTTCAGGCGTTAACCACGGTGCGGGGAGGTGTTTTACCCTAATTTTTCGAAGTGGGGCATGCACATCGTATAAACTAAGAATATTTTTATTGAAAATGTTAATTTTCTCATCAACTGAATCAGCGGCTATAAGAGGAGACCAGTCAATTCTGCTAGCATCTGCTCGAAGAGAATCCAAATTAATACCACCAAAATTACGTTGAAGAATGATTTTTGATTTTGCCTTAGGTAGGCGAATTTTATAAGATAGGAAAAGGAGATCGTGATAAGAGAAAGCATCGGCTACGCACTGTCCGTGCTTAGCGATGTGGTCTTTCGAAGAGACAAGAATAAGATCTAGAAGAGAAGATATATAAACAAAACAATAACAAAATACTCAAATCACACACGCACTAAACGATACAAGAAACGAGTCTATCATAGATTAGGATTTAAAATCTGTCACCAGTCACTGTCAGCATCGATTTTTTTTATAATGTTTTCGGCTCTGGCTTCTTCGGCCTTATGAGCCAGCTGTCAGCATAGATTAAAAATATAGTTGCCAATAACTAATAAATCGATTTACACGATAACCGATGTTATGATTTCTATTTATTTTGTTGATATTTAATTTTTTACTGTTGACATTATGTTAATGTATTTAGGTAATACTTATTATGATTAAATCAGTTATCTGGTGCAAGAGTTTTTATATTACATTGTTTGAACTCATTAATGTTAATCGATTATAGTAATCAACAACCAATTTAATTCGTGACTTAAACTTATTTTGAGATTTCTCGTTTTCCAGATTGTAAATTGGGTCAATTTTTTACAGTTTGAGATAGAAAAATGTAACGCTTTTTTTAAACCATATCTCAACTTATTACAGTCAGGCCCAGAAATCCCCGTCTCCTTTGTAACTTCAGTTATTTGCAGAATCCGTCTTGGCCATTGTTGTACCCCTGTCTTCCTTCATAATATTAGGATTCGTGACAATTCCTTGTGTGAATGTGGATTAGATGATGGATCCCTAGATCATATTTTTCTTAAATGTCACTTAAATAAACCTTTCTCATTTGCGAATATTTCTTCTTTAAACGTTCACCATCCTCTGAATGTACGTCACCTTCTTTCATTATTTCCTAATCCCTTAATGATAAATGCTTTTATTAAATTTATATCGACTAACATGATAAAATTATGATATTTATGATTATTGTCTTTGTTGATACGTAATTTATGTATTTCTATTCACTAACTCATATTTGTGTTTGTCTTTTGTTACAGGCTCTAAACTAGTGCCACAAAAATAAAGTATTAATTAGCCTTTGTAGTTTCCCATGAGCAGTCAACAAACATGTGACACTGGCAGAAATTGCTGAAAACATCGGCAGATTGCCATAACACAAAAAAAAACTTCACTTAAATTTATGTTATTAGGTGGCTTGAAAGATACATTAGACAAGGAATTATTAACATCGAGTGGTATTCCTTGATTTGGTACGAATTCATCTGCTTTATAATGTTGAAGAAGTTACGGTTTGCCAATTCAAGAATCCTCCTTGCACTACTTTTCATTATGATTCATATATTATTATAATCACTAACTATAATAATAGACCAAATAAATAACCACTACAATACAATAATTCACTTTGGTGACAAGCTTGCATCACGGCCGGCACATGTCTTTATGTTAAAAACTTCGGCACGCGAGCGCGCTGAAGCCCGCCGCCCCGCGCCCCGTTCCATGCGTCCCTTGTGAACCCCGAATAGGCCTCTCAGACACCGTACCTAGTGCCGGTTTAAGGATATTTAAGAGACGCAAGATAGTTGTCACGAAAACATGATAAAAACTTGACAAATTAAGTATGATATTCAATGGACACGATAAGATCGGTGAACTGAACTCAAAGTATACGTGGTAAATTATACGCTGAACACTAGCGCCCTCCAAATTTCAGTCTGACGATGGCGGAACTATATTATACGCTAAAAGGCATTCTAGTGATGGAATTACGTCCATGCCAATTTTTCGCCCTTGGATTCTAATGATCATAAGGGACCCTTGGGCTAAAAATGAGGGTCGGTCAATCTTGCGTCCGTATACCGGACGCACAAAGTCAGTCGGACGCGGCATCATCGGTAAATAACGCCATGTAGGACGCAACATGTCCTTCAAGATGTATATATATATATATATATATATATATATATATTAGATCAGGTGATCAACGGGTCCTGACCCAAGGAAACATAATGTACATTAGTAGTAGTGCTAAAGCTAGTGAGTTCAATGAACGTAGTATTCGTTAAATAATTTATGAAAATCAACACAAATAAAAACAGAATTTCTGGACAAAATAACACATCCCATCTAAAGAGATAATAACCTAATTGAACAAGTAACTCAGTTTAAATATTTAGGTAGTGTAAAAAAGAAGATACGAGACCTTCAGTCGTCATTAAAATCAAAACAGACATTCCACAAGTAGAAACACCTTTTCACTTAAAAAAAAAATATATATATAAATATAAAAAATATTCGAAAAAAGCTAATAAAATCATACATCTAGAGCATTGCCCTTTACGCTTGTGAAACATGTACCCTAGGACAAAAAATAGGGAAAAATTGCAAGCCTTTGAAATTTGGTGCTGGTGTCGAATGTAGAAAGTGTCCTGGACAGAAAAGATCACCAATGAAGAGATATTAAAAAGAGAAAATTAAGAAAGACACATTAAACAAGAAACATAGAAACAAGAAGGGGTAAGGTAAGGACCAGTTCATCACAAATATAATAGAAGAGAAGATAGACGCAAGAAGAAAGAGAGGAAAACCGAGAAGAAAGTTTACTGATCAACTTAAAGAAAAAATATAAGTTCTAAGGAAGTAAAAGAGATGGCTCTATAACGGGATGAATGGAGAATGCTACACAGACAAGTGCCAGACACTTTAATTTTAGATGGATGTAGTAGTGCTATCCCACACTCCGTACATCAGTAGTAGTGGTAAAACAGTTTAAGCTGCTTCTTACCAGCGCACTTTATAACAGACAGCTGATTAGCTAAGCTCTGGCTTGTCTAGTCAGCTGTCTCTAATTAAATAAAGTTCTCAATATGAGGATTACTTGTCATTGTCGTTAAGTACAGACCTGAAAGTGAACCTTATGCTTATGTGATAAAGTTTAAAATCTTTAATAGCTGAATGTGTTGGCGTATGTACTTATCCTGCTTGATATTAGAGTGCTCGAAGAGTAGTTGAACGTGTATCATTAGGTTGTAATAATGTTTTTAAAGTTAGCCTAGGAGGGTTACATCGTTTCACCGCACTACACTGGATTTTATTTTGAGGTAGATTCACCAGTATCATCAAAAGTCATTCTACCGGTGCGTAATCTTTGTTGTGGTTCCGTTTTGGTTGCTTTATTTAAAACAACCAATACGGTCGTGACATTGGGTATTGCGCAAGTATTTTCTCGGTAGATATTCATAGAGGGAGATTCTTTTACATTTTCTATATTATTATAATCATAAACTATTAAAAAACAAACCATAGTTTTAATATACCTCGGGACTAAAAAAAAAGCAGTCCAACGTATCTCTTATGAAAAGGAAAGTGAATGTGTAGTTCTGACGATTTAGTTTTGCTGTGTAATATCTATTGTGGGTAAATAAGCGTCACATTAGAACCTGTTGATCGTTTGTGCGTTCTGGTTAAGCAATTGTAATAGTTTGACGGGCCTGTTGGCGTGGTTGGCAAATGCTTGCTTTTCACGCCGGAGGTCGTGGGTTCGATTCCCACCCAGGACAGATATTTGTGGGCATGAACATGTCTGTTTGTCGGGTCTGGGTGTAATTATCTATATAAGTATGTATTTACAAAAGAAAAGTAGTATATATAATATAATATCAGTTATCTGGTTTCCATAGTACAAGCTCTGCTTAGTTTGGGATCAAAAATGTGCACAATATTTTCCATAATGAAACGAAAATACACATACAAATATTTTCGTATTTGATTATTCATTTAGTTGTATTTCACGATTTATTCTACACGTTTTATATCTAGGCCGGGAATGGTGACTGTAAAAGTGTTCAGATGTCTGAGAGGCGACAAAATATGATGCAAAGTATTTCTGTTAAAAGATCTAAGACTAAAAAATCTCAGGAAATTATAATAAAAATCTTTTTTCAATAAAATAGTGTATTTACAGTCGTTGGTTACGTGATTATTAAATAATTTAACAAAACATAAAAATCTACAGTCTATATCTAGGTACATCAGTAAATTAGAGGCCAAATTTTTAGTGTCCTTTCTTGAAGCCCCAATTTTTGTGGTCGTCATGACCGCCCTTGCTACCGTGGCCAAGGTGGTGGTGGTGGTGTTCGTGGTGGCTGCCCTCGTCGTGGTGGCCCTTGTGGTCGTGATGATGACCTCCCTTCTCATGGAAGCCCTTCTTACCGTGATGGTGCTCGTGGTGGCCGTGATGTTTGTGTCCCTTGTCGAAGTGACCACCCTTCTTGTGTCCATGCTCACCGTGGAAGCCACCGTACCCTTCTTCGAATCCGGATTCACCATGTTTGTCGTGGAAATGTTTGTTTTTCTTGAACTCATCTAAACTGTGAACACCATGATGTCCTTTCGTGGAGTGGCCCTTGTGGTAACGTCCCTTTTCTTCGAAACCGTGACCTTTCTCGCCCTTTTCACCGTGGTGGTGTGCATGGTGGTGGCCTTCGTCGTGGTGGTGATGTTTCTTGTGGCCACCATGGTCGTCATGGTGTCCCCTGTGTCCCTCGTGATGATGGTGGCCGTGCTTGCCGTGCTCGTGATGGTGGTGTCCTTTGTATCCCTTATCCCCCTTACTGCCATGGTCGTGGTGGTGGTGTCCATGGTGTTCTTTGCCACCTCCCGACACGTGGTGGTGCCCGCTGGCCGCGGCGTCTAGGTCGGCGTCACGTTTCTCCCGCAAGTCCCGGGCCTGTGTTACCGCTACTAGTGCCAGCAGAGCACAGCTCGCTATGAGAGCCCCTCGCATGTTTGTACTTGTCGTGGACAGATCGAGATGAGATATAGTACTTTTTGCGGTGCTCGACAACGTTTTATAGATATTGTGGCTC
This sequence comes from Pseudoips prasinana, assembly GCA_951640165.1. Classification (NCBI taxonomy): domain Eukaryota; kingdom Metazoa; phylum Arthropoda; class Insecta; order Lepidoptera; family Nolidae; genus Pseudoips; species Pseudoips prasinana. The sequence goes on from OX621243.1 coordinate 22,518,486, forward strand.
TGGTTTTCTCGTGCCTGCATTGGGCAATGATTGCAGCCGCTCGGGTGCTTGCACTTACTTATTGCCAAGGTCAAATGCCCTATACTATTAGTCAAAACATTAATTAATGTTTTAATTCCAATAACGGTGACTAAATATTAATCTTAGTAGTGTATTCATTATTTTACGATATAACGAAATGCATAATTTGGAGGCCATTTGCCTCTTATGTCCAAAGCCTTCTTTTTGATTATTAATTTTTTAACATCAATTATATTTAAGATGTCTGATAGGCGACAAAATATGATTCAAAGTATTTCTGTTAAAAGATCTAAGCCTAAAAAATCTCAAGAGATTATAATAAAAATCTTTTTTCAATAAAATAGTGTATACAGTCGTTGGTTATGTGATTATTAAATAATTTAACAAAACATAAAAATCTACAGTCTATATCTAGGTACATCAATAAATTAGAGGCCCAATTTAATTTAACATAAATTTTATTTAAAACCATTTTATTTACGAAGATGGTAGGTAGAAAGTTCTTTGCGATCATGAATTTATAGTAGTTAGTAAACTCACACGAGCGTGAATGTTAATAACAGAACCGACAGACCTCCGACTTTAACTAGAAGAAGAGTTGAAACTTTTGAACATCTGAAGGGATTTTCATAAACATACGTAAGAACTATTTTGAATAAACATTAATATGAAACTGCTTTAATATGTTTAAAGAAATTTAAAGTAATCTATCTATCCATTTGGGAGCTATACAGGTTTTTATAGCACTCCCTATCTTTGTCGAGGTTTAGTTAGGCATATGAACATACAATCGAACTAATAACAGAGTCTCATTTAATATTCCATCAAAGGCAGTGAGACATCATAAGACATTTCATCTTCCGTTAGTATCAACAAACTATTGTCAAAATGCATTCTATGGCGAACAAGCAATTTGTTAAATAAATAAATAAAATCTTTTAATCTTGACATATTTGTCAATAAAACTGAAACAGTGAGAGGGGTACTCAGCCTAGACTTTTTCTCTAAATTTAATACTTAGACTGAAATGAATTAATTTAAGCTGATCACATATTTATAACATATACCACTGTCTATTCGTGGAGACCTGTAATTGGCCGTCAATTACTGTTTTGGTTTTTATAACTGTTTTATGTGCTGTTGGTCTTCCTTAATATTAAATAAATAAATATATTGGCTCGTACCAATATATTTATTTATCCTGTATCCTGGTTTTGTTTTAAGAATAGTGAAGAGCAATTCGTTGATCACAATGATAATATACACATGTAATTTAAAATATAATAAAATAACCGGATAAAATATCTGGACCCACATATACGGATATCACGCCGCGCCATCTAAGTTTTCCCTTCCTTTTTTTTTGATACTTTTTTTTGATACTTTTTTGATACAATGGATAGAAATACTTATAAACTTTTATGTAGGGTACTTGGTTTCAATTTTTTATATTATGCTTAGGACCGATTCGGATAATTGGCGATTCTGTTAATCGGCGTTCGGATAACTGGCGCTCTTCTACACGTATAATATACCACCCAGATCAAGACCAATAAACATGTTTATGAACAGAACTATTTATCTTGTTCTAGGATCGAACCCAAAACCTTTGGATCTGTAGGCAGGTCCAAGACCAATAACTGTAATATGTATCCGGAAATAACCGCGGAACCTAAATTAATAATACTATATTAATTTAGGTTCTGTGGTTGTTATAGTCAATTTCTACTTCAAACGCGTTTGTTTATATAACTAATCCAAGGAGTCAAGTTAATATTGAGCTGAGCCATCCCACATATTAGAGCAGTTTACTCTCTGCAAAGTTGGATTTGCGAGACTTAGAACCTGTTCTCTAATTGAAGTAACGTTAGGTAACTTATACCTCTACGGACCGTCTGAAGTAATTTTTACCGAGTGTGAAAATTTTTGTAGGAACGGAATCAAATTGAAAGCTCATATTAGTAGTCGTTACTGTACTAAATGAAAAGTAAAGAATGTAAGAAATTTCAAATTGCACATAGCGCTGAGTTTAAACATAACATAACATGTGAAAATCAATCTTATGCAGGTACAGACGCCAGCACATCAAGCTACCCCAATCTGTAAATTTTCCCCAAATTTCCCCAATTGAAGGTGAAACGTAGGCTTATGTGATAAAGTTGAAAATCGATAAAGTAAATTAAACAGATTGGGGTACCTGTATGTGCTGCCGTCTGTACATTTTACTCGTAGGTACTCTTAAAAAAGTGTTTAGCTCTGAGTGAGCGATAGAGGAGCTCATAGCCAGTTTCACTCACCGGTCGCTAAGACCCCACCAGTAACCGCCTAGAGTCGAGGCTCGAACCCCACAGGGGTTCCCTCCGGCGCGGTTACGTAGTTTGTAGTTATAGCTAGACGGCTGGAGCCCTCTCTCCACAGTCCGATGAAGCAGTGAAAGCCTCCTAGTAATACGAGTAGTATGCCTCATTTTAAAAAAAGTGGTCCCTTAGTGATCGGCAAGGTTTAGATTCTGAGCGTTTCATGCTTCGAAGGGCACGTTACCTTGTCGGTCCCTATTGTTAGTCAAGAGACGTTCAGCCATGTCAGAGGCCTGGGCCCCGTTTAATAAAGCTGACAAGTCGACATACACGTCCAAAAATGACATAATTGTAGAATTGTCGTGCTTAGGCTGTTCAATAAAGGTGACAAATATGTAAAAAGTCGATATAAAATCTTTGACATATTTGTCATTTAAAAAAACGTTTAATAAAACTCGACATATGTCAAAAAACTACAGTCAAATTATTTTCGACAATTTTCGGTTGACAATTGTCGGATTGTCGTGACAATTATGTCAACTTGTGACATATTTGCTGATCATTCTGTTTTATGAAGATAAATGAGGGTAAAACAAGAAAAAAATATCTACAAAGTAATGGATTGAAGTAATCAAAAATAAATAATAATAATTTAACATTATTAAATTGATTCTGCTTTTATATAACCATCATTGCCTCCTCGTTTGTATTTGTTCCATGTATTCGTCATCACTACTCTCGGTGCTCGATGTAAGTACCATTTTTTGTATTAAACCTTTTATAAACATTTTCTTACACCTTCACAATATTCAAAATATGAATCGCGACAGAAGGTAAGGCGCCTGTCAGAATTTTTGGACAATTCTACGAATATGTCAATATGTCATGACAATTTTCTGTTTAATAAAGCCGAATTGACAAGTTTTTCATGACAAATTGTCGCCTGGCACCTGTCGCTCAAAAAGTTTTATTATACAGAAATATGTCGGATTGTCGTGACAACCCGACATATTTATGGATTTTCCACCATGACAATTTTGTCACCTGTAAGTTTTATTAAACAGAAGCATTGTCGAATTGTAACTTTTTGACATATGTCGGACTTGTAGAATTGTCAGCTTTATTAAACAGGCCCCTGCTGGTTAGCTTGAACAACTCTGCTACCAGTATTACCACTGCTCGTATGATACAGGAAGAATGCTTTGTTTATCCCATTATAATTACAAAACAAAATGGACAAATAAATGTTTGCTTAGACTTATATTAAATGTGACTTCTTGTGTGCTTCTTTGACTACAAATGCTAAGGTTACGGAACACGTTTCGCTCCAGGTTCATAAAAAGAACTTAATAATGATACTTTTTAAATCATATCAGTATATAAGTCTGAATTACCACGCCTTTTGTCGAAATTAGAAACCATTGGTATTCGTGGAATAACTCATAAAATTTTACAGGACTACCTCAGTGACCGAAAACAGAGTGTTACAATAAATGGGTTAACCAGCGATCCACTAGCGCTACCTCACGGAGTTCCCCAAGGATCAATTTTAGGTCCTACATTATTTTTAATTTATGTAAACTCCCTCTGTAAGCTTTCACTGGTTAATTGCTCAGTCTTTACCTACGCTGATGATACTGCGTTATTATTGCATGGTAATGACTGGGCCGAAACGTATATGCATGCAGAAAATGCTCTTAAGTCGGTGATGGGCTGGCTTTCTGCCAATATGCTGACATTAAATTTAAGCAAAACTTTGTACATGCCATTCTTTTTAAGGCCCTCTATAACTCATAGCTCGGATTTGCCAGTTCTCAAAGCTCACAATAATATTTGCTCTCTGAACTCTTCCGACGCATTATGTAACTGTCCTCAGTTAAATAAAGCTACCGCAGTTAAATACCTTGGGATGCAAATTGACAACTCTTTGAGTTGGAAGTTACATCTTGACAATCTAACCGGCAGGGTTCGAAAACTTATATTCATTTTTTTTAAACTGAGGCGTTCAGCAGACACGGGTACTCTAAAAACTGTTTACTTTGCTTTATGTCAATCCGTGCTCACATACTGTATTACTGTATGGGGCGGTGCAGCAAAGACAAATATGTTAAAACTTGAACGGGCACAAAGAGCTGTCCTCAAGGTCATGACTTACAGAAATTTTCGCTTTCCTACTGTTCTTTTATATGCAGAATGTAAGGTACTGACAGTGAGACAGCTCTTTGTGCTACATACCTTACTACGCAAACATAGCATAATGAGATACGATGTGAATGCTGCAAACGGTCGCCGGAACTATAAGGTCTGTCCCACAAATAAGGCAAATTCAGCTACCGCTCAACGTCATTTTAACATTCTTGGAAATTATCTATATAATAAAATTAATAAAATATCCTATATTTACCATCTTTCAAAATATTCCTGCAAAAGAAGAGTCAATGAGTGGCTCCTTACATTGAACTATGACGAGTCAGAAAATTTAATTAATATAAGTAACCTATGACAATTTCTAAATTTCACTCTCATTTTTACATTCGGTCTTGCTTCTTGCACATATTCACATAATAATAAAGACTTTTTTGGTTAACTTTTAGTTGTTTTTCTTTGTACATGGTTTTTGTTTGTTAATATTAAATACAATTAAGTTTGTTTAGTATAAATTAAAATTATTTAATGCATAAAATTGTAAAACCACTTAAAATAAGCATCTACCCAATAGGTTGAATTTTTTCTGTCGGTGATTCTGAGAGACCTGGTATCCATAACACAAGTTAAATCTTACTTTGGATACCAGAGTGTCAATTATATACTTACATACTTACTGTGTTGTATACTATTATGTAAGCTAATAACATTACAATGTATTTTGGTCTGTAAGTGGTTCTGTACTATTCTGGAAATAATGTGATTATTATTATTAGGTCTTTACCTATGAAATTGCCGTTCTGCAGTACTGGCCATTTCAAATCAAAATAATTTTTGTTTGGCTAAGAATTCTAATTTCAAATTAATTTTATTTTAAAAACATGGATTCTTTTTTCCAAAAGTAGTCATTTCTTTATTGATTAGTGTTACATTTTCATCGCATTTCAATCTTTTTCGTCATCATGGATACGTTAAAAATTCGAGTAATTATGGAATATGAGTACCGTCGTGGCAGCAACGCGGCACAAGCGGCACGCAACATCAACGACGTTTACGGAGCTAACACTACAAACCAACGCACCACCTGTTATTGGTTTGCTCGCTTCCGTTCTGGAAATTTCGACCTGAAAAATGAACCTCGCGGTCGTCCGAAGACTTTGGTCGACAATGACGAATTAAAGGCGGTTGTGGAAGCTGATGATACACAATCTACGGCTGAATTAGCAGCAGCTTTCGACGTTAGCGTCAAAACAATATTGGTCCATTTGCGTCAAATTGGCAAGGTAAAAAAGCTTGACAAATGGGTGCTCCACGAACTCAATGATCGCCAGCGCGAAGTACGCGTCGAGACGTGCCTTGCACTGCTCAACAGACACACAAATGAAGGAATTTTGAACCGCATTGTTACCTGCGATGAAAAATGGATTCTGTTTGATAACCGCAAGCGCTCAGCAAGTTGGTTGGATCCTGGTTCAGCACCTAAACAATGCCCTAAACGAAAACTTACCCCTAGAAAAGTGATGGTCACTGTTTGGTGGTCTAGCGCCGGTGTGATTCATCACAGCTTCTTACCAAACGGGGTGAGCATTACTGCAGATGTGTACTGTGAAGAACTGAGCACAATGATGCAGAAGCTGGCGCATCTCCAACCAGCATTGGTCAATCGCTCGTCTCCGCTGCTCCTGCACGACAACGCGCGACCTCATACTGCACAGCAGACGGTCTCCAAGTTGCAAGAACTGGGGTTGGAAGCTCTCCGTCATCCGCCCTACTCACCAGACCTTGCGCCTACAGACTACTACTTTTTCCAGAATTTGGATAACTTCTTGGCGGGAAAAAAATTCAATACCCGAGAGGCAGTACAAAATGCCTTTGAAGAATTTGTTGCCTCCCGTCCAGCTGATTTCTTTAAGAAGGGCATCAATAAACTGCCACTGCGATGGCAAAGATGCATTGATTGCATGGGTGATTACTTCGATTAATACAAATAAAAAAATTCATGAAAAAAATTCGTTTAAATTTTTTCTTACAAAACGGCATTTTAATAGGTAAAGACCTATTATTAAAAAAAAAAAATTAAAAATATTCAGAAAATAACAAATTTATTAAGTAAAGTGGAGACACATTTAACCGAATAAATTTGTTCATAGTATTTTTGTCTAAGTTAGATTTAGTAGAATTATTGCATATTTTGGAAATTAGGGCAAAAATTACCATAGTTAATGAAGCTGTTAAAAACCGGTCAAGGGAGAGACGTGTCCACCACTAATGTATTTGTTTTAGATATTTAAAATTTTGACTTATTTTGTTTATGGTATCTACCAACAAACCATTCTTTTTAAAATATGAGGTACAATGTTCCAAATAAAAAAATAACAAATCCCCATATTTTATTTACCCAACACATCTGTAGTTGACCACGAATTGTAAGACATAGCAATGGGCGTCTTTCGACTGATATCTTGACGATGATGATGAGGAAATACGTGTATAACACGTACACGTCTACGCTATGTCTTACGATTCGTGGTCGCCATTCGAGCATCTTTCTGCCATAGAAGCGGGCGGTTTTACGAGCTATGTACCCTGCCCGTTGCCACTTCAGTTCGGTAATTATTCAGACTATGTACTTTGTTTTGTCTCTGAATTTGGATATTATTCATTTGATCTCGCAGGGAAATCTGAGCATAGCCCTCCCCATTGGTCCTTGGATGAACTTAAGCTTTTATGAGCCCATAGTGAACTTCCACGTCTCTTTTCCATAAGTTATCACTTGAAGACTTTTGACTTGAAACACTACGGTGTTTACTAGATAGCACCAAATCATTCACGTAAATTTGGAAGAAATGGATGGTGACAGGATAGACGCCTGGCTAATAATACAAAAAAATTACAAACTGATAGAATTATATAAATTAGATATATAAATTAAAAGGGCAGAGGTATTTTTGTAGCATTTTCTATGTGGGATTAATTGGATTTAAGTATGACGATTGAGCAGGCCAAGGTTGGACGATGATGTTAGCTTCATCAAGATGGGGTGAGACATATGGAATCATTTTCTCAAGCCCAGTTCAAGATTCAACGTCTTTACAGATTTTCGCAAAATTTAATTGTTAATCAAATATTGTTCGATTCTTAAATTATAGTCTGAAAATAATCAATAAGAAAAATACCTTGGCCTTAATACTTTTTTTTCTCTCTTGACGAGGTTTTACATAGAGTTTCTAAATATAGTAGATTTAAGTTCTATTACTAACTTATACCTTATTTTTTCTAAAAAATCTCTATATTCTGACATTGCAACCCTTACAGTTTTATTGCAGTTACATTTAGATTAGGCCGTCCATAGGCCTATAGAACAGACTATATTCCGTTCGGCACAGAAATAATTATGTATGTACATACTTTTGACTGGCCTACTGGTCTCATGGTTAGTGACCTTGCCTACTAACCCATATCATCATCATCATTATTTGTCCCCACTAATATGCTAGTGGGTGTGGTTTCCGCACTTACTCCCGATGTTTGCATTGTACGTGAGCCATGGCAGCCTTCATTCCATCCAGCTCACCTCCCTCCAGAAGCATATCAGGTCTCCTAAACTTCTCAGGGCTTCCGTAAGAGTTCCTGGTGATCGCAGGGTTTCCTTCCGGATTTTTGTGATTCCTGTGCACTCGAGTAGCACGTGCGCGACCGTTTCTTCCATGCACGCTCTGTACAGAGGGCTGTCAGTTATGCCGATAGTGTGGAAGTGTTTATTTAGTGAGCAGTGTTCGGTGATGGTCCCCACCACGACGCGCAGGCTTTTCCTGGTTAGCCGTAGTAGTCGCCTCGTTAGCTTACCATCCAGGCATGGCATTGCTTCTTTGGATTGCCTACAACCCGATGCTGAGGACCACCAGTTCTCGGATTGTGTGTATGTGTACTAACCCATAGGTCGTGGACCCAATTCCCATCCAAGACAAATCTTTAAGTGATGAGCACGATTATTAGGTCTTAATATGGGGATAATTATATGTTAATAAAAGTACCCATGTATGTATGTGTTTAGAAATACATAAGGTATGTTTATCATTAAAATGTGTTACAGTGCGGGTTTTCTAGTATGGGATGAGATAGCAGTGTTTTAGTTGTCCCAAGATATTTATATTTTATTTACTACCAATCTGTACAAAACTTATTTTGATCCATATATATATACAATAGCGTTCACTATCGAACAAACAACTTATATAGGTTTTTAAACAATGGGTGAAGTAAAACGCATACCACGTTACGACGGCAAGTGTGGCGTAGCGGTATCATGCTTTTTTTGAAGTTACTTAAATAAAAATTTACACAAACATTATTTATTTATTTATTTATCACAAACACAACTATCATTACAGGCAATAGTCCTAATGCGGTAGTGTGGTCTTTAGTTACATTATATTTTTTTTTTTTAAATTAAGTAAATAATAAACTTCTTATATATTATTTAAGTTCTACAGACATCCAATTATATTACAATATAAATTTCAAATTAAAATAAACAAATCACAAAAATCTCATTAAATTACATAAAATAACAATAGAAATCCAAAAACAATATTAAATAAAAATAAATTATTATTAAATTAATATTGACATTCTAAATTACAATATTACAATATTCGTATTCATATATTACCATAACATAATACAAACAATGTTATCTTTGTGAAGTCATTCAGAGAGCAATTAAATAAATCTATCCTATCAGCAGCGTCATTCAGTGTATGCAAGGCTCGCGTCAGGGGCGCTTTACTGACCAAGTTAGTTCGCGCGCGTGGCACCGCTAACAACCGTGGCCGTCGGCGTCGCAATGCGTACTTATCAGGCACATTCAAATATATCTCCTTCAAAACACCAGCATTAAACGTTTTTCCACGCAACAGCTTAAAAATATACGTGATAATAGCCAGGTCCCTTCTTGTCTCCAGTTTGTTGTATCCAACCATGCCGATTACGAACAAGGTTGGGTACATCAACGGATAGAAGGGGTAGACCCCGTATAGTTTCATATACAAATACCTGATAAATTTGTTCTGTATGCGTTCCAACATAAGAGTATATTTAATCTCATGTGGAGCCCATATTACAGCATTACACTCAAGTTGAGTTCTTATTAGAGCATTATACAATGCTGTTACCGCTGTAATATTTGTAAAACCCGATGCCCGACGGAGTATGAAACCCAGGCTTCTATATGATTTTTTACAAACATTTAAAATATGTTCACGAAATGTTAACTCGGTGTTCAGGCGCACCCCCAGATCGCGTACCTTTTCTACCCGTTCAATTGGCGTGTCATCTAACGCATACCCGTGATGATGTGGCACTCTCATTCTGCTGAAGGTTATAACCGAGCATTTTTTAACATTAAATTGCAGTTTATTCTTCCTGTTCCACTCTGCCACACTATCTATATCACGCTGCAACCGTGCACAGTCACTCAAATCTTTAATTGCCATAACCAACTTTAGATCATCCGCGAATAATAGACAAGTGGCAACCCTGACAACCTCAGGCAAGTCATTCATCATAATATTAAAATTCAAGGGACCCAAATGGGTTCCCTGGCTTACTCCTGACCTCGTGTAATAAGGCTCGGATTTATAACCAGCATATTCTACAAACTGCCGTCGATCTCTCAAGTAGTTAGCAAAGAACTGCAGTAATTTGGGAGTACAGCCGACTGCTGCCAGCTTCTCTAATAATATGTCGTTATCCACCAAATCGAAAGCTTTTTTAAAGTAAAAATAGGCAGCGTCGACTTGTACTCCCGCATCCACATTTGGAACCACGTACGTCATAAAGTTCAGTAAATTACTGGTCATGCTGCAACCAGTATGTCATTCAATGTGCCACTTTACGAACGACAGTCAGTCGTCAAGACAGTCGCTTCGCCACTTCGTGTTCCAGGTTCGATTCCCTCGCCCCCCGAGTGCGCCGGGTAACCGGCGCTTAACACCGGCTGTTGCCGAACCTCGGGGGTCCACGGGAAGAAGTTCGCCGCCTCTACGGAGGTGTCGTGCGATCCATAGCTCTTTACGGGGCGCCCGTCTGGTCTGAACGCCTGACGGGCGCCTCCCGCTGCAGAGCTATTCTTAATAGCCTGCAGCTTGTGGTGGCCATACGGATCTCACGAGGATACCGTACGGTATCCTTTGAGGCGGCGACACTCCTGGCGCGCCTCCCGCCTTTTGATCTACTGGCGGCGGTCGACGCGGCGGTTTTTACCGAAATACGCCTCCGCCAGGGGATCGGGGGCGCGCCAGACCGGACGCTCATTGAGTATAGACGGGATGCACACCGGCGCGTACTATATCGGTGGCGCGCACGGCTTGAGTTGCGACTAAACGCGCGCCAGCGTGCCGTCGGTGCTATCCTGCCTCACCTCGAGGCCTGGGTGGGAAGGAAGGGCGGTTACGTCACCTACAGACTGACTCAGATACTCACCGGACACGGTTGTTTCGGTGAGTATCTGAACCGGATCGGCCGAGAAGTGACGACACATTGTCACCATTGCGGGAGCGACCTGGACTCTGCCCAGCATACACTGGAGGAGGCCCGGCCTGGGAGGCCGAGAGGCGAGTCCTGGTCGCTGAGATCGGACAGGATCTTTCGCCGCCAACAGTCGTGTATGCGATGCTGGCTGGCGACTCCACCAAATGGGACGCCGTGGTCTCCTTTTGTGAGGCAGTCCTGCTGCAGAAGGAGGCCGCCGAGCGGGATCGGGAACGAGCCGATCCCGCTCGTAGACGGAGGAGGCGTCGGGGCGGCGGCGGCAGCCGTTAGCCCAACTCCCCTCGGGGCCGCGGCGGCAGTGTGAGAAGTGTCCTCTACTGCCGCCATGTACAAGCGGCTCCGGGATGACAGCGATCTGTCTGTGGCGCAGTCGCTGTGCCGTACTGGCAGGAGTCGGCAATAGGGGAGGGCAATCCAAAGGAGTCCTCCCAGGGTACGTGTCCCGACCATCTGGGGCATGGCGCAAAAGGGGGGTACCGGAGCAGCATACCCGCGTTCCCGGGACTCCCCCATCAGACGCCAGAAGTCCACGGCAGGTAGGTTTAGTCGGTGCAAGTCCGACATACCCACCCGCAGATACTTTTTGCGGGTGGCATGCGAAGGCATTCCCCCTGCCTAAACAAAAAAAAAAAAAAAAGGTTCGATTCCCTCACAGAACAATTTGTGTAACCAATAAATAGTTGTGCTGAGTTTGGGTGTACTTTGTGTCCGTTATCTATATCTTTGTAATGAACCCTCACGGGGTTCACAGGGAATGACATATTTCATCATCATCATCATATCCACCGACAGACGTCCACTGGTGGACAAAGGCCTCCCCCAAGGCTCTCTATGATATATCTCATGATTTATTCAAAAATAAATATAATGAATAAGTACGGTCAAATAGTTCGTTGAATGGAGAGGGTAAAATAGTTGGAAAAAAATTACAATCGACGAAGAAATGAAGTCTTAATACAACATGAAATTATGTTTTACTTTTCAATACACTCTATTGAAAAGTAAAACATAATTTCATGTCTCTTCCCGTCTATTCCGCGAACTTTTTGACCTCCTCTCGTACATACAAAAATAAGACTTACAGTGGGTTTTGTAACCATCTCCTTTAGAGATAACACCAGCAATAAATTAGAATCTCAAAAGTAAAGAAGTCAGTTTATAGTCAAAATGAGTTCCCTAAATTCGTTATTAGATTTTAGATCTCAAATAACATATTATTAATTTATTCAGAGAACAATTTTACAATCATATTTGAATATTCGAGTCTTACATACTAGACACTAAAAATAACAAAAGGGAATTTATATAATACCAATAAAAAATACAATAATGAATAAAGCTAGGACGAAACATAATTAATAAAGTCACCTTAAAATTTAAATTCATCTACTGAGTAAAAGCACCCTTCCAGCAAAAGCTTTTTTAATTTATTTTTAAATATGTTAGGACTATCGACAGTTTTAAGCTCAACCGGCAGGGAGTTAAATAATTTAACCGCTTGATATCTAAAGCCATGCATCGCGACATTTAACCTTGGTTGCAAAGGAACCTCCAAATCTTTCCTTCTAGTATTAAGTCTTAGTTCTCTTTGTGCTTGTGTTTCATACTTACACTGATGTTGAATAACATCCATGAGTACAACAAAAATGTAGAGACTAGGTACGGTTAGAATTTTCAGCTTACAATAGTGAGTGATCTTTACATGACTCCCACGGAGGTATTCGTACCATAGTTCGAATTGCCCGTTTTTGAATGATAAATGCTTTATTCATATTATAGTCATAACTGTTTCCCCAGAATTTAACACTATATCTTAATTTAGATTCAACCAGCGCGTGATAAACTACTTTAAGTTGTTTAATGTCCCCCTCATCTCTTATTCTTCTCAGAGCGTAACAGGCTGAACTTATTGCATTTTCTATTGCCTCTAGTTCCGGTTTCCAGTTTAAAAACTGATCTATATGTACTCCCAGGAATTTAACAACATGATTGAGTTCGACATTGGCCCCTTTACTAAATATGTTGACACTTTCCTTTTTTCGCGCCGTTGTTTGAAACAATATAGCGTTAGTTTTGTTAATATTTAGTTGCATATAGTTGGCCGCGAACCATTCATTAAATGACCAAAAACGAGTTATTTATCTGACATTGTAGTTCGTGTGAACTATTAGCTGATATAATTGCATTTGTATCGTCTGCATAGACTATTAACTTACTTGCAGGGACAGAACTCGAAACAAAACTTATAAGGTCATTCAAATAAATTATGAAGAAAATTGGTGCTAATATTGATCCCTGCGGTAGACCACATCTTATATTAGTTAATTTAGACTTAGTTACGACTTCTTGTCCTCTTACAATGTTTTTGATTTCGACGAACTGTTTCCTATTGCTTAAGTATGACCTTGTGAGACTTAACACATCACCCCTAATTCCGTAAAATTCCAATTTGCCAAGAAGGATTTCATGGTCGATTGTATCAAATGCAGCGGATAGGTCCAAAAATAAACCTGCTACTTTCATCTTGTTATTTAATTCGCCTAATACCTCATTAATTAGTTGGTCAACCGCATCGACAGTACCCAGTCCCGTTTGATAACCAAATTGGCGTTTGTTAAGAATTTTGTTCAGATGCAAGTGGGATACTATTCTATCTTTCAGGAGCTTTTCATATATTTTAGATAGTACCGGCAATAGTGAAATTGGTCTATAATTCTTAGGATCAGTTTTCTTACCCTTGTTATGGATAGGAATAACTCTAGCAATCTTAAGTTGGTCTGGGAAAATACTCACACTCATGCAATTATTGAAAAAGTTTGATAGCGGCACAGCAAGGACATCTATATTGTCTTTTATGACAGTGACAGGTATTTCATCGTATCCATGAGACTTTTTAGTTTCCATCTTTTTAATGGTAAATTTAATTTCATTCATATTTGTTTTCCTCATTTCCATGTCATTATTTACTCTTTCTGAGTTTTTGATCAGGATATTTATAGCTAAAGTTTTGTTTAAATTATTATCGTTAGTACTATGGTCAAATAGGTTCACAAAGATATCTGCTATTTCTTGGGTGTCGCTAACAATTTTATTGTTAAATTTTATTAAGTGATTGTCATTCTTTCGGTAATTACGCTTATTTCTATGTTTATTAACTGTATTCCAAATTTGTTTTGTCCTATTTTTTGCTGTTGTTATCTCTTTTTGAACTGCCTTTTTCTTCAATTGTGCTATAAGTCGTTTGTATAATTTTATATAATTGTTACGGTAGGATACTATTGTTTCTATTTATTGTGTTCAAAAATCTTTTTATTTCATATTTTCATTTCATAATATGGAAACGATGAAAAAATATTTATAAGGTTTATTAATCAAAGCATTGAACGCGACTCAATAACGTTGAACCCGGCACGCTTGTTATTTTAATCTAAAAATAACAAATTATTGTTTATAGATTTATTACTTTTATAAAGATACTAGCTGTTCCGGCAAATATTTTACTGCCTTAAAAATAGCATTACAACCTGGAATCTTATCTCAGCGACACTTACCGGATCCAAATCTAAATCATCGAGGGACTAACCCACTAAAATGCACAAAAACATTTCATTAAAATCAGTCCGGTCGTTTAGTAGTGGTGTAATCAACTATCATGTATCAGAGTTCTCAAGGTCATACAAAAAATAACATCTAAATCAGTCAATCGTACTAATGGAAACTTCACTTTACCATAAATCCAGGCGTTTCTCCGGTAATCTTCAATGCGCCACGAAGTTCACAAACAACGTCCGTTAAACCAATACCAACTAAAGGATGCAAACTGTAAAAAATTGTGCAATCGTGTAGAAACGTTGCTCGATTCAAATCATCACTTGAAGCATTTATTCATGCACGTTGAAGATTGCCTTGATGTTGATCTGTGTGATAAGCTCGACGATTTCTCCTTACCAACCAAACTCGAGGAAAGAAAGACAGCCCGTGAAACTAAATCTTTCTTTCCTCTTGGGTTGGAGAAGCACAAAATTGAACTATATTAACGAGGCGCTCTTGTCGTACAATTTCTCGTTCTTCTTTAGTGGATTGATACGCAATGTTAATGAGCCTACTTGCATTAGAGCTTCGTTGTGACAGGTGGCAATAATGGATTGTTACAATATTAATTTACTTTAATTCAATATTTTTTCCTCTGTATTCAGATACTTTAATAGTGATTTATCTATTCTTGGAGGAGACAAATCCAAAAAATCAAAGATCATCAAAATCATTGCAGCTATTCTTGAGTTATACATACATACATAGACTCACGCCTGTTTCCCAGAGGGGTAGGCAGAGACAACGGATTTCCATTTGTCACGATCTTTGCATACTTCTTTTGCCTCGATTACTGTCATTATATTCTTCATACATGCTCGCCGGTTTAGGGTACTTCTGACCTGCCCTTTCTTGAGAACATCTCCAATTTGGTCAGAGAATGTTCGACGTGGTCTTCCCCTCCCGGTTGTCTCACTCACACAGGCCAGGTATACTTCTTTTGTCAATCTTCTTTCATTCTTGAGTTATAAATGGTGTAAATAACCTATAGTTTATGTTTACGCAAAGAGTTATCTTTATGTATACATAAAATAAGGTTTTAAAGATAGAACAGAAATATATATATATCTCAATCATCTTTAAAATGAGATGTATAAATTTAGTTGCGGGGTTTCGGATACGCCATATGCTTTTACCGTGAAATATTCTAATTTATAATCCCGATCTCCTTTCAATTTCTTAGAATTCAGTTCAATATTCCTATTAAAGTGGTGAGACATCGTGTTCCTATTCATCTTCCATTAGTATCAAATAACTAAGCTAGGCGTAGGCGTTCAAAGCTAGGGCTTTGAACGCCTACGCCTAGCTAACAAAGTAAAAAATTGGTATTATACCAGAGATGGCAATGTGCTTAACCAAGATTTTTTCAAAGATTTATGTTAGTTTATCGTGTTTAACTAATGAAAATTATTTTGATATGTTGGTCATTTAAAATACCAGAACTGGAGAGACCAATATTAATGTCTCTATGACATAAATGTATAACATAAAAAGCTAACGGTTAAAAACTGTTGGTCTTCCTACAGAAATAAAAATGAACTAATAAAAAACACGAATGCCTGAATAAAATTAATTACCTACTTTTAAGAATTGAAATCTCTTCCCATGTTGTGCAAGGAAATGAAAGGCGTGGAGCGATTTTAATTAGAAATAATTAAACTTTGGTCCATCGGAGGCCGTAGTTTGCAGTAATTTTTTGTTCAGGATCACTATTAGGCCAAGTTTAATATAATACTAAAAAAATATGTAAAATGTTAACTAACTTGGTGTTTATGCATTGTGTTGATAAAAATATTAGATTTCCGGCATCGACAACATTCCGGCGGAGATGTGGAAATATGGGCGACGTGCAGCGCAAAATAAACTGTACGAAACCATTATTAACCTTAGCTTGCATTGTTATTTTTGTTAAGAGTAGAAGCATTGTATGTAGGTCCTATTTGATTTATACCAGTCCTTCAGTCGTTGTAGGTATAAATTAGAATTTTTATAACAAGACTCGCACTAATGAAAAAACCTTAGTGTTGACTTTACAAATATACAAAATAATTTTAAAATCATATTTTTTTCATGTATTAGTCATGACCGAACTCGTAGAACAAAAGTTGTTGCTTATGATCAATCTGGTCCAGCCAGGTAGTTGATGTTTTTACAAATAACCCTTTATAACTATTACGAAAATATCTTATGTTAGTAATAAGAACTTCAATATAACATTTTACACAAATTAGTGAACCAAATAATTGACGAGTTGTGGTACTACACCCAAAAGTTTAATCTATTTTCAAATAAATTTAACAAAATCTAATCATTTGAATTAGTTTATGAGGAGTTTATAGAAAATAATAATAATTAGATTTTGAGAAAGTATATATGTATATTTCTAAAGAGAGCAGCTTATAATAAAATTAATACAATTAAATATCCCACGTTCCATAAATCTCTCACCACCTCACCGACAGATAGTTGATCAGCTAGTGGTTTAACCCTTTTCCGATTACTAATGATTTATTCATCACAAAATAAATACTTTGGAGGCTGTAGATACCGCCTCCAACTTATAATTGGATCCTTAATCATTTCTTCAATTTGGTCAGTCGTTATTTCAGTCATGTTTGCAGGTATAGTCATGAAAAACGTAAGAAATAAGAATCCTCAGATCCTGCTTTAATCACAAAGAAGGGCGTCCGCTCCCTGCCGTTGTATTTGAACGGAATACACGGATATTAACGTATTAGTTTCTAAAATAATAAGCAAAATATCTAATTGACATAACTTTGATAACTGTGTTTATATTGCCCTTCTATGCGAGAAGGACAATATGCGGACGGGAGGGCGGTGCAAATTGCATCCCAGCTTTATTAAAATGAAAGTTACCGTAATGAACTACACTTTAATTTTTTATTTTGAATATCATGAATTTCTGCAAAGTAACGCCTATACTTAAAGAAAAAGAAAGTGGTGAAAATAAGATCATTCAAATCTTTGATCTCAAAGGAAGGAATTACGGTACATCCGGGACGAGAATCAATAAGAAGATGGAGAAGCATGTGCTCACGCCTAATATAATTGGTGAAACTAGGCTGCAAAAATCTGCAGCATCCATCATATTGAGACGATATGGGACGAACGTGTCATATTGAGAATATGCCAAAGATGCGATTTATAAATCTGATAGGTTTATCCTATTCTTTGATTCTATATTACGGTGAGCTGCAAATATATTTTAAATACTGACTCTAGTTTTGTCATAAGTTCTGTACCATCTTTCGTTACAAATGTTACTTTTGTGTACTAAACTTGTTACCTCACATGGTTCATTGTAACTTATAGGTCCATGAGAGGTAGCAAGTTGTTGCATGAAAAACGCAGGCGATGACTTCCGGGAAATTTTCTTCAAAGATGAAAAAACAAAATGTTAGCAAGTTTAATTTAAATACATCTGTGTGTCATATAAAGAACTACCCACCACCAACTATAACTATTTATATAAAGAATCATTATTATAGTTGTTATATTTAATTAAATTAAATTTCACGTTTTATGTCACGACTAGCTTTATGTAAGTATTTGTATTTTTGTTCAATAATATTTCGTCATTCACAGATCTGATTTGAGTTATTAAAGCGTTAAAGTACTTTTGAGCGTAGGAATAACTATAAGTTTAAGATTTATTACGCTGTTTTATGTAACATTCTAAATGTTGTGCCAAAAGCATAATTTCAGCCTGTTAATTATTCTTGCATACTATTATTTACATGTTAAGTAGTATGTTCGCTCGTCTATCTTAAATAGAAATATTTTATTTATTATTATTATTGGCCAACAGCAAAACAATGGTAACAAAGATAACAATTTAATAAGCGACAAAATGCCAAAACCAGATGACAGATGAACAGTATGACCTACTGTGAACATTACTTACAAATAATAAATTCTAATTACTTAGAATATTATGAACAAAAGGCTTGAATAAGTAGCTGTCGTACTGCCTCTGGCCTAGCATTAAAGATGTCAAAATTATGCTCTTTATAATATTTAGACTACTGCTCGCTCGCCACAGACACGCATTCTGTCGAAATTTTTTTGGTATTAAGGGAAGATGAATAGTATTAAGTTTATCTTGCGGCTCCTCTTGTCGTATTCAATTGGATTTTTGATAGAATTTTAGGACAGTTTAAGGATCCTCTTAACAATTTTATAAATTTTGATTTGATGCCTACGGTCACCTTCTACCATCGTACCTCTCGCCACAGACAGGGAGTTCATCTTCGCATCTTCGAACCTTTTCGATCACGTACGGTTCGCTTTCAGCGAAACTTCCTCCCACGTACGTTGAGGTTGTGGAATGAACTCCCTGTTACGGTTTTCCCAAGAGACTACAGCATGGGGCTCTTCAAAAAGGGAGTTGTAAGGTTTCTAAAGGGTCAGCAACGCGCCAATGATGCCCCTGGTGTTGCAAGCGTTCATAGGCTACGGTGACCACTTACCATCAGGTGGGCCGTATGCTTGTTTGCCAACTAAGTTGTATAAAAAAAATACGTAACATGAGCTATATCTAAATGAGTGACTAACTATAGACTGTGAAATTCAGCACAAAGCTTATAATACGATCATGCATGTACCTACGATTAAGTCAATAACACATATGTAAATTGAATGAGCTGACGTTTCAAATTTTCAATTCTTCAAATATGTGTCATAGCGGGGGTTCCAAACTTGGAAGTATTTCCATATCTACCAATACTAAACACGTAAGTACAATAGAGAATTGTAAATGCTTTTTCGTTCTTAAACTTTTTAGACATCCTCATCACAAACCCTAGCATTTGAGAAGCTTTGACTAAAACGTTATCTATAGGCTTTTGAAATAATAGATTAGAGTCATGAATAATACCTTTCTATATGTTCTAATTTCCGATAATATATTATATTAGTAGGGGAGACCGGGGCGCTGAATTTGATAAAAAAATATTTACAGTTGTAACTTCAAAACGCCAAAACATTTTAAAATTATTTTTGTGTCAAATGATGTCCAAACTATTCATTAACCATATCGTTAGTTTTAATTTGACAAGAAGTTGGTAACAACTAACGGCTACAATTAACGGTAACTACCGAGGGGCCGGTATCGGTACCGGGTACCAGTAACGGAAAAGGGGCAAAAAGTAACAGTGTAAGTATTTTCCACTATAAATAAAGAAAACGCTAAATTACAGTGACATTTTTTTATTAAGCAATACGATTAACATTAGGTTTAAACAATATAGCACTTTGTCCCTGCTACAGCGATACAAGTATGTAGAGAAAGAAAACCAAAGAAAACCTCTCTATTCAATTACAAAATCAACAAATATCTGAATTATTTATTATTAACAGTCAGTTATATTGTTATATTATTGAAGGATAGGTTATTTTTCAATAATCATCACCAATAAAGAAGCTACTTTTCCTTTAGAGTAACTTAGTAGAAAGAAGCTATTTTTCCTTTAACCTTTACTTTATTATTTTCTTTACCTTGCTTTCTTTTCCTTCCATCGTCGGTATTTTTCTTTTTAATGTTATTTTCTATGTCTTCTAGTGCTTGTTTTTCCGGTGTGTCCGTGAGTATGGCAGATTTACTGGTGCGATAATGATTCAATTGAACCCGTGTCTGAGCTTTTGTTAGCTTTCGTACGGATTATAAAACAGTTATCTATTTGAGCACGTGAAGGATCAGCAACCACTTCCATAGTTATTATGGGTTGAACAGTGAAACGTGACAAATTTGATATTCTGGGGCTACTTCTCTGTAATTCCTTTTTTGTCCATTATTTCTAAAGCGGCAGCTGACACGTAGGTCGCCAGCCAAGTCATACCTTGAGTAGTTTTCGGCTTGTAAGTCCTCATGCTGTAACATTTAATATAAATATATAATTAGGTACCGTGGTTAATATACAGCTCTTTAAAGTTAGGACAGATGGACAGCGTCGGCTTAGTAATAGGGTCCTGCTGACCACTTTTCGGGTATGGAACCAAAAAGAGAAGTCAAAGGATACTAACCCCACATACGAGGTAAGAATTAACATGTTAATACTAGCCCCGTATATTTTAGCCCCATGGGTACAAGTAAGTAACATTATCAAGAATAAAACAAGCTCCTACGAAAAAAATATATTACGGCGAAATCACATATTCAATACGTTAATCAAAAAGTCGTAAAGTGAAAAAAGTTCGTTACCTGGTAAAAATAGACGCACATGATACAACTTACTCCCACGGCGCACTGAGGTCGACTGTTGAGTCTAAACCTGTAAACCGCAGTTAGAGGGACGAATTTTAGGAATCACTAGTGACATAATGTATATAATTTCTTAGAAATTCGCTTGTTAATACTTACCTCTGTTAATTGAAGCCCCGGTCTCCCCTAGGTATAAGTATCTGTTGGTTAGTCAATGAAATAAAACGAATAAATAATACATATTATTACTAGGCGAGTCTTGCTTTACACGCCGGAGGTCGTGGGTTCGGTTCCCACTCAGGACAGATATTTGTGTGCTTATCCTGAGCCTAGGTGTAATTATCTATATAAGTATTTGTTTACAAAAGAAAAGCAGTATATGTAGTATATCAGTTATCTGGTTTCCATAGTACAAGCTCTGCTTAGTTTGGGATTAGATGGCCGTGTGTGAATAATGTCTCAGGATATTATTATTAGTATTGATTTGACACCACTATCTTCATAATTTTGTATTATCTCTTCGTATTAGGTGTTGGAGGTCTGTTTATTTAAATAGCCTATCATTTCAATTAGTTTTGTTGATGATTGAGTTTATACGGCAGTCGGAAAACTAGGTTATATTTAATTTGAGCTTTTCTTAAGGAAAAGGACCGATGGACCGAAGAAGAAAACCGATGCTGAGTGTTCAGGACTAGTTCAGGAGATAAAGAACAAAGCGTTTTTCGCTCTAGGAGCAAATCTAAGAAGTACCTTATGCGAGTTAGACTACAAATGCCGATTTTGTAAAAAAAATAACAGATGTCCGAAATGACACGACCGTATAACAGAAACAAATTAAATTATGTATCTTTATCCGTGTCGATTCTGTTTTCATGTGCTAAAAAACTTGCCACACGTATTGCAATTAGAATGGCTTCACAGACCACGAACTGTATAGGTGTCGGTGCACAGTGAGCAAGATAAATAGGTAGGGCATTGTTTGAACGTCAACACAGCATCCACATGTAATCGTTATTTTGCTAATGGATCCCCATTTATGGAGGTTGGGCTTACATCGGCGGACTTGTTATAGCTGCGCGACTATCATGATTATGAACACAGGTTCTGAAAAAAACTGTTTGTGTGGTAAAAGTAATGCGGTACTAAGCACGCGAAATTTATCCTTAAGACATGAAAATGATAAATGAATGATAAGTGAATATATGCTCACATAAACCCATTTACCGTGTCTGTTAAAAATTGGTGGAAATTCAGAAAGTTATTTTTAGAGTGGCCATTGTGTGTCAAGATTGTCAGACTTTAATTTTACTTTAGAATCAAATGCCGCCCAACTGGGAAGATCTGGCGAAACCAACGCATTGGGTGCCACTCCACCGGTTCAAACTATACGAAACATCATTTATGTTTTTACCATATTTTTTATGTTTAAATCGGCACATACTTTGTTTAGTACCACTAAACAAAGTAACGTAAAAGCTCCTATTAACGACCCCCTAAAAAGTGTACTCTATTAACGATCTAATTTTTAAATTACTTATATTAGACATAATATAGGGTTCCAGAATGTGATACCTTAAAAATTAGTTATTTATTTTAGTTGGGCAGCAAAAAGAGTAAAGTTTATGTGTGTAAATAGCCAGTGAAAGAAATAATTTGGCAATGAGTGGGACGCACCCGAAATTGACGCACGTTTCATAGTGTCGCGTCTCCGGCCACGTAAGTACACCTAAATATTACTTAAGGAAAATAACACACTAAGAATGGATTGGTCTTCTTGCTATCACATTACTACTGTAACGTATATATTTGTTTTCTAAATTAACTCTTGATATAATACTTCTTATTGGTTTTTGTGTTATAAAATCATGTTTTAATTTAAGGCGGTAATAGAACCCGAATTTCAAAACTTGATTCTAATAACGACCCATGGCGTTGCTAAATTTTGAGAACATTTAGTATTTTTTAAAAATATTATCTATTATAAACTACCTCATTCGATTTTACTTTTTTCTTGTCCAATTCTTAAAATTATTTTACTTCGTTAGCTCTATTAACGACACAGCTATTTCTTAAAGTTTTTGTGTAAAACTCGATTCAACGTTAGACAATATCCCTATTATTATAACGATATTACACTGTAAATAACCATTATTATCTGAATTAAAGCCTAACCGAGACTAAAAAAATAATATAGTAAGAAGATCGAATTTAACAGTATTCCATAAAACGGATATTTTATCTGTTTATTATTAATTTTATTGGTCGCTAATAGAATATTGATTCCTTCATACGTGATTCTATTACCGACTCACAGCTATGACGATATTTTTGGTAGTATTACAGTACAGAAAAATAAAATGTATATTTTTGAACAACTTGGCTTATTTCTTGCTAACGTGACGTTTTGAGAGATTTTGTCACAGGTCATATTATTAATGTAAAATAATATTTGCTATCCAGTTTCACTCATGGCTTCATGTCATTGGCTATATATATTTCATATGTTTTCAAATCAAATAAAATAGCGGGACGGAATGCGGGCCATGTAACTTTTTAAATCTTCTTTCGAAGAATTAAATTCTATATCGTTGATTAATGTCTCTCTCTCTCTCTTCTCCTAGCCTTATTAATCCCAAGCATCTTGGGGTCGGCTTCTGTATTGAGCGAATTATAAATGTGTTATTATACAATTAACCTATTATAAAGGTATTTTGTGATTGTATTACAGATAAAAATATTGTTGTTATTGATTTATAATATATAATTAGTATGTAGGTAATGAAAAAGTAAGCTTTTAATTATTTGAAGACTGTTTTCTGAGATTGGTTACATTTTTAATTAATTAAAATAACAAGAAGTAAGTTATCTAAGCTTTGCAATAAATAAATATGTTCATATTGTAATAATGGTGATCTCATAACTATTGTTATTATATGATATATACCTTAAAAAACATTTTTTATTTTATTTAATAGTAAAGAAGAAGTGACATCTTTGTAGCGGTCGGTAAAAGAAGTAGAAAAATTGGTAATAGAATCTTGCCGCATTCTATGGGTCGGTAATAGAATCAACTACTCTTTTGGATTAAATAATTATTTAGCAATTATTGCGTTATTGAATATTGAATTTAAGTACAGAATTGCAAAGAATACTTTGTTGAGATTAAATAAAAATTATAACATCTTTTCTAACGTAACAGCTTATATCTATTTTTTTAAAGTGAATCCGAAGACAGTTAAAACTGGCGGTAATAGGAGCTTTTACGTTATGTGCCGATTTAAAATAAATATTTCAATGAATATTATTTATTGAATATTTAAATTTATCTTTATTTTGATATCCATCGCAAATTAAATTGTCCCAATTTAATTTAAATGCGTTCTTGTAGAATGAAAAACTAACTTTTTGTATCCATAGGATTACTTTATTTTTGCCTTGTATTATAAGCTACGGCCTTTTTCCAGGAGAGGGCATCTTTCAGCTGATGTGTTGATGGTGATGTTAAGCTAAGGGTTATTTTAGAAAATCTACTTCTTAAAATATATTCTTATATCTTTTCAGTTTTTGTAGCCGATTTCCTTTAGTTCTGTTCATAATGGTCTTCTTACTTCATTTTATTATAGGATCTTTATGTTAACAGTCCTTTTGGCAAGCAAATTATGTACTTATCTATATTTTATTTAGGCGTTTAAGTGTACGATTTTTTGTGATTGTAATAAGCGCCATCATTTCATAATAAAAAGTTAGATGACTTTAGCCAAAGTTTGAAAGAATATCGACCTGTGTGTCCCAATTTATAAATATTATCTATGGATTTCATCATTTACTACAGAAAATTTTAGGTTATGAATATTTAATCCTTATGGCATGCCTTAATCATGCCTTAATATATATCAGAGCGTTTACTAATGCTATTGATTTTAGAATTTTAATAGTACAAATTTCTGAATTTTTGGAAAGATTTTAATTTACTCTGCAAAGGAAAAGAAAACGTTGATAGGTTTCATAGAACGGGAATCAGAGCATGTGTAAGTTCAAACGAAATGACTTGATCAACACACATTCTAAAATAGCATTTGAACTTTTTTTTGTTGTGTTGGTACTGATCCCCTCTTTTTCTCTGAAATTTGTATCAGACCGTTCTACTCTGTGCATAAAATATGAATTATTAGTTTCAATTATTTAAAATAAAGCGCTTAATAGGTTTGTACAAAGTTTATTTCTTTGTCGTATAAAACATAACAATAAAACTCGGTAGTAAAATATCAACAAATAACAATTGAGGCACATTCAACAACAGCTTAATGACCCTTCTTGTGTCCCCAAGACTTGTGGTCGTCATGGCCGCCCTTGCTGCCGTGGTCATGATGATGATGGTGGTGGTCGTGGTGGCCGCCCTCACCGTGGTGTCCCTTGTGGTGGTGGTGGTGTCCGCCGTGCTCATGGTGTCCGCCCTTGCCGTGGTCATGGTGGTGGTGTCCGCCGTGCTTGTGTCCCTTGTGGAAGTGGCCGCCTTTCTTGTATCCGCCCTCGTGGTGGTGACCGCCATAATGATCATGGAATCCTTTCTCACCATGATGATCATGGAAGTGCTTGTCCTTCTTGAACTCGTCATGGTGGTCAATGCCGTGGTGTCCCTTTGTGTCGTGTCCCTTGTGCCAGTGGCCGTGCTCATCGTGTCCATGGCCGTGGTCGCCCTTCTCGCCGTGATGGTGATGATGATGGTGGCCTTCATCGTGATGATGGTGCTTCTTGTGGCCGCCGTGTTCGCCGTGTTCACCGTGGTGATGACCATGGTGATGATGCCCGTGTTTGCCGTGGTGGTCTTCATGGTGGCCCTTATGCCCCTTGTGGTCCTCGTGGCCACCGCCATGGTGGTGGTGACCGTGGTGCTCGTGGCCGCCACCCTTGTCCCAGCCGTGGCCGGAGGCGGCGGGCTCTAGGTCAGCTTCCCGCTTCTCCCGGAGCTCCCTGGCAGAGGTGAGTGCTGCGAGGGCCAGAAGCCCACAAGCCAATATGAGGCTTCTTCTCATTGTTGATAAGATTGTTGTTGCTGTTGTTGAATGATATCCATCCACAGTTAGCAATGATTTTATATACCGGCGCTCGCAGCGGTGAGGTAAGTCTACGATAGAGTCAAGGTTGCTTAAACTAACAAGCGACGATTTCCACTTCCTTCCATGTTGAGTTATTGTATTGAGTACTATGATATAACTTGTTAATATACAAAATACCTTTCAGTTGAATAATTTACTGTTGTATCTAGGTAAAGTATTTACGTTCCATTTGTAAGTTATAAAATTGCCCATTCATAATTTTGAACATAATCGATTTATTTACTCACACGTTTTTATTTCAAACACTTTGCCTTAAACTTATATAGCATCAGTCGTCAACTTATTACAAAGGGCTGGACAATGAAGGGGTGAACAAACATTTTATACTTACATAGCTTTATTTTTGGAATGTTTATTGCGTAGATGTTAGATAGTACGGAATCACACTAATATTATAGAGCAGAAAGTTTGGGAGTGTGTATGTTTGTTAAATCTTTACGTCTAAACGGCTAGAGCGATTTTAATAAAATTTGGTATGGAGTTAGTTGATACCCTGAATAAATAGGCTATAATTTATAAAGTTTAACTAGGGTAAAACCACGGGACACAGCTAGTAATATTATAAAGGCGAAAGTTTATGAGTGTGTATGATTGTTACACTTTCACGCAAAAACTTCAGAACGGATTTTGATGAAACTTTGTGGTAGTATAGCTTATATCTCCGAATAACACATTAGGCTATAATTAAACGCGGGTAAAACCACGGGGCACAACTAGTCATACTAATATTATGAAGGCGAAAAATTGTGACTGTATGAGTGTGTATGTTTGTTACTTCTTCACGTCTGAAGGGCTGCAACGATTTTAATGGTATGGAGTTAGCTGACACCCTAGATTAACACGAGCTATAATTTATAAAGTTTACCGCGGGTAAAACCACGGGGCCCAGCTAGTGCGTCATATGCGCATTGAAAATGATAAACGCGATTCATTCTCTATAAATTCTACTCGAGCAATGTGTATCAATATTATAAATGTCATTATATATATATATATCTGGGGACAATGTCACACAGATCATCCTAGCCCCAAACTAAGCAAAGCTTGTACTATGGGTACCAGGCGACGATATACATACTTATATAGATAGATAAATACATATATACATAGAAAACATCCATGACTCAGAAACAAATATTCGTGTCATTGTCTTCATTTAGTGAAAAAGCTGTAAATTTCTGCATGGATTTTTATGAAATTTATCTAGCAACCATCTCGATGAGTTTTTAATTATGGTATTATTGCATACATACTTAAACACGCGCCCTTGCACGTGGTTTCAAGTTTATTGAACGTTATTAAAAACGAGTATCTACTTGATTTATTAGGATTAAATATGGATTTGGCGAAGTCGAGAATTATAAACATACTGATATCGCATAAAATTTTCAGATGAACTGAGCCTGGTTTCCTTCGTCTGAATATGTTGCAAAGATTTGTATAACTAGAACTTTTATTGGTAGGTTAAGCTCCTAAAGTATGATGACGTCATTTTGTTGCCTACTGTAAGTATTTTTTTAAGAAAACGCTCGCAGTAGCAAATCTAATCCCTGCGTCCCTGAGTACTCTACGAACATATAATAGACGGACATAAATTACATCCAGACTCCGTACATCTATTTATGGGTCACACAAATAGTTGTAGCGCGGGAATCGAACCCGGGACGCGCCGAGGCGACTGTCTTAGCCACTGTGCCACAGGTGCAGTCTATTGTGACTTAATTATTATAATAAGATCCTGGTAAATTATTCACCCACCGCCATCTGAAGCCAAACTAAGCAGTAATTGTACTATGGAAACCAGATTACCGATTATTAACTGATATACCGCATATACTACTTTTGTAAATACATACTTAAATAGATAATTACACCCACACTCATGTGTCACACGACAAACAGGCATGTTCATGAACACAAATATCAGACCTGGGTGGGAACCGAACATACGGCCTGCGGCGTGAAAGGCAAGTACCAAACACGCCAACATTCAACATTCTTAAGATTGATTTTTATTATTCTTTCTCTTTGATGCCCTTTGAAGATTTTCTTCAAGATAATTTCATGGGGACTTCTACGTAAATAATATCATTTACACCTTTATAAAACAGTTAATTTAGTCAGTAAACTATTATTTTTTAAAGAATAACTTATCTTTTTGGTCAATTTAATATGTAAGGGACCGATTGAATATTCTTAGACCCTTAGGCGCTTACGAGTTGAAGCATTTTCTTGTTGGTACTGATATCGCAATAGGTATTTGTGTAAGAATAAAACCACATAGGTATTATACTTGTTACCGTGCGCTTAAAAGCGCGTGTTGTAAAAGTCAAGACTCAGGCGGTTGGATTTATTAAACTAGTGGTTGGATTCGCTAAATGGTTGGATTGACTGAAATGAACTTGGTTATTGGATGTGCTAAACTTGGTGGTTGGATTTATTTAACTCAACTGAGGTTGGATTTATTAAACTAAATTTGGTGGTCGGATGAACTAAATGGTTGGATTTACTGAACTGTGCTCGGAATTGCTAATCTTGGTGGTTGGATTTACTAAATTAAACTTAGTGGTTGAGTTTATTTATCGGAGTGGTTAGATTTTATAAACTAAACTTTGTGGTAGGATTTACTGATTTGGTAATGGGGCTTACTTGTCTGAACTTGGCGACTACAATTACTGGCCTAAGCAATTGGATTCAATGAATTTTATAGTTAGATATACCGAACTTGGTACTTACACTTACTAAGGTGACCTTAGTGCTTTGATGGATTAATATGCCTCGTAAGCCACCCTCACACGAAATATTACGTTTCATCATGTCAGCCAAAGTATGTCCACCGCTGGACAAAAGCCCCATAGAATGGGGGGATATGCCATAATCGCAACGCTTGGCAGACGGGTTGGCGATCGCAGTTTGTTGGTGACAATTCAAAGAAAACGCTACTTCCCGATCTCTGGTAGGTGTATACGCCCCTCGGGATGAGATGGGGTGATGATATTCTATGCCGTCACCACACAGTAAGTCCTACGTTTAGTTATTTATTAGGTTTTGTCATACGTATATAGCCTGTGTCATAATCAGATAATAGTTATTTTTCTTTGAATTACTAACAAGAATAAATATAACCATGAGAACTTAATGTTCTGTTCCTGTGTGAGGGTAGGATTACCAGAGCTCATCAATGAGGTGAGAATGGGTTAGCTAGTGAGTAGTGTCTCCGGTATTTCAAGCTTCCATAGACTACTGGAACCACAAAATATAAGGTAAACCGCGTGCTTGTTTGTTGACTAGGAGGCATTAAAATATACCCTATAAAATAAGTAATGCGCTCAAAACCTTTGTAGTACTTACGTTCATGTTTATACGAGGCTATCACATTATAGATTACAATAAAATTACGGCGGTTTGCAGGTATGGAGTGGCTATCATCTTTATAGCTTTAGCCACAAAATGTACGTAGAAAAGCTTACACATTGTATATTTATGGTGGGATGAGCTTAAAATTAAATCCCAAAGTGAATTCTCAATTTATATGACTTGCTTAGGTATCTTTTGCTAAATTTGCTTTTATTTTTTTTTATATATATAGAATTATTTATTGTTATAATTGGGCCTATTGAACAATACAAGAGTAACTCTTAGGCAGTTCTTATGGATAGTACCTACAAAAAATAACAAATTAAACTGAAATCAAATTAGGTTTAATCATATTGTTGTTGGCCCCGATTTTCGATATGGGTTAGGTATTGAACCGTTGGTGTAGAAAGTCAGAGGTCTCATTCTAAAAGATCGGATATATATTTTTATTATTGACTAAAGTAATTAAAAAAACATTACGAACTTCAATTAACACCCAGTTCTATATATTTTTTTATATTTTATAGATTTTCAAGTTTATCATAAAAGCATAAGGTTCACTTTCAATTGCGGAAATTTGACAGATTGGGGTAGCTTGATGTGCTGGCGTCTGTACCAGCGGTTAACTGATTCCCAAACAAAGTTTCATCCCTCTTCTCACCACTCTAGGGGTAGATGGTTTTTATGTCAGCAGGTAATTATTGTGGTGACCGGCCTGTGATTTTAATTATTTAATACGTATAAATAAATAGTACTATAAATAATTTAAGTAATTATGTTACAGTAAGTTTAACATTTGGTGTATCTGGTGCATGCATACTTGATAAAGAATAAAACAAAGATAATTGAGTATAATTTATTTAAGGTAAGTGTTCTACGTATTGATTATTCTATGAGATATGAGAGAATATGTGAAAAATATATATGAAAAGAAATTCTATATAACATAAAAACGTACATGAAGTAGGTTTATCTTAAATTGTACGAATCATGAGTAGGAAACCATTAAGGCAAACCTGAAGGTAATTAAGTGTGTTATTAATAGTCAATCGACAAAAACAGTCATATTTTTACTCCAAATATATATTTTAATTTTGATTTATATCTACTCTAGACGGAAGAATATATAAAAAGTAAAAAAAATAACTAGATTAAAGAGCTTGTGTTTCTGGTTTTAAATCTATAACGATCGCATATTCACGAACGAGCAGGATACATAGTACAACGTAATCGGCATTATAAAATGTTAGGCGAACCGAATAATATGAAACTTAGATAATGTTATTGTCCAGACAAACTGTTCTCAGTTCAACTGTATTTTTTTTTATGTTTGTTACCATTTCAATTTGTTCGAGTTCTAACAATGGCATCCATCAGAAAACCAAATAAGTCTTAAATTAGCATTTTTATCTTTCATCATCATCATCATCATATCAGCCGAAAGACGTCCACTGCTGGAAAAAGTACTCCACAATTGCCGGTCTTGCGCTTTCCGCATCCAGCGATTTCCAGCGACGCGCACAAGATCATCGGTCCATCTTGTAGGGGGCCTGCCTTATTATATTTTTTTTTATTTTTTTTTTTTATTTATAGGGACTAGTCCCTCCCTCATACCCACCACTGCAACTCCTGTAAGCCAGGATCAACAGTGGCACACAATGAAATGACACTGAGCGGTGAGGATCAGGCATGTCCCGGGGAATGGCTTTAACTGTCTTGGATCCCGCAACGAATTTAATCAGAAAGAAAAAAAAGGAGGAGTTAGAAATGAATAATTCCACTTCCCTCCAGAGCAAAGCGGGAGGCAGAATGATATAAAGAGGCTATAGCCTCATTAAACGAGAGAATTGCAACTAGAGAAGCCAGCTGCAAGAGCACCAAGGATTAATTTAAGGGTCCTAAGTGAGCTGTTATATTTGATTCCAATAGTAGGTATGGCAAAAGCGCTTAAACGCACGGAAGTTGTTCCTTGTTGCTACAAGATCCGTATAATAAACTACTCCAGATATTGGTTGCAAGCTATTTAACATAATATCACGCTGATTTTGCCAGAGATCACATTCCCAAAGTATGTGGTGAGCGGTTTGTTCATATTCGTTACAGGAAGTTGAGCACAGACAGATTGGTGAAGATACTAATTTGAAACTAAACAATTTACTTTTAAAATTGCCGTGTCCGGTAAGAAATTGTGCAACACAATGGTCTATGATTAGCCAAGTTTTATTTAACCGTTCGCGTATGTCCGGAAAGAACTGGTGCAGATGGCGACCCTTGGTTGAGGTATTCCATCTACATTGCCATTCATTTAGCAGTTCGTCATTTAAGTTAGCAATTGGCATAAATAGCCTGGATATTTTAGCACGGTCGCGTAATGATAAGAAATCATTATTTAAATTTTCTCGCGTAGAATAATACATCGCTGCTCGTCTTTGAACCTCAAGATCAACCGGAAGTACACCCGCTAGTACAGGTAGGGCCTCTGTGCTTACTGTTCTATAGGTTTTACACAAAAATATCAACGCCAACCTTTGACTTTGTAGTAATTTACGGCGAGCAGCTTCGATGGTAGCCCTATCAGCCCACACAGGCGAGCCGTAGCATATACACCCAAGATAAGTAGCTCCGTAAATGATTCTAAGAGTATTGAAAGAGAGGCCCCAGGTTGCCGTTGATATCCTTGTAAGTGCAAAAAAGTTTCGCTTAGCCTTTTCTCCAACTGATTTAATATGTTCTATAAACGAGAAGTTCTTTTCTAAAACTAAACCCAAATAACACGTGGATATCTTACGTTTAACAGTAACATTATTCAGTTTTACGCTCGGGGGAGATTTTAGTTCACCCTTCAGAAGGAGTTGGTAGGTTTTATGGGGAGCAAATGTAAGGCGATTTCTTTTACCCCATTCACTTATCATACTTAAACAAGTTTAAGCCAGATTTTCCAACTCTCTCCTGGAGTCACCCTGTATAAGTAAGAGGCCATCGTCGGCATATGCCGTTAGAGAGCAGCGTGATGGCAAGGGCAATGTCAAGAAATCATCAAAACCCAAGTTTCAAAGATACGGCGCAAGCACGGAGCCCTGGGGGCAACCCATGGTTAACGATTTAGTGACTCTTTAGTGACCAAGCTTAAGAGTTGCAGAGCCATGTACAAAATAAGATGTGATTATCGAATATATATTACTGTAGCAACCGCGTAACTTCAGTTTTTGTAACAAAATTGGCCACCACGTGTTATCAAACGCCCCTGAAATATCTAGGAATATGGCCAAAACGTATTTACATTCGGACGAGTTTACAGTTTTCCTCACCGAGATAGCTGCGTCTACTGTCGATTTACCCGCAGTAAAACGAAATTGATTACCATGAAATTTTGGTCCTCCTGGTAGCAATCGCGGTACGATAAGTCGTTCTAGAAGCTTGCCTAAGGAAGGCAGTAACGTTATTGGTCGATATGACTTAGGGTCCTCAGGCAGTTTATCACCATTTTTTATATTTAGTGCATTTTAATTTGTTTTGGAATAAGATGTCTTTTTGTAGTCGGTTTATTTTTGTTAAAATTATTAATTAATTGGATGATCCACCCAGTGTATTAATATTAACATCGCCTACAATTACACTCAAGTCCAAGATTGTCAATTTTATCGAGGGAGTGTTCAAACCTATATGTTAATTGCAGTTATGTTGAACTCAAATAAATTTATTGCCCATATTACGCGATATTGTTCAACCGACAACTATACTAAATAAGGATATAGTAGCTTTGGAAAGCAGGGAAGAACATCAAATTTGATGGTTATATATAGAAATTTTAATTAAAGAAAACCGATAAATAAATATAGGGAGATAAAAACGTGACTTCCGTAATGTAATTTCCGTGTAACGATGTTTTGATAATAAATTTGTTTCTTTAGAGAGTGAATAAGTACTACATTATGTTGACAATATTTACAGACACCAGCACATCCAGCTTCCCCAATCTGTCCTTTTATAGATTTTCTACTTTATCACATAAGAATAATGTTCACTTTCAATTGGGGATATTTGAGAGATATATAGCTTGACGTGCTGGCGTCTGTACAGTATAAAAAGGACTTAAAATGGTTTTAATTCCAGGTAAAGATGAATTAGAAGGAATTTAATACTTGGTAATTAGTTCAGGTTGAATAAGGATACATTCTTCACCAGAATAGTGTGCGCATATATAAACATTTATTATTAGATTATTTTCAACTGCACGTGTGATGTTGTAATGAACATCACTTATGCTTGGGCGCCCTAGTGTTTTGGATTTGACTATTTGTGTAGCCTATTTAAAATTGTTTTAAGTCTGATTTCAAGCATTGAGCCTGAGATTAATTTCCCTAGAGTGGGCGTTGTTTTTTTTAAAGTTATCTTTGAAATGACAATTCGTTTTTTAATCTGTAGTCTACATGGATGATGGCTTATCAGATAATTGTTACGGCTAAACGTAGTGCTTATATACTCTCTGGGAATTTCAAGATGATGTTGAAACAAATAAAAAAAATTAACGTACATTACATAAATATATTGAATATTTCAACGTACGTATAAATGTACGTGTATTACACAAACTGAGTACATATAACAGTAAACAAAAAAAAATGTATCTTAAACTATCGTAGGATTGCTTAGTACGTCGAAAATGGCCGGCAGCTGGTATACCGTTTATCCGTATTTTGCAAAGAGAATATAATTGATGTTCATTGAGATTACCGAAAGGAAAGTTTAATTCAATTTTCCGGTGCAGCATACGGTCTTCTTAAATTATTATTTTTATTATCATACAGTTTTGAACCTGCACTCACTATATGCACTTAATAGCTTTGTCTAAGTCCACGCTATAGTTTAGTCTCCATCCGACATATCGAACTCTTCAGTCGAGATAACGACACATTTGAGACCACTATCGCTCTCCATGACGTTATTTTGCATTCCTATGTATAAAACGCCTTTTCTGATCATCATTCGTGTATTAACGTAAAGCGACAGTTACACAAAGCGATTACCATCTGCAAAAACAGGCCTAACTCGAGGTTTGGGCCAATAAGAGAGTGTGATCTAACGCGGGTTACTTAAGTTACATTTGAACGTGCCTGATAAGTATGTGTATATGCGACGTAAGCCACAGCTGCTGCGAATGCCGCGCGCGCGCACAAACCTCCAGCAGCAGGCGCCTCTGCCGCGCGCACTCAGGACACTTAATTTGGTCGCCGAGGAAATTGACTTGTTTGGTTGCTCTTTGAGTGAATTCACAAGGACAACGTTGTATATAATTTGTTACTCATAGTCATAATAGATAGTATTAGTTGAATGTTACATTTAGGTTTAATTTTTAGTTATAGATAATTTTATTATAAATTTGTTATAAGATAATGTAAAATGTATTGAAGGTATTACATAGCCACACTATCGCATTGGGCGATGCCTGTAATGATATATG
Organism: Pseudoips prasinana; assembly: GCA_951640165.1. Taxonomy (NCBI): domain Eukaryota; kingdom Metazoa; phylum Arthropoda; class Insecta; order Lepidoptera; family Nolidae; genus Pseudoips; species Pseudoips prasinana. The sequence goes on from OX621243.1 coordinate 22,553,247, forward strand.
TAAGGTGATAAATAAATAAATAAATAAAGTTTGTACTTTAATTTACCAGGCGGCTTTAGCCCACGCTCTCCTACATAGACGCCTAGGGTCATCGCTATTTATCCCCTAAATAGCGATGACTCTCGCTATTTAGGGGATAAATAGCGATGACCCTCCTAGGCCCACTTACCATCAGGTCACCCACTGCCACTGTCTCTGACGTCTATCGTAATATTATTCTGTTCACTCAGATCCAAACTTGTTAGAGTATGATCTTTGTGTTACCTCCACTCCCACGTGATTCGGGTTCGTCCCATTTATAGTTGTTCTGAGTCTGATTGTGCTATATGTCTGCAATTTTTTTCAGTTTTCTCCTATCGACCAAACGCCGGCTTGCGATCCATCCCAGCCCAGCCATGACTACTCCTATATCCGTAGACCTATTTTCATTTAAGGATACATTTAAATGCGATGTTGTTAAAAACTTAGGTGAAACCGCCTCTTGAAATATTGGAAATGTAAATATTATCAACTTATAGCATTACTTCTTTTTCTAATTATTTCTTTTTATTACACTAATCATAAAAAGAAACAATTGTTATAATACTCACATTCTTTGACGGGTCGGTTGGCGTGGTTGGTAGATAGGTACTTGCCTTCGACGCCGCAGGTCGTGGGTTCGATTCCCAAACAGGATAGATATTTATGTGCATGAACATGTCTGTTTCTCCCGAGTCTGGGTGTAATTATCTATGTAAGTATGTATTTACAAAGAAAAGTAGTAGGTATATGTAGTATATCAGTTTTCTGGTCTCCATAATACAAGTTATGCTTATTTTGGGATTAGATGGCCGTGTGTGAATAATGTCCCAGAATATAATTATTTAAAACACACACATCACTCTTCTATGTTAATTGATTAACTTTCAGCTTTCAGCGAATAATTTGTATTTTACTTGCTGTGGAAAATGTTGTAAGTCACACATTGTTATTATTTCCAAAGTTATTTAAAAAATAAATTATATATAACGTATAACTTATTCCTAACCTAAAATAAAATAAATTGCATATTTGTAATGTCCACAGCAGTACACTGATTTATTCAATAGAACGGGCGTCATCTTTTTACAAAAAAAGAAAACCCTTTACTCGTAGAATAATCCCTTACGAGGTGCCAGGGAGTTTAGTTTTCTTTAATGCTATCAACGCTACAAAAAAAGTTCTACATTCATTGATAACTATAAAAAAGAATAAAGATAAAAACGTATACAAAAAACGCTTACTCATTCTTGTTTTTTATTCGAATAACCATAAAATAAATTCGTTACTACGAAAAGAGCTTGTAATTCCTACGAGACAAGCTGTTTTATTAGTAACGGTTTTGTTTAAAGGTTGAAAGAATCGTAGAACCGTTCACGAGGTAATGCTCTATTCGCTGTCTCTGAAGTCAATTATCGTTATCTATGTCTATGATTACAAATATTGTATTTCTATTGTTTTTTTTACGAATCATGCCACACTAGAGTTTTTGTATTGCGGGATCTTTTCAAACATGCAAATCACGGACAAAGTCAAAGTCAACGTCAAAAATCATTCATTCCGTAAAAATTTTACATTTATGTGGAATCGTCATATTTTTTTACCCTACCGTGCAGTGCATGACGTGGCAGCTACTGAGAAACACTGCCAGAAAACTCAGTAGGAATCCTTTTTTAAAATAAAATATACTTAAGATTAATTACAATCATGTGTGTTGATTCAGAACAACTCAATCCCAAGCACTTTTATCACTTAAATATTCAGAAATTTTGTAATATGCCCTGCTACACAATTTGACTTTAATAATTCTTTTAAACTTATTCGTAGACATAAAGTCACACATCTTTTTTATTTTTTAACAATAATATCTTGGGAGGTTATTCACACAGGGCCATCTGATCACAAACTAAGCAGAGCTGCACAAAACGACCCTATAAAGCTATGATCCTCTCATGCATCTCCACGTCACCTACCGTCCATAATCGAGGTTTCAACCCTAAAGGGGATCCATCCGGCGCGGGTACTTACTAGTTTCTTAGACAACTTTTCCTAACTTATGTTCGCCTCTAGTGTCTGGTGGAGCAGTAAAAGCATCCTAGGCTAACTGTTAACGCAACGCTAAAAAGCCTTGACATTAACTCAAACAAGGTAGTTAAGTGACTTAAACAATCCTATTATAAATTAAGTGTTAATTCTAAATGATTCGACACATACCGCAGATCTAAATATCTGCATATCTACAAATAATTATGTACAGAAGCCAGCACATCTAGCTACCCAAATCTGCCAAATTTCCCCAATTGAAAGTGAACTTTATGCTTTTGTGATAAAGTTGAAAATCTATAAAAGAAATTTGACATAATGGGATAGATGGATGTGCTGGCGTCTGTACAACAAAATTGATACTATTTAGAAACGTCCTTTTAAAGTCCAGCTTTTTTGTTTATATATTTTAAACAGGCAATAATAACATAATTAAGGTGATTTGAAGTTAAGGTAATATTGTTCCCGAAAAAATTTTAGACGATTTAAATAATAGGGCGACATTAGCAGAAATCGACTCTTTCTTGAAATGAGCTCAAGACTGCTGCGTAATGCGTAATTTAGCTGTTAATGTCGTAATGACATTATTTTTTGCGTTCGCTCGGTCAACCACGTACTATTTACTAGTGGTAGTTCTAGTTTTTGTTAGTTTCCTTTTTTCCACAAATATTCATATTAAGACAATGTGTAATGAAAGATAGTAACGGGTAACTCTCGTAATTAATTTTATGTTGGATTCGACGTTTCAACTTCTCCTGGAAGTCAATTTCAGGGCGAATGCTGAATGACGGGACGTCGCGTCCCATCTCGTCCAGGAGAAGTTGAAACGTTGGCCGAATCCAACATAAAACTAATTACGTGAGTTACCCGTTACCATCTTTCATTATGTTAGCACCTCACGTAAGTTTTAATAATAATAAAACAATCTAATTTAAGAAATCACACTAATATTATAAAGATAAAAGTTTATGAGTATGTGAGTGTGAATGTTTGTAACTTCTTCACGTCTTGGAGTCACGGTTGGAGCGATTTTAATAAAATTTGGTATGAAGTAAGCTGACACCCTGGATTAACACATAGGCTATAATTTTTAAATTTTAATGCGGGTAAAACCGCGGGACACAGCTAGAAACACTAATATTATAAAGGCGAAAGTTTCTGACTGTGTGTGTGTTACTGTGTTCAGTAGTTCTTCACGCAAAAACTACCGAACGGATTTTGATGAAAATTTGTAGTAATATAGCTTATATATCACAAAGGCGGGTAAAACCGCGGGGCACAGTTATCTTCATAAAAATCTCGTTGATACCTATTAAATAGATAAAAAACGAAAAGAAACAAATTAATTTACGATCAACGTACAATATAATCTTTAAAAAAGGCTCACTGACCTTCGTATATCCAATTTATTCCTTTGAATCTGAGATCAGAATGAATTTTTATAAGAGGATGAAAAGATCAGACGTTAGTATAGGCATTATAGGTATCGATATTGGTATGAAATGATAGCAATGTGAGTGGGTTATAGTCGGGGTTACCAAATAGAAAAATCAGAAAAAGAGACAAAAATCACGAAATTCAAACGATAGGCCTTACCCGTTTTAGCATAAATAGCAGCCCAATTTAGAAAGCACCGTAATGCATATGTAACTTTTTTTTGTTAATGCAGGCGGAATGCTTATGCATGCCACCCGCAAAATGTGTCAGCAGGGTATATGTCGGACTCGCACTGACTAAAGCTATCGTGCCGTGGATTTCTCTTGGCGCCTGATTGAGGGAGCCCCGGGAACGCGGGGATGCTGCTCCGGTGTTGTAACTATAATATTTATTGCCCATGTTGCATCAGCTCATGGGGTAACGGATTGGTTCAGCATCTCTTTAGTAATGTCCCCGGTATTACAGACGTTCATAACCTTAGGTAACCGGTTACGATGACCCGTAGGTTTGTTGACTTAGCTGTTTTCAGAAAGTACATGTTATCAAAAGGTAAATATACTAGTATTTTTCTATTTGTAGATAAGGCATTTGGAATGCTAATTTCCAAATGCCTTATTATTAGAATGGAACTTTCCTGGAGCAGCCGTATTTCAGAAGCATGAATTTAGGCCTTATGTTTTTTTTTAATTTATACGTTTACAAAAGAAATATGCATGCGGTAGTTGTGAAAATATCTCTCTATCCAATGACAGCGTTGTTCTTTTTGGTGGAACTTCCTGAATTCCTACCTATCGTTGATGACGCTTTGCTTCGACCCTAGAACCAAACCAAGACGAAGGATATCTTATACGGACCAAAATAAAGTGGAAGTAGGGTCGTATCAAGAAGAGACCCCTTCAGGATCTTTTGTCTGGTTCTTATTCTTCTGGTTTTTATTCTATTACTAGAGCCCTGAATGAAGTCTGCACATAGTCCAGTACGCTTCTTAGGGGTAGATGCTCGTAGTCTCCTGGTTATGGATATTCCAGCCCCAGGATGGCCGTTCTTTTGTTAAAAGTTACATCACTCCCATGAAATTTATATTTTGATATTTATATTATTCCTGTAAAACTGTACTACAGTTACAAATAGGAAATTATTTCAATTTAAAACTCTACGACACAGCCGCTGCCTAGTGTGGATTGCTTTGTTTAGAGCATGTAGCTTATTGTCACGTTTGGGTTTCGAACCCAGTTAGTACCAGTAAGGATTTTAGGTGGCTTTTGTAACATTTCTAGAGTGTTCTAATACCAGCAAAAAAAAAAGATAGCTGGTGAATAGGATGTAGAAAATTATTAATGCAAAAATTTACATTAAATGGTTCCAGAATAAAAAGAAAAAGATGGTGCGAATTTCCTGATATAAAATAATAAGATAGGTGAAAGCGAGGACAGAAGCATTTCAATTAATCTGTCTTATACGTGAAGATCTACGTGAGAAAAGAATTACTTTAATTATTTTTTTTTTATTTGGAACATTATCGCTCGCTACAATATAAACTTCTTATAAGTTACCATATACTAATAATAAAAAAAATATTGCCAAAAAGTTTTCAGTGCAAATGATGAGAGTTTTAAACTTAGAATTATGTTCAAATAAGTATTAAACCCTGAAACTGAAACTAGGATAGACCTCTTTTTTAACTGACAGTGTTCGGTTATGAGGGTTTAAATATTGTTTTAATGCTCAGTGAATTTTCGATCAGTGTGTGAGGTGGGTATTGTGATGATCGATTGTCTAAGTGTAATGTTAAGTAGGTCAGCAGTGATTCGGTCTATTAAATATTTGATAAAAATATTTAATATAACTAAGCTATAAAAATCTTAAAATGAAATGAAACAATGTAACATCTGGTAACACTGGCTATAGCTAGGAATGTCATTATCTACCCTGAACGGACCGACGAGACATTCTTGAGGATAGGGATGTGCCAAATGAAACTATAGCCTCTGATCTATAGACATAAGATTCGGAGTACCTATTATCTTTACTCAAATCTAACTTTGTGTTCATTTTTACCACACTTTGCTTTTGTATAAAAGGTAAGGTACCGTAATTATTATGGATTTTACTGATAGGTTTAATTTTCAATACTTAATAAATTATCGCCCGCACCTTCCTTGGGCGGCCATTATTACATATTAAATTTTGTTATTATAGTTTGAACATGGCATATACTGTTCGCCTTAGAGACTATACTTATTGTTCACCTGACAATAGCCACGACAGGAGCTTCATACCGTTTAGAAAATAAGACTACTAGCTAAGTAACCTACACCAAAGGTCATCCCCTTTGGGTTTCGAATCTCAGGTCAGGGCTGACTGACGTGGAGATGATCAGTGAGTCGGTTTTCTGCGACCATTAGTCCTACTGTCATTCTACTTTAGAATGCGCATGCGCAAACTAGGGCCGCCAATCCGATAGAAAATCGGAGGGACATCATGATGATTGTATGCTGAATTAAAATAAAATAATAAAATACAACGCCCGCACTAGGAGAAATTAATCCCTGTCGCGGCGCCACACAAATAGTTGTTCTGCGTGGGAATCATACCCGGGACACGTGACAAGTGACGAGGCGACTGTCTTAACCGCTGCTCCACATGTGTAGTCTTTAAAAGAAATTCCTTAGTCGTCTGAAATTAAAATACGACATACATTTTGGCGTTTATACGACTCGTACGTAGTAGTACATACTAACTAGAGGACGTAAAGTCTTGTAGTTAGTATGTACCTGTAGGTAATAACACAGAATAGGTAATCCAGAGATTTATTTATAGTTAAATAAAAGGGTTAAACCAATTACATTAATTAACATAGAAACAATTACATAATTTATTTTTAGGGTTACATACAAAATTCAACACAAAATACTGGACATCCCTTGCATACTTTCTTTCGCAGAAAACCAAACGTATTCGCCTAATGTCTGTCCATCTACCTGCAAACACATCGCATTCAGGATAGGCAATCAGGAGGGCGTTTAGCATATCTAGGGTTCGACATACCTACTGGAGACTTGGCTCTAGCGACAGTGATGCAGCGGCTTTGCTTTGAGATAATTGGAGATTAATCTAGAGGATGCTCGGCATCGCGTTGTGCTGCTATATATGTTGCATGCATCATAGGCTACAGTAACCAGTTAGCATCAGGTAGGTCGCATACCTTTATGCCAACTCGGTACTTAGAAGAATTTATGTCAATTAATAAGCATAAATAGTATCAAATATACATTTAGAAAATATTTTTAAAGCTTCAATCAGCTTTTCCCGTCGCCACCATTACACAATTTTAATAACATGTCTGTTTTATTATGTCTATAATAATAGAATAATAGGATACAATGATATTAAATTTTAATTTTGTATGCTCACTCAAATACGATGTTTACTATTTGCTGACTCGCCAATTATGGAAACAATTAATAATTATCAACTAAGCTAGTCCTATACCAACAAAAAATAATGTAACAAAAATAATTAACCTACTTAATTAATGTTTGAACCCTCGTAATCTCTGTTTATTGCCAACGGAAGACGAGAAGAGAGCTAATTATTTAAGTCAATTAAGACGTCAACTTCCTGTTTTCTTATCAAATGAAATTTGAATTACATAATGTTAACACAACAAAATTTCCTGAATTCTATCTAAGAAGTTTTTTTAACGGTGGTTATTATAAAGCTGAGATTAATCACTATTCCAATTAAACTACTTTTGAGATATAACACAGGCCATATGGATGATGGGATTGGGGTGTATATATGAATTTTAAATTTATATCCTTCTAGCGACAGAGTTAATCACTAGTTAGAAAGCCTGCCTAACCAAATCCCTAGAAAAGTAAATCAAAGACATGGTTATAATAAATAAGTATTTAATTCGCGTATTACAAAGTATTAACAATAACAAAAACCTTCATCTTATTTTAGTCGATTTATAAATTGATTAATGTCCCTTCCAGCCCCAGTCCTTGTGCTCATCGTGTCCCCCTTTGCTGCCGTGTCCCTCATCATGACCCCAGTATTCTTGGTCAGCTCCTTCATCGTGGTGTCCTTTGTGGTTTTTATGATGCCCTCCCTTTTCGAACGAACCTTTCTTTCCTTCTTCGTGTTCATGGAAGCCGCCATCCTTATGTCCCTTGGCGAAATGTCCACCTTCTTTGTATCCTCCCTCTTGGTGATGGCCACCGTAACCCTCTTCGAAACCGGACTCACCGTGCTTGTCGTGGAAGTGCTTGTCTTTTTTGAATTCGTCTATTTTATGGATACCGTGATATCCCTTGGTTGCGTGGCCTTTGTGGTAGTGTCCCTTTTCTTCGAAACCGTGACCCTTTTCACCTTTCTCGCCCTGATGATGTTCGTCGAAATACCCGTCGTCATGATGGTGGCCTTTTTTGTGTCCGCCGAGTTCATCGAAATGTCCTTTGAATCCTTCGTGATGAGAATGTCCTTTCTTGCCGTGCTCTTCACCGTGGAATCCCTTGTATCCTTTTTCGCCGTGTCCACCATGTTCATCGTGATGATCTCCATAATGCTCGCTGCCACCGCCCTTCTCCCACTTGTCGGATGCGGCGGCATCTAGATCGGCATCTCTTCTGTGACGGGTGTCCCTCCCATAGACAGCAACTACAAGAGTTACTAAACAAACTGCGACGATGGCTCTCATCCTGTGATTTTCTGTGCTCCTGGTTCTGTTGGGCAATGATTGCCAAATGATGCCTGTTACAGATTTCTCTTACCTTATATAGTATTGCCAAGAATAGTGGAGTTCATGTTTTAATGTCAGGGTGATGAATGACGGTCACAGGTACGTAATTGACCTGAATTTAATTTTCAATAATAGATACGTATCGAAGCGGACATTAATATTTGATTCAATTACTCTCGAGACGCGTTGCGATGTGTGACGTAACGGTTATACTTAATAGAAACTTAATACAAAATAAACTTAATTAAAATGGAGATTGGTTTATATTGCAACTAATCGTAAAATGTGAAATACATCTCAATTTCTTAATACTAGTATTTGTTATAATTAAAACGACAATCAATTAGGTAGTTTAAGTTAAAGAAAAATCATGCGGCTATCGATCAACAGCTCACAGGGTACAAGTAATTTTTTTGAACATTTTGTATGTTTTTAATTATTAGGCAGAAACAAAAAGAAAACATTGTAAATGTTGATAGACACAGAACTTAAAAATATGATTAGTATCTACTTTGTAATTTTTAACCTCCTGTAATGAGCCATGCGGAACCCTACCCACGTTGGTTAAAGGCGAATTTGTGAATTACATGGATGGCTTTTGTAGACTATTTAATTTTCCATCGTTAAAATATATTCCTTGAGTTTAAATCATATTGCAATTTTTATATGGGGGATAGAATTTATGGCACGATCAGGTAAAGCATGTACATACCTATATACAGACGCCAGCACATCCAGTTACCCCACTCTGTCAAATTTCTTTTATTCATCGGGGTTTTTAAGGTTCACTTTCAATTCGGAAAATTTGACAGATTGGGGTAGCTTGATGCGCTGGCGTCTGTACCTGTTTTTTATCAAACTAGATAATCCTCATAAACATTACTACTATTTTATACATCACTAGCTATTCACCTTTATCTAATTATATAAGTACTTTTTTCGTTGTCCAGTTACAGTCAAAATATTAGAGTTCTTGTCTAAGAAAATATCTTAACAGTTAACATCTAATAAAATTAAAACATCTTAACATCTAATAAAATTGTATTTTAAACATCTGTATGGTCCTAAATGGCAAAACATGTGATTCTATTTTGACTAGATAATTAAACAAAACAAATCAATGCTATAATAAAATAAATTTTATAAATGTTTTCATACAATGTGTACCTAAATATCTATGTTACTAGAAATAATAATGTATACAACTATATTACTATACACTATGTGAATAAAAAAAAAAAAAAACTTGTAAGATCTAGTTTTTATGTAACACTAGCTGTGCCCCGCGGTTTTACCCGCGTTAAACTTTATAAATTATATAGCCTATGTGTTAGTCCAGGGCGTCAGCCAACTTTTTACCACATTTTATTAAAATCGCTCCAGCCGTTTAGACGTGAAGAAGTAACAAACATACACACTCACACATTCACAGACTTTCGCATTTATAATATTAGTGTGATAAGTAAATATGTATCCAACACATTGGAATAAACGAGAAAGAAATCTTTATTCATCTTTATCATCATAATGTCAGCCAAATACCGTCCACTGCTGGAGAAGAGCCTTCTCCAATAATGGAGGGATAAGCCATAATCGCTACGCTTGGCAGACGGGTTCGGAAATTCGGGAACGCAGTAAGATGGTCATAGTCTTCAAAAGAACGCTGCTGCCCGTTATCTGGTATATATTCCCTCGGGAACTACAACTACAGATTGAGATGGGTTGGCGATATTCTTCTTGGCCGTCAGCCACACAACACAATAATTCAAGATATTAAGTTAGAACTTTAGAAAACGTTAGCATTATTTTTTAAAGACAACGCCCGCTTTAGGGAATCTTATCCCTATGTCGCGGGGTACAAACATATAATGGACGAATACAAATTCATCCCTCCTATTATATTATTAATAGTAAATCACAGCATTTTAATACCAAGTTTTTGTGTAACCCGTGGACATAGCGAGAGGTAGACGATAAAACAAAAATGTTCGACAGAACCCTAAATTTCTGTAACTTTTATATGCTTGAATGGATCGTCATAAACACAAAGAACCATTTCAACTCTACTAATTGTCTGATATAAATACCGCATTGATATTGATCCACCCGTTTAGTGGCTACGGAGCCACAGCCAGACACACAAATGTACAGACGCCAGCATATCAAGCTACCCCAATATGTCAAATTTTCCCAATTGAAAGTGAACCTTATGCTTATGTGATAAAGTTGAAGTCTATATAAGAAATTTGTCAGATTGGGGTAGTTGGATGTGCTGGTCTCGTGCACTTTTTCTGTTAGGTGTGATAAAAAATACGATAATTATAATAAAATTGAAAACCGAGTCACGGTCATGTTCGATTACGTGGCATTACAAAGGACTGTACAAATGATTTTCACTGAGGCATAAAAAGACGGTATATGATTTTAAGGTAAAAAAGTTGTTTGTTTGTTTGTGCATGTTCAATGATATGAAATAGTTTTATTGCTAAATGTTTTGCGATAGTGACTGTCGTATTTTACATGTGCTTTTATTTACATAAAGGAAAATAAATATAACTTTAATTAATTAAAGCTCTGCTGTTGTGACAGCGATGAATATTACCACTCCTTCATAATCTGTGGACTGGGGTAGTATGGAGATGCTGGATGCTGGGTGTGTAGAGATGTAATAGCATTAGTGCCTGTGTGGAGATACTGAACAATATCACCATCCAGCAACTCATCACATCCCGTAGACAGTAAAGAAAGTCCGAGGAAATATTTACCAGTGAACGAGAAGCAGTATCTCTCTATGAACTATGACCATCATATTGTGACTATTTGCGACAGCCAACTCGTTTGCTTAGCGGGAAACGGGTTGGCGGTCGCTATTGTGGCATATCCTGCCGTTCTTGGGGAGGCTTTTCTCCTGTGGACGTCATTTGGTTGATATGATGAAGGAAACCGTATACACCTTTTCTTTCCGGGGCTAAAGAAGATACATTGATACTAATGTCCTCCTGGCTGAATTTCCGGCCATCTGCGCGGGACATATTATAGTGTACAAGTGTGTGCGTAAACACAAGGGCACCTTCTATTCCATAACTCACATGATCCGATGGGACGATTAGCGGCGCGACCGTAAAGGGTCGTGTACCATCACCCTTTATGGTCGACGGCTTGACGAGCTATCTGCGGCATAGGAGTGTAATACCGCCAATATCCATACTCCGGATATACTGACAAATTTTCTTAACAGAAGAATGACAAAATCTCTTTTTGTCTCAACCCAGGATTTGAACTCAGGCCTTCATTATCTGCGGTTGAATAGCTTCCGCTACACCAACCAGTCAAATAATGATAATAACGTTATAAACAAGTCACGGTCATGCTCGAATACGTGGTATAAAAAGAACTGTTACAAATCTTTTTCTCCTCAACGGAATGAAGACGGTATATGAGTTTAAGGTAAAATAATATTAATAATATTCTGGGACATTATTCACACACGGCCATCTAATCGGCCGCCCGAACACAGAACAAATAATCGTGCTCATTACATAAGATTTTTCCTGGGTGGGAATCGAACCCACGACCTTTGTCTCCGCAGTCAAGTCACTAACTACTACACCAAGAAACCAAAAAATACTAATGCGTCCACTACACACATTTAAAATAAATATTGTTATTTCTAAATCCCAAAACATAAAATCGTCGAAAATCATCTCAGCGAGGTTCCATTTATCATAGGGACGCGATTTCGCAAATGTGCTCGTATAAAGATATGGAGGGAAATTTGAAATTGGAACGTACCAATTTTTTCTTATAAATGATTTTATTTTTATGATATATTTATATATGGCCAGTGTTTCATACAAAAATAATGAGTTCCTAGAAACATTCCGAGGCGCCCGGTATATTTGAGCCGAGTTTGGAGTTGATACGCTAGGGCCTTGGGATCAAAGCGCGCGTGTTTTATTCCGTGAAAACTCGAAACGCTTGGCAGACGCTACTCGAGCTGCGCGGGCTGGCGCTTACCTGGAACAAAGCCTCGTTGATCTAGCGGTAGCGTGTTCAACCGCAGCTAAAGAGGTAGGTATTAGGTTCAAATCCCGGGTCGGGCCAAAAAGCGATTTTGGGATTTTTCTGTTAAGAAAAATTTCTTAGATCAGCCCGGAGCCTGAGAGGTGGCGGTATTTATATACCTCGGAGAATGTAAATCCGGTTCGGTCGGTTCTTTCTGTACCTGACCTCTTTCCGGTCGTGTCGCTAGTCGTCCCGTTGATTATGAGAGCGAGCAGAAAGTGCGACTGTGTTTGTGCACACACCTGTGCTGTATAGTATGACCCGCGCACGCATTTGGATAATTGCTATAGAGACTGAATGCCGTGGTCGATTTTCGACCAGGAGGACTTTATTATAATTATTATATTTTATGTTCATTTTAAGTTTATTACATAACAACGACGAACATTGTCGTATCTATATATGGGTCGATCTTCAGAGGCATTTTTTTTCGTGTCGGTCTGGATTAACCCATTTAAAAATCAAAAACGTTTCCGAAATATTTTTTTATATACAGTTCGGTGTCTAATCTATATGATACAAGGCTAATATTATGAATAAGTTTATTTCAAATATTTAAAAAAATATCTTAAACCCGAAAATCCTGATCGCTCTGGGTTGACCCAACTCCCGCTCGAATGAAAAAAATATTCTTTAACTTTTTAATGGGAAGGTTTATATGAAACAACTTATTTAAATTACATAACAAATAGTTAATTTTTATAGTCATAAAATATTTTTACTTATATTAATAATACTTTTGCCACAATTTGAATTTAAAAACATGACCGGGCATTTTATCTCATCGCTCTGCGTGGACGCAAAACATCGCGCTCATTCCTAGTAACGCGTAATAGACACTCTATATCCCTTCCCTGGGGCAACACCAGCAGTGGTCTAACCGCCGGGGAGGATACCTGTGTGCCACGTTCCCTAGCTCCAACATTACGAAGGTAGGTTTATGATTGCTCTGGATTTGGTTCTCGAATTTTATGATTGCTATGGCACGTTACTTAAATTAAATAGTAAGCTTGTGAATGTGTTTCTTATACGAATTAAGTGATCGTTATGATGTTTTTTATGAGACATAATCACAACTTTCTACTGCTTTTAAATTTGGCTATATTTATGATTTTGTGACTTTTTCTGATCGCTATGGCTGTGATTGCTCTGTCCAATAAGACTATAGCGATGATATTTTGCATTAATTGTACGTCATAAATCTATTTTAAGTGGTAGTACCGCACTGTGACAATGAAAAACGATGAACTATGCATAGAACTTTTAATTTATAACCTTTCCTGGGTTTCTTTGGTCCATAAACGGATTTTGTCGTATTTTATCAGATTTTATAGTGGCATTTAGCTAACACAACTTTAATTTTACATAAGAAAGGTCTTCTCTAAAATTTAATGGCAACTATTGTTTCAGATGGACAGGCCCCCTACACGATGGACCGATGATCTTGTGCGGTCCGCTGGAAACTGCTGGATGTGAATAGCGCAAGACCGGCAATTGTGGAGATCTTTGGGGGAGGCCTTTGTCCAGCAGTGGACGTCTTTCGGCTGATATGATGATAATTGTTTCAGATTGAAATCATGCCTCGAAACAAATTATCTATTGAAGAAAAACGTCTTAAGAAGAAATTGGCTGAGCGTAGAGTGGCCAAGATAAAAAATGATCCAGATCTATACGCACAATGGCTTGAAAAGTCAAGCAAGAATTAACAAAGGAAAAAAGCTCGGGGCACAATATAAAAAATGATCCAGATCTAAACGCACAATGGCTTGTAAAGTCAAGAGAGATCAACAAAGGAATAAGCTCGGGGTACAGTACTACCAATGAGTGATGTGACTACAAGCCAGCAAAAGATTCACAGGAAGAAAAGTAGGCAGAGTTCTCGACGGTATTATTTAAAGAAAATTATTGGATAAGTTGCCAGCAATAGATGTATCTGAGAACCGTCTTCTTCTTTCAAATGTTCCTCAATCATCTCTAGCCTTAAGCACCAACAATGTAACAAAACATAGAGATATACTGCAAACTGTAAAACAAGATGTTGAAATGAGTTTAAAACGTTATCAATCGTGTAAAAGTTCATTGTCAGACAAGTTCCTGTCTTCCAGAGACCTTTAAAGAATACGAAAATTTGTCTTATTTTAGTCACCCGTCTTACCGATTAGTAGACTAAGAAAAATAACAAGATCTACTGAACGGACGAACGAACTTACATGCATTGGAAGTGCTTCCTCCATAATCTGTCCCGGTAGTCCGCAAATCTCAATTAGCAATATATCACATACGTCTCAAAAACTTTAGATATATTCATCATTCATCATATGATATATAGCCTTATTAATAAAGATGAAATATAGAGCTAATAGGGTTTCAAAATCAAATACAAAAAATTCAAGAAATGAAAATAAGTAATGAACGTATTAGAAGACAGATGAATAGGTTAAAAAATCAAAGTAAAGAAGGTACACATTTAGAAAGAAAAATGTTGGTTTTACCTCCAAACAAAGATAATGTACAATAAATAAGACATAAGTAAAACAACAGTTAATAAAAGATATGAAACTGTTTTTTAAAAGACGACGATATAGGCAGCATGACGTCTTAGGCGTCAAACAGAAGAGCAGTACTTTGCTGTCGACAGAGCCAACTTCAGCTGTCGACAGAAGCGACTGCAGCTATCGTCATTGGTCGGCGTTTGCTGTCCACGTGTCGATAGCAAACGTCGACCAATGTGGCAGCTGCAGTTGCCGCTGTCGACAGCTGAAGTTGGCTCTGTCGTCAGAAAAATGCTGCTCGTCTGTACGCGGCCTCATATGCCCTGACCTTTTTTTAAAATAATAAATTTCTCTTACATATATATACTTGTTACACGTACACTGAATATGACTGAAAACAGCTAAATAATTAATATTTTATCAATTTAATTTTTTTTGTTTCACTAATTTCACCATTTATGATGGCTCAGGCACCATTTTTCAAATAGTACATTTTTACTATTGGCCTTCAATTTACTCAAACAGTTATGGAAATAATTAAGTTCAAAAAATTTCACGACCAGAGCAATCATAATTGCAATTATGATTGCTCTGGTCGTGAAATTTTTTGAACTTAATTATTTCCATAACTGTTTGAGTAAATTGAAGGCCAATAGTAAAAATGTACTATTTGAAAATCATTCTTTTTAATGAGATACATAATTACCATTCAATATCAATAAATGAAAAGCACCAGAGCGATCACACGAATACGCCCGTTTTGGAGATTGATCCATTATAAAAGGCAAACCTGATTCACTGACTTATATATCAATGCAGGGCCTAAACAATCAGGGTTAGAAACTTGAAATTTTGCACAGAGGAACCTTTTATAACGCAGGGGAACACTAAGAAAGGATTTTTGGAAATTCAGTCCCTAAGGGGGTAAAATAGGGGATACAAGTTTGTATGAAAATCCGTAATTTTTGATGTTAAAGGCATAAACATTTGTATTTGGCCTTTCAGTTAAAAATAAAAATATATATTTCAGGATTTTTGGAAATTCCACCCCTAAAATAGGGGATGTAAGCTTGTAAATTAATAAATATAATAAACTTTTGTTCACTACCTAAACAAAATATTATCTTCTAAAATAATCATAAAGGTAAACAAATATTTAAAACTATCTGTGTCCCGCGGTTTTACCCGCGTTAAATTTTATAAATGATCATAGCTCCCCCCACTTAAGTATTAGCGTGATAATATGTAGCCTATATGTTGACCCGACCTCTTAGTAATATTCATGCAAAATTTGAAGTAAATCCATGCAGTACTTTTTTAGTTTAGCCCGGACATACAAACAGACAAACAGACAAAAAATTCTAAAAACTATATTTTTGGCTTCGATATCGATTATAGATCACGCCCCAAGTATCCTTCTAAAAAAATATTCAATGTACAGTTTTGACTTTCTTACGATTTTATTATATGTAAATAGATAATATAAAAACGACCGTTTGTTATTGAAAAACTAGACTAATCACATATTATTCCCGTCATCTTTTGTAGTACGTATGTATGTTAAGTTACCGCATTCGCGGCACTGCAGGCGGAAATTAATTAATTAAATATCAAATCATAACAGCAGCTTGCTCACATATTTTCTTTTGAATACAAATGTTTGTCTAAGACAAGAACTCTTTTCACCTTACTTTTTAAGTAGAAAGTCATTATTACTGAAATTAATGAATAAATATTGTTGAAAAAAAAAATATTGAAGACATATACCTACAGTAATACATATACAGGAATAGAAGACATTTTAGTAAAAATATCGAAAATAGGGGTAAATATCCCTATTTTCGATATTTTTACTAAAGCGACTACATATGTCTTCTATTCCTGTCCTACAAATTTAAAATAAAAGAAAAGGTATGAAAGTGCTTTGCTAAATATTGTAAGAACTTAGGATTGTGAGAACTTGAGGGATCATCTCCTAAAAATATTGAGATTTTTTTACTTATTATAAATTTTATTCAAGAGATTTCGCACATTTTTTATAAATTAGTATAATTTAATAACTCCAGTTTAACATTTAAAATATCGGGGTTATAGGTAACCGCTATCAAATGATCTCTCTCAAAATCACGCTACAATTTAATAAAAATTATATTGTCCTGGGACATTATCTACACATGGCCACCTGATCCCAAACTAAGCAAAACGTTTACTATGGAATTCAGATAACTGGTATACTACATACACTATTTTTCTTTTGTAAATACATACTTATATAGATAATTGAACCCAGACTCAGGACAAGCAGATATGTTCATGCACACAAATATCTGTCCTGGGTGGGAATCGAACCCACGACTTGCGGCGTGAAAGGCAAATATCTATCAAATACGCTAACCGTCCCGTTATTTATAATAAATACCTTACTATAATTATTTAAAATTTAATAGATTAATAGTTAGTTGCAGTAATTTAATAGTGAATATTGTAAAGAAATTAAATTTTGCAAAATATCTTATTCAATTCAATTTGAATTCAAATAATTTATTTCGGATAAATATCCATTTAATGTTATATTATATATAGAATTGGCAACATGTTTTCACTACTGGTACAAACCTTATAATTTCTTAAAGAGGCACCAGATTTGGCTTGTTTTTTATTTATTTGATAAGATTGACCAACAAATGCTTACACTAATATTTAAAAGTAACAAACGGCCAAAATATAAATGTAACAGTTACTTAAATCCACACACGACAGACATTTAAAAGTAACAGAAAGTATAAATTTTTTAATTTACCTTATTTTTTGCTTGACTTATTTCGGTAGAGCTCGAAGTAGGGATAGTTTTTTAGTAAAGAAGCAGGGAAAGAATTTACATTTAGAAGATGATGGATAAACTTGTAAATTCTTTCGGGAACAAGATTGAAGTGAATTATTTAAGAGAATTAGTGTTATGAATGAAATTCTAAATAGCACTATAAAAAGTTAGTAAATATCCGGGGTTTAATCGTGGATTGGTTTAACTGAGCTGGTTCGCGTTCTCATGTTTAATGGTAGGTATCCAGGGGGTATTTTCTGGAATGGAAATTGGCAGCAGAGGTTATAGTTTATAATTTAATTAACATTTAAAAAACTAGTTAGCTATAGGCTCACCTCATCTTTCTATTCATAATATCCTGTAACTCCTGTTTAACATCTTTCTTCGCGTTTGCTGGATATTTTCCCTGGGAATGATTTTGGAACAGGGACGGAAATCTGTTACAGAGAACCGGGGAAGCTTCACATGCATTTCATCTCAATTTTATTATACGGAATGATAACATGTCAGATGTTAAACATCATATGTACCTACTGTGAGCTCGCTCAATTTTTTTTAGGTTCTTGTCCATACATTCCAAACTACCTAAAGGTTCATTTAATTAGTCACCAACACAAATTCATCGGATTTATATCCACGAGTGCAAATTAAGCTAGTTATACTGAATGAGTCATAAATATCATACTAATATCATAAAGAGGAAATGTTTATAAGTAAGTTTGTAACGAATAGGCCTAATAAGTACTGGACCAATTCAAAAAATTCTTTGCTACATTATCACTAATTAATAAAGGCTATTTTAATTGCACGAATAAAATAAGGATCCCTACTAAAACTACTACAATGTTACCTTAGGTGTAAATAAATGCCTATAAAATATCTTTCATCGCATGCACTGCGAAAAATATTGACGATAGAACAAAAAAAACCACAATATTAAAGAACATATCTACAAAAAATGTCGCACTAGCATGTGTTGTAGCACTTGTAGTTATGTCACTATAACGACTTTTTAACATTTTAAAATTTAATAGAAATGCCGACCAGTATCAGCATAATCAAAATTTCTCAAGCAAGGCTGTTTAAATACCTGTACATTACTTTTTAGTTTATTAAAATCGGTCATTCCATTCGAAAGATATGACGATTTAATAAAATTGAAATAAAATTAATTCGCCGCTACGTCGCCGCTGTAACGCGCTGGAGCGCCGGGGCCGGAGTGCAGGAGAGGTGGAAATCCTGGTATAAAAAATGATGCGCCATTGGGAAGAGTGTACAACGTTCATCATCATCAGCGAGTGTTTTTTCCTCAGGGTACTACTTCACCATGTACGAGGCCTGACATCGTTCCAGAACTTAAAAACAGTTAAAGAAGTTACTTAAGAAACTTACCAAGCCGCTTGCTGAGATAGAGGTTTACGTTATGCCAAAATGTTTAAAAAATAAATGTCCACCCGTGCGAAGCCGGGACGGGCCGCTAGTTTACTAATAAGCTGTGTAGTATATAGCAAACTAACGAATTATACACAGACTTTTACAAAGCCTTTGAAAAAGGTCCTCACACAAGCTTTACATCCTCATTACGTGGCTATGGAACTGTTGGTTCTTAGAGAAGTTGACGTCTTATTTATTGGACAGGATATTTTTGTAGTAGTAAATCGTTATCAGTCAAATCTGTGATATCTTTCTAGCAAAGTTTCCCAAGGCTCATGTTTAGGTCCAGTTTGTTTTTTGTTCTATATACATGGCATACCAGATGGTTACAGCTATTTGAAGTCTTTATGTATGCAAAATATTTAAGCTCCGTGAGAAGAATTGAATCATATAGACAGAAGGATCATTACTTTCTTATCGTATGGGCAGTGGTTACCCTAGTGTCAGAGTTGTTCAAACCGCCTAGTAGGCCTCTGACATGTCTTAACGACTGTTGTCTAATGACTAAAACCGGGACCGACAGCTTAGCGTGCCCTCCGAAGCACGGAGATATTCAATTTGCAGTATAAGTTTACTAGAATAACACATGCTACATTTTTACATGAGAGCATAACAGATGAGAAAACAGACTTCTCAAATAATAGATATTATCGACTTTTTAGTTAGTCGATAATGTTTATGTATAAAATACTAAATGAAGGAGCGGATCCTTAATGAAAGAGGAATAATACACCTTATCTAATTAGCTGAAAATTCCTAAATGCATGTCAGGTCTTAGTTACACGTCTTCTAAAATCTAACCATAATAAAGATATATTCTCTGAAATAACATATTCAAACGTAATAATTAATATTAGAATGAAGGTGAAATTTCGCAAAAATGCTCAATGGACTACTCCAACTAAATGCTCAGTTAGTCTAACAGTTACATTTCCAACCAACCCAAATCATCAGAATCTGGGTTAAAATCTGGCGTGAAAAATAAAGAAGCAGCGCTTCGTCAGGTAGCTAGCGATGTTATTAAACTTATGTTGGATTGCCATCTCATTCAAAAAGTTTTATTATATAACTTTAAATAAATACTCGTATATTATATTATTACCTATAAAGAAAGTACTAAAAAGGCATCAGTGTTATAAGGCAGAGAAGTTATAGTGTCATGAATATGTTCTGAGTCTGGGTGTATTTTGTGTTCGTGAAATGCATGTTTGTAAAGTGCCTCGCTATACATGGATTTACTTTCCTTGTGCGGGCGGTACCTCTTTAGAGAAAAATACATATTTATTAGCTATTTTAGACTAACTTCTGAAGACGTAGGTGGTAGGAGAGTAATTTTCAAAGATTAAAGTAAGTATCTATCTAAATTAAAATTTATGAAATTAAGACAAAGTCTACTGAACTGACTCAAAACTCGGATGATAAACTACCGTATAAGAAACAAAGCTGTTACGTGCGAAGTTTTGTTCCAATTTGAACTTTTCAGCCAATCCGTCACGCATTTGCGCTGGAAATATGACGAACATATTTTTAAACGATGTGTCTACAACGTGTGTAAAACTTTGCTTATAATTATTCCCAACGAAAAGTGGTTTTTGAGTTTTGAACCCCATGTTGTGCATCTGTGCATCTATTTGTATGAAATGAAATGAAATTTATTCAGCACTTGGATATTAACATACACTTTTACTTGTCAAGCTCACAATGCAGTACATAAACATAGTGGATAGTATAAAAGTTTAAAAAAAATATTAATTAGTACGTCCGTGCGGTTTGTTTTATCGCATATCTTTTCTGAAATCCTTAAATAAATAACAACTTACTAATCTATTATATTTAAATTTAGTTCTACTATATTAAAATTAAAGAATGGAAGACTAAAGCAAAAAGACGAAATTCTAAATGAGGATGTGATCACATGCACGGGATCACCGATCACGCGTTAAGGGGCCAAAGCGATCCTCGCCACTGAGGAACCTACCCTAGCTAGCATGCGGCTTTCTCTACCTACCTAGGTGGAAGACCCGGAGAAGAAAGCCACAAAAAAACTCCGGGCTCGCTTTTTTCGTCTTCTTTTGCTTTCAGTATACGATTTTTTTTAATGTCATGTATTTTACTTACATTGTGATTGGTTGTTATGTAGGCTAATGCACGCACAGAACTTTTGTCATCCAGTGAATCATAATAAAATAAATAAGCAATACCATTCAATTTCACTCAAGCAATTAAAATATACTCTTGCATTTACAAAATTAACAAGTCACACGAACCACCACGACTACCAGAGGCGAAAAAAATATGAGTACCCCAACAGCAGTTCGATCAGTTACTGCAAGCAGCACCCGTTCACGAGTATGACGTGTGGGCCAGCCATCGCCTCCTTCGCCATATAAGAGGGAAGGAAACGACCCGACCCACAATGCCACCGCAAGCATTAACAGACAATAGGAGCATGACGAGCTTACAAAGGAGAGTTCATATTAAAGTAGTTAACAGCCTACGGCCGAACAGCGTTTGACATTTTCAAGATAATATTTAATACATTTGTTTTAATAATTAGTCTAATAGTCTAAAAATCTATAAAGTTAAATTATTACAGCATTATTTCTAAAGTCGATTGAGAAAAATGTAAATGTATATCCTTAATGTATCACTAAGATATTGCTCGTGTTTAACCTAGCGACCAAGTGTTTTTGTCGTTTAAATAATCATTTAGAGTGTAATAGGCATTTTTCATTAAAATATTCTTGACCTCTAATTTAAATTTAGAATAGACAGTTGTGTTGGTATTTTGTTATAAATTCTGGTATTCAGTCCGACAAAAGAACAATAAACCTTTTGTAAACGATGAGATTCTGCACACAATTTGTGTTAATTTCTAGTGTTTATTGCGTGTGTGTCACTTTTCTTTTCAAACAAATTCAAATTTTGCCGCACAAAAATTATATTAGCATAAATATATTGCGAAGATACCGTTAATATATTTATCTCCTTGAAAAACTCTTTTAAGGAGAATCTCGCACCTAGCTAATAAATAGCTCGTACTGCACGTTTTTGTACAATAAAGATACTGTGGATGTCAGCCGCCTTACCGCACAATAGTTACCGTAAGACATAATACTGTGGAAGTAGCTAAAATAAACCAGGCGCGCAGTATCTATGTTAGTTAGTTGTCTAACTTTTCTAACAGCATAAGCAACAGAGCTTAATTTTCCAGCCAAGCCGAATATGTGAGTACCCCATTGAAGTTTTCTGTCTAAAGTTATGCCCAGAAATGTAGTAAGTAGATTGAACAGATTCCAACACTTCATTGTTCATTACCAGATCTGGACCAACATTACTCACATTAGGTGTGGTGAATTAAACGCACTTCGTTTTATTTTTGGCTTTGAGAACTAAGTTATTAACCGTAAACCATTCGGTAATCAGTGTGAGAGCACTATTTATTTCATCAAGGTTATCTCTGTTTCGATCTACTTTAAAGATAAGAGAAGCGTCATACGCAAAAAGTACTACATCACAGAAGATTTTTAAATAATGTAGTAAATCATTAATATACACTAAAAACAAAAAGGGACCAAGAATGGACCCTTGTTGCACGCCCAAAGTGACAGGTAAATCATTCAATCATATCAAATATATGTTTTATCAGTGCAATCCCTGCATCTGTAGTAGATCGCCCTTCAGTAAAGCCAAACTGGTTCTGGTGCAAGGGGTTGTTTACATTTAAATGCTTGAGTTACTGCTAGAGTATGAGATTTTCAAATATTTTACTGAATGCTGGTAAAATGGAGATGGGGCGATAATTAGAGGGATCGTCTTTAGAGCCTGATTTAAGCAATGGTATGATTTTACTACATTTCATTAGGTCGGGGAAAGTACCTGTATCTATACACTGATTATAAATAACGATTAAGTAAGGCGCTATTACGTCAATTATGGTTTTTAAAATCCTTACGGAAATACCCCATAAGTCACCTATATATTTGGCTCAAGGGTCTTAACAATATCATTTATATCAGATACTGTAACATGTTCAAAATTAAAAATAAAATTGCATTCTGGCACGCTATTACGTAGCAGCAGTTCGGCGCCAATTTCGGAGCAGTTTAAGAAGCGAGTGGTGGTTACAGGTATAGCAGCAAAAAAGTTATTTAACTCATGAGCTACGTCAGCTTTTTCACTAATCATTCTATTATCTATTTTTAATTCCAAATAAATATCACGTCTTATATTCTTTCCAATTTCTTTATTAATTATGTTCCAAGTATGTATGTGGCATTTTGGCTCCTAAAACGTTAGACCAAAGTCAATGCATGTTTCTTAATCTTAGTTTCAAAATTTATTTTGCATTTGGTACCTACTTGATAATTTTCATTTAAACATTATGACAAGTCATACCATACCAAAAAAGGATACCTACATTCTTTGTACAAAGGAGTTTTTTAATTCATAGAGCGCTGTCCTGAACCTACATTCGGAAGATCATTATTTTTTTTTCTATATGAGCTTCGTTGCTCTTGTCACTTCTCGATAGGTGACATCGAATTAATTCTACAGGAATACACTTTTAGTAACCGTGTCGTCAACAGATGATAATGATGATGTAGCACAGACTTCGTCATGATATTTCTAGACCATCGTTATCTAAGTGGTTTACTACTTCTCTCATTTATATAGCCATGAAGCACGTAAAGCTGCTGGTTCTGTTTCGATCTTCGCCGGTCGTGTCTGATAGCAGTCCCATTGGATTCTGAGAGAGAGAAAATAAATAATGCAGCCATGTTTGCGCAACCAATCCGACACTATATTAGGTCCTGGCTAGTTGGCTAATCTCTGTTGACATTGGCTGCCATAGCCAAAATTAGGCACTTGTTCAGTTTGTGGTTATCAATTATTTGCACTGCATCCTCATAGCATTCCACCGAACTAACAGAGTTTCAATTGTTTTATTTCCTTGGTTCGTTTCTTTACCATGAAGTAAAATTGAACCAATCATTACAAAATTAAATATTTGTGAATCAAGCACTTCCATGCGAGTCCGGTGCCACTTTTACTTTTAATTTATGTAAGGTAGATAATTAAACTTTACAGGCTAGAATTCACGTGGTATATCTAAAACACATTTTATCTTCAGGCAAAACAAGGGTCTAACATGACGAAAACATTAGGTACCGATGTCTAGATTAGTATCTAGACATGTATTTGGGTATGTATAAATTTGTTTTTAGAAAAGTCCTAACAAAAGGATTTATAGCAACCCTTAAACAACTTTATTCTATAGAGCTAAAGCTGAAATTACTTCGAAAATAACGAGTGTTTGTTCTTTCACAACTTTTTTCGTTCTTTTATAAATTTAAAAATCTTTTATAAGCCACTGTACCTTTCTATAACCGTAAAAGAAATGTATATGAAAATCTGCGGATTATAATAAGACACTGTTTTTTTTAGTATCATCGGAATCACATCGCTGTGTGGCTAACATTGATGAATATTGATCGCGTGGGGGGCTGGGGGGGGGGGGGGGCGTGGAATTAATCCAGTGGAATATCTGCCGGAGAACGGGTAGCAGCTTCGTCTGCCAATTGTAGCCATCATTGCATATATTCCCATTCTTGGGGGAAGCTCTTGTCCATTAGTGGGAGTCATTCGTTGGACATGATGATGATCATTCAGTATTAACACCTGGAGATATGACATCTACAGGTTACTAAGCCACCAAGAAGAGTAATAATACTTTCAGGAATATTATTAAAATGGAGACCCCATTTCAATAATATAATAATATGTCTGCACGTGTGGCGTAGCGGCTAAGACAGTCGCCTCGCCGCTTCGTGTCGCGGGTGTAAGTCCCACGCTAGACAGCTATTTGCGCGACATATAAATAGTTGTTCTAAGTCTGGATGTAATTTGCGTCCGTCTATTATATGTTTTGGAAAGTACCCCGCAACACAGGGCTTAGATTCCGTAGGGCGGGCGATGTTATTTAAAGAAAAAAATATATATTCCTGATTCAATTGTACCTAATATTCAAAAGAAATTGGATTATGGTAAATATCCAGTACAAGAAATTATCGTTCTACTATAAATATTATTATTTAGTTTACCTAACCAACAAAACTGATTCTTAATCAAAAGGTTGTAAATTCTGAAATGACTCATCGCTTCTTTATAAAACGGTCCATCCGCTTGGGAGCTACGTTGTCACAGGTAGCAATAGGCTGCAAACTTATAACACCGGCGTTTTGTGGGGCTTTGTGTGGGGCAATGTTAAACTAATTAAAAACTGCTGTTTTGTCTTGTTGGGGTTTTAATTTTGTTTAAATATTTAAAAGCTAGTTTGTAAAATGTTATGCAAAAAATATTCCTATAGCATCATCTCAAAGGTATTTCCTATCGACGAAAAAGTGATTATCAAAATCAGTCTTCAGTCAGACTGAAGTCAAATAACTTAATACAAGCTAGCTTAATATCATAACTATTATAAAATAAATTTTATTAATGTTTTTATACAATCCGTGTATCTAAATATCTATGTAAGTAACTAAAAATAATTATGTATACTTAACTATATTACTACAAACATGTTCTGACTATTTACAAGCGTTTTTTTTAAAGTAATATATAAATAAAAATAATAAACACCTTGTTTATTTATTTAGCCTATAAACAACGCACAAATTTCGTAACTAACAAAAAAAAAGAGCTCCACGTTTTTTGTAATCGGTAAAAAATTGAGATGATGTCAATAATGTACACACGTGTATAATGTATTACTATAACAGTGTTACTATTACTTGGAACGAGGTGATTCAGTGTAATATGCGAACTTGCAAGGTGATGTTGGCCAGTGCTTTACATCTTCTACATTAGTATTAGTGGTCTTTGGTCGTTTGAATTCCACTGCCACGTAGTATCTGATAAATTGGGGTCATTTGTCTGGTCAAATAAAAATAAAACTTATATATTGTGCTTTGGCTGTGTTTTGAAATGTTGACCACTTAATATTTATAAAGTCACCAAATAATTCCATAAGATTACAGCGTTGATGCGCTGTCCAACCAACTGTTTTCACTAAAGTCAAGGGCGTCCAGTCAAGGTCATATTGCGAAGTAGTCGCCCTCATTTTTTTGAATCTTTTGTTTAGAATTTCTTCTAGTCGATTTCTTTCGTCATAGTTTCCGGTTGGGTGCGCACGCGGCGTCCGCTCCACACAAATGGTGTTGCACAGTAGATCTATTGACACCTGTCTGCGACATTGAGATAATTTAAATTCGATTTAAATAATTAACTTATGCTGTCTATTTATCGTTGTTAGTTGAGTCGTGTCGTTTGTAGTTTCTTGTGATCTCGGGCTTATAAAGCGGACATAATTACAATACTGAACTACGGTTTAGGCTTTTTAGTTCGTAATAATACTTTTAGGGTGCCTCTGCACCGCACGACCACATGAGAAAAAGGGGACGACGTGCCAGTATTACTCAAGACGACATTATTAGTATGAAGCGACGACAGTATCGTTGTCAAGAATAGAGATCATCGTTGGTGTACAAACGCCCTTGTAATCATATGTATGAAATTTAAGGCACAAGTAAGAATTTTTAAAATAATAGTGGACAAGATAATTAAGCACAAATGTAAAGAGGATTACCAACTTTCAAACAATGTATAATTTTGCCACGTCAAGAAAATGTTCAATACCTAATAGTCTTAGAATCATATTATTTACAAGAGTATTTATAAAAAAATATACCTATAAATAAAGTGTAAGGTCCAAATATAAGGGGACCCTGGAAGAATTGCGGGCAAATTATTACTATGGATAATTCCTAGGTTATTTAATAAATATAGTGAGTTACGAGACAATCAAAGATTAATTGTAAAATTATGTTATAAAAGAAAATTAAAGAGGTTTTGGGATATGAAAAATTTGTTAGTAAGTAGTCTGTTAGTTACTAAGAAATTAGTTGTTCAATTATAAGAAAATAAAACTGTTAGAAAACGAACGAATCTACTAGAAACTGCGTTAGCCGTTTGGCGAAAGATATGTACAGACTCCAGCACATCTAGCTACCCCAATCTGTCAAATTTCCCCAATTGAAAGTGAATCTTATGCTTTTGTGATAAAATTTGTTGTGAAATTTGACAGATTGGGGTAGCTGGATGTGCTGGCGTCTGTACATGTAAAAGCCCTAAGTAAAATATTGTTATTGCTGCAAGACTTGTTGAGGTTACACGTTACTTGAATGCTGGCATATATTTTGACCAACAATAAGCATTGTTATTTATTGTGGCAGTGTTGCTTGTATTTTGGTATCATTACTCACTGTAGAAGTTATAGAATAAGGCTTTTTGGTTTCATAGTTTGGTTATTACTTTTCCAAGTATGTAGGTGTGTGTATTTTGATACATATTATTTAGTTCAAAGTAAGAAATTTTATAATTTTTGTATACAGTTACATACCTATCTGCAGTCACTTTTATATCAAAAAGAAAAAAAAAATATTAGAAACCTCAATATTATTTTTGAAGACCTATCCATAGATACCCCACATACATGTATACGATGAAAAAAAAATTTTTGAGTTTCAGTTCTAATTATGGTGAACCACCAAAATTATTGTTCTTATTTCTATTTTTGTGTGAAAAAGTGCAGTTCACAGAATACATTTACTTACCAAGTTTCAACTTTTCGGAAAAAAAGTGGCAGTGACATACGGGCGGACAGACAGACAGGCAGACATGACGAATCTATAAAGGTTCCGTTTTTGCCATTTGGCTACGGAACCCTAAAAAAGGTTCACTCTAGGTATATGGAGACGTTATGATCTGAATAACCAACTCCAAGAGTTTTTACATCCTTTGAATATAATTAGGTTTATTATTGAAGCAAATGCTTGAACATAAAATTGTATAAAGTACTTACTTAATATGGATTTTATAGGCTGTAAACAATGAACCAATATTTTTGCAGATAAATTAGATAAAATGAATCGTTATCTCCGGAATACATTGAAGTTGAACTAAGTTTGGTCGTTGGCTTATCAAATGAAGTTAATCTCGTAACAATGTTGTTGCTCTCCTGTCTGTATAGGAAACCAACAAAATGGGAGAAAGAAATTTACTGCGGCCTCGTGTACTGAATGTGAATAAGGGAAATGTCCGGACTGAAACAACGGCGGTGTGTATAAGAATGGGGGCATATTATATTGCCAACCTATTTGGTAAATATTCCAACAATCTAACGGAATATGATAACAGTCCTTCATAATCCAATTAATGCTTTACATGTTCGGATTAGTTATATAATTAGGATGTCATCATCATCATCATCATGTCAGCCAAAGTTCGTCCACCGCTGGACAAAAGCCTCCCCAAAGAATGGGGGATATGCCATAATCGCCACGCTTGGTAGACGGGTAGGCGATCGCAGTTTGATGGACATAGTTCACAGAAAAACGCTGCTGCCCGTTCTCTGGTAGGTATTCCCTAGGTCGATTTCTACGCCCCCCATGGATGTGATGGGGTGATGATATTCTATGCCGTCACCACACAGCAAATTAGGATGTATCACACTAATATTATAAAGGCGAAAGTTTGTGAGTGTGTATGTTTGTTACTTCATCACGTCTAAACGGCTGGAGAGTTTCTAATAAAATTTGGTATGGAGTTAGCCGTCACCCTGGATTAACACAAAGGCTATAATTTATAAAGTTTAACGCGGGTAAAACTGTGGGGCACAGATAGTGAAAAATATAGATAGATATGAACCTATAATTCTTAAGTTTGAAAAAATAATTCTAGGAAAAAAAATCCTCAAGACTGGGTATCTTCTCGTGTAAAAACCATTTACCATGTGGTTATTCCGATATGGATAGCCCCGCATAGATATCTTCTAACATTGTGCATTATTTTAAATTCTCTAGAGCCAATTTCAAGAACCAGATTATATAATGTATCGCTGTGGGTTGTTAAATACTAAAAGATATATTCCTGAACATAGTGTGTTAAGACCTAAAATGTTCCATTTCCAAAACTGGAAAGTTCTATGCAATTTATACGTAAATAGCAAATAACCCGTATAATCGTAGCAATTAGGTGCATATTTTTCCAACAATAGTGGTATATACGTCATATTATTTCCATATAACATTTTATCTTCTATAAATAAATTATTTTCTTATTAATTGACATTATGTAAGGAGATAATTTAGGGTTCCATATGTGTATAATATTTTCTGTTATGATGAGTAAATCAATCTGATAAAATCCAGACTATAATAATATTAGGTAATAAGTAATGTAGATTAACCTAATTACTTAAACAAACGAAAGATTGTTTGTGTAACAACACGTAACACCAAAACTAATTAGAGCGAAGTCCCCGTAATCCAGCCCTGCGCTAAACCAAACCCGGCGGCATAATCCTCGCTATACTTCCAATGTGTCGGGAGGCAACAGGCGGGTGTTGCGGCCTAGTTGATACGAACTATAATGAATGTATTTATTTGTGTTTGATTTTAGCATCATTCAAACAGCATTTTGATGTATTTTACTGATGCAAACTAAATAAAAACGTTTATTTGTTTCGTATTTAAAATTGGAAATACAATTGGATGTATTATTAATAGAACATAATATTATATAAGTTATCAGAATCTTCAATAACCCACTGCCTCTGATCTGATCCAAAACTACGTAGAACCTGTACTATGGCAAGCAGACAGCTGATAAACGTATACATACATCATAGGTAAATTACTACCAGACATCGTAAAGTACAGTAATCCTGCTCATCACACAAATATATTCCTGGGGCTCTACCGACTAAGTCGCCGAACATCGATTTCTTAAATGGAGTTAAAATAAATAAAGGTTAAAAATGACTTAATCAATTGTTAAATCGGCTTCCATGAGCACATGCGACGTCATAAATAGCCCGGAATCAATTGTCAACGTTGAAGCCGATTTAACGATTGATTAAATCATTTTTAACCTTTATTTATTTGAACGCCATTTAAGAAATCGATGTTCGGTGACTTACCCGGTAGAACCCCTGGATGGGAATCGACTTCTGGCTTAGCGTTCGCTTACCAATGGGCCAGACATTTTGTGATGAACTGAGGTATATTTTTTTGATGAGACTAGTCCCTCCCTCTTTCTCACCACTGCAACTCTTGTAAACCAGCATCAACAATGACACTGAGCGGTGAGGCGCAAGCATTTTGGACCCCGCAACCAATTTAATCAGAAAGATATAAGGAGGAGTCGGAAAAAAGCTATTCTACTCCCCTACAGAGCAAAGTGGACGACAGAATGTTATAACGAGGCTAGAGGCTCTTAAAACGCGAGAATTGCAAGTAGGGAGACCAGCTGTATAATCACCAAGGGTAGAGTTTAAGGGTCCCATCAAGTGAACTGTTATACTCGTGGCAAAAGCGTACGGAAGTTATTCCTCGTTGCTACAAGATCTGTGTAATACTTCAGATACTTATTGTATGCTATTTAACATAACATCACGTTCTTTACGCCAGAGATCGCACTCTTAAAGTATGTGGTGAGCGGTTTGTTCATATTCGCAATAGGAAATTGAGCAAAAGCAAATTGGTGAAGGTACCTACTACTTTAAAATTTCCGTGTCAAGTGAGAAATTGTCCAACACAATGGTCTATGAATAGCCAAGATTTATTTAACCGTTCACGTAGGTCCAGGGAACTGAGGTACATGTCACTGTAAAAGAATAACCATATCTATTTTAGTGAAGTTACACGGTGACGACGTCATAGGTTCTGGGATTCTGACAAATATTAATACATCTATACGGAGCTTTTTTTTTATACAAACTAGTTCGCAAACTATCAATTGACCAGCAGGTACAACATCATCATCATACAAAGTAGACCGTCAGAGGGTCGCTAGAAGCCGCTGGATGCGGTTACCGCAGGACCGGCAATTATGAAGATCTTTGAAGCAGTATTATATCCAGAAGTCTTTTGGCTGATATGATAATGAGTAAACTGTCTGCAAATAAAACAAATGCTTTAATAGGTACCTATTAAAGCATTTGTTTTATTTTGTATGTATAGATCAAAGTAAATAGGCTATTTACTAAGCGAAGTCATATTTATGTATAATTTTTACTCATTCCACATTTGTAATTCAAGGGCAATTACACTGATAAATATATATGATATATTTTTTTTATTATTCCAACAGCCTTGGCCAGTAAATGTACGATTCGTTAAGGGCGAGCTACTTCTAAAAGAAATCTGTAAACATAAGGAAAGCTAATATTAAGTAATTAATCTGCAGTTTATTCCTAGGGATAAGTAGCAGGCGAATTACTTAATTAAAACTTGTCTTATACCAAAATAGCATATATTTATTAATCGAATATAAATTCCGTGCGACCTCAGTTTCTTATGCAAATACACCTGCAACCGTAATGCAATATTTGTGCTACTAACTATGTAACTGGGACTTAATTAACTCTCTTGCCTGCCAGACAAGACAATGTTCGAACAATGTTATTTAGTAGACTGCACTTAGTTACATCTTTATTAGTTATAGTAATATTGCTGGCAATTATATATTTTACTCGACTTAACTAATCTAAATTTCATTACATCTCTTTATTTTATAGATCGTATGCAAAAAAACCCATCCTTTGCATACGATCTATAAAATAAAGAGATGTGTGAAACAAGATGTACAGACGCCAGCACATCCAGCTACCCCAATCTGTCAAATTTGTTTCATCGATTTTCAAATTTATCACATAAGCATAAGGTTCACTTTCAATTGGGGAAATTTGACAGATTGGGGTAGCTTGATGTGCTGGCGTCTGTTCATA
The DNA here is from genome assembly GCA_951640165.1 of Pseudoips prasinana. Taxonomy (NCBI): domain Eukaryota; kingdom Metazoa; phylum Arthropoda; class Insecta; order Lepidoptera; family Nolidae; genus Pseudoips; species Pseudoips prasinana. The sequence goes on from OX621243.1 coordinate 22,585,154, forward strand.
TAGAGTAGGTATGAGTATCTCGTGACATTGCCGCCCGTCGCAGCGAGCATCTGTCGCGCGTTGAGCTAAGACATCATCAACGCTTTCAACTCCGTCGCCTGGCGCGACGGGTGATACGGGAGGCACATGATGTGCCTCCCTATCTGCCTGGTATAGTCAGGCATATTTAGGCGACAGGACGATAAAGTTCGTCGATCGGCACAGGATTGTGATCCAGAGGGAGCTCTCCTGCGAGGTTCCTCGGGCATCCGTGTGACCTCTGCTATGGAGCCTCGCGTCTGATGTGGTCCTGCGGATTGGTCCCCCTCCTGGAGTGAGCGTCGTCTGCTATGTGGACGACACGCTCGTCATAGCCCGGGAGGTAAGCTTCCAGCGGGCGGTACGGCTCGGCGAACTCACAGTCACGTGTGTCGTCGCGGCCATCAGGAGGCGAGGGGCTATAATGGTTCCACCGCTTAAGCCGTAGGGAGGAACCGACCAGTATGTCGCTGCGTGTAGGTGACGCAGAGGTCAGGTTGGGGCGGTATATGAAGTACTTGGGCCTCACCCTAGATGGCACATGGGGCTTCATGGAGCACTTCGAGCGTCTGGCCAACCTGACCAACAGACATGTTCATACACACAAATATCTGTCCAGGGTGGGAATCGAGGACACGACCTGCGGCGTGAAAGGCAAGCATTTATCAATCACGGTACCGGTCAGTCAATTATGATTTGCAACCGATACGAAAACTATTGAATTTATTGACTACAGCTCTGGGGTCTTTGAGAAGATTTCAACTTTATCACAAAAGTATTAGGTTCACTTTCAATTGGGGAATTTTGACAGATTGGGGTAGACTGGTCCCCTACAAGGTGGACCGACGATCTTATGCGGGTCGCGGGAAGCCGCTGGATGCGGGCAGCGCAGGACCGGCTATTGTGATGATATATATATGATGATGATGGGGTAGCTTGATGTGCTGGAGTTTGTACCATGATCTTTTAATATCATGTACTTTTATCAAAGATTAAAAATTAAAAGATCATGGTATAAACATTACCTATAAACGTAGAAACATTTTTTTTATTGGAAGTTATAGACTCTATAAAATAGAAACTGTACTAGTCTAAAGGTGCTTCGTAAGTATGAAGTATGAGTTTTCACTCGAGGCTTGATATGAGAAATGTTAATACGGATGACTAAAGTTTGGGGACAACGGAATAACTTTAGCTTAGCAAGTGGATGTGTTAACCTGAATAGATGATTCAAGTGCGATAGTTGGGGTATAAGTAACTATAAAACGATATAGAACACAACCTTCACGGAATGGTGAACTCTTCAACAATTATAACCATGAAAAACAGTTTTTAAGTAATCACCGCTGTCCGTAGATCCAGATAATTCCTTATTAGTGGTCTCAATTTATTATTCTTATATTAAAATTTGAGATTTTACACATTTTTTTTGACTGCACGTGTGGCGCACGGCTAAGAGAGTCGCCGTAAGAGGGTTCGAGTCCCGTGCCGGACAACTATTTGTGTGACCCATAAATAGTTGTTCTTAGACTGGATATAATTTGTATCAGTGTATTATATGTTTGTTAAAACTCCGTAAGTATCAGGTAAAAAAAAAAAATCTCCTGTGTTTGGAATATGCCCACGCCCCCGAAATGTATCTCTGTGCCTATGCCTACGTGTACGGCACCGAGCTGACGCAGTGCTAGCCTTAGCGAGCGCGAGATCCTCCTCCATCCAAGGTAGCTGTGTGTGTGTGTGTATGTGCGTGCGTGTGTGTATATGTGTGTGTGCTAGGTGCAGTGTATCCAGTGCAGTGCTTGGAGACTTCACAAACATGCAATCCATGGAGACAAATAACACACTGACTCTTGATCGAATATATATGGGGCATATAAATAGTTATCCTATTCGGAAACCAAACCCAAAACATGAGAGCGCTGAGATTGAGTGAGGCGACCATTTTAAGGTATTCTTCCGAGATGGTCTCGAATATTTTTGGAAGATCAACTAATAAAAGATGTTGATGTCAGTGTTACGTTTTTAAAACAAATGTACGCGTATTTTTCGTGTGTTCAATTAAAAATTAATTAATATAATTCAATCTTTAAAAAGTTCGAATTTGACCACTCTCTGTTGAGTAAGTCATCATTGGCAACACAGCCGGAGAATTGCCAAGCTGAAGTGGCAGTGGGCATGGCACATACCTAGATCGTAGAACCAACGGCCGCTGGGGCGGAAAAGTTCTTGAGTGGCGACCACGAACCGGAAGACGCAGCTAGGATAGGACCCCTACAAAATGAGCAGTTGTGGAGATCTTTAGAGGAGTCCTTGGACCAGCAGTGGGCGTCTTTCGGCTTATATGATGATGATTAATATGATGATGATGAATATGATGATGATTTAATTTCCCGGGCCTTATGAATTATCAAGCAACAATTATTGTTTACTATTTGTAACGTAACTTACGTTTCTAAGTAAAGGAAGTTATATAAAATTACCATACTATTATAGGCTTACCTGCCTATACATAAAGACTTACAAATTTGTTTGTTTACGTATAAAATTGTTATAATGAAGCACAAGGACTTCAATTTGTTGCCTACCGTCTTATTTAATTAGCGTTCAGTAACATCAAAGGCAAATAATAATATTTATAACGTAGAATATAATAACATACTATTATATTTGTGGAGGCAGGACGGCTTGAAGGCTCTTCACCACAATTACTCATCCTCTTATAATTTTATGGGTAGGTGAGGGCGGAACAGAAATAAATTACTTCAAATTACAATCAACGTAATTCACAAGAATCACGATTTAATTAGATGTTTAGTGATTACTACAACGTAAAATCAATCAAATTAAATCTTAAAATATCGTGATGGCGAAGATTCTCAGCGATTCGTCACAAGGGTGGTGCGCGGGCGCCGTCTCGTTCAAAAGTGACTTCAAGATGGCCGCCCACACCACCATCGACAATGACGCTTCGCTAGGTTGACATTGACAGTCGTGTCAACCTGACGTTTTGACGTAAACGCCGTCACGGCCGGACTGACATACGACCGTCCACGGGCGATTTATCTGAAACAAACTAAGATAACTGCATAGTCCGTTCGCTCATCCTGACTTAATAATTTTCATCAGTATACAAACACTAAAAACATTTAATAACTTGGACTAACCAGGCAAGTGTACCGCTTAGTCAACCGTGAGGTGTGACTCGGACTACACTTCAGTAAGACCAGTCGAGAAACGCATTAGATATCATAACTGGCTAGAATTTAGCCCAGACAGCACATTATCGTTCTTGTGAACATCTAGACAAGCCAATCCTAACAAGAATGTGACCCGGACGACACAATTCGTCTTACACTTAGCAGGCAAGCAGCCAGAACAAGTCAGTCCTCCCGAGGGAACCGCCTCGGACGACACAATTCGTCTCGGAAATAGCAAGCGATCATCCATGACAAGTCAGCCCTCTCGAGGCAACTGACTTGGACGACACAATTCGTCTCGGATATAGCAAGCGATCATCCATGACAAGTCAGCCCTCTCGAGGCAACCGACTCGGACGATTATTTAAGTATAGCGTTAAATCATGATATCATAACGTAAACGACGATTGGGTTGTCCATGAAAAACAACGAAACATTATCGATCTCGATCTGTGTTGAAATTTGTAAGCTACAAGAATAATTAACAACATTATTAAACAGTTTTGCTCGAAATTTATAAGCCGTCTGTAGCTTGTGAGCAATCAGCTCATAAGTCATAAGTGAGCAATCAGCTCTAGAAACGTATAAACATGGAACTACTCACCAAAATGTCCTCTCTGGTGTGTTAACGACGTAGACGTTAACGGGCATCTCTTGTGATCACGTTGTTCATTGCCACGGTTGCACTTCGAAGCTAAATGGCCACAGCGTAAACAGCAGCGATGTCTGGTTTCTGGTCGCAGAAGACCAGGTCGCTGCCGGCGTTTTTGACCTTCTCTTTTTCGGACGACACTCACATGCACCATGTCCTAGCTTGCCGCACTGAAAACACTTTAAAAGCACTTTAAAAAAACAATTTAAAAACACTATAAAACCACATTAAGAACGATACAGTTTCGGATCGTTTTGCGTCTACACAATTATATTCAGCTACTTGAGGCGCATTCCTTTTCATAAAAGTAGACGGTTTCAATTCTCGCTGCAGCTTCTTTCTCGTAATAATCTCCGTATTGAAGGCTAATCGTTGTAGGTGGTTGTGGAATTTTGACGAATGTGACAGTGCAGTGGACAGCAATGTAGTCCTCGCTCATATTTGGCCATTTTGAGGTTTATGTATGGTCACGCGCAGATATTCGTTTTCCTTGCGTTTGCTATTTTGCAGGTTAATGAGGTCAGTCACGGGTGTTTCAACACTATAATTCCGTGGAGTAAATAACTAGAATCTGCAACCACCGCATCTCAAGGAACGATATTTGTGATAGGCACTGCGATGCCGTGCTTTTCAGCGCACCATAGTTATTATAAATGATTTTCACCGAAACGTGCGTTTGTGTCAGTTTGGGGTCGAATTTGAGTTGCTTTATATTGTGGGCGCTCACTTGATTTTAAATCGCTTCCATCAGACTCAACATCCGGCTATTTTCTAGCGCAAACATTTTTCGAAAAATATCTTCACCATATGGCTTATCTTCGGTTCTTGATCCCACGCCTGATGTGGAGGCAGGACGGCTTGAAGGCTCTTCACCACAATTACTCATCCTCTTATAATTTTATGGGTAGGTGAGGGCGGAACAGAAATAAATTACTTCAAATTACAATCAACGTAATTCACAAGAATCACGATTTAATTAGATGTTTAGTGATTACTACAACGTAAAATCAATCAAATTAAATCTTAAAATATCGTGATGGCGAAGATTCTCAGCGATTCGTCACAAGGGTGGTGCGCGGGCGCCGTCTCGTTCAAAAGTGACTTCAAGATGGCCGCCCACACCACCATCGACAATGACGCTTCGCTAGGTTGACATTGACAGTCGTGTCAACCTGACGTTTTGACGTAAACGCCGTCATATTAATATGAAATAAGTAAGAACGCCGTATCTCCTCATTCCAAATTAATGTAACTATACAACATAATAATTATTTCTCAATTGTAGGTTAATAGATATTACGATATACCTAATTGTTAGTGATACGTAATATTTCCTTACATGATATTAAATATATGTGAGCCTGACAGCCAACACATTACTAACTGGTCCACAGAATGGAAACTGTGAGCGAACTGCCGAATTCAGTGCTATCACGAAGTGTTATAAAATGCGAGATGTCACATGGGTTGGCGAGCGCATGTAGATGGTATGAGTATGAGTATGATAGTACACAGATATGATGATGAGATGGTACATATTCTCTCGGGTCGACTTCTGCGTCCCCAACGGGATGAGATGGGGTGATCATATTCTGATATTCACCGCCATCACACACAGCTGACAAGCATATACATGGCATTACATTTAATCACACTAATATTATAACATAACGTCTAAAACGCCTGGAGCGATTTTAATAAAATTTGGTATGGAGTTAGCTAACACCCTGGATTAACACATAGGCTATAATTTATAAAGTTTAACGCGGGTAAAACCGCGGGGCACAGCTAGTTATATTATAAATTGTATGAATTTTAGTCGTGGCAAATACAGATTTGCCACCAATGTGTAATCAGGTATCTGATCTGATCAATGAAAGAAGAACCTTGTCACAGCAAATGTTTGATATTTATGTCATTACTTTCAGGTTACATAATGATTCACCAATTAAAGCTCCTGGCAGTACAACCCAACGTACCGTCAGCAATAAATTTAAATTACTAAATCCTGCTAATATTGTAAATTAAATGCGAAAGTTTGGATGTTTGTTTACTTAATTATGCCGTAGCGACTGAAATGATTTACATAAAAGGTATATAGAATAAGGCTGCGTGATGTGAGTTTCCAAATGGCGAAACAGGGTTAGAATGAAAAGGAACTCTGTAATTAAAAAAGTTTTATTTTTCACACTCAGTACTTTTACATATTCACATTTTATTAACATACTTTAAAACAAGGTTATCAATTTACTTTTCTTTTGTTTATGTAGACGGAGTTTTAAGAAGGTTATAAAAGTATGTGATAGGATAGTAAAGAAAAATATTACTAACTTTACTTAATAATAATAATAATATGGCCTTGTAGCTTCAGAGGTGCCTTATTACAGGTATGCACCTGCGCCAGTTCTGGATAATGGTACTATCACGTCATACTGGGATCGATCTATCATTACAGACAGGACTGTGATTGCGAACAAACCTGATATTGTAATGATAGATAGACAAAAACGCTGCACAGTGATGGTTGATGTTATCTACCATCCCGCATGATGACAATTTTTTGAAGGCTGAAAAAGAAAAAGAAATTAAATGTTTGGATCTTGCGCGGGAGATTGTCAGCATGTGGGATGTCGACTCAGCTATCATTGTACCGATGGTCGTTTCTGCTAATGGATTAATAGCAAAGAGCTTCGAAAAACACCTAAAGAGGCTGACGTTAGGCGGTTGGGTCAAGAACAAGATCCAAAAAGCGGTGCTTTTGGACACGGCTCGCATTGTCAGGAAAGATATTTGAATAAATGATAATAATATTATTGTTTTACTATCTATTCATATTAATAAATATAATATACGGCATCATTGTTCATGAAGTATATATGGGATATAAGAGTATAACAAAAAACGTTAGTGGGTATCGTTCGTTAACAGTTCAAGCGTCCTTCGTTTTATAAGTATGTCCAGGTTCGATTTTCACCTGATCTAAAAGTGTGTTATTTCGCAATTGTAAGTTTACTACTATTGTGAATTCTCAATACCTTTATATTCCTTTGTACAATTCTATTTTAATAACTATGCATAATATAAAATCTCTCAAACAAATAGCTTTTTATATTATTAAGGTACGCTGCAGATGACATCAGTTCTTTTAAACTGAAACTTTTAAATGTTTCAGAAGTTGTTCCCAAGTTGTGCAATTAGCGTAGTTTTTATGTAAAAGACACTATGAAGCTTTATTAATGAACAGAAGAGTACCTCAACTCTTGGCAGATGCTACAATATACATTTTTACGCTATCGCTGTCGCTGAGAAAATAAATAATACTTTGTTATGTATTATAAAAATATTTTTGTATTTGTAAATTAGCAGAATAAACAAATTTCATTTAATTACTTCGACAAAATTCTTTAACAGATATATGTACAGACTCCAGCACATTAAGCCACCCCAATCTGTCAAATTTCCCCAATTGAAAGTGAACCTTATGCTTTTGTCATAAAGTTGAAAATCTATAATAGAAATTTGACAGATTGGGGTAACTGGATGTGCTGGCGTCTGTACATATGTCCAGGCAAAGTCGTATACCTCTTCACATGTTTCCATTTACAACCCTGAACTTTTTATATAATGCAGCCCATTACAGTCCCACTACAGCGCAAGGGCCTCATCGAAAAATATCCATTTACCATAGTCGGCAAACTTCACATGGCATTTGGAATATTTTAGAAAACTCTCAGGCATTCTTGGTTCCTCACGAGGTTTTCCTTCATAGTTTCATAACCCTTATAATGTTAGTAGTATTCTAAAGGTAATTGAACGCGTTTTACAAACGTTGATAAATTATAGTACACACGGCTATATATCAAGCTATATATATCCAATATAAGCTGACCTCTCATTGTATTGAAAGCCTATACAAAGCGTGATCAGCTTATACTGTATAAGTAGCCATCTGTACCTAATCAACGATAATTTTATTTTGGTAAGTTCACATGACACGGACGTACCCTCCATTTCCATGGAGCCCTTTTACTAAGCCTCCGCTGGCCGTCCGTCTATATGTATGTCTGTCAATTGATTATCTTGAACCGTAATATAGTCTTTGTAATTTTCTTTTTTTTTTTTGTATATTGCTATTGCAAAAAAACTGCAGTGATGGAATAGAAAGTACCCTTGTGATTGCACACACTTGTGCACTATAATATGTACCGCGCAGATAGCTCGTCTGTACAATATTATATGACGGTTAGACTGTGACGTTTTCTTTTTAATACAAAATATAGACACGGAGGTTGTTTAAGACAACATCTTATAAATGACAAATACCTCCACAATAATGACAAACTTTTCAAGATATTTTTGATAAAATTCAGTCCAGTTTCAGTTTATTATTAATTCAATAGCCAATATAATTACACTGTATACCTTTCAGTCGGAACGAAATTAGGCAACGCATGTACCTTGGTCTCTCATAATAATAATATCTCGCTTACATACATTAGCGACATAAATAATAAAATGTGATGGAAAAAATGGTGGATGGTTGTGTGGTGACGGCCTAAGAATATCACCACCCCCTCTCATCCCGTGGGGGGACGTAAAAGTCGTCCCGAGGGAAATATATACACCAGAGAACGGGCAGCAGCGTTCTCCTGAGTACCATGTCCACCTTACTGCGATCGCCAACCCGTCTGCCAAGCGTGGCGATTATGGCAAATCCCCTCAAATGATGGACACAACCAAACCGCGGCCCCCAGTCCCCGGCAGCCCTGCTATTCCCAGCCGTGGTAACAGCCGTGGTTACGGCAGGGCAGGGGGTGCTAAGAATCCCCGGCAGATTCCGCGTTACCAACACCGACGACCTCTGGCCCTGGCAACATACAACACACGTACACTGCGGTCCGACGAGAAGATAACCGAACTGGAGGAAGAATTGAGCAGGTTACATTGGGATATTGTAGGATTATCTGAAGTCCGAAGAGAGGGGGAGGACTCGATAATACTGAAATCCGGAAACCTGCTCTATTACCGGGAGGGTGACCAAATATCCCAAGGTGGTGTCGGGTTCATAGTCCACAAGTCCCTCGTGAACAACCTAGTGAAAATCGAGAGTGTGTCGACGAGGGTTGCGTACCTTATACTCAGAATCACCAAGCGGTATTCGTTGAAGGTTATACAGGTATACGCACCCACTTCGACACACTCCAACGATGAAGTCGAGGTTATGTATGAGGACATATCCAGAGCCATACATACCTCTAACTCCTATTTCACTGTGGTCATGGGGGACTTTAACGCGAAGCTGGGCAAACGATTCGGTAATGAGCTGAGAGTGGGGCAATTTGGAACTGGAGACCGGAACCCCCGGGGCCAAATGTTGCCCGACTTCATGGAGAAGGAGGGACTCTTTATGATGAATTCCTTCTTCAGGAAGCCGGATCACCGCAAATGGACCTGGGTGAGCCCCGATGGTAAAACTAAAAATGAGATAGACTTTATCTTGTCGACGAGACGACGGATGTTCAATGATGTCTCCGTGATCAATGCGGTTAAAACCGGGAGCGATCACAGACTGGTCAGAGGCTCATTGAACCTTAATGTCAAGCTCCAGAGGTCACGACTGATAAAGTCTACGCTCCGACCTTTACCCATCCACATCAAAAACCCTGAACCCTTTCAGCTCGAACTGCAAAACCGTTTCGAATGCCTAGCAGACTGCGAGGAAGTGGACTCATACTATGACAGGCTCGTAGAAGCTGTCCATACGGCTGGGTCTAAGGTATTCAAGGCCCGTCGTACAAACAGAACTAAAAAGATCTCTGACTTTACCCTGAAACTTATGGAAGATAGACGGAAAATGGTTCTGACATCCTCTGATGATGCTATCAGATATCGGCAGCTCAACAGACAGATCTCAAAGTCTTTGACTCGCGACACGCGGCAATTTAATACAATTAGTATTAAAGAGGCCATCGAGCGAAACAAAGGCTCTAAAGTGTTCGCAAGAGCTCTGTCTGTTGGACAGAGCCAACTGACGAAGCTGAAGACTGAGGATGGTAGAATCGTCTCGTCTAAACCTGAGTTGCTGGGAGAGATCGAGAAGTTCTACGGACAGTTATATACGACAACACAGCCACCTGTCAAAAGTCATGCCTCAGATCCCAGAGCACGACTAACCCGACATTACACCGAAGACATCCCGGACGTCAGCCTGTACGAGATTAGAATGGCTCTCAAACAACTCAAGAACAACAAGGCGCCTGGTGATGATGGAGTTACAGCAGAGCTTCTGAAGGCGGGTGGTACACCAATCCTACGGGCCCTTCAGAAGTTATTTAACTCCGTCATACTAGATGGTCAAACGCCACAAGCATGGCACAGAAGTGTGGTGGTGCTCTTCTTCAAAAAGGGCGACAAAACCCTATTGAAGAATTATAGACCCATCACACTGCTGAGCCATGTTTACAAGTTGTTTTCGAGGGTCGTTATGAATCGTCTCGCGCGCAGGTTTGACGACTTCCAGCCTCCCGAACAAGCCGGTTTCCGAAAAGGCTTTAGCACCATAGACCACATACATACGCTGCGGCAAGTTATACAGAAGACCGAAGAGTATACAAGCCACTGTGCTTAGCGTTTGTGGACTATGAGAAAGCCTTCGATTCTATCGAAACATGGGCCGTGCTGAGGTCTCTCATAAGGTGCCAAATTGACTACCGGTATATCGAGGTGATAAAGTGTTTGTATGAAAACGCCACTATGTCAGTGCGACTCCAGGACCAGATCTCGAAACCTATCCACTTGCAGCGAGGCGTGAGACAGGGAGATGTTATATCTCCGAAACTGTTCACCGCTGCATTGGAAGACATCTTCAAGCTTCTGGACTGGAAAGGCTTTGGCATCAATGTCAATGGCGAGTACATCACTCACCTTCGATTTGCCGATGATGTCGTAGTCATGGCTGAGACCATGGAAGACCTCGGTACAATGCTCGATGACCTCAGCAGAGTCTCTCAACAAGTGGGTCTGAAAATGAACATGGATAAGACGAAAGTCATGTCAAACGTCCATGTTGCACCCACTCAATTGAAAGTTGGTGACTCTGCACTCGAAGTTGTAGAGAACTATATTTACCTAGGACAGACCATCCAACTAGGTAGGTCCAACTTCGAGAAGGAGGTCAATCGTAGAATCCAACTCGGCTGGGCAGCGTTCGGGAAGCTACGTAACATCTTCTCGTCCAAAATACCGCAGTGTCTCAAGTCGAAAGTCTTCGACCAGTGTGTGTTGCCAGTGATGACATACGGAACAGAGACGTGGTCGCTCACTATGGGCCTTATTAGAAGGCTCAAGGTCACCCAAAGAGCAATGGAGAGGGCTTTGCTCGGAGTTTCCCTGCGGGATCGTATCAGAAATGTCGAAATCCGCAGGCGAAGCAAAGTCACCGACATAGCCCGAAGAATTGCAAAACTGAAGTGGCAGTGGGCGGGGCACATAGCTCGTAGAACCGATGGCCGTTGGGGCAGAAAGGTTCTTGAGTGGCGACCACGAACCGGAAGACGCAGCGTGGGCAGGCCCCCTACAAGATGGACCGATGATCTTGTGCGGGTCGCTGGAAACAGCTGGATGCGAATAGCGCAAGACCGGCAATTGTGGAGATCTTTGGGGGAGGCCTTTGTCCAGCAGTGGACGTCTTTCGGCTGATATGATGATGATGATGATGATGGAAAAAATAAAAAACAACCATTCCAAATCAAGAAAAGAACTACTTCAAATAATTTACTGCTCAAATCTTTAATGGAGAAGTCATTAAGCCAGAAAGTGTAGGTAATATTCTCGTCGATAAAGACACATTGAAAAATTTTGCATATTGTTTTAGTCTTAAATTGTGAATTAATTTCAGTTACAACTCATCAAATTTCCGTTTTGATCTCCGGAATTGTCTGTGAATTATGCAGTCGTAGTCCATAGATGACATTTCACTCGACCTTGGTGGACAGTGAGACTCTCTCGCCGTGAAGTAACTCATCCTGGAATATTGTCTGCAATAACCGCATTGTGCCGCAGTGTGGTTGGTTGCACCATATTATTGACCAAAGGGCACAAAACATCAATACAATGTCTCGACTCAGAATTTAATAAGGATGACGATTGTAGGTGGACATATGTAAGTCAATGTACACTTTTCTAACTACCGTAATGTTTTCAAACACCCCGTAGGACGACGGCCACCTGCTTAGAAATTAAAAACTCAAGTAGTTTTAATTATTAATGTTTTTAAACTTTCGCGATTTGTACACATTTTTTAGTTTTAATTACTCTACCCTTTATATAGGTATAGTAGACTACTATTGAATCATCATGTCAGCCGAATGATGTCCACTGCTGGACAAAGGCCTCCCCCAAAGATCTCCACAATTGCCGGTCTTGCGCTATTCGCATCCAGCTACACAAAAGGAAAAAAAAATTACTAGTTTGTGTATGAAATCATGATGGCCAGTCCTAATGATGATTCCTGCGCGGGACATTGTGCGAAAGTGTGTGGGCAAACATAGATTTTCCCTTCACTAGAGGGGTAACTAACACGACCGGAGTGAGGATAGACTGTCAATTTATCAATGAACACCTCATTTATCATGATAAAGTTTATCTTTAAGGAGCGAAGTACTATATAGGTACCTATAGTAACATAATCAAGTACAGTTAGCGCCACGTCAGTTTAACAGCATCTTTATTACGTAGGAAATAACGACGGTATTCGCGATTTGTGTCAACATAACGTAAAGCTTTTACACGAATAACCAAACTCTCTCTACTACTCTATGTATTTAAGTAGTCGTGTAAAAGCGTATACCACATAATAGAGCGTAGGTACAATAAGTGCTATAATAGTAGGTACATATTCTATTAATACAAAGACAAAAAGTATCAAAAAAATTCCGATTATACAATAATGGAGGCCGTTTTATCAGGTAAATAACAAAACGTTAATGCGGGTACCTCGCTACTTTCCTTAGAATATTACATTACAATGAGGTGGCGAAGCGAGAAACCACAAATATAAAAGTAAAACTTCTTCCTTGCCTTCTTGTTTGCTCCCAGATAAACTCATTGTGGTGACCTACCAGAATCCGTTGAAATCCGATCCGAGAATCCGTAGCGAGATAGACCAAGAATCAGATTATATTTAGCTTGTGGCGACCCGTAACTTTTATCATAGATGTTCTCATTATAACCGGGACCGACGATTTAACGTATCCTACCTAAACGCAACTAGAGCCCAAAAAATATCTTTGTTGACATAAATTTTGTTCGGTTGACACAAATTGTGATTTGGAATCAAACTTGGTCAACCACTTTGGACACAGAGGTCGTCACAAAGAAAATTAAGTCAATAGCTTTGTGCAGACTGTCTATGTACAGACAGCAAAGCACAAGCGATGGTTGCTTCCTATTTTACTAGGAATTACAGGACATCTCACAAAATACGGTATCGGTCTAAATGCGCTGGCAATATGCACTCGGTGAAAGGGCGAGAGCAATTAGAAACGATTATAGAAGTTTACTTGATACCAGGGCAACATCTATGATCTATGGCGAACAAAGAACTGAAGAAGTGCTTTGCTTGTCTCATCAAAAATAGCATACCCTCTTTTGGTACATGGCATTAATAATTTATGTTAATGAAAAGCAGGCGCCATTATTTGACTATTTTGTCTAAAATGTCTGTCGCTTAACATATTATTAATATACAAGGTTTGATGGTGCTTAACAATTAAAATCCCCTACTCAACAAGTCAGAATGAATTAACAACGTATCGCGTAGTTGTTGAATGATTGCCGGGTTGCCTAATCGTTTGTTAATTACAGTGCTCGTTATAACTGCAGTGCGCCGTGCTGTGGCATGCGGCCGGAGACAATAACATAGTTTGAGGAGCTTGCTCCAAAGCTAGGACGCAGTGGCATCCCTACTGCGACGGAAGCTATTAATGAAATTGGAATTGTCGTCGGCCCAGACCTCCTCGTTCTCCCCAATTGATTTTCATAGACAAGAATTGTCATTCCGCTAGAGAGCCGATTCCTCGGGGTCGGCAATTGTCGTGATATGAAAAGCAGGTGGATCGACCTTTCGTGACTGGAATACTAAACGCCTTGTTATCATCTCATTCTAGACGCCACCAAAGGTTAAAATATCTCCGGTTCCTACTTTGATATTCTCTTTAAATCCATTTCATTTTAGATTTTAATTTACATTTCTTTCGCTGGGGACTCGTTGTTCTGGGCTTTTGCTTTTGTCTGTATCGATTAAGTTAACGTTTGTGTAATTGAGAGACAAGTTTGCGTTATAATGCTTTATACTATGTAACGTAGAATGCATTGTTTTGAACGATACAAGTATTTATGTTCTATATAAGTGGTGATTTTTATTGCTTGTTGATATTTGTTATTAGATAAGGTGCATGCGAAGATTAAAATTGTATCAGAGAATGTTATTTATTGTTGCGTATGTAGGTATTTGATTGTTATAAATAAGTAAATAAATATAAACATTAATAGCAATCAAATATATCCTGGGACATTATCTAAACACGGCCGTCTGATCCCAAACTAAGCAGAGTTTGGACTATGGAAACCAGATAACTGATATTTACAAATACTACTTTTCTTTTGTAAATACATACTTATGTAGATAATTACACCCAAACTCAGGACAAATACACGTGTTCATGCACAAACATGCATATCTGTCCTGAGTGGGAATTGAACTCATGACCTGCGACGTGAAAACTGCCAACCACGCCAACCGGCCCGTCAAGGTTAATGGAATTTCGACAAAATAAAATTATATTGGAGATAGAAACGTTTCGATTGACTATATGTATTCTTTTTTACGCTAAAGTGTAAATTGGAATCTACTATTATCAAATTATTTTGTACAGACGCTAGCACATCCAGTTACTCCAATCTGTCAAATTTCTTTTATAGATTTTCAACTTTATCACAAAAGCATAAGGTTCACTTTCAATTGGGGAAATTTGGCAGATTGAGGTAGCTTGATGTGCTGGCGTCTGTACAACCAATTAGGCAGTGAATACTAATAACGTATAACCTAGCGGTAGCGTGGTCAACCGCAGAAAATGCGGTCATAGGTTCACATACCGGGTCGATCCAAAAATGGATACTGGAATAATTCTGTAAAGAAATCAGCCCGGAGTCTGTAATTTGGCCGTGTCACACCCCCGTGACTTAGACAGCACGCAAAGCCGTCGGTCCTGCGAACGACCTCTTTCAGTCATGCCAGCAAGCCTGTCCCATCCAATCACACAATTGAGGCATAGATAGAGACTGCACATGTGCGCAATGTCTTGTCTCCATTTGTGCGCGATATTTTTTCATGGCGACCTGTGTTGTCATAGCTGTAATGCAATAAAATAAAATAATAAAATAAAAAAGGTTTTTATTCACGTAGACTTTAAAAAAGCGCTTGTAAATAGTCAGAACATGTTTGTAGTATTGTACTATGTTACTAGAAATAATAATGTATACAACTATACATTATTATTTCTAGTAACATAGATAGGAATCAGGAGGGCATTAAAACTCTTTATATGCACATACATACTAGATAGTATTTTAAAACACCGTGAGCATATTATAGGTATAGGTTAAGGTTTTACGGTGCTCGCTACTAGCTCTACGCATTCATGTTTAAGGTTCGATATCCGTATAAGACAACTATTTGTTTGACCCATATATACATAGATGTTCTGAGTGTCTAAAGTTCTGGCGCTACAGATTTTTTTTCGCGTTATGCAATAGTATAGTAAAGTTGTGCAATTATAAAAATGTAGATAGATAGATAGATTAACTCTTTATTGTCCACCAATATTAAAATCATACAGTACAGGAGCATGTTATTAAAAAGTATACAATTGGCGGTCTTATCACTAAAATGTGATTTCTTCCAGACAACCAAAGAATGGACAATATTAGGGATTATTTAAGAGGGCAGTTGTCGGTGTACTTATACTCTGTTAACAGTACCCATTGGTACTCAGTACAAGAGCCTACTATATATACTAAATACATACATACTATATACATACATATCTATAATAGATAGAAACTTACATATTACAATATTACCTACTTGTTCTATCAATGTATCCTCCTATAGTGATAGGTAGTAATCCTTTACACTTTGCTGGAACTTGTGTAAACTTTGTGCTTGGGGCACTGTTATTGGCAGTGCATTCCACAAACAAACACTCTGAACAGCGAAGTATTTATCAAGGAAAGTTGTGGAATGCGCTGGCATTTTTAACTTAAGATTTTCCGATGATCGCAAAACTCGGGAATGTGACTCTTATAGAAAAGAAAACCGTTTTTTAAGATATGAAGGAAAGGATGGAGTAAACAAAATGTTGTAAAGCAATGAGAGTATATGAGTATTCCGACGAAGGCGTATAGATAGCCACTTGAGCTTGGTACGGAATTCAGAGACGTGATCATATTTGCGTACTTACTTAGATACTGATAAGGCTTGGTTAAAATCATTAAACTAATGGTTCTTATTGATACTCACGTCTGTCTTCAATATATACCTAGACTACTAGCAGTGCCCCACGTTAAACTTTATAAATTATAGCCTATGTGTTTTTCAGATATATAAGCTATATTACTACAAAGTTTCATCAAAATCCGTTCGGTAGTTTTTGCAACTAAAGGCGAATGAGTTTCTGAGTGTGTGAGTGTGTATGTTTGGTACTTCTTCAAGTACCAAACATACACACTCACACATTTATAATATTAGTGTGACAAAAAGGCGAGTAAAACACAGACTGGAAAAATGATAAAGGTATATTAAAGATAACAATATGTCAAAAGACCTGTCATCGATACAAAGCAAAGTAATAAAAGTTATTCAAGTAAAGGTCGTAATGAATAATTAATAAGACATGTAATAACATATTGTCTCTTTAATTATACATGGTTGTATCAAGGTGACAAAATGGCGCCCCTCTCCCACGCATGTTCGCACCACATTTAATGATCGTATTAAATTATTTAAAACATTTGTTATTGAGTATCGAGAAGATGAGAATGGCGCCCGTCTGCCGCATAACTTTATGTGACATCTTCTATCGCAATGAATAATTAAAGGGACATTATTGCTTATAAATTTCTACCTCACTTATTATCTTAATAAATAATTAAAGACGTATGTTATTGAGGAGACAACAATGACGATGGTCTCTCGCGAGCTGACGGTCTGCCGCCATATTTTTTTAAGACAATGAGCGCACCATGGAAATAAGTTTCTGTATTTTGGACGCACTTTACAAACATGCAATTCACGGAAACAGAGCATACCTACTCAGAAAAACAGAATAAAAGCCACATATATAGATGCTCTATGCGGGACTCCAACCAGAAACACGAAGATATTGAGGTAGTAGCGAGTCGTTTATATCCTTATTCAATAATAAGTGATATTGTTTATCGGGACAACCGTTACCCGGATACAGTTCACCGGGACCGTGCCTAAAGTGCCCTCCGAAGCACGGAGTCGCTCAGAAATTAAAACACTTGCGGTCACCCATCTCTAGACTGACTACGTGCCTATTTGCTTGGCCTCGGCGGTCACTTAAGGACCAGTTAGATAAACTCACTGTAAGCGCCTCAATTATTTAAAAGCTAGGTTAGTATCATCATGCATCTACCTATGTTCTATGTAATCGTAATAAATTATTATTTAAGTGACGGGAAATATCAAGTACCTATATTTTTTTTGTTTTTATACACGTAGACATTAAAAAAGCGCTTGTACCTAATTTAAAATCTTAGTAATTTCTTATAATTCATGTTATTAAGTATCAAAAAAAGAAAAATGGTGACCATCTGCCGTGTCACTTCGTATCTCATTTACGTCATTTGATTTATTTGTAATATGCACCCTATTACTGACTCTTTTTTGCGGTCCACCACTAGTGTCACCACTAGCTTTATTAGTTAATTAGCTTTAGGAGAATTTAAAATTAAAATGCGAAATGTCGCCAGTGACTGGTACATGAGGAAAGCTAAATTACTACGCGGTTGGTGTCGGGTTAAAAGTTTCTGAGTGTCCACGTTTTGAAAAGTTCAGCTTGGTCATTTGAAAATAGTTAGGGGTTTATTTGGTGGCTTTATTTTCTTTAATACAAAGTAGTCAGTGGCATGCTTTCAAACTAAATACATTTAAAAGTATTCACTAAAAATAAAATAATCGTTTAAACTTGTCTTCTATCCGTATTATTAATTGATCCTAGAGTATGAAAAAGAACGACATTTAAAGATCATTCTAAAAATTCACATCAATTACATAATAATAGGTTGCGGAAAAAGTTTCTTCGCATTTTTTAAGAAAATTCTAAACATGTTTTTAATATAGTTTATTAACATTTAACTAATGGATGTAGGTACCATTTTGTTCGTTAACTTTTTGCCATCTTGTAGGTAGGGACATGATCCCATTGCTATATAAATTTTAGGACTTCTGATCAAAATACGGCGACAAATGGTTTTGTCAGTCCTCTCGTGATGTTAATCTGACACTGCCTAAAGAATTCTGAAGAGACCGAAGCAGGTGAAAATCTAAAGGCGCAAGGTCAGGACTATACGTGTATCAGGACTATATATGTGTCTTAAGCAGACTGTTCAGTATTATGCTGCCAGGAAAACACCGGTCAAAGCATGTTTTCTGGATTTATCGAGGGCATTTGACCTGGTGTCTTACGATATCCTGTGATGTTTCAATGATACCAAAACCAGCCAGATTCAAATAGCCAAAGAGATTTGGTTATTTTAATCAAATTCATACATACTGTATCCCAATCTATAAAATTTATATAAGAAATTTGAGAGATTGGGGTAGCTGGATATACTGGCGTCTGTACAAAATTATTTTTATATTTTTTATATAACCCAAAAACGTGCCTCCATTTTGGGATCGCGGAATTGTAACTTGATTATTATAATTTAGGATTACGATTTAAATGTTACGAACTCATTACTAAGTGTGGATTTTGTGTTTACATTTTACATATTATTATAATTATCATTGGTAGCCATCTACCGTTACAGTTTTGTACTAAATTATTTGTTCCAATAGTAGTTCTTTCAGCTTAATACATTTTGCATATCTTTGTGAAATTTGCATATCTTTAGACCAATATAAAAAAAAATCGCTGTTATGAATTTTACAAACATTTATTCTTATTTTTTACCAAGTAATAGTTTTTCATAATTAGCGAAACTCAAAGGTTAGGAATTTGAAGGCCCGTGGATAAAAGTGACATGATTTTCCTCTGTAAAAGTATGAACAGAACAGAAGTGCCAATTTTAGTCTCTATAAGTAGGCTCGGATGGGAAAACTTAAAATGCCAACGTGATGCTTAAATACAATCCATGTCCCAATTCGTGATCTACTAAGGATCTGGTGGTAGCCTCTAATTAGGTGGTCATGTGGTCATGCGGTAAATGCCTGTAATATTTAGCTGAATGGGAACAAAAAAACATAATTCATTCGAGAGAACGCCCAATGCAAAAAGGTAGTATTTATTATGAATTTTCCCTTCCCAACAATATATTGATTGATTCATATAAACTATTTATTCTATTCTAATAGGAATTAAACCTATGAGTGGCGAATAGTACTAAAGAGATAGAGGAATAAATATTTTAGTTAAGTTGTAGTTCAACTTAACTAATGTAATATAACCATGAGTCACTCATAAGAACGTGAGATACGGTTGCGGATAATCGTGTGTATAAACAATACCTACTGATATTTATGAAAGAAATACGCTTATTGTATTATTTTTAAGTAGCAATATTAATATCTTGGGTCATTTTACACACACGGCCAATATGATCCCAAACTAAGCAGAGCTTGTACTATGGAAACCAGATAACTGATATATTACATATACTACTTTTCTTTTGTAAATACATACATTATATAGATAATTACACATAGACATGTTCATGCACTCAAATATCTGTCCTGGGTGGGAACCCAAGACCTGCGGAGAGAGATAAGCATTTGCCAACCACGCTACTGGCCCGTCATATTTATGATACATATTAATGAATACCTATATCCTTGACTTTGTATTTGATCACTAAACTCACTTTAAGTAGTTTGTGGTATGCTTAAATTTAAGACTCTAAGACAAAATGTGATTGTTTTATTTCAGTGGTAGAGTAATTGAAACGTTCTTCCAGAATTTTTTTTTTATAATTGACTTTCAGAAGAGAGCAACGAGTAGAACAAAGAATAAATATTGATAACAGAAGAATTAAATAAAATTATACAATGTAGCGACTGCAATTCCCAGAAATTACGAAAATGTCGATTACGTTTCAAGCTTTTGGTTGAAATGATATGTAAACTAGTATTAGTATTTAATATAATTTTGAGCCATACTGTGAATATTAATTCAAAAATAAAACTAAATATCAATGACATATCATGACAATTGAACTCATGGTGTTGGCACAATTGATGCATACGGTATAGGAAGAAGTGTAGTTAGAAGTGATTAGAACGTGCAACGAGATCGTCGGGGATTTTGGCTCAGTGGGGTAGGAGGGGTCCCGGGAAACGCCTCACTCCATATGATTACAGGGACGGAGTAACAACCGAAAAAAATATATGGCTTCGTAGGTTGTAATGTCACAGTACACACATTACTCAAATTGAATTCAGAACTCAATAGAAGGTCAAATGGTCACAGGGCTGGAGTTATAATACAAAAAACTATTAAAAACAACTATTTATGGAACTATGTCACAGCTTACAGACGTCTGGAATTGATCCTAGCTGTAATTAACTGAATCTGACTCATTCTCCTTGCCGTTCAAAATTCATAAGATCGATAATAAACAAAAGAATAAAAGCAAATGTCACGCCAATCCTTACCAGTAACGATTTTGAGTATGGTGGCTATTGTAGAATTGTAGCTATTGAAGAACCTGCAAATCTTTTTACCCATCTGTTAAGAAGGGTAATGGATGTTCTATATTTTTAATTTGAGAACATCAATAAAAAATGAATACAGAATTGAATTCTAATAGTGGCTGTTATAATAGTGTCAATAATTGATTTTATATAATTTTATTAGATTAAATCAAATTAAGTTACATGAAAATAAATTAAATAAACTACATTAAGGAAAATTTATAATACAATGAATACTGTAGATTCTAAGTTAACTTCTATAGTTTCGTTTCTATGTGAGTAGTGATCATCGATGGAACACCTGTGTTTATTAAATTTGCCTTAAATATCTAGATGGGGCTTGTTTTTACATTTTGTTGTAATGGGATGGAATTTTGTTTAAAGTTGTGAAATATGGACGAGTTCTAAAAATATATGTAAGAACCAAACTTGTTTGGGAGTTACGATGCCACAAATTGACACAAATATATACAAACATAAGCTTCAAATTTTATTAATGTCACTCCTTTATATTTTTCAGGGGTTAAAATATATGATTGCATCTTTCAGACCCTAACTACGACCCTGTGTGAGCACCACCCATGCATTTCTCAGTTCGCTGACCCGGAATGTATATTTAATTGATTTCGGTATTGCGGTTGGCATGCTAACGAAGCCTGAATTTCAATGAAAAGTTTGATCTTTCGGCTAGAAACGATTGTACATTAGGCGATGGGTCAAAGTAATCAGCCGATGAACATGATTTTGGCAACTAACCAATGAAAAGGAAGTAAATCTATAGATTTACATTTATAGATCTTCATATAATATTAATTCAATCTTTATATTCATCCACTTGAATATGTTATGCCGTACCATCTCAACTAAGCAATGTTGTAGTACTTATACTACAACATCAACCCGAGTTTGTTTCGCTGGGTCTTCTCAGTTGGAGCGCATTCGATCCGGTGCGCTGTGGTAGTTTTAAAGCTTTACCTTCGTTAGTCACATAAGGTCCGCCATGATAATATTTATTTAGTTTTTAACTCTATATAGGCAGAACTATTTAGACACTATGTAGAAAAATATAATTTATGACAATGAGTATTTAAAATAACTTAAACAAGCTAGCTAAGTATGATTCAATATTAACTGCATATATAAATATCTACACGTACCTAGAATAGTTAACTATATTGCTACTAACATGTTTTGGCTATTTAAAGCGATTTTATAAAGTATACGTCAATAAAACCATTTTTTATAATATGTACAGCTGTATGTAAAAAAAAATCATTATGTTTAACCGACATGTGATTACGCGTAATAATTATATCCAATGTTTGTTTAGAACAGTTAAATAACAGTAAAAACGATAACACGGTTCACAAGTTCCATAGCTATACACCAGAAAAGCCGTATTCGAAAATGCTACGCATTGGCAATCCGATACCATGTTCGTATGGCGTAGTATTTCGTAGCAGCGTAGCACGTATGTGGTTTACACACTTGCTACGCGTAGAAGGTAATCCTTTCGAATCAACAATCCGAGAGTACATAAATAAGTACCAACTTGTGTTTCAATTGCTTTGTTTTATTATGATTGTGTGTTAGTGAATAGTGGTACGCACATAAAACTTATAAAGTATAACTTGAAAGTTTATTCCCATAGGTTGAACTTATTTGTGTTTTCTTTTCTTTTTGCTCTTTTGTTCATCTTTATTTACGTTATTGTTCGTAAGCTAAGTAAACAGGTTTATACTATTAAAGATAGGTATAGTTAGTAAGAAGACGGAAGAAGAGCAGGTGAAGGTTGAGGTATATTATATGCCTTTGATTATGTAATTTGGCAAAATTATAAATTGTGAATTTAAAACTATAAATTGTGTAGTGTAAAACCAAAAGTGTACCTTAAGCCATGTCATGTACTATTGATATAGAAAAGCTCTTTGGAGAATTATCAATGAATGAATTTTCCAGTAAGCAAATATATTTCATAACTAGCAGTGCCCGCGGACTTCGTTCCGCGTTATAAATATTTTTGTCCCTGCCCGTTTGTCCCGCGTAATACTTCGGTTTAAAAGTTCGGGGTAAATTAAAAATTATTATGATGAATCATAACCTACGACACTCCACAATAATGTAGCTTTCTATTGGTGAAATAATTTTGAAAATCGGTTCAGTAGATCCAGAGATTACCCCTTACGGCGTCACAAACTCACAAACGTTACCTCTTTATAATATTAGTACATACATACATAGACTCACGCCTGATTCCCAGAGGGGTAGGCAGAGACAACGGATTTCCATTCGTCACGATCTTTGCACACGTCTTTTGCCTCTATTACTGTCATTATATTCTTCATCCATGCTCGTCGGTTTAGGGTACTTCTGACCTGTCCTTTCTTGAGAACGTCTCCGATTTGGTCAGAGAATGTTCGACGAGGTCTTCACCTTCCGGTTGTTCCATTCACACAGGCCAGGTATAATTCTTTGGTCAATCTTCTTTCATTCCTCCTTTCTAAATGGCCAAACCATCCCACCATTCCATTTTTAATCTTTGTGACTACATCCTCTTTCACACCACAACGCTCTCTTACATCAGTATTTCGAATTCTGTCTCTCAAAGTCACACCACACATACTTCTTAGAGCTCTAATTTCCACTGCATTTATTTTACTTTCATTCTTTGTCTGCCATACCCAACTTTCACTTCCATACATTAAAGTTGGCACTAACACTCCATCGTGCATTTAGTTGGTATAGATTTAAAATTATGTGTAGCTACTTCATAACAATTAATTTACTTGCCTTAGACAAGTCTTTGTATGTTCGCTTTAAATCTAATCCTATCAATCATTTTTAATAACACCTTAAAGATAATTATTAATGATTAGAATTAAGGCACATGTGTAAAATTGAAATGCTATTCTTAAGAATATTTTTTACCCGTACTTGTTTGTAATACGTAGGTATGCCGATGCTCAATATTTCACGAAATGTAAAGAGAGTCACGGCCACCGGGTAGGTATTAATGGACGCTTAAATGGAGGTGAAACTTTAGCGAAGTCCCGTTACCGCGCCAATTTGTCAAACAAAAAATACGAGTGAACTTTCAGGCCAGGAGCGTTGTCTGACATGACTTATATAAATAACCTGTGCCCGCGACCGTCCAACGGTTAGTTTTAGCTTTATTTTATGGGACTTTTTTATTTCGCTGAACTTACTGTAACCGAAGTACGGCTCGCGATGACCTTTCCACTAAATTGTTATATGGAGTGTCAAATCGGAACATAATAATAACGAACCGCTGGGGTTACTATAAAGTTTAATAGGTGCTTTTGCTGATTCTATTATATTCTATTTTCTTTTAAAAAACAACGCCCGCACTAGGGAATCTAATCCCTCTGTCGCGGGGTACTTTACAAACATATAATAGACGGACACAAATTACATCCTACTCATGACTACTAAATAGCAGTCATGAGTAGGATAAATATGGGTCACACAAATAGTTGTCCGGCGCGGGATTCGAATCCGTGACACGAAGCGGCGAGGCGACGAGGCCCCACACGTGCATTCAAATTGTTTCTTTTGAAAATGTCTACTAATAACTTGGAAGTAAAGAGTTTAAAGGCGATTATCAGTATTGACAATCTCACGGACTGAAAAAGATCCGCGCCGTTAGAAAAAATGCTCGAGTAAAAGATAAACAAGTCGTCGTCATAGCGAGGCTTTTCTATCATAACCGAGCTGCGGGTTTAAGCTAGTCAAAGCCACATTGTGTATCAAAGATATTATATAATTTCTTTAAAGGAAAATGCTCAAGATTGGGACCGCTTTTATATTTAGATTTTTTTATGTAGGATGGCAAACGATAAAGTGGGTCATCTGATGGTAACTGATGGACACTCACAATAACAAAGGAGCCGCATGTGCGTTGCCGGCCTTTAAGAAAGGAAAATATATTTTTTAAGTTGTGACTTAGGAGAAGGTTAAGTATGTTCCTCAGTCAAATGTAAACTTATAATATGCTTCTACTTTTAATATCATCCTGTATTACTTAGGTTTGTTATACAGGATAATATTGATGGTGCTAAGATAACTAATAACTAACTAGGTACTAAAATCGTTCGATTATATACGATATATATTCCTGCTTTTTCGGAGATAAGTGCGATAGTTTGTTTTAATTTTCTTAATGATAAGATTTAAAAAGTCTAGCCAATGAGTATCGGATATTGCAACACGTAGAGTTCCGTAGTTGCCCCCCATAATAAGTATATTTAGAAGAGGTTTCACATGGCGTTTTTTTATCCACTTACATTTTATAAGTCGGTGAACTAATACTAATTGACTCGTAGGGCCTACTTAACATATACTTATATTTACTTTTATTGGAAACTTTTCACGTATTGAAACACCACGGATTAGCTGATAGGCATGGGAGTTATATGACTAAAATCCCTCTTTAAACTTAATATTTAGCCAACGGATCTTTGAATTTAAAACTGTTCACAAAATATCAACCCAGAGATTTTTAAAGATTTACCCAATAGTCGAACAGACGTGTAAAAAATTATCACTTTACGTATGCAAGATAAAGAATATTTTCTTTAAGATTTTATTTCTCAAATTTGTGGGCGTGATTAATTTGTATAACCATGTATTTTTTTTTGTATGGGGTCCAACTGTCTTACATTTAAACAACGCACAGACAGATTAGACTAAAGAATAAGATTTCCCTATTTTAATGGGGAGCTCTTGAAACACGGAAATGAAATCATCTGTTGGGAAAGGAATAAATGTAGTCAATTTATGTGATGTGATATCCTATTACATGTAGCCGTACTGTTTTTACTTGCTTTTTTTTGAGAGCGTTCGTGCTTCGGAGGGTATCTGTCAGTCCCGGTTGTAGTCGTTAGACAACAATCGAAAAGCTATCTCAGAGGACTGCTGGTCGGATTAAACAACGCTCAACACTAGGGTAACCACTGCCTATACGATAAGTAAAGTAGTTTGTTTTTTATAAGGCAGGAGGAGTTGATACGCATGCCACCCGCAAAAAGTGTCTGCAGGTGGGTATGTCGGACTCACACCGACTAAACCTAGCCTGCCGTGGACTCCTCTTGGCGCCTATGGGAGAGCACGGAGAACGCGGGTATGCTGCTCCGGTGACCCCTTTTGCGCCATGTCCCAGATGGTCGCTACCCTAGCAATGCTAAAATATTTGTTCTGAATTTCAATTAGATGGCATATGGGGACTGTAATAAAAAGCTATGATAGATGGGTCGTGAACTATATAAGTAAGTACCTGAGGGTATATTTTAAACGTAATTTATATGAAGTGTTAGAAATGAAATGAAAATTGTGATGTTATATTTTCTAAATTGCACCGTTTTCATAACTGCGTCGAAATAATATAAATTGTCCCGCTACTCGCTGGGGATGTGTAAATTTTGTAGCTTTATCTGAACTGTTCGTGTAAATTGCTACGAAGTTATATTTATTCGTAAGTATTAAGATTAAGTCGCTTAACTAATGTACACCACAAATAGGTGTTTTATATCGTACGAGCCATACAATAGTATAGAGTGCCAATGATAAACGGAGATATCTTCGCTCTAGGGAATCTAATCCCTGTGTCGCGGGGTACTTTACAAACGTATAATAGACGGACACAAATTACACATTTGACGGTCACCGTAGCCTAGTTGGTAGTGCTCCTGCCTACGAAGCTGGTGGTCCTGGGTTCGAATCCCGGTTAGTGCAAATATTTGTGTGATGAGCACGAATATTTGTTTCTGAGTCATGGATGTTTTCTATGTATTTAAGTATTTATCTATCTATATAAGTATGTATATCGTCGCCTGGTACCCATAGTACAAGCTTTGCTTAGTTTGGGGCTAGGATGATCTGTGTTGCACTGTCCCTAGACATTATTATTATTACATCCAGACTCAGAACAACTATGGATCACACATATAGTTGTTCGACGCGGGACTTGAACCCACGACACGAAGCGGCGAGGCGACTGTCTTGGCCGCTACGCCACACATGCAGTCATAGTATATTTACTAAATGAAGCTGATGAGCAGAAAAATAGCCTTCATTATGTATAAAACGCAATTACCTTAATTAAGGCGGCTATTCAACTCTTCTATTTGCGATCACAACACATAAAATGGGAGCTTGTGATGCCAGTGCGTCAGAATCGGACTATTCTGTCTATAAAGCGCCACTATGTATTTAACATGTTATTAAAAGGTAAGTATTAAGGTATCACGTTATAATAAACTCTTGCCACCGCACTTACTTTACACTGTTTTTTTTATGAGGTAATGTATTAAGTATTTTCAGTCTGTCTTTTTCAGCTCGACTGGGAACTACTTATCAATAGAATACGATCCAGGTAACAGCAATACTGTGTTAATATTTTTCCCCTGGGAGTTGAAAAGGTCACTGAAGCTCAACGGGGTGAGGGGATGGGTTAGAAAGGCTACGGTAACCGCTTAGCAACAAGAACAGGCTTATCTGCTGATTTGGTAGCAAAAAGTAATTAAACTGAGGAACTCAAAACTTAGGTACCTTTACTTGGCAAAGCATGACCAGACCCCAGCACATCAAGCTACCCCAATCTTTTAAATTTGAAAGTGAACCTTATGCTTTTGTGATAAAGTAAAAAATCTATAAAAAAAAAATTGACAGATTGGGGCAGCTGGATGTGCTGGCGTCTGTACAATCATTTTGTCTATTGGTCGATTTCGTTAAAAAGAGAATCAAGCGGGGCGTTATTTTAATATACCATTAAAATGAAGCCTCGCTTGACTCTCATTTAGTGTTATTATTAACATTAAGTAAAAAGGGAAAAAATACTGTTATTTAATAGATCCAATTTATAGATTATAGCTGTTGAATTCAATAGTTAAAAATCCCATCTTATTCTCTTAAGGAGAATGTTAAAAATTTCTATGCCTAAATTTATATTTAACAACATAAGTAGCTCTTAGAGTATGTCTTCGAATTACGTAGCGTATGGGAGTGAAGTATAACAATGTAAATGATAGGTAAACTTGCGGAACACGTAAACATGAATCATTGATACCGCGAAGACACGGCTCACGGCTGTAATCAAAGCATGGAACAGCCACTCAGGGAGAGCTTCCAAACTATCTATCGCACAAACATTTAACGAATTACCCGAGGATTACTAACTTATTTCATTAAGAACTTTGCGCGGCGAAATGTTATTTTGGATAAATCCCTCAAGCGTTATCTAGATCATTGCAGCCGGAATCTTTCCAACCTCGGGACCTCTTTATTATTTTTCTGTTACACTATCAAGGAGTTTAATAGTTATACGGTTGCTTAATTAAATTTATTGAAGGTAATAATAAAGCTCTGCTATTACGATATTTAGTTATTACTGCTGAGTATAATATTTACTAGGAGGGAATAAAGTAAGTTATTCCGATTAGCGTAAGAAAGGTGTGTTTTTTGGATGTTCGTATATGTGTGGGTATGTTGTGGAAGTAGTATCAGTCAACATTTAGCTAGATATGGCTTTAGTCTTTGATTAAATCGCTACCTATGCGCGCTGCATGTAAAATCTTTGTTATAACTTCACAGCACAGACAAGGTGGCATTTGAAGTTGTTAATGTTATGTTATTTCAAAATATATCTTACTAGCGGCCCGGTACGTGCTTCGCTACGCTTTTAAGTATTAGTACAAATTGTTTGTATATGGGAGTATAGAAAGATGTTGATTTTACACTTTTTTTTAATTTTCTCTACGTACAAACCTTCCCTGGACTTCCACGAATAATTCAAGACCAAAATTAGCCAAATCGGTAAAGGCGTTGTTGAGTTATAACATTACAACGAAAAGTGGCATTGATTTTTATATATATAGATTACAAAGAAGTAACTATAAATTTGAAAAAGGAAACAGATGGACGTCAAATTAAGCACTTATGTCATTTGCAATCCCACATTTTCTCTGTGCACATATTGCTTAAAGCAAGGCGCACTGGCGCTCATATTTATCTAAAATACTAATGATTAGAAAGAAAGAAAAAATTGCAACTAGCGATAAGCCCGATAGAATACAAAACTGTTTAAATCATGTTATTATAGTTATGTAACTATAATAACAGTTTTTGTAATTAATATTTGTTTCTGGTGTACAATAAACAGTTTTGTATTGTACATACTGTAAATGATATACAATTTTCATTGGTCAAACGCAGTAGAAAGATTTAACTCCACAGCGCCATGATTAAGGGACTGATGGCCTTGTTCTTAAAAATTCCCGTATAAATTATTTCACGTATTCTAGCACACCTAAAGAAACTAAATAAAAAAATAGCGATTGCATTCCCAATTAAAATGTCTATCTGCTTAATACATTCTGTTCTTGTTTATAAATCACATTCCGGTTTCTTTTCTTCATATCATGGGTAGCATGTACTTCTTCAATTTTCTTAACAGATTACTATTTATTTTTCATATTGCATACGAGCAATATTATGTTTATTAAATGGATTCGAGCTCATTACATATTCAATAAATTAAATATTCAATTGATGTTACGCGCCGTATAAGTATAGCGAATTCAGCTTTAATAAAGGAAGTATTAAAATTTGACAGCTAATTACAACTTTATTTTTGCCAGGATTCACGTGCATTTGCCTGTCTCGCTTCTGACAGGTCACTAAATAAATACGTAAAGCTAAAGCATTAGGGTTGTCGCATCAGCTATAATTCTTCCGCATATCAGCCCTTGGTTCGATGTGCCTTTGTCCCTTCCCTTGTCTTTGATCGAAAGCCTCTTCGATTGATGACTTCTATTTGCGCCGGCTTGGTGCTCGTACAATGACTTTCAAGTTTGTTTTCAGGCTCGGGATTTAGTTAACAATTTAGGTCACTGACAGGATTTGAACATGTGTCGTCTATTGAACATTTTTCTTATAATCTGTTGGACAATGAATGATGCATCTCAACGTAATATGATTCACCTTATCTTTATTGGCAAAGCATAAGGGAGCTTTATGCATATAATTCGGTCGTTTCTAGAAATGTATAACACTTAGATTCTTGTATGTTTCTTTTTTATTCTAACAAGCTGAAAAAAAGCTTATGACCCATCGAGTGATAATTGTTTTGACACAGATATAGGCATCACTCAGATCCTCTGAACCCTCTTTCAATCTCGATAAACTTTGGTGACCTTACTCACACCCAGAACCTCAATATTATAATTAGAATAATGCTGGAGGTGGTTATACCAGCCAAGCAGCTCGAATAGCAAATTTACTCTGACCCAACTACATTTTCAATAAATAAAACCTCCATAATCTGCTTTTCCGAGGAAAGTTTCAATTTCCAGTGGCGAAATATAGGTCTCCATATCTAATGCAAAGCCTGATGACATTTTAACGCAGGGCTAACCTTACATACACTATAAAACTTTTGACCTTTTTTATAAAACTTTTTAATATAGTGGAAATGTATCTATGCGAATAATGATAATTTGCATACATACACTTCTAACATATTGTTCATGTTGCACATTGATCGAGATGACCGCGATCATCCCTTGACGACCGCTGCAACGGAATCGGGAAAATAAAATACCTCATATACAGTTCTTTTTCAAATAAAAGTTGTTTAAAATAAATACAATATGATATCATATTTTTATAAAATTAAAAAATAAATCATATATCAGTTGTAAAATATATTTTTTTGCATGCCCATGTTAAAACTAATCTACCATTGGTGTATTTTTGAATTAAACACATACACTTACTCGTATATCGATCAGCTGACGAACTTTGTATGAGGAGCCGAAAATTTTTAGTGTGTACAACTGATTGTCTACATCTTGTTTAGTTTCATGAATAGAATTAAATTCTGTGATACTTATCCACAATATTAGCATTAGTTAATTAGCATAATTTGCTATCATAAAAATTACAGGCATTCAAGACCTTTTTCAAGCTTATTACTTTTATATTACAAAATATCTCGAGAGGGGTTAGACTGAAGATCCCAAATGAAATAAAAATTACGTAACCAATGTCCCCGTGCTCAATATTTCATTAAAATCAACTTCACAAAGAGAAACCGTAAAATAGCATTTGAATTTAAGTCGCATTAAAAGTTCGCGTGAACTGAGTTTGTAGCACAATGGGGCCGTTGGAAAAATTCTAATTACTTTACTAAGTTGGAATTTTAAAAAGTTACATCCACTGGTCGGCCCCTTGTATTGAAACACTAACGTATTTTCACATCAAAAGCATCTCTAATGATAATATTTAGTCAATGTTTGTAAATTACCCACATAAATATACATAACATTAAATATGGAATTTGATAAACCTTTTAAATAATTTTATGCATTACGACCATTATTTATGATGTACTAAACACCCAGGCTTTCCAGGCAAAAATGAAGTACTTAAAATATGTATTTTCTGAATAATTTTAACAAAATGACAGTAATATATGGCTATAATTTAATTTCCATTATCTACACTATTATAAAAACGTAATAGAATCGATTGAAAGACGTAAAAATAAAGGATAATATTATGAAGTAATCGTAGTAGCTATGAAATGTGTTTTAGAAGTGTGTTTATAATCTTTGGTATACTTACATATTGTTAAGACTGCCTCGTTGGTAGCGGTAGCGTGTTCACCCGCAGATAACGAGGTCCTGGGTTCAAATCCCGGGTCGGACCAAAAGTGATTTTGGGACTTTTCTGTAAAAAGAAAAACTTCTCAGCATCAGCCCGAAGTCTGGGAGTTGCCGGTATTATACCCCCATGTCGCGGAGAGCACGTAAAGCTGTCGGTCCTGTACCTGACCTCTTTCCGGTCGTGTCGCTAGGCGTGATGATGAGAGTGATGGAATAGAAAGTGCTCCTGTGTTTGTCAAGTGCACACACTTGAGCACTATAATATGTCCTGTGCAGATGGCCAATCTCTGTTGAGAATGGCCGCCGGGTCAAAATTCTCTTGACTCTTTAATTTTTGGACTTTTAGTTTGTTGGTCCGAATGGACTGAATTGAAAGACAATAGAGTACGTATGAAAGACAATAGAGTACGTATAAACGCTTTTAAGTAGATTATAAAGCTATTATGTATATTATCTTCTTGGGGTGACGGGAACCATATGTAGGGTCTAGTTGATGGCTCTTGTGTGCCATTATAATCATATAACATTTTCCACCCTATATGATAAAGATGAAGTTTAGTGAGCTACAATAAAAGACAATTTGATAATGAAAACCGTCTTAATGTTACCAAATGATTTGAGTCATGGTTGTACTGTTTGATTTCAGCATAGTTTAGTATTGAAAAAGCCTCTCCCAATAAAAAAAAATAAGAAAATTTAAGTATCTTGAAACGAGTACTACGTTTTTAATAAATGAATAAGCAAGCTAGTTACCTGATAGTAAGTGATCCGCCCCGTCCATGGACTATCAACACCAGAGGTGCTCCCATAAATCATGCAACTACTAATCGAAAAGTGTTACTATTCAATAACAGATTTTTTTTATGATAATTTTTAATTTACTTTATAATTATTAATAGGATTTAACTGTATTTTCGAAATTGTAATTTAGACAATAATGTAAATTATGCATAACACTATTTGACATTGTATATCTGACTTATTAATTATTCAATTCATTTACTGTTTTTATATATCATTTAATTTAATTAATCTTGACATTGCAATTGTTAATTTTAGTTGCTATTGCTATTAATGAAATGTATTACCTTTTGCATGCTTTTTTGGCAGAATGTATAGGATGCTAATAATAATTGTAACACCTAAATGTTTTACCTGCATTCTTAGCAAATAAATTGATTGATTGATTGATTGATTAATAATATGACGAAAACGGATATAATTTATTAAAAAGATGTCATATGAAACAAATCAAAGTCATGTGAGTTTGACTTGTTTCATTAAATATTAATTGGTCTAGCCGAAACGTGGTAATTGGTGGACGGGCCGTTTTGTTAACGTCAACGTGGTTGGTAAGAACTTGCCTTTTACGCCGCATGTCATGGGTTCAATTCCCACCCAGAACTGATATTTGTGTGCATGAACAATTATCTATATAAGTATGTATTTACAAAAGAAAAGTTGTACATGTAGTATATCAACTATCTAGTTTCCATAGTTCTGCTTAGTTTGGAATCAAATGGCCGTGTGAGAATATGTCCTAGGATATTAGTTACTAGTATCGGGTTTCAAAATCATATCGGGCTAAATTATTTTAAGGATTTTATCTGTCATGTATTCTTCTCAGCCCGATACCAATAATTTGTTAGTTTTACCCAATACACCTTTTTTTCGCGCACAAAAAGTGTCTGCGAGCGGGTATGTCGGACTCGCACCGACTAAACTTAATCTGCCGTAGACTTCTCTTGGCGCCTGATGGGGGAGCTCCGGGAACGCAAGTATGTTGCTCCGGTGAAACCTAATACACCTAGCAGCTTTGCCTTTACAATCTCGTTGGAACGTATGGAATTGAATTATGACAGTAACGTTATAGAGACTGCATCTGTGTATCCGTATGCTTGTGCACTATACAATAAGTCTTGTGTTTGCTAATGTGAAGAAAATACTTACTATAAGATAAAACCGAATCATTGTCACCGTACTATCGCTCCAGTATCATCATATAATACTTTGAACGATCGTGGATCGATGCAATGTAACAAATAATGAAGTGGAGTGAACTCCAGTAAACGCCCAAGGCTCAGAAGTGTTGGCAATTTAGAACAGCCGGCACCGCTTGTTGCCGTCGTTTTTCTTGCCGCTTTGTTCAATAAATGTTCGCCCCGAGTGCCTTTCTCAGGATGTTAGCTTCATATTACAATCATAATTACGTACTGAGTAAGAATGCTTAAGCTGTAGATTTACATTAAGTATACGTGTTTTTGTGGCAGGATCTAATGATATTACACCACAAAATATATAATACTTTTTGACCTTGTTTAAGTTTCAAGGATAATTATATAATGTACATCAAACACGCTAATATATAAAAAATAAGTGAAATTGTTTTTGAGTGGTGACCATGAAACGGACGAAGCAGCGTGGGCCTGTGGGGGGCCTACAAGATGGACCGACAACCAGGACTCGGAAATTACTGGATTCGAATAGCGCAAGGGCGGCCATTGTGGAGATTAACTAGCGAGCCCATTGTCCAGCAGTGGACGTCTTTCGGCTGACATGTTGATGATAACCAAAACTATTTTTCGCTTATACTACACACGTATGTGATAAAGTTGAAGTTTATTGAGCTACAATAAAAGACATTTGGATAATGAAAATGGTGCCTTGATGTTACCAAATGGTTTGAATGCCCTGTTTCAATTCAACATAGTTTGGTACTGGAGAATCCTTGTCCAATAAAATATAAAAAAAAAAACAGTTTTAGTATCTTGATAACGAGTACACACGGCTATACATCAAGTTCGTAGTGCTCCTGCTTACGAAGCTGGTGGTCCTGGGTTCGAATCCCGGTAAGTGCAATTATTTGTGTGAAGAGCACAAACATTTGTTTCTGAGTCATGGATGTTTAATATGTATTTAAGTATTTATCTATCTATATAAGTATGTATATCGTCGCCTGGCACCCATAGTACAAGCTTTGCTTAGTTTGGGGCTAGGATGATCTGTGTGACATTGTCCCTATATATATTATTATTATTATTAAAAAAAGCTAAAAATTTCCATTATAAGCTGATCCCGCATTGTATAGGATTTCCATAAAATGAGAGGTCAGTTTATAGTGGAAATATATAGCTTGATGTGTAGCCGTCTGTACCACGTTTTTAATAAATGAATTAGTGTTTATTATTGAATAGTTGGACATAAGATCAAGCGGGTCAACTGATGGTAAGTGATCAGCCCCGCCCGTGGAAACCGTGGAACAGAGGTGCTCGCATTAATCACTCTCTCTGCTCTTATTATCTCCTATCGTACTTAGTTAGTTTATAGGTAAAATGACTTTTACAGTTAGTCTAGCGTTCATTTATACAGCGGACAATACAGGCGAGCGAGGTCAAACAGTAATATAATTATTTACTTAAACATTTATATACAGATGAAACTCATTTCGAAGCAATGTTAAAATTTACACTTGAGTAGCTGTTTCATGGATCTGATTGAGTAATTAGTTTCACAAGTTTGAATTGAAGCACAACTCCAATCTGAATTTCATCTCTTAATACGTACCATGATCTCTCAAAGACGTCCACTGTTTTTGATGTAGTTATATATAAAGATTATTGCCCATCAAAAATGTTAATGAAGCAGGAACAAATCTAATATTTTAATATATAATCGTCTGTCTAGGTATGTTTCCATACTGTGTCTGTTGTTTGAGTCAGCTTGGATACTTGTAGGTACTATCTATTCTCGTGTGCATATCATTCGGTGTTAAATAATGTTATTCTACTCCGTCTTATTTATGTGAGTAAATAATTGTGAGTAGCACAATTACTATTTGTAAATATTCACTAATGGATTGACTTGTTTGAAAGCGCGAAAAACAGTCCAGAATTGTCTGGAATGTTCTTACCGATTTTAAACATGGCGCCTGACTCTATGGTACTTGTATAATGTGAATAGACGCCATATACCGAGGTAAGAATAAACTCAAACTGTCTATTAAGAAGTTATCTTTTCGACTGGCCTATTGATCTAGTGGTTAGTGACCTGACTACTAAGCCACAGGTCGTGTGTTTGATACCCACCCAGGACAAAACTTTGTGCGATGAGCACGATTATTTGTTGTGTCTACGTGTAATTTATATGTATTTAGAAATATGTAAGTACGTATATCAGTTGTCTGGTTGCCATAGTACAGGAACAGCCTAGTTTAAGATCAGATAGCAGTGTGTTAGTTGTCGCAAGATATTTATTTATTTATCTGATAAAAGGTTAATAAGGTTATACAAGATGGAACATAAATAGCGGACGAAACTCAAAGGGCTTAAAATCTCTATACATCGGAACAACATCTAGACTCTTATAAAAATGTCAATGAGCTGATACCTAACCTGGTATGGGAAGCCTTTTAATTTCTATTTCACTTTTATTTTTTTTATATCAAGGTAGATTGCGGTAGGTACTGCAATTTAATATAATAATAATATCACTATAATATCAATTTAATATAATAATAGTATTATTTACACCCGGTCAAAACTAAGCAGAGCTTGTACAAACGCCAGCACATCAAGCTACCCCAATCTGTCCAATTTGCCCAATTGAAAGTGAACCTTATGCTAATGTGATAAAGTTGAAAATCTATAAAATAAATTGACAGATTGGGGAAGCTGGATGAGCTGGCGTCTGTACTATGGAAACCAGATAACTGATATACTACTTTTCTTTTGTAAATACATATTTATATAGATAAATTACACCCAGACCCGGGACAAACAGACATGTTCATGCACATAAATATCTGCCCTGTGATTCCCAATTGAAGCCACGACCTCACTGAAAAGCAAGCATTTGCCAACCACGCCAACAGGCCAGTAAAAATTTCCTTCCCTTTTACGTATTATCTTGTACTATAATGATACCAAAAAAAAATAAAAAATAACTAGCGGCCCGGTACGTGCTTCGCTACGTAAAAAAATGATTATTAAGTTCATTTATCAAACAATGAAATATTTTAAATTGCTTAAAGATGTTGATTTCACACTTATTCAAGACTTTTTTAAATTTTCTCTACGTACAAACCTTCCCTGGACTTCCACGAATAATTCAAGAACAAAATTAGCCAAATTGGTAAAGGCGTTGTTGAGTTATAACATTACAACGAAAAGTGGCATTGATTTTTATATATATAGATGTAAATAATGTTGCATTCGCGCGTTCGTCACCAATAAGGATTTTTTTTTGATAAGGCAGGATAATGCCTACTCATGCCACCCGCAAAAAGTGTCAGTGGGTGGGTATGTCGGACTCGCACCGACTAAACCTACCTACCAGTCGTGGACTTCTCATGGCACATGATGGGAGGAGCCTCGGGAACGCGGGTATGCTGCTCCGGTGGTGCCCCCCTTTTGCGCCGTGTCCTAGATGAGTATAAATCTAGTGTATTTCTTTTTTGTATTATTTATTTAATTAATACGTATAATTCTGTCAAAGTTTCGCTGACTAATTAAATTTAGCCAAGAAGGTAGGCACTTAATTTAATTTGTTCCACTTTCAATTTATAATTCAAGTTCGTCTACATAAACCTTACATTTAATTGTTTTGATATAAAGTTTAGTGTTCCATGGTTTGTTTTCACATGACTGTTATAAACAAGTTGGAGAAGTGTTCTGACGAGTTTTGGCGAAAGTTGTGCAAGGAAAAACAGACTGTAATAATGAGTTCTTGGTTACACAACCTTATTTTAAGAATGGGTTTTTTAAAAGAATATTATTTTCACGTTACATAAATGGTTGGGTCCATGTCAATGGATATAAACATGATTATTTTTCTATACGATTTGATCCTCCAGTGAGTGGGATGTATTTATAAATAGAAAAAAAATAACCTTGTCTGCTACTGTTCTAATAATGGAGCCTCCCCGAATGACGTACCTGTGTAATTGGTACGTCCGGTGCACCCTGGGCAGTCAATGACTTCCTATCCTGACTGGCAAATCCTTTCACCACGATGCAAACCCAAGTTCATGTAAAACAAATCCACCTACTATTGATATCCCAATTCAAATCTAAGGGTTCTCCCAAGATAAGTCAAATTCTGATATCCTTTCCGATTTCTGCCGTGAAAAGTGCTGTGATATTCTTTGCGAACAAAAGACCTACATAAATGATAACTAAAGACGGCCTCACATACCTGGACCCTTATCGCCGTGACCTAAGCACGGTAACACAGTGTTTTTTTGCTCCCAGCGTAATCCATGATCCAGCAGGTACTGGACCAAAAACTGAGGGTTGAAATGTAACGAAATGCCAGAATTCTACATCAATAGTCTGGTTACTATTGATGTAGAATTCTGACATTGCGTTACATTTCAACCCTCCCGAAAATTTTTGTAACGTCCAATCTCTTAAATTAAATATTATAGTAGATTTTAACAGCCGCAGCCTTAGTTGGGGTTACATCAACACTGATACAAGTGGGAAAGCAATTATAGGCTGAAACAAACGACTTAATTCTACTTCACAACCCCAAACAACTGGCTTCATTTAATAGCAGGCGATGGAAGCGTGAGTATAACCCGGACCTAGTCTTCGTTAGATCTTGCATCATTTCTCAGTGCGTAAAAAAGTAAGTAAACTGAAAAGATCTGATGGTAGCTGTGACGATATTAGTAAATTATTTGAGTTTGCAGATATTGCAACAGTTATAATCAACTTAATGAAAGATTTTTTTTTAATACAGTTGTAGTTAAGATTATAAAAAAAATACTTTCAGGGACATCCTAACATGGTTGTAGATTTTGCTTTGTTTTGTTTCTGAAAATGTCTATTAATACAAGTTTGTAAAAAAAGAAGAATGTTCTAAAAATAAATACTCTATAAGAAGAGTTCGACACTTATGGGCTTTTCATGAGTGTTTTGTTTTTAGGCAAAGCCCACATTAATTAAACGCCCACGTTAAGTCGATTCCTGTATAATGGCTTTACTAACATGCCACTCATGAAACAAACCCCTCCTGGCTTCCGAATAACAAAGAATAAATAAGTACATGGGTCATATTAATAGTGGCTGTCGAACCTAATAAGCCCGCATGAAGTAATTTTTGACTAGAAATTTGAAGTTTTATTTGTAACACTAAAGATCAACAGCTTGTAAAGTAATTAACATTTGCGAAAACCAAATAGAAATGTCAATAAAAAGACACTTTTAATTTTTTCCTGTAATATATCAATGGATTAAGTGAAAAATGAGTAAAAAGAATTTTTCGATATCTCAAAAACGCTTATTTAATACGAATGATCCGTACTCCTCTTAAGAATAAATCTAACCTGGATGGTATTGTGAAAATATTACTAAGCTCCTAACTGATTTGTTAGTCCACAGAGAAAAAAATATCTCGCGTCTAGTTTTAGGGTTATCACAAAACAGTTGTAATAAAGCCTGCCCAATTACCTTTTTATAACTTTTAGTGTTACACTAAGTGGGGTTAACAATCTTGAATCTGGATTGACATGGTATCCACGTGTACCATGCACGTAGGTTCCCACACTGTCACTTACTAGGTTTTTTAAAATATAATTTAAGTTTTATAAACAGATTTTCGGTATAATTTGTTCGGCAGATGTCATGACATATGAAAAAATGAGGAGTTTTGCAAGTCTAATATCTTGTATATCTTTTGCTGGCTAGATATTACGTGATATACTTCATAGTACGAGTAAGTGTAGTAGTGCAAATGCTGATTTAGTATTTAAGTTCAAAACAAAATCTCTTCATCTCTGTTAAATAATCAATCATATGAAAAGGTCCGTCCCGCGCATATATAGAACTGTCAAACTACTAAAACGGTTTGTCCGAAGTGCATAATTACCTAGTCGCCACCTTCTAACGTGTTGTTTATTTTACCTTAATATTAAGCTGCAAAACTAAATACGCTTTGTCTTTACAATAAGAATACCGTTAGTAATAAATTAAAATTAGCTTATTGCTCCAAATCAGGATTAATAACGTTTGTGCGTTGTGTTGTTACTCTATAAAAACTTTGCTCTATGTTTTTTTTTTCAAATATTAAGGCTGCATTGACTTCAAATCCTGTACAATGTGATTATACGAACGATGAATATTTTTTAAATATTCTAATAATCCAGAGAGAATATATAATAGAAACAGATACACTAGCTTCTGTGGGGTCACATGAAAGGCATTCAATTAGACACATTTTGTTTCTAATAGTTTATACAATCATATTTTTGAAAAAAAAAAGAATGATATAGAAATAAAAAATGAAGCAATTAAGTCGGTGGGTAGTTAGTGTGAGAGCAAATGGTAGAAGCACATCTAACAAAGCCGTTCGTGCCCCATGCGAATTAAAATCCCAACAATACCTTCGGGCAGGTGTTTTACGTGTGTTGTGTTTTATACCTATTATCTGTAGCATCCGTCCGTACCTACTTTCAGAGCGTTTCATCTTACGCCCAAACGGGTCAGCGTAATTTATTACCTATTGTGCGGATATTTCATTTATCACGGTGAATTCAATTTACAGAACAATTAATCATTCCACAATACTTACTTTCCGACAGCGGACTGGTCGCCCGCCGCGCCGCTGGAGACGGTGTTGCGCCGATGGAAAAAGTTTTCATGCTCAAAATACAATAAAAATACCATTTTCACACGTACTTTGCTTTTATTTTACATGTTACAGTTAAAGTGATAAGCAATTAATTTCAATAATTTACCGGTAGAATGGGAGAAGGCGCCTAAATCTAGGTGATGTCTGTCACTACTATTTTTCGGGTACTTAATTATTTATATATGATTATTACTTTTGGAATGATTTGCCTGTAACGATAAGGCGAGCACAATCCCTTCACACTTTTAAAAAACTAGTGAAGGAGTACTACCTTTCACGATAAATAGATACTATCGCATAATAACAGTGTTACTGTCATCTCCTATCACTAATAGGATGTATGTATTTATATAAGTATTTTATTTGTTATATGTATGTTGTATGTAATATATATATATATCTCAACAAATTTCAATTACATATTAATATGTATATTATATATATATATATGTGTAATACCTACGAGCTGTAGGCATTACTTCAAGATAATGTTTCACAATTTTCTCTCTTAATTTACTAGACTAGTCTATTTCTATTTACTATTTCTTTCTTAAGTTGCTACACCCCTATCACTCAATTAATTATTCTTCTTGCTGATCTTGTCCATCCTAAGGTTGTCTGGAAGAGATCGCAGTTAGCGATAAGACCGCCCATTGTACTAGATTTATTACAACTTTATACTTTATATGTAAATCTTGGTGTACAATAAAGAGTATTTGTATTGTATTGTATTGTATTACTGGATTGCACTAGATTAAGACACTTGAATAACACTTTAAATGGCGAAGTGTTTTTGTGAGTAGATTGTCACATAAGTAACGCGTAACCTAATAATAATATTTAAGGCTAAATTAAGAAAATAAATATTTTTATTCTCTATTATGAAAGTACCTTGATGCGTTTTGATAATTTTAGTAACAAAACAACAGCTTATCGAAAATACTCAAGAAATTTCTAAGCGCTTTCAAATTTGTGGATTGCTTATATACTTACAACAAAGTTTTCGAAATTAATGAACATCGAGTAATGTTCTGTTCTTTTGAACCTTCAGTTAAACTTGTTAACTTGCGACGTTAGTAAAATCTGTCTAATATTTTCTTTGGTAAGTATCGGAACGCTCCCGATCCCGTCCGGGGGCCTTCTGGAGCACGACTGACTCACAGAATGAGGCCACAGCATCCCATATGGAGGATTCGCCCGCCATACGCCAGCATTGCATAAACGACTGCTGGGGGCGACAGATCCCGTCCGAGCACAGCGACCAGGACTCGCCTCCTCCTCCAGCTTACGCTGGGAGAGTCCAGGTCGCTTCTGCAATATTGACAATGTGAGTATGTGGGAAGCCTAAGCGTTATCTGAGACAAATAAAGCATTATTATTATTACTCTTAAAACCCTAATCCTACCAGGTAGTGATTATAAAATATCAATAATGTACATTGTAGGTTGTCCTATTTACTGAAGAGTATTTTGTGTACGTAGATTCTTAGTTGGAGTTTTCTTTGCCAACGCTCAAGAGTACGGCCTCTGCCAGAGGAAATATTCTTAAAAAACTCGCGAGTCAGCGTAATTAAACAGCGGTTTGAATTGTCCATTAATGAACCAGTGAGGACACTTGATTAAAGTGAGACGAAGACTGTTATAATAAATTGTATTACCAAAATGAAAAATCTTTGAAAAAGGTGATCGTCTAAATCAAAGGCTCGCCAAATGGTTCGCAGAGAAAGAAATCTCGCGATTTCATAAATAAGTTACAACTTAGCTGTTTTATAATGGCAGTAGATAGGTAAATCCAACCGGTTGTTAGGAATTATTTCTGTAGATATTTTTTTAATATTTCTCAATTGTATCGCTTCAAAAATGAATAAAAGCCTAACCTCAAGACTTTAAGACATCGTGTTTAATTGCAGAGGCCCTTGTTTCAAATCCTGATTCGAACCAATAGTGTTTTTGGGATATATGTGAGAATAAAATAACCCAATAGGAGCATGGAGTATGGAAGATGGCAGAGCTACACACCAGTGCCTCGGAAAAAAATAAAATGTTCGTATCTAATAGCCGTCCAATTGGATTATCAGAGGCCAGGAATAGAGAGGACAACTGTATGCGCACAGCCTCCCGCACTATTATACGCCGTAGTTAGCTAGTCTTTATTTAGACTGGTAACCATAATATGTAGAAAGAAAATGAAACTGTCAAATACAATAGCAGTCATTCCGAAACAATTTTCAAATTGTTTGGGAACGTCCGTTATTGCATTTGACAGTTTCTGAACGCATTCAAACGCACGGCATGTCATGCATTCTGGCTGTCGTTCAATCGTTCAACCTCGCCGGGCGGAGTGAACGTTGGTTTGACCTTAGAGTGACCTATCGTTGTTTTGTTTGAAGTACCGCGTGGATGGTAAAACATACATTGTTTATAAACAAGTAGTGCTACAAGTTATTTACTTGAGGTAAATAACTTATACAATATTTTATATCATTAACTATAGGTTTTACTATTGTTTAAGGCAGCGAATTTCTATAGGGAGTAGGGGGAGCCCTTTTGACTTGACTTAACATGCTTTAACACGTTTTATTACACACACAAGAATGCAAGTATTTTATATGAATAAATTGTTCACAGTATTACAATCTAGCTGTGCCCCGCGGTTTTACCCGCATTAAACGTTTATTATGTGTTAATCCAGGGTGTCAGCTAACTCCATATCAAATTTTATTAAAATCGCTCCAGCCGTTTAGACTTGAAGAAGTAACAAACATACACACTCACACACACACACACACACACACACACACACACACACACACACACACACACTCACAAACTTTTGCATTTATAATATTTTTGTGATAACAACAACAACAAAATAAAGAATCTTTAACCGTAAAAACTGTCCATACGTCCAATGTCTAGGACCTCTCATGCATATCCACGTCTGGAACTGCCTTGAGCCTAAGTTCCAAAGGTCTCCTCTGTCGTTGGTTACTTAGTGGGTAGTTTTA
The DNA here is from genome assembly GCA_951640165.1 of Pseudoips prasinana. Classification (NCBI taxonomy): domain Eukaryota; kingdom Metazoa; phylum Arthropoda; class Insecta; order Lepidoptera; family Nolidae; genus Pseudoips; species Pseudoips prasinana. The sequence continues at coordinate 22,628,337 of OX621243.1, forward strand.
TTTTCTAGAGGGGTTGAGCTCATTGGTCGAAGAACCAGTGAAATCTTACTATAATACTGTAAAGGTCGGGCTAAAGTCTTTTTAGTACTTAAAACATCGGAGGTACAAAATGCTCCCAGAATACTGATTTTCACGTATACCTGATGATGATGTCTTCCCGGCTGAATTTCGTCCACGGCGGCCATTCTCAATTGAGATTAGCCAATTGCGCAGGACATATTATAGTGCACAAGTGTGTGCGCAAACACAGGGGCGCTTTCTATTCCATCACTATTATGATCCGATGGGACGATTAGCGACACGACCGGAAAGAGGTCAGGTACAGGACCGACTTTACGTGCTCTCCGAGGCACGGGGGTGTAATACCGCCAACGTCCAGACTTCGGGCTGACACTGTGAAATTTCTTTTTACGGAAACATCCCAAAATCACTTTTTGGCCCGACCCGGGATTTGATCCCAGGACTTTTTTTCTGCGGTTGATAACGCTGCCGCTAGACCAACGAGGCAGTCAACGCATAGTCACGCATGCCTATAGAATACAATACTCAAGTACCTATTAGATATTGATGTTTAATTCTTGTTATATATTGTAGAGTATGTTCTTGCTTATTATTATGTTATTCCTGTACACGTGTTCATTTTCAGTCGCTCGTAAACATTCAGTTCGTTGGTGCTTAATTGAATTAGTCACCGTCTATTCCCAACTTTCCGTACGCGTTTGATAATACCTATGCCATGATTGTGAATCCATTTATAATAAATAAATAAATACCGGAATCGGTAGACGCAGCGTGGGCAGGCCCCCTACACGGTGGACCTACGATCTTGTGCGGGTTGCGGGAAGCCGTTGGATGTGGGCAGCGCAGGATTGTGGAGATCCTTGGGTAAGCATTTGTCCAGCAGTGCACGTCTTTCAGCTGATATGATGATGATGATGAAGTAATTACGATCCCAATCTAAGCAGAGCCTGTACTATGGCAGCCAGACAACTGATAAACATACTTATATAAGTATTTCTAGAGCTCACTGTTAATATTTGTTTATTCAATTATTATGTGAAAATAAAGAAATACATATTTAAATAATTAACTTAACTTATAAGAAACAGAAAAATATCAGCTAAATAAACTATAATAACTACCTAACTACTATAACTAAGTTATAGGGCGTCGTAGGATTCCTCCACATCGTCGAGAGGTAACGTGCCCGTATTTCTTAATACCAACATATTTGAGATAAATTACATCCAGGCACAGTACAAACAATTGCGCTCGTCACTCCATGATTGATCCTGGATGGTGATCGAACCCACAACCTCTGGTTTAGCAGTTAGGGCCACTAAACTGGACCAACAGGCCAGTCGTTATTTTTTTAAGCCAGGATAGTAGTAGTTTAATAGGATAAAATATAGGTGTATTTTATTTAGTTATTTAATACTAAATGTTGCCACTTTTCGACCTTTCGTTATTCCTACGTGCCTTTTCTATGAAAAATGGAACGTCTTAACTCAAGTAAGATATATTTTTGTAGTTTTTGTTCTTATGTATTACTAACCAAAAATGAGTCATGGATACTTGAAATAAAGGATTATTATTATTAACTGTCTGCCAACTCTTTATTAATCATGCAATTCTAAAACAACACATGCCGCTCATAATATACAAATCTAACCTTACTAACACCAAGGGACGGAAAGATATTATCTGCACTTGTACATCTGAGTCAAAGTTTATTTTAACAAACAGTGTAAGAGACTGGGACTGGTAATTATAAAAAGAGCTGGTTCAGATATAATATGATAAAATATTTTCTCTTCACATAGCCAACTGACATAACAAAACACGACTATTACAAAACGTAAAAATTAGAAAAAATATAAAAAGTATAATATATATATATACAAGGAGGTGCGTTGCGCACAAACAGGTTTTTCATTTTTCTAGGGCATTATGTTTACAATAAAATAAAATAAAAAGGTTTTTATTCACCTAGACTTTAAAAAAACGCTTGTAAATAGTCAGAACATGTTTGTAGTAATAGTTAAGTAGGTATACATAATATTTCTAGTTACATATTATAGATATTTAGGTACACGACTTGTTACAACATTTCTAAATTTATTTTAAAACAGTAATGACATTTAACTAGCTTGTATTAAGTTATTGTAATTATGTTTAATAATCTTAATTATATTCATTGTAAAAGAATAGTTTGTAATTTCTTACAAACGTGTAGGTATCTATAATGAGACTGAGGAGTAGTTTAGTATTTTAAAATAAGTTGATTATAAATTTAAACGGTATATTTTATATCCAAAAAATTTGTATAATTAATGGTTGTTTAAAAAATTTAAAATAGGTAAGTCTATAGCTTGTCTGAGTATTTCTTTTTATATAAGTATTTATGGCCTTTGTCCAGCAGTGGACGTCTTTCGGCTGATATGATGATGTTTTATGTACACATTTTACTTGATTTTTTTCAAGTTTAATTATATATTTATACAAGGTATACCAAAAGTTGTTACAGGTTATCTATATAAATACATCATCATCATCATCATCATTACAGCTGAATAAGTCCACTGCTGGACAAGCCTCCCTCAAGAATCGTCTTGGGGGGGATATGCCATAATCGCCACGCTTGGCAGACGGGTTGGCGATCGCAGTAAGATGGTCATAGTAATCAGAAGGAAGCTGCTGCCCATCCTCTGGTAGATATTCCCTCGGGTCGACTTCTACGCCCCCCACGGGATGAGATGGGGTGGTGATAGTATATAAATACATAATTCATATAAAATATATAGTACAATGGGCGGTCTTACCTCGTACAGTGATGTTTTCCATTTTGTGTACTAAGGTCGCTTTTACACACAGGTCCGTTTGTGCACTTAATCTGCTACTTGTTTTGCAAAATATTGATGTTTTAAACTCAGGCTAAAAAGTCAAAAAATCTTCGTTGTGCATCACTCAAGTCCTATAAGTTAGGAGCCTATTTCTGCAAGTAAATGTGTGGGCAGGCAGGCCCCCTACAAGATGGACCGATGCGATGATCTTGTGCGGGTCGCTGGAAATCGCTGGATGCGTATAGCGCAAGACTGGCAGTTGTAGAGATCTTTGGAAGAGGCCTTTGTCCAGCAGTGCACGTCTTCGGGCTGATATAATGATGACGATGATTAAAGTTCTTTCTTTTTATTAATTCAAATAACTTTTTGACACAATCATGACTCTGTGAAGTGTAAAACAGGGGTCTGAATATGTGAATCTTTTCGGTCGGTAACAATTTAATTGGGTCAGTGGATGATACTATTGTAATTAAGTAAATAAAATTAGTTATGCATTTTAAAAGGGTCGTTTATTAGTATATTCTTGTGGATTAATCCATACTCGTTTAATGATTTTGAATGATTTTACGCGCCTGTTTGTTAATTTTTCACATATGAGGTTGTTTAAATATTACCTAAAATTTAGAAGGAAGAACAATATTTTTTTACTTTCACAGAGTGAATCAATTAAGTTAAGTAAAATGTGAAACCGCACTAATTCATAAAAGCTAATTTGGGTACTGCCCCACTTTTTATAATAAAATACCTACTTAATATTATTAAAAATATGACTGCATTTAAATTCAAAAGGGCACTTAACAAAATATTATTATAATGTTGACGACTTCCTTAGTGATAAATTTGACAGGCCGGTTGGCATGGTTGGTAAATGCTTGCCTTTCACGCCGCATGTCGTGGGCTCGAATGAACTTGTCTGAAGGTCCTGAGTCTGGATGTAATTACAAAAGAAAAGTAGTAAACATGTAGTAGGTATATCAGTTATCTGGATTACATAGTACAGACGCCAGCACATCCAGCTACCCCAATCTATCATATTTCCCCAATTGAAAGTGAACCTTATTCTTATGTGATAAAGTTGAAAATCTATAAAAGAAATTTGACAGATTGGGGTAGCTGGATGTGCTGCCGTCTGTACAAGCTCTGCTTAGTTTGGGATCAGATGGCGGTATTTTTCAGCATATTATTAATGGCATGCTGTTAATCTATTTTACATTTATTTATATATTTTTACATTTATATATTTTATTTATTTTACATAATGCTATGAAAATAACTACAATAAACGCACAACAAATAGGCGCTTTAACAACCTTTCTATCTGTTACCTGTCCTTTCTCCAACTACTGAACTGATCCTCTTGAAATGTGTACAAAAATAGATCTCAGTCCAAATTCACACTTTGGTTAGAAATATCTCGAAAAATAGTTAGAATACCTAGGATTACGACGTGGGCGCAGATGCGGGTGGAAGCTAGCTATTAATAACGTTACTATAAATAACTTTATCTATATATCACCTACATATCGATAAGAATGACAAGGGAAAATACCATACTGTTCCGTTACGCAATTCTACTAATTCCGGTTTCGAATGGGCTTACGTGTAATAACAATGATATGTGTCAATTTTGAATACAAACCTGCAATATTTTGATTAATTATTCAATTAATTTATGGTAACGTTACCTGAAATGTATAACACCGTGAAACAAGTGAAGCAACTTGGCAGTTTATCCTGTCACTGCCATTTACCGAAATGTTACAGTTAAAGTTACCTCTAACTTCCGCCCGCCTGGTCAAAAATCCGAACTTCTTAACAACATCAGAAACTATATTTATCATAAAAGAATGGTAAATAAGGTTACCTATCATAAGTTCGAAAAATAATTACATTTGGCCTAAAACTTTTATCGTTTCCCTTTTTTTATTTCACCGAAGTCACATCTGCCACTGTATCAGTTGACCTATTATCAATTCGTTCTTTTAGTTACCATGCAGAATGCAAGCAGGCATGCAGCACGCATGCAACATGCAGCAAGCATTGTTTTTGTCACGGCTCCGGCGCTGCGGGGTTTTTGCGGGACCACGCGATCTTATCGTCGCAGATGGTTTGAACGCTCACCACCGCAGCTTCGGCTTGTTGGCCGGCTTCGCCGTCCTGCCTCAGTCTCGGCGCCAGGCCTTCAAACCACCTGATCGTCGTCAGCTCGCGGACCGCGCTACCCGCCACGCATACGCGGATTTAAATTACAATCACAACAACAAGACTGTGAAGTCGGTTTTGCAGCGCTGCATTTCTGCCACAAAATTTTATAGCACAACATATTGACTTTTTATGACACTATTTTAATTTAATATTGAAGTAAAATGTTGTTTCGGTGTGGTGAAAATATGGCAATTGCAAATTTGGAAAATGAAAAATGTTCTAAAAGGCTTCGGCCAATAGCAAAAGTTATTAAGTAAATCGGTAAAAAATATTTCGGTAAAATAATACTTATGACACAAATGACACTTCAATGATCTTAAAATATGTCAAATAATGCATATAGCAAAAGAGATGTCTATTTATTTGAGGAAACTCTACAACTTTTTGCACGTCACACTTATTAGAGAAATACATTAGCATAATTGTATACTAAGCCAATTACAGAGTTCCACAACATGCTTTACGAGGCAGATGAGCCTTATCTTATCTTATATTACTAACGTAAAGAACTAAATACAATGCAGACGAAGCCAACAGTGCAATGGAACTCATTTTACCGAAAACTATTGACCGTCGAACTATTATATATACCTATATATAATAGTTCGTCGGTCGTTCGGTAAAATGAAAATTGAGCAAAAATAAATCGGAAAAGTGATCGGTTCCCAGGAAATAATGCTCAAAATGTTACTATTTGACACTTGACATTGATATTGGCGAACCCAGTAATGGAAAGTGCCACTTCAGTCGTTGCGATCACGTGAAATCATCAGAAGCCGCTCAAAACGAGAAAAAATATCTTACGTCAAGCAGCACACTTTTTTTTAATTTTTTTTTAAATTCCGTTTTACGGCACTGGCTTCTTTGGCCTTATGAGCCTTCGGTAAACATATTTTTATATCATTTGTTTCAGTCATTGTCAATTAAAGTCCGTCATTGTCAAGTCATACATAGTCCCTGTCCAACCCCGGTAAAGCAGTGGATACTTTACTAGAGGCTTTTATGGAGTTTTAGTTACAGCACGGAAAATCACAATTCACGGCAATATCGCACTTTCCTCCACTTGTGTACGTTGTCGAAGATGTTATGTCTAAAAATCCACCATATTTACACATAAAAACTCCAATTTACACCAGTTTTTGAAAATAAAACATAGCCTCGATGCGTCTTTTTCCGCGTTGGCGCCAAAACTCAACAGCATACTTTCCAGACACAATAGTACGCAGCAGAAGGGATAAGTAAGTTATTTTTAATTAGACCTCGCATACTCAGTGAGCCCTTGGATTTCTCAAGTAAACATTATTTCGTACGCCACATAAGATGATATTATATTATTATTTGTGTACTGAATCGCAGTAGATCTTCTATTGATTTTGTCTCGGGTATTTGATATTGTCCTATTGTAAACAAAGTCTATTTGTTTATACTCCAAAAATAAAGAGTATACGTAACGATGACAAATAATATCGGCATATTGTTATACTATTAGTATTCCGTTGCTTGTTTAGTTAGATATCTAGCCTTAATCTATATGAAGAGGAAAAATAAACCTATATTATATTGGATACCATTTCAGATACCAATATTCATGATACAATTTAGATAGATTAATATATCTAATAAGTAATATAGGATGGTTTCGGCTTGATTGTTGGTTTTCTGGTTAGTGACACTGACTGGCACTTAAGCCTCAGGAGTATTACTTACTTATCGTATGGGCAGTGGCTACCCTAGTATTAGTTCTTTTAGCCGCCCATTAGGCCCCTGACATGTGTTAAAGACTGTTGCCTAATGGCCACAACCGGGACAGACAGATTAAAGTGCCCTCCGAAGCACGGAGACGATCAGAAATTGAACCATTTTGGTGGTCACCCATCTATGGACTAACCGAGAGCCTGGTTGCTTAACCTCGCCAATCACATACGAACTGGTGAGAACATCTGGCTATGAGCGCCTCAGGAGTAAGCGCACACAAAGACTAAAGCAATGTCGTTCGCATTTCAAATGTTTTAAATTATATAAAATAATTATATACGCTTTCTAAGAATATGATTAGATCACCTTTTGAGATTAATACTCCAATTCAAAATAAGTTTGTATTCTGATAATTTGGAATGATAACACAAAATCTAGGAAAACAAATTTTCATATAAAATTTACATTCGTGAACACAAAATAAACAAATTTAAAACTGATATTTTAATCTTATAAATCTAGACTGAGGCTTTTTTCATATTCCATACGATAATTAATAATAACGAGATAACTCTCGAGCATTGAATTCTAAATAAACCAGATATTATTTTCATATAACTGATGACCTTTAAATAAACTTGAACTAAGAATAAATACGTACATACAGAACAGATTGTTTAAATTTGTTTCGAATTCTACTCTGTTAAGGGAGACTACTCTCCGTGCCTTGGATAACACGTTAAACCTTGGGTCCCAGTTGTCATGAGAAATATAAGTAGAAGTTACATCATCTTAGTTACTGAATCCCTACGGGTTTCAATGTAGAAAGAGAAATATAATGTCAGTTTAATACACTTTAATCTTACGCATATCGCATGGAGTTGTGACCAATTTACACACAGCAGATGGATGGAATCTACATCTACCGTAAGGGTTTTAGCAATGTGATCTCCTTCTGTGTGGTAATCTTGCTATAGAAGGAGGCCTCCGAGCGGGATCGGGAAAGAGCCAATCCCGCTCGTAGACGGAGGAGGCTCGGGGCGGCGGCGGCAGCCGGTAGCCCAACTCCCTTCGGGGCTGCGGTGGCAGTATGAGAAGTGTCCTCTACCACTACCGCTGCCACGAGAAAGCAGCTCCGGGAAGACAGCGATCGTTTGTGGCGCAGTCGCTGTGCTGGGCTTGCAGGAGTCGGCAATAGGGGAGGGCAATCCCGAGCCCTCCCAGGGTATGTGTCTCGACCATCTGGGACATTGCGAAAAAGGGGGGCATCAAAGCAGCATAGCTACCCGCGTTCCCGGGGCTCCTCCCAGCAGGCGTCAAGAGAAGTCCACGGGAGGCTAGGTTTAGTCGTTGCAAGTCCGACATACTCCACAAACTACAAGAAATCCAGACTCCGAACATCAATTGATGGCCCACACATATAGTTGTATGCGTATTAATTTGGAAAATGAGACGCCTCTGGAGTGCGGGGGCCGCTTGACCACGTTCGATCCTGTCGAAGTTTGTATTGAAAGGTACAATTTTCTAATAGAGGGTGGTGACTGAGGAACCCGTGATATATCCTAGAGGTAACGTTTGCATTCTCATGGAGTAAAGAACTCGGTGGATCGGTTCTCTTAACTCTATTCTAAAGTATCATATTATGTTGCGGATATAATAATATTATGTCTCGCGCAGATGGCTAACCTCCATTGACACTGGACACCGTGGCCGAAATTCAACCTGTAGGACATTATTAGTATGTAATGATTGGAAATTCGTAATGAAATATTTTGATTTACTGTACAAAAAAGTGTATCTGCCGACGCATTTTTCATAAAAAGACTGAAGATATACCCACTTCGAACTTATACGATAGCTAAATAAAACAATTTAGTAATGAGCTTACACGTGAGTCAAATTATTGTTGCTTACGTGGATGAGAACTGTCGGCGACGGGTGAGTGGTGCCCCGGAAGTTGAAAGCTTCCCTAGGTCAGCGCTTACTATCACACAAATATTTATATTCATCGTCAAGCTAGTAAAAAGTTAAAGGTAGAAAAAGCTACTTTCACAACTGTTCGAAAAATTGACGATTTAATTTTCTAACAAGAACAAACTTAAAATACATGTATTTCGCAAGCTTCAAATTTTGGTAAGTTTTCGTTAATTTTTGTATGATTTATGGGGACATCCATCTCGCAGAGCGTGCGACGCTATACTGGCCCGTCTAAGCAACACATCATCGCGCGCACGTATGTCCCCATAGATTTTTTGAAATGATGAAGTAATCTTATAAAGTTTTCGAAAAACTTAGTGGATGAAAACCGCCCATACTATACTATACACCCTGTATTACGTGGGTGTAGGTATACCCATCGACTATGTGTATTTATGATATTAACTTTCAAACTTCTTTCCAATACCTAATCAACACGTATTGAGTAAAAAATAACGAGTGTGATTTAGATCACGCAACACACAAACTGGCTATGAGAGAAAGAAAATGTAACTGTCTCTCTTTCTATTTTCACTAACTTATATTTCCCTCTCAACTTCCGTTTGCCTCGCCCGATCACACTTTTCGCTCGCGTCACTCGGCATTCACCATCTCTCCCCAAATCAAGCGTGAGAAAGAAGTTTTATTTCAATAAATATTAAAATATTTTCCGTCGTAATTTCGGTACAAATATAAGATTTATTTAATTTGAGCGGCATCCAGCTATTCAAATAAAAGCAGTGACAGTGAGGAGTGGCTGCCAACGTCAACCAGAAGTGCCGTTAAGTGCTGGGTCCCGTCGCCTCAGACAATTACCGCTACGAGACCGTAATGACCCAGAGGGACCCTTATTAAAACTTGCTTCACCCTACTCCTACTATGTAAAGTAACGATGCATAATAATTGGAATATCGATATTGTTGTTCGTACCTACGTATTAATTAGGAGCCTTTAGAGAAACCCTATTAGCAAGCCTCCACCGTCCGTCAGACTGTCTGTCTGTCTATCAAGTGGATGTTTCTCATGAATCGTAATAGGTAGTTAGTTGAAGCAATACACAAAGACACACGTCTTTGTGTATTACTTTTGCCGTACCTACAAAGAAGCTCATAGTTAGATGCTCTTACCGGTCCGTAAGCGATGAGGCGAGGTTAAGTAACGAGGCTGGCGGTCAGTCCATAGATGGGTGACCGCCAAAGTGGTTTAATTTCTGAGCGTCTCCGTGCGGTTGTAACCATTAGGCAACAGTCGTTAAGCCATGTCGGAGGCCTACTGGGCGGTTTGAACAACTCTGACACTAGGGTAACTTGCCATACGATAAGTAAGTAACATAAACCCAGGGATAAAGCCGATATAGCACATACAACGCAATTTTCTTATGATGATCGCCTGCGTGGTTTAAGCGTGAAAGCGTAACAAATGAACACACTCAACTTAGCATTTACAGTTTTAAAGTTAAGGAGGAGAAAGTGTAATAACTGAAATAGTGAATTTATAAGTATTCCAGTGTTGTGTGTCGTGTGTGTTGTGTGTCGTGTGTGTCGTGTGTGTGAGTGTGTGTGTGTGTGTGTGTGTGAGTGTGTGTGTGTGGTGTGTGTGTGTATGTGTGTGTGTGTGTGTGTGTGTGAGTGTGTGTGTGCGTGCGTGCATGTGTGTGTGTTGTGTTGTGTGTGTGTGTGTGTGTGTGTGTGTCCATAACATATTTGAACATTCTAATAGCCAATAATATACCTGCAACTAACCTTACCAACGCATTCCACCAATTTCTTCAGCAAATCATTTACTGTTGTAGCAGCTCGTCGCTGGAATGCTTTACCATTATCAATACGACGCGTTCAATCTTTATCTACGTTTAAAAATCTTGTGACAAAACAGTGTAGTACTACTATTAAGTAGATACCACTATTAGTCTTAAGTACTTACTCATATACTATATTTTTACACCATACAATACCCCTATTCCTAATTCCATACAATATAGTCTAACTGAAGGTTGTCTGGATGAGATCGCTTTAAGCGATAACACCGCCTATTGTACCTTTTTTAATTATTTGAGATTCCGTAATTATTATGTGTAATGGTGTACAATAAAGTGTATTTATCTTATCTTAATATCCCAATTTTGGTACGAATCGATTTATGAATATATTTTTATACACAAACCTAAATTAATGTCAAGTCTATTAGAACACGTATTGAAAGTTATAAACGAGTAAATGTACGTGATACGCTTACACAGTAATAAAACAAGTTTCATTTAATACATTTTATGAATACCAACATTATTTTATACCGGCACACATAAAATAAAAACTTCTTAAGCGTATACATCGAGGGTGTCACATAAAGTGAGAGAATGGGGGATGCAGCCCTGTTTTTATAGGCGTCATCGAATTGTGTGTTCGTAAGTCCCGTGTTTTATTGCAGCCACTGCTTATTATTATCCCGCTTTACTGCCTCGATCGTATATAACTTCGGTCACTGAGACTGGGATAAAGTTTGATCGAACTTCATAGTTCCCCGAAAGCGTTTTCAGTGCTAACATTGTTCCACTAGTGAATGGAGCGATAAATAAATATTACGACTTTTAACAGACACACTACAACGTTTATTTATTTAAAGTACAGATAGTTGAGGGGCAGGTTGGCGTGGTTGGTAAATATAATATTCTTTTTATTATTATTTAATAAAGTACCAAATATAGTACTTCATATGTATTACAATCTAGTCTAGAGACTAATAAGTAATTTTATATTAACCGTAACTTCTACATAAACATAATTAATTCTAAGAATCAGTCCACCGACGTTCCTTAGTCATATTTGTTAAGGGGAAGACACGTTGTTCATGTGTTCTGTATAATTACATTATTGCTATCACTAATCACGACAAATAATTATATTTTTTTTTATAAAGTCAACGCCTGTACTACGTAATCTAAACCCTGTGTCGCGGAGTACTTTACAAACATAATTATAATAGACGGATACAAATTACATCCAGACTCAGAACAAATATTTATGGGTCACACAAATAGTTGTCCGGCGGGGGACTCGAACCCGCGACACGAAGCGGCGAGGCGACTGTCATAGCCGTTGCGCCGCATGGGCTGTCTAGTTTGCCTTTCACGGTTCAATCCCACCCAGGTCAGGACTGCCTAACAGAAGGAGAGACTACGTCGTCCCATTTGGTGGAGTCGCCTGCAAGCATTGCATAAAGGACTGATGGCGGCGAAAGATGCCATCCGATCACAGCGATCAGGACCTCCCATGCCGGGCACTCCGGCGTATGCTGGGCAGAGTTCAGGTCGTTTCCCGGCCGATCCAGCTCCGATACTCACCGCAAAACCCGTGTTCGGTGAGTATCTCAGTCAGTCAGTATATCAGTTATCTGTCTTTCATAGTACAGACGCCAGCACACTACCAGCTACCCCAATCTGTCAAATTTGAAAGTTTGACAGATTGGGGTACCTTGATGCTGGCGTCTGTAGATACTCTGCTTTGTTTGGGATCAGATGGCCGTGTGTGAGTAATGTCCCCAGATATTATTATTATTATTATGTGTGTATTATGTGAGAGACAGTCAAAATAGCATTCTGAAAATTATAGCCGAGAACGTCAACTCGCCAATTATTAGCCTGTTTGTGCGGTTAATTATAAATACTAATATTAGAAAATAAGTTATTTTTATGTTACTAACACTCTATGGATTTATTTTTCCGAAATAAATATTTACAATACAATAATTAGACGGGCCTGTTGGCGTGGTTGGCAAATGCTTGCTTTTCCCACCGGAGGTCGTGGTTAGACCCACCCGGGACAGATATTTGTGTGCATCAACATGTCTGTTTGTCCTGAGCCTGGGTGTAATTATCTTTATAAGTATCTATTTACAAAAGAAAAATAATATATGTAGTATATCAGTTATCTGGTTTCCATAGTACAAGCTCTGCTTAGTTTGGGATCAGATGCGTGTGAATAATGTCCCAGGATATTATTATACAATTAGTTTAGGAATGGACCAACTTTTGATATATTTTTCTCACCAGCTTAGTGTTCGACCGTTCGCCATCTCCCTTCATGACCCTTAGTTTACATTCGTATAGATAAAAAGTCTTTTTCAGTCCTCAATCGGATGAGCGGCTTCACGTCTTCATTTAATCTCATTGAGCGATAGTTGCAGACCTCCCTAGAACAACGTTCTCAAGCATCTTCCCGCCAGAAAGTATGAATCCCAAACTTCTGCGCTCTCTTCTCCTCTAATGTCTGGAGAAACAGTGAAATCCTTCTAGCCTAGTTGTGAACTGGAAGCTAACAAATCTCTAGATGCCATATATTATAGTATATTATGGTAGTAATAGTATTGTATATATTAAATATTATACATTTATGTATATACATACATATACATTTAACAATATATTTAAATTAATTAATTATCGAATATTTATCCAATCTCTACTTAGTGCACCTACCTACTGTTTAATCTCTGCACCTCCTCAAGGTCGACTGGAAGAAAATGCCTACGGCATTAAGTCCACCTTTGTACAACTTTGTGCATAAAGTTTTGAAATAAATAAAAAAATAGTCATAAGAATAGTGCTTTCTTTGTGGTCTTGTGTAAAAGGAATGTTGCCAGAGCTTATACGGGACGGCTTGATACTTTCAAGTCTAGCCGCGGGCAATACCAGCGTCTAACTAAATGCTATGCTAACCTCCTACTCTTACCATTTTATGTACAGTAATAATAGTAACATATTAGCGTTCATTTTAGTTAGATATTTAATGATATTGTTATCTAAAAATACCTCTTCATTTGGTAATGGAGCTAAGTTACCCGAGACTTATAAGTTACTAATACTATTATTTTTTAATCAAGTACTAGATTTAAAGAATATCAGTTATCTGGTTTCCATAGTACAAGTTCTGCTTAGTTTGGGATCAGATGGCCGTGTGTAAATATTGTTCCTGGATATTATTATATAGTTAAGACTACCTGCGAAGGTTGTCATCCTATGTCCTCATAATAATCCAGACCGACAAACTTCGTGCCTCAAAGAAGCCTAAGCCTTGAACTAACTAGACCCCCAAACAACTTTATGTCATTACCCAATTATTAAAGTGTCCCCCGATTGAACCCACGACCTCTCGGTCACATTTTGGCTTGAGAGGACAGCGGTCGTTGAATATTTTTGAAGGTCATATTTGAGTCAAACTGTATATTACTACGATCCTCAACCCTGCTTTGAAATTATTAAGTTAGCTCCAACCTTAGATATTATTATGATTCAAAAATTACCAGGAAAGAGCGACTATACCTAATTTATTACCACCTCCTTCGAAATTCTTTGAATATTATTATTGGGATCTAGTTCCTGGAATTATTTTAGATGAGATAAAATTTCTGAGAATGTTTTTTAGATAGAGAATTAATCGAAGTTTCTATTTTGGAATATTAAGCTCATAAGATGAAGCACATTTTTAGAAAGTGTATATAATTATTTTAATAGAATATGAAACGTCTAAATGTGATAGCGATATGGCTGCAAGCTGAAAGTTGGGTGTGATAGCGATATGGCTGCAAGCTGAAAGTAGTTCAGATATAGCATAACATTGTCCTGATGATGTTAGCAGATCGATAGGAGCACCTATATGCAGCACTACCCTTCAAGTCCTATGCAAGTCATAAAATGTGGGATATAGCCGCAATTTATAAATATAGCGTCATTAAATTATTTATTTATTATTACTGGTATTCATTATTCCTGTTTTGTTTTATTTTTTTATTAATTTCTATTTTGTATGTTATTGTGTGGAAATGATACCTATGGATCCTAATTGGTTAGGTACCCGACATAAACATTTTTTATAGTTAATTACTATATATAGTTAATACTTGCGTGAGGATTAACGGGTCATACACCGAGTGGTTTAGCATCCAAAAGTGTGTTAGACAGGGATGTGTAGCGTCACCGTGGTTGTTTAACCTATTCATGTTTAAAAGATTTGAAAGAAAGTGAATGCGGTGTAAGGATGAATGAGTTACTCATCAAATGTCTGCTTTACGCTGATGATCAAGTTTTACTTGCATCATCGGCGGACGAGTTGCAGGTGATGGTAACAAGTATGCATGAATCTTTTGAAAGGAAAGGGATGAAAATGAATGTAGGTAAGACGAAAGTAATGGTATTTGAGAGGGATGAATACACGACAGCGTGTGATATTGTGATTGGAGGAGAGAAAGTCGAACAGGTGATTGAGTTTCCCATCTCTCGTAAACAAAGTTCCCAAATAGAACTTTGTTTACGAGAGATGGGAAATATGAAAAAGATATTGTTAGAAGAGTAAATGCGGGGAACAGAGTGAATGGGGCACTACACGCCTTTATGAGTAGCCGGCAAGTATCAAAGAAGGCTCGACTAGCCGTGCACGATGGAGTGTTGGTGCCAACTTTAATGTATGGAAGTGAAAGTTGGGTATGGCAGAAAAAGAATGAAAGTAAAATAAATGCAGTGGAAATGAGAGCTCTGAGAAGTATGTGTGGTGTGACTTTGAGAGACAGAATTCGAAATACTGATGTAAGAGAGCGTTGTGGTGTGAAAGAGGATGTAGTCACAAAGATTGAAAAAGGCATGCTGAGATGGTTTGGCCATTTAGAAAGGATGAATGAAAGAAGATTGACAAAAGAAGTATACCTGGCCTGTGTGAATGGGACAACCGGAAGGGGAAGAACACGTCGAACATTCTCTGACCAAATTGGAGATGTTCTCAAGAAAGGGCAGGTCAGAAGTACCCTAAACCGGCGAGCATGTATGAAGAATATAATGTCAGTAATCGAGGCAAAAGAAGTATGCAAAGATCGTGACAAATGGAAATCCGTTGTCTCTGCCTACCCCTCTGGGAAACAGGCGTGAGTCTATGTATGTATGTAATTACTATATACTGTAAATTAGAAATCATTTATTTTAACCAGTACCCAGGCACACGATTAAGTTGGTAAGTGATCACCGCCGCCCATAGACACATACATATATGCTGGCCTATTAGTCTAGTGGTTAGTGACCTTGACTGCTAATCTAGAGGTCGTGGGTTCGATCTCCCAGGACCAGGACAAATATTCGTCCGACTTGCACGATTATTAGTTCTGTATCTGGGTGTAATTTACTAACCACTTACATAATATATTATGGTAGTACTACTATTAATAAAATGCCTCTATTAGTCTTAAGTAATCATATCCTACATCTATTACACCATACACTACCTTTACTCCTAATTCCATATAACATATTCCATATAACTGAATGTTATCTCGAAGAAAGCCTATTGTACCGTTTTTTAATATAATTTTAAATCTTGTGACTATTATCTATAAATGGTGTGCAATAAAGTGAAGTTATCCTTATCTTGTTTTATCTATATGTCTTCTGGTTTCCATAGTACAGACTGTGGCTAGTTACGGATCAGGTGGCAGTGTGTTCGGGGTACCGGAGCAGCATATCCGCGTTCCCGGGACTCCCCCATCAGGCGCCAAGAGAAGTCCACGGCAGGTAGGTTTAGTCGGTGCAAGTCCGACATACCCACCCGCAGACACTTTTTGCGGGTGGCAAGCGAAGGCATTCACCCTGCCTTATCAAAAAAAAAAGTGTCATTGTGTTAATTGTCCGATATATTTATTTTAATTTACTATAATTATTGTGTTACATTTCATGCGGCGATTTGCCATTGAATTCCATCTCTCTCGTGAAATATATAATTTTACTTTTTAAAGGGTACGTTTCTGTTCACCCTTTGGCTTTGGGAAAATTATATGATGATATGTTATATTTAAATGTCTGTCTTTTCAACCGGCGTTCGCCCACTGTCCGCGGCTATTGTCCAGTGATTAATTGCTGTGAAAATTGAATCACCATGATAAATGAAATATCAACGCAATATGTAACAAATCGGTATAGTCGCCGTCCTTCGATCAATGGCCACCAGTGTTGCCATCTTAACCCTTTTTACATTTTCTCATTCTTTATTATTAAAATTGGTACATATGTGTTTTTTTGTACCGTTGTTTTAAAGTTTTGTGTTGGAGAAGACTGAGCCTTGCCCGTGCTACCTGTGATCGCGATTTATTTCTTCAATTCACTCTCTTTGCTACTTCAGCCATAGTAAGATGTTTACATTACACGTCGGTAACATTCCGTTTGCCGGAGCTACGTTCAAGTGGCAGAGAAAACGATATTGCATTGAACCGTTTTTTACGGCATTCTGTTATCAGTACCGTCGGTTTTCCCAGTGGTGGGGTGGGGCCATAGTAGCAGTGACGGCAGTGTTTCGGTATTTATTTCACACGGCGCAAGCGGTGATGGTTCAGGGAAATGGGACAGACCGAAAGGTGAACTAAAATCTCCCCCGAGCGTAAAACTTAATAATGTTACTGTAAAACGCAAGATATCAACATGTTATTTGGGTTTAGATTTAGAAAAGAATTTCTCGTTTATAGAACATATTAAATCAGTTGGGAAAAAAGCTAAGCGAAACTTTTTTGCACTCACAAAGATATCGACGGCAACCTGGGGCCTCTCTTTTAATACTCTTAAAATCATTTACGGGGCAACCTATCTTGGGTGTATATGCTACGGCTCGCCTGTGTGGGCTGATAGGGCTACCATCGGAGCTGCTCGCCGTAAATTACTACAAAGCCAGAGGTTGGCGTTGATATTTATGTGTAAAGCCTATAGAACAGTAAGCACAGAGGCCCTACCTGTCCTAGCGGGTGTACTTCCGGTTGATCTTGAAGTTCAAAGACGAGCAGAGATGTATTATTCTACGCGCGATAATTTAGAAAATGATTTCTTATCATTACGCGACCGTACGAAAATAACCAGGCTATTTATGCCAATAGCGGACTTAAATAACGAACAACTAAATGAATGGCAATGTAGATGGAATACCTCAACCAAGGGTCACCATCTGCACCAGTTCTTTCCGAACGTACGCGAACGGTTAAATAAAACTTGGCTAATCATAGACCATTGTGTTGCGCAATTTCTTACCGGACACGGCAATTTTAAAAGTAAATTGTATAGTTTCAAATTAGTATCTTCACCAATCTGTCTGTGCTCAACTTCCAGTAACGAATATGAACAAACTGCTCACCACATCCTGTGGGAGTGTGATCTCTGGCAAAATCAGCGTGATATTATGTTAAACAGCTTGCAACCAATATCTGGAGTAGTTTATTATACGGATCTTATAGCAACAAGGAACAACTTCCGTGCGTTTAAGCGCTTTTGCCATACCTACTATTGGAATCAAATATAACAGCTCACTTAGGACCCTTAAATTGATCCTCGGTGCTTTTGCAGCTGGCTTCTCTAGTTGCAAATCTCTCATTTTATGAGGCTATAGCCTCTTTACATCATTCTGTCTCCCACTTTGCTATGGAGGGAAGTGGAACTATTCATTTTCTAACTCCTCCTTTTTTCTGTTTCTGATTAAATTCGTTGCGGGATCCAAGACAGTTAAAGCGATTCCCCGGGACATGCCTGAGCTTCACCGCTCAGTGTCATTTCATTGTGTGCCACTGTTAATCCTGGCTTACAGGAGTTGCAGTGGTGGGTAAGAGGGAGGGACTAGTCCCATTAAAAAAAAAAGTCCGAAAGGTCCGCTGTCTAACAAATGGAGTATTTGCTAGACAGTGCATATTAATTTTGAACTTATATATGGCATGGGGCTAATTTATTGAAACTTTGTCCCACTTAAGATTACTTTCTAAGTCTTCTCCTTCCGGTACTCCCATTGAGTAAAGGGGATATTAGGGCATAGAAGCTGGCACAGTGATAGAAACACCGTGCCCGCCAGCACCAGATTTGGTACAGACTAAAAAAAAATAATGTCCATTAAGTATAAAGATTAATTATTTACTCTACACTGCACTTGCGGTGCGGCGCAGTTGTTCAAGTGTCTATTTTATATTTAATAATAATAATAATAGCCTGGGATATTATTCACACACGGCCATCTGAGCCCAAACTAAGCAAAGAATGTACTATGGAAACCAGATAAATGATATACTGCTTTTCCTTTGTAAATACATAATTATAAAGATAATTATACACAGACTCAGGACAACCAGACATGTTCATGCACACAAATATCTGTCATGGGTGGGAATAGAACCGCAAGGCAAGCATTTACCAAGCACCCGTTAATTTATTTCAGGTTCGTTCCCCGCACAGAACATCTAGTTCTGCTGTATTTTTATAGTTATTCTAAGTCTGTGTATGCTTTGTGTTTTGAATAAGATATTTGCAAACGAAATATTTGTAAACCTCCGACAAAGGAGTTCTTATTTACCTAATGTAAGAGTAGTCGTTTACTGACCATCATAACAAAAATAGAACTGGCATCTAACACTTTTTACTAACCTTTTTATACATGCCAAAAGCCCATTTAAAAAAATGGGATGGCAACACTGTCTACCGGTCTCGATTGTTTGATTACGAACAACAGAAAGGAACGAATTAACGAGCGGACGGCGGCCCTTTGCATTTTTTAAACGGAGTGCGTACTTATATAAAACTGAAATCACGTTGAAAAGCCTTGCTTACATCAAAGAGGGTATTTCTCAACCAATTCTATGTACCTACCTATAACAATGTAGGTTTGTACAATCGAGTTCTTAATTTACTAAACACATTAGATATTTTCGGCTATAAAACCAACTTTTAGACTTCAACTTGTTTTCCTTGACATATATTTTTAAAGACTACGCCCGCTCTAGGGCTTCTAATCCTTGTCGCGGGGTACTTTACAAACATATAATAGTCGGACACAAATTACATCCATACTCAGAACTATTTATGGGTCACTCAAATAGTTGTCCGGCGCGGGACTCGAACCCGCGACACGAAGCGGCGAGACGACTGTCTTAGCCGCTGCGCCACACGTGCAGTCAATTTTAATCCGACTTTGGATGCTTCAAGAAGAAGAAGATCATCAAGGCATAATTTTTATATTAGGTCTTTACCTATGAAATTGCCGTTCTGCAGTACTGGCCATTTCAAATCAAAATAATTTTTGTTTGGCTAAGAATTCTAATTTCAAATTAATTTTATTTTAAAAACATGGATTCTTTTTTCCAAAAGTAGTCATTTCTTTATTGATTAGTGTTACATTTTCATCGCATTTCAATCTTTTTCGTCATCATGGATACGTTAAAAATTCGAGTAATTATGGAATATGAGTACCGTCGTGGCAGCAACGCGGCACAAGCGGCACGCAACATCAACGACGTTTACGGAGCTAACACTACAAACCAACGCACCACCTGTTATTGGTTTGCTCGCTTCCGTTCTGGAAATTTCGACCTGAAAAATGAACCTCGCGGTCGTCCGAAGACTTTGATCGACAATGACGAATTAAAGGCGGTTGTGGAAGCTGATGATACACAATCTACGGCTGAATTAGCAGCAGCTTTCGACGTTAGCGTCAAAACAATATTGGTCCATTTGCGTCAAATTGGCAAGGTAAAAAAGCTTGACAAATGGGTGCCCCACGAACTCAATGATCGCCAGCGCGAAGTACGCGTCGAGACGTGCCTTGCACTGCTCAACAGACACACAAATGAAGGAATTTTGAACCGCATTGTTACCTGCGATGAAAAATGGATTCTGTTTGATAACCGCAAGCGCTCAGCAAGTTGGTTGGATCCTGGTTCAGCACCTAAACAATGCCCTAAACGAAAACTTACCCCTAGAAAAGTGATGGTCACTGTTTGGTGGTCTAGCGCCGGTGTGATTCATCACAGCTTCTTACCAAACGGGGTGAGCATTACTGCAGATGTGTACTGTGAAGAACTGAGCACAATGATGGAGAAGCTGGCGCATCTCCAACCAGCATTGGTCAATCGCTCGTCTCCGCTGCTCCTGCACGACAACGCGCGACCTCATACTGCACAGCAGACGGTCTCCAAGTTGCAAGAACTGGGGTTGGAAGCTCTCCGTCATCCGCCCTACTCACCAGACCTTGCGCCTACAGACTACTACTTTTTCCAGAATTTGGATAACTTCTTGGCGGGAAAAAAATTCAATACCCGAGAGGCAGTACAAAATGCCTTTGAAGAATTTGTTGCCTCCCGTCCAGCTGATTTCTTTAAGAAGGGCATCAATAAACTGCCACTGCGATGGCAAAGATGCATTGATTGCATGGGTGATTACTTCGATTAATACAAATAAAAAAATTCATGAAAAAAATTCGTTTAAATTTTTTCATACAAAACGGCAATTTCATAGGTAAAGACCTATTATTAATAAAAATTAATAATAATAATACTCTTAGGCGGCCAGTCTCCATGGAGACTAGCCATCTACGCGGGGCATTTATAGTGCACAAGTTTCTGCGCAAACACAAGGGCATTTTCTATTCCATCACTCTCATGATCCGATGGGACGACTAGCGACCCGACTGGAAAGAGGTTAGGTACAACCCCTATTTTACGTGCTCTCCGAGAGACGGGGGTATAATACCGCCAATTCCCGCATTCGGGCTGATACTGATATTTTTTTCTTTTTACAGAAAAGTCCTAAAATCACTTTTGGCCCGACCCGGGATTGGAACACTGGAACTCGTTCTCTACGGGTGAACATCTACCTCTAGAACAACGAGGCCGTCAATTTATAATATCAAGTCAGTAAACATGTGTATGGAGAATTGTGGAGATCTTTGCGGGAGGCCTTTGTCCAGCAGTGGACGTCTTTTGCTGATATGATGATGATGATGAAACATGCATACGGGGAATGGTGAGCCATACCGAAGTCCCCACTACCCACTAAACTCTGTGTGACCTGATTATTACCAGCAGCATATTTTTTTAAGGCGGAGAAACTTTCCTACTTGAGCAACTATTGAAGCAAAACTAAACTATGCACTTTCCTGCTTACTGTAGTGGCAAATGTTTAATTAAAAAGAGTACAATTAGGCGTAGCCATTTTCCTTTGTAACCGTCTTTAAAATGGAGGAAGGTCTACAAATTTACCGATTACTTCGGCGTTCATGACCTCATTGTTATTATTTTTTGTTTGAATTGCCAAACTAGGGTGGGATCCCATATATATTTTATCAACATTTTTTCTTTACTTTAAATTTTTTGTTACTTTACTTTAAACTATTATGTTGTTTATGGAGTCGGTATTTTTTATTTTAAACCATTTTTACTATAATCTATCTCTTTCTCCAAGTAGTAGTATAAAACAGTATCTTAGACATAATAATATAACTTAGTACTTGACTGTACCTCCTTATAATAATGATCGTACATACTTTCTGTATGAGTGGATTCGTCAAAGGATATAATTGTATTATTAAATCCCAATTAAGAAGATGGGTATTACAAGTACTTAGCTTCATACAATTTATGAAATACTCTCTTGTTATATAAAATATATTTATCAAAAATTCTTAGAAGTAACTTTTACATAATACTCTTACGATAGCACATTTGTATTATTTGTATATTAAAAACATCAAAGCCTACGGGTTAGGTGGCTTGCTTTAGATGTGTGTTGACCTCAAGATTTTTTACATCACGATGTTTACTTTTAGCCTTGGAGGATTCCACTCTTTGTTCTGCATGCCGTCGCGTCGAGGAAATAATTGACAACCTAAGTAACCCAATGGCGGGACTCGGCGGGGGTGTGGCCTCAAAGTATTCCGTACGGTATCCTCGTACTATCCGTATGGCCGACACACGCTACAAGCTGTTGAGTGCAGCTTTACAGCGGGAAGTCAATAACAGTTCCATATAAAAGATCTTAGATGCAGAGATTTAAGATTAAGTATGAATTCCTTGATGGTGGCTAAAGGTAAATAAAAAATAGCTCAAAGATTTTAAGAATAACGGCTTCCCATTATAAGAAAATTCGGAATACCTGCATTTAATTCTAGTAATAAAAAAGTAAAACATAGTCCATAGCTATGTGCATCTGCATAAGCACTTTTAAGCAATCGCTCATGGTGCTTGATAAAATGCCAGCTGGGAAATATCAAAAGTGTTTTAGGTATCCAACGCTACTGGTATAAAAGTGCTAGTAAGTAAGGCGGCTGAATAGTTTTGTTGTCTAGTACAGACGCCAGCACATCCAGCTACCTCAATCTGTCAAATTTCTTTTATAAATTTTCAACTTTATCACAAAAGCATAAGGTTCACTTTCAATTGAGGAAATTTGACAGATTGGGGTAACTAGATGTGCTGGCGTCTGTACAACATAAGGTTTTTCAGAGTGCGGCCTGGATGTGTTAGATATTATATAACACGTTCTTAGGCGGAAAAATTCAGCTTAAAGTATTTACATACTTGTATCAGAGTTTTGGTAAGATTACACCTTTACCTTTTACACCGAAATACGTAGAATAATTAAAGAATAAACAAAATGTAAAATAATATTTGCCGGACTTTGTTTGTAAAGGATAATAAATTAATTTTCGAAGCCTTGCGTATACTCCGCAATTTTATCGGATCAGGTTGGGTGCCTACGAAACTTTCAGTAGATATATAATGCCGCTATATATGCATAAAGCCAGGTATCAGTCTTTTTATTTTATTTATGTGAAAGTAGGATGAAATTATAGCATTATAGGAGGTGTTATAGAATTTTTAAAGTGTATATACTCTACCTAGTATTGCAATTTTTTGTGTTAAGTAATCTCCAGCTGAGTAATAGTCTTATTGGTCTGCTATGTGGCTGATGGCAAATAATATTATCACCTCATTTCATGACATAGGAGGCGTCGAAGTCCTCCGAAGGGAATATCTCCCAGAGGACGGGCAGCAGCGTCTCTCTGTGTATCATATTCACATAATACTGCGATCGCCAGCCCATCTGCCAAGAATGGCAATTATGGCATATCCCTATAAATGTTGGTCACAACTCTATTGTGGAAATCTTTTGAGGAGTCTTTTGTCCAGTAGTGGACGTCATTGGGCTGTCATGATGAATAGTCTTATTATGTTAATGTTGAGATCATATGCAAGAGTACGGTCGCCGGAGCTTATCAGAAAAAAAGGAGTTCTGCACTGCTCTGTGTTCAGTCCATAGGATATGGAAGTTATGTTGGTGCAGACCATACTTATATACTTCCAAATAATAGATGAACAACTTTATTTAACTGCACGTGTGGCGCAGCAGCTAAGATAGTCGCCTCACTGTTTCGTGTCGCGGGTTCGAGTCCCGCGCCGGACAACTATTTGTGTGACCCATAAATAGTTGTTCAGAGTCTGGATGTAATTTGTGTCCGTCTATTATATGTTTTTAAAGTACCCCGCAACACAGGGGTTATTTCCCTAATGCGGGCGTTGTCTGATTAAAAAAAAAAATCTTCTAAATGCCTACATTTTCCATCGTCTTAATAATTACCATAGTGTTTACATGTCGTCACAAAACTTATGAATGTGCCTATATGCTGGCTTGGTGGCTTGAGAGCATTGACCCCACTGTTTTCGGAAATTAACATCTTCTTACCCTAATTTAACATATCAATCAAAATTATATAATCCAGTTTAATTTCTAGCACCTACTACTAACTAAATAGATGATTTATAGCAATTCTAGAAACTCTTGGAAGATCACTATGCCCAATGATACAACAACCGTAGTAGCGGGCTTCAAGTTTTTTTTTTACGCATAAAATACTAGAAAACACAGCCTCTGTTACTCATCCAATGGTGGCCAGTCGAGCAGCACTCTTTCGACAAGCAAGAGGCATCTAATATGTCCCTTGGCGAATTAAACCCAACTGAAGGAATAATACAACATAAATCCGACCTTTTCTTTTTCGAAATTAGTTAAACTCATCGGATTTCGTATTAGAAACGATTACGTTATCGTTTCTAATACGAAATCCGATGAGTTTAACTAATTTCGAATCACAAAATAAATATATACATACACTAGCTGTGCCCTACGGTTTTAACCGCGTTAAAGTTTATAAATTATTACAGTTCTTCCCCCGTAGGTAGGTAGATACTATGTAGCCTATATGTTGACCCGACTTCTTAGCAATATTCATGCACAATATAAAGTAAATTCAAGCTGTAATTTTTGAGTTTATTCCAGACATACAGACAAAAATTCTAAAAACTATATTTTTGACTTCGATATTGATTGTAGACCTCGCCCCAAGTATCCTTTAAAAAATATTCAATGTACAGTTAGAACTTTCCTACGATTTTATTATATGTAGGTATAGATATTCTGTTATTAAGGCGGTAGAGAGATTTGAATGCACCTGAGGCGCAGTGGTTATTTTAGTTACCTGGCTTTTACCTCAAGCACTTCAGATTAAAGAGTTGTTCTGGGGCTGTTTTTACACTGTTTGTAAAGAACCCACGTCTTCATCTTTCTTAAAAAAAATATTTAATCATTATTCTACATTTTTTTGTTTCTTACCCAACAAACATCTTCAAAAGCATGAAGCTTTAAATTTCTTACGATTCTATGTGAAATACTTTCTATATAAATTTATATACTATATAAATTTTGTTCAAATCGGTTATAATACCTAAAAGTTGGAGTTGGTTCAATATTTTTAAAACAATAGTTATAACAGAATGTGTTGAAATTCTCCCCGAAATAGGGTGCCATCGTCGTAAAAACTTTACAACCAAACTTCTATTATTTAGGAGAAAACTGAGAGTCATATTTGAATAATTAATGGGACGTGCATTAAAAGCGTGACATTATTAAGTAAGGATTACGATACCGCCGCCGGCCTTTGTGTCGTGGTGGCACTAAGTAAAACATCCACCACAGAAAAATACATTAAAACAGCTACAAAAGTGAGGCGTTGCTAATGAAACTGAATATTTGTATCGCGGGGCACTTTATAAACATGCCATTCACGTACACAAACTGATTCCTTAGTCATGTATGGTTTTCCTATGGTTTTATTTATATGGTTTCCAAGTCCTTCAACGGTTGCTGGGAAGTGGTCACTCCCATCGACAAGACTGCCATTTGCAATATCTTGGAATATAATTAGGACAAGAGGTGGCACTTGTTCGAAATTTGGCCCTTTTTTTTTAAAGCCTACCCCCGCACTAGTGAATTGAAACCCTGTGTCTTTTTTTTTTTTTTTGTATATCGGGACTAGTCCCTCCCTCTTACCCACCACTGCAACTCCTGTAAGCCAGGATCAACAGTGGCACACAATGAAATGACACTGAGCGGTGAAGCTCAGGCATGTCCCGGGGAATCGCTTTAACTGTCTTGGATCCCGCAACGAATTTAATCAGAAACAGAAAAAAGGAGGAGTTAGAAAATGAATAGTTCCACTTCCCTCCAGAGCAAAGCGGGAGACAGAATGATGTAAAGAGGCTTAAGCCTCATAAAATGAGAGATTTGCAACTAGAGAAGCCAGCTGCAAAAGCACCGAGGATCTATTTAAGGGTCCTAAGTGAGCTGTTATATTTGATTCCAATAGTAGGTATGGCAAAAACGCTTAAACGCACGGAAGTTGTTCCTTGTTGCTACAAGATCCGTATAATAAACTACTCCAGATATTGGTTGCAAGCTGTTTAACATAATATCACGCTGATTGTGCCAGAGATCACACTCCCACAGGATGTGGTGAGCAGTTTGTTCATATTCGTTACTGGATGTTGAGCACAGACAGATTGGTGAAGATACTAATTTGAAACTATACAATTTACTTTTAAAATTGCCGTGTCCGGTAAGAAATTGTGCAACACAATGGTCTATGATTAGCCAAGTTTTATTTAACCGTTCGCGTACGTCCGGAAAGAACTGGTGCAGATGGCGACCCTTGGTTGACGTATTCCATCTACATTGCCATTCATTTAGTAGTTCGTTATTTAAGTCAGCTATTGGCATAAATAGCCTGGTTATTTTCGCACGGTCGCGTAATGATAAGAAATCATTTTCTAAATTATCGCGCGTAGAATAATACATTGCTGCCCGTCTTTGTACTTCAAGATCAACCGGTAGTACACCCGCTAGGACAGGTAGGGCCTCTGTGCTCACTGTTCTATAGGCTTTACACAGAAATATCAACGCCAACCTCTGGCTTTGTAGTAATTTACGGCGAGCAGCTCCGATGGTAGCCCTATCAGCCCACACAGGCGAGCCGTAGCATATACACCCAAGATAGGTTGCCCCGTAAATGATTTTAAGAGTATTAAAAGAGAGGCCCCAGGTTGCCGTCGATATCCTTGTAAGTGCAAAAAAGTTAGCTTAGGCTTAGCTTTTTCCTCAACTGATTTAATATGTTCTATAAACGAGAAATTCTTTTCTAAAACTAAACCCAAATAACAGGTTGATATTTTGCGTTTTACAGTAACATTATTAAGTTTTACGCCCGGGGGGATTTTAGTTCACCTTTAAGAAGGAGTTGGTAGGTTTTATGAGGAGCAAATGTAAGGCGATTTCTTTTACCCCATTCACTTATCATACTTAAGCAAGTTTGAGCCAGATTTTCCAACTCTCTCCTGGAGTTACCCTGTATAAGTAAGAGGCCATCGTCAGCATATGCCGTTAGAGAGCAGCGTGATGGCAAGGGTAATGTCAAGAAGTCATCAAAACCCAAGTTCCAGAGATACGGCGCGAGCACTGAGCCCTGGGGGCAACCCATGGTTAACGATTTAGTGACTCTGAAGTGACCAAGCTTAAGAGTTGCAGAGCCATGTACAAAATAAGATGTGATTATCGAATATATATTACTGTAACAACCGCGTAACTTAAGTTTTTGTAACAAAATTGGCCACCAAGTATTATCAAACGCCCCTGAAATATCTAGGAATATGGCCAAAACGTATTTACATTCGGACGAGTTTACAACTTTCCTCACTGAGATAGCTGCGTCCACTGTCGATTTACCCGCAGTAAAACCAAATTGATTTCCGTGAAATTTTGGTCCTCCCGGCAGCAATCGCGGTACAATAAGTCGTTCTAGAAGCTTGCCTAAGGAAGGCAGTAACGTTATTGGTCGGTATGACTTAGGGTCTTCAGGCAGTTTATCGCCATTTTTTGGTATAATACGAATAAAACCGCTGCGCCAAGAACGCGGAAAAGTCCCTTCAGATATGCAACGATTAAAAACTTTTAGTATTGAATCACCGGATTGTTTTGTGGCTTCTATTATCATTTTGTTGGATATTTTATCTTCACCCGAAGCTTTGTTAACAGGTAGCGATTTCACAGTATTCATAAACTCATTAATTGTAGGAAGACTAGACATATAGGTAGCGGGTGGATTGTTTGCCCACTGTCTAATCTGCTTATGGTAGTCATTATCGTTCAAGGAACTATCATCAGGTATGAGCGAATTAAGTAAGGATTCCGTGGTCTCCTCTATGCCACTGGTGTAGGTATTATTGATTTTTATGTTTTGAATATAAGCTAAATCTATAGACCTATTTGCTTTAAACTCATGGTATAGGGGCGACCACGGGCCTTCTTTATCTAATTTATCGACTATTTTTCTAATAAGATTGCCTTTGGATTTCTCTATTGACGAGCGGTAACGTGAACGAGCTATTTTGAGATTTATATATGCATTATTTAAAACATCGCCTACAATTTTACGTTTTTTTAGTTTATTATATTTTTTACGTGCTCTCCGAAATTCACATCGAACTTTAATTAAGTAGTTATTCCACCAATCGCATCTTCGAATATTAGTGATAGGGACGCGGCCTATGGCAATATCGGCACAGTAGGTAAAAGTGTCCGACATCATTACAGCACATTCCTCTGTTGTTAGTTCATCCCGGGTGAAATCCCTGGCATGCGCGGCAAAAAGAGCTCTGAAAAAATCCCAATCGGCCCCTTTGAGCCGATATCTATAGTTACCGTAAATAGCCGTAGGTCTTTGTGCCAACCGAGGAACAAACTCGTACACGATTAAGCGGTGATCACTGGATGAAGCGTCAGGCAAAACACGCCATCCATCTATTCGGACGTCTGAGCTTGAAAAAGTGACGTCAATAAAAGATTCGCCAGTAGGGCTACAATAAGTAGGCGGTGCATCAGGACTGTTATGTATTGATAGATTCATCTCAGCGACGAAATCTTCGACGGCGTTCCGCCGTTCTGTATCGCTTGAACGGTATTTGCCATACCATAACGTAGAGGATGCGTTAACATCTGCGCCAATAATAATTTTGTGTCCTTTGAGGGACATCGAAACATGGCGCAAGTGATGTAAATGGGGACCGACAGGATCTGAATACTGAAAATAACAGCTCACTACGTAAACTTTCCAGGATGGGGATGATATTTCAGCGACAGCACAGTGTGACGTCATGAGGTTTCGCATAGCGCTTACCGTAAAATTAGTACGCGTTACGTAAATAGCAGCCCGTGATTTGTTGTCTAGCTGCACCAATTTATTTTTTAAACGCGCATATTGATATTGTTCTTGTACAAGCACTATATCTAAGTTGTATTCATTGACTAAAGTTTCCAACTCTAAAGTCGCAACCCTATCGTTGTGAAGATTTAGCTGCCCTATTTTTAAGTAAGCCATATTAATATTTGGTATTTAGCACTAACTGCTCAAGTTTATGCTTAAATGTGGGGCAGTTGTCCGAGCCGCATTTGTGGTCGTGAGGTTTTTTATATGTTTTACACGATGCACAAACTGGTTTAAATTCTGGGTCATTGTGGTGCTTACATGATTTTGTGGGATGTGCTTCTGCGCATAAGGCACAGGTAGGTAATTTATTACTACAGTACTTGAAAACATGCCCATATTGCTGGCAGTTTAAACACCGAACTACCTCTAAATCATCAATAAAGCGGCATGTAGCCCAGTCGATGAAAAGTTTTTCTTTAGTGCTGACTAAATGTTTTCTAATCTCTGGTTCGAGCTCAATTCCCACCCACTTGCGCCCATTAGCTACGTTACGCTTGCGCACAATTTTAGTTTTAGACGTAAAATCGTCTTCGCTGACTTTAAGATCACTATCTTTAATATTTTGCCTGTATAACGCCGTTAAAAAGACCTGGTCGTCCATTGACGACGGTATATCTTTTATAAGTATGCGCGGTCGTCGCCCGGATGGAGTTTGAAGTTTTAAACCCGCCGAACGAATGGCCTCGACAGAGCGAATTTTATTGAGTTGGGTTTCATTTGTCACTCGGAGTACAACGCCAGAATTGGAAGTTTTTTTAACGCCTACTATTTGAAAACCGTCATCCGCGGGTTTTATAGCCTTCATAAGCGCTTCCTTGGTCGCCGACGAAGTCGCGTACTCCGCTGATCGCTCAGCGGTGGGATACGCAATAATTGAAGGAACCGGTTTTCGCGTCTGTACTATGGGGGCGGCGGTTTTTTTCGGTAAACGCAGTTTTAATTGTTCCGCGTACGTAGGAATCTCAGAATTGGTTTTATTTACGCAAAGATCTAACTGACGTTCTGCGTTCGCCAATTTAGTTTCATTGCATGAAGATTTAAGCGCAAGTAATGAAATAATACTGGTAAGGCGCTGCGTACAATCCATCACCGATAGCTTATTCGCGATATTCATACCCGAGTTGGAATCACTGACTAATTCGTTAACCTTTGACAGATAAACGGAAGCTTGTGTCACAAGATCGCAATAATTATATTCCGCACTGTTTGTATCGCTAATATTTAATGAAGACGAATAATCGGATTGAGATCCCCGAAAACGTTTTATGTCCGATTCCTGTTGACCATCGGGAGTACAAAACGTCGGTGACGCATCGTCTAACACTCGTTTGTTGAAGCCTGAAGGGGGCGTTCTGGGAGTCTGTTTACTTCTCCCAAATGCGTTTCGCCCTCTATCGGGGGGGACATCATTCATTTTTGACATGCTATTCACACGAAATAAGCAAGCGCTTTAATGTAAACAGCACGATAACTAATTTAGCACGATAACAAGTAACTGTGACTATGACGCGGTACCCTCACAAGAAAAAAGTTAAACTTACTCACCGAACGATAATTTGAACTAAAATCCAGATATTACTTATTAAAACACTTAAAAAACTTACAGATTGTAGTATTTAGCACTAACACTAAAGCTAGAAACAAAACACAGGTCACAAAACAATCACGAAATAGCAGAAAAATAATATTATTTCACAGCGAACCTCCGACGCACTGAGCCGTAGCGTAGCGGGAAGGGAAGTGAAACCCTGTGTCGCAGGGTACTTTATAAACTTACACTAGACGGACACAAATTACATCCAGACTCAGAACAACTATTTATAGGTCACACAAATAGCTGTCCGGCTTTAAGGCTCTATTCAAAGTAAGTCAAAGACAAAGACTATAGATAATAAGACAAATAATATTATTCTGTTCTCAGATTTGATATTCAGTGTGTCAGTGTCACAAGCGTGTGTGTAATGTTTTATTTTATTTAAATTAATTTGCTTCTAATTATTATTATATAAAAATATTAGCTTTCCGCACTCCTTCTCTATATGAACTTCAACTATTCCAAATTTCATACTCCTCCGACCGCGCACTTTTCGTAAACATGGATACAAAGGTTTTGCTTCACGTGTTAATATTATGGTGTAATGAATATGTTTTATTATGCTCAATTTTTATTTTATTATTACAGTTTTAAAACATGTAACCGGCTTGAACCATTCTTTCTTATAACCTATTTGGACACAGATGTATACTGGATCAACAGGAAGCACGTCCCGTCCCGGACCACCGAATAAAAAAGAAATAATTGAATTCGATCATAATCGGAATAAACAACGGGAAATCATATAAAAACTCTTCCTTGTTGTAGTCAGTTAAACATCGATCTATTTTTCACGTTTACTCGTAGTAACTTTGCTAATGCGAACAAATTTCACGTTTTGTGTAATACCCGTACATCGGTATGTAGTAAAATATTCGTGTGCATTTATGTGCGACTGCAATTAAATCGGTAGTTTGTATGTTTGCGGTTTCATTCCGTAGGTTATAATTTATTCGTGTGGTGGCGGCTCACCGCCGCGCCGCCTCGAGTCCCGGATACCTTGATTACAACATAATTGAGTACTTCCCTACTACGAAAGAACCTTGAAACATAACGGCTCTATGAAGAAGAGGGGTTCAACGAATTGGAAGTTAACATTTTGTGCAAAACAATTTGGCTTTTGATTTTGTTTAAAACTTATTTGTGATAAATAGTATTAATTTCTGTTCATTGATCTTATTGATAATCTATTCATATAATAAAATCGTAGGAAAATCAAAACTGTACATTGAATTTTTTTTAAAGATTCTTGTGGCGTGATCTACAATCTGTAGCGAAGCCAAAAATATAGTTTTTAGAATTTTTGCGGGTTTGTCTGTATGTATGTCCGGATTTACTTCAAATTTTGCATGAATATTACTATAGGTCGGGTCAACATATAGGCTACATATTATCACACTATCACATACGGGGGAGGAGCTGTGATAATTTATAAAGTTTAACGCGGGTGAAACCGCAGGGCACAGCTAGTAAAACATATATCAATGACACCATTGACACCACTTTACTTAGTTTTATTTAATAGATTCAATGTATTCAGTTCTATAAGAAATTTACCAATTATATCAGAGAATTTTCCATAACTAAGTTTAAAACAACAACAAAAATAAAAGCCAAATTGTTTAGCACAAAAATTTTGCTCATTCTATAATTTTTTATTATTATGCCGTAGCATTGAAGATATTGGCGGTATTTAATTCATTTTTCCCAGTAATTATAGAACATTCGATACAGCATAGTTGTATATTTTATTTTCAAGTCATTAACATACTTTTGGGTCAGCTTGGGACCAATCATGTAGATTGGTAATTTTATAAAAGAAAAATAAACTGCTGGTCAAAACAGTATATTTTGCAAAGCATGGAAAAAATGAAGTATCCAGATTTTGCAACATTTTAATTTGTAGCAAAGTTTATATATGTATTTCCAGCTATTTATGTTTTTGTTTGATTACACCTTGCTTTATAATTCGTTTTAGTCGTTTTTGTATCTTAGTGTTTTTTTCATCTTAATTAGTATAATCCATAAATAAGACTGACATACATATGTACACACAAAATAACTTAATGTTGCATTCCTTTGTATCAATAAGTTACATAGGAACACAAAGGAACGCAACATTAAGTTATTCTAGTTAGCCAATTGATGCTTCTAAACTTACGTGTTGCTGACTTCAGAGTCATGTAAGTTTAGAACTGTCAATTGGTTAACGATAACCTTTTATAATCAGTGGACCGTTTGCTAGTCTGCTTACTAGGTTATATTAAAACAATATAATATTTTTGATGACCATCTAGCTAGTATGCTACAAATATTTTTCTATGATATGAACTATAAATAAACTACAAGCATAAAATCGACTCGCAGTAGCGTATATTTACGATCTAAGTATATATATAAAATTTTGCATTAGTGTCTGATTTACGTTATTTAATAAATCTTTGCGAAAGTCTGATGTTTTATGTCTAATGGAACTAATGATAAAGTGAAGTTTTCCGAGTTAACTAGTCGTGAAGTAACTGGAACGCCGGTCCGAGGTTGTTAGTTAGCCTAGATACGTTTTCTCTACAATAGCAGAAACTGGTTTCAATTTTGTTAAACTATTTTGAACATGCAAACATTTTGATTAGTTGGTTTGAGTCTTCGTAGCCATGTTGATTAAAATTGAGGAAACCTGAAAGGCAGGTTTAATGAGTGCTAAGGGTGAAGTTGGTTTCAATAACTGAGAGTATAGTAAGTTTAGTTCACTCTTTTCTTGAAAGTCACAAAGAAAAATCCCGAGAGTCTTTACGAACACGCAATTCACGGACACAAAACACATCCAGACTCAGTATGTCTCAGTATGGTCAGACAAGTACTTGTCCTGTGCGAAGATCGAACGCAAAAAATGAGGGTACCGAGGTAGTAGCGAGACGACTACCTGAACTACTGCGCCACTAAAGTAGTTGTTTTCTGGCATGTAGTCAGAAAAGTGGCAATGTTACCTCGTGACTTGGAGGGCAAGTAATGGTGGCTATCCTGACTCTTATTCTTTATAATATCTGGGGACAATGTCACACAGATCATCCTAGCCCCAAACTAAGCAAAGCAAAGTACTATGGGTACCAGGCGACGATATACATACTTATATAGATAGATAAATACTTATATACATAGAAAACATCCATGACTCAGAAACAAATATTCGTGCTCATCACACAAATATTTGCACTTACCGGGATTCGAACCCAGGACCACCAGCTTCGTAGGCAGGAGCACTACCAACTAGGCTACGGTGTCCGTCGAAATTCTTCCCTAGTCATGTTAAATTGTCGTGTCATCTGAGTTTGAGAGAGAGGCTATAGAGCTTGTACGTGTTAGCGCTTTCGCTAAACGCGTCTAAGCTACAATATTTCCTGTATTGACCATTGTCCGTGGGGATTAACTGCCATGGCTGAAATTCAGTCAAGCGTACTAAACGTCCCACATAATCTTATAATACAAGTAGACCAGCAAATGAGCACATTGCCCGCCCTTTGCTACGTGGTCGCGGTTGCCTATTGGATGCTTGCTATACCGGTGGAATGACTCACGCATTGTTGACCATTCGATAACCCCGGATAAGCTCTAACATTCATAGTCTCACAAAGAAACACATTAGTTAGTTATTATAACTGTATGTAGTATTTATGATGAAATAAATAAATTTCGCCAGTTCAAGCACTAACTCTCACAGACACAAAACTTGACTGCACGTGTGGCGCAGCGGCTTAGATAGTCACCTCACCGCTTCATATCCCGGGTTCGAGTCCCACGCCGGACAACTATTTCTGTGACACATAAATAGTTGTTCTGAGTCTGGATGTAATTTGTGTCCGCCTATTATATGTTTGTAAAGTACCTCGCGACACAGGGAAGAAATTCCCTAATACGGGCGTTGTCTTTTTAATAAAATAAAAAAAAAAACAAAAAACGGTACTAGTCCAGGTCCTGTTGGGCGATATAAGCACGCTTTGAATTCAACAACACGTCAGCAGCAGCTCTGTCAGGCATTCGCTTCAGATATGAATTAGAAGCCCAAAATAGGCGGGCGCTCGGGCATGGTGAATATAACAAGCGTGGCACAACCCGTTAGACCGAAAGATTAATCACAGCAGTCATTTTGTATGTAGAACATCTATACGAATATTAATGTTGTATGTAACCTACCGAAAAGCAATTAATTTCTTTGCTTTTATGCGTCATTTCTTTTATAAAACACTTAGTGGTATAGAAATTTTATCAAGATACTTTAACACTCGTAGGGCCAGCGCAAACAGAGAGGAGGGCAGCGGAGAGAATTTTATTAAGGCACTAAGGCGAGCATTTTATGTCAGGTTCAAGCATATATGCACTTTATTCCTATAATTCTAAAGTTGATTTTCTAGTGCCTTAATAAAATCCTCTCCGCTGCGCTCCTCTCGGTCTGCGCTGGCCCGTAGCAGCGAGGGTTTCCTATCAGGGATCTAGGTGGAGATTTTTAAATGATAACTCACTGGTAAAACATCAATTACGTAAGTATTTTATTTTAAAATAATGAACTATTTGCACAACACATTATGCGTGTGCGTCCCCGGTGGATTCGTGGCCAATCTAACAGCATTCTGGCCATGATCGCAGGCAGATTTAACTGCCTATACCTACATGAATCACTGCTGCACTATTTCGCACGGAATGGGGCATCAGTGATCCATGTATTTCAGTAAAGACATTTAATATTACGGAGGATATCAGGTTGAATATGGAATGTGGAAAGTTGACCGTATTGACATTGCTAGATTTTAGCAATGCTTTCAATGCGGTTGATTTTGACGTTCTTCTGGGCATACTACACTCACTTAACATATCTCCGACGGCAACTGATTGGTTTCGCAGTTACCTGTGTGGCCGTCGGCAACGTATTTGCATAGATGACTCCATGTCTTCTTGGTGCAATACTAGCGCTGGCGTTCCTCAGAGTGGCGTTTTATCTCCATTACTCTTTTCTATATTTATCAATTCTATTTCTTCTAATCTAGTTTCCTTCCTACCACCTTTATGCAGATGACTTACAAATATATACGCAAGCCCCGTTAGATTCCCTACCAAATGCTATATCTATTATTAATAAAGATCTAGAGAAAATATCCGAATGGAGTGAAAACTATGGTCTTACCGTCAATCCTTCCAAGACTCAGGTCATAATTATTGGTAGTCAGCACAAAATTAATAGCATTGACTGGTTGCAACTCCCCAAGGTAATATTTAACCATAATGACATACCATATAGTGACTCAGTTCGGAATCTAGGGATATATTTTGATAGGACTCTCTCCTGGAGTGCACAATTACAGGAAACTAGTCGCAGACTATACACGACTGCGGGTGCGCTCCATAGGTTACGGAATTTCCTTCAAACCTCCACCAAAATTGCGCTTGCTCAGTCTCTCCTACTCCCAGTCCTTGACTACGCAGATGCCAGCTATCTCAATCTTACGGAGGACAAGCTTGACAAACTTGAGCGTCTTCAAAACTTCTGCATACGATTCATATTTGGTCTTCGAAAATATGATCATGTATCCGAATTTCGCAAAAAACTCAAGTGGCTTCCCATAAGACTCCGCCGAAATACTCACATTCTATCCATACTTTACAATATTTTGTTCAATCCCGCTAGCCCCCACCTACGTGATTCACATTTGAGGTCTTTGAGATCATCAGAAAATTTGAAGCTTACAATGCCGGTGCACTATACGGACTTCCTAGATAAGTCTTTTACTGTACAAGCAACTCGACTGTGGAATGCACTACCAGTGCCAATACGACGTGCTCAAAATATAACATCGTTTAAAAATATGGTGAAAAACCACTACTTACGTTAATATTTTGATTAGTCATGCTACTTGACAATTTAATTAATTTCCGTTTTTATTTTTAATATAAATTTATTTATTTATTTATGGAATTATGTAATATTTATTAGTTTATTATATTTGTTTATGTATGAATATGAATGTTAATCTATGTAGTATATTCATTATTAGGTTAGGACACTACACTCAGAACTGACGACGGTACACTATCAGCTGCCTGTCATTTTCAATTATGCTAGTCCATCCTACGGTTGTCTGGAAGAAATCGCTATTATGCGATAAGACCGCCAATTGTACATTATTTAAATATTAAGTTTTTTTTTTGTAAAATGTTTTTTAATGTTTGTGCAATAAAGTGTATCTATCTATCTAAAGACAAATCCATATATATTTTTACTAACATAGAATAAGTCTTATGTATTACTAACAACTTTGAGTAATTGGTTACTGGAATAAATAACTGTTATTAATATTATTACTATTCTTTAACACTTCGCTTTTTTATCTGTTAACCATCATCACACAAACATTAAATTATACTTTTTTATCAATTCAAATTCTATTCTAACTTCAAAACCTATGTCCAGCTATTTTAAAATAATGAAAAGAGTTTTGTAGCTTCTACTCTTTAAAGAGGTTTTATTTCATTTTATTTCATTCCCCCCGCGGGCCGGAACGCGTAAACACGTAAACTTACTGTGCGCGCACATATTAATTCGCTGTCAGTAATAAAGTTATTATTTAAGTACAAAATAAACTTTGTCGTGAAACCAAGTGTATGGGCTTCCTAGTTTAAGAATCAGTTTTTGATTCAGTGAAGTGATCACTAAGTAAACACAGTTTTTAATAATACGGACTGTCAAACGTAACTAATTATCGACGTGTCAACTAACTCGACGTGCGGCTTGTCGAGGTCAAAGTCCACCCGTGGCGCACATACATCGACGTTGCAAGAATAATCGGCGCCCGGTGCTTTTCGGCTGCCGTTGGGTTGTTAATCGGGATCCGAGATTTACGAAGACGGTACCAATATACGACTGAGTGAGAGATACTTGTACGTAAACAAACAATTCTACGCAATCGTGAGTAAAACGGTCCTTAATTAATACGGTTAGAAAACAGTAACCGCC
Source organism: Pseudoips prasinana (assembly GCA_951640165.1). Taxonomy (NCBI): domain Eukaryota; kingdom Metazoa; phylum Arthropoda; class Insecta; order Lepidoptera; family Nolidae; genus Pseudoips; species Pseudoips prasinana. Next base: position 22,666,074 of record OX621243.1, read on the forward strand.
ATAGAATATTATCCAATCTCAGCTTATCTATGTGTTTTTAACCACAACCATGAGTCGTTCTCCTTCTAAAACTACATCATCGCCCTTGCATAACTCTGAGCCTAATTTAAGTACGAGTTCTAATAATGATACTAATGCGCATATTACTCAGAGAAAAAGAAAGCGAGGCGATGATGCCGAGATGGAACGCCTAGAAACTATGATGCGAGAATTAAAGTGCATGTTCACTGATTTTGTCACTGATCAAAAACAACAAAATAGTAAAATTGACTCCCTACATTCAGCCCTTGAGGATATAAGGTATCAAAATAGCCTAATTCGTAGTCAAAATACAGAAATTCAAACTCAGAACGTCGAAATCCGAACCCAGGTTGATAAAGTCCAAAGTTCGGTAGAATATTTATCCGAGAAGTATGATGAAGCTATGGTTGAGATAAATAACTTACAGGCGGAGTGCAGTGAAAACCAAAAAACTATCAAAACGCTTGAGCTTAAAGTAGACTATCTGGAGAGAAACTTAAAAGCTGCAACAGTTGAAATAAAAAATCTGCCAACCTCAAACCCTGAAACCAAAACAACACTAACAGGACTAGTTCAAAAACTCGGTAGTATTATTAATCAACCGGTCCTACCATCTGATATAAAAAATATTTTCCGTCTGCGAGGCAAAAAAGAGACAGTAGGCACTGTCATTGTAGAATTTTCATCGACGTCAATAAAAGAACAACTACTGCAATCCACAAGAACTTTCAATAAGCAAAATAAAGAAAAACGCCTTAACACCACCCACCTGCAATCTGTAGGACCTCAAAAACCAATATTTATATTGGAAGCGCTAACTTTCACAACAAAACGCCTCCACTATCTCACCAGAGAGTTTATAAAAAGTAGTGAGTATGAACAATGCTAGACCGCAAACGGAAAAGTATACGTACGCGAAAGAGAAGGGTTGCCCAGTCGGCTTATAAAATCTGAAGATGATCTGATTAAGCTACGTAGAGAAAAAAATAAATGACTAGTGTTAACGCTACGGCGTCATACCACATTGTTTAAAAATGTAATTTTTTGTATGTTTAAACCTAATACTAACCTACTTATTTACACACACAACCTATCTTAAACATTTTACACTCGCAACACAAACTAAAATGAGCACACATATTATTAAAACACTACTTCTTTTATTAACTATTGGCATACTCGCTGCAAGAGTTTATGATCTAATACTATATAAAACTGACACTTATACACAACACAAGTACATAACGGGAACCTATACCTTTATTGATCCAGTATCACTATTTTTTATCCCCATAATCCGTCATTGCAGTACCAATAGGTTAACCTTGCATAACATTAATTTCACCAACCCAAAACTCAGTGGTATACAAGAAAAAGCAAACAATGGCAACTCAAACATATAATTCGATTTCACACAAAATAATATAATGAACATAGATTCTGTCTCTGTGTCGGACTCATCCACTTGTGACTTAGATGACTGTATACCCTCTAATTTTGATCCTAAACAATCACTTAAAATCCTTAACCAAAATATAAGAAGTATTACAAAAAATATGACAGGGTTACATACCATTCTAGCTAGATCGAAGGTTGAGTGGGATCTAATAATATTGACTGAATGTTGGCTCCCCAACACTCACTACATCCCGGACCTCCAGGGCTATAATTACTTCAAAACTGGTAAGAATCAGACACAAAATGAAGGTGTAGTTGTCTATGTCCATAAAAATATTAGAGTATCCGCGGAAGAACCTCCAATCGTGGATGCAAACTGTCTTCTAATAAAAATTTGATGTGGACACTATCCTATTAGCTATATATCGCCCACCTAGCTATAGAGATATTACAAATTTTGTTAATTCACTAAACATAATCTTGCTGAGCATCGCACACTATAAAAACATAATTATCGCTGGAGATATAAACATAAACATACATGATAGATGTCTCGACTCAACAAAAAATACTTACTTAAATCTGCTGGCCTCTCATGCTCTACTTCCTGCGCATACCTTGCCCACGCGACTTCAATCGTGCCTTGATCACATTATTTTAAAACTACCCTACCTGCTACTACTCTTGTAGCCCACTCTGCGTTAACTGACCATGATACGGTTTTATTGTTCCTAGTCAAGAAAATCCCAAAAACAGCAAAAAAATTCGCTATTCGCATCAATTACGAACACTTGGACGCCGAACTAAAACAACTTGATTTCGGACAAGTTTACCGCACTAAAAACCCTCATATAGCGGCTGAGGAAATGGTCGGCCTTATTACTCAGACGATTGCATCCAATTCAAAAATTATTAAAGTACCTAATCGTAAAAAAATCTTGAAGCCCTGGCTCACCTCGGGTCTTCTTCGATGTATCAGGCATAGGGACAATCTACATAAAAAACTAAAAAAGTCACCCGAAAACCAAACTTTAAAAATAACTTTTATTAGATATAGAAACCACTGCAATAAGCTACTGAGAAAAACTAAAAACGAATTTGAAAAAAAAACTTTAAGTGATGCTGGTAATAATACCAAACAAATCTGGACAGCTATAAACACTTTAACAAATCGAACAAAAAAAAAGGAGGACACATCACATCTACTACGTATGGCAGCTACTCCGCTAAATCAAATCTGCTAACCTCGTCAACAAATTCTTTGCGGAAATCGGCAAAAATCTTGCAGAAAACATTGCCAGTAGCTCAACTACCGATGCACCCCACACTGTCAACAATGGACTCTTGCAATCTATGACACTGTTACCTACGGACGAAAATGAAATTGCTAGACTAATAAGGTCTCTACGTAACGACTGCGCTGCGGGGTGGGACCGAATTTCAAGTGGCCTATTAAAGAAACATTTGGACATCGTCGTACCACCCCTTACATACATTTGCAACCTCGCTCTCTCTTCTGGTCAATTTCCCAAAGCCTTTAAAAGAGCTATAATACATCCAATCTTTAAAAGTGGGGACAGAAGCCGTGTTGACAATTATAGACCTATTGCAGTTCTACCTGCCCTATCCAAAATACTGGAGCGAATCATGAACAACAGGCTCGTGGGCTACTTAGAAAAATTTAACTTGCTGTCGCCCTCACAATATGGATTTCGGTTTGGAAAGTCCACGTCCGATGCGGTTCATGACCTGACAAACTATGTTGTCACAAACATGGATGGTGGGAAAAAGGTCTTGGGGATCTTCTTAGACCTCGCCAAAGCTTTCGACACGGTTTCTGTGCCCATTATGATTAAGAAGATGGAAAGATTGGGAATAAGGGGTGTGCAGCTTAAACTTTTTGAGGACTATTTGAGTGAGAGAACCCAGTGCGTTAAGATTGTTGACGTAGTCAGCGAGGACTGCAATGTCACCTATGGCGTGCCACAAGGTAGCATACTTGGGCCAACGCTCTTCCTTATATACATCAACGAACTGGGTTTGCTCACTCTCCCTAAAGGTAAAATTATAACTTTCGCAGATGATACCGCCCTTCTCTTTAGCGCAGACACATGGAAGGAAGCTTACGCTCATGCTCAGGCAGGCTTTAACCTTGTAACGCAGTGGCTGCACAGTAATGTACTCACACTAAACGCGGACAAAACAAAATATATTGCCTTTTGCCTAAAAAACGACAAGCGCACAACTCTAACAACATCGTTATATTCCATTATAGCCCACTCCTGTTCCAACCAAAATGGCAACACGTGTAGATGCACAGAGTTACAAAAAGAAAATTGCGTAAAGTACTTAGGTATTATTATAGACTGCAACCTTAGATTCCTGAAACACATCAACATCCTCAGCAAGAGATTGCGTAAATTAATTTATGTCTTCAAGACCCTGAGACGTGTGGCTGACGTAAAACTGAGGAAATCTATCTACTTTGCCCTCGTACAATCACTATTAACCTACTGCATAACATCTTGGGGTGGTGCACCTAAGTACACAATTTTGGAACTGGAAAGATCGCAGAGAGCTATCTTGAAGGTATCTTCTTATCTGCCATTCCGATATCCCACAACACTCTTATACAAAGAGACTAAAGTTTTAACTGTACGTCAGCTGTTTATACTACAAACAATACTTAAGCAGCATGGCCTCCTGACCTTCAACCCCTTACTATCACATGGTAAAAGACGATTTGATCCCGTAGACCACCAACAAAAGCTCACTACAATTTTCTCTAAACGCTTCTTTTGCCACTTGGGACGATACTTATACAATAAGGTAAATAAGCTGCTCTCTGTTTATAGTGTTACTAGTAATCAGTGCAAAACGAAAGTTAGGAACTGGCTTCAGGAGTTAAACTATGACGACACAGAAAAACTTCTTGCTGCCCCGATATAATTTGCTGGTTGACTTATAAATTAACATAAAGTTAATTTCATGCTGTTAAATACATCCTGTTTTCGCAACACATTATTAGCACACTCTCATATTTCCTAATATCAGCCTTCCCACACATACACACGCATACACACACACAGAAACACGCACCTCCAACACACCCACACAGCACATATTCACTCAAATAAATACTAACTAACTATGTATAACTGTTAAGCTAGTGTTAATTAACTTACCACATTAGACAACGTGCGAGTACATAACGATTATATCGAAATGTTAATATTTCCGAATGGGGTGGAGTCCTGGTGTCCTGAAATACAGGCCTTACGTCTATCTTAGGCACCAGTCTCCCACAATATAATTAGAAAATTGAATTTTTATATGTATTGTTATTGATGCCATGTAAAATGTACCTTATATTGTGGTGAGAAATAAAACATTATTATTATTATTATTATTATTTTATAAGAGGTAATATCAGATAATATTATTACAAAACATTACCATATATGTTATTTAGGTGATGTATTATGTGTATATCAAGTAACAAAATCCGTTCTGGCATTTAGTCATTCAGTCGCAATGGTCCTATGGTCACATATGTATGTATCTATGAGCAATTGCGCCCAGACAGTGCTGCTATTTATCGAATAGCAATCTATCCCATTTTAGCCGAAGTGCTCGACGTATATTCGAAGTGAAGCTCAATAACTCAAATGTAATATTTTCTATAATAGAAAGCCTTTGTTAGTCTAGTTAGTGAAACCAGTTTGTTATGACTAAAATAAGTTATTACTTTCTCATTTGTAATAGTGAAACCAGAAATGACAACCAGTTTGATTTCTCGAAAATATTTAAGAGAATTCTCTAGCAAGAAAGGGAAGGCTTTTTCTTTATCGTTTGGGTAGTAGTTACCCTGGTGACAGGGTTGTTCAAGCCAGCTAGTAGGCCTTTGACATGGCTTATCGACTATTGTCTAACGACAACAACGGGGTCCGATAGCATAGCGTGGGCTCCCAAGTACGAAGACACTAAAGAATAACCCACTTTGACGGACACCCATCTTTAGATTGACCACGTGCGTAGGTGCTTCACCTCACCGATCACTTACGGACCGGTGAGAACAACTTGCTGAGAGCGCCTCGAAAAGGAACTAGAACACTCAAAACCTTCACGTCAATCCGGTACCCATACTTATACCATTCGTATTATCTTGCCTGTCCCAATGCATAAGAGACCCAAGGCTATTCGAGAGTGCATGAAGTGACGAGTGTATTTGAGTACATGAACAGGTATATTTGTCTTGGCCTGGGTGTTTTCTGTGTACAAAACAAAAGTAAATAAGTACCTAATTCTATCCATTTTCTTCCATGCTGTGTGCCTAATGGCAAAGAATATTACCACCCTATCTCACTCCATGGGGGCGTAGAAATGGTCCCGAGGGAATATCTTTCAGCGAATGGGCAGCATCGTATCTCTGTGTACTATGACTATCATACTGTGATGACCAACCCGTCTGCCAAGCGAGGCGATTATGTCATATCCCTCCCAGAAGAAGAACACAATCCATTTAGGAAAATTTGTGGGGGGCCTTTATACAGCAGTGGACGTCATTCGGCTGATCTGATGATCCATTTATATACGGACTTGCTTAGTTTGTGCTAGATGGCGCTGTGTGATGTATCCCGGATCATTGCTGCCATGGTAATTGGACTTTATTATGATGATTATATAAATATGAAGTGCAGCCTAGCGGGCGACTATGCGATATATAATTGTTCTTTAGCTGTGATCTTTACAAGATTTAGTCGTTTTCGCGTGGTCACCGACCACTCGCACGCCAATGTCGCTGATCCTTAACAATGACTTTTAACCCTTAAACTTAGACATCATGTCAGCTGAATGACGTCCACTGCTGGACAAGAGCCACGCTTGGCAGACGGATTGTAGATCACAGTATAGTGCTCAGATTAAACAGAGAGACGCTGCGCTTGAGTTCTACGCCCCCATGGGATGAGATGGGGTGACGATACTGTATACCGTTAACCACTCAGCAACTTATATAAACAAACAAACATTCGCCTTTGTAATATTAGTGTGATAAAGTACGTTATTGATTTAAATGGGAAAGTTGTAAGCAGTCTCCTGACCGCTACTTACCATTGTGCGACCGATTGCAATGAGTGTATGCATGGTGTTGGCCCGGCTCATTAAGCATTGTTAATTTTTTGTATATCCTACCTACATTTTTATTTTATATATAAATTCGCATTGTGTTACAAAAACATAATTGTTTGATGCACGATTTGAAATATAAATATTTAAGTTCCTACCTCACATACTACATGAAGTTTATTATTTCTTATTATAATATTAAAGAAATAGTTCTAGCACGCTTACTGTTCATATATTTACATAGTGGATAGCTGTAATTGGCCTTCTTTAAAGTAATTATGTATAGTAATTTCATTTATAATGGCTGTTGTTATCCCAAATAAATTAATAAATGTAAACTTACTCATCTACTTTTAAATCAATGCTCTTAAAAGACGTAAATGGACAAGACAACGAATAGTTACTACCAACAACATTACTCTAACTTTAATAAATAAGTTACCTGCTTTAAAACGACATCTATGTCGCTACAAGAATATCAGACGGAGTTTTTAAAATATTCCGGGATGATAGTTTATTCGCAGAAACTTTCCTGCTTTTTATATTTCTGTGTGAAATGAAAAAGTTTTCCGAGTAACAGCGTCGCTCGGAGGCACATCCGCTCTGAAATTCTTTGACTCAGTCGGGATCATATTTTTGGCTCGCTAAATTTGTGGCAATGAATCTTTTCAAAGTTTTGATTGTACACATTCGTTACTCTCTACCATTCGTCAACGCTAAAGAGTTTCAATCCATATAACTTTGCGGTTCTAAGAGTTAAGCCCAAAGTACTTAGCAATTGAAATTTGTCTTGGATATTTTTTAAATAACGACTTATCGTCTTTTTGGTATATCCTACTAATATTATAAATGTGAAAGTTTGTTAGTATGGATATATGGATGTTTGTAATTCTTTGGAGTAAAAACTATCGAACGGATTTTGATGAAGCTTTGTAGTAATATAACACTAATATTATAAGGCGAAAGTGTGTGAGTGTCTATGTTTGTTACTTCTTCACGTCTAAATGTATGTGTGGGGATATATGGGTTATAATTAAAATATAAGAATAATAAAAAAAAAAAAGGATCTAGACCATTTTTGATGAATTTTTATGATCTTTGTTTCAATAAATATTTTTAGAATAAATTAGCGTGTGTTCAGAAAACTGGAGAATGGAAAAAATAATTTATCTGAAGGCTTCATGTCCCTAGATCTGAATAATCTTTTCTCTGCACTAGGTGCGATACTTTACATTAAAGCGATTTATTGAAGTTATTTTATTTTATTGATTTGATTATTTTGGTTGTTTAAAAGTAATGTATAACAACATAAGAAACTGAAAATGGTATATCTCAGTTAGAAGTCAAGCTTAAAGTGCCCTCCGAAGCACCGAGACGCTAAAAAATTAAACCACTTTGGTGGTCACCCATCTATAGACTGACCGCGTGCCTTGGTGCTTAACCTCGCCGGTCGCTTACGGACCGGCAAGCTGTGAAAGTACTTGTGCTCTATAATATGTCTTGCGTAATTGACTCCGTTTCGATTGGTCCAAAAAATATGGCCGGCCATGCTGTAATTCTATAATATATTCGAATATTATGTTATATAAGAGAGAAAGAGATTTTCATTTTCTGATTATGTGATTCGTATACATACTCGTTGTATATTGCACTTTCCAACAATGAAATACATACCTGCCGACGAAATATGTTAATGTGATACTTCATTTATTCGTTCCCTCTGTGTGAGGGGGAATGAATTAATAATTCCCGTCTACTGAGCAGCTAATGAATACTTTTCTGATTAGCGGAATAAGCGCCGCCATTAAATACGCAGTCAAGTAGATGAGCCGAAATGTTGTATAACTTTGCTCAAGTTAAATTCGCTCTACAATCATGATTTATATTTCTTTAAAGAGGTACCTATTAAAACTTTTTTTTCAGATTGCAACTCCTTTAACACTTTCAATTCCAAGTGCAATAAATCAGAGCTAACCGCGGCAGCTTTCACGTTATGACTTCCTCGTAAAATTTACATTTAAAAGTTAATTTTCCCGCTCCCCAGCTTAGGGCAATTGTTAATCTTGGATTCGCTCGAAACGCCTTCGGTGTAAAAAAAACTAACTAACTTAATTAGGAGTATCACATGTGCCGGAAACAGCCAACTTAAGTAGGTAACGCGCTGTGCCTGTCAAACTCAGTAATCACTGTACTGTGAGAAAAAAAGGTAAACTTAAAACATTACACAATTTCCCATTAAAACCAATCAGCTTTTTGAAATTCCAATACGTGACAAAATATATACCTATGTTAAGAAAGGTTTCTAAGAAATTGTTTGTTATACTAAACAAAAACACTGAATTTGAAATAACCTCAACGTAAAATCTCTGACCTCAAACCGATCAAGTAATATCAAACACGTGCGGAATGTGGGTGCCATACTAAGTTTAGACCTAAAAAAATCGGCCAAGTGCGAGTCGGACTCCCCCATGAAGGGTTCCGTAGTAGCAAGTAACATATTATACCTATAAATTCTTGTAGTAGTTGATTGAATGAAAGGTAAATTGCGGTTTATGATTTATGACGTATTATAAAAAAAACTACTAACTAGATCTCGTTCATTCCAATTTTCGGTGGAAGTTTACGTAGTAATGTAAATCATATATTTTATTTGTATTATATGGGGAGGACGACACATTTTACCACTTTCGAAGTGTCTCTCGCGCAAACTATTCGGTTTAGAAAAAAATGAAATTAGAAACCTCAATATCACTTTTTTGATCAAGTAATATCAAACACGTGCGGAATGTGGGTGCCATACTAAGCTTAGACCTAAAAAAATCGGCCAAGTGCGAGTCGGACTCCCCCATGAAGGGTTCCGTAGTAGCAAGTAACATATTATACCTATAAATTCTTGTAGTAGTTGATTGAATGAAAGGTAAATTGCGGTTTATGATTTATGACGTATTATAAAAAAAACTACTAACTAGATCTCGTTCATTCCAATTTTCGGTGGAAGTTTACGTAGTAATGTAAATCATATATTTTTTTTGTATTATATGGGGAGGACGACACATTTTACCACTTTCGAAGTGTCTCTCGCGCAAACTATTCGGTTTAGAAAAAAATGAAATTAGAAACCTCAATATCACTTTTGAAGACTTATCCATAAATACCCCACATGTATGGTTTGATAAAAAAAAATGAGATTCAGTTCCAAGTATGGGGAACCCCAAAACTTTTCGTTTTTTTTTTGTGTGAAAATCTTAACGCGGTTCACAGAATACGTCTACTTACCAAGTTTCAACAGTATAGTCCTTATAGTTTCGGAAAAAAAGTGGTTTTGATATACGGACTGACAGACAGACAGACATAACGAATCTATAAGGGTCCCGTATTTTGCCATTTAGATACGGAACCCTAAAAACAAGGGTGAAGTGATTTTATAAGTATTACATTCAGATCTCAAAAATAATAAAATGAAATATACTTTATTTGTTCTGTTTTTGACAAGGTTTACTCATAAAATGAACATCAAAGTGTTCATGAATATTATGAATCTATGATTATAGGCCAAACTTTATGTTTAAAGTCAAAAGTTTATCAATGTTTGCATGTTGAAAGGTTATTAAAAGCTATTGATAGGACCATGATCGTGGAATAATTGTGAGTGCTTCGTGATTATGACTTGTAGTCGCATATAGTATATTGAAGTAATGATAAAAATGATAAAACTTTAATTTTCACTCATGACAACTAATAGAATAAGTCCCAACGGTGTTTGCTTAACGACATGAGACTTTATCATTAAGAGGGCGGTACCCCGGATAGAACTGTCACGGGGAGATCCGGTGGAGAGCAGAGTAAGTGGTTTCGGCGACTCATATGAACAGTGGAAGCAAATAACAGCCATGCTGTCCGAATCTTCACATAAAGCAGGAAAATTGATGGTATATCCGATATACTATCAATTTTACTGCTATCTTTATCTATACCTATATCGCACTATCTTTTAGAATTAACGAGGCCAACAGTTACTTAATCAATTTAAAGCTTCCATCATAAAGCAGGGTCTACTAACAAAAGAGATCATAGACATCTCAGAACCAAACTTTGGGGTCTATAGTGACTAAAAAATTCCGCGCTGAAATTCATCAAATCATGGCTCTTAACACCCACTAGCAATCCAGCCCATCAAATAGTGAAATAAAATAAAGATGCATAGCACCATGAATGATAGGGCATGCAGGTTCTCCAAATAATTAACAAGAATTTAGTGTAAGGAAAACGCGGCGTGGATCTGTGATCCACGCCGCGTAGAGGAAAGATGTCAGCATTTTCTATTTGACTGTCCAGAATTCAGTCAGGAAAATGTTAAATAGTCCTAAGTTATCCTTATTTCAGACTACCTTAGAGAATTGACACCGTAATTTTCCCAAATAAAATAAAATAAGGATTTTCCATAGAACAATTTATGAAAGAATCAATAATAATATGCTAAAAAGACGACAGAAGAAGGAGACGAACTATACTAAATATACCAACTATAATTGATATGTATACTACATATTAATTATAGTTCGTATATTTAAAGTATCAGTCATTACTGCTTCCCGTCTTAATAGTATGTTCAGAATTTGATAACGCTTCTGAACTAACAATTTGGTCGGAAAGCAAAGATGAAAAGAAAAATGTTTTGTGTCGACTTAGGACTATTTGTGGAACTACTAGATACAAACTTTATGTTCTTGTCACAGGGTCTAAAATTTTATTGAATTTAATAAAGTAATTAATTAGTAAATATTATCTGTGTTACAAAACTGACGGGCGGACTAGGTTATCTGTTATTTGTGCAAGCTTCTCTTTATTTATATTGACGGGCTGGTTGGCTTGATTGGTAAATGCTCGCCTAGCACCCCACAGGTCGTGGTCCTGAGTCTGGGCGTAATCCTACTAATATTATAAACGCGAAAGTTTGTAAGTATGAATGGATGGATGTTTGTTACTCTTTCACGTAAAAACTACTGAATGGATTTTAATTAAACTTTACTATAATATAGCTTATACATCAGAATAACACAAAGGCTACAAATTATAAAGACATTGTGTGAATTATCCAAAATATGAAGATAAATGTCAAGTAAGTAGGAAACATCTACCATCTGCGAGCGTGCACAAAACCGCTAGAGGTTCACATCCTACTAAATGCGAAAGTTTGTGAGTATAGATGTATGGATGTATGTTTGTTACTCTTTTACGCCAAAACTATTTTAACGCGGGTGAGACCGCGGGGCCTAGCTAGTTATCTATGTAAGTATACATTTACAAAAGAAGTAGATGTAATATATCAGTTAGGTATCTGGTTTCCATAGTACAAGCTTTGTTTAGTTTGGTATCAGATGGCCATGTGTGATGTCCCAGGATTTTATAATTATTATGATGATGATGAATAAATATAAATTCAATTTAATTAAATTACGAATTTAAAACATCTTAGTGCTATAAATTATTTAAAGACAAGTTCACATACAAGCTATTAACTATTTAAAGATTTAAATCCATAGTTCATGAGTGAAATTTGAATTTAGAAATACTTTATTATAGAACGCGTACATTCCTTTTTTGAATCGCTTAAGTGACAGCTGCTTAGTAAGCCCACAGTGTTACTATCTGCGTCTCCATAATTTGCTCTTAAATAAAGTTTTGGCGGTAAACCATGAATTTCCATAACATTACTGCGTCGCATATCAATGAAGGTTGCGGGTAAAAGCATAAAAGCGTCAAATGAAGCATCGATCAAATACGTGTGTGTAATCAACTAATCAATTCATAAAGTTAAGAGTGCTGACAGGTGACACGACTGCGTCCTCAGAGTTGAAAGCTTTAAAAAATCTGTTTATCCTGTGGCTGTGCACACATGTTATCGTACGTGCATGTGTAATCGTGTTTTGGAAGGTTTTAAGCTAAATTCGAAGACTGTGTACTTTTAAAATAAAAGACGACTCTGTTTATTCTAAACAAACGCTAGTTAGGCTCGCATGTGTTCTATTACACCACTGTCATTCAGTATAGCTTTTTTGACATGACGTTTGTAATTGCATGAAACTTTCACTGTTGCACTGGACAATAAAGTCGAGTGAGGACTCAAGTTGTCTAGCAAATAAGGCTACATACTAACTTAACTACTACAGCTAACCCGCGCCAGAGGGCATCCTTTTTGGGATTCTCACATCGTCACAAGGCGGTTAATGACGTGAAAATGCTTAAATAATTTTATTTCGGACTACTCCATAAAGTGTTAGTTATAAAAGTCTTATCCTATGTTAGTATCAATGTTTGATCAATTCAAATTCAAATTACAACAAATAATCTAGTACTTAATAATCTAGTTATGCAACTGTCGTTCTGCATTAATACTACATGCAGGCCTCTATAGTCCTTAAAAATGGTATGCTGGGATGGTGTGGGCAAGATTGACAAAAGAAGTTCCGTTTTCGTTTTCCGGTTATACTATTCTGACAAGTCAGGTAGGTATGTCAGAATAGTATAACCGGAAAAAGAAAAACTCGTAAATCATTCTCGGAATAAATATGAGATGTTTTCAAGAAAAGCCAGGTCAGAAGTACTCTAAACCGGGGAGCATGAAGAAAATAATAACAGTCATCGAGGCAAAAGAAGTGAGCAAAGATCGTGACAAATGGAAATCCGTTGTCCGTTGCTCAACCCAATGGGAATAAGGCGTTAGTTACATAAAAATAAATATAATAGGTCTTTACCTATGAAATTGCCGTTTTGTATGAAAAAATTTAAACGAATTTTTTTCATGAATTTTTTTATTTGTATTAATCGAAGTAATCACCCATGCAATCAATGCATCTTTGCCATCGCAGTGGCAGTTTATTGATGCCCTTCTTAAAGAAAACAGCTGGACGGGAGGCAACAAATTCTTCAAAGGCATTTTGTACTGCCTCTCGGGTATTGAATTTTTTTCCCGCCAAGAAGTTATCCAAATTCTGGAAAAAGTAGTAGTCTGTAGGCGCAAGGTCTGGTGAGTAGGGCGGATGACGGAGAGCTTCCAACCCCAGTTCTTGCAACTTGGAGACCGTCTGCTGTGCAGTATGAGGTCGCGCGTTGTCGTGCAGGAGCAGCGGAGACGAGCGATTGACCAATGCTGGTTGGAGATGCGCCAGCTTCTCCATCATTGTGCTCAGTTCTTCACAGTACACATCTGCAGTAATGCTCACCCCGTTTGGTAAGAAGCTGTGATGAATCACACCGGCGCTAGACCACCAAACAGTGACCATCACTTTTCTAGGGGTAAGTTTTCGTTTAGGGCATTGTTTAGGTGCTGAACCAGGATCCAACCAACTTGCTGAGCGCTTGCGGTTATCAAACAGAATCCATTTTTCATCGCAGGTAACAATGCGGTTCAAAATTCCTTCATTTGTGTGTCTGTTGAGCAGTGCAAGGCACGTCTCGACGCGTACTTCGCGCTGGCGATCATTGAGTTCGTGGGGCACCCATTTGTCAAGCTTTTTTACCTTGCCAATTTGACGCAAATGGACCAATATTGTTTTGACGCTAACGTCGAAAGCTGCTGCTAATTCAGCCGTAGATTGTGTATCATCAGCTTCCACAACCGCCTTTAATTCGTCATTGTCGACCAAAGTCTTCGGACGACCGCGAGGTTCATTTTTCAGGTCGAAATTTCCAGAACGGAAGCGAGCAAACCAATAACAGGTGGTGCGTTGGTTTGTAGTGTTAGCTCCGTAAACGTCGTTGATGTTGCGTGCCGCTTGTGCCGCGTTGCTGCCACGACGGTACTCATATTCCATAATTACTCGAATTTTTAACGTATCCATGATGACGAAAAAGATTGAAATGCGATGAAAATGTAACACTAATCGATAAAGAAATGACTACTTTTGGAAAAAAGAATCCATGTTTTTAAAATAAAATTATTTTGAAATTAGAATTCTTAGCCAAACAAAAATTATTTTGATTTGAAATGGCCAGTACTGCAGAACGGCAATTTCATAGGTAAAGACCTAATATATAAATCTTCTAACTTTATTTGACCTATCACCTACCTTACTCTGCCAAAAGCATTTAGAGCCCTAAAACCACCTGCTTTAAGAACTCATCATAATGGGCACTAAATCTTTAAACCCTATATGAAAGAGATATATAATTTATGTAATTTTTGATCTTGTCATAATCTGAAAATCTAAGAAAAATGGTTAAGTTACTTTTAAACATGGACCGAGCCAAAGGGTGTTAACAACTTTACATCATACTCAGCGACTCAAGAGATAGTTACAGACACGAAAAATTGTGTGACCGAACTGCATAAATATGCAGAATCTAGGTCGTTAACCGGGAAATCCGGTTACAAAGACTTGGTTGGGTGCAGAGTATTTCGTAGTCCGCAAACGAATTGCAAATTCGGATGAAGCGCGAGTTTGCTCACTCGGTCGCCAAACACGCCGTGTCGCGTCCTGTGCTGTGCATGACCGTGCAGTGCGACATGCTTGCCGAGTCACAACACTAGCTTCGCCAATACACACATTTTGCTACCCTCTACTAACGCTTGGAGTGCATGTTTGTCTATGCGCTTCCTGGCGGCTTAATTTAAGATAAAACTTGCATTGAAGGATTGTATTTTTTTAAAATGACAACGCCCGCAATAGGGAATTTAATCCTTGTGTCGCGGGGTACTTTACAAACATTTAATTGACGGACACTAAGTACATCTAGACTCATAACAACTCTTGTCACACAAATACTTGTCCTGCGAACCCGGGACACGAAGCGGTGAGGCGACTGTCTTAGCCGCTGCGCCACCTAAAACTTAAATTAAATTCTAGGTATATAGTATTATTCATTACATATTAGCTAATATATTATTATATTTATTTCTTGGGCGTCTTTCGGCTGATATGATGATGATGATATATTTTCTTTAACATAATAATTGAAAAATTTGAAAAAGATAGTTTGACTGAATAAATCTTATATATAGCATTTTTTTTCCTACAATCCGTGTATCCAAATATCTATATGTACCTAGAAATAATTATAAATTAATTACATATATATTACTACAAACATGTTCTGACACAAGTTCAAGTTCATGTTCTGTTACAAGCGCTTTTTTAAAGTCTACGTGAACAAAAACATTTTTTATTTTTATTTATTTATTTCATTAGTCATTACTCAATTATGTTAAAAATGTATGTAGTAAATAAACAAGCTTAAAAAAATTGCTTAATCGGAATCGCTATCAAAATATATTAAACATAATAATAAATTACACTGCGCTAACATATATTCTCCATTTTCTCACTATCGTATTCTAATAATCCAACACTATTCAGGTCTACGGCTTTACGTGGTCTACGAAGCGCGGCTGTGTTACGTCGCGCATTATAGCTATTAGGCTATTGGAACACTGCACTGCCCCGTATGATGCAGCGTAGTGCGTGAGCGCGTGTTCTAACGCTTGTAAGTATTCCGTTTGTATAGAAAACACGTACAGTCCAACGCATGAACGCGCGTGGATGCATTTTCTGTTTGTTGGATTGTGCGTCTTTTTCATAGAAACGGAGATCACCTGAGCTTTTTTTTAACCCCATACGCATAAAGATCGGTGTTATATGTTTGACGCCGGTGTCTCTCTCTGTGTGTGTGTCTGTCTGTGGCATCTTGCTCTCAAACGAATGCACCAATTTCGATGCGGTTTTTTCATTTGAAAGCCAGTTTCCTTACGGTGCGGTGGTTTTTAGCTATGTTTGATTAATATCGGAGCAGCAGTGTAAGAGTATCAGCTGTTTTCTAAAATGATGTAAATATAGTGGGGGTCGGGGGTTTTCTAACGGTTAGATTACCTCTAGGTTATGCCTGAATAACACAGGCTCACAGTCTCTTTATCTCCGCTTAATACACTACAAGAAAACGTACAATCGATGAACGCTAAGAGCATATGACCCATAAGAATGGGTCACTAGCACCGTATTCTCAATATCCCCATTATAAGGGATTGCGGTCAAAGGGCAATTGCTTCGTGTAAATTTTTGTAATCAATCTCTCAGAATAGACCAGAAGCCGACCGAAATCGTACAACCGCACTACTTATTGAGAAAATGGATACCCGGGGTGTTAGAAAGATATCGTGCGTGTAAATCATGGATATACTCCTAAAATATACTATGTAAGTATTAAATTTAATGGACTAATATTTACCTTCTGATTTGTGATCTTTCGTCTGCGTAGTACACACAGAGATCCTTAATTTTATGTACAAATTAGCTTTTAACTAGCGTAACTTAATCTTCTCAGTATACAACTGGGAGTGTAGACACTTAATGAATAATTTTCTTAAGTATTTATATTATAAAGAGAAAAATATGCTTTTGGTTCACATTTATATTTTACTAGCTGTGCCCGGCGGTTTTACAAGCGTTAATCTTTATAAATTATAGCCTATGTGTTAATACAGGGTGTCAACTAAGTCCATACCAAATTTCACTAGAATCGCTCCAGCCGTTTAGACGTGAAGAAGTAACAAACAGACACACTCACAAATTTTTGCTTTTATAATATTAGTGTGACATATTATTATAAACTTAAAAACTACATAGGTATATGATACAATCCAAGTACATACATTCCATATATTAAAAAAATACATAATAAATTCAAAAAGCTAATTGAATGAAAACGTATTTAAAATTAGTTCTACATATATCATTATCCGCAATGTAATCTCATAAATGGGAAATCATAAAAAGAATCGTCCGGCGGCAATCGAATCAGCACCTTCTACCAATCCGGGGTAGGCACCCTGCCTTAAGCTACGACCGACACATACTGGCAGGGCTTTCGTAAGATGTGTTTGTTACCTAGCAACATAACTGACTGATATGTTCACAGTTGAAGGTGAAATATCATATCAAATTGAGAACAGCAATCTGGTTGACGTCCACTCCGACTCAATATCGACGTATGTCCGAGAAGTAAAACGCATGAACGGTGATCAGTAGTGATTTGTCTTTAAGTATTTAAAATATTATTTAGAATTAAAGTAAGTAATATATTTATTTTTAAAATTAAACAAATGGTGATACATAAACCACTTTGTATGTAGCGTTTGCCTATAATTGGTGGTGCAGTTAGACTTAGGACATATAAATTCTTATCTAAATATAAATCTGTAACAACTGTTGGTAAACTTTAGTTAAATAAATAAACACCTTCCAAATCATTTATTACGCACTCGTAGGTTCTGCACATTAAAATGCCGAGATATTTTCCACACACAATATTTAATCGAACAGAGTAACCATTTGGAAGTCTAATATCGATTATTAATAGTTTTAAGATGTAAAAATATTATGGAATTATTAAAGTAATTAATAAAATGATAATCACTAATCAAATAAATAATCACAGTGTAAAAATATTATTATAACATAGCAGCTATGTCATAACCGTTGCGCGGGTATTAAGTACTTGATAAAAAATTAAATAATTACATTTTAGTTTTAAGGGGTCTTTTACAGTCCACTAGCGCCGCCAATCGAAAAAATGTTATAACTCGTAAATAGAATCAAAAATACAAAATGTGGTCTATTATTACTGTAGAAAAGGCAATAACGTAATTTTATAACACATTGTCAACACTTGAAATATAGCTGTTTAGCTAAATCGTGCATTTGTAACAAAAACGGCCGTTTATGTTTTGAATGCACGAATTAGCTAAACAGCTATATTTCAAGCGTTGATAAGGTGTTATACAATTATGTTATTGCCTTTTCCACAGTAATAATCGAACATATTTTGTATTTTTGATTCTATAAACGAGTTATGACATTTTTTCGATTGGCGGCGCTAGTGGACTGTAATAGGCCTCTTAAAGCATTATTCGCAATGCATAGGGTAGATCTAGTCGGTTCGAGACCCGCCGGACGATTAAATTTATGATTTCCCATGATTGAGATTAGTAATACGTTTTTAATTAAATTAATGTATTTAAATACCTATTGATATTATTTGAATATTTACCGGTTTGAAAATAAACCCGGTTTCCGATACTTGACTAAGGTATACGCTTTAAAGTCTTTGTCAAAACGAATAAAAGTATAATAGTATTATTACTTATGTTTCTAAATTACAAAGTCTAAATTACTTATGTATCTAAATCTTAATTTTGCTGGAATAAATAAAGTTAATACAACATTGTAAAATTAGTCCCAGATGACTTAAAGTCCATAAGGAATGTTATAAATTCCTCAAAACTGTTCCAGTATTTTTATACTCTGTGCAATGTGACGCGCAGCAATAAAAGACACAAGTTTATTTTAAACCTAAACATACCCAATTTTAACTTTAAAAAGAGCTATGACTTATGAATGTCTTACTAGAACTTAATAGAACAAACTAAGAATCCAGGGTCCTAATAATCTTGTTCTCCCGCATTTAAAGACTGAATTGTGCTGTCGAAAATGCTATGTCGGTACGCATATATAATCACTTACCTCAGGGTGTTCGAGATTTACCTTTAAATTAATTCAAGATTCAACTTTTTAAATGGTTGAAAGAACAATGCTTTTATTATATAAATGAATATTTTGAATGCAAACCATAATAACTGTGATAATGTTCTTAATAATAATAATGTGGATGTTAAATAAATATGTTTATGTGTAATTAATATAAGTAATTGTTACTTATATAATGAATATTTCTGAGGTATAGGTAATAATATGTATTAGTATACATATAAGAGTAATCGAAATTTTGTATGTCATGACATAAAATGACTACATTAGTCAGTAATGTTATTATAACATCTGTAATACTACTCTGTCAAGAAAGTACCGGGAAAAGACCAATAATATACAAAATGTTTGTTATTCATCCAAATTTATTTTATCACCTTCAAAGTATGCTCCTTCAGAAACGATAACTACACTTACGCCAACGAATAATCCATTCATCAAAACATTTTTTAAACGCTGCTTTCGGAATTGAGTTCAGTTCACGCCACGAATTCTCCTTTATGTCTTCTACCGATTGAAAACGGGTACCACGAAGTGGTAATTTGAGTTTAGGAAAAAGAAAGAAGTCAGCTGGAGCCATATCTGGTGAATATGGTATTTGTTGAGTGTTTGGTCAAAAATTCGTTGACAATGATGAGCCTTGTGCGAAGGTGCGTTATCGTGGTGCAAAATCCAAGAATTTTCTTTTCATAAATCTGGCCTTTTTCGTCGAATTTGCTCTCTTAAACGCCGCATAACGCTCAAATAATATTCTTTATTTACCGTTCGACCTTCCGGTACGAATTCAGAGTGCACAACACCGCGATAGTCAAAGAAAACAGTCAATATGACTTTGACTTTTGATCGACTTTGGCGTGGTTTTTTCGGTTTCGGTTCAGTTGTAAGGCGCCACTTCGAAGCTTGTTGACTAGTTTGCATGTCAAACTTGTAAACCCACGTCTCGTCACCAGTAACAATGCGGTTCATGAATGTTGGGTCGGAATTGACTCGTTCTACCATGTCCTCAGCGACTTTATGCGATTGAGTTTTTGGAAAAAAATCAGGTCTTTTGGGACTAGCCGAGCGGCAACATGTTTCGTACCCTTTTATTTACTTTTATTTAATTACTTTTTTGACTGAATGTACACCATTTGAAGAGAAGCACCAGCTGATAAGCTATCGTCAGTATGGCTTCCGTCACGGTCGTTCAGCTGGTGATCTTCTAGTGTATTTGACACACCGTCGGGCACAAACCTTGGAAAGAAAGGGTGAGGCTCTAGCCTGCAGCCTTGACATCGCCAAGGCATTCGATAGGGTCTGGCATAAGGCTCTTCTATCGAAGCTACCATCATATGGAATCCCCGAGGGACTCTGCAGTTGGATCACCAGCTTTTTGGACGGTCGGAGCATTAAAGTCGTAGCAGACGGTTCTTGCTCCGACACCAAAACCATTAACGCTGGCATACCACAAGGCTCGGTGCTCTCCCCTACGCTATTCATTCTGCATATCAATGACATGTGTATAGAAAACATGCATTTCAAACGAGGTTTAAAAAGAGTATTAATATCACGGTAGGCAGCGGTTTGCTTTGCCCCCTGGCACTGCGAATGTCCATGAGCAGCGGTTACCACTTACCATCAGGTGGGCCGCTAGCTCGTCTGCTTCCTAAGGCAAAAAAAATGGCAAATAAATTGATTTGATTTGAGGATTCAGTTAAAAAAAACACGTAGTATTCGTATTCTCTGTTTAGGAGCTGCTAGTCAGTAGATAAGACATTCTCATACATACTGAAATGTTAAATGCAAAAGTAAACTTATCAGTCTATTACATAGTCATGGCTAAGCCAAGAAACCGATCTTGATGAAACTTGGAAAGAATATAAATCGGACCCCAAGTCAAGGTCCTTGTTATATCTATGAAAGTGTACTTTTAATCCCACTATTAAGCACAGGTGGGCACTGCGGATTGATTGAGATTTGGAGCCTCAATATGAACAGTCGTCCACGCAAGCCGCAAGCAGAACGTTAGTTACTTTACAGACATAACGAATATAGGTTTTACTTATAACTGTGGTAATAGATTGGCGAGGTATTTTCATCTATAATGTAGTTTCTTAATTACTTACCATGGTTTTTCGATCATTTTCTGCCACGTTTTTAGTATGAAAACGTAATGAAAGAAAATGTTTTATGGAGAACATTATCTTAACGTAACATGTTAAAACTCCATAAATTATAGAATTATTGCTTATATCCATGTCAAGCCAAATGCTTACTGGCAGCTTAAATAATTACCAAAAAGGTCCAAGGACAAATTCACACATATACATATTTATATATTTAATCAACGTCCATGTTACAAACTATAAGGACACGTACATACTAAAAATAATAATGCTGCATCATTTAAAGGTAACCACAGTATTAAAGTAAAATTAAAAAATACAATAAAGAAACAAAATTGAAAATATCATTAACACATTAAGACGGAACAAAACGAAACATTGCAAACACAGACCAGCGTAAAAAAAAATCAAAACCTTTCATAAAATTTATTATCATAAATAACAAAAATAATATGAAACTAAATAATAGTAGAAAGCAGGAATTGCTATATATGTAAATTATGATGTACTTAGATCTCATTAAAACTTTAATATTGAGCCCAAATTCAATAAATAAGTTTTGCGGTACAGTCTTCGAAGTCTACGGTTAATACATTCAGTATGCAATCTTTGTGGTTTGTTTAAGTTTTTATGTATTTAATGTGAGTTTTTTCAAACTTGATATATAATAACTTAATATCATAGTCATTGTGAAAGAACAACCGCAATCAGATCATTCGAGTTAAACCAAACTTTTTTTCAATTCTCAGTCAAACAAAACAATCAATCAAGGTAAAAAACTTAATCAATGATATAATACAAACAGATAAAATCTCAATCACTTGTGATTTGGTTTGACCTTTGGCGCAAAAATTGTTCTTAAAAGTGACTTATGAATTTATATACTTTGTATATTCAAGTCAACTATTTATACTTATGGGCTTCAATGTACAGACTTTTGATTTATTAATAAGAAGGCACTTAATACCAATTTTTGTGTGAGAAGTCAAAAGAAAACTCTCAACACCGTGATATACGACTTACTGTTTATTTAGAAACGCTGCTCTCTGGCAATAGAATTAGTGTATCTTTATTATCTCGTAAGGTTCAGTAAGTGAGGTGGATTTTCCGAGAAAATCAACGTTAATTGATCTAACTGAAAGTGACTTTCAAAGCTGTGACTTAAGAAACAAGAGGGCGCTGAGCGGTGTTTCTCGAGGTATTAAAGTTTTTAAACCATGTGTTTTATTGATATAGGACAGTATTCTCTGTGTGATATCGGATAATTGTAATTCTTCCTCTCCGTATCCTGTGTAGGATAGTCAGCGAATGTTTTGTAGTGTAAATAGAATAGTGAGGAATACATCTAAATGTCAAACTCAGTAACTTATGGAATAAGTAGATACTGGCTTTTACGGCGTGAACTATTGGTTCCTACTTAACGGTATTATTAAGTATTCCCATGTAACCATTTATTACATACGAATGTCTTCATAATATTCTATTACATGTATGTTTTTCTACTTATTCTATAAGTATTAAGCTTATACTATATTTTTTATCATGATAGGAATTATCAAAAGATGATGGAGGGTCAAGCCTAGCGAATGGGACTATTAACTAATTAACCCGGGTCCATAGGTTCCCTACTCAGTTTTTAGGGGTCTTGTGCAACTGTCGCTTTACGTTAATATGACTTTGATTGAGAATCCATCGGAGGAGGCTTTTTATCGAAACAAATGTCAATACTACCAAGATGTCATATAAGTATTATTGTTGATGGCTGCCTCATAGTAAGCGGTTGCGTATACTATGTAACACATGGAATCATTCACACGTCGTTGACCTTTCCTTGTTGCCCTGCATGAGCTTTGGCAGCCTCACCATACCCAAGGCCACAACATTATTATTACCTGTACTATATTCTATACCTCAATAACACGTTCTTACTACTTAGAGCTATTAATAATAATGCTTAAAGAACGTATAAAACATTCAGATGAGGTGGTTAGATCTGTTGTAACCGAACAATAGGAGCTAGCCAAACTAAAAAAATACGGTTATACCTAGCTATTTGTTTAGGTGCCTTGTGCCATAAATATAAAAAGTATGTCGTGGTTTTGAACTGCAGCAATGGAGGTCACCAAAATACCTATCAGTCCAAAATGCGTGATCGCCATGTTTTCTGACAAAACAATATCACATCAGTTATCCGGAGTCGGAAAGAATGTGGTGATTTTCTTTTAGAAATTCTTTGCTGAACTACCGGAGAGTTACAATGTGCAGGACTGAACGTTTTTCCCGAGGGTAACAAATTGCCAACTTACTGACTTCGGGACTTCTAGCGAGATTTTTTTAAAGATACTTATTAAGTTGAACTCGGATTTGAACCTTCATTATATGCGGTTAATACGCTACTGCTATACCAACGTGGGTGTCCTACAGAGTGAACTAATCACCGATGAAAGCCACAATAGCAGGATCTTGACCAGGTGCACCATATTGCAATATATGATAAGATAAATGTGCAGTGCATGTTTGCAATAAGAATATTAAACAATGTATTTACACTCTGTAGAATGTTAGAAGCACTAAAGTGCAATAGTGTTACTATGTACATACGTATGTAAAACAAAAATCGTATTTGAGCAGCGTTGTCCAGCTCATTGTATGCGCTGAATAATTCGGCAAATGCATCGTACACAAACAAAAGCTTTAGGATTTCACAAATGGTTCACGCTGGTACGAAAATCGAGTTTCGTAGATACAAGCCTATAAAAATGAATTTGTTATTTCTTAATGGAAATAAATTTTGTATAGTTAGAAAATACTTAAAATGTCATATTTATAATATACCATGTATTATTCAGACGTAATTTTTTGGGTTCCGTAGCCAAATGGCAAAAAACGGAACCCTTATAGATTCGTCATGTCTGTCTGTCTCTCTGTCTATCCGTCCATATGTCACAGCCACTTTTTTCCGAAACTATAAGAGCTGTACTGTTGAAACTTGGTAAGTAGATGTATTCGGTGAACCGCATTAAGATTTTTACACAAAAATAGAAAAAGAATACAATAATTTTCCTCATACATAGAACTAGAACCTAAATTTTTTTTTCATCCTACCCATACATGTGGGGTATCTATGGATAGGTCTTTAAAAATGATATTGAGGTTTCTAATATTTTTTTTTTTAAAACTTAATAGTTTGCGCGAGAGAAACTTCCAAAGTGGTAAAATGAGTGCCCCCCACCTGTAACTTCTAAAATAAGAGAATGATAAAACTAAAAAAAATATATGGTGTACATTACTATGCAAACTAACAACGAAAATTGGTTTGAACGAGATCTAGCAAGTAGTTTTTTTTTAATACGTCATAAATCGTAAACTGCAATTTGCTTTCATTTAATCAACTGAAATACTTGCTGCTACGGAACCCTTCGTGGGTGAGTCCGACTCGCACTTGGCCGGTTTTTTTTTATGCGTAATATTTTCTGTGGCACGATTAATGAACTCATCTTTTGATATTCTTTGATATATTGCAATCGCGAGCAGAACTTCGGTACTAACAAAAAAATTTTAATTTGTTTCATTTTGTTCATAATGGTTTAACTATAAACGTGTAAAGTCAAGGACTACAGAGCACCTTCCATCCTATATAACATTCGCTGTTGGGATTGTAAACAACAGTAAATAAAATTTTTGAGCAGAAAATAACGTAATACAATAAATATAAATACTAAAGTGTAAACATTGATTTAACGCAGGTGTTCGAAGTATATCCAAAACTGATTAATTATACCATACTTATTCCATTACTACTGTTTCCGATTTAGACAGTCAATGAACATTGACTGTCTAAATCTGTCTGTTCGGGAGAAGAAAGGTACTCTTTTGTCCTTGACTTAACGCTTATAGTTAAAGGATTTTTTATGAAGAATTACTATTTTTTAGGACCGCGTGATTTGGAATATGCCAAATAATATCAAAAAATGAATACATTAATTGTGCTAGAGGGAATATTGCGCAATAGCTCGGTTCCAGAGATTTTCACTTTTTATATTTTGTCCCATTTTATTGTTAAATCTGAACAAGGTACATAAATATGAAATATAGTGGCCCGGTACGTGCTTCGCTACGTATAAGGCATAGTAATAAAAAAAATGATTATTAAGTTAATTTATTCAAACAAAAAATATTTTAAATTGCTAAAAGATGTTGATTTTACACTTTTTCAAGACGTTTTTTAAAATTTTCTCTACGTACAAACCTTCCCTGAACTTCCACGAATAAATCAAGACCAAAATTAGCCAAATCGGGAAAGGCGTTGTTGAGTTATAACATTACAACGAAAAGTGGCATTGATTTTTATATATATAGATATAAGTTTTTTATAACCATACGACGTTGATTTTCAATAAGAAAATACGAGTAAATTTTTCATTGGCCTGTGTCTATGAAACTCGATTTTCGACCCAGTGTGCGGTTGGATAAACGCCATGATTGAGAATTGGAATGTTTGTTCAGCTACGCCTACGCATACTTCCATACTATTAAAGTTGAATACCTCGTTGATCTAACGGTAGTGTTTTCAACAGATTATGGTGTCCTTGGTTTTAATTTTGGGATTTATCTTTAAGAAAAAATTCTAAGTATTAGTCCGAAGTATAGGAGTTGGCGTTATTACACACCCGTGCCTCGTTGAACACGTAAACCGGTCCTGTATGTGATCTCACTCCGTTCGTGTCACTAGTCGTCCCATTGGATCATGAAAGTGATGGAATATACTTTCTGTATAACACCAGAATTGGTAAGTTCTGCATAAAATAGCCTCTTTATAAGTATTTCTAATTAATTAACTTGCTTTTTTATTAGAAAAAAAAAATCATTATGAATATTGGTCTCAATTAGAGCGTGAAGCGTGCGGCGGCTGTCACCGTAACTGTACGAATTAACCGTCTCTCCGAGAGTAATTACACCGAACTTCATTTAACTTCCGCAGCTCAGTCCAAATACCAGTACCGCTAAGCACTGTACTTACTTTACTTAGCCCGTAACAAAACGATGCAATTTTAAGTAACGGTCCGGCGGGATAAGTCGAAAGCGTATATAGCTTAATGTACTTATGGAAGTTAAGTTTTGCGTGGAACTGTTACGTTCTTGCTAAATAGTTTCTGAGATAGCAGCAACTTCTGATAACGATAGGAGTTGGGATATTATTTCATTTTGTTTGGAACACATACCCCTTTAATAACAAAACGAATATTAAAGTCTAAACAAGCTTGTTTGCTTGCTTTTTACGCCTGTCGTGGGTTCGTTTCCCACCCAGGATAGATATTTGCATGCATGAACATGTCTGTTTGTCCTGAATCTGGATGTAATTATCTATGTATGTGTAATGTAATGAAATATAATATTATAGATTTCTTTGTCAATTAGTTAAAATAGGTATACGTGTGCGAATATTGCATAGGTTGCAACTTGAACTTAGGTGCTGCGTAATTAGAACATTATTGTACTTTATGTTTAATATTTTTGGTATTCAATAAAATGACTCTGAACGAGTAAGATGTTTTTATTCACAACACCTGAACACCCAGCATATTACATGGCGACCCTTGCCTTTGGCACCGTCTAAAGAACATATAAATCAAGATTTCAAGGAAGAAGATTACAATATAGAAGATTTCAAGACATACCATGGGAAAATCTGCGTCAAAAGAGCAAGTTGTGATCGCACAGAATGCCAACGGACAAGCTTCTGCAACGACATCGCAATACCACACAGAACGCTTGGAGTCCATAGAATTCTTGGTCACCATAGCTATAGTTATATTATGTATCGCCGTTGTATACTACGTCCTCAAGAAATGCAACAAGCACCACGTACGCAACTTGCAACGAGAACTGAACAGAAATAACTTGGCCACTATTTCTCGTGCTGACCTGACCACGACTGCCGTATAACAAGAAAGAAGAAAGAAGGTTTGGAGGTGTCCAGGGTATAGCCCGGCCCAAACCGTCAACACACGTAACTGCAGCCCAAGTCATCAGCAGTGTCGCCACGAGGTACACAACGCCACGTCAGCGCCAGCCCAACTCCTCACCAGCCACGTGCTTGTACCGGTCTACGCGCAGTCCAACGTAAAGGTTATGTTTTATTAGCTATTTTATCTTTAGAAGTATGTAATTTTCATTTTTCTTAACCTATATTACGTAAATAGATATGCATTTTTATTATCTAGTTAAATATTATGTCTAGTTTGATTATACAGTTACATGAAATCCGTAATTCGTTAAATTATCTTAGAGATTATTTAGTTAAATTAGGACCTGAAAGAAGGCAACTAAATCTTGGTCAGACAAAGATAAGTGAAGCGAAAAAGTTGTATTCCTCCTTTGAAAGTATTTTGTCTCTGTTGCACTTAGGAATAGAACGCAAGGAAATTAGTACAAGTGATATCACTGCTATTCATAAAATAATAAGCGACGTACATATTTTATATAATAAAATAATTACTTTATCTACTTTTGAAGAGGCTAAGCAAGTCAAAATGTCTACAAAAAAAGAATTTGACTTAAAAACTGCAATTTCATTGTTGCCAGTAATGTCTGGACAGGAATCTGTTACTAAGTCACTCATTGATTGTATTGAGTTGTATAATAAAATGATCCTAGATTCGTCATCGCAAGAATTAATTAATTTTGTTCTTAAAACTAGACTTTCTGAAAGTGCAAAATTGCGTATGAAATCGACTTACGACACCGTCGATAACCTTTTAGCTGACATGCATAAATTTTTAATACAAAATAAATCCCAGGTAGCATTACAATGGAAATTACACCAGTGTAAGCAGGGTAATCGTTCCATTGAGTCATTTGGCAATGAATTGGAAAAATTGTTTGTTAATTTAACTATTGCCCAATCAGAAAATAGCCCCAATTCTTACGATGCTTTCAAAACCACTAATGAAAGAATTGCCATAAAACGTTTCGCAGACGGTTTGAGTGACCCCAGATTGAGTACCATTATAGCGGCTAGAAATTTTCAATCTTTACCGGAAGCTATCAGGAGTGCCATGGACGAACAATCCTTGTCTTCGTCATTCCAAATTATGAACATTAAGCGTCATAGTTACTCCAATCGCGGGCATAGAAACTTTAATAACCGTTTTCGAGGACATTACAATAATAACTATAATCCATTTAATTACAACCACGGTAACGCGAGATCACCGGGCGCAGCGTCGGGTAACATACCGTCGCATCGCGGACAGTTTAATCGTGGCCGCGGTAGAACTTTTCATAGAGGTCAAAATAATAGGCATTACGGCATTAAGTCAAACAGACCCTCTGTCCAAGTTCAGCACACTACCCACGATGAGTCGACTAGCAATACCAGTTCGCGCGAAATTGTAACTCCCAATGTCGCAACGAACGATTTTTTTCGTTAATTCGCAAAATTTTATTTTTAATTTTAATAATAGTAGTACTGTAAGATTTTTAGTGGATAATGAAGTGATTAATCTTTTAGTTGATAGCGGAGCCAGTCTTTGTGTACTAAAGTACGAATGGCTTAGTAAAAACCGTAAGTTGTTGCAACAATTGCGTAGTGATAGAATAAGCATTAGAGGCGTAAGTGGTAGGTTAGAGTCAGAAGGCTACATTTTTCTAAACTTATTTTATAATAACGAAGTATTTAGTGAAAAATTTTATGTTTTTAAGAATATGTCTTGCACTGCAAATGGAATATTAGGAGATAATTTTTTACAGCGTTATGAAGCAATTATTAACTATAGAGATAGTATATTACAACTTTATAAGAATAATAAACATATTCCTATTGAAATTCATTATAATGCCAGGTATAGACATTCGATACCGCCTCGGTGCGAAGTATTAAGGTTCATCCCAACTACGTCGACATGTGACTGTGTAGTTTTATCAAAAGAAATCCAGCAAGGAGTTTTCGTCGCTGGTATTATTTCGCAACCAAATAATGGTCGCATCCCGTTAAGAATATTAAATACTACGGATAACGAAGTAGAGTGTGATTTTCAAGATCTTACTGTTTATGACATAAATAACTTTGATATTAGTAATTTTTCGGAAAATACAAATAGCGTAAATCGCGTTAAAACATTATTTGAGTTATTGAATTTATCGAATATGAACTCAGAGGAGAAACGTAGCATCGAACATATTTGTGCAAAATATGCTGACGTTTTTCATCTTCCAGGTGACAAATTAACAACCACAAACATAATGACACATACAATAACTTTTAAAGACAACGTTACACCCACTTATATAAAGCCTTATAGGATTCCTCATTCCCTGAAAAAGGAGGTGCAAAAACAAATAGATGAAATGTTAGCAAACGATATAATAGAAGAAACCACATCGGAGTGGTCCAGCCCAGTCTTGCTAGTCCCTAAAAAGTCGGATAGATCTAATGAAAAGAAATGGAGACTAGTTATTGATTACAGACAGTTAAATAACCAAATTAAGGATGATAAATTTCCGTTACCAAATATAACAGATATCTTAGATTCTCTGTCAGGTAGTATTTTTTTTTCAGAACTGGACCTTTCACAAAGCTATTATCAGTTATCATTAGAGGAAAATTCGCGAAAGTATACAGCATTCAGTGTAAACAAAATGTACCAGTTAGAGTTAGATCCAAACTCACGAAAATACACAGCCTTCACTACTGATAAAATGTATCAAATGAAGCGTACTATGGGTTTGAAAACATCTCCCAGTGTGTTCTCAAGATTGATGACTATTGCTATGTCAGGTATTAATTATAAAAAAGCCTTTATTTACCTTGATGACTGTGTTGTGATAGGAAAAACGATGGAAAATCATAATAAAAACTTAATTACAGTTTTAGAACGCTTACGAAAAGTCAATTTAAAATTAAATCCAATAAAATGTGAATTTTTGCGCACTGAAATAGTATATTTAGGTCATAGAATAACATCACATGGCATTCTTCCTGACGACAGCAAAATTAAGGCCTTGTGCAACTATCCGGTGCCATCGAACTCAGATGACGTCAAGCGCTACTTAGCATTTGCTAATTATTATAGACGTTTCATACCTAACTTTGCTAATATTGCGTACCCATTAAATAAATTATGTAAAAAGAATGTAGAGTTTAAATGGACGTCCGAATGTGACAAATCTTTTCACGAGTTAAAATCTGCTTTAATATCACCGCCCGTATTGCAGTATCCTGACTTTTCGGAAACGAATATTTTTCAGCTGCGAACAGATGCTTGTAAGACTGGATTAGGCTCGGTTTTGTCTAATAGTAATGGTCACGTAATTGCTTACGCGAGTCGTAACTTAACGTCCGCAGAAAGTAGATACCCTATAATTGACTTAGAATTACTAGCTATAGTATGGGCAGTAAGGCATTTTAGACCATATCTGTATGGCAGAAGGTTTAAAATCTTTACCGATCATAAGCCATTAGTATATTTATTTAGTTTAAAGGATCCCTCTAGTAGACTTACGAAGTTTAGACTGTATCTTGAAGAATATGACTTTGAAATTGTGTACATCCCAGGGCGAAATAATGCAGCTGCAGACGCATTAAGTCGAATCCCTATGACAATGACCTGTGATGATTTAAAATCTATTGGAGAACAAGTAGTTTCTGTACTGACGAGAGCACAAACAAAAAAGTTAACGTCTCAGATATCTACTGATAACAATAATTTGACTGAAGAATGTTCTACCAGTAGCAGGCCTGATCAACCTGAGACTGTGGAAATTCTTAAAAAACCCAAGGATGTGATAGAATTAGTTTTTATAAATGACAAAGATTTTAGTAAATTGATTTCTCACTGTTCTGGGATAGAATACTGCATCTATGCACCTTCGCGTTGTACTATATACCTAAATACTCGATCGTTATCTACCCCGTCGGAGTTAGCGAGAGACTTAGGATCGTTGTGCGAAAAAGAAAATATAAATGAAATATTAATTATTAAGAATAGAGAAAATGCAACAAATATAAAAATACTTGCAAGTCATATGAAAAAGTTGCAAATTAAGTTACCCAGAATTTTAATTACAAGAGATA
Source organism: Pseudoips prasinana (assembly GCA_951640165.1). Taxonomy (NCBI): domain Eukaryota; kingdom Metazoa; phylum Arthropoda; class Insecta; order Lepidoptera; family Nolidae; genus Pseudoips; species Pseudoips prasinana. The sequence goes on from OX621243.1 coordinate 22,697,339, forward strand.
TAATTAAAATTTTTAATCACGAGGATAAAAAAATAATATTGAATGACTTTCATTTGTTACCCACTAGTGGACATGCAGGGATAAATAGAATGATAGGCAATTTAAAAAGATATTACTACTGGCCAGGTATGACGAATGATGTCATTAATTACGTAAAAAAGTGTCAACAATGTCAATATAATAAATTCCCTAATCGTCTTGTAAAAGAGCCGATGGTTATAACAAATACTGCAAGTTCAGCATTTGAACGTGTCGCGTTAGATATTATGGGTCCATTACCGACTGATATCAACAATAATAAGTACATCTTAACATTGCAATGTGACTTATCTAAATTCGTAGAGGCATATCCCATGCAGAGTAAGGATTCCGAATCAGTAGCCAGAGTCTTCGTTTCGAATTTTATTTTGAGATACGGAGTACCTAAACAAATCATTACAGATAAAGGTACAGAGTTTTTGTGTAATATTATGGAAAATGTGTGTAAAATATTAAAAATAGAACATTTAAATTCCACACCTTATCACCATGAGACTATAGGCTCATTAGAAAACAGTCACAGACATTTAGGCTCATATCTTCGAATTCAGTGTGATAGGAATAATATTGATTGGAGTGATTGGTTACCATTTTGGTCATTCTCTTACAATACTACAGTGCATTCAGAAACAAAATACTCACCATTTGAGTTAGTGTTTGGTAAATGTTGTAAATTGCCGTCAGATTTTGGAACTTCAGTTGAACCTTTGTATAATTACAATGATTACCCAAAAGAAATGAAATATCGTCTACAGCGAGCACAATACGATGCCCAGCAGAATTTGTTAACAAATAAATTTAAAAGAAAACTTATGTATGACAAAAAAACTTACTCCATAACTTACCAAAGGGGTGACCTAATTCTTATAAAAAACCAAACAGGTAATAAACTTCAAACATATATAACGGTCCCTATGAAGTTATTGAGGAAGTTTCACCTAATGTTAAGATCTTAAAGGATAATAAAGAATATATTATACATAAGAATAACACTAAAAGGTATTTTAGTTAGCATTAAGCTTTTATTGTATTCTTAATTGTTATAAATAATTTTAAATATATTTGGTTTATATAAAAATACTTATATGAAATAATTGGGTAGGTATAATATTTTAAATTTGATATTTTGTAAGTTTTTTTTCTCCTTAAAAAGGGGAAGGTGGCAACAGACATTTTTCGGGGGAGTTGTAATGTAATGAAATATAATATTATAGATTTCTTTGTCAATTAGTTAAAATAGGTATACGTGTGCGAATATTGCATAGGTTGCAACTTGAACTTAGGTGCTGCGTAATTAGAACATTATTGTACTTTATGTTTAATATTTTTGGTATTCAATAAAATGACTCTGAACGAGTAAGATATGTTTTTATTCACAACACCTGATTAAATACCCTGATAAACGTATGATTTACAAAAGAAAAGTAGTATATCAGTTATCTGGTTTCCAAAGTACAAACTCTGCATAGTGTGTGAATAATTTCCCAGGATATTTTTATAATTATTCACAATCTTAGTCTGGAAGAGATCAAACAAGGCCGCCATTATTACAGTCTTTTAAAATGTGTTGATATTTTACTGGTATGATAGAAAGATTATTTACTAAGTTCGTGGCATAATTTACAATAATGCGGGGGTCAAAATCTATTGATATTTTTATACACTACGAAGAATACATAATAACCGAAGAACTGTCAAAAATCTCCCATTCCAGCTGTAACTTTCGAATATCTAAAAGAACAACTGACCGGGCATCTACCCTTCTAACACAACAGATGCTTAAGAGATTTTGGAATCCAGTATTGATCTGTTATGCACTATTAATAATAAAATCATTTATTTTCAGACCAGCAGATCCATAGTGTTAGTTACAATATAGCTTACAGGCTATGTTAGTATACATAATGAATTCATACCACATGGGCAGACTCACCGAACCTTAACAACATGTAGCTCGGTGAACCTACCAACCAGGGCTGAATCTAACTGTTCACCCACCATCCTCAGGACTCTGTTCGGACTACGTTGCACCCTGTTCATCAGTGATGCAATCTTTTTTCGCATTACTGCATAAAGTCATCCACGCAAGCATCGGCAAACATACCTGACGCACTACAGAAGCGTGGGAGCCGGAACAGAGCCCTAAAGATGTTGTTGTATTGAACGCGTAGGGCATTGTAGGATTTCTGAGTGTAGCTGGCCCACAGGCTACTCGTGTAAAATACTTGGCAATATGCTTTAAAAAGCGTGACCTTGACCTCAGCGGTACACCGAGCAAACCGCCAACATATTGCCACGTACCGACAATGACCTACGCTCTCTCTCAATATCCAGATCATCACACATGTTTTCGGTGACTATATGGCCTAAATACTTAAACTGCGTGACACGGTTCAAAGTCAGTGCGTTAAGTATGAGTTGTGGTATAATGGATGGCCCTTTATTGTTAGATTTAAATAACATGAACTCACTCTTTTTTGAATTGTACTTCAAACCGTGTGACACGGCATAAGACTCACATATCCTCAACAGCTGTCTAAGACCCCCAATTGAAAGACTCAAGAGCACCATGTCATCTGCGTAACTCAGGTTATTTACGCACACACCATCCACAAAGCATCCGACATGTGTACTGCTAAGCTCCTTAATCAAGTCATTGACATAGATCATATTAAAAAGACGAGGGGATGTCAAACCTTCCTGTCTCACCCCACATTTCATATAATACTCATCAGAATATGAATTTCCCCATCTCACAACATTTACCTGCTTGCTGTACCAATAGGAAAATATTGTGATAATATCAGGAGATACACCAGCGTCTCTAAGCTTTGTCCACAGCCTGTTATACGAAACCATCTCAAAGGCTTTGGATAAATCCAGGAAACATGCATAAACAGGAGTCTTCCTTTTGACATAATAATTAACGCTATGTTTTAAAGCTAATATATATAGCACTTTCCGTAGCAAGACCTGCCCGAAACCCAAATTGCGTATCCTGCAACGATGACGTCACTCTGTCAAGCTGCTTGTCCAGTAATCCATCAAAATCATTAATGCATTATATAGCCTCATTCTAATTCAAGTCTTTGTACACTAAAATTTATTAAAATTTTGTGCAAGAATTACACTGACTAAACGTTAGGCATTATAATACAGTAATTAAGCTTCAATCTTCGTCGCCGTTAGCCACATGGCACTTGGCGAAATTATATTATTTTACAGCGAAACAAACTTAGCGGGTTCATCTACTACCGGTATCAACACGTCCCAGTTGAGACGGTCCGGCGAAACATACTCAAGCATGTATACGGGATTTGTTCTAAATAGGCAATCAAATCACAGAATATACCATTATTCAAATCTTCTGTACTGTGTGTCAAACATTAATTCATATTTTCAAATGCTTGTTTCCACAAGATGTAAGGCTAAAACTATTGTAGATCTTAGAATTGGTTATAGATTTTCAAAATAAAATTTATATTATAACGTCGAATGTGATTATTATTCAATATATTTTTGTGTTATTTCGTAGTTCGATCGTGTTTTAATTCTATTTATTAAGTACCAATACACAAAAATGGACAATAGTTACCTAAAACTGTCCCTATAATAAACGCTTCTAAAAATGCTTTAGAACTTTTATAAATTGTGAGACTGGGAGAACTTTTTCGCAATAATTTATAGGTACCTATATTCATTATTTTCAGTACCTTAAGGACTCGTAAACTTTGACGCTAATGATAAGTTATGGAGTAAGTAGTTGGTAAACTCTACAGGAATATTTTTTTCTTTCCGGTTTGGCACTTACCTGCCATTTAGTCCCGCGCCTACGGCAACAGCTAAGGACGAATTTTTCTCAAATAAATTGAGCGGAACGGAGCAAAATAATGTTTTCGCCGGGAATATTAGAGACCGATCGAGTGCCTGCTCTAAAATATTTAAAACGGAGTAGCTGTTTGCTTTCTGCGTAAGTCAGGTAAGTATCTTATTCGAAACGAGTGATTTGTTGTCGAGAAAATAACCAAGAACAATTATTGTGTAATGATTTTGACGTAACCTATTTTCCTATAGAAGCGCTTTTAAGCAGTATTTGCGTACGCATCTCAGGATTTTCATTACTATCTAACTTAACTTTTCATGGAATAAATCATACTATTGATCGAGCTTTTGCAAAAAAGCGAAACACAAAGTCGTACAAAAACAAAGAGGTTAATTTTATCTTTAACTTTGATATTAGTATTTTCTTTTAACTCTTGACTATCCCATTATCTATTAAGTTAATTTGGATACTAATAAGGACTGATATTACTTTTTTTATTTATTTATTCAGGAAACATACAGTCGTTAACAAACAATACAATATAAGACCAAATTACAATAAGACCAATTACATAAACTTGAGCGCTTGTAAATCTAATTTTGTTTCATATGAATTCCTCGCAAGTACGATCACGTAACATATCCGTAACAATATTAAATGGTTCTTAATCTGGATTAACACTAATCGAATATTACGTCTCCTTTTCAATATCCGGCACGCTTGCTAGTATCAGTTTTACCTATAATAGCGTTCTCCTAGCGACAAAAGCCCAATAAGACTGATTTCTTCTTCTACTTCTTCACGGTTCAAGCTGTCATAACTTCAAATGTTACGACGAATACAAAATACCCGGCCCATAAAGAATAACAGGACCACCCCATACCTTCCCGTGGATGTCCTAAAAGGTGACTGAGGGATACACCAGGTAGTCGGGCAGCAGCCCCATCTGCGTACTTGTTACCACCTAACTGGGGTCGCCAACTCGCATGCTACGCCTCCAAATAGCAAAAGAAGGATGTGGACGACTTTAGGGTGATAATGAATAGTGTGCCAACTGTATCTAAATGCTACTTCTAGTTCCTATTAGATACAGTCATATTTTATATTAAAAATACGAAAGGTCTTTTCAATGTTCGCTCCGGCTCCATGAATACATTCCAAATGACCGAGTGCTAATGGACTCGTGGCTCTAAAGTGTGCCAACATAATAATAATGTAGACTACTCATGTGTGGCTATAGGATACGTAGCACCGTTCCGTCCCACGCAATTAGCCGTTGATTCACTGAAGGCGCTCTACGGTCGTAGTAGAAGCCATTAGGTATAAGTAATTTCGTTAACATTTCAGTTTAAAACTCGGGTCAATGAATTTAGTGTGGGTGCATAGTGCATGTTTCCGTTAATAGGAAGCTATTGGCTTCCTATAACGGAAGCATGCACTATGATGTAACCTTATTAGTATGTATATAAAAGTTGACGGGCCTGTTGTCGTGTTTGTTAAATGCTTGCCTTTCACGCCGCATGTCGTGGGATCGATTCCCACCCACGACATATATTTGTGTGCATGAACATGTCTGTTTGTCCTGAGTCTGGGAGTAATTATCTATATAAGTAGGTACGTATTTACAAAAGAAAACTAGTACATGTAATATATTTATCAGTTATCTGGTGTCCATAGTTCAAGCTCTGCTTAGTTTTGGGATGGTCCGTGTCTGAATAATGTCCCAGGATATAATAATAATTATTATTAAATATATATAGAGATATAAAGTTCGTACGCTAGGCTGTTCTGAAAGGTTATTTACGAAGGCATATAAAATGTTTATCAACGTTTAATTTTTTAGTTCTGTATTACAGTCAGGTATTTAAACTCATTACGACACCTAATAAGCTTAGCATTGACACATTTATGTATGAACTTATTATGATAATACGGATTCTGTCATGCATAGAATAGTGCAAAGAATAGGTATTGGATATCTCACGGCGGTTTCAGTTGCAAGCAATAGTAATAGACAGCAATATTTTAAGAGAAGAACCTCTGCGAGTAAAATGTTGCTATTGCAAAAATACAAGCGTCTCAAATATTGACCGAGATGTTTTCCATTACATGACAGCCATTTTAAATTAGAACCGCAATTATAATATTTTTTTACTCTTACACTATGCATTGACCTTATTATTTCAATCCTATTTTACTTATTTGACATTATTTTGGTACTTTTGATATAATTTTGTTACTTTTGACATTATTTTACTGTTCAATCTATTGATTTTTTATACTAATGCAATGCAATGCGTGGAATATAATGTAGATATATACTGATTCTTAAATACTAATTATTTTCACTACATGGAGCATCCATGTAGTAAAAATAATTATTTAAGATGATGTAAAAATAAAAAAAATTGTTCGCATGCCTTAATTTAAGATAAATGTAGAGCACTATACCAACACTGTAACAACTTATACTTTTACCTGTATTCTGTGAATAAAGATTATTATGATTATACAAAACGTCCCTATAAACAACGCTAACTATCCTGAGTCGGAGGAAAAAGGATGCCCGTCACTTAGTTAGTAGATAATATTCTATTTATTAGTTGGCTACAACATCGTCTCACCTCTATTATCTGATAAAGCAGTGAAAGCCTCCAATAACTATAACTTATAAAAGAAAATTCAATAAAAATACAGGCAGAAATGGAAAGTTATCATTCAAATTCGCCTGTTGGCGTGGTTGGCAAATGCTTGCTTTTCATGCCGGAGGACGTGAGTTCAGTTATCTGGTTTCCATAGTACAAGCTGTGCTTAGTTTGGGATCAGATGGTCGTGTGTGAATAACGTCCCTGGATATTATTAAATTTACTACGACCCTCACAAGACCATCGGGCCATCTTGTATGGTGCCGGCTGAAGCTGCGTCTTCTGGTTCGTGGTCGCCACTTGAGAACTTTCGGTTACTTCGGTTTACCTGCGGATTTTAACATTACTGACTTGATCTCGAAGGAAAACTCGGAGCATCATTTTCTCCATTGCTCTTGGGGTGACCTTGAACCGTTCTATGAGGTCCGTAGTGAGCGACCACGTCTCTGTTCCATACGTCATCAATGGCAACATACACTAGTTAACGACTTTCGACTTGAGACACCAAGTAATCCAAGTTGATAGTTTGGTAATAAACCAAAAAAAAGAGTAATGCTCACATGAGCTCCCTTGTTAGAACCGTGTAATCTGACACGGAAAGAGGCCGTAACAAAATGCAACAAGAAGTATCCCATCGATATAATTTACGTTGTCATGCCCTTATTCCACAGGCATAGAATAAGGCTCTCAGAGATGAATTGCCTCATAAATAATAGCTTACGCTATCCTTCGTGAGACGCAGCCCACTTCGCAACGCTCATGCTACACAACATTTGGTGCCTGTAAGAATGTTCTATTTTTCCTTATAAAATTCTCGGTAAGAATGGAATAAAATTTATGATTGAGTCGGGCCATACTGTGGGACAGTTTAGGAATTTCAGCTGTGTTTGTTGCCAGGAAACGAATGGATGGCATAAACTATATGGAACTTATCGTTAGTGATGTAGTAGAATGTGTTTATCATTAAAACTAGCTGTGCCCGCGGACTTCGTTTCGCGTTATAAATATTTATGTCCCTGCCCGTTTATCCCGCAACTTGGATTACATTATTCAAAATTAAATAAAAATGCGTTATTACTTTGGAATTTTTCATAGCCCATGACACTCCACAATAACGTAGCTTTCTATTGGTGAAATAATTTTGAAAATCGGTTCAGTAGATCCAGAGATTACCCCTTACAACGACACAAACTCAGAAACGTTACCTCTTTATAATATTAGTATCTTTTCTTACACGTATACAAGCACCACCCAGACTCAGCAATTACATATGGGTCACTTAATTAGCTGGCTTGAACGTGGACCGAACCCTAAAAATGTTCGCTCCTAGGTGATAATAACTAATTCATTATAGATATTATGGATGCGATCTAGTAATAAGATATTAATACTAATTACATTATGATTACTAATTATATTAGAAGTAACGGTTTTGTAAGTACCTATTGTTTCTGACGGCATGTAAATAAAAATAAATTAACTCATTTACATTCTCGCAAATTAGTTAATTTATTTTTGTTATTGTCTGTACATAGTAATATAATTTTAATTTTCCACCCTAGATTTTAACTCTAGACCATTTTTTACTCAATATAAATATTTGCCACCAATGTTTAGAAATCTGGTGAAGTGCAATAATAGAAATAAATAGACCAGGCATGGCATGCCATTTAATACACATGTTTATTGAAAGTCTTTGAGCCTATGTTCCTGTGGATGATAATAAAATAAATCTGAACTCAGTGTTAAAGGATTGATTAAAAGAATTCGAAACCTTGTTTATAACATATCTTTATCTTATTTCCTTATTTTAAATATCGCCTTTCTCATTGTATTGAATTTAAGGCGCTGCCTCGTGTTCGTTGAGGCTGGTGACCTTAACAAACTCGAGTCATATGCGCACAATAACAGGTACACCTAGGTACCTGCACGGGAGCAGCATACCCGCGTTCCCAGGGCTTCCCACATCAGGCGCCAAGAGAAGTCCACGGCAGGTTAAGTTTAGTCGGTGCGAGTCCGACATACCCATCCGCAGACACTTTAGACGTATGTATTCCCCCCTGACATAACAAAAAAAAAATCATCTAGGTACCTGGTTCCTAGTTTTCTCACTCATTTAGTCTTTCAAATGGGACGTTAATGCAGGCTGGAGAGAATGAAGGTGTAGTATCGGTGGCTTCGTTGAGTGTGACGAGAGTGTTAAAGCACCTACATCACTACTTTCATTGGAATAAAAATCCCTTTAAATATTTTATGACCAGGAAGTCAATTTTAGAACTCATTTATTGCAAATAAAACTGAAGCAAATTCCGTATATATAAGTAAACAATTAATAATTATGTTTTGGGACCCAATGAACCAAAAATAAAAGATCAAAAGAAAATTAAAAGTAAACATTAAACAAGGGGCGAGACTGTAAATGGTGTTTTCCTTTATCACTTTATTAAAAGTAGATAGTACCTACAGTATTTTGTGATAACGTTGTTTTCAGTGCGGATGTTATTCTATCAACGTTTGCGTTTTCATTAGGATTTGTCATTTCCAGAATAGGAAATTGTAGATCCGGGAACGCTTCGGCTGCAGCCGTCAGCGTTACGGTCGGAAGGAACGCACACCTGGCTGCATGACATACTGCTTGTACATTAACTCCTCACCTATCAACGGCATTATCTATCTTGGCAGGTAAGTGTATACGACCATGAGGAAATACTTTTATGTACGTATTGTCCGTGTGATTAGTATGTTTGTTTTATCGCCGAGCATAGAGTTATTAATACGAGTGACATCTTGGCATACTAAATACTCGTAGAAATAAATGAATATCTGGCACATATCAGATATTTCCATGGATACTAGACAAAGGATAAAAATACATATTATTATATACTTTCTTTTGTAAGACCAAGACCAGACCAAGACAAATAGTTCATGAATACGAACGAATATTTTTCTTGTGCGAGGATCTAACCCGCAACCTTTGCCTCAGAAGGCAGGTTTATCACGGACTGAGTCAAGGCGGTGGGGTAGTTACGGAATTGATTTTTCCCGCACTAGGGAACTGATTCCGTGTATCGGATACGTTACATAGAACTAAAACTCAATTTTTTTTTTCATCGTACCCATAATTGTGGGGTATCTAGTTCTTCAAAAATGATATTGAGGTTTGCATATTTTTTTTCTAAACTGAATAGTTTGCTACAACACTTCCAAAGTAGTAAAATGAGTGTCCCCACCTGTAACTTCTAAAATAAGATAATGATAAAACAAAAAAAAATATATGATGTACCATTGATGATGATTATCATGCAACTTCCACCGAAAATTGGAATGAACGAGATCTAGTAAGTAGTTTTTTTAATACGTCAAAAATCGTAAACAGCAATTTACCTTTTATTTAATCAACTGAAATACTTACTGCTACGGGACCCTTAATGGGCGAGTCCGATTCGCACTTGGACAGTTTATATATTATAATTTCGGAAATTAAGAATACGGCCCATCTGATTAACATGGCAACACAGACGCTTTACGGACCTTTAGAGTTTTGGTGCTATCGCGGAAAAGGATGCATCGAGTCATTGTTTCATTTTCAAAAACAGGTGTGAATTCGAGTTTTTATGTGTAAATATGGTGGATTTATATACATAGATAACATCTTCGACATCGTACACAAGCGGAGGAAAGTGCCATATTGCCCCGAATTACAATTTTCTGTGTTGAATCTATAACTCCATAGTAGCCTCTAGTAAAGCCTCCACTGTTTAACTGGGGCAGGACATAGACTATGACTTGACTGAGACAGACTTTACCTGACATTGACTTAATGACGAAAACAACGAAATGAAAAATATGAAAATATATACTACTGATGATGGCTCATAAGGCCGAAGAAGACAGGGCCGTTACATTTAATGTAAAATAAACTGACCCTTCACCGACCAGCTCTTATAGTAGTCCTTCACTGAGTAGGTAGGTACTTCTCTAGGCAACCTAGACTCTTCAAGCGAAAGAAAGCTACGTTTTGCCTCTCATAAATGTAGGTGCCGTTTAGTGAAACTCATGGGTCATGACTATGGTTACCAGAGTCAATATCTACGGACACAGGAACATTCAGCCGTTAGCAGTATCTTATTCCTTTCTTGTAATAACTTAAAGAGAAAGTTAAAGTGCTTTTTCCAACTTTGCCTATTTAAAGCCAACTATTTAACGCCTATACAAGTTCACACATCCAATTGGTCCTTTAATTGAACCGTAAATTGTCTTCTGGGCCTTTGAAGTCGTCTTTAATTAAAAAAATAAGTAATGCTAAAATGTATTGTAATTATTTTCAAAATTATATTTAACAACTGTTTCGAACTTATTGTCATTTTAGACACGAATTGAAACAGATAATTTACTTTATGCATACAATAAAGGAGAAGGAAACTTCTGGGCCCAGCAGTTAACTAGTTCAAATGTGAATTAAAAAAACCGTTATATTTTTCTAAAGGAAATCACAAAATATGGTATCATGTTTCTATCTAGGAAGCGAGAAAACTTAAATTAAGTTATGAAACGAAATAATCGATAAAATAATGATGAATTGCTCGCAATCGATTAAGAATAAATCGGTAAAATATCAAAATATGTTTGAAAATCGAGTGACAAGTGTTTTTTGTGGAATCGATTCATAGCAGATCGTATTCCTTTAATTTTTCTTCGGGCAACACTTCTCTGCCTGACAGCCTTTACATACTCTTTAACTGTCACTCGTTCGTTGTCTTTCGTTTTAAGTGCGCACGTATTTTCCATGTTTGATTTGTGGTTTTCTTCGACTGTAGTGACTGCACGGGGCGTGGGGGATCCAAACGGCCAGATCTTCGACATGTCACACTCTCCATGCATAAAACCATAACACAACCGAAGCCATTCAAAAATATTTTGTAAATAACTACAATGTTATAATTTTACCTCACTTTTACTATACTTCATATAACTTGATTCCTGGTTAGCCAAATTTCACCAAAATTTCAGTCTTGTTGTTATATCCTCTCACAAATAAGGCTAGTTTGATTCAGTTAACACCTGGGCCCAGGAATGTATGGAGTAATTTCCTTCTCCTTTATGTTATTAAAAGCTTCTTAATTGAGTTAAGATAAATGTAGAATGGATTGTATAAATTCGAGTCTGAACCACGGTACAGTGGCTGAGCGATTAACACACATTGGGATACCCCTTGATTCGTGGGTTCGATTTCCACCCACACTTAAATTAATACAACTCATATTAAAAGACGTCAGAAACTTGGTATTAATAGAATAAACTTAAATTTCATATCTAAAGAAAGGTCTATTGTAAAATAGTAGAGTTAAATAGATACCTCAGAACTCATATAATATACTGTTCCTAGTCCTATGTCACCCAAAGATAGGATGATGACACGGCAATGGTATCCGGACCATCGTTCGCACATTCTGGAACGCGGAGTCTCATAATACAAGTAAATATGTCCTTAAAATAAGGGTCCAAATACAATTCAATGCCTTTTTAATGCTGTCTGTGGTAATAAATTATCTTGTGTTTAAGTACAAAAAAAAACAAAAAATGAGGGTTTAAATCCTTTATTGATAGTTTATATAAAAATTTACCATAAACATTAATCATCTTTAGTTTAGGCAATACCTAGTTGAAATATCGAATTAATCTTATATGTTTAAGATATTGATAAATGTTATATAAGAGTAATAAAGAGGCAAAACTATATGTTAACTATAAAGGGAAATTCAATTTCTTATTAAAATTCAATGCATTTCTACGAAAATACGTGTCGTTTTGTAGGACAACGGTCCGAAATCGTTAACTACACCTAGTTATTATTTCACCGTTGTACGACCCATTTTCCATGTTGATAGAACTCCATCCATATTTAAGTACGGTCTACTAATAAATACAATCAGTGGACTGTAGAATGTTTACTGAGTTTTGATTAAATACAAATTGTTTAAAATTTTCACCACATTAATAATGATTTATTAAACTTAAAGATTATGTATACCGCTTGCGTAAATATAAATATTCCAACTACTCGGAGTATCTGTATATCTGAAGCGCTGTAGGGTTTCCGGTGTTCAATTCACCAAATCCGTGACCATAACCCCTACTCAATTTATGATCTGAGTCGCAGTAATTTACTCGGTGGGTTTCAAATGTACCTATGAGTTTATTGACTAGTTTGACGAAGCGTAGCGGGACTATTGCTTCCGCATGGAGGTCTGAAAGACCCCACTGAAACGGTTTTTCCATTAGATTTGTATTGGTGCTTGACAGAGTTTCGGTTAAAATGAAACTTATATTATAAAGGCGACAGTTTGTGAGTGTATATGTTTCTTACTTCTTCGCGTCTAAACGGCTAGAGCGATTTTAATAAAAAGTGGTGTGGAGTTAGATGACACCCTGGATTGGCTGGATTACCACATAGGCTATAATTTATAAAGTGTAACGCGGGTAAAACCACGGGGCACCGCAATCAATATATTTAACGCAGAAGGCAATATTCTTGTAGTTTTTTCTAATTTAGAAAGCAAGCTTATAAACAAATTGTCAATGAGATAAGTGGTCTAATAAACTGAAATTTGGCAATGGTACGCCTCTTGAGTGTTGCTGTCTTCTTTTTCGTTAATCAAACATGGACAAGCCAATTTATATTAAGCACACACTTTTTATAATATTTTTCCCAGAACGTTGCCCCTGGTGGTGATGGCAGTATCTATATGTGGTCAGCGTTTGAGGAAATATCCTTATTTTCGAGGTTATGTATACATCGAATCTACCACTAACAAAAGTCCGTCTAATGAACGCTATATATATATAATAATAATAATAATATCTGGGGACAATGTAACACAGATCATCCTAGCCCCAAACTAAGCAAAGCTTGTACTATGGGTACCAGGCGACGATATACATACTTATATACCTAGATAGATAAATACTTAAATACATAGAAAACATCCATGACTCAGAAACAAATATTCGTGCTCATCACACAAATATTTGCACTTACCGGGATTCGAACCCAGGACCACCAGCTTCGTAGGCAGGAGCACTACCAACTAGGCTACGGTGACCGTCAATGTATGAACTCGGGGAAGATATGGCGTGTTTGGTAGACACGCCGCAGGTCGTTGGTTCGAACCACCCAGAACAGATATTTGTGTGCATGAAAATGTCTGGGTGTAATTAACTATATAAGTATTTGTGACGTTGTGTCGGTATTTGTATATAATAGGTTAAGTATAATAATTGTTAGGTGGTGGGTAGTTTAAGCTCAATGGCCAATAAACCAGTCTGTCGCTAACCCGAGTCTTTCATTGACGTTACATTGGCGACGAGGATGGTCTTTTTACTTTGTACACGTGTGCGATAATAATGCCGATCGGTTAAATAGAACCATTTAATCTAAATGCGAAGCAATGGCCCGCGTATATTCGTCGCGTTAACCAATTTATTAAGTTAAACGCTATTAGTGACGATTTAAGAGTATCAATGCTAATTACGGTGGTAGGTGAAGAAACTTATGCGTTGATGTGTGATCTATGTTCACCGGATTTTCCTGAAAGTAAAACCTACGACGAATTAGTGAAACTGGTAACAGATCATTTAGAACCACAGCGGTCTGAAATTGCCGAACGCCATGTTTTTAGATTACGTCGACAACGCGTCGGCGAATCTCTAACGGACTACCTACAGTCATTGAAGCATTTAGCAGCTACGTGTAACTTCGGAAAGTGCAGTTCGTGTTCGACGCTTGAAGAAAATTTGAGGGACCAGTTTGTTTCCGCGGTTTGTGGCGGTCGGCAACATTGTGTGAGTGATGGTTCGGAGGACGAGTTGTACAATATCGGAGTGTCAGCTACAGGTAACAAACCATATTTTGTTAAGGTGCTGATTGACAACAAAATGGTCGAATGTGAGATAGACACTGGCAGTCGTATCTCTGCTATAAGTGAAACTATGTATAACAGATGTTTTCGCACAAAGTTATTATTAAGGATAATTTAATATTACGATCATACTCAGGTTCACGAATCGAATCTCGGGGCTACATTGAGGTGGATGTCCGTTTAGGTAGTTATGTAGGCACTGGCTTACAACTTTATATTTTACAGGAGGGGCTCGGCCATTACTAGGGCGACATGACAGTGGATGCGAGTTTTAAAAATAAAACAAATAAACTTCAATGAAATCGTAGAGGATCGATTCGTAGCTCAATTATGTAAGGAATATCCGGAAGTTTTTAGTGATAAGTTAGGCACTTGTAAAATTCAGCTACAGTTAACCGATAGCAAACCGGTTTATTGTCGAGCACGGCCCGTGCCGCTATCATTACGCACGCGAGTAGAAAGGGAGCTGGCACGTCTCGAATCGGATGGTTCCATCTACCGCGTTGATTATTCTGATTATGGAACTCCTATAGTTCCCGTCGTTAAGAGTAATGGGGATATTCGTATTTGCGGCGATTACAAAATCACGATTAACCCTAAGCTGAAAAGGGATTACTATCCATTACCTCGTATTGAGGAATTATTTGCCGTCTTGAGTGGGGGGGGAGAAATACACTAAAATAGATTTGTATCTTATCTGAAGATTCTCAACCCTACACCGCTATTACTACGCATATAGGTACGTTTGCTTACAGACGTACTCCTTATGGTTTATCGTGTATACCGGAAAAATTCCAAAAGATTATGGAGGAGACGCTGCGCGGCGTGCCAGGTTGTGTGATATTTTCGGATGACATTTGTGTTACAGGGTCGGACCAATTTCAGCATATTAAAAATTTAAGGTCTGTGTTGGAACGACTGCGCAATATGGGGCTCACAGTAAAATTGAGTAAATGTCAATTTTTGCAGGATAGTGTTAAGTATCTAGGCTTTATTATAAGCAAAAATGGCTTACAGCCAGATTTAAAAAAAGTAGAAGCTATATCTAGTGCTCCTAGGCCAGATAATGTTACTCAGTTAAAAAGCTTTTTAGGAATGTTAAATTATTATGGTATATTTATTCCTAATTTGAGTTGTTTGTTACAACCCATACATAATCTGTTGCGAAAAGATGTAGCTTGGAAATGGGACTCTAGTTGTGAAAAAGCTTTTGTGGAAGCGAAGCGAAGCCTCCTGAGCGACCGGGTTTTAGCGCATTACGAGGAGGGGCGCGAGTTGGTGTTGTCGGTGGATAGCAGCGCGTATGGGCTGGGCGCGGTGCTCGCGCACCGGTACGCGGATGGCAGCGAGCGACCCGTCAGCTGCGTCTCGCGCACGCTCAGCGCGTCCGAGCGTAATTATAGTCAGCTCGACAAAGAAGCGCTTGCTATTTTGTTTGGTGTCACTAAGCATCATCATTATTTATTTGGGAGGCGTTTTTAGCTAAGAACGGATCACCAGCCACTAACATATATTTTTGGCGAAAAAAGCGGAATTCCGCAAACAGCTGCTAGCCGTTTGCAGCGGTGGGCGACGCGCCTGGCTGCATATGACTTTGCTATCGAGTTCGTGAGGTCGGCGGATAACGGTCCCGCCGATGCGTTGTCTCGTTTACCCCTACCTCAGGAGGGTCGCTCCGCGGAGACATTAGACATTAGAGTAGAAGATTCGCTTCCTATTTCGTTTAAAGACGTAGCTAAATAGACAGAACATGATGTTTAGCTATGTAAAATTAAAAATTATATTCCATTTAGTTGGCCATCGGAACCGAGCTGCGATGCGGAGAAACCTTTTTTTAGTAAGAAAAGTGAGTTTTTTGTGAATCAAGGATGCATAATGTATAAATACAGATTAGTTATTCCAGCTTCATTACAAACGAGACTGTTAAATGAAGTTCATGAGGGTCATATGGACATGAATAAAATGAAAAGCCTAGCTCGGAACTACATATACTGGGGAAGATTAGACCGGGACATCGAGGAGGTTTGTAGACAGTGCGCGGCGTGTCGTTCGGTGCGGGATGCTCCTCCTCGGGCCCAGTTGCACCCGTGGGAGTTTCCGATGCACCCGTGGCAGCGATTACATGCAGACTTCGCAGAGTGTGGGGGCGTAAAATATCTCGTAATTATAGACGCACATTCCAAGTGGTTAGAATCGATACCGATGCGAAGCACGAATGCTGAGAGCACTATTAAAGTATTTAGAAGTATTTTTGCACGTTTCGGTCTTCCATCACATCTCGTAACCGACAACGGTCCACCATTTTCATCACACGAATTTAATAATTACTGTAGAAATAATTGTATTAAACACACTACTTCCGCCCCGTATAGACCACAAGGCAATGGTGCGGCAGAGAATGCCGTTAGGACAATTAAAAAGGATCTAAAACGGGCGCTATATGAGGGTCAAGATATCAATGCAGCCCTCAGTAGATTTCTATTCCAATACCGAAATTGTGAGCATGCCACCACAGGGGTGTCCCCGGCGGTGGCGCTACAGGGGCGGCGGCTGCGCAGTAGATTGGACGCGCTCCGGCCAGATGTCGCCGCCACCGTGCGCGCTCAGCAGGAGCGACAAATCGCGAACGCGCCTTATGCGCATTGCAATTTTTTGGTAGGTGATACGGTATTAGCACGTGATTATACGGCGAAGGGGGAAAAATGGGCAGAAGCTAAGATTGTAAAAAAAACGGGCCCAGTTTCTTATAAAGTTGATGTGGGTAACGGGACAGAGTGGCGCCGTCATGCGGACCAAATTGTACCCTGTACCTACTAACAAGGTTAGATATTCTTTATCTCGGTTGAGCGGCGTAGCTCAGGATTCAGTTCCACAGCCTGTAGTGTCGGAGGGTGGCAATGGGTCCGAGACCGAGGTATTTGAAGATGCGCCAAGCGGTGACGGCTACTGTAAAGTAGGGCAGGGCGTCATCGCGGAGTCGCCGAACACCCGTTCCCAGGAAGCACCTCCGCCCGAGCCGAAGCCGTCGCCGACACCGCCTGACGTGTCCGCTCGTGCACTGCGTGCATTGAATAGAGCGAAACGAGCTTTACTAAATGTTTTAGATTAAAACTGTAATTTCACGGTGTTATTATGTATGAGAACATAAAACATGTAATTGTTAGCTTAAGGGGGAGAAGTGTGACGTTGTGTCGGTATTTGTATATAATAGGTTAAGTATAATAATTGTTAGGTGGTGGGTAGTTTAAGCTCAATGGCCAATAAACCAGTCTGTCGCTAACCCGAGTCTTTCATTGACGTTACAGTATTCACAAAAGAAAAGTAGTATATGTTGTATATATAATGTCTATAATTGATATAATAACAGTAAATATTTCTAAAAAAGTATTAAAAAAGGTTCTTGTGAAACACTATCTATCACTGTTGCCTATTTAGTTATATAGAATTAAGTTGTGAACCCGCGAGAATACTGCCGACAAACTGAACTGCAGTTGAGCAGAATACATGAAATATTAAAAACTATTCTTTTTATAGTTAAAATAAATAAATAAAATAAAAACAGTTATCTGGTTTCTTACAAGCTCCGATTAGTTTGGGATCAGATGGACGTATGTGAATAATGTCCCAAGATATTTTAAACAAAAGCGCCTGTGAAATTTGTTTTTGCAGCTACTTATCGCTGTAAAGTTATTGAATCCTAAATTTACGTTTGTGGAGTAAAGGAGAAGGTAAACAAACGTAATTAGAAACTGCCACAAAGGTAAATTATAATATTTCAATTATTATACAACATATTTAATTGAATAATGAAGGTTAATAGTTCTGTCAGACGCATTTATAACCAAAGTAAATCCTTGGACATAATATTTGTAAATAACTAAGGCTTATCATATCACTTATTAGATCTGAAAGTATAGTCAAAATCATTTAATGCCTTATTAGTTAACCCTTTTATATATTAAACTACAATTACATCATTATACTCAACAAGCATTAAAACCCACTCCCCTCCACTTTCGAATACTCAGAATGAATTTTAATATAATAATTTCTTTTTAATCATTATTGTATGCAAAAGGCAATAATCTTGTAGTTTTTCCTAATTTGAAACATTCTAGTTGATATAAAAATCCAATACAAAAGATATATCATTTTACATTGTAAGTATATACATATGTCCTATTCGTTTCCGTGCCTTGGAGAGCACGTAAATCCGTCGGTCCTGTGCCTGACCTCTTTCCGATCATGTGGCTAGTTGTTCCATCGGATCATGAGAGTGATGGAATAGAAAGTGCTCCTGTGTTTGCACACACCTGAGCGCAATAATATGGCCCGCGCAGATGGCTAGTCTCCATTGAGGCTGGCCGAAATTCGACTAGAATTATTATTATATACTTTTCATAGTTTTGTCCCAATTAAAGTCTTATAAAAGTCCTGCCCGTTCTCATGAAAGGGCAGGTCAGAAGTACCCTAAACCGGCGAGCATGTATGAAGAATATAATGACAGTAATCGAGGCAAAAGACGTGTGCAAAGATCGTGACAAATGGAAATCCGTTGTCTCTGCCTACCACTCTGCGAAACAGGCGTGAGTCTATGTATGTATGTAAAGTCTTATAAAACATGAATTACACGAAGAAGACTCAGTAAAACGAAATAGAAGTATGGAAGGTGTGTCATTACCTAATTGAATATTATTCTACTGCTTTCCATCTGTTGGACATTATGTGGGTCTGTAATTGTGCGGGTGGATAGCTGCTTTTATAGATTAATACCTATAAAGTTACGGTTGTATAGTCACACGTTGTTAATTAATTATACCGTTAAAACAGGGCCCCATTTTCGCGCACGCTGTCAAAGCTTTTGGAGTGACACTTTCTAATTAGAATCTAAATCAGCCCGTTATAAATCTGTAAAGAGCTTTGGCAGATATTTATGAATTGAATTTCGTTGATGGAAGCTCGGCCGTGTTTTCACAAATTAATCTCAACTTCATGCATAGAACTAAGTCACTGTGAATATAGTTTTCACCAAGTATGAATGATTTATTTAAAGAAACGTATGAAACTGCATGTCTAGCCGCGTTAACTGCTCTAATAAAATGGCTTGTGTATTTTGTATTTTTTACAAGTGGTAGAAATTACTAATTACTAACGGATGTTTTTAAAATGCTAACATAATTGTGTTGTGTATATTTATGCATAACTAGCAGCTCGCTCCGGCTTCGTACGGGTATCAAACAAATTTTCAAACGTTATTTTGTTTTATAATCAATAGTTTTCTCAGCGCACGCAATGTAAAAAACTTATTTGGTATTTTTTTCACACCTTAGGTTATATTATTGGGATTTAGTACGGATCCCTAACTTTTTGAAAATTTAATATAGCCTCTGTTCACCGGAGATAGTGTAGCTTCCCAACAGTGAAAGAATTTTTCAAATTGGTCAAGTAGTTTCGGAGCCTATTCAATACAAATAAACAGAAAAACAATCAAATCTTTTGTCTTTATAATATTAGTGTAGATAATATGTGACATACAAATATATGTATCACACGGAGGTACAGACCGTGTACTAATTTTATCATCATCATCATGCCAGCCAAAGTACGTCCACTGCTGGAAAAAACGTACCCCAAAGAATGGGGGGAATATGCTATAATCGCCACGCTTGGCAGACAGGTTGGCGATCGCAGATTGGTGGTTATAGTTCTCAGAAAAACTCTGCTGCCCGTTAACTGTTAGGTATTCCCTCGGTCGATTTCTACGCCCCCCACGGGATGGGATGGGGTTATGATATTCTATGCCGTCAACACACAGCACTAATTTAATAGTAGAAATTTTGTACCAATAATCTACGTATGTAGCAGTCTAGGTGTTTTAAAGTTTACTATGATATTAGAAAGCATCGTTAGGTACTTTATCCTAAGAGACATGAAATTCATATTTTCAGTTTACTTTCGTCGAGTGATATTATCTTCCAGCAAAGATTTGATTAAAATTAATGGTGTAAAGAATTTGTAGGTTTAGTGTCTAAAATGAAAGCAATTAATAAGTATCAAAATTACTTGTTAACTCTATAAACTAAAATATAACCATGAAATTAGGCCTCCTTTTTTGATAAATCAAAGGGCTTAGTAGCGGTTTCGCCCGAATTTGGCTCGCCCGAATCGGGCGAATGAACTACTTTCAATTTTGAATATATTTTAGGGCCGGTTTCGCCCGAAGCAAATTTAATGGCGGGCGAATCAGGTAAAGCAAAATTCAGTAGGGTACGATTCGCCCGAATACTATTATACCTCAGAAAAATAAGTAGTACAGTCGGGCGCACCAATTTAAAGAGGATTTACTTAGGCACATATTGTGTTAATCGAAAATAGTAAGTAACCTACTAGATAATATGCACAATGACTTTTGTTCCTCAGCGATAAACGTAAAGACACAGCAAATAAACGCACCCACAGGAACACAAAATATAGTAGTATATTGCTGTCTCTGTCACTCATTTGCAAATTGTACGGCGTGTTTCCCACCATTTGGTTTAGTGTGTCTAAAATACTGACAGTGTAACAACAAAACTGCATAAAGTGCGTGCATAAATAATGTGAAGTTAAAAATATAATTGGTTTTATGTGAACTGTTTCTTCCTAAAAGCCTGGTTACACTAAGAAGTAAGTAGTTAATATGTACTCAGTTGTTTATACTTGTTATTCTAGGTGCTTTTTGTTTTAAATACATATAAATATTATACAAATTGTTTAGACCTTTATTTATTAAATATAATATAAGTTGTAACATTTACTTAATTAATTGAAAGAAAAACTAAATCTACGCAAAAGTATTTACATAAATAAATTAAAACTAACTACAGATGGCGTCGTAGCATTCCTCCGAATCGAGGCCATGAGAAAACGTGCCCAGAAGACTGGCTGCATTACCACGTTGTATAGCTAAACTAATTCTTTGGCCAAAGTAAAAGCCAGCCCTCTGGTCACGGGAAACGTCAACCAAACGCTTCGAAATCTGGCGATAGAGACTACGGGCACTCGGACCCCACGTTCCAAGCGTTTCGACCCCAAACGGCTCAAATATGTAATTTCCTATCAAATTACCATATTTGCGCCGCTTGAGAGGAGACTCTCAAGCGGCGCAAATATGGTAATTTGATACTGCTACTGCTACTGCTGCACAGGCAGCAGCAGCGCCCGCCGCCGCACTGGTACTTGGAAGATGTGATAGGGCTAGGGTGTCAACGCATGTCGCGTCCCACACCAAAGGCCTACCCAACTTCCAAGGCAGCAACGACATCCCGTCTGGTCTCCTGCCATCGTCGCGCGCCAAACCGTTTGGTTCCAACACAGCTGGGACGCCGGCGGTGACAAGAGCCCGACGAATAATATCGTTTAGGCTGCTATGGCGTGGAAGCCGACTTGCACTTCTGCTACATGACAGGCCGTGGTGTCCGAGGCGGTTGACAGACTCTCCACAGAGGCATCGATGCGGAGCAACCCAGGGTGCCCCAAGACGAAGGCAGGCAGCGATCCGGAAAGAGTTGTCGTCTAACATGGTCCCTATGTTAGACGACGGCAACGCCTGTAACCAAAGGCCCGACTCCCATTCTCCCACAGCCAGTAGGCGGGCGCGCTCTGCGGGATTAACCGATGTATCTAATAACAAATTCCGAGTTAGGTTGCAGAGCGGCTGGTCCCACTGCCTCTGGGAGGACGGATAGTTGGGCAAATCCGTATTCGGACAAGCTATTTTCCAGGCATTAATGGCTTCGGTAAGGCACGGTACTTCCGAACTAACCAGTGATGATGAAAGAATTTTCCTGGTAAGTCCTTCCGTACTATGGACCGATGACAGAAATGCCGGTAAGCTTACATGGGATATTTTGCGAATCCCGAGCCCGCCCAGGCGAACAGGAAGAGTGGCCTGTTGCCATGCTCGGTCATCCAGGTCTAAATTGAGAATATTTGTAAGTGTATCACGGATAATTTTGTCAACTTTGTCTAAAAGAGCAACCTGTTTCCAAAGGTGGCAGGAACGTAACACGTAAATAAATTTGGGAACAAAACAACAGTGCCGAATAATAGTGTACGCCGAATGAGTATTGATTTTGTTAAATCTTTCTGAAATGTCACAAAAATGTTGTATTTGTTCGTCTATATATGGAGAGAAAGATTCGTCCAGAATCGGGGAGCCAAGAAGGCGGAGGGATCGTTTATCTAAAATTTTTAAACTCGGGGCAATTGTGTTAAATTTTTGAATAGTGTTAAGTCGGTCTGTTTGGTCTGAAATAAAAAGTTCGCATTTTGAAAGGTTAAGCTCTAGGCCTATGGATTTAAATTGAGTTTGAAGAATTAGTAAATCATTAAAAACAGTGTTTACGTCGCCTCCTAGAGTCCCGTCATCCAAATACCACGCGTTGAATTTGGAATTTAGACGCCGAATTATTGGGTGGATTGCTAGGCTACAAATAGCTGGTCCGAGTGGATCGCCTTGTTGACAGCCGACAACAGAATTCAAAACATGATTTTGATAAATTAATTTTGAGGGATTCCTGTAGCACTGGTGTAAGAAATTGTAAATTTCCGGGATTTCTTTCATAATTTCTGTCAACAAGACGTCCCTATTAACGGAATTGAAAGCATTTTTTACGTCGACTTTAAGAACTACCTCACCTTCCCCGCTATTGATGTATGCTGACAGCGCATGCACGGCCGCTTCGCAACCTCCTTTAGAGCCAAAACCCAATTGATGAGGCTGGAAAGGGTTTGATAATTTTGTGTAGATCTTTTTACAGCACATTTTAGCAGCCATGCGTCTGTAAGTGGTTCCAACGGCAATGGGACGGATGCCGCCATCTTTTTTGTTTAAAGCACATAAGTTGGCACCATAAAGCACGTCGATGACAGCACCGTCCACACCGCCGTGGAGCATTAAGTTAGATAAAGCCGTGAGCTCCGTCAGGAGTTGCTCGCCAGCGGCTCCAGCACTCGCACTCGTCAGTTCTTTGAGGTGCTGTGGCATCAAGCCATCGAGACCACTGGCGGAGCCGCTACGGAAGGAGCTCAAGGCAGTAATCACCTCCCGAGCACTGACAAAAAGGGGATTATATGTGTCATCGGGAGGAGCGGGGAAAGTAAGGCCATCATTAGGCGCTGGGTGCTTGCTCTCCAGAACAGCAAGGGTTTCCGCGGAGCAAGCTGCCACCACATCGCTACTAAAAAGCAGTCGTGCAGCACCCCCAATGTCACCCTCCCCCAACTTAGCTTCCACATGCTGAAAAGAGCTTCTATTTGGGTTGCGCCTATGGACTTTCAAAGATGTTGGAGTACAAGTTGTAGCATTATTGTTGCAGTTATTTTTTATTTGTGCCGTTAATGATATGGAGTTATTAGCTCTTTTAGCATGCAAAATTCTGAAAGGGAAGGAGAGCAGCTGTTCCCAGGCGGCTTCACTGTTTTCCTGGACAGCAAGGCGTATAGACTCTGCTAAATGGCGAGCAACTACCGGCCTTGCTCCCCGAGGAACATGTTTTAGTACCGGAATTGAATTTTTGCATAAAGATAATGTTTTCCAAAGGGGATTTTGATGCGAACTGGAATTTATATCTGAATTGGTGATAGAAAGAACATTGGGGCTCGGAACTATACCTTGGGATTTGTGAACTTTTCCTAGATGAATTCTCAAGCCCCTCTCACCTTTGAAAAACCGCTGCTCAGGACACTGAGGGCACCGAACAAGTGAACCCAGCGATGTGGTAAATCGACTATAGGGGGCGTTGTCATTATCACTGCCTGCGTCGGTGCTATTAATGTACTTAAACTAACACAGCTGTACAAAGTAAATTAAAAAAAACACTCAATAAAAATAAAGTTACAAATTATAAAAATAAACAGACAACTTGATTTTTTGACACAATCTCCTATTGGAAGATAAATTGGTGTCCCATAGCGACGAAACATTTCGGCCAATTACAGGCCACTTCACTTGTTGTTGCTATAGCAACAGCCTGTTGCTTGTAGCTTGTCAAAGCCTGTCAGGCTGTCAAAATCAGGTGTTGAAAATATGGTTCATTTCAATTCAAAATAATAGGTATGTACGTGAGGCGCTGCTCTTTCGAATATAAAAAAAATTCTTATACAAATTTAATTGTATTCTTAAATACTATTTTGAAAGATTCAAATTATTATTTATCATTACATAAAAAAAATCAATATATATCTAAAATATGTCCTGAAACTATTAAATTACACAATAGGATCGATGATTTCCTGCAACAATTATTTGATGGGGAAATAAATTTACCATTGTGTATTGAAAAATTGCGAGTCTAATTTTGTATCTTTGTAAAATCAAAACACTAATTACGAATAAATAACAAATAAAAAATATGAAAAAAAAAACTGTGATAAAGATTGTGATTAAAAATTAGATTTAGTTTATAGATATTATAGTCAAACACTGTATAATACACTGATTATAATTACAAATACTGTGATTATTATTAAAATCTGCTATACTTTTTATGTAACTCAAATATTTAACATTTATATTTCATAAGTACAAAATTTTATTTGTAAAATTGCTTTGATATTTGTAAAACTACTGTGATTGATTATTAAGTAAAAAGTTATAACGAGTAAAAGACTGTTAAGTATATTATAAGAAATATTTAAGTGTTGATATATTATTAAGTTTTTATTTCAAATTGTTAGTGTGAATTAAAATATATCTGATTATTATGTATGATTTTTATTTAATACTTACCCACCCGTTCTGGATCCCATCTAAACCAATTGACTGACATAATAGTTATATATATTCTATTTTTATCTATAGCTCGTTTGTTGGGTAGATAGTAATAGACAAACAGGAATAACCAGATTCACCAACAGAAATTTTGTTATTATTGTAAGTAACAATTGTGTACGCAACTGTACGTTTTTTTATAAAATTTCACATTTTATTATTAAATAAAGGCTTATTTTTGAGATATAATAGTATTCGGGCGAATCGTACCCTACTGAATTTTGCTTGACCTGATTCGCCCGCCATTAAATTTGCTTCGGGCGAAACCGGCCCTAAAATATATTCAAAATTGAAAGTAGTTCATTCGCCCGATTCGGGCGAGCCAAATTCGGGCGAAACCGCTACTAAGCCAATCAAAGTATTTAAATTTAAACTTGTGAATGGAAATATGAATGAATAAAATGGGAAATCATAAATTTAATCTACGCAGAGTACCAACCCCGAATTAGTAGATGGTGCTGGTTCGAGACCCGCCGGACGATTTAATTTATGATTTCCCATCAGATTAGATAAACGCTTTGCATTGCGATTAATGCTATAAAATTTAAAATTAATTATTTTAATGCTTCAATCAAAATGTTACTGTAATAATTTGATGAATCAACTGAAGATCTGTTTTATTGCTATTTATCAATTGCTATGAACGCCTATCACAGAAATAGCATTTCATATTGAAATTAACTCGTCTGCTGATTGTAATTGACTGCACTCAATTAACTCGTGAAACTGAACCAATTGTAGAATATAATTTCTCTTCCGCGAACGTGTCAATGAACACAGTGAATAGCCATTAATTTTTTAATTTGTTGAGTTACTCAATTAATGAGCTAATCAATAATTTATTTACATAAAATAATAACATCCACGTCGTATTTTTTTTACTTGTACTTTATATTTCCACCCTATTTTTCACTCGACTGCACCAGAATAATATTATACTCATTTATTATTTACTGCAATCTTTTCTTTCTTAGGAGTAGGTGACACACGAATTGTGGGTGTGCGTCCATTCATGCATATTAACCCCTTATTATAACATTCTAAATTAAGAAATCATAAATATAATCATCTGGCAGGGATCGAATCTACGCGACAAATTATTACCGATCTATCTAGCATTTACCTATCCGTGGAAGGCGCTCTTCCATTTAACTACGAACCGTATACATTGGCAGCTCAAATTTAAGAATTTCCTTGCAAGTGTTGATGGAGGATGTGTGGCATCGGCTTTGTTCTAGATGTACGTTTTAAATTGCCCATGATGCTATACGAAACCAGAAATGAACAAAAAGCATTAATATGCTACTTTATTAAACTTACTACTTCGTA
Source organism: Pseudoips prasinana (assembly GCA_951640165.1). Lineage (NCBI taxonomy): Eukaryota > Metazoa > Arthropoda > Insecta > Lepidoptera > Nolidae > Pseudoips > Pseudoips prasinana. Next base: position 22,723,910 of record OX621243.1, read on the forward strand.
TAGCCAGTGGTTACCATTATGACAGAGTTATTCAAGCTGTCCAGTAGGCCTCTGACATGGCTTAATGACTGTTGTCTGACGACTACAGCCGGGACCGATAACTTAACGTGCCCTTCGAAGCACGATTGGTACAATATTTCTTGTTTTATTGTAATAAATCTTGACGGACCTTTATAGTGAGTCGGGAGAAAAATTGCCAGAAAGATGGTATTATTTTTTAAAGTTAAGCATATATTCTTAACAAGGGTTTCGTATATTACAAGACCGTATTCCGTAATATACGCCTAATTATGTTCAGGCGGGGTGTTAAAGATATTTTGGTAATAAATTAACAAAGACCCTTTGTAGGGCGGGCAGCATAGGGACTTTGGTCGGCCAGCGATAATAGGATCCCTGTCATCACGTGTGTCGTTATGCGTTATTACCTGTTGAGCAGTGTGGAGCATTAGCTACACAAAATTATATCAGGCGGGTAACAAATGGTTTTGGTGACGTTGTGGTACGCAAATTGGTGTTGGGTAACACCTTGCTCTCCTTGGCCATTTTGAGCTTCAATTTTATACGTTTCTAGGGTTTATTAATCTTTATTTGCTAAAGTATTAAACTAAATAAACGAATGTATTCAAATATTGTAACTGTTTTGATGATTGTGTAATACTGAGATATTATTTAACTTTACCTTGTTAAAATAAATTATATTTTATTGTAAATTATTGAAGTTCAAATTTTAATTTCGCTTTATAAGTGTTCCGTATATATAGCATAGCAATAATCTGTACAATTTAAGTTTTATCTAGATTGGATTTGGCGATTAAATCTAATAATGTATAAATTCAGTATGTGGCATAATAATAATAATAATAATAATAATAAATCCATTTATTATCTCATCACAAATGGGGTTACATAATACATATACGTTTATAGTTACGTTTCAACATACAAAGCATGTCTCCAACTAGCCCCAACTTTGTGAGAGACTGGTGCCTGAAATAGGTTTGAATGAAAACCTGTACTACAGGTCACCAGGCCCACCACGCGGCTCAAATGCTAGTAAGAAGCTTATTAAACTATAACTTATAAATATAAATCTGGAAGCACTTATACAATTTAAAAGCAGTTAAATAATTCTAAAAGACTTTATATAATTCTAAAAACAGAAGATAAACATTTGATAGAAGAGTTAGAGAGAGGGTACAGAATACAGATAGGTGGTAGATGTGTATTTGTCTGAGTGTACGCGAGAGAGTAGTGTGAAGTAAATGTGTGTTTGTGAAACATATAAGTGTAGGTGCAAACATGTAGTGTAGAGTATGTATTTGTAGCGAGCCATTTGAACGAAACACTATAGCATAAGTTATTGTAAAACGAATAAAAGATTTTCAGTTTGTTGGTAGTCTAGGGTTTTTAGATAGGAACGGACAGAAATTTTGCATTGTACTTTGTTTTTATGATAAATGTTAAGGATAGAATTTAGTTTATTGTACAAGAAAACACCAAGAAAACAGAAATGCCTTTGAGACAGAGCTGTAGAGCATGCTCTAGAAGGACACACTTTACCCTGACGCCGTTTATCTTTAAGAAGATTCGGATTATATGGCAGTTGTGAATGTTTTTTTAAGATTGTGTGTAGTATAAAAGTTTGTCTCACCGTAAGAACATTCCACCTTTTATACAAATCTACAGTTGGAAATCGGAAAGGAAGACCAGCAGCTACCTTGAGTATTGCACGCTGGGCTCTCTCAACCTCAATAACAAGGGTTTTTGCAGCACCTCCCCAAGAAGTGATGCAGTAATCTACTAATGATTGACATAAGGCATAGTATACCATCTTAATTATATTTGGATCGGCTACATGTCTTAAATTTTTAAAAACGTAGATGACTTTCCGAAGGCGTGTGACTAACTTCTTTATATGTTCTTTAAAAGTGAGGTGTTGGTCAATAACAACACCAAGGTATTTGACCTCATCAGTTCTTTCAAGAAGCGGGCAAGAACATTGGTCAAGTCCCATACTACAGCAATGAGCCGGAATAGTCAACAAGCTAGGAGGAAGTTGATTAGACCTATGTGCAAAGGTGATATATTTAGTTTTGTCGACATTGAGAGATAGCATGTTGTCCCGAAGCCACACACAAACTCGAGCCATGCTTACTCTTGCATTTTGAAACACCTCTTCCCATGTAGTTCCACTAAAGAACAGAGCTGTGTCGTCCGCAAAAGCGACTATTTTCCCTTTAAAATCTTGAAGATTATATAGATCGTTTATATATATCAAGAATAAAGTAGGCCCGAGGATGCTGCCCTGGGGAACACCATATTTAATAAAAAGCTCGTCACTTGTCTTATTTTCTATCCTAACCCTTTGTTTTCTGTCCGTTAGATAGTCTTCAAGTAGTTTTAAGGGTATTCCTCTTATACCTATTCTATAAAGTTTGTTCACGAGATGAGGGATAGAAACCGTGTCAAATGCCTTGGCCAAGTCTAGGAATATGGATAAACATTTTTTCTTATCATCCATATTTGTTATAACAGCATTTAAGAGCTCTTGAACTGCTTGATTCGTGGATTTTCCACGTCTGAAGCCAAACTGGACGCATGAAAGTAAGTTATTGGATTCAAGGTAATCTACTATTCTATTATTAATAATTCTTTCCAAAATTTTTGACAATGTAGGTAAAATTGAGATAGGGCGGTAATTATTGACACGGTCTCGATCACCACCCTTATGAACGGGAACAATTAATGCTGATTTAAAGGCAGAAGGGAACGAGCCTGATGCCAAAGATCGATTACAGATGTGAGTGATGATCGGAGTTAATGAGAGAATATACCTTTTAAGAATTTTACTTGAAATATGGTCAGCCGCAACAGCACAGTTCTCCTTTAAGCTACTTATGAGAGTAAAAACTTCATTCTCGTCAGTCGGGTGCATAAAGAAAGAGTTTAGGGTTAGTGTTGAAGAATTTTCACTAGAAGTCCCTGTAGTAGATTTTGATGAAAGAATTTTCTCAGCTAACTGCCTTCCAATGTTAGCGAAATGGTAGTTAATGCAATTTATGGATTGCTGGGGACAACTGGAGTCTACGAGACTACTGGAATGATTTACAATCGTTTTAGAATTGCTTATCTTTTTAATGGCATCCCAAAGTTGTTTCTTGTTCCCTTTTGCTTTTTGTATCTCTTTATTTTCATAGTCTCTTTTGGTTTTTTTTATAAGCATGTTGCAGTAATTGCGATATCGTTTGTAAATTAACTTAGTGTTCTCGTCGTTTATATCTTTTTTAAATTTTTTATACAAATTATCGCGATTTCTCATGCAACGTAATAGGCCTTTTGTTAACCAGGGTTTACTAATTCTTTTACGTTTCGGTATATTATAGCTAATAGTGTTATTTATTATGGCTGTAGACAAGATTAAACTGAGTTTGTCCGTTGCAATATTGACGTCTTCGCAACTTAAAATGTCGTTAAAGTTAGAATCGCGTATCGTTTCATCAAGACCAACGAAATTAATACAGGATGTATTTATTCTACGGTAATTAAAGTTACTGTTTAGACGGAGACTAAGGGCAACACATTCATGATCAGTTATGGATGATTGAATATTAAAACATGTAGCTTCGTTTTTTGTTTTGATCATCATATGGTCAAGGCAGGTACGCCCATGAGTAGGGGTATTATGGCCCGCTAAAATTCCGTGACTAGCTAAAACGTTTAGGTATTCGTGCATCCGATTATCACAACTAGTTGAACATATATCAATATTTATATCACCGCAGAGAATAATATTTTTAAACCTATTTAATCTTGAAAGAAGCTGATCAATTGAGTTTATGAAGTTAGTTGTATTCGATTGGCTGGGGGGGCGATATATGCCAATAATACACGTGTCGCAGTTTAGCTTAATTAATAGACAATTGGCATCATTAATAACCGGCTCTTCATATCTTACGTTCAGATGTTTTTGATAATAGATAACTACGCCTTCATTTTGGGTTTTGTGAGAAGATGTCATAGTAAAATCATAATCGGCAATATATGGTATATGTTTAGCTGAAGGGAGCCAACATTCTGTTAGAACTATTATATCCCAAGTTATTTCGGATCTATGTAGTAAAGTGATAAAATTTGAAATATTACAATTTATGCTACGAATATTTTGTGTTAGAATAGTAATTTTACGAGAACAGTTTGAGTTAACATGGTTCTTTACGTCATCAATATCACACGAGATGCATCCAGCCGCTACCACGGAGTCCAGATTAGAGTTCAGTATTTCAATATCTAACATTCTATTCTACAAGTACTTAAGTACCTAATTGACAAATTGTCACGAACTCAGCGTGACATGTATGTGTAGAGATAAAGTATTTAAGGTTGAAATCTAAACTATAATCCGACAAATGGAGAGATTTAGAAGCATCTATGTGATTGTACGCAAGATTACTGAGTATTACAAAAGGAAAGTAACAGTTGACATGATACGTTACAAGTAAGGCTCGCTTAGTTAATTTGTGTTGTGCTTGTGTTCTGCGATGTATGAGTAAAGTGTAAATAGAAGAGATATGATGCCTTATGATTAGGTTAACACTAGAAAACTTAAATATAAAAACATTAAAAACTAAGAATAGAAACAAAACCTCTCCTACTGGTATAGAATGAGAGTAACAAAAAGTTATTACTAGTCAATCTAACAGATTCTGGAACTCGGACTCATCATTAATACGTACAGGTGACGATTTTTCTTCTTTTTTGACAAATATAGTACCGTAAGATGTCCAAGTCGCATACAGTTGATTGTTCTTGACATGTTGGCGAGCTATGTAGTATAAATGATTTGCTCTAGAAGTTAAGTGCTCTGTAATATAAATTCTCCTCAGTTCCCCTGATAGTTTCAAGTGACCCGTATTCAATGCGGGTTCCTTAATTGTGCGTTTATTTTTATTAAACTGTTTAACTTTGTAGATGATAGATTCCTTTCGTAACGGAGAAATAAAATCTACTACTAAGGTACCAGTCTTCGTCCGAAGAATATCTTTTATATCAGACGTTTGTAGTGGTGGATCAAGGTCTAAAGCAGACCCAACACTTTGCACTAATGCGGTCAAGTCCTCCTTTGTTTCACTTACTTTATTTGGTAAGTTGCGAATTTCTATAGTACTTCCATATACTTTTTTTTCCAGGAAATCAAGCTGGCGCTCTAAAGACTTTACACGGGTTTTATATTCTATGTTTTCCTTCTCCAGACTATGTATTTTTGATATCATTTCTTGGTGTTGAGAGGAGATGGTGGCCACTGAAGCTTGAATTGATGTATTTTGTTGTATTATAGTCTTTAGAGACTCTTGCATAGACTTGAACTCTTCCTCTCTTTGACTCATAAGATCATTGAACATGTCTGTGATATTGCTTCGCAAGGATCCCGGTTCCTCATCGTAAGTACGCTTTAATCGTTTGGTAACATTTAAGTTATCGTCTTCTGAATATTTTTCTATTGACGTATTTATTGCTGAGTCGGAATGGTAATGCTTTAATTGGTCCTCTGTATTAACACGCCGTTGTGCTAATGCGTCTGGGCGGGGCAGCGCCTGTTCCGACGACATTATGCGTTATTCAATTAACGATCTATTAGTTATGACGATAAGGATTTACCAGTGCAATGGGGGCGGAGCTTGCGTATGCGCCGTGGAGAAAGGTGTGACCTTGTAGTCGCACGGTAGGTGTGTCCTTGACAACGAAAAGCTCGCAGAATTATGCTTATCCTTGTCTTGCGTCACTTCCTCTCACTCACTCACAACTGTGTATACATCGGATCTGCACTCCTAGTACTTTGAATATTTTATAAACTTATTTATTACAGTTTTTATTATAAATTAATGAACTGGGGATAACTTAAAGCACGTCTGTACTGTACAGAGTCCGCGGGGGAAGGGAATATACTGATATTCCTAGTTCGTGACTAACTAGTTAACTTATATAAGACTCACGTACTAAGATCATCGTAACATACTTATTTATTTTAAGATGCTTAACATCAGCCACAAAACTAAAATAATAATTTCAGATTAAAATAAATGGGTTAGTTTAAATTGTTGTCCTATTTGGACAAAAATTTAAACTAGCTGTAAATGTTAATTCAATAACGGGGTAGAAATATGGAATAAAAAATATAAAATCTGTTTTACAATATGCGAGAATATAAATAAACTTTGTATTTAACAAAAACTCGAAATTTTGATTTTGATCCGTCGTCACTATATAATATTTTTTTACAATTTTCCTATTTAATAAAATATATTACAAATTTCCAAGTCAGGAAAGCAAATTTCTGAATTTATTTTAAACCAGATTTTCTGCAAAAACTTCAGGCATAGACCGCTTCCCTGTAAAAGGGCGGTATATTAAAAAAAATCGTTAGTAAATTATGCATCAGCCATACCCATTGTTCAGTTCGTTTTGCCAACAAAATATAAATATTTAGTCCATTTCATTATTTGCAATAAGATTGAGTGGCTAGTAATTCAATTTATTCAAAGTTTGAGTGGTTGTATATTACTATAACAGGCAGATAGGTAAACTAAGCCGCTTTAAGGTTTCTTTTTACATTTGTGTTACGGAACCAAAATGGCACAAATTTACGAGTGATGTCTCATTGTCACTGTTTGTCACAATCTCGCTCAGTAAATTGCGGTTTCCTGTTATTGTTCTAGACCAGTTACGTACGTCAAGTCCCTGATTCACAGTGAATTCTCGTATAGGTAATATATTATAAACCTTGCTGTGTGGTGACGGCAAAGAATATCATCACCCCATCTCATCCCGTGGTGGGCGTAGAAATCGACCGAGGGAATACCTACTAGAGAACGGGCAACAGCGTTTTTCTGTGAACTGTGACCATGAGACTGCGATCGCCAACCCGTCTTCCAAGCGTGGCGATTATGGTATATCCCCCAATCTTTGGGCATTTGTCCAGTATTGGACGTAATTTGGCTGACATGATGATATTATAAACCTACAGTTCAGTAAGATTTGTAAAACTTATCTAGTAGCTCGGCTTAGAAGCAGGTCTTCAAGTATGAATATCTTCTATAATAAGTCTAAAATGTATCTATATTAAGCTTGAAATTAATGCGCCTGTAATGATTTCTCTGCACCACTCCATTGTACCAAAGTTAGAATAAGAAAAATACAAAATTAAAAGTTTAATTTAAAATTACGCGCCTACCTATGTTATAAATAATTGAAAATCTGTAAAAGTTATTATAGTATCGTGCGCTTACCAAAACCGGTATTTAGGTGTTTTGACAAGGGTTACAGTAAAGAGAAATAATAAAATTTGTTTGTGTAATACAGAAATTAAATTGCCACTTTAATGTTAAAATTATCGAACAAAACAAAGAGATGAAACGAACCACTCTGACACGTGTATAAAGTATACACGTGTCAGAGTGGTTCATCGTTCGTTTGTTTCATATCTTTTTTGTTTTTTTAGGATTTCCAACAAAGATTACACACATTATTAGTTATAGCTAAAACAAGCTAAACAAAGTTTCCTGTGCTTCTTACGTAGCTACTGACAATCTGAACCGTCAATATATAGTAATAGTAAAGTAATATCCTGGGACATTATTTACACACGGCCAACTGATCTGAAACTAAAAAGACTAACTGATATATGTAATACATACACTGGTTTATTTTTGTAAATACCTACTTATATAGATAATTACACCCAGACTCAGGACAAACAGACATGTTCATGCACACAAATAGATATTTGTGTGCATGAACATGTCTGTTAGTCCTGAGTCTGGGTGTAATTATGGCAGATGTCCTGGGTGATAATCGAATCTCGAACTGCGGTGTGAAAGCAAGCACCAACAAAATTACTGTGTTGATACTCGTAACTTGTGAAAAAAATAATGTCATTGTGCTTTATTTGTTTTGAGGAAATGTATCTACGTGCTAGGTGTATAGAGTTTCTAATATTCATAGTTTAATGTCCATCGCATCAACATCTTAAGAGCCTCTCACTGGATCAGTGGGTCAAGGTTCAGATACAATAGGCGGCAATAATGGAACGGCACGCATTGTGGGGAGGTTTCTTACTCTGTCGCCCTGACCACCGGCGGCCTAGGGCGTCAAACGCGGCCGCTGAAGGAACTCCGTTTTTTTTTCATATGTATTTATATTTTATTGTGTAAAGTATACACACACCGTTAAAGTAATTTTTAAAATATAGTTTCTAGTTTATTTATTATTATGCTTCTACACTGACAGATTTTAGCGACGTTATATCAAAGAATAATTTTCCCGTTATTGTTTTTGTAGTGGTTTAAATTCTGATGCTGTTTCAGTAAATATTAAACAGATTTGACTAGAGTACAGAAGCCAACATATCCAGCTTTAATCTTTCAAATTTCTTTTATGGATTTTCAACTTTATCACAAAAGCATAAGGTTCACTTTCAATTGGGAAAAAGGTGATTGCCCATTTCTGTCTCCCTTAAATTAAACCGAGTATGATCATGAAATAAAATCCATTATTTATAACCTATTTTTATAATTATTATTTATTTGTTACGCACAAAAACTTTGTGGGGTTTAAGTTTTCATGTTTATTGGTTATTTATTTGAGAATTTTTTATTTTGAGTACATTTGCAAAGACAGTTAAAGACTGAAATCATTACGATCACATTAATCACTTGCAGTAAATATCAAACTAGAGGTCTTGTCATTTTAATAACTAACATTATATTAAGTTGTTCATTATTTAAATGTATTAATATCGTTAATTAATAGATAGATATTAAAAAAAGTGAGTTTTACAAGAGCAACTGACACTTGAGAGTATGCGTAACGATCCCCGCAAACGGTAAAAAAAAAAGAACTGTCAATGTCTATCTGGCTGTCATGTTTACTTGGTGAAAAACAAGCATGGTTTTCGGATGTTTTTATCGTTTGTTGCCACTGTTTTTGTTTTAATTAAGTGTGTCGCCGCCGTTCGTTGTTAGGTCAGGCTATAGTTTGCTTAATTCTACTGTTGTTAATGTTCAATTAAAGAATAACATGCCAAAGCTTATTCTTTCTCTTTCATATTGAGTGTCATTATCGTTATTGCTTGATAGTTCTAGCATCATCTTACCTGTAAAAAACTATTTAGTTAAAGGGGACATATTTCATATTATTCTTACATTGTTGCAGAGCCCATCTTTCAATTTACCAATATTTTTTGAGTAGGTACTCATCTACACCTAACCTCAAAACTGAACTTTGATTTATATTATTAAGAAAACCCCACAAAATATTTCTATATTTTTTACTTTATTATATGTCATGATATCACTCCTCTTTTACCTACAATTTTGGTAATCATACAAAATTATTTACAGAGGGACGAAGCTCTATAGAAGAATGGGCAATTTCCTTTACAGATTGGGGTAGATTGATGTGCTGGCGTCTGTACCTTTACAATTGTGAGTATCTCTAAAGTGTGGCAATTGAGTTCACTCAAGTTCGTCATATGCTGACATCATTCGCCGTGTTTATATTTTTTTCCTCTCTGATTCCATTACAACGAACGAGGTAACTGGCAACAATAACCTTCGGTTCACTGTAGTGGTTTTTAGCGGACAATGTTTTTTTTTATTGTTTGATATTAAAGCTATGTATCATCATCATCATATCAGCCGAAAGACGTCCACTGCTGGACAAAGGCCTCCCCCAAAGATCTCCACAATTGCCGGTCTTGCGCTATTCGCATGATCTTGTGCGGGTCGCTGTATCGGTCCATCTTGTAGGGGGCCTGCCCACGCTGCGTCTTCCGGTTCGTGGTCGCCACTCAAGAACCTTTCTGCCCCAACGGCCATCGGTTCTACGAGCTATGTGCCCCGCCCACTGCCACTTCAGTTTTGCAATTCTTCGGGCTATGTCGGTGACTTTGGTTCGCCTGCGGATTTCGACATTTCTGATACGATCCCGCAGGGAAACTCAGATAATAGCCCTCTCCATTGCTCTTTGGGTGACCTTGAGCCTTCTAATAAGGCCCATAGTGAGCGACCACGTCTCTGTTCCGTATGTCATCACTGGCAACACACACTGTTCGAAGCATTTATTAATTTTATATATTTATTAATTTTTAATTATTTATTTTATTTATATATATATATATATATATTTATTTAGTATATCCATTTGAGTAAGTATCTATTTCAAATCGAATTTAAAGTTATTGTACAGTACTTTTCTGTTTACTAGCCACCTTTCTCAATTGCTAATCTAGTCCATCCAATTGTCTGGAAGAAATCGCTCGTATGCGATAAGACCGCCAATTTTACATAAATTAAAACTATGTCTATACATCTAAATTTTTATTCTGTGATGTGCGATAAAGTGTACCTATCTATCTATCTAATCATAGTTCCTGTATCTTAAACATATTAGAGTATTATATATTTTATAACGACATGTAATAACGTCCTTCTAGCCGAATTTCAGCCACGGTGGCCAGTCTTAATGGAGAGTAGCCATCTGCGCGGGACGTAATATAGTGCGTAAGAATGTGTGCAAACGTAGGGGCACTTTCTATTCCATCTCTCTCTTGATCCGATGGCACGACTAGCGACACCACGGGAAAGAGATCAGGTACAGGAACAACGGCTTTACGTGCTCTTCGAGCCACGGATATACCGTCAACTCGCAGACTTCGGGAGAATTGAGAATTTTATCTTTTTACAGTTAAATTCCGAAAAACACTTTTTGCCCGACCTTGGATCGACATAGGCCTGTTTAACTCGTTATCTGCGGTGGGACACGCAACCGCTAGGTCAATGAGACATGTATACACGTGATATATAAGTATATATTTGAATCATATGGATTTCGAAAAAAACATAATCACAATGTAAAAGAACACTTAGTCATTTCGCCACTGCTAACAGCAGTGGAATTACCATATGACAGGATTACTCTAGTTTATCTCTGTAAGACGTTCTATGACACTGCTATTAAATCGACTCAGATGAAACATATTGGTACTTACGTCGACAGTAGTAACATACCATTTGTTACGAGTAGTACCATAGATGCATTGGCTTTAATACGAGCTAAAAGACGTTTCATATCGGCTTTTAGGTTATACTGTTTATAATTTTACATGGTTATACTTCTATACTAATCAAAATACAAAATCAATATGTAGTGTTAATTCCGCTAATTGTTAGTTTAATCATGCCGGGATGCAATTTGCACGGCCCTCCCGAAAAGAAGGACAGAAACACGTGTTGGGCATCGTACTGGCGCATGTAATTTGCTTTTTTTATATTGTCCTTCTTGCATGTGCACATTTTTGCGGGCGGGAGGGCGGTGCAAATTGCATCCCTGCATGATTAAACTGACACTACATATTGATTTTGTATTTTGATTGTTATGGATTTCCGCAAAGTGACGCCTGATTCTATTACTCTTTCTATACTAATTCTATACAAATTATAAAGAGGTAACGTTTGTGAGTTTGTGACGTTGTAACGGGTAATCTCTGGATCTTGTGAACCGATTTTCAAAATTATTTCACTAATAGAAAGATACGTTATTGTCATAGGCTATGATTCATCATCATAATTTTTATTTATCCCGAACTTTTAAGCCGAAGTATTACGCGGGACAGACGGGCAGGGACTAAAATATTTATGACGCGGAACGAAGTCCACGGGCACTGCTAGTCATTCGTAAAATTCATCATACGTTACCGTTGGTACCGATATATGTAGCTGTGAAAACATTGCGGAGGAAAATATTGTGAACATTATACGCTCGGCCTTGGGATAAATGATAATGCCCTTTATAAAGGAAATACATATATAAGTTCACCACGTGACAAGGAAAGGTGCGTGGTAATTATTCTCATCTGGGTAAATTCTAATTATACTTATCACTTTAATATTATACAGGCCAAAGTTTGTGAGTGTGTTAGTGTGTATGTTTGTTACTTCTTAATGACTCAACGGCTGAAGCATTTTTTTTTTTTTATTTATTAATGAAAAAAAGTACTTACACGTTTAAGTTTTAGACATTTTTGCCAAACTGCACAGCTGTTTGTCGACAACGTTCTCGCTCTGTTTACATTTTTATTAATAAAATACTCCATACCAAATATTATTATTAATTAAATTTGGTATGGAGTTAGCTGACACTCTAGATTAACACATAGGCTATACAGTATTTTATTTTATTTATTTATTGGCTCTCCAACAATTGTTTACACTTATTACAGATTACAGGATACAATGTTTATAAACAAGTCTAGTGTAACAATCACTGACAGGTAAGCACCGCATGTATAAATGAAACATACATCATTATAACGCGGGTAAAACCGCGGGGCACGGCTAGTTAAGAATATAGTACAGTCAATAACGGAGTCGCTCGCTTATTTTATGCAGCTCATAGAATGGAACGCAATGGTCTACCTAAACAAAATATAAATATATAGACAGTAAGGAAACTGCCTACAAACTCTCGAATCGGCACACTCACACAAACATGCGAATCGACAAGAACTCGAGAGTGCCGCATTAAGACGATTGTTAGCGTATATATTAAGCGCTGCGTTCTTTTCAAAAATGCTACGAGGTGTATTGCGTTGTTCACGGCTGTTTGAACTCGGATTCAACAATACCGGAGCTATAGTATTTTAAACGCACTTCTGATTTTTTAAACCAAAAAGTTTTGCTAAAAATAAAATCAATTGCAAAAACATTAAAAGTTACAAACCTATTGTAATTATTTCACCAACTCGTCTTACTTTCCGTACTATCCATATTTATACTGTGACCTAACTAAAATGCTTAGCGCTACACAGGGGACGCCCCGTAGCATTCAATCAATAAATCTGAAGTTTGTTTTGACGCGTTCCGAACAAATCCAAGGTACAAAAAAATTAAACGAAGTTGTATAAAATAAAATAAAATAAAAATAAAAAAGGTTTTTATTCACGTAGACTTCAAAAAAGCGCTTGTAAATAGTCAGAACATGTTTGTAGTATTATAGTTGTATACATTATTATTTCTAGTAACATAGATATTAGGTACACATGTATTGATAGTATTAAAACATTAATAAAATTTATTTTATAACAGCAATGATATTTAGCTAGCTCGAATCAAGTTATTGTCAAGAGATTATGTTTAAGTTTAATTATCTAGTTTAAGTCTAATTATCTAGTTTAAGTCTAATATTTGTGATACATATTGGCAATGGTTCTGTCTATATTAAGGTGATATTATTATGACGGACCTTGTGTTAATAACGACGGTCGCGCTTTAATGCTACCACCGGATCCAATGCGCCCCAACTGAGAAGACCCAGCGAAACAAACTCAGCGGGTGTCTCTACTACCGGTTTCAACACGGCGCAGTTGAGACGCTCCGGCGAAACATACTCAATGGGGCATATACACGAGATTTGGTCCACTTACTGTAATTATTTAGCAGGCAAACACAATATATGCTCGATCGGTTGTCTGTTTATTTATTTATTTTAGGTTTAATTTATTAGAAAGAGAAAATAAAAACGTCAAAATAAAAGTAACATTAATCATTTTGAGACACAACCAACAGTTCTGAAATTCGTAGAATATTTAAATAATAGATAGTTTTATTACAGATAGTTCATGCAACATAAAAGGTTACTCATGTCTATATGGCTATAAGATCTCCAGCGGACTATGTGCAGGTAGATGCCGACCGCCAAATGTCTTTATCGTCAATGTAATCCTTAGTAGTGTAGTAACCCTTAGCCATAAGTTCATGTTTAATGTGTGACTTAAACTTATTATCAGGTAGTTTAGTTATATGAATAGGGAGCTTGTTATAAAACCTAGTACAATTTCCCATGAATGACTTTTTTGGTATGGTATAATGGTATCTACTCTACTAGTTTTATTCTGTAATCATTACCTGTAGCCCTGTCCGCGCGGCCGCTTGGCTTAGTTGGTTGGTAAATACTTGCCTTTCACGCCTCAGGTCGTGGGTTCGATTTCCACCCTGGACTGATATTGAGTTAGGGTGTAATTAGCTATATAATTATGTATTTACAAAAGAAAAGTGTATGTAGTACAAGGATTACGACTAATCAAAAAGAAAAAAAATATGACTTACGGAATGTTTAAAATTTTTAACTATTTAGGGGTATATAAGTGAAATGTTAAAGCAGAGAAGTTCAATTTTAATTCAAGTGAAATCGAAGGCGATTTAAGAGGATGAAATCTAAGTGGAAAGCTGGACAAGTGCAAGTGATCAGTGACAGTAAACAGTGCCAAGTGTTCCCTACACAGTGTGAAGTGTGCCGTGTAACAAAGAACTAATCGCCGGGTCTCTAAGCACGTGTGTTCCATGATCTTAGTGGTGAACAACCTGTCACTGACCCAATCCCCTGAGCCACCACTCGCCAAATTATTATTATTTATTAACACTATACGATGAATATTAGTCTAATGGCACTGTATAATAATATATAAGTTTTAAATTCCACACAGAACACGCTTCCACGCTTCTGAATTTCAGGTGAAATTCAGAAGCCAATTGGACCAAGAAAGAGAAATACAGAATTCAATCCAAATATAATAAAAATACAAAAAAGATTCAGAAGACAATCCAACCAAGAAAGAAAAATACTTCCGGAATTATATATCTTCTTTTCATAGATATACTGATTATCTCTAGTCGAAGTTATTGCTGACTAGGACAAGACCGCTATGACGTCATTTTATTGTAATCGTGCTTTGATGTGTCATATACCTGTGATGTGCAATAAAGAGTCTTTATCTTATCTTATAATACATTTTTTTAGAACGTATGTATTGATTCATTCCAAATCATCCATATCTTAAGAATATAGTTAAAATCATTACTTGTCATACGTTCATAAAACATGAATAATTATGTGCGTGTCCAAATTGACAGTCGATAATGTTTCTATACAAAAGTGTTACTCCATATCTTCAATAATGTCATTAATAATTGAACTTGATATCGATTTATTCCATCGTTTTTCTCATCATCAAGTCACCTTATTTAATAATTATGTCGTATGTACTTGAGATTCTGCGGATGCTACTGCTGCACTAGCACCGAACTAAATTTTCATCAACCTAGTCTAATCCCCGTTTGCCCCCCAGCAGCCCTAATAGAAACGGGGATAATAAGACTGGGGAGTCTTACCTGTTGCGGCTATCTACCACAATGTGAACAGTAAACAACATGGTTAGACCATGTCTCAGATTCTAATAGGCTTTTGGCTTTACAGCTTAACGTAAATTTCGAGATACGACGGGTCAACTGCTGAACTAACTATATCCCGAAATAATTTGTAATAAACATATTTTTTTCCTTACATATTTTGCCCTATCACGCACAGTCCAGTACCACGTACATAGTCGTCATCATCATATCAGCCGGAAAACGTTTACTGCTCGACAAAGTTCTTCCCCCAAAGGTCTCGAGAATGAACGGTCTTGCGCTACATACTTACATTCTGCGGTATCCCTCCCAAGGTCGTTGGTCTAGTATGACTACACAGTATTTATCATAAACTAGGTTATCTATTAAAATATTTATTTTAATTATGTAAGCTAACTACCTGTGTATTTGTATTTTGGAACGAAGTTCCTTAGCGTTGTGAAAGGGGGCTAGACGGAAAAAATTCTTACGAAAAGTTGTCACGACACTTTTTGCAGCTGTGCGGCGTGCGCATGTTTCTCTGTCTGTGTCTCTCTCTCTCTCTCACTCTCTCTCTTTTAGAAAGCAACCCAGATATTTTCATTTCTATTTCACATTGAACAGTGTGGTGTCGCGACAATTATTTTTGTTGAGTGTATACAGGTTTTTTGTACATAATAAATAATAAGAAATAACTTCGTTCCATCCGGGTGTCCCTTGACACCTTTTCAAGTTTTTTTCATATAGTATTATATTTTTAATTCTGACCAGTTCGAGTACAAGTGTATATGTAAAAAATATCATTTATTTTATTGTAACAATATTTTATTGTTTTGAATTTATTTAAATTGTTCTTGAGATATTTGGAGTTGAAACATTTAAACTGCGAATTCAACTATCACAGCCATTGAAGTGAAGTTGTTTGTACTCATGATGAAAGGGTTGGCCTTTTCATAATGCATTTATAAAATTTTGCTAATTTCATAGCAATTGATTATATTATTGATTCTAAACGTCATTGAGCTAAGTCAAAGCTTCTTTCTGTTTCATGTTACTAAGGCTTCATATTTTATTTCACGCCAACTATAAAGTTAATGAATATCTAAATGTATTATTTCAACTTCTTTATATCTTAATATTAATTACGAACGTGGTTTCTTCCAATAATGAAAAAGTATATATTTTAATGACTTTATTAACAAATTCATATGGCATAATAGTTTAGTATAATCAAATTTCCTATTCGATAATTTGAAGATGCTTAATGTACCTCTAAATTATATAAACAGAGCAGTTTCTATGACATCAGTTATCAGAAGAAAAAAAATACGAACATACCGATCAGCTAATGGACTTTCCAAGCATCATTTTATTTTCAGAATGTCGCTAAGCAACGTTAACAAGTAACTAACTTTTATGGGTACATTAAGTCCATTGAATATTACAAGGTTTCCAGACTTTTAGGCATAAGTGTCAGTCCTCGAAATTGGTCGTTCTGAAGCGTTATTAGATAGCGGTAAAAAGTCTTCTTTCTTGCTTATTTACATTATTATTGAGGTCAACTTCCAGCCTTACGTACATATGTAAATTAGATACCAGAACCAATGTTAATTTAATAATTTTCAGCGCGTGCAACGTACTATTAAACTTCTGCAACTAACTGCCCGTAAAGACTGTCGCAAATACCGCTAAAGTAACATTATAAAAAAATGTTCATTAAATTTTTCAATCGCATATTTGCTAACAGAATTTATATTGTTTTTTTTTTTAAAAGATTCGAAAAGAAAGAAGCTTCAGATAACAATTGCGATCAACCAATATGGACTATGGACACTGAGATTATCCTCAACCCAGAATATGAAACTAAGGTATAGATTTGGAAATTAAAATTTGTGTGATAAATAAATATTCTTAACAATAAAGTGTGCCGAATATCTTAGTATAATTAAAAGTTAAACGTAGACTTCAATTTGATAGTTGAGGCCCGACCCTCGATCACTCTTGAGCCTGATGTTGGCGTAGGAGAAGCCCACTCCTCCTGCGGTGACGCTGGCGATGGCGTCGGTGTGTTCAAGGTCTCGCGCGATGATACCCTGGAAATAAAAGAAAGAAAAATAAGCGTTGTGATGTATTTGAAGTTTGCAGAGGTTTTCAGGTTATTATCGGTGTCCATTTTTAGGGTTCCATACCCAAAGGGTAAAACGGGACCCTATTACTAAGACTTCGCTGTCTGCCTGTCCGTCTGTCACCAGGCTGTATCTCATGAACCGTGATAGTTAGACAGTTGAAATTTTCACAGATGATGTATTTCTATTGCCGCTACAACAACAAATAGGTACTAAAAAACAAAATAAAATAAATATTTAAGGGGGCTCCCATACAAAAAATGTGATTTTTTTATCGTTTTTGTAGATAATGGTACGGAACCCTTCGTGCACGAGTCCGACTCGCACTTGGCCGGTTTTACTTTTTGTTAAGAATCGTAATGAAAACTGCAAGTTAATTACTGGAGCTAAAATTGTAAATGGAAAAGATTTTAATTATGATGCTTGTTTGTATATAACAGATGAATTCAAAAACTGCTATATACTGGAAATAAAAAGTCTTGCATAAAGAAAGCTACATTATTAAGGAGTAAAATACGCTTTTATTTACAAAAATAAATTTTGAGGTCCTTACGAAACCAACTCGATCATATTAATATACTCGTATGATCACAATCGATCATCAATGATTTATAAACGTCATTAGTAATTGTTTGGCGTAAAGATAACTCTTTAACTTTTCTTTTTTTGTTCAATTGGTGGCCTTATTACCAACTATAATCTCTTCTAGACAACCTAAGCAGGGATTGGAGTATGGAATAACAGAGATAGGGTAGTTGTCAGTGTACACAAATGATGAAATGGTCGAGGACACTAAGCGAAATATTAAATTAAATAAAAACTTTATTTATCATATAAATCACATATTGGGCAACGAGATCACAGTTTTTGTTATTATAAATAATTGTTGGTCTTGCCTCACACCAGTCTGGTCCAAATCAAGGTACACCCAATTTTTTTTTTCAAAAGACTACGTCCGCACTAGGTTATTTAATCCCTGTGTCGCGGGGTACTTTACAAACATATAATAGACGAACACAAATTACTCCCAGACTCAGAACAACTATTTGTGGGTCGCACAAATAGTTTTCCGGCGCGGTACTCGAACCTGCGACACGAAACGGCGAGGCGACTGTCTTAGCCGCTGCGCCACCCGTGCAGTAAATTCTTATGTATATTTACCTGACTTTGCCCTTTACCAACGGAAGCAATGGAACATCATCTAATTCATTTAGCTCACAACCAATATAGCGCTTTATGAGTCCGGTTCCTTTACAAAGCATATCATCACTTGATTGCATATTTGAGTGCCAGGATTATCGTATTGTACCCCCTATGACCCCGTATAGCGTTACTTCAAGCGCACCAAAGAGAAACAACATACTCAAATAACCTAAACATGCCGCAGTAATGTTAAACTAATGTTTGTTTTACCTTATACATACAGAATTATAGTACACACATGAAACCCGTGGAATATTACATCAAACCCTCATAAAAACTTTGTTCTTAAATATCTTTTACAAACACGTACGCACGTCCAATATTTTTTGGTGTCAAATTATACAAGATGGCGGACTGTGGTAAACGAAACACATAAAACTTTGAAATACATTAAAAAGGCTAAATCACCGAACTTCGGGATAGTGATCGGCGTTCAAATAAATAAAGGTTAAAAATTACTTAATTAATCGTTAAATCGGCTTCACTCAAATCGGGACCACTATCCCGATGTTCGGTGATTTAGCCGGTAGCCCCCCTGTCCGGTTTTACCCCCATACCCGGGTCTGGACCAATCTCCCATATACGTACTACTTAATTTTATTTATTTTAACATAGGCGCCATGTTCCAGCCGGTCAGTAGGCGCTGTTGCCAATAACTATAAATGAGAGCGTCGCGTCGCTATGTTAACGCACCTTCCGAAGCACGGACAAGCTCAGATATTAGACCATTTGAGCGGGAAGCCTTCTAGACTGAACTGATAGGGAAGCCACCAGGATATATCACCTGGTAGTTAAAAATAATAATATCGTTTTAATCAGAACTTAAAATACGTAAGTAAACTATTCTTGATACATTATTAAACATCTACTCTATTTACCGCTTGTATTCACAAAGTTTCTCGCTTTGTTAAATACTAAATCGTTGCATAAAGCAGGTGAAATCTGTTTACTCTGGATGTGAAACTAATTCAAGTGCGTACGAATGCACTTCATCAAAATTTAATTTTAATTTCAGTGAGTGTGTACTAACGAATTTAGTACATTTTCCTCGCTGGTCTAGCTTTAGCGTTGGCAACCGTGGATAATGAACATATAAAGTATAACATAACACATATATAGGGATTTTTCTGCGAAGAAAACTAAGTAGGTACGTGTAATCTGATTCTGATAAATTCGATAAAATGCTCAATTAAATAATTTTCTGGAGTAAAAAAGTTATAAGTGGAGTTTTACTCAGGGTGTTTGTGCACTGAACGACATGACACGACAATAAGGAGACCTTATATTAGTACCTAGTACTGTTTGTTAGTCTTGTACTTGCACTGACGATGACATTCGTATTTCGACAGCAGTATTGTGACGCCAAGAATAGAAGTCCAACGACGACTTCTATCAACGACACTTAGGGAAAATAAGTGCATGAGACAAACCTGTCTATTAACTTAGACACTCCAATGTGCCTAAAGATTGAGTTAATTATCGGACTTTTTGACACTGAGTTTGAAGTTAAAAGAGGAAAATGAAGCTATAAGTACAGCGAAATGAAAAGAAAAATGTACGCACTCAAATTTTTAGAAATAAAAAAGACAAAAAAGAATGACGATGGCATTGGATAAGCTACAATTATGCACATTCAAAATGTAAACAATAGAAAAAATGTGCATTAGACTTGCACGCCATTAAACAAATGAAAGAAAACGGTTCACGAATAATTATTAGCTTATAAAATAGAATAGATGACGTCCACCAAAAAATAAAAACATTTGCTTTGTTCCTTTTTTATGTTATCTATTATCGATATCGACGTTACGGCATAGTTACGCTCAGTAATTTAATTTAAACTTATCTGTAATACTAGTCGACTAAAATGTAGTCACTTTAAAGAACATTAACACAATCATTTATAACTACAACTCGTGGTTACCTACTTCATTAGTAGGATGCGACTTTAATAGGTTCTTAACGGTATTTAATAAAAGGTCTATCATAAAATATTTACCTTCTGAAGTAGTGGTAATTTCCTAAACAGGTGAAAAACGTGCATAATTTTGTGCGTCACAAATATTTAATAGGATCTTTCAAAGCATTCCGAATAGAAGAGAAGACCTGACCCAAACGGTAGAAACATCAATGGGCTGCTTCGATCAAAACTGTGCTGCCATTGACACCTAGCAATGATTAAGAGGCTTACTGCAAGCTTCTTGATGGAC
Source organism: Pseudoips prasinana (assembly GCA_951640165.1). Classification (NCBI taxonomy): domain Eukaryota; kingdom Metazoa; phylum Arthropoda; class Insecta; order Lepidoptera; family Nolidae; genus Pseudoips; species Pseudoips prasinana. Next base: position 22,744,667 of record OX621243.1, read on the forward strand.
TATCGAAGCCCAACATTAACAACCTAAGACCGTGGTCTTGTTGAAATCACAACTTAGATGTAGGTAGTAGAAAAAAAAAATGTGATGAAGGCAAAGGAACTGAAACACTGACACTAAAAAGATATACAGCACCAGGGTTCAATAGGAGGTTCTTATAAATTCTGTTATCACTTATCAAAAACATACTTCGACTTTTTACAACTTCGATAGATTCTACGTTAAAAAAATTGTATATTCACAAATAGTTCAAAAACCGAAACGCAAAAGTGACCACTGTCTTCGCATAATAACGTAAGAGGAAATTGTTGTAGTCTGGCTAAGGTTCAAAATAGTATGCCTATAATATTGCTCTGTGGTTCAGAAGACGTATAGCCTTAGACGTCCACATTCTACAAGTCCGGGTGGTGGTATGAAGTGAGAGTTTGAAGGACTCTAAATAGAAAAATTAGATAAAAAGACGTGTACAGAGACATAATTGAATTATTGTTTGTTAGTGCGTTTTATTATTATTCTTGTCAACATGACACAGGTTTGGCTGGCAGGCCGGACTGAACTACAAACTAAGTACCCGCGCCGGAGGGCACCCCCTCTGGGGTTCGAACCTCAACTCTGGGCGGTTACTGGCGTGGACAGAGGGGGCGTATCAGAGTGGGCGGATTTTTTGTGCAACTTACGCTCCACGTTGATACGCGACGCGGGCCTCACTTTCATATAGATTCGAAGGGGGCATTTTATCGATTCAATATGCAAACTAAAGGTTTGTTAGTGTGCCAAAGCAACGTATCAAGAAGAAAATTTCCTACTGCTACCTTATCAATAAGATTCAAAGTTCGAGTGATAGTTTCGAATGATAACGATGGTCACCGTAGCCTAGTTGGTAGTGCTCCTGCCTACGAAGCTGGTGGTCCTGGGTTCGAAACCCAGTAAGTGCAAATATTTGTGTGATGAGCACGAATATTTGTTTCTGAGTCATGGATGTTTTCTATGTATATAAGTATTTATCTATATCTATATAAGTATGTATATCGTCGCCTGGTACCGATAGTACAAGCTTTGCTTAGTTTGGGGCTAGGATGATCTGTGTGACATTGTCCCCAGATATTATTATTATATTCAATAATAGCCTCAAACTATTTCTGTTGCAGACCGTACCTGTCATTCTCTGATATTCATGTGTGTCAGGCGTCAAGTTACGTCAGCCAGCTTATAAATATGGAACTACTATGATTTATGCGACATAATATATTAAACTTAATATTTTGGCGACACCCATGTAATTTATTCCCACCTGTCCCGAAGGAAATGACGGAATACTTACATTCATCACCTTATACGTGAATAAGTGGATTTTTACAGATGTAGGGTAGGTTTAGTCATTTCAAAACTCTGTTACAGATTGATTTGATAAAAAAAATATTAAAAATTCAAAACATTTACTATTTTAAAAAGTTTGTTTGCTGAATAACTGGTAAAGCGTAGATTTTATAAAAGTTTCATTCTCACAATTCAAGAAGACTTGTCCCTTAACAATAGCAGATGACATGGTTATAGGTTATAATAATCCGGAGGTACACACGACTAAATATCCAGTATAAGCTGGCATAGCATTGTATAAGATTTCCATAAAATGAGAAGTCAGCTTATACTGGAATTGTATTGCTTTATATGTAGCAGTGTGTAAGACATGTGTAAATTAATATCAACGAAGCAGATTGACGGATTGCTTCTCCATTTTGAACTTAAGGGCAGTGGGGATGTAGAAAGTGTCCAAAACACATTTTTCTTTTTGTACTAAAATCGGTAACAATAACTAAGAATGTAAACAATAGGAAAGTTTTGTAATAGATTTGCCGGACTTTTAAATAAGTTTACATTTAAAAATAAAATTAAGGTATGAGCTGCCTTAACACTTCGGACTAACCTAGGATTTAGCTTTTTCCCCGTTATAGATAATTAATCTCTGCATCATGAACACAAAGCATACTCAGAGCAACTATACATGCGTTACACAAATTGTTGTCCAGTATAGAGCCGGCCACGGTAACCACTGCGCCTTAAGTGTAGTCATTCAGTTTTTAACAGGGTTTGAACACAGGCCATTGTTGTGTACGGTTGATCACGCTACCGCTAATTCAATCAATCAATCAATATTATTTATTTCTCTCCACAATATTATAACATGTTACATAGTGTTATGGTTACAGACATTGAAAATTGAACAACATTAAACAAAAATATTGTGGAAGACTGATGCCCAAACTAGGCTCTAGTAGGCCTGTATTTTAGGTCAGCCCTTGGAGTATTGACCATATTAACAGTATAAAATATGAGAAAAAAAAAGTTTGAGCAAAAGTATGTGTATTAGTGTGTGTGTTTATTTAGTGTGTGTTTTATTTATTAGTTTATAATTAGTTTTATTTATTGTATATACTTCATGTATTTAATTATTTTTTTTATGTATCATCTTAAAATCTATAATTACAGGTCTTGACCCAACTGATATAAGTAGTATTATAATTATAAAAATACGACCTCATGTTACTTTAATAATATTTATAAACGAATTACTCATGTAACGAACTACATATATTATTTTTTTACTATCTAGGTTAGTAGCCTACAGGCAGTAAAATTTAAAAAATGCAGTGTAGTGAGTAAATTCTAATTAAAGAATTCTAATTAAAGAATCATAATGACGAAGAAACCAGTTAACTATATAAACATATATACTTATGTTTTAACAGTCATATATACTTATGTTTTATGACGAATTAGCTCAGACCTTCACCTTTTTAAATAAAATATGTATTGAGAACATGTAGGTTTTAAGGTTAACTTGCACGAACACTTCGAGATTGTTTATATTGATTACCTAAATGTAATTTAAGGAGACACATCGCAAATGTTTTTTAGGTACGAAACAACTAGATTTTGGAGTATATGTATTTTGACTTTATGATGCACAACATAATATACCTATTACGATTTTTATGGAATGTAATTAGCTGTAATGGAGCTGTAAGCTCCATTTTTTTATGGTCATCACGACATATTTACAAACTTGTTGAAATAATGAAAGAATATTACATGACATACATATATTATACTCTTTAGTCGTTAATATATAAATTCTTGCGAATTTTTTGTTAGTCATTTAAGATTCTGTTACTCAACTATTTGCAGTTAGTCGCCGCTAAATTTCATTGGTAGCATTTAAAATAAATATTATAAATTAGTCTTTTAACATTCCATTTCACTTATTAATTAAATATTAATCTCGCTATATAGTTTACACATCCATTCGATATTATCATCTATTCATACGTACAGTAGGTACATATTAAACACACAACAGGATGAGTAAGACGAACAATCTTGGTATAATGAAAAGGGGACTTCCTAGAAACAGTGGTAATCAATAAACGATAGATAAGGCAATATTGATGCTATCATGGTAAATCCACAACATGTATCTCAGTTGTTTATGTAGTATTACGTAAACTAAATACATCTCCACGTCGTAAAGAAATCTGTTTTTAGGTTATCTGTCAAATCATTCACTGTCAAACAGTCATTGATAATTACTGTTTCTACAATAACACATCGGCCTTAATTTTATATACGATAATTTCCTATTGAATTCTCATATTATTATGGTATTTATAGCGAAATATCTCATAGACTTGGTTACAATGCATGATAGTAAAATAAAATTAAGAAAATCTTAAACATCGACTCGACATCGACAAAACTATGACTTTTTTTTAAGTTACCAATATTTTTTGGCGTTCGTAAAAAGTAGGTCATATTTTGTTTACATAAATAGTGTCAAATTATAAATATGGTTTAAAGAGGTGTGTATCAAATGTTTTAATAATAAGAGTACCTACTTGAATATTTAGTAAGAAACCGGTATTGGTAAACCGGAATTCGCATACTAAGGCGTCAGCTGATGAGTTTGTGGAAACAGTGCAATATGATTGTGTCAATTACAAAAAATAAATACTAATAGTACAGTAATCGGTAGAGAGTGGGTAGATTTAGGTCACCGCTATTTATATGTATTACTCGGAAGGGACTGTTCTAAGTGATTATGCATTAGGCACAACACAAAGCAGGTTTGTGAGTGTGGTTTTAATTACTTTTATCTGCAAGTGATTCCTGACAACAGTCCCGATAATTTCCGCTATTTGTAAGTTCAATAAATACTTGTAATTCAAAACGTTCATTGTTGAACCACAATAGCACAAAGTAACATAGACAATACTACGCAGTTTCACAATTACAATTGCCCACTTGTTCCCACAATGTTCTTAATATTGAATTTAATTGTTACCTTAATGATTTGTTGTCCAGCATCCGAGTAGAAAACCTCCTTAACTCGTTTCTTGAGAGGGATGGCACTGTATTCAGCCTTCTGTTGCCATATCAATCGATTGTTATAACTTGAACCCACAATCAGATCTTTACAATAGCTCACACAAACGAATGATAAAAGAACTATGAGTAATATGGGAGCGGTCTTCATTTTGTTTTTTTTTTATATTATTATGTATGAGTAAAGTGATGTGGCTCGGTCAGTGGATCTCGGTCGACTGGTTGAGTGGTCGTTGCGTAGTTATATACAAAACTCGTTTACCTCAACGAATGAGTAACAGGAAAAAGAAGTTAAGGCATTATAAGAAAACTCGTACACAGCTTGTGACTCAACGGTCATATCAGTAATACACAATCATCAACATGAATAGTAAGTCTACGTGTAAATAAATAAACAAGATAAATTATTTCTATAAAAACTTTTATACTTTATGCATAATACATGTACCTAAGTGACTACTTAGGTTATGTTAATCTTTTTCTTAATGATACAAGCTTAAAATTTGTGTCACAATTTTTATAATATTAGGCGATATTTTGTAAGTAAGAAATTGTTAACTTCAAAACTTACTATTCCGTGATAATATTTCTTTGATTTTTAGATAATTTTTGGGTAATTAATTACGATTTATCTAACATTACAAAAATAAATCATAAATTTAAAGATTATGGTGATAATAATATAACAGCTAATAAGATTAGGTACATGGTAATAATTAAATTTTCCATTTTCGATTGTTCTTGACAATTATAAAAATAATTACTTTTTCCACTATTCTTCAGCTAATTTAATTGGGTTCTACAAAAAAAAAGTAACGTATAGTATCAAAAATAAATGTATGCTCGACTTTTAGCAATACTTAAAAAATGGTTTAGGTGCCTCTTCTATTAGTACCTACCTAGTATAATTTATATAGTTTTTTACCACACTACTTATGTGTCCAACAAATAGTTCTCCAGCGCGAGAATAGAACCTGGGACAGGACTTTACAATGCGACTGTCTTAACCACTGCGTCAGACGTGGATTAAATGGTAGTGTTAGGTTAGAAAATATAAGAAATGGAATAAGTTACTATCTATTACATTTTGTAAGTACTTATATATGTAATGTGTTGCTCATAATGTTATATAATGACGGTCACCGTAGCCTAGTTGGTAGTGATCCTGCCTACGAAGCTAGTGGTCCTGGGTTCGAATCCCGGTATGTGCAAATATTTGTGTAATGAGCACGAATATTTGTTTCTGAGTCATGGATGTTTTCTATGTATTTAAGTATTTATCTATCTATATAAGTATGTATATCGTCGTCTGGTACCCATAGTACAAGCTGTGCTTAGTTTGGGGCTAGGATGATCTGTGTGACATTGTCCCTAGATATTATTATTATTAATGTAATGTGTTGCTCATAATGTCATATAATAACTACTATCTACGACAGGACTGTGTTTTTCTGGTTTGGAAGATAAAAGGAGGTAAAAGATACTTATTCTTTGTGCGTAATATATATTTGCCAAGGTTCATGCAAAACAGGCATGTTGGTCTAGTAATTGTGACCCTGATTGCTAAGCCAGAGGTCGTGGGTTAGGTTCCACCCAAGAAGATGTATTTGTTCTGTGTCTGGGTGTAATTTATATATATTATGTATTTATCCACAATAAATAATAGTATATAAGTATTTTTTTATTTTTTATTAAATAGATTTTGTACACACAGATATAATAAAAGTAAATTAAATGAAGAAGAGACAGGTAGTACATGGGTGCTGCTTATTTCAAAAGAAATTTCTTCCAGCAGACCCGCGAGAGGAGATATTAAAGTACAATAGGCATGTGCGTAGGTTTATAGTATCATTACATAAACTACATACTAAAATACACAGATACTTATAATGGGGCAACCATATGCATAAACTACATATACATAAATATATACATAAATATATACATAACTAGGATGAAGAGGAGAGATAGTAATTTTTCACTTGCTTCTTAAAAAGAGATAGTGTTTTGGAATTACAGATGTTAGGAGGGAGAGAATTCCACAATCTGACTGCCTGAACTGTGAAGGAATGAGAATAGAAATCTGTTTTATGCAATGGGAATTTAAGAATGTGTTTAAGGTGTGACCTACAGGGGGCATTAGGAACACGAGAGTAGGAAAAACGCTCCCGTAAGTAGGTGGAGATGAAGGATTATGTAGTACATATATTAAAGAGGATACACAATAGACGAGTATTCCTGCGAAGTATGTTCATCTGTTATGTATTATTTGCCATAGAATAACCTCTGCCTGGTTTGGGATTATATGACAATGAGTTAGCTGTCCCAAGGTATTATGAATTCATTAATTGCTTATTGCCAGACATTTTATACGTGCACACTGAGGTCACCACGGGACAGATATACGGACAGGGGCGTAGAACGGCCCTTTTTGTGCAATAAATTAAATAAATTCATGAGGTAGGTACTTATGCTATCGAACTAGATTAGTTTACAAATCTGAGGACTATCTAAAATTTTGTGCAAAATTTCACCTTCTTCCATTAATTAATCGACGTGATATCGCAGATGTCATGTATTGCCTAAAACTTTTAAATAATCAAGTCGATAGCCCTGAAATTCTTTCCCAAATTAACATCAACGTCCCCGTACGATCAACGCGTCATTACGTACCCCTAGTTTTATCGCTGGTTTCAACTAATTACCGCCAGAATACCTTTCTGTGGCGAGCAAGCAAGACAGTAAATGATGTTTTCAAACAATATGATGTAGATATTTTTAATGCGAGTATAGCGTCAGTAAGAAGGCCGATGAGCGCTAGGTTTTTCAATAATTATCTAAATGTTTAACTTCCAACGTATTTTGTAAATTAGATTTTTTAAGTTACTTGTTTTTTACATTTTGTGGTTAAGTGTATTTATGTACTAACTGGTAATATTTTTCTTGTCCATATTTTTAACTAGATGTTTATGAGTGAAGACCTGTAATTGGCTATGTGTCCTTATAACATCAATTTATTTTGTATTTGTTGCTGTTGGTTTTCCAAATAAATAAATTAATAATACGTTTAGGATGTTCTTTGGGCTGCCACGTTTTTGCAGTGCATGCGGGGTTGATGGTTTCGCCATCATCCGCAAACGATGTGCAAATCATGTGCGTGGTAGCCCACACACCATCCTGAACGCATTATGTGATAAATGGGACAGTCCGATTCTGGAGCGCTGGATACGACGTTAACAGTGTCCTAGTACCGCCATATTATGTATATTGTAAAATAACTAACATTAGGTTAAGATTTTTTTGTAATTAACGTCTTATGGATTGAAAATGATTGATAATAACATGCTTAAAAACATACATGTTATCGTATTTTTAATATTACTTAGTAGTTTTGTATACTTCATGGCAGCTAATCAGTATTCTCGATAAATTCTGATAACCTCTTTATAGTGTATCGTTTATTTGTAACGCGCTCACAAATGGCAGAATTTCGCATGTGTAGTATAATTGATTTTTAATTCGTGTTATTGTTTTATAATTCTTAACCCAAACGGTTAGCAGGCCTAGGCCTAGAGCGGCCAAGATTGCAAATCCGCCTCGGGGCCTCGCCCCTTTCTCAGGACCCTTTCTCTTGTAGACTGGGTGTATACTGAATTAACTTTATTGCTAACTTTGAAAGGAAAAGAGCGATTAAGCCTCTTGGCTGCTTTTAGCTACACATTCACCTACTAAAGTATTAGCTGATTGTCATAAGATCGCCCGCGGCGGTTTGAACCAATTCAGTTAAAGTTGAGGTAACAGCATATGTCATTCGTTGTGATTTATGATCTGTGTTTGGCATGAACTTGAGGAACCGTTCTACATGTGATACATTGGGCAGGACATATCTGATGACACAAGTGAGCTGGTTTATTCACTAGTCTTTTGAAAGAGATCCTATCCTGCGTACCAAATAGTTACTTTTAATAATAATTATATAAAATACATATAGTTATTATTATATAAAAGTACTTTGCATTTGAGTCCTTGCTATCTTTTGACAGATATTGCCGCCCCTAATATCTGGCCGCCCTAGGCCCGGGCCTACTGGGCCGTAGGGCAAATCTGCCACTGACGGTTAGCTAAATAATTAGCTTATAGTATATATACCTATATATATTATAAGGTAATATATACGCGTTCGATTTTTAAAATATTATAAGGTAATATATACGCGTTCGATTTTTAAAATATTATAAGGTAATATATACGCGTTCGATTTTTGAAATTTCTATCTGAAAGTTATAATAGTCGGAAAACAATGACTGTTTCAATAAAATATCAAACACATAACTTCAACATACTTTTCACAATCTTATGTTTGTAATCTGATTGAAGAAAAATGATATATAAATATTATAAAAAAAATATATGCTTTGAAATTATTAAAAAGCATTAAAGAAATATTAAAATCAGACTATAAGCAACGAAGGTTTCGCGTAACAAGATATAACGTCAACATATAAAATACACAAAAACATATCAACTACATAGTATAAAACTCATCTCATGCATTTTGTATCGGGCGCCAAAAAGATATTATTAAACCCTTTATTGTACACCAAAATATTAATCAGTACAAGAACAGTACACATTAGAGAGAACAATACAATTGGCGGTCTTATCACTAAAATGTGATCTCTTCCAGACAACCTACTTAGGAAACAGGAGAAAGTATACAGTCACGGGTAGTTGTCGGTGTACAGAATGTATAAATAAGGTACCTACTCTTGGGTGTACCCAAGAGTAGGTATGTTTTTATTTATTTTTTAGTATGTATACTACATACTAAAAAATTAATAAATAATAAAAATAAAATACATTCTAATATACATCCTATTACGTACATTAAAATATTTATAAACAATATACCTACTAGATATATACTAATATCATAAACTACATAATAATCGTATATATATCTACTGTATCTAATAGTAGGAGTCATCAATAACATTGAAGATTCTATTACTGATGAACCGGTAGTGACAAATAATGATCCTTCTTCTTCTTAGCGTGTCGATGACAATCTAAATTAAGTCAGCCCAGAATTCAGCGTTTTCCTTTAAAAGTTTTTTTTTAAATTCGCGCAATGATTTAGCTTGACGTATGGTAATTGGCATTTTGTAGTTACCTAATTGGAAGTTGGTTTTGTTTAACTGGTTCAATTTTTATGTGTAGAAAATGTTTCGTTAGATACGTAGACTATTAATGTTACATCTTGTATAAAAAAATCTTAAACTCAAATTGAGAGCTTCCTCTTCTGTTGAAGTTAATAATTTTGAAATAATAGAACAAAACCAATTCCAATTACAAATTGAAACCCCGTGGCTTTAAATTTATAATTGGAACTAGCTGCGCTCCGCGGTGTTACCCGAGCCTAATTAGCTTTAGGGTATAACTTATCTTCTTACTGTATATCATGAAAATTCGGTTAGCCGTTTTTGCGTATATGATCTAAACATTGAAATTTGTTGACAAAATACAACACAAAATTATTATAAATGTATATCTTAGGGCTAATAGGTAGATCGTCCGAAAATTTTAACGAAATCGCTTCACCTATTTTGGAATCATACAGATAGAACATACCTACATACAAACATCAATTGTTTGTAACTGTCTACCAGGTCAGACGCCGCCGTTTTGAACAAAATGCACTAAATGACAACCACTGCCTCATCAAATCTATGATTTTCTGATTAAGTCTTTATTAGCTATAAACTTTTATTTTTAAAAGCCATGCAATATTTTGGCAGTTGTTGATACTTATATATTATGGTTGGACTTTTTTTTTATAAAATAGGATGGCAAACGAGCAAGTGGGTCACCTGATAGAAAGGGACTTTAAAACATTCCCACTTATAATCCTCAAAATTGGCCTTAATTTTCTTGTATATGCTTACACACATTTTTACTCTTTTTTATCTATTCTATGCGCGTCTGTAAAAGATATCATTAGAAATAAGCAGCACCTTTGTATTTCTCTTCTATATTTTGTTAAATTTCTTTTTGTTCATGTTTTTTGTAAACATGAATACAAAAATTTAATACTTTTACAGTGCGAAAAGAACTGGAAGTTTATTTGTAGGTTCCCGATATTCTTGCGAGGACATCCAATAGCTGTTACGTGTTCTTAAATCTAAGATGTTTTAAACACTAAAGTAATATAATCTAAATATTAAGCGTCTAAAGGTGCTACAATGACATAGGTGAATAACACTGCCCTGGCATCGTTGGCGTTTGGAGGGGAACTCCACTCGTCTCGAATAAACGGTCCAGGGAAGAAACCAAGAACCTGCTGTAGCTCAGGTAGCCTAAGCACGCTTTTTTTTTTTTTTTTTTTTTTTTTTATTCTTTGTTATTATATACAGTGTTGACCTTATGAATTAAAACAAAGTCTCACAAAACTGTACAAACAGTTTGACTGTGAGATCGAAATTATTAACTATCTTAAGTAGCACTGTTATATATGTATGTACATTCATATTTTCTATGGAAGATTATCTAGGAGGTTAACTTAATTTTAAACTTATGTTCCCCCCCCCCTTACCCCGTTCACGAGTACGCAGAGCCCCCGCTACAAGCACTGTGAGGCTGGCTACCGTGGAGGTTTTAGTGGGTCCGGCCCTACATACCCCGCTGTCTCCCCAAGCAACGGAAATGCGATTTGAGCATTTCCATCACGATAAAAAAAGCTGAATAACACTGTTAAAAAAAGAAAACTGTAGGCTACAGGCTAGTCAGTATTCTCGTATTGAAGACACTTCAATAAATACATTTTTTGTTGTTTATTTTCTTAATAAGTAAAGAATATTATTCTAATTAGATACATTTAATATATTTATTACTCAATAATCCAAATACAGTATTTTTAATATTAGTTTAGCTGGAACCGTAAGTGAATTATAACTGTTTCATAGTATTATACGCTCCTATTCTCTACGCTTCAAAACATATAAAAGAATTATTAAAACTTAAACAATTTCTAACAAATCTATAAAAGCAAACAAACAAAGAAACATAATACAAAATTAACTATGAGTGATTCGGAGTCAGGGACACCTAAATACCGTACCTTGACATTTCTTTTGTAAATATCTTCAACGTACAAACGCTTCTGTTATAGTCTTGTATATAAGATAATGACAGCAACGTAGTAGATATATTAATAATATTGGTGCAGCTGGCTGTACGTACGAACTAGATACGTAAGGATAATACGGATTGGAAGTACATTATGGTTCGATTATACTACCGTCTAGACGCATAGAATGTGGTCTAAGGCGTAACATGTCGTAATATCTTACTAGGGATTGCAAAAACTTAACAGAAGTAAAAACCGGTTATATTATACAAACCGGTTTGAGACACTTTATTATCGTATGGGCAGTGGTAACCCTAATGTCAGTGTTATTCAAGCCGACCAGCCGACCTCTTGTAGACTGGGTGTATACTGAATTAACTTTATTGCTAACTTTGAAAGGAAAAGAGCGATTAAGCCTCTTGGCTGCTTTTAGCTACACATTCACCTACTAAAGTATTAGCTGATTGTCATAAGATCGCCCGCGGCGGTTTGAACCAATTCAGTTAAAGTTGAGGTAACAGCATATGTCATTCGTTGTGATTTATGATCTGTGTTTGGCATGAACTTGAGGAACCGTTCTACATGTGATACATTGGGCAGGACATATCTGATGACACAAGTGAGCTGGTTTATTCACTAGTCTTTTGAAAGAGATCCTATCCTGCATACCAAATAGTTACTTTTAATAATAATTATATAAAATACATATAGTTATTATTATATAAAAGTACTTTGCATTTGAGTCCTTGCTATCTTTTGACAGATATTGCCGCCCCTAATATCTGGCCGCCCTAGGCCCGGGCCTACTGGGCCGTAGGGCAAATCTGCCACTGACGGTTAGCTAAATAATTAGCTTATAGTATATATACCTATATATATTATAAGGTAATATATACGCGTTCGATTTTTTAAATATTATAAGGTAATATATACGCGTTCGATTTTTAAAATATTATAAGGTAATATATACGCGTTCGATTTTTGAAATTTCTATCTGAAAGTTATAATAGTCGGAAAACAATGACTGTTTCAATAAAATATCAAACACATAACTTCAACATACTTTTCACAATCTTATGTTTGTAATCTGATTGAAGAAAAATGATATATAAATATTATAAAAAAAATATATGCTTTGAAATTATTAAAAAGCATTAAAGAAATATTAAAATCAGACTATAAGCAACGAAGGTTTCGCGTAACAAGATATAACGTCAACATATAAAATACACAAAAACATATCAACTAGTATAAAACTCATCTGATGCATTTTGTATCGGGCGCCAAAAAGATATTATTAAACCCTTTATTGTACACCAAAATATTAATCAGTACAAGAACAGTACACATTAGAGAGAACAATACAATTGGCGGTCTTATCACTAAAATGTGATCTCTTCCAGACAACCTACTTAGGAAACAGGAGAAAGTATACAGTCACGGGTAGTTGTCGGTGTACAGAATGTATAAATAAGGTACCTACTCTTGGGTGTACCCAAGAGTAGGTATGTTTTTATTTATTTTTTAGTATGTATACTACATACTAAAAAATTAATAAATAATAAAAATAAAATACATTCTAATATACATCCTATTACGTACATTAAAATATTTATAAACAATATACCTACTAGATATATACTAATATCATAAACTACATAATAATCGTATATATATCTACTGTATCTAATAGTAGGAGTCATCAATAACATTGAAGATTCTATTACTGATGAACCGGTAGTGACAAATAATGATCCTTCTTCTTCTTAGCGTGTCGATGACAATCTAAATTAAGTCAGCCCAGAATTCAGCGTTTTCCTTTAAAAGTTTTTTTTAAATTCGCGCAATGATTTAGCTTGACGTATGGTAATTGGCATTTTGTAGTTACCTAATTGGAAGTTGGTTTTGTTTAACTGGTTCAATTTTTATGTGTAGAAAATGTTTCGTTAGATACGTAGACTATTAATGTTACATCTTGTATAAAAAAATCTTAAACTCAAATTGAGAGCTTCCTCTTCTGTTGAAGTTAATAATTTTGAAATAATAGAACAAAACCAATTCCAATTACAAATTGAAACCCCGTGGCTTTAAATTTATAATTGGAACTAGCTGCGCTCCGCGGTGTTACCCGAGCCTAATTAGCTTTAGGGTATAACTTATCTTCTTACTGTATATCATGAAAATTCGGTTAGCCGTTTTTGCGTATATGATCTAAACATTGAAATTTGTTGACAAAATACAACACAAAATTATTATAAATGTATATCTTAGGGCTAATAGGTAGATCGTCCGAAAATTTTAACGAAATCGCTTCACCTATTTTGGAATCATACAGATAGAACATACCTACATACAAACATCAATTGTTTGTAACTGTCTACCAGGTCAGACGCCGCCGTTTTGAACAAAATGCACTAAATGACAACCACTGCCTCATCAAATCTATGATTTTCTGATTAAGTCTTTATTAGCTATAAACTTTTATTTTTAAAAGCCATGCAATATTTTGGCAGTTGTTGATACTTATATATTATGGTTGGACTTTTTTTTTATAAAATAGGATGGCAAACGAGCAAGTGGGTCACCTGATAGAAAGGGACTTTAAAACATTCCCACTTATAATCCTCAAAATTGGCCTTAATTTTCTTGTATATGCTTACACACATTTTTACTCTTTTTTATCTATTCTATGCGCGTCTGTAAAAGATATCATTAGAAATAAGCAGCACCTTTGTATTTCTCTTCTATATTTTGTTAAATTTCTTTTTGTTCATGTTTTTTGTAAACATGAATACAAAAATTTAATACTTTTACAGTGCGAAAAGAACTGGAAGTTTATTTGTAGGTTCCCGATATTCTTGCGAGGACATCCAATAGCTGTTACGTGTTCTTAAATCTAAGATGTTTTAAACACTAAAGTAATATAATCTAAATATTAAGCGTCTAAAGGTGCTACAATGACATAGGTGAATAACACTGCCCTGGCATCGTTGGCGTTTGGAGGGGAACTCCACTCGTCTCGAATAAACGGTCCAGGGAAGAAACCAAGAACCTGCTGTAGCTCAGGTAGCCTAAGCACGCTTTTTTTTTTTTTTTTTTTTTTTTTATTCTTTGTTATTATATACAGTGTTGACCTTATGAATTAAAACAAAGTCTCACAAAACTGTACAAACAGTTTGACTGTGAGATCGAAATTATTAACTATCTTAAGTAGCACTGTTATATATGTATGTACATTCATATTTTCTATGGAAGATTATCTAGGAGGTTAACTTAATTTTAAACTTATGTTCCCCCCCCCCCCCCCCCCTTACCCCGTTCACGAGTACGCAGAGCCCCCGCTACAAGCACTGTGAGGCTGGCTACCGTGGAGGTTTTAGTGGGTCCGGCCCTACATACCCCGCTGTCTCCCCAAGCAACGGAAATGCGATTTGAGCATTTCCATCACGATAAAAAAAGCTGAATAACACTGTTAAAAAAAGAAAACTGTAGGCTACAGGCTAGTCAGTATTCTCGTATTGAAGACACTTCAATAAATACATTTTTTGTTGTTTATTTTCTTAATAAGTAAAGAATATTATTCTAATTAGATACATTTAATATATTTATTACTCAATAATCCAAATACAGTATTTTTAAAATTAGTTTAGCTGGAACCGTAAGTGAATTATAACTGTTTCATAGTATTATACGCTCCTATTCTCTACGCTTCAAAACATATAAAAGAATTATTAAAACTTAAACAATTTCTAACAAATCTATAAAAGCAAACAAACAAAGAAACATAATACAAAATTAACTATGAGTGATTCGGAGTCAGGGACACCTAAATACCGTACCTTGACATTTCTTTTGTAAATATCTTCAACGTACAAACGCTTCTGTTATAGTCTTGTATATAAGATAATGACAGCAACGTAGTAGATATATTAATAATATTGGTGCAGCTGGCTGTACGTACGAACTAGATACGTAAGGATAATACGGATTGGAAGTACATTATGATTCGATTATACTACCGTCTAGACGCATAGAATGTGGTCTAAGGCGTAACATGTCGTAATATCTTACTAGGGATTGCAAAAACTTAACAGAAGTAAAAACCGGTTATATTATACAAACCGGTTTGAGACACTTTATTATCGTATGGGCAGTGGTAACCCTAATGTCAGTGTTATTCATAAAGTTAGTATACCTACGGAATAGAGCAACAAACAAGAGCTGTCAAACGAAACCGAAATAGGATGACATTTGTGTGTGTACAAATGTTTATGTATGCTTATCAATGATGTATCTCATGTCGATTTTTGCATTAATATCGATATCGATATTATTAATTAGTAATGTGTGGTGACGGCATAGAATATCATCATTCCATCTCATCCCGTAAACTGTGACCATCCCATTCTTTGGGAAGGCTTTGGTCCAGCAGTGGATGAAATTTGGCTGACATGATGATGATGAATCAGTCTCAGTGATAGTATTAAAATAGGATGGGATGGGATTTTGCATGGCTGAAACAACGATTCGTGAAGTGAAGTACGAATATTTAAGAAAAACTCCTAAGACATTTTAAATCATTTATTTTTCGCAATAGAGTGGTCAGTTGTCGCTTAACTCTACGTCGTTTGACAATTTAGTGAGCCTATATACTTTGAACGATTAAAATGAAGGTCGTTTATAATTTTCAATCACTAGATAGGTACAGATATACACAATTATAATTAGAAACGCGCGTCCGTCTCAATAAATTCAAATTCTGAATGAATTTATAAAAAAATACATTTATGTGGAATCGTCATTTTTTACCCTACTGTGCAGTACAGGACGCGGCAACTACTGAAAACACTCCCAGAAAACTCCGTAGGAAACCTATTTTGAAATAAAATTTACTGAAGTTTAATTACGTATGTTTTGTGTGTTTGTGTTTTTTGTCTTAAACCAACTCGATCCCAAGCATTTTATCACTTAAATAATCAGAAATGTTGTAATATGCCCTGGTATACAATTTGGCTTTAATAATTCTATTAACTTTGTTATAGAATCTTATACATTGTTTCCCAATGAAAGAGTTACTTATTTTGTGGAGATGGGTTCGGATTATGTTGCAATGCTGTATGTACGTATGCAACATAAGATTATTATTATATCTATAATTATATTACAGTTAGGATGTTAACCTCTTTGAACTTTTCTCTTAGACACTCTCGGGTCAAGATTATAAATGGCTCTAACAGCTCTTTATTGCAATATAAATATGGTGTTAATGTCAGCAGAGCTACCCCAGAGAATTCCATAGGACTATATACTATGAAAATAACTGAAATAAACTATTCTAGTGCAATTTTAACGCAAGCGCTAGGTTCGCGAGGAGGACTCGATTGAGACATAGTTAACATTTATCATTGTCCTCGGAAAAGTATTATTTTGTTTAAATAATTTCTCAAAGTTAGCTTTGATACATTTTTTAATTTAGTTTCGTATCTCAATCGTACTGACAAATATGTTTCAATGACAAGTTTCATAATAAGGTATCTGTGACCATCAAGGGGATCTTGATCGAATGAATGGACAGCCAAAGATTTGAAATAATTCCCTATATCAATATAACGAATGATATCTACAACTGTTCTATCAAATTTCTTTTTATCAAAATCAAAATTTGTTTTTAACTTTTCTCTAAAATATTTTTCACACTTTAAACAAACATTTATTACGTCTTCAGAAGGATAAATTAAAAAACCAATACCGTCTTTATCAAAGTCTTTACGACTTATTAAAGAGTCAGCCCGAGCCTGTATAAGAGATTCCAAACAAACCTCACAATGTATTTGCCTTCGAATTTTTTTGATGACAAATCCTGCAATGTATTGTACGACTGATTTAACAAATTGTGTGCAATCTTGAGAGGAATCTGGTAATCTACCTAATTCTGATATTTCTGAAATATTTTCTTGCTCTTTTTCTAAATAAACATCTTGTATTTGAAATTCTTGTTTCATTTTGTTGAATATTATAGAGCAATTGATTCTGTCCGTCGTAGAAGTCACACCATTAAGAAGAGTAACTTTTTCTAGCTCTAAACAATTCCCACATTCACTGAGCTTGACCTCAGTGTGACAAAGCAATCTTTTATAAGCTGATATAAAGTTTCTTATTGTAGGATTATTATTAAAACCACCCTTAGATCTGATCGCGCTAAAAAAAGTTTCTACGTGGTCCTGTGAAAGTTTGTATAAAGGCAAGAATTTCAAAGGACCTTTCTCGATGTAGTCTACATACAGAAATTTCAAAGTTTTAATATTAATTAAGAATCCAGTAAAACCGAGATGTCTTCCTGAATTTATTATTAAAGTACCATCTTCGTATTTTAAATTACAGAAATAGTCGTAAACTTGATCAATTTTTTGAAATATTAATTCCTTGTTTTTTTCAAATAACGGTTTTTATAACCGTATGAAAGGAAGTTCCGTGAATTAAAAATATCAAATATTTCATTAACCATGCGTATGAATGTAACAGTGGCTTCTGAATTCTGAAAAAGGAGTAAATTTAGGAAGTTTTGACAATATTCTATGGACGTAGCAACAGATTCCGATAGCAATTGTACGGCTAATTTCACTTTCATTTTCTGTTTAATAAAATTTATATGTCTGAAAGTTAACTTATTAGCAAGTCTCAAACCTTCTTTTACTTGAAGGTTGTACAGTTCTGTAACGTATCTAAATTCTATTTTTCTGCCACTATTATCTATAAATGTCTTCTTATCATTAAATATCCCTCTTATAAGTTTTATAAGGTGACATAGATCAAATAAAACGTAATATTTTCTGTTTTTAAAATAAAAATAAGGAATTATGGATTCAGGTGTAAATTTACATCCTAATAATTTGCACATGTTTAAATTAGAGGATATGCCGTCAAAAGTAATTGAAGTAACGGTACAACCAGTTTTCATTAAAAAAGTAAGACAGATCTTCAGTAAATTTTCCTTTTGAGAAGCTGTAAAAGCCCGCCCTGGAAAGAAACCTACAGGTAGTTTCCAAAAGTCGTTGATTGCTACCACCATGAAAACTAGAACTTGATTTGCCACTGGAACTTCATCCCCATGTAAATCGTTCCCGAAATTGACATGACCATAGTGGTTCTTTCCTACAAACTCAATACACTCTTTGATGCTCATTTCATCGAAAGTTAAACTTACAAGGAGATGTTTTTTTTTGGCTACTTCTTTAATTGTATTAAACGATTCTTCTGTAAATCCTGGGGCACAATCTACGCGTTTATACCAGTTTCTTAGTGTATTTACATGTGGCAAACAAGAAGAAAATTTTTCGCGAATGTAATTGTATGATCTCGGGCTATAGAAATGAACCGTTAAAGCAAATGTTTTCAATTCCTGACAATATGTAGCTGATTGAGATAAATCCCCTCGAACTAAAGCATTTGCTCGGTCGCTTAAAGCCTGTATGGTTTTGTTAGAGCATGTTGCGGCAATATCATTTAAATGATCTTTCAGGCCAGGACGTTTTTGAATTACGTCAAGTAAAGATGCTAAGGTTAGTACTTTGTTTTTGGTACGTTTATTTTGTGCTCTCAGGTTTCGAATAAGTTGCTGTTTCTTTTTAATTTTTCCATGCAACTTAGTGCATTTAGACATGAGCTTCTTTTCCCTTGGCGTCAATTCTAGTTGGAAAGAGGTCGATGATGTGGACTGTTCCAATAGCGGTGGTGTAGATCTAGAATGCGATGACGATGGTACACATATGGATACCTCTGTATCTCTGTAAACGTAGGAGGACACTGTGCGTCTAGGCTTTATCTTGACCTGTGAAATAGAAATAAATTACTGGCTATTGAAATCATACATTACAGTACGATCTAATACCAAAATAAGGGAAATGTGTAATATGGGTAGGGTAAGTACTTATGTGGCGTCAATAATTATCTTACATCGTATTCTATTATTATATTATAATAATAATGTCTGAAACACATTAAAATTAACATCCAAAACCAAATATTTATTTGTAAATATAAAGATCTCTAAATATAAATAAACTCTGTATTGACTACCTCAATATTTTGATAACACGTGGCATATAATTTATATATTTAATATCTGATACACTGGGTAAATGATTACGGTAAAATCTTTTATAATTAATGCTATTATTTGAATATTTACTCCATTAATTAAACTTTAATTCATTTGGCATCCTCTTGTAGCGCCATCTGTTGGCAAACTATTTAAGATAACATTTCCTCATATTAAATAAACGTAATTTTAGTAAAATAAACAATTTAAAGTTGTATTAAATTCCTTAAAATATTTGTTTTGAATATAAGACTCTGTTTCAATACTTACTCATGTTGAAGGAATTTCATATCTTTTTTACAAAATTATTTGTAGTCATTATAGCTATGTGATGTGTTGTAAGAATTACCTATATAAAGCGGTGGGTTTTTGTTAAGTGGGTTAGTTCTGTGAGTTAGGTGCGAACAGTTGTGTGGAATTAAAGTGATTTTAGTTCATGCCTGTGTTTTTATTATGATGGAGTCCAAACGTGAAAACCCTGGCGAATCGCCGACATACTCGTATTAGATAAGTTATTAACATATAGGTACATATACTTCATTGATTTTGACACAACATAAGTAAAATATCAAAACCAAGGCATGTAAGTTTATACATACCAAGTAGGATGTAGGTACCTACATAATTTTAAGTAGATACTCTCCAATTAATCATCAGTAGTATAATAGTATAATTTTATTTATGATTACCGGAATAAAATTAGTCGGAATTGCACATTTCATCAAAAATCGTTTCGCTCCTCGCATTTGGAAATATTTTTCCTCAAAATGCTTACTGCATATACATGAATTTTTCGTGGGAATCCAGTTTGGACGACCAATTAATTTAAGCCATGCATTTCTTGAATCCAAGTAAGATGGAAATCTGAAAGTTACTTTAATTACTAATAGTTTCTATTCTAACAGTCTGAAACTAATACCTACCTATGAATCGGCTTAGTGTCTTACATGGGAATTTGGGATTACTTCCATTTCCAGGTGATTCACATCTAAACATCACATACGTACTTTAATATTAATAATGCATATTAGTTTACCGCGTGATAGACAGTGGACAAGAAATATCGATAACTTGATTCAGCCCTAGTGTAAACAGAAAATTATTTCTTTACACAAAATATTCGTAAATTCTGCATTATGTGTGTTAGATCTTTGCTTCTTACATTAATAAATGTTTATAGACGATAATGAACACATTTAGTGCCTAAAATTCGAAACGCATTAGCAAAAATAAAGCCTAAGTTAGTAGGTGTCGATTTGGAATAATTTACCTGTGAAATGAACATTTTTCAGGGTTATTCCTCTGTGTTGTACCACAATCAATCACTGAACAAGTCACCATGTTTCTGAAGAAATATTTTTCAAAAATATCCACGATTTCACATAATATCAGAAAAAACATCAAGAGTCAAATTCGCAGCGTGTCGAAAAGTGTTGAAGTACTGTCAAACTGATGCCAAAAACAGTTCTGTTGCGTCGGATCGCGCATCTCTTTTTATCATACAGTGTTGCAGCTAGTGACATTTCGCTCCCTCAGCCCTTTGTTCCTCTATTCCGTAGGTATACTAACTTTATGGTGTTATTCAAGCCGACCAGTTAGTAGGCCTCTGACATGGCTTAACGACTGTTATCTAATGGCTACAACCGGGACCGATAGCTTAACGTGCCCTCCGAAGCACGGAGACGCTCAGAAATTAAACCACTTTGGCGGTCACCCACTTATGGATTGGCCGCGATTCAGGTTGCTTAACATCGCCGATCACTAATGGACTGCTGGGAGCATCAGACTGTGATGATTTTAGATTGAATATTTGAAGAGTTCTGAAGAGTTTAAAACCGACTACTTGCTCATGGCTAGGGTTCCGCACTAGTTAATTAATTACTCTTGATATCTAGTAGGTATTTGCTGTGTAGTGACGGTGATAAATATGTCCAACTCAATTAGTCCCAAGGGATTTAGCAGGGAACGGGTAGCAGCGTCTCTCTGAGTACTATGTTCACCATTATGCGATGACCAACCCATAGCCCAAGTGGGGCAATTATGGCATTTCCCCTCATATGAATTACTCTTGTCCAGCACTACGTAATAAACAATAAATTAAGACTAGGTATGGATATTTTTTTACTTTCACACAATACATTTTTGATACTATATCGTGGTGTTTGTTGATACTATGGTTTTTGCGTAAAATTTAAGTAAAAACGAATTCAGAATGTTTATGATTTGAAAATGTATGTAGTTTCTTTTATTGATTTACATACATATATGAAAATATAAATATGTGAAATAATATAAAACAACTGTTCTCTGGCATCATTGAAGGCAAATAAAAATAAGTTTAATAAAACTAGAGTTTGAAAAATACCTTCCCACAAACTACAGAAAACTTATGATAGCGCTAATCCCGAACAATAAAAAACAGATTATTGTGTTGAAAAACCGGTTCGTAATAAGCATCAAAGTAACAATAATTCGGTTATTTTGAAGTTTTACAATCCCTAAGATAAACTTCAAACTAAACCCGAAGACTTAGAAGTTGCGGTTTGAAAGCAGATAGGTACGTTATGACTCAGCATTGCTTTCGTCGACGGGACTTCCCTAATATAATAAACAAGGCGTCGTCGAGGGGAAATTTGTTATCAAATTAAAATGACTTACATATTTTGCCGCCTCTCTGCTATTAATAAAGACATTGATTGATATTTACTCTGATTTATGAGCGAAAACCAGCACAGCAGAATATAAAACCAGATTAAGGAGTTTTCTTTTACATCTGTCTTCCGCTGTCAACGCTTATAGAGTGAGTTTAAAGTTAAACTACTAAAATAACGAGCAAACTTATCTCTTTTAGAATTTCGTGTAGCGAAGCCATCCGGAAGCCAGTGCTCTAAGCATAGGTCATTTATTTTCTGCAAAGAAGCAAAGTATGCCCTCGAAACCAGGCTTTTGTACACATTAACGGTGCGCACCTCATGAAAAATCGCTTAGCAGACTTTACACTGCTATGTAATTTACTTTAAAACGGTGGAATGGTTTATTACTTCTAACTTTACGTTTTATTTCAATACTCGTTGAAACGAACACAATTCAAAACATATCTGAAATATTTGTGTGTGTTATTTAATAGATATAGATAGAGAAACTGAGTCAAGTTTTATTTATATAATTTAATTAATAAAATTAAATTAAATTTCACTAATTTATTAATATCTAATTGTTATGTAACCCTTTGCATGCCGCTGTATCGGCGAAACATGTTGATCTATGTCATTTTAACAACCTTGTACCGTGTTTCTGGCAAATAAATGTATTCTATTATATTTAATTACAGTTACATATCAGACTCGAAAGCCGTATGGTTTCCGGCCTCAAAATAATCAGGGCCACCTAATTAACCTTGGGTGTCGTAATAGACAACTAAGGGAGACCCCAGGTAGTTGGGCACCAGCGCTTCCTGTTTGCTAGCTACCAATGAACAGCGGTCGCCAACTGCGGTGACTACGGCAAACCACTCCAAATAGCAACGTTGTAGTAACCTTTGGGAGGGCCTATGTCCAGCTGTGGACATTATATATCCTACCATACTTTAGATTAGGCAACAGATAAATATTTTAAAGTTGAGCAGCAGCGCTTCCTGTCTACTAGCTACCAATGAACTGCCGTCACCAACTCGCATTCCAAGCGCGGTGACTTCGGCAAACCCTTCCAAATGACAACGTTATAGTAACCTTTGGGAGAGGCATAATATGTCCAGCAGTGGACGTTATATATCATATCATACTTTGGTTTAGGCAACAGATAAATATTTTAAAGTTAGGCAGCAGCGCTTCCTGTCTACTAGCTACCAATGAACTGCCGTCGCCAACTCGCATTCCAAGTGCGGTGACTTCGGCAAACCCTTCCAAATGACAACGTTATAGTAACCTTAGGGAGAGGCCTATGTCCAGCAGTGGACGTTATATATCATATCATACTTTAGATTAGGCAACAGATAAATATTTTAAAGTTGAGCAGCAGTGCTTCCTGTCTACTAGCTACCAATGAACTGCCGTCGCCAACTCGCATTCCAAGCGCGGTGACTTCGGCAAACTCTTCCAAATGACAGCATTATAATAACCTTTGGGAAAGACCTATGTCCAGCAGTCAACGTTATATATCATATCATACTTTACATTAGGCAACAGATAAATATTTTCAATTTAAGTAGACTTTTAAACATTGAAGAAAATATAATAATAGTGCTTTTGGTTCAATTTTAACTACCGCGGACAATCTCAACGGAGACTAGCCAATTACGCAGAATATTATTACTGTGCAGCTGTCGGAGTCTTCCCGAGGAAATATCTATCAGAGAACGGGCAGCAGCGTCTCTTTGTGAACTGTGAACATTATACTGCGATGTCCAACCTGCTAAGCGTGGCGATTACCGACGGCATATCCCACTTTGGGGGTGGCTCTTATCATATCATTTGGCTAAAATGATGATATATATTGTAAACATGTGCGTTTATGCAAACACAAGTTCTTGAGGACTTTCCGACATGACAGGAAAAATCAAGCTTAGGAACAAAAATAATATTTTTAAGTGCTCGCCAAGGCAAGACCGTGTAACGCTGCCAATTTCCGGGCTGCCAGTGGGATTTTTGCAAAAAATATAGCATTTACAAAGGTTGGGCTTTCCGGGATTTAAACACAGAACCTTATCTGCGGTTGAACATATTAGAGAAACAAGTTAGCATCTGTCCGTGAGTTCATTGGTACGTATATCTAGTAGACACTATAAAAAACATAGAACCATACCTGCAACAGTCTCTAATGTCCTTCATCTGACTAGACTAGCCAGTCATATGATATGATCTCACCAAAATTGAAACAATGGGCCCACTGTCGATATATTATGTAAATAGCTAATTTAAATCTTAACGCAACACCGTTACGGTTTAAATTAGCTATTTACTATCAAATTTTTATTTTAGGCTTCTATCGGTGTAGCGAGATATAATAGGTACCTATATCAGATTCAACTGAATCTGATATACTTTATGTCATTACTTAATAAGTAAAAACCAATAGGTAAATTAATAAAGTACTAAATTGAATAGTAGTAGCTAAGTTAATTTCATTATTTGTTTAAGTAATTAAATCCGTCAATAAAAACATTATAAATTGTTGGCCAGTTGGCGTGGTTGGTAAATGCTTGCCTTGCACGCTAGGTCGTGTGTTCGATTCCCACCCGAGTCAGATATTTGTGTGCATGAACTTGTCCGTTTGATGGCCAAAGGCCAAAGCCAAAAGTTTTGGGCGAGGCCTATGTCCAACAGTTGACGATATCAGGCTGATGATAAACCTTTGCACTTAGGTGCATAACCCTGATATTACCACCATCAATCCCATTGGACGTTGCATTATAGACCCAAGTCCTTCTACATCGTTTGACCTATGAAATTACGGAACCATTGTATCACATGTATTACGCAGTCGTAGGTTCTGCACATTAAAACTACCGAGATGTTTTCCACACACAATATTTAATCGAACAGAGTAACGTTGTCATTGACCGTCGTACAAAGAATGCCTATTTAATAATTCTCCTACCCTATTTATATTATTATCAGTGACAACCATTTGAAAGTCTAATATCGATTAATAATAGTTTTTAGATGTAAAATTATTATAGTAAATAATAATAATATTCTGGGACATTATTCACACACGGCCATCTGATCCCAAACTAAGCAGAGCTTGTAATATGGAAACCAGATAACTGATATACTACATATCTTATATTTTTTTTGTAAATACATACTTATATAGATAATTTACGCCCTGACTCAGGACAAACAGACATGTTCATGCACACAAATATCTGTCCCGGGTGGGAATCGAACCCACGACCTCCGGCGCGAAAGGCAGCATATCAACCAACCACGCCACCAGGCCCGTCAATAATTAATAATATGATAATCACTAATTAAATAAATATATTATTATAACATAGCAGCTACGTCATAACCGGTGCCTCGTTGCGCGGCTATTAAGTACTTGATAACACGTGATAAGAAGGAGAAGTTACATTATCAGTATCCATATCAATAATTTCAGTATCCTAGTATAGTTTTCCTCATCAGAAAATGTTCAAGACAAATGAGTAAACTGCACATTTCTAGTTTAATTGCAACGAGATGGTCGCATAAATGGACATAATCCACAATTTAAGAACTGCATGCTGTAATTGCTCCTGGGTAATATGTACATTTGTAACCCAGATTTAACCGAATTTGCATAATGCTTTAACTTGTCACATAACAGCGCAGGCACAGTGGCTATACTGAGTTTAAATTGCATTTTGGTAGTTTGGAATGTTGTGTGCATGTGCGTTGCAGCATTTTGGCTCTAAAATACAACCGGTGATTATAATTGGACGTATACCATACATAAAGTGGTAATGGTCGCAATTCTGCATTTTACACAACTAAATAATATTTAAAGAATTAAGATTTATGTATATAGTCAACATCATCAGCATGGTATTGTCCACTGCAGTACCTAAGCCTCCCCCAAAGGTTTCCATTTATGTTTGCGTAGTGGTAAATACTAGCCTTTCACACTGCAAGCCTGTGGATTCGATTCCCACCCAGGACAGACATTTGTATTTGTGTATCCTGAGTTGCCTGTTCATCCAGAGTCTGGGTAGGTAATTATCTGTATAAGTAGGTATGTATTTACAAAAGTGAAGTAGTAAATGTAGTATATCAGTTATCTGGTTTCCATAGTACTAGTTGTCCTGAGTTAAGGATCAGATGGCCGTGTATGAATAATGTTCCAGGATATTATTATTCTACCCCGTAAATATACCCTGAGCGTTCTATCCCCTAAGCATCGTTGTTCCAAGAATGTATAAGACGATCCGGATGAAGAAATCCTGACTTACCTAGAACAAGTCAAGGCTACAACACTCTTGGCTCTATACACAATTCGATACAGCATAGTCACTGGCCGGACGTACGGCCGCCAACGCGCCGCGGCCAATATCGCCCTCCGTGATATTTGTATCCGTATTGATGAAATTCCCCCTCCGATCTTCAATGAGATAACGGTCTTCGCGTACTAAAGTAGGGTGACAGTTGCCGGTTCTAAAGCATCCTGATATCAGTGACCGCCCAGAGCCGAGGTGCTAACCTCAAAGGGTTACTCTGGCGCGGGTAACTTAAGTTCGTACTATGCTGCGGGTAACATAAGTATGCGATACTATTTCGTGAATGGCTTGAGCCACCGCTCCACAACTCCTTGCATTCCTGATTATAGTAAATGTGAAGTTTTAATGGTGATCATCATCATCATCATATCAGCCGAAAGACGTCCACTGCTGGACAAAGGCCTCCCCCAAGGATCTCCACAATAGCCGGTCCTGCGCTGCGCGATGGTGATCAGTCATATATTATTATGGATCCTGTAGGTGATTCATAATTAATACAATAATTAAAGGCTTGTTTATATAATATATGTAGCTCTTGTCTCAAGTAAAGTTAAAAAGAACCTATATGTATATATAGTATTAATGTTTAGGCGAAGTACCAGAAAGCCAATCTTTTTAGGACAAAGGCGTTAGGTTAATTTTGTACGGAAGCGACTTGGATCAATTAGTTTAGTATGGCGTTGAAATATTCTGTTTTAATAATTTTATTGCACTTAATAAAATGTATAACAATATGTATAGGACTCGTATTATTATGGAATCTTATATATGAGCAAACAAGAGTATGTCCCATAACTTTGATGGTTAACACACAATTCGGGCAAGTTAGTTTTGCGCATATGCTTATATCTTTCAAGCAAATAATATACAACCGCTGCTTCTCTACTTTCAAGAATGTCGGTAGTCGGTATCCATATTATATACTAGCTGTGCCCGCGACTTCGTTGGCGTGGATGTCGGAACTTAACAATGTATTTTTTAGTGTAAAGCGCTGTGGGAGGATACCGATACAATTTTTTTTAATTTTATTTAGTGCTTCTTAATTTTGCCTGTGGAACCATCTGGAGCGTACACAAATACGTTATTGGGGTTGTTTACGCGTGAAAGAGCTACGTATAGTTGACCATAGGAAAAGCATCCACCCCCGCTACGGAGATTGTCTGGCCCTGACCTTTATTAATCGTCATGGCATAACAGAGACTGACTGGGAATTGCACTGGTTTGAATGAGAAAGGAAAGTTTTTAGGAATTATAGGTATCCTTGGAATAAAAACAATATCACCGGCGCCCCAACCTGTTAATATTTCAGCTTCGATAATGTTTTGCTGCAGATTTGTGACTTTGAGCCGAGTGCCGTTACAAAGTTTGGGAGGACATAAATTTCTGATGAGAATTATTGGTACACCGATTTTTAAAACTATTTTGTGGGCTGGAAGACCGGTTTTGCTGAGGGAATCCTAAAATTCTACCAGGTAGTGCGTGGCGTCATCTTCTTCCATAACTGTATTTATTGAGATATATTCTTTACTATTCCCGGACGCATGAGTCAATATTTTGAAATTAATTGCGGGATGCGGTCATTGCGGGGATTCAAAATAACTCGCTGACATAGCCAAGAACCAGCTTGATTTCCCATGTTTGTGGTATCACCGTACACAGAAGATATTAGCTCCTGCTGTGATGTAACGTAAGAGCAGAGATTACCAATCAAAATAACTTCCATCTTATTGTACGGGGTATGTGCCATCGGCTATTTGTTACAATAAATTGGCATTTGTTACAATATATTGGCAAACTCCTGTGCATTTTCGCAGCCTCTGACTGATCGGGCTCCCTCCTATACTTATAATTATCTCTTGAATAGCCAATAAGGACCTGTTGTGACAAATTTCACGTACCCTGTCAGGAATTTCTCCATCAGTATTTAGTTGTACATGTCTCATAAAATCTTCAGCAAACTTGTCATGGTACTTATCCATAACTGGTTAGCACCCGATAACGCACAAAAGGTCAATAAGATGGCAAACAAATGTCGCAAGCGATGTGGACTATCGCTCACGCATGCTTCCGCTAGAGCGTCATCCCAATGCTGACCTCCATCTAATAAATGGCGTGCTCGGAAAGCAGCCTGGTATGTGGGATGTTCAATATCATCAACTTTACCGCGCTCAGCAAAAGACGTAGGTCCTCGCACTACATGGACCAGACTGTGGGATGAACTCACACGTGAGCACGCCACGTGAACCTTCCTTAAGTCAATTCCAGCTAACTTGAGAGTTGGACTTTGCTATTTGTTGATGGTTATCGCGACACACACTTTTATAGGGAACTACAGTATTTTAAACTGAAAAGGGAAATCATTTGGCACTAACGGAATACGTGACACGAACACTGTTTCTCCCTGGGCGGATCCAGGCATAATAGTAGCCTCTATAACACGATGCAAAGTTTTGACTTGAAACCTAGTGCCCTTGCAAAGTTTAGGTGGCTTCAAATTCCTCAAAACCATTATAGGTATACCCACACGCAACATACATCCCCTATTATACGCCCTTAGGGGTGGAAATTCCTAAAATCCTGAAATACATATTTTTATTTTTAACGGAAAGGCCAAATACCAATTTTCATGCTTTTCACTTAAAAAATTACACACTTCATACAAACTTACATCCCCTATTTTACGCCCTTGGAGTGGAATTTCCAACAATTCTTAAATATTTATTTTTATTTTTAGCTGAACTACTAAATATAAGTTTCAATGCCTTGAACTTCAAAATTGACGGATTTTCATACAATCTTTCATTCTCTATTTTACCCCCTTAGGTTTAGTATTTCCAAAAACCCTTCCTTAGTGAATGCATACGTCATAAAAAGTAACTACCGGCAAAATTTCAAGTCTCTAACCCCAGCCGTTTCAGTTTCCTCTTTTACATAGGTAGGTATATAGATTTGTGCTGAGAAAATTATGAGAGACAGGGTTTACTTACTACATTCAAATACATTCAATCGGACAGGCTCAATAAAATTCAAATCGTCTGTACATTCGCGTTACAAACGATCGACTGACATTATAATTTAAAACTAAATTATAACAAATCCAACCTTGTACATAATTCAATTTGCCCAAAGAAAACAGAATATTTTAATAACCAATTTTGGACAAAGACATACTTCTAGCCAACCAAGACCTTATTTTGAAACAATTCAGAACATTCAAAACCCTACGTAACTCATGCAATCAGCAAACACGAGCAAATCTTAACACCGCAAGTCAAAAGAAATGCACAACGACATCTTCTATCGAAATAAAAATCAACTATCAACCTAGTTCATTCAGAAAAGAGATGTCATAATATGCGTAATGACATCTATCGGACAGTTAGGTAGTTCAACTATAAACATTAGTTCATCTTGAAGTAACGAAATGTATGTTATTTTTTTCATGATTACTTTAAAATCTAATATCTTTTGATAGACTGAACCGATTGCAATAAAACAAAAACTAAATGTTACCTCAAGTTACGCTCAATCGTTGTGTATAAAAGTAATCTACATTGCTTTCGTATATTTTACGTGATACCCGAACATATAAACAGACAAAACGACACACAGACAAACAGACAAAAATTCTAAAAATGCTGGAAATGGGTTCTATTGGTTGTTCTTTAATACCCTGGCTATTCTTTTTGAATTTTCTTCTGATGTACAAAAAATATTTTTCTACAGATTTATTATATGTATAGATATAATAATAATAATATCTAGGGACAATGTCACTCAGATCATCCTAGCCCCAAACTAAGCAAAGCTTGTACTATGGGTACCAGGCGGCGATATACCTTCATACTTATATAGATAGATAAATACTTATAAACATAGAAAACATCCATGACTCAGAAACAAATACTCGTGCTCATCACACAAATATTTGCACTTACCGGGATTCGAACCCAGGACCACCAGCTTCATAGGCAGGAGCACTACCAATTAGGCTACGGTGACCGTCAAACATACATATATATATTCATTTGGAAGCTGTGTATCCTTTGTATGAATTGTGTGTTTTAAAATCCCTCGCAATACAGGACATAAACCCAAAACATCAACGAGAAAAGGAGTTGTTACAATTGGACTGGTTAAACGCATTGATTTGATCCTAACTACATCCATTAAATAGTGGCATAGGAAATAATAATTGTGACATTATTTATATATCTTTATAAACTTTAGTTTATTTACGTTATTCTCAATCCCTAGCTTCAAAACCTTGCATGATATTACGTATTTTGCAAACGCCAAGCGATAGCAAAATTCATGCTACATATTTTCTTTTCAATTGCAAAATGGTACCTACGATGTATCAGCGATACTCTATACAAATTATTTATCGCTTGGCATCCGTAAGATACGTAATAAGGGTGTCGGCCTAAAGGAACTGTATTGGAATCGCTCTACCCACTTCGGGACGAACAGATATAGGCTTCATATGTATAACAGACTTCTTTTGCCTCGGGTGTCAAGAAACGCAAACAAATAAATCAAATTAATTTATACCCAGTCGCGTGACATGTGACATTGTGACATTCTTATCTTGATTCTCAGATTTGTGACCCCCTCGCCTAAAATATCTTTAGGTTTATAAGACATTCCAGCCACCCAACATTTGAGCAAAGCTCGCTCGCCTTTGAGTAAAGACCCAATAAAATTACACTAACTTTTATTTCTAAAGGTTTTTATCATTAAAATGTTAAGCACGTCTATGGTCGTCGGGGCGGGTAATAACGCTTTTTATAAGTTTGTGCTATTTATTGGGTAGACTTGTACAGTTTTATACGTAATTTTTTCCAATTGATTTTGTAACCGTGATAGCTACAATAGGTGGGTAACTAATATAAGTGGGAACACGATTAATATTCGGTCGGTGGCACACCGTCTCTCACTGAATAATCAGATTTTCCACACGGGTCGAGGTGATACTTTAGTGATGTTATTACGATGAGAGACGCTTACTTTCATTAGTATTATGTGATTATCCTAACGTAATACTACGAAAAAAGACACTGCCATTTAATTCTAGCCGCTATCGAACAACATTGAGTTTTAATTTCATCTCGGCACAAAATAAGGACCCAAATAATGCAAAATTAATAAAGAACTTAGGCCTTCATCTCGTCTATTTTCTTATTTAACCTCCTTTCATTCGTAAAGATGAGCGCAAAGAAAAGCTGTGGAATTTGGCAAATACCGAATTTGTAGGCCTGTTTTATTTTTATTTCGCGTGAACGATTTCAAAGAATTAATAAGGGGACCATAATTTATACCCAAATACGTTTGACCCTGAAATTCATGTAGGGAGTTGGGGAACGGAGCGGCACGCGACGCAAGAAGCGAAAGCAGCCGAATCTCTGCGAAGCCGCTGGGATTAGCGTCAAACGAAGAAAGAGAGGCGGGAAATAAGCCGTAATCCACGAGACGTGACCTAAATTCTTTCTTAAACATCGACGATTTGATATCCTCGTGAAAACAATTTGATTTCTCCCTTTCTTTTGGAACCGTGCCCTTTGACAGTAAATTGGATTGATTCGTGTTTTACGCATGATTTTTTGCATAATTGATCTACACTCATATTCCGCTGCCGGATTTGCGTTTTCTGTAGCAAAATATGTTCAATGCATCGTTTTGAATATTATTATACGTATAAGATAAAGATACTTTAATGATATTGGAAATGAAAATGCTTATTTTGAGGCTTACGTACCAAAAGTGTATAATGGAAATCCGTTTTATTTGTACGTCTTTCACGGTGTTGTATCCCAGCAATTACAACTGATATCCATCACATGAAAGTTTGTTTTTTAAAGCTGCCTTGTTTTGATGGATTAAAAACTATTAAGTATATATTACATAGAAAAATTTATTAAGTTTCAATCTAGTCTAAAAAGATACCATAAATCCTGGACATTTACTTCATAATATTCTTTCACTGCGGTCCGTTTTGATCGTATATAACTAAAGAACTTTTTATAATACGGATCTTTCGGTGCGTAAGCCCAACACGTACTTTGTCTGGTTTCTATGCACGTTTTATTCTGACCTACACTGATATTGTCCATCGTTTTGTATACGTTAGTTCTCCGTAACATCATTAGATGGAGTTGCACAGTAGCTAGTGAGATTCTAGACAGATCAATCTAGATCAGAACATTATGTTTTCCGCTTAGCACAGCTAGATGGCAGTGTATCAAAAGTTAAAATTCGTAAGTCAGATCTTCTGCATATTATTGCAGTGTTAACCTTTTTTGTATGATTTTGAATATCGAAAGCAATAGCAATCGGTGGGTCCTATTAAAGATCAGGTATATCCTATCAGGTTTTATTATTGAGAACCCTGTATGTCTATATCCAGCCACTTAGTCCCCACTTCAAGATACAGATATTAAAACTTCTTATTGGAGAAAAGAATAATAATAATGAGGCCCATTACTGTACCACTACAGGATAAGGTCCTCCTCTCAAAATAGTCCACCAGTGCCTAATAGGTACGAGAACATTTTTTTGGAGAACTCTCAGACATGCAAGTTGGCATAGTTGGTAAATGCTTGCCTTTCACGCCACAGATCGTGGGTTTTATTTAAAGACAAGAACGTTGGTACTAGGGAATCTCTTCCCTGTGTTTTATAAACATGTAATAGACGGACACAAATTACATCCAGGCTCAGAACAACTATTTATGGGTCACACGAATAGTATCCCGCGCGGGAATCGAACCCGGGACATGAAGCAGCTAGGCGAGGCGACTGTCTTAGCCACTTGCACGTGGTTTGATTCCCTTCCAGGACATACATATTATATTTGTGTGGATGAGCATGTCTGTTTTTCCTGAGTCTGGGTGTTATATATAATTATGTATTTACAAAAGAAAATTAGTAAATGTAATTTATCTTCATAATTTTCCATATTACAGGCTCTGCTTAGTTTGGGATCAGATGGCTGTGTGCGAATAGTGTCCCAAGATATTATTATGTACGAGATAGTTAATTTGTAATACACACATGAATTCGACAAGACGCCTTGGGTTTGAATTCGATATCACTGACCTCACAGTCCAATGGTCTAACCACTAAGCCATATCATCCCGTAATAAAATAATAAATATCAGAAACATTACGTTGACGTTGAATCAGTCGAACTGAAACCCCGAGCAACCCGAGTTCACGAGTTGACGTGTGATGTGGCACAACCTTCAACTCTGACGTAATTAACAAGTTAAGCGTTCGCCTTAATGTTGATTAATATTTGGATGAAAGTTTAACCTATTATTTTTAAGTCGAAAACGGGGAATGTCAAGCAGCGAAACTTAATTAAATAAAATTTATTCTATATGTATATAAAAATGAATGTTTGTCTGTATGTAATAATAATAATATCCTGGGACATTATTCACACACACGGTCATCTGATCCCAAACTATACAGAGCTTGTACTATGGAAACCAGATAACTGATATACTATTTTTCTTTTTGTAAATACATACTTATATAGATAATTTACATCCAGACTCAGGACAAACAGACATGTTCATGCACACAAATATTTGTCCCGGGTGGGGATCGAACCCACGACCTCCTTATAGATGTATGTCCTTTATAAATTCGTGAACTATGCATTGGATCATGTGATGATCTTCAGGGAAGTGTTGTGCATGAGCCCACAGACACGTTTCTGAGTTGGTAGGACCAATCTTCGACAGATGGCGCCATTATCATTCCAATGAATTTCATATATTGCCGTGGCCGTTAATGCTGATGTAACATAGGGTATAATTTATATAGTTTAATGTGAGTAAAACCGCGGGGCATTGCTAGTTTATTATAAGAATGAGTAAAGGAAAATATTATCCTAAATCTTATGCTTCTAGCGAAAACTGGAGTTGAATCTGTCAAACGACTTCCCAAGAAGCGCCCGTTCATGAGTTGACGTGTATTATGAATTTATGACACAAGCCGTCATCTATAGTACTACTAAGAAGGGCCTTTCTCTCTCATTAAATTGCGCAATAATTTCACTTTAATTACAAATTTCTGTGAAGTATCAGCGAATAATAAAACATATTTTTATTTTAGGAGTAAATTTTACACAAAATTATCTATCGCCTAACTTATAAAATTAACTTCACTATAAGCCGCACTGTATAGTTAGGCAATATGAAATGCGTCTCTTATAACAACATGCTTAACATACATTTAGAACCTACTTCTTACGCGATACTTTATGAAATTAGCGTCCAGATATAAAAAGCAGTTTAGCTTCGAAAAACTTTGTATTGGAATACAACACAAAATTTTAGTGCCAAAAAATACGTTAATAAAGATTTAATACTAATATTCAGTCGAATTTTCACGATTATTTGTTTATTTTTATTAAACATAAATATTAAAATAATAGTTTATATTACTATTGCCAAAAACTTTCTTGTCTTCGATTGTCATAAAGTAAACATTTAGACCGCAATTCGACATTATTAAATTGTATTCTGTTTTTTAACTCCTTTTGATTTTTAACCCGCACTTGTTATCATATTATACGGGCGGAATTGACGAGAATTGCTACATTCGGATCTTAAAAGAAGTGTTTGTTCTTTTTATTATTTTTTTCGTATGGACGGCGCTTTCAGTTTCTCTAGGCGCCACTATGCCACTACATAGCTTAAAGATTTTTCTTATAACGACAACCGAGAAGTGCCTGTCAAAGTACGGAGATGTCCAGAAGTGGAACCTCTTTTGTGGTCACCCGTCTTTAGACTGACCGCATGGCTATGTGCTTAACCACGTCTATCGTTTACGGAATTGTAAGGGCAACTGTCTATGACAGTAATACTTATCCTTTGTATTCTTTGATACGCTGTCACAATGGGAGCAAAACGCGCGAAAAGAAATAGCCTTGCTTTTTATAATTTCAAAAACAAAACACGAGGCGGATGATATCTAGCTAAGGCTAGATGTAATCGAGCTAAATGTTAAAGAGCAACCATTACATTAACCGCTTTTGTGAAACAAATGAAAACTGCGCTCAGGGGCAGCGTTAATAAGTAAAATTAGTTTTTGCATTTAGTATCAGCATTCTAATTCCCTTTTCTTTATTAAATATTAAAATGAACACGATATCACTCTACCATATCATGTAATATATATTGATATAATCTGAAGACTCACCCCTGATACGTACGTGTGGATTTTCATTACGTTAATTATCAAAATACAAACACACCAAATAATTAAATTAAATCGGCCAAGCCGTTCTTAAGTAATGTGTTTACATACATTTCATACTAGCTGTGCCCCGTGGTTTGGCCCGCATTAAACTTTATAAATTATAGCCTATGTGTTAATCCAGGGTGTCAGCTAACTCCATATCAAATTTTATTTAAATCGCTCCAGTCGTTTAGACGTGAAGAAGTAACAAACATACACACTCACACACTCATAAACTTTCGCCTTTATAATATTAGGGTCATGTGATTGTCATTTAATGGATATTTTTTAAAACACTAAATTGGGAAATCATAAATTCATTCATTCATAAACATGTCAGTCAACTATTCTAAAAGAAAAAGATAAATGAACCTACGTTCTCCGCAAAGCTCATTAAGAGAACTCGTAAATTTGATCTTTCGGTGTGCCTATAGGTATCTTTCAGACCCTAACGGCAGAGTGCCTATTATAGCCTTGTATTTTATTATATTGTAACCTTAAAGTAAATATATATTATGGATTTAGTATCAAAAAAGTTAATTTCAACAATGATAGAGAATGTAGGTTTGAATCGATCGTTTAAATCGTTTTTTTTATTTGTAAATCGAAAGTATATAATTTGACTTAGTTATACTTCCGATTCGTTTTAGTAAAAAAGCAAGGAATAAAATTAAAAAAAAATCTTCACCTGAAATAAACATTCTACTTAATAGATCGTCGAATGGGCAAAAAAGTTTTAAATGAAAAGACAAACTAGAGAGAAACTGAAAAAAGCAGAAAACGGTAAAAAAATATTAAATGACACATTATGTTTCCTAGCCTCGCTCATAGCCAGTTGCCGTCACCGGACCGTAAGTGTTAGGGCGAGGGCAGGGCGAGGTTAAGCACCTAAGCGTGCGGTCAATCTAAAGGTGTGCTGAAAAAGTGGTTCAATTTCCAATTAAATCTGTGCTTGTGATGTTTTATGATATTGTCGCTCCCTGTATATAAGTCAAACGCCTACAGGGCGGCGTGAACAGCTGTGACAATAGGATCGTAATAAATTATAACTTTAATTAAAAACTTTCCTTTTAATATTATAAAACTGTCGAAAACTAGTTTGAGCATTTTCCTTAAACTCCACAACCACTAAATATAAAGATGTTGAAGAAAACGAAGGACTCAAGAGGAATCAAGTTATCGTACCGTCAATCCGTTGCCAAAGAGCACTAGAATTTATGTAGAATTCTGTAGCTACTTAAATGAAATCCGAGAAAATAAATTTCAAATGCATATATCATTTGAAGTAATAAAGCCGCGGCTATCTAGCTAACGCTTTAATAGAAATAGTTTTAAGAGCCGAATTACAATTATTGGAAAGGGCCAAAAGATTAGTCGGATTACGTATATGTGAACAAGCCGATATAATTCGTCCACACTCCGCGCAATGTTTCAATAACCCATATCACGGATTAAAGGGTTTTGGTTTGCGCATAATCCTTTCTTATTCCTTCGTAAATGGATATTGAAAAAATTTGATGGGCCCCTTTTTATCGGAAACTCTTTTTCAGAAGTGCTCTATTTTGCCTCTCGGAATGACGTCGATTTAAGGTGAATGAACGAGCGAAATCCCTCTACATGGAAGAGGCGGTCCTGAGAAGGTGATGAGTTTATACAGTACCATTTAGTCGACGGCGCACCTTGGAACCAATAAATTGGCGTCAAGAATACGCTTACTTACTTTTCAGCAATCTTTTACGTTCACGTTGCTTTCTTGTGTGAAAAGGGTGTCGCTTTCTTTCAGTTATGGAACAAATCTTCAATGTAAGTGGATCACCATTCAATTTCTTCCAATCTGGCTTCAATGCCACCTTGATGGGTAAGCTTTTCTTAGAAAATGTACGTAATATTATGTTTACTTTGTTGAAAGAATAAAGCGAATCAGTTTCTAAGTATATCATTTAAACATAAGGAGAATATAAATAAGGTCGATTTATTGAAATTTCGCGCTGTGCAAATTGCTATCAACAGAGTTGGAATTGATTCTTAATGAGCGTTTTGCTGGCGTTGAATAAATTTGCTTATAGCTTGAATTTGCAAATGCGTATGTTATTATGGAGGTGGGCCCGTGGCTACTGTGTCTAGAATTTCATTTAACGATCCCAGCTCGACAATAACCGTCCGTGGAATTTAATGGTTCGTAAAGCGGTCTCGATTAAAACTGCCGTCTGTATGGATAAGGTCAGCCGTTTTAGCATATGGAGGCAACTTTTAATGAGTTTATGAGCGCTCCTGGCGACCTCGGCGTAGGTAAAACACCCGACCACTGTTACTAATCCCCGACGACATATTATTGACATAATAAGTTCTATAGTTGGTGAATGACAAACGTTATATGATTTTATTTTGTCATGAGTCGTACAAACAACCGAGGTGTGCACCTGTATGCACGTAGCGGGCGATGTTGATGGTAAGAAAACTATTGGTATTGATGCTGATTATTAAAACTTATAGTGCAGTTATGTTAAGCATGTTTTACTCGCGTTATACTTTATAAATTATAACATTTACCTATAACCTACCTACGTGTTAATCCAGAGTGTCAGCTAAATCCATAACAAAAATTTACTATAATCGCTACAGCTATTTACACGTGAAAAAGTAACAAACATACACACTCACAAACTTATGTCGTTATAATAATAGTGTGATATACTGAATTAAAAGTAGTATTTACTACAATTTTCTGTACATCAAAACTAATAATAAGTTAACTAAATCTATGCCTAAATATATTATGGTACCTTTCTTAATCGGGTGGTCTACGTCTCACTTCTTTAATATTGCAGACCTAATTAATGTTTTTAAAGTTCTCATGTTAAAAGAAATTAATCCCCAACAAAAAATTTCGTGGAATTTACTTTGATTATAAGTTCTCGCACATTAACTGTTTATGATCAAACAGACCACCAAAAATGAATAGTGTTTAAGATCTTTTGTGGTATTTACGTTAATTAGACAGCCATATTAAGCACTCGACTCTACAGGGTCTTAAAACACTGTGGTACAGTCAACAGCATAAGTAGATGATCAAAATCGGACCTGAGTTTTGAGTTTATGATGCTATTGGGCGGCAGTTTTCACTAGTTAATATTTTTTACACTTAACACTCACACACACCTTCAACTAGATACTCTTCACCACCACACTATTTTGTCGCAATTTATGAATCAAAGTATCGATACTAATGTATTGAATATCCGACTTTGATCATCTACTTTTGCTGTTGACTGTACCTTATTTTGACCGGCCATTTGGCATGGTTGGTAAATACTTACCTTTCACGCCGCAGGTCGTAGTTTCGATTCCCACCCACGACAGTCTGTTTGCCCTGAGTATGGATGTAATTATCTAAATAAGTATGTATGTACAAAAGAAAAGTAGTATATGTTATATATCAGTTATCTGGTTTCCATAGTAACAAGCTCTACTTAGTTTAGGGATCAGATGGCCGTATGTGAATAATGTCCCAGGATTTTATAATTATTTTTAAACACATGGACGACGTCCTTCTAACACGTTAAATGTACTAACAATTTTGTCATCGCACTTTTTGTTTAACTAGCCCAAATTATAAACAAAATAACGAATACAGCGCGCCTTGTATTGGTTTTATATATAATCGGTTAATTTGCTTCCAGTGTAACCAATCTTCAATCCCTAATCCCTAGAGGATGGGCACGTAAGGAAAGTAATTATGATTGAACAGGATGTGTGTTTTATTTATAGCAAGCATAATTAATCCTTTGTGACAATGTTTTGTTTTGCAACGTCCTGCTTTTCTTCCACTCTTAATATAACTTTGGATTCTGCTGAAAATCACCACTTATAATGTGAAATTTATTTCACTTAAAAAAATGAGATTGAGCCAAATAACCTGATTACTTAGCTCGATTTCACATTATTCTGAATTTAAGAATCTGAACCTTCACTCAGCCTTATTCAAAGAAAATTACTGAATTTAAATTTAATGCTGAGAATAATAAATTAGTCCACTGGCAGAATTTGAATCTGTTTTATGTGGCTAAAGCCTACGCCAGCTAGGCTACAGTGAGTCCAGTTATATTTTCGAAGTATATCTCTTTTAAACACATTTTAAAATCAATGTATCGCTTAGTAATTTACTCGGTATTGTTTTTATTCATTTAAAACAGGGACGGTTACCATTGCCATCCTTTTAAATTTAGAACCTTTTTGTATATTAATGTTAGTAAACTCTTCCTTCTTTAAAAAGATTACAGATGACCGCTTACTGTCTGCTGCGTTCAGAAGTAGTTATGATGTGGCGCAGCGGTTAAGACTGTCGCCTCGCCACTTCGTATTCCGGTTTCGATTCCCGTGCAGGACAACTATTTGTGTGACGCATAAATAATTGTACGATGTACTTTGTGTCCGTCAATAATACGGCGTATTAGCGTCGTCTTTAAAAAAGAAATTAGTACATTATTCTGCGTCACTGGCATATTTCATTTTTCGTTATAATTACAAGAGAATTCTCCCAACTTCAATATGAAAAGGCTATAAATTAATGAAATAATAAATGTAACGACGTGGATATTAATCACACACATGAACGCAGTGTACGGAGTCGCGAGTTTCTCCTTCCGTTAGTCTATATATTTGAGACGTCATGTACAAATGTTGCAGGAACAAGGTGCAGAAAGTTGGACAGCAAAAGGACATAAATCAGGCGTAGAGTGCGCCAGATGGCAGCTCGTGAATAGTTCTGTCGGGCGGCGACCGCGTATGACATTCGATTACCCTTGTGCCAGGACGACTAACCACTCCCTCATTCTTAAATGACGTATCGACCGTTGCGATCAAGTTCAAAATTGATACATATTTTTATGCTGAAACGTCTCAATTTCGAAGTGCATTGGAATATTCGATAGGTCATTTAAGAACTAGTACGATGTAACGTATACGGCTACGCCGCTGCGACGCACGGGGACTAGCCAATATATTGGAATATTAAAGCCGAAACAAACTCTTTTGATACTGTAATTGTACGGCTACGATTAAATTGCTCCTCACGAATGGATGAATTATGTTGAACTGCGACATTGGTCCTCGTAAGCAATTCACTCGTGCAAGTATTAAAATGTTTTGATTACATATAAAATATGAAATCATAATATTTTTGTAAAATATAAAAAATATTGTGATTGAAGATATAGCGAGGCAGGGCACAGCGTTCATTGCTGACTGGGGAATTACCTCCACCTTACAGAAGACATTCTTTAGTAATAACATCAATAACTTAATGTCGTGTTTCTGAGTGTGTGTGAGTAAGGTCACAAGAGCTCATCGGCGTGGGGGGAAGGGTCAGCAACATTTGTTTGCTGACTCTGTTAAAGGCCCGCAACGCACCCGCTGATCTGGTGTTGCGAGTGTCCAAGGGCGGAGGTCATCACTTACCATCAGGTGACCCACTTACTCGTTTGACGCCATCTGATATAAAAATACAGTACATTTTAGGGCCTTTTATCGCTAGTGGTTTATGTATAAGAATAAAATGTCATCATTTTCCTGTTCTTTATGCAAAGGCCAACAAAACATAGATACGTACCTACTTATCATACTGGCTTATACCAAATTAGTGACTGAATTTCACAGAAATAGTAGGCAGAGTACAACAATAATTTATTACTAAATAGTTTTTGTATCTTTATGCTTGCTTGCATATTGCATATTTGCATACAGAGTGTGGGTCAGCCGGAAAAGTATCCTGAGCGCCTTCGCCCAGCGACTGCCAATACACGTATCACTGTGACATGGTACATGTACGGGATAATGTCGAAATATTGTTTTGATTGTTTTGATTGACTGTAAGTTATTTTAAGTATTGTATTGTATTAGTGTATTTTTATAATTGGTCCTTGTTGGCCTTAATTTAATCTATATATATAAAAATGAAACCCGTTTTCCGTTGTCACGACATCACGCGTGAACGGCTGGACCGATTTCACTATTTCTTTTTTTATTGTGTTTGTTATTGTCAGGAGAAGGTTCTTAGGTAAAAAAAAGAATTTAAAATTGCGCGGAAAATAAGAAAATTTAAGAATACTTCACAACCAAATATTATTTCTAATCTAACCTTAGCGCTTTGGACAATATAACCTTTTTTAATGTAACTTGTTTTTATTTGACATAGTATTGACAGATAGCGTGTGTTAATAGTGATCGTTAAGACAGGACAAGGTCTGTCGGGTCAGCTAGTAAATAATAAATATTGTATGGGCAGTGGTTACCCTAGTGTAATAGTTGATCAAGCCGCCCTGTAGCCCTGTGTCATGGCATATCGACTGTTGTCTAACGACTACAACCAGGACGAACAGCTAAACGTGCCCTCCGAAGCACGGAGACGCTCAGCAATTAAACCACTTTGGTTTCGCCCATATATGGACTGACCGTGTACCTAGTTGTTTAACCTCGTCGATCACTTA
Organism: Pseudoips prasinana; assembly: GCA_951640165.1. NCBI lineage: Eukaryota > Metazoa > Arthropoda > Insecta > Lepidoptera > Nolidae > Pseudoips > Pseudoips prasinana. The sequence goes on from OX621243.1 coordinate 22,786,980, forward strand.
CAGATTAGTAAGAGCATATGGCATGAGCACCTATACTATTCTTCAAATGCACTTGTATTCTTTACAATGTTTCCGAACTACTTTAATGTAACCCAACAGAAAACAAAAACTCTCGCATTTGTAGCCGCAAATGTATTAAATTTTCCCTCGAATCTCCTAAATATATAAGGGACTATTAAGGAATTAGTAATTTTTTTATATTTTACTTACACTTATAATTAATCGACAGATAATTTCACTATAAACCTAGTGTTCTACAATGTACATATTTTTGATATTTAATTAGTTAAGATTGCTTTTATTTGTCACCATGAAGAAAATGTTTATTGCAAGAATATTTAAGTACTGTGGAAAAGCTGTTGACGGATATTAGTCATTTTTTTAACCAACTGCAAGATTTTTTATTCTTTGATATCCGAACAAATTTAGTGCCCGTATATTTTAACCCAATTAACAACTTTTGGATGTAACCGTCTACATATTTGTGTATGCACCTTATACTTTTTTGTTAGACTATACAGTTACGATATTATTAAGTCAGTATGCTTATTTAACGAAAAGAACCTTATTATTTCACGCTGATGTAGTATTTCCACTTTATAAGTTGCATTTATTATGGTAAAGGTTTTGTAAGTCACCAAGTTCGTGCATTCAGTTATTTTTTTTGTTCAATAAAACCTAACGGAAAATACTTAGTATGGAAATCATAAGTTTAATAGGTACTCGGTATGGTCGCATACGTTACTGTTAATAATTTCAATCAATGAAAATGAAATGAGGTAAATTCATCGAAATTAAAAATGAACGTGTTTCAAAGTATAAATTCTTAAAACATAATATATAAATAAATGATACAATAATACTATGTATCTAAAAATTTAGGTGCTATGACTTCCTTTGTCATACTAAAATAATTTAAATCATTTATTGATGGGATACGTGATAAAAATATGGTAGGTATTTATAATTGTTTTTGGGTTGTGTAACTCACCAATAAAATCAGCCATGTTATTTTATTAATGTTTTATGAAATGCCATGACCGCCAGTGTAAAGCAGTATGTAATCCAAAGACACAAAATTTGTTAAAATTGGTTGACACTAAGTAAATCGGTTTGTGGTTTGTATAAGACACGAGTGAACTGATAAACATATACACAAACATAGAGACTGTCAAAAATAAAAACCCTCCTTCTCCGTATTTAGGTAAAACATATAATTAGTTTCCGTATTGTTACTTAAATTGTAATCGGCAACCTTGTTATGAAGGACCTATGTTTAGTTTTCCCGGATGATACCTTGAATTGTCATTTATTTTAACAACATGAATTCTAAGATTACCGTAATATTTTATTAGGCAGTGCATTTAATTGTTATTTTATGATTTAATAATATGATTTTTTATTTAGATGTAATTAAATAAAAGTCTAAGTAATAGTGAATGATTAAGCTCAATTTCGTCTTTTCATTTTGTTTTTCTTTGTATGTAAACGAACAACAATCAAATTTATATACCTACTTTAACGTGTACTTGCTTATAGAACTATTGTGAATTTGTCTAGAATTTGGTTGATATATGTATATTATCTGTTATAAACAATAACTAAGTAATTATTAGATTATAAACTTAGTACCAGATTACAAAGTAATATCTGAGATGGAAATTAATTGTAGTTTGATTCTAAACTACAATATTTATATAAAAAAGACCTAAGGTGAACGTCATTGTGGAAAGTGTAACGTTCTTGTAATATGAATATTTAATTATAAATTCATAATAGTTAATATTTTGTTCTCATTTTCAGTTCCTCGAGGAATTACAAATATTGAAGTAATTCTTTAAATACTATTTATCATTTCTCTCGCGGTTTAACGGTTATTTGCTCCGATAAGCACTTGAGCTTCAAAACATGCTTAACCGTTGCTATTCAATGAAACATCGTAACTAAAAAGGTATGTAAACTTTATTAGGTTGTAGAAAATATTCTAATAAAAAGTATATACCGGGAACTTTGTTGGTAACAAAATTGTTGTCTGCAATCTTTATACGAAGGGCCTTGAACATTGTTTTACTTCTACGCGAATGACGCCTTGAGTGGACGCCATTTTATGATGTGACAGATAACATTCTTTGTTAAATCATTTTATAAATAGCTTTGTTCTGTTTTATTTTTATTATACATTTTCGTTGAATTGTAATGGTTTTATTACGTTTGTGATGTAGCCTATTAAAATGTATTAAGGGTACAAATTAAAGGATATCAAAGACGAAAGAAATTTTCTTTTAGTGTTAAACCTGATTATTGGTTTAACACTAAAAGAAAATTTCAAATATACATGTTACATTTATGTGATTTAATGTAACTTAGCCTAGAAATATTGACTTATATTAATGACTAACTGTACTAGCAAACGTTTTACTGCCTTACCAATATAAATAGAACCCGTGATATCATCGCAGCTTCATCTACCGGGTAAAATTGTAAATCTAAATCATTGCGGGAACTATATCATATCTAGGGACAATGTCACACAGATCATCCTAGCCCCAAACTAAGCAAAGCTTGTACTATGGGTACCAGGCGACGATATACATACTTATATACATAGATAAATACTTATATACATAGAAAATAACCATGACTCAGAAACAAATATTCACGCTCATCACACAAATATTTGCACTTACCGGGATTCGAACCCAGGACCACAGGACAAGCTCGTAGGAGCACTACCAACTAGGCTACGGTGACCGTCGACTGTACCAAAACCATGTGCATAAATAAATATGCCCAAACAAAACCAAAGCTTTATTGAACAATATTGACGAACATCAAACTTCTAGACAATCAACATCTTTTTCGTGACTATCCGGAACATCTAAGACTATGTAACTCATGCAATTTGCAAACACGGGTGAGGGTCATTCATCCGCGGAAAATCTTAACACCGTGATTCCGGAAATGACGTCATATGCACAACGACATAATATATCGAATATGGAGGTGAACTATCAACATTTGTTCTTCAAGTAACTGAAAAGCGGGGGTTATTTTTCATCTTGAACACTCTAAATTCTAATATCTCTTGATAGAGTGAACCGATTGAAACAAAAACTAAGTAATACTTCAAGTTACGTAGGTACCATTTTAAAGTATTAAACTTTTTACGTGATGCGTGCACAGGCAAATACATAAACAGACAAAAACTCCAAAAATGCTGGAAATGAGTTCTGTTCGTTATTCTTTAACACCCTGGCTATATTTATTGGAATTATTTTCGATGTACAAAAAATATTTTTTCTACAGATTTGTTATATATATACATATTAATGTCATCCAAAAGTATAAACCCACATCGATATTGACATAATTTTCTTATTTAGTTGGCTATTCTTTATTTATTCGAATATGCTGTCTAAGTAAGGTTTTTCTCAAACTTCGATTTTAACAAAATCACAGAAAGTTCACTGAGCCTTAAAAACTGTTGCTACAAGTTTTTGCTTACTAGAAAGTAAATATTACTTACTCACAAGTAAATACTTAACTTGGTTTACTGAACATTCCGTATACTTTAATAATTTCTTACAGTTGACATATTGAATATAACACCCAAAAATGGCTGCTAAAAAAATATGTTGAAATTTGTATTGGAAGCAATATTTGTTATAAAATTACTCCTCTTTCTTCTTTTTACATTTTTTTTGGAGTGAAAACTTCTTTGGCCGCGGTGTGCACTTTTTTAGGATAAGTAATAAATATGAAACTCGCGTCAGGACGCGTGATCTGATCGATTATTCGTAAGACAGAGGGTTTCCTTTTACTAATTCACACTAGCCGTTTATACACTCACACGACCGCAGCAGCTTTTTCTGAATTATGTTAGATTTTTTACACCGGACTGCCCAACTAAATTTAGTTATAGCTATATAGTAATAGGGAAGGAAGCAATTACTATGAATCTTTACCATCCAAAGGTGGGAAGAAGCATCTTCCACTCGCAACTTGGATCAAATAAACTTATGGTTAGTTACTTTCCGAGTATGAGAAATGAAAAAATAGTTTTCACTTCTATCGGGAGTCCCCAAGGACTGCACCACATGTTTTTTTTATAAAATTAATAAAACAATGAGGAGGTAAACTTTTCTTTATTCTTTTGTTTATCCTCCCATACAATCTAGTATCAGTTGACGTATTTTGTATTAGCAGTCAAAACTTGGAACTTGGGGAAGAATGGACTTCCCCAGGGGAGTGTCTTGGCTCCGCTACTATTTAATATATATACCAACGACCAACCATCCAGCCCAAACACTTCCCGTTTCCTATATGCGGACGATCTTGCGCTCACGTCTCAAGCGACCAGTTTTGACAAGGTTGAGGCTAATCTCACTGCAGCACTAAGTGACCTGAGTAGGTACTATGGTGAAAACTCTCTCAAGCCTAATCCCTCCAAAACTGAGTCCTGTGCTTTCCACCTTCGCAACGCTCAGGCGGGACGTGAGCTCAAGATTGCCTGGGAAGGAGTGTCTATCACTCACAACTACTCTCCTAAATACCTCGGCGTTATCTTGGACAGATCCCTCACCTATAAAAGGAACTGTGAGGAACTGAAGAGGAAAGTGCACGCCCGCAATAACCTGTTGCAACGCCTAGTCACAACCAAATGGGGAGCAACGCCGCAAGTGCTGCGGACGTCAGGACTGGCGCTAGCATTTTCTGCCGGCGAATACGCTTGCTCAGTTTGGGCCCGCTCCACGCACGCAAGGCGAGTGGATACAGCCTTAAACGAATCGTGCCGGATAATCACTGGGTGTTTGAAGCCGACCCCGGTAAATTTGCTGTATCCACTGGCTGGCATAGCGCCACCAGACGTTCGCAGGACTGTAGCAAGCTCCATAGAAAGGGCCAAAATGGATGGTGATCCCCGGCACGCCCTCTATGGGCATAGGCTACCGCCGCAAAGGCTTAAAAGCCGAAATAGTTTTGCCAAATGCACCACGCCACTAACGACCGATCCCTCAACAGCGAGATGCAGCATCTGGCGTGCACAAAAAGGATTCATGGATCAGTTTGTCACGCTTTCCGAAAGCCTCCCACCTGGTCATCAATTGCCGTGGCCGATCTGGAAGTCCCTAAACAGACTCCGGACTCAGGTGGGCCGAAGCAAAGAAAACATGTCTAGGTGGGGACTGTCGAACAACCCCAAAATGGACTGTATTTGCGGAGCATCGGTCCAATCCATGGCCCATCTAACAGCTTGCCCAGCCTGCCCTGCCACATGTTAATGGCACGATCTTAAAAGTGCCACAAGCAGGGCAATCAGTGTGGCCACGTTCTGGGCCACAAAAATTTGACGAGTTTGCCATCGAAACGCTAAGAAGAAGAAGTCAAAACTTTAATTTTCTTATTTCACTAACTGGTAATTTTTCATTAGATTCCACGGGAAGATTGCACTTCTTAAAATTCCTCCACCATTTATGTTAAAACTTATATATTATACATATTAAAATAATTTTATGTTGTATATTTTTTTTTCATATTTTGGGAAATTGAATTACACAAATATTAGTACAGTTATTCGAAAAAAAAATGAAAAACTAGTAATAAATATTTTTTTTCTTTTTAAGAAGGCAACGCCCGCATTAGTGAATTTAATCCCTGTGTTGCGAGATACTTTACAAAATATATATAATATACGGACACAAATTACATCCACATAATAAAAATATGTATCCACGAAAATTATTGTAAAGTTGTATCGATCGCAAATAATATATTTAGATGTAAATATCGAACTAAAATAAACCAATGTCCGTCTGCTTTATACATCATCACCATCACCATCATATTATTATTATCAGATGAAAGAAGTCTCCCAGTTCTGCTGGAAAAAGTATCCCTCAAATATCTCCAAAATTGCTGGTCTTGCGCTACCCGCATGCAGCGGCTTCCAGTGACCCTCACAAGATTATCAGTCCATCTTGTAGGAGGTCTGCCCACGCTGCGTCTTCCGGTTCGTGGTCGCCACTCGAGAACCTTTCCGTCCCGGGCCGTCGGTTCTACTTGGCAATTCTTCGGGCTACTTTATTAGAATTAACTTAAAAAAACTTCTATACAAATACATAGTTGTTACTATCCGCTTAATTTTCCGGTCATTTGATAAGTTACAAGGAAAAATACAGCTTAAATTAATTGCCTATTCATTATTCCGCACTAGTTAGATACAGGTAACCTTTTGTTACCCAAGGAATCCCTAAAGTATCTCCTATGCCAACTTGTACCCATGTATGTATTATAATGAATATATACTACTCTATATATTTAATTTCTTTGGTATGGTTTGTTTGTTAGTTTGGACACTAATTTGAAAAAAAAAAACCGGCCAAGTGCGAGTCGGACTCGCTATGAAGGGTTCCGTAGCAGCAAGTATTTTAGTTGATTAAATGAAAGCAAATTGCGGCTTACGATTTATGTCCTATAAAAAAAAAACTACTCGCTTGATCTCGTTCAAACCAATTTTCGTTGTTAGTTTGCATGGTAATGTATATCATATATATTTTTTGTTTTATCATTCTCTTATTTTAGAAGTTACAGGGACGGGGGGGGGGGGGCACACTCATTTTACCACTTTGGAAGTGTCTCTCGCGCAAACTATTCAGTTTATAAAAAAATATATTAGGAACCTCAATATCATTTTTGAAGACCTATCCATAGATGTATGGGTCTGGGACTCCCCAAAACTTTGATATTTTTGTGTCAAAATCTTAATGCGGTTCACCGAATACATCTACTTACCAAGTTTCAACTGTATAGCTCTTATAGATTCGGAAAAAAGTGACTGTGACATATGGACGGACAGGCAGACAGACAGACTTGACGAATCTATAAGGGTACCTTTTTTTGCCATTTGGCTACGGAACCCTAAAAAGGGTCCTAGGTGTACTAATAAGTGCAATACTCAACTAAGTGTTAATAATAATCCTTCTTTAAACAAGAGTCAGAATATAAATAGCCCGTAGCACTAAGGAAATAAATGTGCAGCCTTCAGATGCCCTCTGCAAGTTTTTAAATATTTTCTCCTTATTATGAGCACTGCGCGCTGCAGTCCGTCATTCAAAATTTGATTGTAGTTTTATGTGTTAATTCTAAGTATAACCTTTCTCCAATCCAAATTTTATCCGAATCATTGCTAATAATTTTGAGTGCTTGTGTAGCAAGAATGAAGAAGATTAGTTGGATGGAAAGAAAACAAATGTGGAAGTTTTACGAATGGTAGATGAGAAGTGATTCATATTAAACAGGGGAAAGATGTTAGGGCACTTGATACGTCATGACACCTTTATGAGGAATATTATTTAAGGTAAAATAGAGGCAAGGAGAGGAGGAGGAAGACCAAGAAGGACCTATATGGATCAGATAAAGGAAAAGTTACATGTAATGTCGCATCAAGAAGTCAAAGCGCTCGCCGAAAGCCGAGACGATTACAAAAAGCTTCACCGACAAGAGCATAGCTCTTAAATTTGATGATGATGATGTGTAGCAAAAATCCTAACCTCCAAACTTAGATGTAAGTACGATAAGTTTACTTTAGTTATTTGGCGATAATCTCAGACAGTACTATCAAATATTATTATTTTTTTGAAACGGTTGGAACAGATGTTTATAGGCTTAATTATATTGTACTTATATCGAGCAGTGAGAGTAGTGGACTAAACACAAACGTGGATGCAACGATGATTCTCCTTCTCAATTTTATGACAGGCCTGTTGGCGTGATTGGAAAATGCTTGGTTTTCACGCTGGGGGTCTTGGCTTCGATTCCCACCCAGGACAGATATTTGTGTGCATGAACATGTCTGTTTGTCCTGAGTCTGGCTGTAGTTATATATAAGTATGTATTTACAAAAGAAAAGTAGTATTATGTAGTATATCAGTTATCTGGTTTCCATAGTACAAGTTCTGCTTAGTTTGGGATCAGATAGCTACATTTATAGATATAAATAATGTCCCAGGATATTATCCCAGGATATAAATACAGATTTTTGGTTTAAAAAAATGGGCCTACGCCAAAGATCTCCTCAACTGCCGGTCTTGTGCTATCCTCATGCTCCGGCTTCCAACGACCCTCACAAGATGCCCACGATTTATGAATATCAACCCGAATACGTAGGTATATCTTTAAAACGATTCTTAATTGAATATACAAAATACTACTTGACTAATACCTGAAAATACGCTTATTGAAATATTTATTACCAATAGTAGTCTAGATAAGCCTACTATTTGTTATATAGCAACACTCTCTGGGACCTTTGACTATTCATAATTGCATGTAAAATTAAGAAAATTAGTCATATTACAGAGTTGCAACTAGAGAGTAGCATATAATAACTCCGCAATGTTGCAAAGCAATGTTTAACTAAAATAAAACTTTTACGATAATTGTATCCACTTTAGCTAACGTGGCTTTCCGTGAGGGTTATTAAAACTCTGAATACGTGGTACATTAAAAGTACGCAAAATGCGGCTCGTTTTATAAAAGTGTGTTGGTATTCTATTTTGGAAATTGTACAACCGAAATCATTCCTACAGTGTTTGCATAAAATGTAATGGCAGATTGCGGCCGTGGAGGGAAGTACTTCCAACGATTCGCATTGTGCCATCTGCACACATTTAGATCCCTTATAAAATGTTACTGCGCATTATCACACGTGGATATGGCTCTGGCCTCGCGGTTATTCCGAAATGTTACCTTTTTATGACACTAATGGAAAATACTGTTTAGCTTCAGACTCATATTTATTTTACGCACTCCACTTGAGATATGTCTGTTACGGTCAAAGTGATTAATTTTGCATTATTAACATCAACCAGTTATTGATCTTTTATTTGTTCGCCTAGTTGTAGTACAGTTCTGTCACAGCTGTATATGCAGATACATGTATTCTTTTACGTTTCCTAATTTTCCAAATTTGTCAAGACTAAAAGCTCCAAAGGTTAGGTAAAGTTTAGTGTTACTAAAAGTGCTTTACAGTATTCAACTTCGCCAACTTCCGAACAGCTTTCTGGGAATTTTTCTTTTACCTTGTAGGCAAAAAGCTAAAAACGACATTTTACCATAGTTAAAGAGCGAAGTCTTTATTATAATATACGGTTGAACTTACTTTCGCGAAAGTAGTGATTTTGTTTGCTTAAGTAACTGAAAACTATACGGCATGCGAGTTGGCGAGCGCAGTTGGGTGGTAGCTTACCGGTTTTATAGGTTTATTTTTACATGACGTTTGCAGTTAGACTATGAGGATTTTACTGCTTTATCGGACAATAGAAGCGAGAGGAGGCTTAAGCCATCTAGCAAAACATACTACAAACTAATTAGACCACGCCAGGGATGCCCTAGATCGCGGCTTAGTTAGTTTGGGCTTCAAACTAATCTGATAGTTGGATAACGTCCATTTTTTTTTTTCAACTGTTACTTTATATAATTACCAGAAGATGTCGGGCGCTCGTACGATTGAGTATAGAGAGATAGTGGTCGCGGCGTGTTTGGCGTCGTAATCTCTGCTGTCGAATAAGACAAATCGGATTGTGTACAGTGTCACGAGATTTTCTCCTTTTCCAGGTGTTTTGATCATTTTTGATAGCCTAATTCCGCCTTCGTTGAGTAATTTGTGTATTATTATGAATTAGTTTATTAGTCACTTTGACTGTAGCATATCAAGGCATTTTATTTATGATCTTAACGAAACTTCATCACAGCAATACAAAGTTTATATAGACGAGTGCGCCATTTGATGATGATGATGTGTATGATTACATACATACATAGACTCACGCCTGTTTCCCAGAGGGGTAGGCAGAGACAACGAATTTCCATTTGTCACGATCTTTGCACACGTCTTTGGCCTCGATTACTGTCATTATATTCTTCATACATGCTCGCCGGTTTAGGGTACTTCTGACCTGCCCTTTCTTGAGAACGTCTCCTATTTGCCAGAGAATGTTCGACGAGGTCTTCCCCTTCCGGTTGTTCCATTCACACAGGCCAGGTATACTTCTTTGGTCAATCTTCTTTCATTCATCTTTTCTAAATGGCCAAACCATCTCAGCATGAATTAATGTGTGTGATTATCATAAATAATTACAGAATTTTCATTTTACTGTGTTTTATCGAATAATTTATCGCGGTAGTGTTCAAGCCGACCAATAGGCCTCATCATGGCTTAACGACTAATGTCTTATGACTACAACCGGAGACGACAGATTAACATACCCTCCGCATTACGGAGACACTCAGAAATAAAACCACTTAGGCGGTAATGCTTAACCGGTGCGTAGCGGTACTTCACCGCTACGCACCGCACTTGGCTTTACCAAACGGATTTTATTGATACTTTGTAGTAATATAGCTTATATAATGTCCCCCCGACGAATTTTGGCCACGGCGGGCAGTCTCAATGGAGACTAGCCAATTGCGCAAGACATATTATAGTGCCAAGTTTGTGCGCAAACACAGGGGCAATTTCTATTCCATCACTCTCATTATCCGATGGGACGACTAGCGACACGACTGGAAAGAGGTCAAGTACAGGACCGACGGCTTTACGTGCTCTCCGAGGCACGGGGGGTGTAATACCGCCAACTTCCAGACTTCGGGCTGACACTGAGAAATTTATTTTTACGGAAAAATCCCAAAATCACTTTTTGGCCTGACCCGGGATTTGAACCCAGGCCCTCATTATCTGCGGTTGAACACGCTACCGCTAGACCAACGAGGCAGTCATTGATTATAGCCTATATGTTATATGTATATCTGAATAACAATAAAGTTCAACGCCGTCAAAACCGCGGGGCACGGCTAGTGTTCTGAATTCTTAATTTTATATAGGTAACTCAATTAATTTGAATGTCAATATTAACTTCAATTGTGACTCGTGTTAAAAGTACCTTCAGGGCATACCTAGAACTAGGAAATTAACGAAACTGCTGGATAACCGCAGCAGTCTTATTTTGACCACGTAATTAGTCAAAATGTTTGGTCATGACGCTTATTTCCCGTTTCCCGTTACACGGCTTAATTAAATTGACAGACCTACAATTGCCAAGACATGTCCATTAGTACTACATAAGTACCCCGTATGGTTTCCGGCCTAGAAAGAAAAACAGCGCCACCCCATACCATCCGTTGGGTATCATACAAGGCGACTAAGGGATACACTAGGTACTCGGGCAGCAGCGTCACGTAAGTGCTAGCTACCACCTAACTGCGATCACCAACTTGCATGCCAGGCGCGGTTACTTAGACAAACCCCTTCCAAATGGCAACATTAAAAAGTCCATATGCCATGTGTATCAAGATCTATAATGCTCTACCGGAGCCTATAAAAAATCTGCCGCTAAATAAGTTTAAACAAAAACTTAAAATATGGCTTTTAGAAAAAACTTACTATACAATAAAGGACTTTTTTATGGACAAAGAAAGAAAAATTGACATTTAACTATATTTTATTTGTTATTTCTCTTGACATTGTGTAGGTTTAATTTTATATCTTCTTTATTACTGTATTTTATGTCGTAATTTTTATTGTAGTAGTTTTTTGTTAAGTTTTATTGTATTTTGTTGTTCAGTAATATTGAAATTAAAAAAATGTAATAATTTCACATGTCTTCTACTACAGACAAGATAGGCAGCATGCACTTTCTAGATTGAGACCTATATGTACCCTATTTTTTGAAATAAATGATTCTGATTCATTATAGGAACCTTTAGGGGAAGCCTATGTCCAGCAGTGGATGACATCAGGGTAATGAACATCTTGGAAAGAACAGCAAGTGAATTAAAATTAATATACTTTGATGGGCCTGTTGACGTGGTTGGAAAATGCTAGTTTTTCACGTCGTCGGTGGTCGTGGGTTCGTCCCAACCGAGACAAATATTTGTGTGCATGAGCATGTCTGTTTGTCCTGAGTCTGGGTTTAATTATTTATATAAGTATGTATTTACAAAAGAAAAGTAGTATATGTCATATATCAGTTATCTGGTTTCCATAGTACAAGCTCTGCTTTGTTTGGCCGTATGTAAATAATGTCCCACGATATTATTATTATATACTTGTTGTCAGTTAAAAGGAGGGTTTCAATTTTGTTGTCTCAGTATTTAACACGTTATCTATTATCGATACCTAATACATTTAATCCAACCCAGTACTTTCCAGTCACGTCTTGCTGTGAGTAAGTATATTGAAGCATCGAGTAATCCATTTGACTACTTAATATTACTCTATCAGACATGAATGATTATGAGACAAACGTAAAATCGAATGCGTAAAGATCAATACGACACGTAAGGTTGTGCAAATGACCATATAAATCATTCTGACTGACATTAAATTGACATATCGAAGTCATAAATCAAAAGGGAATACTATAGGAGAACAAGTTTTGACAAGGCACTTAACTCAGGCTGGGACAAAGTGGTTTTTGGTAAAATTTACGTACTCGTACGTTATGCATATGACGTCGTTATTATGTTGAAGAAGGGTTATTTTTTCTAAGTACTTTACAAGTCAATATTTGACAAATATTCACTTGACTAAATGACCACATATTATATTGAAAATGGTAAAACGATGGAAAATAAACGAATGGGCTTTCATCGGTGACCTTCAAGGTAGGCCTTTGGTGTGGTACTCAAAATGTCTTGACACCTCTATAGTACCCGCGTGTCGACGGACGCTTCTGCTTCCTTTGCATTGAGCTAAACGCGACGTAAAAATATAATTTGACCTACTCTATTTATCTGTTAATAGCGACTAAGCTTGGTTGATTCTTCGGTCAAACAAAAGGCCAGCCCTTTAACGTGTCAATGCTGCCGCCAGTTTTGAGGGCACGCTTAATCAGGGTCCCCATTTGGAGGAATACTTGGACGACCTCTGTAGTTAGCTATTATGTAATACAGATATTTCTTTATTTAACGTAAATTACATAAGTATAAAATAACACGAATATTTTTTGAAAACTATTAAATATTACTATTTAAATGATCAGTTTACTTTTTAGATGACTATCATTTGGTTTACACTTATTTAGTTAAATATCGAAAATAGAAATCTAGATTTCACTATTGTTTTTGTTTATTTATTTAAGTTTTCTGTCTTATCTCCTGGTACGTGAACATACACATTTAAATTAAATTAAAAATATTTGAAGCATATTTCAGACTTATTTCTTTCTTTTAGTTTTATTCAACGTAAAGTGACAGATGCACAAATTATTCATAATACCCTCTTATCCACATCAGTAACGGCCTTCAGCCGTGGTTCGCGAGGTTACTTAGTCTGTAGGCTTATTTGCTAGACGGCTTGAGCTGCCGTTGACCTCTATGGTCTGGCGAAGGATTGACAGCAGTCTGGGCTTAGTCTAAACGTCATGCAACAAAAAAACATAATGTGCCTTTTGGTGACTGCAGATATAAGTACACTTCACACTATTTTTACACTTCTAATATAAATAATCTTCACAACGTCTTCCTACACAAAGGTAAATGGGGTGAGTACTAACAGTATTTATGAAATGGAGCTCAATTAAATATAGATTAGTTAAATATACACTTAATTAAGAAACAGTCGCTTAATATATTATAGGTACCATTAACGAATTTTAAGCATGTCTAGTATTTTTTTAATTAAAGCGGTAATTAATAATATAACTGCTATTTGATAAAATACGTACTTACTCCTTGAAACATCATAAAGTAATTAGTTTTACATTAACCATAGATATTGAAAGTGATTCGATTATAATATAAGATTGAGGACGCTATTACAATATAATTGGTAATGTCGCTATTCACTTTGACTCACTACAGGACAGAATTCTTATTCTTTTTATGCACTAGGTACACAATTTTGTTTCTGCCCGCATTTGTCTGTTCTCAATTATCTTTGTCATTTTCCCCGTTTTATACAAGATTCAACATAAGTAGTAATTAGATAATATTAGTTTGTGAAATCGAAAAAATATTTGTCCCGTACAAAATGCATCAGCAGAATCAAAAATGTGCGTAACCTGGCGAACCAAAGTCATAGACATAGCCAAAGCTGAATTGGTTTTGTGCGGGGCACATAGCTCGTAGAGCCGATGACCGTTGGGACGTCCACGTGCTGGCGATCGTGATAGTGGCGACTATGAACCGAAAGACGCAGCGTGAGCAGGCCCCCTACAGGATGGACCGATGATCTTGTAAGGGTCGCCGGAAACCGCTGGATGCAGATAACGCAAGAATGCGGTAATTTTGGAGATCTTTGGGGTGGTCTTTCTCCATCAGTGGATGTCTTTCGGCTGATATGATAATTTTTCTTGCAGAAGCAAGTAACAGTACAATTTGTGCAATAATTGCACTTCAATAGCAAATTCATATTATGTATAGCTGATAAGTCGTGAGGGTTTGCTTTTTTAAGCATGATATTCAAAGTTACCCTAGGAGGCTTCACTTAATTATTCCCAAGTATTGAACAACAATTTCATTGTCCGCAAACTATGATTGACAATACAAATTATGATTGGCTTCTGCAAGGTACGTTATAAGGGGTCAATTTCCACCGGTCTGAGGTATATGTATCAACGGTTGCTTCTTAGGTTGGTGCGACTGAGTACTCAAAATAATATTGAGTTTTATTTTTAAAATCTTGCTTTCTACGAAAGCAATAATTTATGACAGTTATTTTACTTTGCTTAATGATCCGAAACTTTTTATTTACACGGTAATAAAAATAAATAATCATAAATATTAAAAGCACTATGGAGAGCTTAAAAAGCCACGTGAAAAGAAATGAGGTAAATAATAAGTATTATGAGCCGTTAGTTTTCCATTTATTTTGGTTACCGAGAAATATTAATATAAATAGTATTTTACCATATATAGTGCTAATGCTTCACTTGGGTTTCAATTTTATAATTTTGTTTATTGTTAAATATAATTATAAGCAAAAAGTGTTGAAGAAAGTAGGAAACTTCTTAGCAGCGATGAGCGCTGAAAATATAGATAGATAAACCCTTTATTGTACACTTAGGAACAATACAAATTGAGAAAAACATACTTTCTGTTCGATTGCGGAAAAGAGTTTTAGAGGTGGGTTAAGTTGTTGGTATATATAAATTATTCTACTATAAGGTACTATTTGTATCATACCTGTAATTATAAATACCTTACTAATCATAATATGTCTGTTCATAATAATGATACATATTTCCCTTGGCTTGTTCTGTGAAGAATGAAGTCTTCAAGTAGTGATTCATGACAAGTCTTTGGAATGTAGTCAGCGTTTGTGCACGTCTAAATGACAATGGCAAAGCATAACATAAACGAGCACCTTGTACAATAAATAATTTATCAAATAAATTTGTGGAATGCGCTGCTATTTTCTACCGCTGATTGTCAATTGATATCAAGGCTCAACGATTAAACAGACACAAAAAAGGTATACTTTTTTTTTATTGTATCGGGACTAGTCCCACCCTCTTACCCACCACTGCAACTCTTGTAAGCCAGGATCAACAGTGGCACACAATGAAATGACACTGAGCGGTGAGGCTCAGCCATGTCCCGGGGAATCACTTTAACTGTCTTGGATCCGAATTTAATCAGAAAGAAATAAAAGGAGGAGTTAGAAAATGAATTGTTTCACTTCCCTCCAGAGCAAAGCGGGAGACAAAATGATGTAAATAGGCTATAGCCTCATAATAATATCTATAATAAAATCTGGGGACAATGTCACACAGATCATCCTAGCCCCAAACTAAGCAAAGCTTGTACTATGGGTACCAGGCGAACGATATACATACTTATATAGATAGATAAATACATATATACATAGAAAACATCCATGACTCGGAAAAAAATATTCGTGCTCATCACACAAATATTTGCACTTACCGGGATTCGAACCCAGGACCACCAGCTTCGTAGGCAGGAGCACTACCAACTAGGCTATGGTGACCGTAGAACGAGAGATTTGCAACTAGAGAAGCCAGCTGCAATAGAATTATGAAATAAGGTATACAGTATAAAAATGATAGAATATGAGAATTTTACGATTGAATACATTTGGCATGGTTGGTAGATGCTTGCCTTTCACGCCGCAGGTCACGGGATCGATTCGCACCCAGGACATATATTTGTGGGCATGAACATGTCTGTTTCTCCTAAGTCTGGGTGTAATTGTTTATATCATTATGCATTTTCAAAAGAAAAGTAGTATATGTAGTAGGTATATTAGTTATCTAGTTTCAAGCTCTGCTTAGTTTGGGATCAGATGACCTTGTGTGAATAATGTCCCAGGATATTATTATTATAGGATATTTTTATGTTGTATTGTACAGTAAATATAAAGAACAGCTGGTGGCACTCTAGCAAATTCCATATTTAGTAGAGTTTATTAGACTGATTTAGAGTAAAACCATGTTGTTCACCAATTATTAACAAAAAGAAAACAAAGTTTCAAGCAACCAGAGAAAGATTTCAGCGGCGCGCCACTCGAAGCAAAATGCCGAACTAACATTTTCAATTAAAAATGTATAACTTCCATCACGGGAATGAAAATTGTTTTATGTTGGATTTTTTAAAAGCTAGCTCATATTTTATTCATGTATAATTTTTTAATTCGTGTCAACCAAACCACCTCTATAATTTGTTTATTAACATAGATCTATTTAAACATTAATACATTTTATTTTAACGTAATATATTTTTTTCATTTAAGTATGAACCCATAGATATATTAAATTAAAAAAGTATATCTCAATGTTTAAATATGTTTCTTTATCAGTTGGCTGTCATAGTACAGGTTCTGCCTAAATTGGGATCAGATGGCAGTGTGTTAATTATTCTGAGATATTTATTTAAATATTTATAATGAATGTTAATGAGACCCGTATTTAATTTTCTAAAATTAATAATACCTGAATTCTCACCATCGGCACACGGCCTGTGGCCTGTAACTTCCGAAATACGGAGACAGAGAACATTTAAATATTTCTGACACTTAATGCTGTAATGCAATTGAACATATTCGTATATACCTCTAACATTTATTGGTTTGTTTATGAGATCTTGATTATTACACAGGTTTCCAGAATACAAGATATAGTATGGAAGTCACTGCGCAGTTTCTTTATTTATTTCACTTTCACTCCCACGCAAGAATATCTATTTTATATCAATGTTGTGTTGTTCTCTTATTATTTTCCAAAAAATGCACTATTTACCTAATATTAATATTGTATTATATTTTGTATTCACGTTCATACTTCGTTTTTAAAAATAAATAAATATCGCAGGTGTGGCTCAGCGGCTAAGACAGTCGCCTCGCCGCATCGTGTCGCCGCCTCAACTATTTGTTGTTCTGAGTCTAGATTTAATTTGTGTCCATCTAATATATGTTTGTAAAATACTCCGCGACACAAGGATTAATTTCCCTAATGCGGGCGTTGGCTTTTTAAAGAAAATTGTCTTTTAAAAAAAATATTATAAAAAATCATATTAACAGGAAATTTCTTGATATATAAAAATGTGAACCTCTCATTATTTAGTTTATTCCTTGTCATTAAAATATTTTTTTCAGTTAATTTTTACCAATATTTTATTGGTACAAATTAAATGAAATCATTATTTTTAAAGAATACTAAATAATTATATTATATTTTACTGAAAACGTACCTATAGTATTTTTAATAGTATTTTATTCGAAGCTTGGTTTGATTTTTATAAATCAAAATATTGCCATCACATAATATGCGTTTATAAAGTAATTATGTATATACCCCGGCTCAGTTCGTACGCCTTAATTTTTGATGTAGGCCTTTGAAGGCTCGGAATAAAGTCCTATGTACTAACGTTTAACTTCTTCATATCTTTCTTGTTGTGACGCAATACAGTCTTAACTAGTTTGAGCGGGCGCCGTACCTTTAATTTTATTTGCTTAAAAAGTTTGCGTGCGGAATGATGTGTACAGAACATTTACGGATAAGAGTTTCTTTTCAACTTTGATTATAACAGTTTCAGTTTCTATCTTTCGCTGGATTAACTATTGCTGATCGCCTGGTCGTCGGACTTGGAGTACCAGATCAGCGCTTTGCAACATGTTTCAAGTCTGTTAGGCCCCTTGAAACCCCTTTTATGTCTGAATAGAAGGCACTTTTTTACCGATCTATTCGTAAAATCGTCATAACAGCCGGAAGAACTGGAAAAAATCTTCTGGGGGATATACTATAATGGCCACGCGTGGCAGACGGGTTGGCGATCGCAGTACGATGGTTTTAGTTCTCAGAAAGAAGCTACTGCCCGTCCTCTGGTAGATATTCCCTCGGGTCGACTTCTACGCCCCCCGCGGGATGAGATGGGGTGTTGATATTCTGATATTAGCTGCCGTCACCACACAGATCTATTGGTAACCTAGCATGTTAGAAATATTCACAAGACTGAAAAGCTTAGTAAATATAACTTTAATTACGTTTGACTTTCAACAAACTTCTCATTTTTAGACAAAATTTGTATAAATTATGACTCGTATTACATCTATGGTGAAATATAAGTATATTAAGTACATATGATTCCTTTATAAGTGTTAAAACGAATGTGAGTGCCAATACAAACCACTCTTGGTTTAATGGCACAAAACAAAATTATAATATATCGAACATTTATATATATATATAAATAAAAATAAAAAATAGAGTAGTAAAGGTTGGAAGTAAGCTACGTGAAACGCTTTAACAATAACGTGTTAATTTAATAAAAACATAGTTATTTAGTATCATTATCATAACAGCCGCAAAAAGTCCACAGCTGGACATAAGCCTCCCCAAAAATCATCTCAGCGGGATATGCCATAATCGCCACGCTTGGCAGTCGGGTTGGCGATCGCAGTATGATGGTCATAGTACACAGAGTGACATTGCTGCCCGTTCTCTGGTAGTATTCCCTCGGGTCGACTTCTATAAGATACGGTGATGATATTCTGATGTTGGCCGCTGTCACCACACAGCAGTTATTAAGTATATGATAATAAATTTATATTAACTCTCAACTCTCTACTTTCACACGTACATTCACACAACCACACATACACACTGTCACATACATACTTGTGCATCCCTTCTCTCGCTAGAACAATAAATTTAAGCCTATGTACCTATAACCTACTACTTTTCCATGAGGGGGGCCTGGTGATCTGTGGCACAGGTTTTCGAAACCTATTTCAGGCACCAGTCCTTCACAAATGTAAATAGTATTCATAGTTATAATCTAGCCTTAAGTTAGAATTTGTGGACGGACAAATAAACGTATTTATTATTATTATTATGATATATATGGCCTTTGAGTCTGTTACAGACGATTTACGGCGCATTGTCTAAGAGACATTTTTTTTGGTGGCTAAACAAACCGATGCGAGAGCGACATAGCTTGCCACAGGCCTGACAAGAAAAGTTTGCGGTGGTTGGTGATGTCGCTTCTGTCTCTTATCAGCAAGTACTCCGAACCAGGCTTCGTCACAGATCTGACGACCCTCCACTACACGTTTGCGCCATTCAACTCTATTTTCAGCGAGCTTTTCCCAGCTACAGTGGTCAATAGTTAAAGCGGCCATATCCCGCTTGGTGCAGTATATATGATATACTAGATGTATATATACTAAAATGTAAAATGTATGATAGTGGTAGCGAATTGGATACGAATGTACACGTCGAATCCTTTCAGGAGCTGCTTATACCTGTCTTACACAATTGTGACTAATGTGCAGTCGACACTGCGTTGATGAATAACACTTTGATTTTGTCAGCGTCTGTGTCACTTAAGTATTGAGGTTGGTTTTTGTGGAGCAAATGTATCTACTGACAGCATCGACTGTACAACCCGCGTCAATGGTTGACGAAGGTGAAGGCACAGGTGTGTTCCATTGGCTCATCAGCGCCCCTGTTACCGATTCCGTAGCAATCAATTCCGAATCAACATCGTGATAATATCGGACGCACCCGACGTTTCTCATTTTCAATACGATATACAAAATAAATTGACAATCGGATCACAATTTAGATTTGGATGGCGTTTGAAAATGATGTTTAAATGTAGTCAGATTCATTATATCAATATTAACACTTTATGACTGATATATTTTTTGTTTTACGATTTTATATTGCTGGTTACTGCAGCACTTTATAAAAGACAGCTTACTTATGAGAAGTTTGGTCCTAATGGTCGTAAGATCTGAGTTAAATAAGATTTGATGTACTCGTGGTGGAATTTCGACCACAGTGGTTATTCCCAACGGAGAATAATGCATGGGACATATTAAAGTGCACAAGTGTATGCACAAACGCCACAAACACATGGGCACTTTCTTTTCCATCAAACTCATTAACCGTTGTGATGACGAAAGATTCAAACGGAGAGAGGTAAGGGGTAGGACTGACTGACTGTATCCAGGGTGCGAAGATATATAAATACCGCCAATTCGCCGACTCGAGGCTGATACCGAGAAATTTCCCACACTCATTTTTTGGGCGAGTCCGCAGATAATCAGGTCCTGGTTTCAAACGCTGGTTTAAACCCAGTGGGTGCGCTTTTTCTTACATAACTTTTTAACTCCTATCATCGGAAGTCTGAAAATTTTTGTTATTCATAAAAAATATTACAATTAAAGATTACAAAACATAATCATTTAAATTCATAATATCATAAATCATATCTACACTTTGTTTTTACTACTAACTATTTGTTTTCATATTTTTGTTTATACTAATAATCGAAATTCATAATCATTCGAATACATAATAATGATAATCGTAAACGTGTTTTATCTTGATATTTCTTTTCATAATTTTCTTAACCATAAGTGTTTTCATTATTGTTCAACCTTGAACATACATCTACTACACGCGCCAGCAAAAAATCACAGCGTCAACATTAAGAGCGACATACATTCGTTACACGCGCCGGCAACACCGGCACACCGTCAGCACTGGGAAGTGGCCTACTGAGATTTTCGCTGCATCGGCTCGATACACACACAACACACATGTAAATAGGCATCAATGTGTATTTACCACAAAATTTGTATATAATAAAGTTAATTATTGTAATAAACTAGTCATCAAGCTGGAGTCGATTTTGATTCATCTCCTGTAACTCCTCTCACTGTGGCCAAGACACCTTTAGCCGTCATCGATCCTATGAGTCTGTGGGATCGGCAGTGGGAAAACCTTTTCCTGTGTACATTGCACGACGTACACGAACCCCTATTCCTACCCAACTTCCGTCTGTTACCGTAGGTCTCCTGTGACAGACATCCCGTACGTCAAAACCGACGTAACCTACGTTCGGTCTGCGGATCGGGAACCGGCCTCTCCACAAGCGGGTCTCACCGGTGTTTTGAGAAGTCGCACATACCGTATCGAGGGCAAAGATTGCAACTAAGTGTCGTAGAAACAGTTCGTTAGGGATAGGATAGGGCAGTTAGAAAAATGGACATACAAGAAATTAATGAAACCATAAGAAGCCAAGAAGCGGACTACAATGAAATAAGACAAATATTCGCTAACATCAAGAAAGATTCCGCAACACGGAAAACTTTGAAGTACATCACGGAAAGGAGAGCTCGACTCACAGACATATTTACAAGAACGACCAATAACCATTCAAGACTAGAAGACCAGGATGCGTTGTGTGATCACAAATACATCACTACTAACTACTACGATTCTATTAAAAAACAGTACGCGCAAGCTATTGATTACCTATTGAAGTGTGAGAGGCGATTACAATTACTAAACCAAATTTATGAGCCAGAAGACATAGAACCCCAAGAAGAAAAAGTGGTCAGTTCACCGAAAATATTTATACAATTATTTCGTATCAATCAGATGCAAAAAAAACTGCAGTCAGCAAATCAATCCATTGTTGAGGGCAAGGCGGATTGGTACTTAGAATCTCTACTAGCAACTTTACAAAAACAATGGCAAGAGATTGAAGAAACACATTTGTTAATCCTAATGGAAGATAGCACCGTTGACCACAGTTATTTTCAAGAAAATATGTTTGAAAGGACACAGACGGAATTTGAGCTTGTTATTGAAAAATTGGCCGCAACTATGAGTAAAAAACCATCAAACAGCGATCATAAAACATCGATTAAGTTGCCAAAAATAGTAATTCCGACGTTTAATGGCACTTATGAGTCATGGAGTTCGTTTTATGACTTATTCTTGAAGATAATACACGAAGATAAATCATTGAGTGACACAGAAAAAATGCAGTACTTAAAGACGCATGTACAAGGAAACGCCGCTAAGCTGATTAAGCATTTAACAGTCTGTGACGCAAATTACGCAACCGCATGGACTCTGTTAACGAAGCGATACAAAAATGAGAGATTGATCGTTACCAAACACATCGACAAAATTCTAAGTTTGACAAAAATAAAAAAGGCCAATGCTACGAACTTGAGAAACTTGCATGATACGATTAATGAAAACCTAGAGGCACTGAAAAGTCAAAAAATTGACATCTCAACGTGGGACCCTATCTTAACTAGACTGCTTAGTAGAATATGGGACTCAGAAACTGATGAAAAATACGAACATCAGTTGAAGGAACCAAACAAAATACAAGATTTTTCGGAAATGATGCAATTTTTGGAGAAGAGATTTAAATGTTTGGAAAGTACTTGCTTTTCTCAAGAAGAAGTTAGTGGTCACAAGCCGCGCAATGAATTTTCAGATGTCATAAAAAACCGAGAGGACAAACGCATGTGTTGGTTTTGTCACAGTTACGAACACAGCATTTATCAATGTTCTAGTTTTAAAGCGCTGACAGTGCAAGACCGCAATAAGGCGGTCAATGACAAACAAATGTGCAAAAATTGTTTGGTACACGAAATGACGATTAAATGTAACAGCACGAAAAGTTGCGGATACTGTGGGAAAAGAGGTCACCATTCTTATTTGCACCATCACAACCAAAACGCGTCACCATTAAAAAGTGGGTCTAGAAAAGAAGGTTTGTCAACCCCATCCACAAGTAAAGCTATGACAAAGTCTACATCCAACATATCTACCACTTACAGAGCTGATATACAAAAAACCACGTTACTTGCGACGGCCTTAGTACAAGCAAACTCTATAGACGGAACATCCCACGTACTGAGAGTTCTATGCGACCAGGGTTCAGAAGCCTCATTCTGTACGGAAGAGGTGGCCCAATTGTTAGCATTTCCACGGTGCAATATACAAACTGAGATAATCGGGATTGCTGACGAGAAACCTAAAACATCGAATTATACTATCGATGTCCAACTACAACCAAGATTCCCCAGCGAATACAGGTTACCAGTCACACTTATCATTCTACCAAAATTAACTGGCTCGCTACCAGAGAAAAACATACCAGAAATACGGTCAGATTGTTTACAAAACAAACTAATTGCCGACCCTACGTATTACAAAAGAGGCCCAATAGATATAATATTGGGCGCTCAAGAATATAGTAATTTACTATTAAACGGATTGTACAAGATTCGAGATGGAATTATCGCACAAGATACAGAATTTGGATGGATTTTATCTGGGATTTGCTGTAATCAGACTACCACTAATACAATAAAAATCATCAGTATGACAACACGTACTACAGAAGTTCAACAACTAAGCAAGTTTTGGGAGTTAGAGGAAGTACCCGAAAAATACCAGTTATCGAATTACGACCAAGACTGCGAAAACTTTTACCAAGAAATTACAATTAGGAATCCGGATGGAACCTACACCGTGAGACTTCCTTTCAAGGATAACAATATCGATTACGGGGATTCTCGCCAAAAAGCTGTGGCAAGGCTTTTACAACTAGAACGAAAGTTTGCTAAAGATGGGAACCTGCAAAAAAGATACCAAGAATTCTTAAATGAATACCTAGAAATGGGCCACATGAGAAAAGTCACTAGAACAGACTATTATCAAGGCAAATACTATATCCCTCATCAGCCAGTAATCAAAGAAGATTCGTTAACTACTAAGTTAAGAGTGGTATTTGATGCGTCCAGCAAGTCAAGCACCAATGTAAGCCTAAACGGAAATATGTTTACAGGACCAAGGTTACAACAAGATTTAGCAGATATACTATTACGTTGGCGTAAACATAGAATAGTATTTATGGCGGATATTGAAAAAATGTATCGATTCATAAAAGTAAATGAACAAGACTTAAGTTACCAACGAATATTATGGAGGAAATCGGCAAAACATGCAATCGATGAGTACGAATTAACTACTGTAACGTACGGCACAGCATCTGCGCCATATTTAGCGATCAAAACATTACAACAACTTGCCATAGATGAAAAAACGAATTATCCTGCGGCCAGCCAAATAACTCTCAGAGATTTTTATGTGGATGACATATTATCAGGGGATAACAACGTTGAATCAGCAAGGAAGCTGCAAAAAGACCTCATAAACATGCTACAAGCAGGCGGATTTAATCTCAGAAAATGGTCCTCCAATAATGCTGAGTTATTAGAAAATATACCTGAGGAAAACCAAGATAGCAAAATGACGAAGATACCGCTAGATGAGACAAGAAAGTCACTAGGAGTGTTATGGTCGCCACTAGAAGACAGGTTTTGTTTTCAGATTACTGTCAATCACAATGAAAAGCCAACAAAACGATTTATCTTATCTGAAGTTGCTAAAATATTTGACCCCCTAGGATGGCTAGCGCCAGTTATCATCGATATGAAACTATTAATCCAGGAGCTTTGGACAAATAGTGCAGAATGGGATCAGCCGGTGGACGACAGAGTTAAAATAAAATGGACTGAACTACAGAAACAGCTGAAAACGATTGAGAATATTTCCATCCCAAGATGGTGTAATTGGTTGCCTCACTCTAAAGTTGAGCTGCATGGGTTCAGTGATGTGTCAGAGAAAGCGTACGGTGCAGTGGTATATTGTCGGGCACAGAGTGATAGCAGCACGTATAATATAACTCTGTTGCAAGCTAAATCAAAGGTGGCGCCGAAAAAGCACAAAACCACGTTACCGAGACTGGAATTATGCGCAGCACTGTTACTAACACAATTAATGGGAAAAGTTATAACCGCAATGGAAATTCCAATCGCAAATATTTACTGTTGGACCGACTCAATGATAACTCTCGGTTGGATCAAAGGTGAAGCTGAGCGATGGAAGACTTTCGTTGCTAACAGGGTATGCGAAATACGTAAACTACTACCACAAGCAAAGTGGAATTACGTGAACACAACACAAAATCCAGCCGACGTAATTACAAGAGGAGTTCCGCCAAACAAGCTACAAAACTTATCTCTGTGGTGGAATGGCCCTGATTGGTTAAAAAACAACAATTTCCCCAGTACAAAAACAATACCGGAAATATGTGAAGAGATCAAGCGTTGTTGTCTCGTAACCACTACAGTACAACCGCAAAACGAAGTATGGGAAAGATTTTCAAGCTTTCAGAGGATGATACGAGTGTTGTCATATTGCTACAGATTTACAAATAAACAAAGAAACAAAAAACCGTTGAGTTGTACGGAAATTAATGAGACAACTAAAAATGTTCTCGTACTAGTTCAACAAACAGTATTCCCCGAGGAGTACAAAACTATTAAAAGCGGACTGTCGTTGAAGAAAGGCAACAAATTGTCATCGTTAGACCCATTTATTGATACTGATGGATTGTTGCGAGTCGGAGGCAGGCTGCAAAACTCTAATCTGCCATACGATCAGAAACACCCAATTCTGATACCACACGGCCACCATGTAACATTAACTATAGTTCAAGACGCTCATTTAATTACATTACATGGAGGTAACAGTCTGACGTTAGCATACATACGACAGAAATATTGGATACTTGGTGGGAAACGAGTAGTAAAGAGTTGTATCAGAAAATGTGTAAAATGCATTCGATACAAATCGTCCACAGCCACACAACAAATGGGTGCTCTACCAAAAGCAAGAGTGACTGAATCATTTCCCTTCAGTCACACAGGCGTGGATTACGCAGGTCCAATATCAGTAAGAGCAATGAAAGGCAGAGGGCACAAATCCTATAAAGGCTACATTGCAATCTTTGTCTGCTTAGCCACGAAAGCGATACATCTGGAGCTAGCAGGCGATCTATCTACAGAAACATTCGTTGCAGCATTGAGAAGGTTCATGGCAAGAAGAGGCCCAGTATCACATATGTATAGTGACAACGGGACAAATTTCGTAGGAACTGCAAATTTCCTTCATAAGGAGATGTTGGAAATAACTCAGTCAAACGGGTTTCAAAACACTATGACCAAAATTGGAACACAATGGCATTTTATCCCACCATCATCTCCCCACTTTGGTGGAATCTGGGAAGCAGGAGTAAAATCAATGAAACATCATTTGCGCAGAGTGATAGGCGAGCAAACACTCACATACGAAGAACTGAATACGTTTCTGCATCAAACTGAAGCATGTTTGAACTCAAGGCCATTATGTGCGCAAAGCGAAGACATAAACGACAACGTCGTATTGACACCTAGTCACTTTTTGATAGGACGGGAAGCAGTAGGGGTACCGGATCCACTGTCGGACACTAATACGGATCTCTTAAACAGATGGAAGCAAATTCAAAGAATGAAAAAGGACTTTTGGAAAACCTGGACTAAAGATTATTTACACCAACTACAACAGAGGTACAAGTGGAAAAATGAACAGGAGAACTTGGCAGTTGGAACGTTAGTAATTATGAAAGATGAAAAGATCAGTCCCAGCAAATGGCCGCTTGCGAAAGTTAAGGAAATACACGCTGGTAACGACAACTTAACTAGAGTTGTTACTCTCCAAAAATCGTCGGGGTCAACTCAAAAACGCTCAATTCATACACTGATTCCGTTACCAATTCAAACGGAAACGGGTAGCTATAACGAACTTTCGACGAATACTATACAAACAAACACGGCCACGAAGACAAGAAAACAAAAAACTACAACACCAAAAATTAAATGTAGCAAACCATTAAAATGGTTCATGGTTTTACTAGTCATCCTACAAATGTTGGGTACGACAATGTCGACATATACATCAAGAGCGGTGCCACCTGGATTTTATATAGAACAAATAGGTACAGCAAGCATTGATAGAGGAATTTTCAGAATAGAGACAAACTTTGAAAAAGAACACCTACAACAAGATTACACTGAAATGAAAACAGTGACGGCACAGTTCAGTCAACTATGCAGAAATGCGGAAGCCATAATAGAACCAACACATTGCAAACAATTATACCATCACCTGATAGAAGAGGAATCAAAATTTGAGCGAACTAAAGAGTATTTGACAGAAATTAATCAAACCAGGAAAAAGAGGGGCATACTAGGACAATTACTAACATCTATATTCGGTGTAAACGATGAAGTATACCGAGACATAGACTCACTGAATTTGAACCAACAAAAACTAATTGAAGCGGCTAGCCATCAAACAAAATTCATGATTACAACTATTTCACAAGTCAACAAAACTGAAGAAAAGATAAGACAAAAACTAATGAGGTACCAAACCAAACTAAACAAAGTTATAAAGTATATGGATAATTGCAACCGATGGTACAACACAATTGACCACAATAGTGTAAACATACGCATTATGCAGACTTATCAACTAGCGCATAACTACATAGGAGAAATTATGGACTATTATTCTGGACTACTGGAAATCTACTTAGCTAAAGCAACAGTATACAGCGTATTATCACCAAAGAACGTCAGTGATGTGATATTAACAGCAAATAAAAAATTACCATCGAACTTAAAAATCGTTCAACAACAATTACTAGAAACCAGAATAACTGAAAACAACACCCACATACAAATATACGCTTATTTTCCTATACAAGACATAACTAATTATACTTTAGTGTATGTTACGCCGGTCCCAAAGAAAAATTCAGATAAATAATTTCAAAATATACAAGTTCTAAAAGCTTACATAGGTGTAGATTACAACAACGAACTATATTTTGATTTAAATTATGAAGAATTTAAAAGTTGTTTACATAGACGTAATCATTTTATTTGCTACCCTGGGGCGGTGAAAAACATGCAATTAAATGAAAATTGCATTGTTAACCAACTTTTCACCAATAACACACGTACGAAATGTTTAACCAACACATTTAATATACCTAATAGTATAATATGGAAACAACTGTACATGCAGAACACATGGTTATTCATTGTAAGAGATCATATTGCAATTTCAATCATTTGTGACGGTCAAAGAGAAGAAGTAGAGCTTCGAGATGTTGGTGTGATACAAATCTCAGATAACTGTATTATTAAAACATTTAATAATATATTAACTGCTAAAAGATCAATGTCAGTACAGATTGTAGCGTCGTATTCAAAACAAACAGATTTTTCTATAAATACACACGTTTCTACTAATAACATGTTGAAAATATCCAAAGAGGAAATAATAGATAGCTCAACAGACATTTTTCAGCATCTAATCAACAAAGAAAATACGCTACAAACAGACTTAGACAACACTATTTGGAAGCAAATCAGCACTCACACATATTTAACCAGTTTTATATCATCAATAATCTTGTTTCTTGCTATATTACTTATAGTTACTTACGGACCACCGATGGTGAGATGGATTGCAGCCACAACACAGCATCATACCAGGTGTTCAAGAGGAAAGGCAGCGGACCAACCAGCCGAAGTGTCCACGCAACCTGTCGCCACAGAGTCGTCTACGCAGCGCTCACGCTGCGTAGACGACTCTGTGGCGACAGGTTATTGGTTGGTGGCTCACCGGACCAACCAATAAGACAGCAACATACAACCGTCACCATGGACCCTATATACAGTCAACCAATACGCCGGGCAGCACAGCAACCAAGGAAGGATAAGCCAAGGTCCCTCCACAAACAACCAACTATACTGAGCGAGACAATCGAGTTATACCAACTAGAGTCCAGGTCCTGAGAGGCGCCAGAATGTTCAACCTTGAACATACATCTACTACACGCGCCAGCAAAAAATCACAGCGTCAACATTAAGAGCGACATACATTCGTTACACGCGCCGGCAACACCGGCACACCGTCAGCACTGGGAAGTGGCCTACTGAGATTTTCGCTGCATCGGCTCGATACACACACAACACACATGTAAATAGGCATCAATGTGTATTTACCACAAAATTTGTATATAATAAAGTTAATTATTGTAATAAACTAGTCATCAAGCTGGAGTCGATTTTGATTCATCTCCTGTAACTCCTCTCACTGTGGCCAAGACACCTTTAGCCGTCATCGATCCTATGAGTCTGTGGGATCGGCAGTGGGAAAACCTTTTCCTGTGTACATTGCACGACGTACACGAACCCCTATTCCTACCCAACTTCCGTCTGTTACCGTAGGTCTCCTGTGACAGACATCCCGTACGTCAAAACCGACGTAACCTACGTTCGGTCTGGTTTGTATGGTAGGCTAGGGCGTTAGGGAAGCTAGGGTACTAGGTGATTGTTAGAAGGCTAGGTTTGTAGTCAGCAGGGTCTTAGGTAACCACAGGCTCTGTTAGTTCAAACGTAGCCATACTGTACGTATTTAGGATAACGGCCGCCACGAGCTGTAAGCCTGGGTAGGTACAATTATATTACTTCATTTGTTTTATACTAAATAAAAGGTACAATAAAAGTAGCATAAATAAAATAGAAGGTGAAGTTAAAAATGTGACTCTAGTGAAAATCTAATTGGTACCAGAAACGAGATGCTAAGAGACAAGTAGGTTAGGTTAGAACGGTGACCACAACAACGCGCGAGCCGAGCGAGCGAAGCGAGCCTGCCGCGACAGCGGCCGGCGAAGCGCCAGAAACTAATCTTTGTTAGAAAATAGACAGTATTATATATATTTATTAATTAAAGCAATATGATAATAGAATGTTATGAAGAACAAAGTTCTGAATAAAAAATATAGGATTTCACACTTTTCTTGCTAGTAACGGTTATGAGTTCCGATGATATTAATAAAAAAGTGTGAAAAAAAAAGTATGAAAAATAAAATTATGAAGAGTGATGATTATGAACACAAAGCAGAAGTAAGAAAAAAAATATTATTAAAAATTTTATGTGACCCAATATGGACCCGAACCCAGGACTTGATTATATGCAGTTGAACACGCTACCGCTAGATTAAAGACTTAGTATTAATAAGATATAGAGATGATATGACGATATTCGGCATTCAAATTCATTTGTTACATCCGGATATGACTTTATAAGGCCAGTACTTACTTTATAAACCATAGGATTTAGTGAGAAGTGACGTCCTGATATAAGTAATATCTGGGCTAATGAACTGAATGAATAAATTTACAAACATAGATACGAAGCAAAGAAATTATTGAAATATATTAATGCGTTCAAGAATTCGGCTACAGACACACAGGTTGGCGTGGTTGATAAATGCATGCCTTACGCCGCAGATCGTGGGTTCGATTCCCACTCAGGACAGATATTTATGAGCATGAACATGTCTGTTTGTCCTCAGTCTGGGTGTAATTATCTATATAATATAATATATATAATATTTAAAATAGAAAAGTAGTATATAGGTATGTATAATAAATGTATTATCTGCTTTCCATAGTACAAGCTCTGATTAGTTTGGGATGAGATGACCGGGTGTAAATAATGTCCCAAGATAAAAAAGAGAAATATAGATATCTAACTTATCATCAAATGCTGTCATCATCATATCATCATCATATCAGCCGAAAGACGTCCACTGCTGGACAAAGGCCTCCCCCAAAGATATCCACAATTGCCGGTCTTGTGCTATCCGCATCCAATCAAATGTTGTAGTTATTCTTATTTACAAACAATTTTTGTTCTAATTCTTTAAAAAGGTATGTGCAGGGTCGGCAACGCGTTTACAACCACCAATAGACTACGGTAACCGCATACCATCAGTCAGGCAATATGTTTGTGTCCTGACTAAAAAGAAACAAAAATAAAACCTTCGCTTTGTGAAACAAAACACAACTAATTCCTTTTAGACTAATGTGTTTCTTGAAAGGGTAATTTACTTTCAAAAATAGAAGCTTCTCTTAAAAAAGAAATGCTCTAACGAGGCGGTCCCTAAGAATTTAGGACACGAGATGCCTTAAACGAGCAAGAAGTCTGTACAAACGATCCGGAGATGTCTCAATTTAGACGTTTCGTCCGAGGTCCTCTAGCGTTGAGAATTAATTTAAATGAAATCATCACAGTTTATTCTACTGCGATGGCGAAGCGGGCGTTCAACCGACAAGAAAGAGCCACAAGACTCATTTACAATTCCAATTAAGGGCAATTCTCATTTACTTTTGTCCTTGAAGTGGGACCTTCTCCGGGCGCATCGCGTTGGAGCTCAAACATTTATGTGAATAGTTTCCGCTTGGTCAGCTCACTCGATATTTATTACTTCCACGCTCGTTTACTGTTGAGTGTTGCGTGTCGCGTGTCCGCTGAACATCTGCTACTAATTATTATACTTTTTACGTAATGCATATCTAAAGTAGAAAGATAACAAGTCATAAATACAGAAGATTCGCTTCGTCAAGACATTTTAATAAACGATAATTAATAGTCACGTTGCGATGCTGCAAAAAAGCGGGCGCTCTGTTTGCAATAGATTTTATTAAATCAAGTACTGCTAATCGTTCCCGTACAAAGTGCGCGTGTAAACTGATACACTAATCATTATGCAGCAGTTTATTTTGCTTGTACCATTGCTAGATGGGTTTTAACTCTGTCTCGCTAGGTAAAATAATAGTGAGAGCAGTTGTCGGGCACGCTAATGTACTTGTAGCTTCGCATTTGGAGAGCCAGTTCCAAGTGCCTCAGGTTTTGCCATACTTAATTGATAAGTTTCATTAAGCACTTTCTATTCCATCACTCTCATGATCTGATGGGATGCCTAGCGACTAGACCGGAAAGAGGTCAGGTACAGGACCGACGGCTTTACGTGCTCTCCGAGGCTCGGGGGTATAATACCGCCAACTCCCAGACTTCGGGGTGATGCTGAGAAAATTTTCCTTTTTAAAGAAAATTCCCAAAATCACTTTATGGCGCGACCCGGGATTTAAACCCAGGACCTCGTACTCTGCGGGTCAACACGCTACCGCTAGACCAACTAGGAGTTAGAGTTACGCTGGTCTCAACCACTAAAAATAAATACAGTTTTACGATTTTCGTAGATTTACGAACGATACTAATGCCAGTCATATACAGCAAGTGAAACCTACTAAGGCTGTATCATAATTTCAGTGATAAATTAATTCAAGAATGGGCAAACTTTTTTTATTAGGGAAGGAAGGAAAAACGTCTAAAACTTTACAGGGAGCTACTTCGAAAGCAGTTCTTTTCCATGTTCACGGTGATATGGCAATTCAAATATTGCCACATACTACTATTTACAATGCCATAGCACCTTGGCGAGCCGGTCGGGCTAACACTAAACCGCTGCGCGTACTTTGCATACCCCTGGACTAATTATAACGTGACAATGAGACGCCGGGATTGTGCTTGTCCGAAAAATGATAGGGAGGGTTGTGATGGATACTGGATTATTTTTCTATAATTAAAATACAGCTTTTTTACAATCGGTAATATTAGAATTCTTAAATTATTATTTACCGACGAACATAGAAGATTTTTCTATTCAATAACGAGCTGTAACAAATATAATAAATTAGAGACCATATTATTTACATTCTATACATTTTCTTATTTATTATTCTTTAATCTATAGTTATGTAATTTAATTATTAAATATATAATTTTTGTTGACCTAATTTTTCTAGGTAATTCAAAAATAAGTAACTTTTATCGAAGTTAAGGAAATTAACTGGTAAAATAAATAAATAAAATTACAATTATTATTTTAAATATACAAGTCTTTGCATATTCGAACACAATTTCTACTGTTACTGAATAACTTGAACCCAAACTTAACAATTTAATGAAGCAAGTGTCTAAAATGTTTAATGTGTTATTCAAATGACACACAATCGTACTCACCGAAAAGTATGGCAACGAATACGAAGAAACTTCCATCGAACTTTTATGACCTTTAGTTTCCGACGCCCTCCGATGCCCTCAATAGGGCGTGCGGCCCGCATATCCCCTAATTATCGTAAAGAGAAAGTTGCACTAAACCTATCAGGCATTTTCACGTCAGGTACCCTCTTGAAACCAAGCTCACCTTTATTGTGTGGTCAAGCAGTGAAAGTCTTCTAGGCTAACTGTAAATCTTAGTCCCGCTTAATCGGAAGTTACCTTTTTGAGCCATTTTCGGTTGAAACTCTAGGATTGTGGGATCCAGGTGCTTGTTCACTCTTCAAGAGTATCGCAAACAATTTGATCCACACCACCCATGACCAGAGGGCTGATCAATTTTTGCATAGAAATAAGTATTGTCATACAATATGTCAATGCTGCCAGTCTTCTGGGTGATGCCGATGCAGAACGCCTATTGGATTGCCTTTAGTTAGTTAGTTTATATTAGAATTATAGTCATAATTTCTTATTTATTTATTTCTTAGCAATAATTAGGTTTTATGATAAATGCATTAAATAAATTGATATAAACCTATAAAAAACAGTAAATAACATAATTTTGGGTCATTACACTTTAATGTAAACCCGTTGTACAAACAATTTCGATTAAATTTACAGAAGAAACTTAAGCCATAAGCTTTTTAGGAGCAAACTATTAACTTGGTAAGTTATGAGCAAAATAAATGTGTACAAATATCATTTGCCTTTAATAAATAACTGGAAAACATCTGATAAATAAAATAATAGTAAGCTAGAAAGGCTTACAAATATATTTTTAGAATGAGCATCCTTCGAATAGTGAACCTACTGGAATCACAGCAGACGAATGAAGCTAGGGGATTTCTTAAAGACTCCAGTCGCTTCCAATAGATACTGGTATTTGCTGAATCCTCGATTGCGAGCTTAGACATTCAATTTAACTTACTGCACGCTAACGGAGATTTGTGATAGCGTCGTACACAGACTCCGCCGAAAGTAATCTATTATTTCTTTCTTGAGTAAAACGTGCGTAGGTACGTCCTTTTATTTCATTGCATAAAGTTTACAATTAGCCTAGAAGGCTTTCACAGCTTCACCAGACAGTAGACGTGAGCGTGGGCTAATATGATTACTAACTTAGTAACCCACGCCAATGGCCCTTTGGGGTATGAACTTCAGCTCATGTGTACGTATTGTATTGCATTGATTTCATTTATGTTTATGTAACTCGCACTTGGCGGGTTTTATTTAGTACATGTTACGCGGTTACTTCTTCCACTTAATTCGCTTTCAATTTTACTTTAATTAAAATTTACAGTTCTGTTTCGATATACCTACTGCTTATAGAACCCATAGATAGTTCAAAATTTTAAAAATTTCAGAGTTATTAGATTTGTTCCGGATCCTTCACCAATATTCAAATACTTCTGTCCTTGTCTTCACCTATTTCTTTTCTATCTTGAAATTTGACTAAGAAAACTTAAAGGTGGATCGGTTTTTAGGGACATATTGTGCAACTGTCGCCTAAGGAATGGGGCGGACATTTTATCGATACGATTGCAAACTAAAAAGGCTGTTTATAACTTTGTGTGTAATACAACCATTAGTTATTAAAGTACTAAATGCGTTTTAATAAAGTTATATATGAGCAGCGCATTGGAGTAGTAAAAAATCCAGTGAAAACACCATTAAATTCATTGAACCAGTGATAAAATCGCTCAATTCGTGTGTTTTGCGGAATATTTACGGATTACGCTACGTAAGCTTACATTTATATTTATAGGCACGAAAAATAAAGTCGGGGCAATAGGCATAAAATAAAATAAACAACATCATCCACATTTTCAACGGTTATTTCAGTCTCATTTTTCGTTTTTATTGCGTTCCCAATCACGGACAACGTTTGTGACTTAAAATCAATCGAAGTGATTTTTTTGGGTTAAGTACGTATTTTAACAAGGATGTTTTATTTATTACTGGTTCGTTCGGTCAGTAATATAGGCTTCATAGACGCTTGAATATAATAATGTCCTATTTACTAGAGAGTGTCAATAAATTTATTTATTTATACTTTATGCACAACAATGACACCTTGACCTTGGGGTGCTGCAGAGATTACATGGTAAGTGCACTATGAGCTTAAAGAATAAAACTGGTGGTAAATATTTTTACCACCGGTTTTCTTAATTATATGAATATATGAAATAATTTTATATAGATACTTCATACAGCTAAGGCATTTATACCTGTAGCATTGCTCCTGGTGTGACCTAGTAGTATGACATGCACATATCATTGTTTTAATGTGTGGTGACTAAGATAGACGAAAGAAGAAAGAGAGGAAGACCGAGAAGAAAGTTTACTGATCCACTTAAAGAAAGATTACAGGCGGACAGTTATAAAGAAGTAAAAGAGATGGCTCTACAACGGGATAAATGGAGAATACCTGATATAAGAACAGAGAAGTGCCAAGCACTTAAATTTTGGATGGATGATTAGATCCCACAGTCAAACCGTAAACAAGGTTGTGTGGGACAAAGGTGTATTTATTGTCAATTAATTTTAATTAAATAATAAATAATTTTAATAAACCATCGATATTGGAGATTATCCATTTTTGGAAAGCCTTATGAAAGAAAATTTCAAGAAATGTGGTTGGTTATCAAATCTAGCTACTAAATATATCAACAAACTAAAATATAAGTTTAAATTTTTAAAGCTACCGTTGATGCCGATGCGGAGCGTTTACTGAATTGGCTATATTAGCTCTTAGACAAAATTTCCCGTTTCACGTTCACGATTAAAGTCCTCGAATTAAGATTTTGAATGGTCAAATGGCAGCGACCGTCAGTTAAATCTTAGAGACCAAAGTAATAAAGAATATTCACTATGAGCCTAGACGTTAATCAGTACTACTCTTTAAAGATATTTACGATTGAAACGTTTCCTGTCACGTATGGCAATATAGATTTAAGTCCCTCTATTCAATAAATTAACTTTTAGCATAAGTGAATCGTGTGATCATAAAGACTATTTCTTGACATTTCATTGGCCGAACGAAGTAGATTGACTTAGTGTCCTGCTATTTATACTAAAATTGAATCTTTTTATATTAACATACAAAGGGTGGCGATGAGTGGCCCTCACGTCATACTCGTGAACGTCATTATTTCATTATAAAATCTATTTTTTGCACAATTCTCATTGGAAGGAATATAGATGCATCAGAGGTATAATAAATTAATCGCTGATTACTTTTAAAGTTAAAATGTCATCTTGTATTAAATAATTTTTTTTTAAATCTTTTCATCACTAAATACGACTAACTAACTAACACTAGGAAAACCGTCCTTACTGGTTACCTAATACCTGTGTTATACAGCCCCTTTAATCTTTTTCATTAAAAAATAATATGTACTTAACTTACGTCAGAAGCAAAAATATTCCCTTAAAATCAATTACCGGTAAACCCCACTACATACAAGCAGCACTTAACCGTCAAAGGACAGGGGGCAGTTCTGTAAATACTCATAATTAATTAGTGGCACCGAGTCGACGGAATGCCGACCCCGACCACTTGAGATAAGGTTAATAAAGAAGAAAGAATTAATTAAATCCTACTTACTTTTATTTTTTCTTACCATAATATATGTTTTGCAATTTTCTTTTGACAATAATTTAGCTAAGAAGAGAACAACACCTACAGATTGTAAATAAACGAAGCTTTATAAAATATGATTGTAAACTAAATCGGTTATCTTGGTGTGGCAAAAACACGTTTAGCTGATAACTTTTTTTGCTGGGTGGGTATGCACTGGACCATGATTTCACCTGATGGTAAGTAAAGATATGGTCGAAGGTGGACCGCGCATAAGCTGCCTGTTCACTTTAGCCCTGAATAAACCCGTGTTATATGAGTCTGGAAACATGTCGTTCAAGAGGGTGTTTCACAGCTTTGCCGTGGGCATGATGAAAGAGGATGCAAAGAGCTTCGTACGGCATAATGGTATGTCAACAAGAAATCGATGGAGATCCTCCCAACTCCTGGTAGTCCGATCAAAAAATGAGGAAGGAGGCATAAGTTCATGGAGGTCTTGAGCGCATTCTCACCTAACTCAGTAGTATAAGCACATTTAGATTTATGTATTTAGTGAATATAACTGGCGACAGAAGTAAATATTTATTTCGTGACGCGTTGTTCGGAAGAAGTTTGCTACGCTCACTTTTTGTAACTTCGCTTTCATTTACAAACCAGATTTTTTTACATTCTTTAAAGACTCCACACTTGTACACAGAACGGTATCTTTAAATTGTCGATGTGGCAGCTTTTTGTTGTATCTACAGCAAGTCCACACAAAAAAGAATAATCTGCTTATTATTCTATGAATTTTTAGTAGTTTTAGTTAATTGCGATGGCCTATAAGACTGTATGCCTTATGTAGTACGGTAAGTGATTTATACATATTAAGAACAGAAATGGGCCAAGAACGGCCCCTACGCGAGACGCCCGTAACTAACGCAGATCTCTTACCGGTTATATCCACTTTCTGAATTCGAATGCCCAAGTAAAACTTCATAAATTGTAGAGATTTATTCCTGATATCGTAGCAATTTTATGTTCTGGGAGGTCATAATGATAACCATGAAACGCTTTAAACACTAGCAAATCTTTCTTAGACCCGAATACACTTTTTGGTATAAATCTGGTTATATGAAAAAATCTAAACTGCCTTCTGTAAAGTAATGTATGTATTAGTGTATCAATAAAGGGTTTGAGGTAGGACCAGCTTTATATAATATAATAATTTTACTATGGTATATCAAATAGGAATACATCAGATGAATTGCCGCAATCGAATATAATAGCTAGACGTGGAGCAATTATAAAAATAATTGATGAAATTATCTTAACAGAATAACCTCACAGATTCTTTGTATATTAGTTTTTCTTATTCATATTTTGTAAACATTCAGAATATCTTCAGGGTTTCAAATTTCCCTTTTATAATTGCTATATGGTAACGTTGAATCTAACCATAAATAATCACCACCCCACTTTAACCCGTAGGACGCCTAGAAGTCGTCCCGAGGCAATATCTACTAGAGAATGGGCAGCGGTGCTGCGTCTCTTAAATGGTCACTTCGACCACCAACCCGTCTGCCAGGCGTGGCAAATATGACATATCCCCCCATATATGATCCTTAGGGTGACTTTTGTTCAACTGTACCTGTATTTTGGCTGATATGGAGATGGAAAATTAATATTTAAAACCTGTGCTGAATTTTGGTAAGCTTTGTTTCAGTATAATCTTAGTAGATTATTCGATTTAG
The DNA here is from genome assembly GCA_951640165.1 of Pseudoips prasinana. Classification (NCBI taxonomy): domain Eukaryota; kingdom Metazoa; phylum Arthropoda; class Insecta; order Lepidoptera; family Nolidae; genus Pseudoips; species Pseudoips prasinana. The sequence continues at coordinate 22,825,439 of OX621243.1, forward strand.
AACACTCATATCAGGGGAAACATGGCCACTCCTGGATAAAAGCTACTTCCAAAGATCTTCACAATTGCAGGTCTTGCGGTATGCGCATCCAGCGGGTTTCAGCGACCCTTACAAGATCATCGGTACCTAAGTTACGTCTTCCGGTTCGTGGTCGCATTTGAGAACTTTTCTGCGACAATTGTGTTATTTAAACTCTAGTAAAAATTAAATTGTTCAATTAAACTAATCCAATAAATTATTTATCATCTACTTAATGCATATTTTATCAAATATGATCAATCGGGGTAGAAATTAGCCGCCGTCGCGACGTCAGGATGGCTGCATACATATTATTTATAATATCAGCGCTCCTGTCAAAGTTATGTACTTTTAGTACGGTATAACTGTCAGTAAGTTTGGCGTACATTTATTACACATTGCCATTGTTCCATTATGGTTGACGTTTTGAAGTTTTTCCGCCATCCAGACGTCAGAATGGTTGCTCACTTTAAAACGTTCTTTACGTAAATTTTATATGTATTTCAGTACAAATCCTACATTTATCATACACAAAGACCGTTTAGTTCCAATTAGGGTTGTAACGGAGGCCTCTTAGCGGAGGCGGAGGTGGATGCGAAGACGACGGATTTCACTTCCGCGGATGCGGAGGTTAACGGATACGAATGCGAAGGTGAAAGTGGATGTGATAAAATAAAATTTTGTGAGTAATATTAATATATTTTTAATCTCTTTCCATAAAGACACTTTCATACCTCACTTGTTTTTGGCTTCGTGTAACTTAAGTAAACAATAACAATTACTTTGCATTGCAAAGCAAAATGCGGCCGTACGACTGAGTCGTCGTCGGACGTCGCGGCTCGCGCATTATTATTATTCTATGATTTATTTTATTTTATTGAAAATTATACCACAAAACTACAAAGGCGGAAATTTTTGGCTGTGCTGCTGATGGCCATAAAGAATATCGCCACCCCCTCTCATCCCGTGGGGTCGTCCCGAGGGAATATACCAGAGAACGGGCTGCAGCGTTCTCCTGAGAACCATGTCTATCTTATTGCGATCGCCAACCCGTCGGCCAATCGTGGCAATTATGTCAGATCCCTCCAAATATAAACAAAAGGACACAAATAAACCGCGGCCCCCAGTAGCCATGTTATTCCTAGCCGTAGTAACAGCAGTGGGTTCGGCAGGACAGAGCGTGCTACGAATCCCCGGCACATTCCACGTTACTAAAACTGACGACCACTGGCCCTGGCAACATAAAACACACGCACACGAAATGACGAGAAAAATAATGGAACTGGAGATAGAATTTAGCAGGTTACATTGGAATATAATAGGATTATCTGAAGTCCGAAGAGAGGGGAGGACACGATAATCCTTCAATCCGGGAACCTGATCTATGCCAACACACCTGATCTAACAACCTGATCTATCTCAACACCACCTTGAGACCAACTGTCTCAAGGTGGTGTTGAGTTCATAGTCCACAAATCCCTCGTCCATAACATAGTGAAAATCGGGAGTGTGTCGACTAGGGTTGCGTATCTTACACTCAAAATTAGCAAGCGGTATTCGTTGAAGGTCATACAGGTATACGCGCCGACTTTGACGCGCTCCGACGATGAGGTTGAGGACATGTATGAGGATATATTTAGAACACTTATTTCACTGTGGTCACGAGAGACTTTAACGCGAAGCTGGGAAAACTATTCGGGAATGAGCTTAGAGTGGGGCAATTTGAATTAGTCTTCATGGAGAAGGAGGAACTCTTTATGATGAACTCCTTTTTCAAGAAGCCGGATAACCGCAAATGGACGTGGGTAAGCCCCGAAGGTAAAATAAAAACCGTCGACTACGACCAATGACGTCTTTGTGATCAATACGGTTAAAAGCAGGAGCGATCACAGGCGGGGCTCATTGCACCTTAATGTCAAGCTCTAGAGGTCCCGACTGATAAAATCTACGATCCGACCTTTTTTTTTCGGGTTTTCGACGTGGATGGGACATCAAAAACCCCGAACCCTTTCAGCTCGAACTGCAAAACCGATTCGAATGCCTAGTAGATTACGGGGAAGTGGAGTCGTACCACAATAGGCTCGTAGAAGCTGTCCAGACGGCTGGGACTAAGGTCTTCAAGGCCCGCAGTACAAACAGAACCAAATAGATCTCTGACTATACCCTGCAGCTAAAGGAAGAAAGACGGAAAATGGTTTTGACGTCCTTTGATGATGCTACCAGAAACCGGCAGCTCAACAGGCAGATCTCAAAGCCTTTGACTCGCGACACGCGCCCAATTAATACAAAATGTATTAAAGAAGCCATCGAGGGAAACAAAGGCTCTAAAGTGATAGCAAGAGAACTGTGTGTTGGACAGAGCCAACTGACGAAGCTGACGACTGAGGATGGCAGAATCGTCACTTCTAGACCTGAGTTGCTGGGAGAGATCGAGAGGTTCCATGGACAGTTGTATACGAGAACCCAGTCACTTGTCGATAGTTGTGCCTCGGATCCCAGAGCATGATTAACCCGACACTTCACCGAAGACATCCCGGTCGTCAGCATGTGCGAGATAAGAAGTTGTAGAAAACTATATTATTTACATACGATATATCATCCAACTTCGAAAAAGACGTCAATCATAGAATCCAACTTGGCTGGGCAGCGTTCGCGAAGCTACTTAATATCTTCTCATCCCATATACCGCAGTGTCTCAAGTCGAAAGTCTTTGACCAGTGTGTATTGCCAGTGATGACTAACGTAACAGAGACGTCGTCGCTCACTATGGGTCTTATCAGGCGGCTCAAGGTCACCCAAAGAGCAATGGAAAGGGCTATGCTTGGAGTTTTCCTGCGAGATCGAATCAAAAATGCTGAGGTCCGCAGGCGAACCAAAGTAACCGACTTAACCCGAAGAATTGCCAAGCTGAAGTGGCAGTGGGCAGGGCACAGAGCTCGTTGAGCAGTCGGCGGCTGGTGCAGAAAGCTTCTCGAGTGACGACCACAAACCGGATGATCTAGTGCGGGTCGTTAGATGCCGATAGCCCAAGACCGGCAATTGTTGATATCTTTGGGGGGAGGCCTTTGTCCAGCAGTGGGCTTCATTCGGCTGATATGACGATGATGATGACCAAGGCGGAATTGATGCCATAGGCATTCTCTGCCAGTCGACCTTTGGGTGATGCAGAGATATTATGCCGTAAATAAACCTCCGTTATAACTCCGCAAAAAAATAGCGGAGGCGGAGGCGAAGGTACGATTTCATGCGGAACTTCCGCAGTAACGGAAGCGGAGGCGAAGATCCGTTACAACCCTAGTTCCAATCATTTTGGGAACCGCTCATACGCCACTCTGATCCATACCATTTAAAAGGCATTGAAATGATAAACTTATAAAGAAAAGCGTATAACATAACATAATATAAACATACTTGTATAGATCATACTGTCTTGTTTAAATTTAACTATTTAATTAAAAATTTTATTCGTTATTTTATGCTTAATTTAATTCTGACCACTTTATGAATGTGCATAATAATATGTGCAGTCACTATCTCGACACTTGCACTACGCAAAGAGCTCTTACTACCTACTTAATAAAGACGCTGTTTAGATCAACGTATATCTTCTAATGTAGGTTTGACTGTACCTATATTTCTATGAAATTGGATGTTAAAAGTTCGTCGAGACCGCAGGTGCGAGTGTCACCCCGACTCGTATGAAACATTTCTCACTTGCAACTTCAATTCATATTTCTAAGAAGCAAATTGCTGTATTTATAACTTTCTGACAAGTTACCAATTGAGAAAGTATTTATTCGCCTTTATTTTAAAATAACCTTCTAATTTCGAGGTTGATAATTATGACTTACTAGCTGTGTCCCGTGGTTTTACCCGCGTTAAACTTAATAAAATATAGCGTATGTGTTAATCTAGGGTGTCAGCTAACTCCATACCAAATTTTATTTAAATTGCTCCGGCCGTTTAGACGTGAAGAAGTAACAAACATACTCACTCACAGAGACACACTCACAAACTTTCGCCTTTATAATATTAGTGTGATGGCTGTGCTTCATCTGGTACTCTTTTTTACTGTAATATGAGCAAGGGTTGAAAATTGTTTAAACAGGATTGTTTCGTGTATACCTATGCAAGGTTACTTGTAAAACACCAACAATCTCGCAGGACTAGATAGTTAGCACCACAAGCAACAACTTCTGTTCGACAAGTACGGACATAACTTAATAAAATAAAAAATATCATGGACGACTGGCGATTAGAGAAATGGGTCAAGTTCAAAAGCGCAAGCGCTGCACCCGTTCCCCGCGCTATCGTGAGGGTGTATTTACGTTATCTTTGTGATGCACCTAGAGTTATAAAATACCCCAGCATGTTCAACATTTTCGTTATTTTTATTGAAAAAGTTTTCGTTTTGTCATGCATTTTTAACTTGCGTATAAAGGGAATATATAATTCTAATAGCCGACCAGTTTTGAGAGTTAACTGATACTTACCAGCGGCCACCTGTGTCTTCGATGTTCTCTTTTATAATACTGTTTGCAAACACAGACTCTAATTCTGAAATGCAATCGCACTACTCACTCCCAACGTTCCGTCCACAAAAGTGCACTCACATAAAAGACAATAAACCAGAACAATACCTGACAAAAGTTTCACTCATTATCAAGTGTTGTTAACTCGTCAGGCACTGAATGGATTGATGAGTGAATGAGATTATATTGTTTTAATTTGATGTGCATGCTTCTGCGCGAATTGTATTACAGTTGATTAATTGATATCTATTGTAATTAAAACATACACTTCTTTTATTCTTGTTTCGATTTTGTCAGTTTTATGTAAATAATAGGATTCATCTTTTGTGTCAATTTTGTGAGTCTATAACTTTAGAGTGTATGAAGAAAAATAAACCGATGAATATGAACTAAAAGAGGGTAAAAAATAACAAAATCGTTTTGCTCGTTTGTTAGCCAAGTTTAATGCATACTTTTTAAATCATGAATCCCATATAAGGTACATCCCATATACGAACCGGAAGACGCAGGCCTTCTACAAGGTGGACCGACAATCTTGCAAGGGTCACGGAAAGCCGCTGGATGCGTGCAGCGCAGTACCGGCCATTGTGGAGATCCTTGGGGAGGCCTTTGCCCAGCTGTGGACGCTTTTCGGCTGATATGATGATGATGATGATTCTAGTAATTTAAGCAGTACTGATCGTTTAATTTTAAGCTGAATTAAACTACACGCCATAATCCAATAATTATATCTGATAAAATAAAAAATACATAAGATTTAAAGCGTATTATTTTTGGGAAATCCATTTATCTTGTTAGTTTAATAAGATTAGAAGCAACCACAATTACCTAAATGAAAATTGATAACCTACATAACATAAACTTTTTTAGAGTAAACTAGTCACTACAAACGTTATTATAAATAAAAATTCTTTAAAATTTACGGGGTATTATTTTTGGACATTATTCATTTAACTCGATGGACTAATACGATTAGAAACAACTACAATTGCATGCAATGGAAATTCAAATTATTTAACCCACATACCATAAAATACTATCACAGTCATTTAATTCGAAACATTTTATTAAGCCTAAGTGGTATACGTATGTTTGTGTTAATTTCAAATATTCATAAGTTATAAGTACTAAGAACAGTTTACACAAAACAAATATAATTTCAGAATATCCTACAAGTTATAAATATCCTCACAGCCGAGTTTCGGCCACGGCGGCCATTCTCAATAGAGATTAGCCATCTGCGCGGGACATATTATAGTGCTCAATTGTGTGCGCAAAAACAGGAGCACTTTCTATTCCATCACTCTCATGATCCGAAGGAACGCCTAGCGATACGACCGGAAAAAGGTCAGGTACAGGATCGACGGCTTTGCGTGCTCTCCTAGGCACGGAGGTATAATACCCCCAACTCCCAGACTTCAGGCTGATGCTGAGATTTTTTTTGACCCGGGATTTCAACCCAGGACTTCGTTTTCTGCGGGTGAACACGCTACCGCTAGACCAACGAGGCAGTCTAATAACAAAAAAATTACAAGTTATAACTAGTTGCCAAGTGTTATAAATGACACTAATATTATGAATGCGAAAGTTTGTGAGTGTGTTTGTTACTTCTTCACGTCTAAACGGCTGAACCGATTTTAACAAAATTTGGTATGCAGTTAGCTGAGACTCTTTATTAACACATAGTCTATATGAATATAAAACGCGGCTATAACCGCGGTGCACAGCTAGTTTTATTATATTATAATTAGGTTAACATACTGCTGCTACATTGCATATTTTCTTAATAACAACTCATAAACTGTTGTAAATATTTAGAATACCAATACAAGCGACCACTTCAAAACCTAGGCTGTCATAACTAATCTTCTTAGTAAACTGTCGTGTATACTGAGCGCTCGTGAGTTTCCCATCAACATAATTGTATTGAACAGGCACAGGTTGTGGGGCTTTCAGCTCATCGCGTTTTGTATCAAGCTCAGTTAAATGTAAACTTTGACGCTAGGTGACAGGAAAATTTAAGAACACTAATTTAGTTTTAAAACTCAGCTACTTGAATTTACTTAATACAAAATGCTTTCACTTCTCATAAAACCAAACCTATCAGGTAACGCACTTTGTACGTAGGGCGAACTATCTTTATACCAACATATTATTAATTTAATTATTTACCAAGCAAGATGTAATATGTGATGTTAAGTCCATCCACGAAGATTTGAAATGGGACGTGACCTAACATGAGTCTAATCTCGCCTGTTACACACAATTAATATTATAAATGCGAAAGTTTGGATATTTGTAACTTAATCACGCTATAACGGTTGAATGGATTTGGATGAAATTTAGAGTGAAGGTAATTGAGTTAGATGTATCCAGAATTAACACATAGACTAGAAAATAGCGTTCAGCCTGGAATTCTTTTCGTCAACGAAGTTTTCGAAACTATTACTATTTCATTTCAGGCTATTACTATTTCAGGACTAAACGTAGTATTTCAAACCATGTCTATATGTTTCTTTACAAGAATGTTGCGCTCAATAGCTCTTTGGAAAAATTCAACTTGGAGACCTGGATCTTAATCAGGTACTAAGATTAAGCATCGTAGGTTAGGTTGGGTAAAGTACACATCTCAAAGACGTTTTTCTTTAGTGACAGAGAAATGCAGGGAGTAGCCCTAATTAAGCCAGCGATTTAGAATGAGCAAAATATGTACACATCTCAAAGACATTTTTGTTTAGTGACAAAGAAATGCAGGGAGTACACGATAAATCAATCTTAGTTGTAGGATGCCAATAAATAACTAAATCTTGGATAAAATCTAGAGGCGCTAAATAACAACGAAACAATTTAACATTTAGTAAATTGCTTTCTTCGTCCAAATTATGCGTTAATTAATGAAAGTTCTAACATTTTATCTTATATATCACACACGATACAAATACTAATACTAGTAGTTGAATTGATTAAATCACGCAACTACACTGTGGCGTATGAAACTTTTGCAGCAAGAGTAATTTCATCTCGGATATTATCTTATTAGGCTGGTACACTTCATTTTCGTAAGAAGGTATCTAAGTAATAAAATTGGATCCATGTTCAACAGGTAATAAGATATAAGATACGATGACAAGGATCGCATTATCGTGCACAAGGCTAAATCCCGAAAGTGGGTTGATTTATTGCCTGAAATATCCTTGACGCACCTCGCAAGGAATTATGTTTTAGCTAGACGGGTTACCAAATGTAGACCTTTGTTATTTTTTTCTATAGCTTCTTCCCCTGGCTTTTCACGTCTGAAATAGGTTACCATAAAATCGACTGCCCGATGTTATGACTTTGTGATCCAACTAATTATGACCCAAAGTTACTTAAAGCATTTTCATCATCATAATCATCATATCAGCCGAAAGACGCCCACTGCTGGACAAAGCCCCTCCCAATGATTTCCATAATTGCTGGTCTTTCACTACCCCCATCCAGCGACCCTCTCAAGACCATCGGTCCATTGTAGGGGGCTTGCCCACACTGTGCCTTCCGGTTCGTTGAAAAAAATAACAAAAAACGACGCCGTGAAACTGTTTTGAAGAGCACCTCATGTAATCTCCGCACCGTGGACTTCACAATAACACTATGTACCTTCTAAGATACAAGTTAGTTCGTGTTAGGATGGAACTGACGCGAGTTTTATAAATTGCCTAAATAAAGAATTTAAAAAACCTTCTACCTACCTACGCTATACTTTTTCTTTTGTTTCATTTAGGAATCAACACTTCCTGCTTGGTAATTTGGAGACTTTCACTGCATCACCGAACAAATGTACACTAATATCAATGTCACAGTGTCACAGTGTCTCTTTGTTTATTTGATGAATATATTTTTGATATTATTGTTGGTCTATTTTACAATCAAAGTGAAATTATTTATTAATTATTGTGTTTCTCTCATTTATCAATTCTAACAACATATGAATGTTATTATATACAAGTTATTAAATTCTTTATGTCTGCCTGGTGTCTCTTGACATATTTAGTTATTTTTAATTTGGGAATATCTTGAGCTTTTCTAGTCCAACAATTACAAATATTAAAAATAGACTGACAAACAAAAACTTTGTTTCTTTAAAAACGGATATTGATTTAAAATTCATTTCATTTATTCATAAAACCATAACACAGATGTTACAAAAGCAAAAGATAATAGCTTACCACTGTGATTTTCTCTATATTCGAAGGTTATATTCTAGCTAAGAAAACTATTGACAAGGTCCAAAACACTGCACTGCTCTTTAAAACACCTTTGCTACATTTGGTTGTGGGTTCCATTCCCACCCTATACAAATATTTGTGTGCATGAACATGTCTGTTTGTCGTGAGTCGTGTTGAAATTATCTATATAAGTACGTATTTACAAGAGAAAAGTAGTACATAGAAGATAACAGACATACTTCTATCAGTTATCTGGTTTCCATATTACAAGCTCTTCTTAGTTTGGGATCAGATGATCGTGTGTGAATATTGTCCCAGGATATTATCACATTATATTATAAAGGCGATGGTTTGTGAGTGACTTAGTGTGTATGTTTTTAATTCTTCACGTCTACGGCTGTAGCGATTTTAATAAAATTTGGTATGGAGTTAGCTAACACCCTGGATTAACTCATACGCTATAATTTATAAAGTTTAACGCGGGTAAAACCGTTGGGCACAACTAGTAATTATTTAATGTAAGGTCTTGTGAGGAAGATAAGATAGGTAAATTAAGTAATTAAATAATGACATTAGAATGCTTTCTATTGTTGATCTAATCTATTAGCAATATATACAGCATTCATGCGAAGTTAAGCTTACTAATTTAATTTGACCCAGTATCATGGTGAAACGATCAATATCATTCAATCATTATACTAATTTCAACGGCGTATGTGTAACATATAGTTTAATGTACTAATTATATTATATTATTGATGAGTTGAGAACTACCGCTTGCTTGAGTTAATTGAATTTAGTTTAATGATTGGCGGTAAAATTGACTGTTTTTTTTTACATTTCTGGACTAATACATACATACATAGACTCACGCCTGTTTCCCAGAGGGCTAGGCAGAGACAACGGATTTCCATTTGTCGCGATCTTTGCACAACTCTTTTGCCTATTTGTCCTGAGTCCTGGTATGTATTAACAAAAGAAAAGTAGTTTATGGGAGATAACTGTTATTATTCTTTCAGTTATCTGGTTTCCATAGTACAAGCTATTCTTAGTTTGGGATCAGATGGCCATGTGTGAATAACCCAGGATATTATTATTATTAAATAGAGGTCTTGTGAGGAAGATACGATTAGCTAACTTATATTCACACACCTACCTCAATCAAAAATTTAATTGAGTAATAAAATAATGTCATTAGAAATAAAATAATGACATTAGAAATAAAAATAAAAAGATATTGTCGATGTAATCTGTTATTGTTATTATTGTTTTCTTGACTGATATACGAATTTAATGTTCTATACTATAAAAAGGAGGAAGTTTTCTGTATTATATCATACTTATTTTACAACCTCTTACAACCTTGTTGATAATGGGCGTTGTGATATCTGGTGGCCACTTTGGAAGTATCGCGTTTCAGACGACAGCTCACTACTGATTTATAAGCAGTTGGAAAATTAACTATAAAACACATATAATTATAAAATTAATAACATAATATATTTATTAAATTTTTTGAATACTTAATGTTTTATTGGTTTTCGTGTAATATTTAAATAAACTACTTTTTCAGTAGTCTTAATGTATATTATATATATAATATAACACTCTTCGGCTCAGTAGCTTCAAAAAACTATTTGCTTAACCTTTAAATTTTTCAAAAATATAGAGAAACGTGTGTTTTTTAATCTTGAATTTTTAATGCATATGCAGTGTCTCAAGTCGAAAGTCGTCGATCAGTGTGTCTTGCTAGTGATGACTTACCGAAAAGAGACGTGGTCGCTCACTATGGGCCTTATCAGGCGGCCCAAGATCACCCAAAGACCAATGGAAAGGGCTATGCTTGGAGTTTCCCTGCGAGATCGAATCAGAAATGCTGAGATTCGCAGGCGAACCAAAGTATTGCAAAGCTGAAGTGGCAGTGGGCAGAGCACATAGCTCGTAGAACCGACGGCCGATGGGGCAGAAAGGTTCTCGAGTGACGACCACGAACCGGAAGACGCAGCGTGGGCAGGCCCCCTACAAGGTGAACCGACGATCTTGTGCGGGTCGCGGGAAGCAGCTGGATGCGTCCAGCGCAGGACCGGCTGTTGTGGAGATCCTTGGGAGAGGCCATTGTCCAGCAGTGGACGTCTTTCGGCTGATATCAATTTTTAGGGTTCCGTAGCCAAATGGCAAAAAACGGAACCCTTTAAGATTCGTCATGTCTGTCTGTCTGTCCGTCCGTATGTCACAGCCACTTTTTTCCGAAACTATAAGAGCTATACTGTTGAAACTTGGTAAATCGAAATCAAAATCAAAAATTCTTTATTCCGTAAAATTTTTACATTTATGTGGTAAGTAGATGTATTCTGTGAACCGCATTAAGATTTTCACACAAAAATAGAAAAGAACAATAATTTTGGGGGATCATATTTAGAACAAAAACTCAATTTTTTTTTTCATCGTACCCATACAGTACATGTATGGATAGGTTTTTAAAAATTATATTTAGGTTTCTAATATCATTTTTTTTTCTAAACTGAACAGTTTGCCCGAGATACACTTCCAAAGTGTCCCCTTCCAAAATGACTGTCCCCCCCCCCCCCCCCTGAAACTTCTAAAATAAGAAAACGATAAAACTAAACAAAATATATGATCCATGCAAACTTCCACCCAAAATTGGTTTGAACAAGATCTAGTAACTAGTTCTTTTAATAATACGTCATAAATTGAAACTGCAATTTACCTTCCATTTAGTCAACTGAATAACTTGCTGCTACGGAACCCTTCATGGACGGGTCCAACTCGCACTTGGTCGGTTTATTTTTAATAAGACAATGTTGTTGTTTCTAGTTAATCTTAAGGCATCTCAGTATGCATTCAGATGGACAATTGACGATTTAATAGTGACGTTACTCGCCAACTATAAATGCTACCAACCTGAAATTTTGAATATAAATAAATAAATATAAACCAAATCTTTTTTTAATTGTAGTGACAATATTTTTTTCCTTCAAAGCACGCGTTGCGTCAGAATTTACAAAATATGTATGTAAGGGTTTCATTTACGAATTCAAAAGAATATTTTATTTTTAACTGTCACGCAGTGTTATTAGTCTTTAGATTAAATCTGTAAAATTCGTCTACAAAAAAACTAAAAGTTAGTGTTGTTCTGATTATATCTAGGGAGGTACATAACCCTTTTACGAGTTACTTGACTCCCATTTCATTATTTTTTGACAATTTGAAATAAACACACAGACAAAATTAAAAAAATGTTTTATATTCGCCTTTGCCTCAAAGGTAGGCCTTTTGTCTTATTTTTGCAAAATGTTAGCAGCAATGAAGGCACAGATTCACTTAGGAACACAAAATGATTGTAATAAAAATAAAGGATCCGTGTTTATGAGATCTTTACAGACTCCTATTAGCTAAATATACCTTTCTGCTACTGTGTTGTGGATGGCATAAGACATAGCCGCCTTATTTCATCCCCTGGAGGGCAGTGTAGCCGACCCGAGGGTATATCCCCTAGAGAACGGCCAGCAACGTCTCTCTATCTGTCTTAATTATGACCATCATACTGCGATCGCCAACCCGTTTGCCAAGCGTGGCGATTATGGCATAGGTATCCCTCAAATTTTGGCCACAAGTCTATTGAAGAAATCTTTTGGGGAGGCCTTTTTCCAGCAGTGGACGTCATTAGGGTGACGTGATGATAACTACCTGGATATGGCCCTATATTTCTTAAATATGTTGGAGGGATCCAGAAATTTTAAGACCATTGTGAATGCACAACTATTGGTTTCGTTCAGTTCAGTAGAGGTTGAGCACAGCGTTCATTCGCTTAAAGAGCAGCCCGACTGGGGAAGTACCTCCACCTTACAGGAGACATTATAATATCTGGGGACAATGTGACACAGATCATCCTAGCCCCAAACTAAGCAAAGCTTGTACTATGGGTACCAGGCGACGATATACATAATTATATAGATAGATAAATACATATATACATAGAAAACATCCATGACTCAGAAACAAATATTCGTGCTCATCACACAAATATTTGCACTTACCGGGATTCGAACCCAGGACCACCAGCTTCGTAGGCAGGATTCTTTAATAATAACATTAATAACTTAATGTTGTGTTTCCGAGGGTGAGTAAGATTGCCAGAGCTCATCGGGGTGGGGGAAGGGTCAGCAACACTTGTTTGCTGACTCTTAAACGCCGGCAACGCACCCGCGACTCCTCTGGTGTTGTGAGTGTCGATGGGCGGCGGTGATCTCTTACCATCAGGTGACCCACTTGTTTGTTTGTCGCCCTTTGATATAAAAAAGTTCCGTATCCATACTGTAGCATTCTACGGTATCTCTTGGTGATAATCCTATTTCATAGTTAATTCAATAATCCTAAATCTGATACAAAACGGCTTGACCTTCACCTTACATAAATTCAGTTCACTAGATATATTTTTCAACCGACACCAAAAGAAGGAGGTTATTGGTAGGTTGAAAGAGGTTTGGGCAGTGATTACCCCAGTGTCAGAGTCATTCAAGCCGCCCAGTAGGACTCTAACATGGCTTAACGACTGTTATCTAATGACTACAACCGGGGGCGACAGCTTAAAGTGCCCTCCGAAGCAAGGAGACGCCCAGAAATTAAACCACTTTGGTGGTCACTCATCTATGGACCAACCGTGAGCCTAGATGCTTAACCTCACTTATTGCTTACGGACCGTCGAGAGCATCTAGCTATGAACGCTTGTTTTTATGTCAATAATTGTCAAAATAATTTTATTTTAGAAGTCAGTGGTTTTAGAGTCCAGGTTAAAAATACTGGATATAGGTATTATTTACAATCTATAAGTACAGACGCCAGCACATCAAGCTACCCCAATCTGTCAAATTTCCCCAATTGAAAGTGAACCTTATGCTTATGTGATAAAGTTGAAAATCTTTAAAAGAAATTTGACAGATTGGTGTAGCTGGATGTGCTGGCGTCTGTACACTAAGGCGAGTAGTGCGTCGATTTAAATATCTTGGAGAGGAGACTATGAATCTGGGAGTGATATATTATGGGCACTAGTGTTAACGAAAGCACAAATACACCCTCTAATTCCAGATTTTCATGGTTTGATATTACACGAATGACGTATTTATCATCGAAGAAGTGTAAAGCGGTATATGTATGTATGTATTCTTAAAATTAATTAATTGCTGTTATTATACTCTATTAACTATATATAATTATAGCTCTATTACCTGCACGTGTGCGGCTATGACAGTCGCGTCGCCTCCTCGTGTCGCGGGTTCGAGTCAAACAACTATTTGTGTGACCCATAAATAGTTGTTCTGAGTCTGGATGTAATTTGTGTCCCGTCTATTATTATTATTTATTTTTTTTATCAGGAAGGCAGTTGAAACAACTGATAATTGCCTGTATCTAGTACATTGAGTAAGCTTGTCGTTTTTGTTGTTATTATGTGCTTGTCTAGTCTGTTCTTAAATATGTTGGTGTTTGGTGCTGACACTACGTCTTGTGGTAGTTTGTTCCATTTTTTAACAACTCTGTTCGAAAGGAAATTCCTGTGGGGTATATTGTGATTTATATTATTATTTTTAATCAAGTTTGTAAAGTACTCCGCGACACAGGGATTGGATTAATTAGTGCGAGCGTAGTCCTTAAAAAAAACTGACATTATGAAGTCGTACCTGACACACTTTCATGAGCACGAAAACCATTCCGGCCTGCTGGATCTCTTTCGAGTCAGCGTGATCTTTTCCCGGTCAATTGCCGTCCCTTCACATAGAGGTAATTAGAGTGTTTCTGTATGAGTTTCCTGTTTATGTTTACGCATATACTTTTGCTCCTAATTTTGACCTACATAGTAAGCTAATTTCCATTACAATTAGCGTCCAGAATTGCACCAGGAAGGCATTGGGGCCATCATTGTAACATCCAATGTTCTAAGAGGTGATTATAGCTATTGGTCCTGTCCTTTACTGAAAACTCTATTGAACAGTCGACAATACGTCGTCAAATATATTTATAAACAGCACAACCCTTATTACGTAAGTGTTACGGGTGGTTTTCGTATCTCAAGTGTATCTATGGATGTGGCATTAACTGTACGTCTCTGTAAAAACCGCAGAGATTTGGTCGGAATGAAAATGATTCGTTAAAATATTCAATTAGACCGAGAAATATTTGATTTCATTTGATCCTTTTTACGAAACTTTCTTGTTCAGTCCATAGCCGGAAGCCATTGATGTATCAAATCGATTTCACTCTCATTAACGGAATAATGATAAGTATGATTTTGGTACATTTTATGGGTGATGTAAGTATTCCTTCTCCCAATTTCCTTGCGAAACTGTAAAATTAGTGTACTGTAGAACTTTAGAATCAGATAAGTTAATACACACATTAAAAGTGTTTAGAGATCAAATACAGTTTTAACTGTAAAAATTATCCAATAAATTTTTACCAAATCTCCTCTTCCAGGCTAGCTTCTTACTTTTAGTACCGATGTTTAAGTTAACAACTTATCCTTATAATCTATAAAAAATATGCAAAAATTTTTTTTTTGCATATTGTGGGACTTTAACCTAGGTTAATGTCGTTAATTAAACGGTAATAAAATTCAAACCATTACAATTTCTGCATCGCAACTGAAAAATCACCACATTATTCGACATTAGAAGAGATGATGAGTGCCATCGCAATGTTACAAACTAGTTCCAGGCAACGTATTGTGGCTGTCGCTCTTGGCACTCTGTGTGAGCGTCGTAAGCATTATGACGTTGATGACGCACTCTGTGTGAGCGTCATCAGCGTTATGACGTTGATGACTGCATCTGTCTCCGTGGTGGGACCAGAGCAGACATCATCTACATATAGATCCTCTTTCAAAATAGCGGCAGTGATAGTAAACGTCAAACGTCCTCGATCCGCAAGCCCCCAGAGCGAACGTATGGCCATAAAAGGACTTGATCTCAATCTATAAGTATTGGTGTTCAATTCATAAACCACCATGGGCTCCTAATCGCTATCGTATCACGGGCAGCCTAGCCGAGCGACGTGTACCAAGTTGAATATTTTTATTTTACTAGCTTCGAAAGCTTTAATTCATTACTGTTGTTTTAATTCAGCTACCAATATGTGTCAACAATATAAATCCCATTTTAATAATTTGTTTGAAAGGGTATATTTCGGTGAACGGCCGCGTACTGGGTATCCTTCAGGCTTAATTTAACAAATCCACGTTGTTGACAAAACATGTCGATTTTGATTTAATATAGGATTGGCGGATCAAGTTCAGGTTGATAGGTCGATCAACAATTGTATTTTAACAGACTACTAAAATAAAACACAGAATACATTCCTCTGTTTTATTATCTTTTTATTATCTGCGTGGTTATAAAATTGCTATCAGCGGCCCATCTGAAGGTAACCGGCTTCTGTTCCCTATGATGTTTCACACATGGCTATGGCAACCCACGCTTTGCTGACCCTCTCCAACTAAAAGTGATGTGGCTAACTTATTTTGGTACGCCAGGCCCTCAACGTTTAAGATAAGTATTGGACTTGGACCGTATTTTATAAGGTAGTGATACTTCTTCATTGCCTTTTTTTTCAGCTGCCAATAGAGCGAAGCGACTGTAATTTGTCTCTCCCTTACTTAAATATCACGACTGTGTAGCGCTAACTAAGGGCCACGTGCAGGATTCCTAGAAATAAAACCTATGGAGGAAGGAGTAATCAACCCAAAAAGATGTGAGCAAAATTTTAATTAATATTAAACTTCAATTAAAACTCATCACAAATCTCCAATTGTTCAATGTAAAGTAACGATACTGTTGATCACTACCGCCGTTCCGCAGTCTTACCTACTCATTTAGCATAATTATTAGGTAGTAGCTGTGCAACGCGTTTTCACCCACGTTAAAGTATAAAGCCGTGTGGTACCCGGCCAAAAAAGAATAACAAAATCACCCCATATCTTCATATATATGGGTGTGATAAAAAGGCGACCAAGGGATATAGGTACCAGGTAGTCGAGCAGCAGTGCCACCGGTGTATTAGCTACCACCGAACTGGGGTGATCAACTCGCGTGCCAATTGCGGTGACTACGACAAACCCCTCCACAAAAACTTTTGGAGGCGGCCTGTGTCCAACAGTGTGTATGTATTTAGGCCGCAGTTTTTGCGTGAAAGAGTAACAAACATACATACATCATACTTACAAACTTTCCCATTTATAATATTAGTAGAAAATTCATAAAAACCCATTCAGCCGATTGTGCTTACCTAAGTAACAAACCTACAAATTTACACATTTTCTCATATGTAATAGGTTAGTAGGATAGGTTGTTAATCTAAGATACAGCTCGCAACTAACCAGTTTTCTCTTTGCACTTTGTTTGTTTTGTATTTTTATCGATCGGATAAAAAGTAAATTGTTTTTATTGTTTCTGATAGTTTTTTATTTGATTAAGGATGCTTTTGAAATCGTCTCATATCAAACTTGGAATTCATAAAGAACAGTCGAAGTAGGCAGTAGGCCTTAACTTAAAAAGACAACGCGCGCACTAGGGAATCTAATCTCTGTGTCGCGGGGTACTTTACAAACATATAATAGACGAACACAAATTACATACAGATGCAGAACAACTATTTATGGGTCATATCACAAATAGTTGTCCGGCGCGGGCCTCGAACCCGCGACACGGAGAGGCGAGGAGACTGTCTTAACCGCTGCGCAACACGTGCAGTAATATAATGATTATTCTTTTGTAAACATAATAATAATTATAATGTCCTCTTGGTCCAATTTTGGCCACGGCGGCCAGTGTCGAGAGAGACTAGCCATCTGCGCGGAACATGTTATAGTGTAGTTGTAACACAGGGCGTCTGATCCCAATGGGACGAGACAACTGGAAAAAGGTCAATTACAAGAACGACGACTTTAGATGGTCTGAATATATCTTAGGTTCCTGTGATGGCCGTCAGGCATGTCGCAACTACACTTTTCCGTTACTCCGGTCTGATATTGAAAAATATTCCTTTAAGAAAAATCCCAAAATCACTTTCTGGCCTGACCAGGTTTTGAACCAGGGTCCTCATAATCAGCAATTGAAAACGCTGCTGCTGGACCAAAGACGAACCAAACACATTTCTGCTTTTTAAAATAGACATTAATTATTTAAGTATATACCTATTTGACTTGAAGCAAAACAAATAATTAATAGGTAATTCTTGTACAACGCCGACGGTGAATATTTGTTACGGTTGAAGCTGTGACAGAGACAAAGATACAGACAATCATCGATCTTGCTCAAGAGGACAGAATGAGGAGATGTGGTGTAGAGGGCCTCTGACGATTACTTTTTACAGACATAGGGTGTGACGAGGAAGGAACGAGAGTATTCATTAGTTAACAAACTAATGGCCTAAGCACACTGTGTCTCTTTACAGAATGCTGCATGACATGGTATGCGCATTATCTGCCCTACTAAACTTAACAAAGGTTATGGCAAAGGTTATGACAAAATTGCGTTTGTAGCGTGTTTTGTTTATTGTAATGTCTTATATTAGCTCTTCTTTTTTATATTAGCTCCAAGTTTATCTTTTTGCGAATTAATCGAGCCACTACGATCTATATTAGGAACTTATGGAGAACCAGTAACCAGACCACTTTTGTCTACCTTTAACCGGCTGGCGTGATTGGTAGATGCTTGCCTTTCATGCCGCAGGTTTTGGGTTCGATTCCCATCCAGGAAAAATATTTGTATGCATGACACACAAACATGTCTGTTTGTCCTGAGTCAGGGTGTAATTATCTATATAAGTCTGTATTTACAAAAGATAAGTAGTTTATGTAGTATATCAGTTATCTGATTTCCATAGTACAAGCTCTGCTTAGTTTGGAATCAGATGGCCGTATGTGAATAATGGCCCACGATATGATTATTTAACAATTATGAAATTAATTTGTGTAGTTACAAAAGTTTGTTAGAGACGTGAATCAAACTTGCGATCTTTCAGACCCGACCGGACAGCTTTGACCATTCTAACACAGAGGTTATCTTTTGCATTATTAAATAATTGATTGATTGGATTAAGGGCATTAAATGTCAATTGACACTTTAATGTTTTCATCGAGAGTTTTAGGCATAAATATAATACAGACAGCTGAACAATATTGACGATCGGATGATTAAGTATTAATATTTAAGCGTTTCAAGGACTTAGTGAGCCTAAGTGGGGATGTTCTCACCCTTTCACGCAAAATCATGTTTATTATGGACGTTCAACGGTACTACTGGAAATGAGGTAATGTGTTTATAATCGGTTCTTTAACTAACATTATTTTCAAATACTTATATGTATAATTTCCAATTTTTTGGATTTAATTTGATTCATTTTTCATTGTAGGTTTTATTTATGGTTAATTAATACTGACAAAATAAAAAAAAGTTTGTCTGCACCCTTATTATTAAAAATTGAGATCTAAAACTAAAATAATACAGACAAACTATGCAGGCTCATGAAGCGAAAGATAAGCAGAATTGTCAACCGTATTGTCCCACATCATCTGCCCTAGTATAACAGTCGTTCAAGCGGCCTAGTAGACTTCTGACATGGCTTATCTTGTGTCTCTATCGGCAATAAACGGGGCTGACAAATTTATATGCCCTCAGTAACATAGATACATAAAATCATAATAAATGAAATCACTTCGTGGAGACCCATCCATTGAATGACCGCGTGTCCTAGTACTTACCTACTTATCATATGGGCAGTGGTTACCCTAGTCTCAGAGTTGTTCAAGCCGCCCAGTAGGCTTATGACATGGCTTAACCACTGCTGTCTAATGGCTACAACCGGGACCGACAGCTTAACGTGCCCTCCGAAGCACGGAGACGCTCAGAAATGAAACCACTTTGGCGGCTATGGACTGACCGCGAGCCTAGTTGCTTGACTTCGCCACCAGTGAGAGAAACCAGCTATGTCCTTTTTGTCTTTGCTACGTAAATTGATATAGTTTTTTGATATATTTCCCCATATGAAACGTCCATTAATATAAGGATCACTGTACAACTCTGAGACATAAACCAGTAAAAGGAGCTAACAGCAGAAAAAAGTAAATCACAATCGAATAAAGCTAGTTTACCTCACTAATGAAGTGAAAGAAATAAATCTGGGTAGTCAAGCCCTTCGTTTGTAGGAAGAACTCATGACATACGAGCGCAAAGGGCTTATTCTATCTTATCTCAAAACCAGTAAACTTGCTTTGAAAACTCCACAGGGAATATACTTGCTCGGCGAAGACAAATGGAATGGTCCGCGACATTGCAAAGCGATAACTCCAAAAAAATATGTTTTCACTGAACATTATAATTCTAATTTCTTTTTAATTTGTTATTCGTGTCACTCCTAAATTCTTTTTCATTTTAGTTTCGTGATTTATGTTCCTATGCTAATGCTCAGTGGCGTAACTTCCCCGCTTGGGGCCCGTCGCACAACATATGCCGGGGGTCCTATTCCACCAACAAACTTGATAAACAAACCAACTTTAAACTAACACTAAATACTTCTCTGTTCCGTCGTGGGTGAAATGGAAACTAATGAATATTTTCTGATGCCACTACTCAGTTTTATCAGCAGCCTTCCTAGTTATACACAGGTAAAAATAATAAGTATTATGATGACATGGTGCTGCTGAGTCCATCAATAAGCGCACTCCGGCGTCTTGTTAAGATGTGTGAAGACTACGCGGTCACCCAGGGACTCAGGTACAATGCGAAAAAATGCGAACTACTAGTATTCAAGGCAGGCACCAAATGTTACGCTAACGTGCCAGATGTCACCATAAATAATGCTCCGATAATCAGAGTAACAACGTTTAAGTACCTGGGCCACTGGGTCACGCATGACCTGAATGATGACCTGGACATCGAAAGGGAACGCAGGGCGATGGCTGTCCGAGGTAATATGCTGATCCGCAGATTTGCACGTTGTTCGACGCAAGTCAAAATAACCCTTTTCAGAGCATACTGCCAGGCTTTTTACACGTGCAGTCTGTGGGTCAGGTATACGCTGAGGGCATACAACGCCCTACGTGTCCAGTATAACAATGTGTTCAGGATGCTGTTGGGTCTTCCACGCTTTTGTAGCGCTTCCGGGATGTTCACCGAGACCAGGGTTGATGGTTTTCATGCAGTTATACGGAAACGGTGCGCTTCTATTCTCGGTAGAATACGTGCTAGCTCCCACAGCATCCTGAGTGTATTGTGTGATAGATGGGACAGCCCCATGCTGGCTCACTGGATACGGCTGCACACGTGGGTGCCAGCCGTTTCAACTTTTGTGTAAGAGTCTCTTTTACTAACACTAGGTTAAGACTTTTACTAACAATATATGGAAATTTATTCTGAAATAAATGATTAATAATAATAATTATTAATTGGAGACATATATACGTACATATTCGTACATGCAAATAATGCATAAAACGCCCGATCAAGACTTGTAGGGTCAATATAATAATATATAAATTATAAAGTATGAGTTGTGGGTATTTGTTTTTTTATTTTAAACCAGGTATTGCTAAAATAACAGGCAATACTAAGCGGAGTTGATTGGGTTCGGGGGCCCATACCTCAGGGAGGCGGTTACGACTCTGTTGACGCTGTAGGTTAAGCAAAATGAGTGATGTGCATATTGACCTCGTATTTCTTAAAACAATGTTTACATAAGTTCGGGTTAGTACTAATATCACAACAAACTTGACTAGCTTACCTACAAAACCTTTTGTCGTAGAAGTTTTCATACAAAAAAGGGTTACGTGTTGTGCAATGGTTAAGATAGTCGCTTTCCTGCTTTTCCTGTGCGGGGAAAATAATTTGTGTGGCCCATTTAAAGTTGGTCTGAGTCGCGGTGTGCTTTTTGTCCGTAAATGTGCATTTTTGTAAAGTTACTTAGCTACTTTGATAACTATTTGTATGGCACATTTATAATTTGTCTGAGTTGTAGTGTGCTTGTGTCCGAGAATGTAAACGGTTTTATATTTTCAGGAAATTCATCATCAAACGGTCCCATCCCAAACATCTCCACAATCGTCGGTCTAGCGCATCCAGCGGTTTCCAACATCTACATCCAGGGGTTTCCAGTGACCCTAACAAGATCACCATGTTAATACCTTAGCCTCTACGCAAATAATATATTGATCTCTATTAAAAAAAAAACACTCCGCATATGCCTTTAATGATACCTCCGTTACCTTTCTTCGTTACAATCTAAAAAGATACATAGCATACATATAAATGGAACCAGTGATATTATATATATTCTATATAGCCCAAATCATAACCCGCCTTTTAGAATTTGTGTGAAAAAGAAAGATGAACTAATGACATCGCGCTGTTACAACGAAAGCTTTACAAATTTTTTACTTCATACAACTCAATTTATTCAGATTCACAAACGTTCTCTCGTTGTTTGGGCCTTTGGTAACTGTGCGAGTGAAACCATTTGAATAAATGGCAGACAATTCTCCAACCTCTGTATAAAATATAGCCATTAATTCATTACACTAAAGCTAATTGTTTCGCTGCAATTAAATTATTCTAAATAGACACCATTACCCATAGTACAAGCTTTGCTTAGTTTGGGGCTAGGATGATCTGTGTGACATTGTCTCTAAATATTATTATTATTATTATTACCTACTAATATTGTTTTGCATGCTGACATTTCAATGTGCTTTGGTTAACATAGTTGCATTATTATTCTATGAAATGTAATAATGTTGAAATTATGATATGTGTTCAACATCTGGGTATTAACATTCACTTGTACTTTTCAACGTTAAGATTCGTAAATGTATACTAATTGGCTTTACGGTGCCATACAAATACAAAATTATACAAAAATGATTTATTTCATCTCCACAAATTACATGATATTAACATTAAACAAATTAGGTTGACAAAATGTATGAAGTTGCAACTTGTGGGAGATCTGGAGTCCAAACTAAGCTAAGGCCTGTATTTTGGCACTCCAGGCCCCCCGAAACCTAGAACATTATATTAATTTGTCAGCAAGATACTTTTATATTATTTATTTACATGCCATGCCATGCTGTATGACGGGCCTGTTGGCGTGGTTGGTAAATACACTGCCTTTCACGCCGCAGGTCGTGGGTTCGATTCCCACCCGGGGCAGATATTTGTGTGCATGAACATGTCTGTTTGTCCTGAGTCTGGGTGTAATTATCTATATAAGTAGGTATGTATTTACAAAAGAAAAGGTGGCATATGTAGTATATCAGTTATCTGGTTTCAATAGTACAAGCTCTGCTTAGTTTGGGATCAGATGGTCGTGTGTAAATAATGTCCCAGAATATCAGAATATCATATCATATAATTATTTTTGGTTTAATATCCTGAGACCCAAATGTACGCGGTGAGAGCACTGACTGGCGTCATAAAATGGTTAGTCGAATACCTCCTTACCCATAATGTCAGCAAGACCAAGTACGTCCCATTCACGCCAAACACCTGTAGTCAGCCTCTATCATCCTTCAAAATATGAGCTCACAAGTGTCCAATCACAGATGTAGACACCTACTGTGAGTAAATTCAATGAGTATCAAATATCTCGGTGTTGAAGTCGATAACCTTATGAGTTGTAAAATGCAGATAAATTCAATACTAGCTCAAGTAATGAAACTTACTTACATCTTCATAAAAGTGTAATCTGCTAGATGACTTGAATGGTTTGGAGAGGAGAACGACAATGCTTCGGATAAAACGACACGGAGGCCCGTGTTGAAAGTTTGTGAGGAAACCAAAAAGAAATAAAAATAGAAAAGTACAAGTGATCAGTAAGGGTAAACAGTATACTTGGCACTGTTCACTTTCACTAATTACTTGCATTTTTTCACTATTAAATATTCCTCTTGATACGCTTTCGATTTCACTGCTTATTTAGATAGTATACCACTAAATTTTTCCAATTTTTTAACATTCCTGAAGTCATTCTTTTATATCTAGAACCTTCACCAATATTCCAGATTAATTGAAATACTTCCGTCCGCGTCTTTGCCTAACTCTTTATTTTCTATCAGGAAATTCGTACCATCTCTTTCTTTGCATTCTATTCACCCACGATCAAGATGTTACCCATTGATTTAAGTTCCAATATTAATCATTATTATTATTAAAACAAACTTGATGATGATGGTGATCTCATCCCGTGGGGCGCGTAGAAATTGACCGAGGGAATACCAGTGTCATGGTCAAACTGCGATCGCTAACCCATCTGCCATGCGTATCCGTGTATCGTATGGCATATCCCCCAATCTTTGGGAAGGCTTTTGTCCAGCAGTGGACGTACTTTGGCGGACATGATAATGATAAAAAATAGAAGTAAATTTCTTCTGGACGCATGAGGCTCCCGATTTTACAAATGTATTATATTCTATTTAAATAAATGTCAATAGCCGCATGAATGAAAGATAACACTCGGTGGTCACATAACTTAGAACCAGCTCAATCGATTTGTTGGGTTTTTTTTATTAATGATTTCATAATTGTCAATGTTCGTATGAAATTAGTCGGAAACTTGAATGTAACTTAATGTTGTATGAATACCCCTGCAAAGTAGAGCCATTAGTTTAAGATAAATGTATCAGTGTTTTAGGTTTAAGGGCTGTTTAGTCTTTATCTCGGCTCTGATCCACTTTAAGTTCACAGTAGACAAGCGTTACGTAAATCTAATTCCTTAATCCGCTTTTCAAGTTTTAAGTATTTAACTGAAAATCAGCTACGCTGGAAATTAGATAAGTTTATAAGTAATGACATGTAGGTATGTATCGTGCTTGGTACCAAAATTAAATGCTTTTATTTTTTAGGATTTAAAGTTTGATGTCATATTCAAATCGAATTGATTCTGACTAGAGTTACTGTCAAATTATTTTGTCAGTGGGTCTTTTGTATTGGCCCTCCGAACACAGCTCAGAAATGAAACCACTGTGGCGGTCACCCATCTATGAACTGACAGCGAGTCTAGTTGCTTTACCTTAACCAATCACTTACGAACCGGTGAGAGCATCGGGCTATGCTTACAATGGTTACCACTGTAACCTTGTCAGACCATAGATGGGTGACCGCCAAGTGATTTAATTTCCGAGCTGTACTTTGGAAAGCACGTTAAGCTGTCGTTCCCAGTTGTATAGCCGTTAAGCCATGCCAGAGGCCTCATGGGCGGCTTGAACTACTTTGACACTAGGGTAACTGCTGTCCATACTATAAATGTAAGTAAGTACCGTAAAAAGTACTCACTGTAAAAATTCTGTTTTTGGCTTTATTAGATTTGTCTCACTGCATCAACATTGAGAGGGTAAGTCAGGGTTTTCCACTTTATTATACAATACAAAGTACTTACTACCTGAACTCGCTGTAATGCCACATTAAAGTGGCTGACCAAAACTCAAAAATATCTTTTCATACTATCATTACCTAAATTTAAAGGAACATATTATACAGTCGTACATAGGCGTACATCACAAATATAGGCAGATTATTCAAATAATAGAATGTGCGATTTAAGTTGCTACAAGTGTCACTAAAGTTAAAGTGCTTAGTAGCAAGCGGTTTAAATGTCATTTGCTTGTATCGTTCTCTCACTCGTGCACACCTTGCAGTAGGATAGGTATGTAATTTCATATACACAAGAAATTCAACATAATATATGACACTGTAATTGAGGTTCGTCAGCTGATAATTTGTAATTTGTGTCCGTCTATTTGCTTTACCTTAACCAAAAGGAAAGTCCCCGCGATACAGGGATTAGATTCCCTAGTGCGGGCGAAGTCTTTTATAAAAAAAAAAAGTTTGATTTTGATTACCATTTTCCCAAGTACGTATTTTGTCTGAATGCTTCTAAATAAGCTATGTTAATAGGGAAATATAATTATAAATGTTACAATCCCATATCATCGTTTTATTTCGTTTCGTTGTGGTTTGGTTTCCTCTTCAAAATAGAAACCTATTAATTCTCCACCAAAAATGCTGCCAATTATCGGCACGCCAACTCGTGTAGTAAAATGAAGTTAATCTACACAGTAGTTATAGAACGAATTGATTCGATTCAGCCGTCGCGTCGTCGCGACCTGCCGGTTCATGAATGAGTGCTCTCCACTTCACCGGCTGCGGCCGCTCATGTCGGAATTTAATTGAAACGGACGCAATTCGATCCTAGCCGACATAATATGACACACACCATGTGACATACTAATTACAGACACTACGACCACCAGAAATAGAGTGACGTCTAGTGGTCGTTCAGTATTCCGGAATAGGACTATTGTTGTTGGACAAGTAGGAGTATGCAGTGCCGGTCAGCGGCGGACTATATAACCGATGAATAAACATGAGTAGAGATGCAATCTACAACAACATGCTTATAAGCATTTTCTATTAGTTATTTCAAGAACAGATAATTTTTGACATTATTTTGGTAAGCAAGATTAGTGGTCATTCAGTATTCCGGAATAGGAAAATTGTTGTTGGACAAGTAGGACTTTGCAGTGCCGGCCAGCGGTGGACCATATAACCGATTAATGAACATGAATAGAATTGCAATCTACAACTACATACTTATAAACGTTTTCTATTAGTTATTTCAAGAACAGATATTTTTGACGTTCTTTTGATAAGCAAGATTAGCGGTTATTCAGTACTCCGGAATAGGACAATTGTTGTTGGACAAGTAGGACTTTGCAGTGCCGGCCAGCAGTGGACTATATAACCGATTAATGAACATGAGTAGAATTGCAATCTACAACAAAATACGTATAAGCGTTTTCTATTAGTTATTTCAAGAACAGATAATTAAATTTTGACGTTATTTTGGTAAGCAAGATTAGTGGTCATTCAGTATTCCGGAATAGGACAATTGTTGTTGGACAAGTAGGACTTTGCAGTGCCGGCCAGCGGTGGACTATATAACCGATTAATGAACATGAGTAGAATTGCAAACATCAACAACATACTTATAAGCGTTTTCGATTAGTTATTTCAAGAACAGTGATGAAATAATAATTGTTGACGTTCTTTTGGTAACAAAGATTATAAAGAAGATCCGTTTCTATAATCAGTATACAGTGACAGCAGGAAGGGCCCTCGGTCCTGGTAGTAGCTGTCAGACAACAGTCGATGAGCCATTTCAGAGGCCTATTAAGTGGCTTGAACACCTCTGACACTAGAGTTACTACTGCCCATACGATAAAATAAAAGTATAGTGCCTTGATGGTGGTTATGGCGGTAGCGTGTTCAACCGTTTATAATGAGGTCCTGGATTAAAATCTCGGGTCGGACCGAATAGTGATTTTGCAAATTTTGTGTTAAGAACATTTTTTGATGAGGTAAACTACCACACATAGACAGACACACACACACAAACACACATTTCCATTATACTAACTCTATGTTTGGTTTTAAAGTACTATTATTATTAAATTAGATTATAGATTTCCCAAATTAGAAATTGTATTCTAATTTAATCTCATGAAAAAATCGATACATACATACTTCATCAAATTATTATTATATTAAATAAAGAACTGTGTGCACCAATATCTCAGGAGGCTGGTTAATAGCATCATTCCGGTCGTGTCGCAAGTCATTTATTTATTTGGTCAGTCTACAATTGTTTACACATTACATTTACAGATTCTTCATTAATAATATACAATTTTAAGTGCAACAATTACTTACAGACTAACACCACTTGCATAAATTATAGGTAAATATGTAATAAATATACATATAATATAACTGGTAAAACATGACTTTCTTAAGCTAGCTTTGACCTATACTATACGATGCTTTCCTCTTATTATACTCCTTAATTTTTTACTGCTGTCATGGTGTATGTCAAAAAGGTCACTGTAGCTATTTAGCAATTTGCATAGCCGTGGAGTTGGTGAGTTCGCCCCTAAAACCATTCTACGCAAGGGAGCATATAATGGAGTGATACGGTATCGAGGATGTCGGACTGGGACTCGAAATTTAACCATGCATAATATGTTTGGGCAATCAATTTCGCCTCTTAGCAGCTTGTGATGAAATAAGGCGTCTAAAATTTCTGATCTTGTATTTAGGGAATAAATCCTGAAGTACTGCAAGCGCGCGGTATATGAAGGCAGTTGTTTACTTTTGCCCTTTGAAAATGCTAGGTGCCATAAAAACCGTTTTTGGACTCTTTCTAAGAGGAGCCTATGTGTGGCATAGTGCGGCCTCCATACAACACTGCAATACTTCGTACAAGGCTATTATACAGCATTATTCTAGTGCTAATCTTTTTAAAGTCTTTGGTGTACCGTATCACAAAACCAAGAGCTTTCGATGCCTTTTTAATAATGTTTTCGATATGGGGTATAAAAGTAATTTTTTTATCAAATAAAACTCCCAGATCCCTAATTGTATCAACTTCTTGAACTTTTTAGTTTTTTATAAAATATTCTGAACAAATGGCGTTAGATTTCCTCGAAAAAGTCATGTGATAACATTTTTTCAAGTTTAGATCCATTTTATTGTTCTCACACCATTCTATAACTTGGTTTAGATCTTCTTGTAGGAGCTCGATATCACGCGATGACTTAATTGTTCTGGCGCATTTTAAGTCATCCGCATATAAAAAACACTCCGAAGAGTGAAAGCAAAGGGGAAGGTCATTCATAAAGATATTAAATAATATAGGAGCCAAATGAGAGCCTTGAGGGGCACCGGAAGTCATACTGTAGTTCATTGTCGATCTGAAGCCGTTTATGACGACATAGAATTGACGCCTCGTTAAATATGATTTCAGCCATTTCAATAAGTGTCCCGATATGCCATACAGAGCTAATTTTTTTATTAGGATGGAGTGAGAAATTTTATCGAACGCCTTACTGAAGTCGGTGTACAATACGTCAAATTGTTTATTAGAATCTACAGATTCCACCAAGGATTCTGAAAAGGACAGTAAATTGGTAGTTGTGGACCTGGATGAAACAAAACCGTGTTGGTGGTCACTGAGATAGAGTCTAAAGTGACGTTGGATGTGTGGACAAATTATCGACTCGAAAACCTTGGCAAAAGTGGACAGAATCGCAATGGGCCGGTAATTAGAAATAAGGTCTTTTTTCTCAGACTTGTGCACTGGAATAAGTTTGGCCTTTTTCCACTCCATGGGTAATGTTCCTGTGGTTAATGATAGTTTGTATATCATTAGTAGCGGAGCAACCAGTGCTGGTGCAGAGTTAGCTATAAAAAGAGGTGGTATGTCATCGGGACCTGCTCCTTTCCTTATGTTAATTGACTGCAGCTTTGCAAGTAAGCTATCCGAATTTAATTCAGGAATAGTCAGGGACTGGCTATTATTCCCTAAAGACTGAAAAAATTTTGAGTTGCTCTGGAATACGGTATCATGCCGACTATCTGTGGTGTAGACGGATGAGAAATATTTACCAAAAAGTTCACAGTCGTACCCTCAGATGTTGTAGTTTACCCATCAGTCATAATTAACGGATAAGCACTACATCCTCCGCGTTTAGCCTTTACATGAGTCCAGAATAGCTTGGGATTTACTTTCATTTCTGTTTCTAAAGTTTGCATATAGTGACTGTATTGGATTTTTGCTAAATTTTCACATCGCTTTGTAACCAATTTAAGTTCTACTCGTAGTTCCTCTAGCGGGTTTTTGTATTTTTTGTATCGCATTCTTAAACTATTTTTTTCCTTTAGAGTTTTTATAAGTACTGTATTGAACCATGGAGGGTAACGGCGGTTCATGGGCTTACAATTTGGTACGAATGTATTTATTGCAAACTCTAACTTTTCATAAAACACCTTCAACATGCTATCTACGTTATTACTATTCGCAAATAGTTGATGCCAGTCAAGTTCGTTTAAATAGCTTTTAATTTGTTCGTAATTGGCTTTATAAAAGTTTTTTCTCATTTTAAGCTTATTATATGCGAGATTATTTTCTTTCACCAATGACAGATTTATGTTAAGAGGAGGATGTAGTTTATCAACGGTGCTTAAATAGCAGTTAGCTTCAGGTACAGTACATGAAGGTATTGTACTTAAAACGAGATCTAAGGTGCGGCTGAGTAGTTTTTAACTGAATTATACTGAGTGAGTTTACTAATATGGACAAATTCTAGAAACCTTGAACATATGATAGGGAGCGAATTGTTAACGCTTCCCAAAGTCCAGTTAATTTTGCTTAAAATAAAGTCCCCAATTATACAGATAGGTATAGTACTAGACTCAAAGACGTTATTACAGCTTTCAATTAAGTGTTCGAGCATTGAAAGAGACACTGGTGGAGGAAGATATACTGCACACAGAGCAAGTTGTCGTGATGTGTGCGTGGTTGAGACGTCAAGGGTGACCCAGAGGTATTCACATTTACATTGCCAATTGTTAATTCGTTTCGAGTTGATTCTTTTTGATATCGCAATCAAAACACCACCTCCATCGTTATGAGCATGGAAACCAGTGGTCTCCCTATCTCTTCTATAGACAACATACCTATTGTCAAAAAGTTCACTACTTTGTATACCACTATTCAGCCAAGTTTCGGTTAAAATTATGACATCATAATTCATACAGCTCAGATTACAAAAAAAAGTCTTAATTTTAATTATTCTCTCATCACAATGGGTTGAAAGAAACGTACAAAAGTGAATAGCATAAGCATACGGTAGGCGCACCGAAACAAGTTCGCCGTACTCTAAGTGCACGACTACTTTTACTGTTTTATTATTATTGTGGAATAACGGCAAACATGTTGCAGCGGATCTCCCAGAGCATCGACTGATTATGAAGCTATCAACCTGTTTTGTGAGAGACTGGTGCCTGATTTAGGTTCAGAAAATCCTGTGTCACAGGTCACCAGGAGCCCACATTACTGATTGTGACAACACAATCCGACAAAACACTTAATTAATATGTTACAGAAAATAACATAAGAAACAAAAATATAAAACAAAATAATAAAGTAACACAAAAATAAACCATTATACATGGCAATATTATATACTAAAATTATGTGTGATGTAGTGTTAATATGAAAGTGTTGGTGTGTGAGCGTGTAAGAGTGAGGAAGGGATATTGTGTTTTGTGTGTGCTGAGGTATACGATAAAGGGCTTTTGCGCATATATTTATTTCGGGTGGATGCTTAGATACTAGCCATATTTAAATTACTAAATAATTGGATTCAATAAATTTTCAGTTTCTTCATAATTTAATGATTTTAACCATTTGGTAACGTTTAACTTACAGATATTCATCGTTAACGGATATATTGAGAGCAATTTATTTAGTTTGTTATAAAGATATGGGCCGAGGAAGCAAAAGAAATTACCAGAATGTTTTGTACGGAAACTTTGAGTAGGGCATACAGTACCTTTTCGACGTTTGTCCTTCATAATTTCAGAATTGTACGGTAATAGGGAATGCTTTCTTAAGATAGTTTGTAGTACAAAGATTTGCCTGACAGTAAGTACATCCCATCTTGCAAATAGAGCTGTGGTTGAGAAGCGGTATGGCAGACCTGCACTAACCTTCAGAATCGCTCGTTGGGCCCGCTCTAGTTCCAGTAAATGAGTTTTAGCTGCACCACCCCAAGATGTGATACAGTATTCAATAACTGACTGACATAACGCATGGTAGACCATTTTAACAACTCTGTCATCAGAAACATTCTTAAGTGTCTTAAAGATATAAATAAGTTTTCGAAGTCTAATGACAAGGACTTCAATGTGAGGTTTAAAAGTCATTGCCTGATCGATTATGACTCCAAGATATTTGATGGAAGCAGTTTTATCGAGGGAAGGGCATGTGCAAGTTGGCGCCAATTGTTTACAACTGTGGACCTTTATTGTGTGCGTTGAAATAGGTGTGAGATTGGATCTTAACTTAAAAGTGATGTATTTTGTTTTATTGACATTCAAAGACAGTAAATTGGATTCTAACCACGAGCAGACTGTATTTAATCCAGTTTGGGCCACACAAAAGACTTCTTCCCAATTAGTACCGTAGAAAATAAGCGCAGTGTCGTCTGCATAGGTAAATATTTTTCCATGTTCTAGTTGCAAATTACATAGGTTATTTATATATACTAAGAATAATGATGGACCGAGGATACTCCCCTGAGGAACGCCACAATTAACAGATAACTCATTGCTGATATGACCATCTATTTTAACACACTGCCTTCTGTCGTTTAAATAACTCGCAAAAAGTTGTAACGGGATTCCTCTAAGCCCCATGAGCTCAAGCTTTTTCAAAAGTTGTGGGATAGAAACCGTGTCGAATGCTTTAGCTATATCCAGGAATACTGCGAGACACTTTTTACCTCCATCGAGTTTGGGTATAACCGAGTCAACAAAATCCTGAACGGCATCACTGGTTGATTTTCCGGCCCGAAAGCCATACTGGGCAGATGAAATTAAATTGTTGCTGTCAAGATAGTCAACTAAGCGTTTGCGTATTACTCGTTCGAGTATCTTAGACATGGTTGGAAGAATGGAGATAGGTCTAAAGTTATCAACGCTGCTTCTATCCCCTCCCTTGTGGATAGGTTTAACAAGAGCTCTTTTGAAAGCCGAAGGAAATACACCACATCCTAAAGAGAGATTGCAAATGTAGGTAATGGGCTTGGTGAGTAGGTTGGTGTATCTTTTGACAATTTTTCCAGATATTAGATCGATAGAAGCGGTATTGTTGTCTTTTAAACCCAATATTAAATGTCTTATTTCGACCTCGTCTGTAGGAAGCAACACCATAGAAGTACTAGGGTTAGGAGATAGCAGTGAATCAACGCGGCCTTCATTATTACTGCATGTGGAACTTGTGTGACTTTGTATAAGTTTTCCTCCAATATTAGCGAAGAAACTGTTAACCTGATTTACACTCGTTTTGGGATCGTTGGCTGTTAGGAGACTAGACGAATGATCTACTTTTTTTCTATTACTCATATTATTAATGACGCCCCAAAGAGATTTTTTATTTCCTGAGGCCTTTTTGATCTCATGCTTTTCATAGTCACATTTACACTTTTTTAATAATGCATTACAAAAATTTCTATAGCGTTTATAAGTAATTTTAAATGTTTCGTTTTCAGGGTGTTTCTTCTGTTTTTTATATAAATTATCCCGGTTTCTCATGCAGCGAAGAAGGCCCTTAGTAATCCAAGGTTTATTTGACCTTTGCCTTCTTGGAACCTTTATTACTTTGGTATTATCTTTAATGGCTGAAGTAAGCAGATCACTGAGGATATTGGTAGCTATATCAACATCATTAGAATCGTAAACTGTCTGGAAATTAATATTTTTAATAGTGAAATCCAGTTTGTCATAGTCTATACGGGTACGATATTTGTCACTGTACATAATACAAGACTTCGTGTCAATACTAAGTGCAACAGACTCATGATCAGTTATGGATGATGGTATGACGAGACAGTTTGCATCATATTTAGTTTTAAGAAATATGTGATCCAGGCATGTTTGACCGTGAGTAGGCAAGGTGTGAGCAGGGAGCAGACAGTGACTGGCCAAAACATTTTGATAGTCATAAGAGCGTTTGTCGGTAGAGTTTGGTACTATGTCAATGTTAATGTCACCACATAAAATTATGTTTTTGTATGAATTCAAACTTCCTAGTAATAGATCGATTGAGTTAACAAAGTCAGAGGTGTTGTGCTGGCTAGGGGGACGATATATTCCAATAACACACGTTTCAGTATTGAGTTTTAACAACAAACAGTTTGCGTTAGCGAGTTGAGGCTCTTCAAATGAAACACTTAACCTATTATTATAATATATAACGACCCCTTCATTTTGCGTTTTATGTGACGTAGTTGCCATATAGCTAAATCCATCGAGGTCTGGGATGTATTTAGATTTCAAGAGCCAACACTCGGTCAGAATTATTATATCCCAATTTACATTAGACCTACATAATAGGGTACAGAAATTATTGATATTACATGTAATACTCCTTATATTTTGTGAAATAAGATTTAGAGCAACACTGTTATCAGTCAAAATATGATTTTGTATATCTATAACATCGCAAGGGATACTCTTGGCTACCGATAAGTTGTCCAAACCTGTGTTTATAGTTTCTATGTTATCAAAAGCCATAGATAACTGTTATAGAGGAAATACATTGAGTTAAAAAGTAGGTTTGGCGGTCGGTAGGTGGAAAAATTAAGAGATCCTAGTATACGTTCTTTAGCGCAGTAGTGTAATATTGTTTTTAATAATGGTTTTAGCCCAATCGGTGAAAGTGTGTGTGTATAGTGTAGAATAGTGTGTAGGTTTCCAGATACAGTAACTCTAATTAAATTTAACAAAAATACTTTAAGATTAATATCTAATACCTTACCAAACATGCTGTAAGATATAATAGAAATAAATAAAAAGAAAATAATTGTAAGTAATACTAGTCATAGGGCCGACTCAAGGAGGTCATCTTCCTTGGTTATAAGTAAAGGGGCTTGACCATCTTCTCTCTTAATATATAGTTTCCCATACGAAGTCCATGCCGCTACGATTTTATTATTTTTCACAGCTTCGCGGGCGAGGTAGAAAAGGCGGCTGGTTCTCTTTATAAGGGCTTCAGAGATGTATATAGTGCATGGTGTGCCTGGTAAATTGATCTGAGAAGTGTTTAGCCATTTTTCTTTATTATTTCTATTCTTTTTATTAAGTTTCTTGTAGTTAGCAATGAAAGATTCTTTTTTTATCATGCTAGAAAATTCAACTATGATTGTTAAGCCTCTACAATTTTGATAAAATATGCTTAAGTTATTGAATCTTAAAGTAATTAGGTTACCGAATACATACTCTTAAAAATACAATATGGATAGAGTTAAACAATTTTACTTAAACTGTTCATGATCCCATGGGATCATGAGAGTGATGGAATAGAAAGTGTTCCCCGCACAGAGCGCTGTGCTAGTCTCCATTGAGACTGAGGAACAGATTATATTGGTATTAATTTAAGGTAATCTATTATACCTTAGACTTTTTAAATCATACCATTTTTCCGGTTACTCTATGAATATTTAAAAAATAATAACTATAAATTTTCCCCGTCAAAATTAAGGCTCGTGACACTTAATTATAATGTTCTATGTGTCACTACACTATTTGTAGCCGTCAAAACAGTTAACACATTTTAATTAAACCACGTATAATAGTCCAAAGTTTTCACTACAGTTAAACTTTGTCAAGTTCACGTAATGGCTGTCACTTCCGACAGCTTCTAAACAAATGGGTACAAAAGTTCCGAAAGTTGTCGATACCGTGATGAATATTTTATCGGTCATATAATGTTACAATACATTGTAGGCAGTTTTGTTATAACAATGGACTAATAGCGGCATTTGGAGTATTTCTCATAGTCTGAGAGTGGTGGTCAAAACACACTTACTGGTACTACACCTTTTCTTTGATAAGACAAGGCCCAAGCAGCAAAATTATCCTATAGTGCAGACGTTATAGGACTCCAGCACTTTTAATGTTCTCTTAAGGGTTCTAGTTTTTGCTGCATCGCTTATAATAGCAAGCATGGAGTTAGTTGGGCCTTATAGTATATCTCCTCCTATACATTAACTTATAATTACTTATAGGCCGAAATTAAAGGTCAAATATAAGCTTGGGTGACTTAAAAAAGTATCGCGAGGGTGTAAACGCACTCAAGAGCAGATAAACTGGTAAGCTATGCTTATAACTACTAACAAGAAACATTATAGAACCACTATAAGTAAAGTACACCAATAAGAGTGATAAACAGAACTTAACATTCTGGATACTATTTGCATTTATTACTTGGTTTTATAAGGGTTTATAAATTTACTTTACTAAACAATTATCAGTAAAATGGAGCGGTTATATAGTGGTATAAACCAATATCGTTATAATCTTAACACGCTTATAAAGGTTTAATATAATATACTTAGTATCCAAAACTATATCCGTGGTGTCCTGAACAAGAAAACATTGGTTTATGATGGTCTTGCAAATTCTGCTATAGTCTCAGTACGGATATTTTGATTTTGTTGAATCGTAGAAATATGAGAAGGTTCCGTACAAAATTGTTATTGTGAAAATTTAAGACAAAATGTTTATTTTAATGATTCTGCACAAAAAAACGTTTAATTGATAAAAGCAATTTTAAATGTAGACTTGGAAGATTGTGTTAGTGAGGAACCTGTACAAGAAGATGAATGCGATATTGAAAACTATTCCAATTTTCAACTACATAGCGATCTTAGAAAATGGGCTGTAGAATACAATACGACATGCGGCATTCAATTCTTTATTAGAAATTTTGAATAAATGTATTTGTTAAGTTTGTTTCAAATTCTTCAAGTTCTCTTAGATTTCTTATAACATGTCTACATCTACGCCTTCTTGCTTTCTTGAAACGGTCATTGGATGTACGAGTTTAATTCATTCTGAATCTCTCTTCGACACAGCACTCCGCACATGTTAGTTTGTATTTCATAAAGTGCATTTTGATTTGGTATGATGGTTTGTCTTCTTTGATTGACTTTACTTCATGTTGAATTGTGGAATTTGACCATCCTCGACAGGCTGTATTTGGTTATCCGTGTTGTAAAGAACGAAATGTTGAGCATTTAAACTGACATCTGACAGTGTTTCTTCTGCTTCTGTTATGACAAGTTGAGGGTTTTGCGCGATAAAAGAAGATACAGGTAAAATTGCTGAACCGGATTGAATGGTAGCCGAGTTTTGTTGTAAATGAAGTGATCTTGTAGTATTTGAACGAGTATCTTCTCGAGAGACCGTTGGCATCTCACTAATTTGGTCTTGATCACGATTCTGTGAAACAATAAACCAAGTTATCAAGGGAAAGCCCAAAAATAGAAGTAGAAAATATTTCAAACAATTTTTGAAGCTCGAAAATCCCTTTTAGTTAAAAAGCTATCGGCGTCCAGAAACATTACCATTTTCACACCTGACACCTAAACAAAAATATGAAAATAAGATATCGGTACCTAATAACAACATAGAGTAACATTTGCGGAACCCTAATTCCAAACAATATGGCCAAGCAATAGTTCTGATATTTACCATTTTTAAACAAGTACGCCTATAACGGTTTGTTAATTTATTTGGGAAGACCAAGTTTGTCAAGATGGCGACTTTTCGTTGTATGTCTTACTGAAACCAACATTATTTTAAAATTCAACTTAATGAAAACGTGAATTTCGAGGGGCGTTTAAAAATTTTGACAAAAAACTTATTACACTTCACCGAAAATATACCTGCACCATGCACATTCAAACACGGCTTCACTTATTGTTAACTAACACCCTACTCTTATTCTAGATAATATTTATTATAAAAAAAATATAATAACTTACCTTTATCAATATTAATTAATCTTTACAAATGTGCATAGCAACATTCACCAATTCACATCACTTTGTATGAGCTAGTAAGATATTCACTGTGTACGTTATTGTCGTGTTTGGTTCCATTTAGCGCTCATAGTTAGCTTCGCGAGAGCAAATAGTTCTACGTGGTCTAACTATAAGGTTACTATTGTCGTGATTGGTTCCATTAAGCGCTGATAGTTGGCTTCGCGGGAGAAAATAGTTTTACATAGTTCAACTATATGGCCGTTATTGGTCAAAATGGTATTCACCAAGTCTACTATAGATATTTAATTAGCTAAAATACGCCTATAAATTGGGCCCTTTTCCGTGGTTATAATTGCTTACTATTCCGTTATAGTCCTAATGAAATGGTGGTTCCAGGACAATTACTAGACCACATTTTGCTGCTTGGGGGGTAATGCCTACACACGCCACCCACAAAACAAAAAGTGTCTGCGGATGGGTATGTCGGACTCGCACCGACTAACCAAGGCGCCTACGAAGTAAGCCCCGGGAACGCGGGAATGCTGTTCCGGTGCCCCCTTTTACGCCAATGTCCCACATGGTGTGGGAAACGTGCCCTGGAAGGACCATTACTTGTCCTCCCGGATTATTGGTACTACACCTAATGGCAAAGGAGCTACCTTGTATCTACTCTTGATACTAGTATTATTTTCATGGGCGATTTAACAATAAACAACTGACACAACGGACACAAATACAATCAGACTCAGGACAAACATTTGTGGGACACAAAAAGAGTGCAAAAAGAATTCCGAGTAGTACGAATACGAACTCGAAATACGAGGCGGTAGTGGGGCGCCGCGGGGCGGCTACCTTGACACTGAGCCAGACGTGCAATCAAACCATCTCCCATTAGCTTATTATTATTTTCCTAAATAAGTTCATAATAATATTCATGTTAGGATCCCAAAAAATCGTGTACTGCAATGACTATTGTTACATCATCTATAAATTTTACAACATTCAAATAGGTATGTAATGTATGTTAAACAATGAAATAAGACCATCAACTAGGATTTCAAACATCTAAACAATGTCACAAGATTTACCCGCTTTTTACGAATTAATTTATTTACTACGAGCTGTGCCCCGCGGTTTTACCCGCGTTAAACTTTTTAAATTATCACAGCTCCTCCCGCGTAGTTGATAGTGTGATAATATGTAGCCTATATGTTGACCCGACCTCTTAGTAATGTTCATGCATTTGAAATAAATCCATGCAGTACTTTTTGAGTTTAGCCCGGACATACATACAGACAAACAGACAAAAATTCTAAAAACTATAGTTTTGGCTTCCATATCGATTGTAGATCACGCCCCAAGTAACCCTTTAAAAAAATATTCAATGTATAGTTTTGACTTTTCTACGATTTGATTATATGTATAGATTATGCATCTAACGAGTCAGTAACAGTAGCTCTATGATCTATCAATTCAAACATTACTACTCCTTTAGCTTGTCAGTAAATTCTCATGACCTTACCGACAAAAAGACTCATCTTAGGAGTTCGAAATTATGGTCTATTTCAACTTTCCATGATACCGTTAGTTTGCATTCATATCGATATAATGTCCTCGAGCGGTCCACGCCTTTAGGTATTAATGTAAAGCTTAAGTTGCAGAAAGGTCCGTTATAAACAACCCTTTCATGCATTTCCACTTCAATAACCACCCTGAGCCAAAAGGGGTGTTACGTAGTATTATTTGCTAGATGGCTTGAGACCTTTACTGCATTAGCGAAGATTAGAGGCAAGTGGGGTCTCCTTGGCTAACTCTATACTTTAAGAAAAACCAATTTATTATAAGAAGTAATTTCATTTCATGCCATAGACTCTCATTTCGTTTCGTTGTCATGGTGCAGACAGGTTTCGTCCATACCATGTCAATGGTAGACATGGTATGGACTTGATACTTTTTTGCACCATTGCCAAAGTAACGTCCCGCAATCACTCCAAAAGTATTCTCTATTAATAAAAAAAAAGAATATTCATAAACTATTCACAAACAACGAAGTAATCACATAACATAGGTACAGACGCCAGTACATCCACCTACCCCAATCTGTCAAATTTCTTTTATCGATTTTCAACTTTATCACATAAGTATAAGGTTTACTTTCAATTGGGGAATTTGACAGATTGGGGTAGCTTGATCTGCTGGCATCTGTACATGCAACATGCAGTCGTATTGCTAAACTTCTTCTTCGTAAGTTGGCTATCTTGTAAATCTTAATTGGCTCGTTAAGTAGTGAATCTTCCCAAGCTACTAACCGTGCGTATTTATTTTAATTTTTGTCAACAACCTACTATTAATACTCTTTACTATATTGTTAGATACTGGCAAATTATAGATGTTTATTGTTTTACTTAATTTTTCTGATATAATATTACGTGGATTTGTTAATGACAATAGAGCACTCATTGTAGTGACGTTAAAATTTTATTAAAATTTTTAGACGAATTTCCACGGTACATCTGACGTTGGCAGAATTGTTGACATCGGCTACTTGCCATTTGTATAAGACAAAGACAATAAAGCTTATTTTATTTAACTTACGTGTCATTATTTATTATGAGAGCAAAAAAGATTAAACCCACGATATTTTTTTTGAAATTTACCTTACTTTTTGTTGATTTTGCTTGATCATGGCAGACATATTTTCAAAATATCCATACGCATAACTGCTCCAGATAACAGTACGGGTATATTAAGCACCGCTTTCTGTTTTCCTAAGGGGTGGCTATGGCGTCCCCGCAAATGTCAAGCATTATCATTAGGTACCACTTGAGAACGGTCGAGCTCCGTAAACAGATAGCGTGACCATTTTTATTCAGTGTTAAGAGACAGGTCGGTATACACAGACGAAATCACGTTAGTGGACACCTTTGCACTATGAAAATCACCCTTACTGTCTACGATATAAAGACGTTGTCTAGGTTGTAATCCACATATGTAGCAGCATCGAATGTCTTTAATTTAAAAACTATATGTTTATTGGCTACGTCGCTAAATGCGTGGTTTTCTTGTTGTATAAGAGGATATCCAATCTTACATATGATACAGGGTTAAATGCTACCGTGTTACTACTAACTCAGTAAAATGGTGTTGGTAGTAATGTTTCAGTGTGGTGTATCGTGGTTTTTCGCTCTATGAACATCTGGACTAGAGAATTTCAGCAAACAGCATAGCCTGAAAGTATAACATTATTGATTAAATGGTGTGATCCTGGTGTAAAGTTACCAGCGCTTATCAGGGAGGGGTGATGGATCAGTGAGTGATATCAAGTGTTATACAACATTCCAGTCATAGCCAGATTTTCTCACCGGTCCGTGAATGATCGACGAGGTTAAGCAACTAGGCTATTTATGGGTGACCGCTAAAGTGGTTTAACTTCTGAACGTCTCCGTGCTTCGTGGGGCACGTTAAGCTGTCGGTCCCGGTTGTAGCCATTGGGCAACGCTCGTTAAGCCATGTCAGAGGCCTACTGGGCGGCTTGAACAACTCCGACGCCAGGGTAACCACTGCCTATCCGATAAGTAAGTAAGTTAAAAGTTATTAACGCGACTAGCCTTTTTTGTTATTATACCGACATTTCAATCGTGCCAGTTGCATTGATCGTGGTCACGGGCAGACTGACGCAGCGGAATTGCTCCGCTACTGAGGGCCTCGAGTTTTTTAGCTACCCTCACTATATCGTTTATCACACTACTAAGGCCGGCTAAACGCTGCACAGAGACTGCATTTTTGACCGACTGAACATAGCGAGGTATGTTTTTTATTTCAATGGCTTCACGCACAGCTCTCGAATAATAGTGACTTTCGGTGGAACCTTGTGGCTGACGTCGGGATTTACAACAAATAGGTGCTAACAATGTTGTATAATTATGTCCACGAAAGTTTAAAAGTGTGTGATAGAATGTAAACTTTATTAACTACGGTAAACTTTTTGAATAAAAAATCAAATACAGCATCTATTGTAATGTCTAGGATGAGGGTTAGACTAATTACGTTTAAATGAGGTCTAACGAGTTCCAATGATACCGTACCAATATCAAAGTGAGTCTCTTATAAGTCTATTGACTATTTCCGATGTCAATCAATTAATTTACTGGTATATGACAATGTGGAACATGAATAGCATAGAATACTTAAACAGCTTAATTTATACTTAAAATATCCATTTAACAGAATAGTTTTAGAATAGAATTTGTCAAAATATTGTCACGTTCGAGCTTCGAACCCTAGTATCAGTAATTGTTTTTTGTAGCTTTTGGAACAGAGCTAGAATGTTTTAGATTATACCGGAACAAAGGGAAAAGGACATACAAAATTTTTTATGGAAAAAATTACATTAGATGTTTCCAGAATAATTAGAAAGAGATAGAGCGAGT
This sequence comes from Pseudoips prasinana, assembly GCA_951640165.1. Lineage (NCBI taxonomy): Eukaryota > Metazoa > Arthropoda > Insecta > Lepidoptera > Nolidae > Pseudoips > Pseudoips prasinana. The sequence goes on from OX621243.1 coordinate 22,867,074, forward strand.
TTTAAGAATAAAAAAAGGTTAGATGAAGACAAGGACAGAAGCATTACGTCTAATCTGTCATATGGGCGAATTTCTAGAAAGAAAAATATGACTTACGAAATCTTTTAAATGTGGAACAATTTAAGGGTAGGTATATAAGCGGAATGTTCAAGCAAAACAGTTTAGTGTTAATTGAAGTGAACTCCGAGGGGTTAATTGTGTTCTATGTTTTAATTGTGAAGCAACTGTCACTGTCAACGCCAATAAAGATCCCTTGAAAATACTCGTTTCTTTTCCAATCCCCTGACCCACCGCTCGCCACAATATGTTATAAAAGCTTGGCTCTTAACATAAAGAGCGTCAATTATTATTATTATTTCTAATCAGGCAGGCAGTTGAAACAAATGATAATTGCCTGTATCTAGTACACTGAGTTAGGTTATCTTTTTCGTTGTTATTATGTGCTTGTTATGGCTTGAAGTAAATCCATGCAGCACTTTTTGAGTTTAGCCCGGACATACATACAGACAATCAGACAAACAGACAAATGAAATAAGTTCTAAAAACTATATTTTTGGTTTCGATATCGATTGTAGATCACGCTCCAAGTATTCTTTTAAAAAAATATTCAATGTACAGTTTTGACTTTCCTACGATTTTATTATATGTATAGATAATAAATAATAATAATTAATTAATTAATTTTATTCAAGAAAAAATGTGTACAAAATGATATCTATTTATATATAAAAATAATTATGTACCGAAATTGATCGACATGTGTGTATGGAAAGTTGACATTACTTACTTCGGTAGCCGCTCATGGCCATTTGCTATGCCCGGTTCTTGAGTGATCGACGAGGTAAATCATCTAGGCACGCCGTCAGTCCATACATGAGTGATCGTTAAAGTGGTTTAATTTGCTTCAGGTTCACGTTAAGCTGTTGGTCCCGGTTGTTGTCACTAGCCAATAGTCGATAAGCTATGTCAGAGGCCTACTGGGCGGCCCGAAAAACTCTGAATCCAGGTACCCACTGCCTATACGACATAGAAAGAAGAAGAGAGAAGACATACTTTGGTATTATTTTGTTAGCTAACTTTTAGTTGTTGAATGGTTCATGGGTAGATTGTGGTCTTTAACAGACCGATTAATAAAAATCGCTTGTTCCAAGCTTAGTCCGAAGCTAATCTTGGACTAGTTACTTCCAGAGTTACCTCGTATAAACTTCATATTAACACTACTATTAATAAACTGGGAGTACGCTCGGATTAACGATACATTCCTTACACCGAGATTAACGCACGTGGTATAGCAACACACTGAATTTAAAAGAAAAAAGAGTGAGTAATAGAATGAATTAATGCTTGACGATGACATTAATGACATTGACAGACAATATTTTAAGTTTAAAGTCTTGAAAATTCAACGTTTTAGCGTGTTCTGATCAGTGCTCTTCTGATCTGGTGGTAGATTCTTCCAATGGATTCTCAAGCACTTCATATAACATCAGACGCCTCAATGGAATCTGATTTTCATCCAAATATATTTCATTTGTCAAATAAAATAATATATATTATACTCCATGTTAATTAATTTCCACAACAGACAACGGAAGCAATCATAATAAATTGACGTTAGAATGTCAAAATCACGTCCTAGTCTATACCTACTCAGTCGCTAAACTAGGTGGTGCCAAGGATTAACTTTTACTCCGAGAGTAACTTCGGATTAGCTTATTCCCTCCTTACTCCATATGTATTAATAGTGATTTTAATTAATTTTAAGTTTCAACCTGGAATAAAATTAATCTTAGTCTAGTCTATGTTTATAAATAATGCTGTAAATGAATAACTTTTTCTTTCTTGCTTTTTATATCTCTATGGAGGTCGGCATCCAATCTAAAATGTAGTTGTTGGTTACCAGATTTACTCGAGCGACTGTTTTTGACGTCAAACTCATAGGGAACTAGTAATATAAATAATATTAATATAATATAAAACATTATTTAAGACAAAAACCTCCTCGAAGAATGGGTATGGGTAGGGGTGGGTGCCATACGTTTGGCAGACGGGTTGGCGATCGCAGTTTGACGGTCATAGTTCATATGCCGCTGCTGCCCGTTCTCTGGTAGGTATTCCCTCGGACGATTTCTAGGCCCCCCACGGGATGAGATGGGGTGATGATATTCTATGGCGTCACCACACAGCAATTGTTAGCAGGTAAAGGGTAGTCCTTCAACTAACCATCAATAGCAATAGTCACCTTTATACATAGAATTTACGGCGCAGAAATCAAACTCCGACTTCCAAAGCGTAAGTGCAGGCCTTTTACGGACTCTTAGTGGCGCCTTATGTCTATATTTTCCCTATATATTTCTACTAGCTGTGCCCCGCAGTTTTACCTGCGTTAAACTTTATAAAATTATAGCCTATGTGTTAATCCAGGGTGTCAGCTTACTCCATACCAAATTCTAATAACATCGCTCCAGCCGTTTAGACGTGAAGAAGTAGGTAACAAACATACACACTCACAACTTTTACGGTTATGGTTAAGAATAACTTTATTTCCCATAAAGAATTGTATACATCTTTCGCCTTTATAATATTAGTGTGATTCTGGCGATAATTTTCCTTTAAGTGTGTTAGTACCATTTATGCTACACGTCGTAAGCCTCTCGTATAGTTCTTGATTACTGAACTGAAACGCAAAACGCCAGTGGTATTTCATTCATGCATTTAGTATTACAAGCCTCAATTCCCTCGATTGATGGCAATTGAAAGTAAATTGCATTTCACAGTCTATAAAGTACCTATCTGTTTGTCCCGGAAAAGTTTGATAAATTCAATTTTCAACCGGGTAACTTCCGTGCCTGGTCGGTTCACGCTTGATACTTTTTGAATAAATTGGCCGCGCGCCGAATCGATAGTAGTAGGTATAGAAAACTCGGAAGTTATCGAAAGGCAACATAACTTTTCGTAGAATATTGAATCAGTAATATCCGTATTTCTGTGCTTGTTTGTGGCCGACGGACGGCGCCACATCTATCAAGAAAAATATTATTTTTCGAAGTAGGCGCGAAATTCTCCGGAAATTTGACTTCCTCCGTTTTGTTACACGTAAATAAGCGAGCAGATAGGTTAGTGCGTGTGGAATAACATCCAACATTAGATTATTCTGTCTAACTTTATACATTTGACATAGCGTGCACGTAACATTATTTTATAGTACAGTCGACGTCACCGTCACTACCAATACCCACGTCAGTAAATACATTTCAATAACTTGTTTATTACGTAGGTAGAAAAGGCGGGCTTGCTAGTGCAACTATATAATAAAATAAAAATAGTAAAAAAGGTTTATTCCCAACAAGCACAGATAATCCTTAACTTAGTTTACATCTAAGACGATATAACTAATTGTGTTTAGTTTATATAATACTTATGAAGCATGCAACATTATTAGTACTAGTTAGGAAAGGCGTCCACCTCAATGTTACAAATAAAAAAAAATGTTACAAATTCGAAAAATATATATCTATACAGATGTCTGTGTGTACTCAAGTCAGCTTGATAGCTGGACAAAAGCCTCCCCGAAATTCACCTTGGAGGGAGATGTCATAATCGCCACGCTTGGTAGACGGGTTGGCGTTCGCAGTAAGATGGTTATAGTAGTCAGAAAGAAGCTGCTGCCCATCGTCTGGTAGATATTCCCTCGGGTCGATCTCTACGTCCACCACCGGATGAGATAAGGTGATGATATTCTGATATTCGCCGCCATCACGTGGATATAGAACCTTCCAAAACTGGGAATATTCCTTACGCGTCCTCGATGATCTCTGCAAATTTACCTCATACCAAGAAACCTTTAATTTCTTATAGCTAATGTATTTTGGAAGTTGGGAAGAACTTTCCCAATTGGGACGAGTAATTGGGCAACAAAACGTTTTTCATCTGGTACAGGCACATGTTCTGTAACACGACAGAACAAATTGATTAGCGCTGGACATACTTGTGAGGATGGTAACTAGACAGTCGGATTTAAGGATAGACCTAGCATTACACTAATTTCTTTTTTCTTTTGGTTCTTACGTGGAAATACTCTCGCTTTACTTCCTTCTGGCTTCGTAGTGTATTTTATTCCATCCTTACACGCCACTGTAGCCCCCACCGTGCCGTAAATGATTGTGAGACTCAACATCTCACACAACCAGCAAGGAAAAGAAGCGTAGGTAGACCCAAAAAACGATGGACAGACGGCATTAAGGAAGTATGCCGTCTGTCCATCGTTTTTTGGGTCTACCTACGTTTCTTTTCCTTGCTGGTCCCAGCCATTTAAATGTTGTTATTATTATGTAATGATTGTAACTGTAACTGACCGCTTAATGTGATCTATAAAGAACGATAAGGCTCAGAAATTAAACCATATTAACAGACACCATTCTATTATGAGCTGGAAAAATTGGCTCATTATTGCGCAGGGAAGAGAGAAATGGCATAGGTTGGAGGAGGATTTTACCCAAAAGGGATCCATATCGGTGTTTCCAAAAGCTTATAACCCTAATCTCTTCAAAGTTAGAGTGAACAGGCTCCTTCTGGGTAAGCTCGCTCCATCGTAGACTTTGTCTTTGTCATCTCTGACATAGACTAGAGTCAAGAGCAAACCCATAACAAATAAAAAAAAAAAAAAAAAAAAAAATTAAATACTAACAAAACAATAATAGAAATAAAGCAAACTACGACTAATAATACTAACATTACATTTGTATTGTACAGACGCCAGCACATCAAGCTACCCCAATCTATCAAATTTCCCCAATTGAAAGTGAAGCTTACGCCTATGTGATAAAGTTGAAAATCTATAAAAGAAATTTGACAGATTAGGGTAGCTGTATTTGCTGGCGTCTGTACCTAAATATGGAACAATAAAGATTTTTTATTTTATTTCATTATATTACAACATTTACAATCCACTGGGTAGCTTGAATAATAAATGAGTGTAACCAGTGGTCATACCATTAAATAAAAATTTACAATAATGAGGCAGTTAACTTTATTGACTATTATGGTGATATATATTAATGGTTACCAACAGCGGGTACAGCTCAGCCAATCACAGCGCCCGCATGGCTCTTACAAAATTCGCACACTCATGCATATTTCTAATATAATATAATAGAAGTTTAGTTTGACCGCAGACAAGTACGTCTTATTGGGAAACAGAATATGTACCGACCCAATGGGTGGTACCGTTGGGTCGGTACATATTCTGTTTTCCGTAGAGAACCATTATTACTAGTTCCTCGAAACTATAATAAACTGATCCAACGACGTAAACGATTAATAACTACAGAGCGAATTGCTGTAATTATAGAAACAGTAAATCAACTTCGACATAAACTGATTATAGATTGCAATTGGAAAGTTTGAGATTTAATTAAAATGAAAAAATCTTCACCGCGCATAAAGAAAAGTACTCTTAATTTCCCGTGGGTTCTACAACGCTCTCATGTTATATGCAACTTATATTATTTTTCACGTTACGTGCAACAAACTTATGTTATTTAGCACACGCCGCCAAAGCAATAAGGTGGAAATACCAGTATTTGGTAGATAATTAGAGATTATGTTTTTAAGTTTAAATTATAATTTATGAATGTGAAAAACGATACACACTTCCGATACTATAAACAATATCGCCAGTTGAAGGGTTCAACAATGTTTTATACAATTTAGACACACCGTTCTAAACTAAGAACCCCTAGCTTGTTCCAAAAGTTTAAGACAATGCGTTTTATTCTGCATCTGGGATACCAAAAACATATATTCGTTTAAAAATAAATAAATCTAAATAAAGGCAAAAATTGGTTGTAAAATGAAACAAATGTAAAATTTTAGTTTTTATTAAATTAGGGCTCCCTAATTCAATAAAAACTAAGATTTTACATTTGTTTTATTTTACAACCAATTTTTGTCAAAATTTATATGATACCATCCACACTTTCCCGTCAAATATAAATTTGCAATGAAAGTAAGAAAGCAATTTTTCTAAGCAAAACCAGAGATCGCATCAAACATACTTTTTTTTAAAGTCAAATCCGCATGGCACTTTATACATCTGGATCATTAGGTGGGTGAGGTAGGAATTGGACGACCTACAGTAATTAAATATTCATTAATTAATCGTCCCTTTGACGTGTCGACATAAATAATTCATAAAAATAATTATTTTAAATTCCCACACCATATTTTTCTATTACAAGTTGAGAATGTGGAAACCAGTGACAGTATTTACAAATATTTATTAAGATTTTCGTATTCGACATGATTTTTTGTTTGTTAATCGTTTGTGTTATCTCAAATTTTATATTTTCACATATGATAAATTACTTTCAAAAACAAGAACGATTATAATCGTTCTTGTTTTTGAAAGTATAAATATTGATAATTATCAATATTGTATATATGATGAATTCTTAAGTGATAATTGTAATGTAAGACTGCTAAAATAAAACTAAAAAGGTTTGAATTAAATATCTTTAATAATAAAATGGAATAATTAAGTATGTTGGTTAATTTAGCGCTTAGGTTTTAGCGCTCGATCGGATAGCCTCATTCTAACCGCCGCGGGTGTGCGGATGAAGGTTCCGTAATGCAGAGGAAAATGATGAGAATTATAAGGGTCACATGGATTATAAAATGAGTGAAGGAAAGTGAGCGAGATAATAATTAAAACTGACGCGAGGAGCTAACATAGTGCAAAATTATGACGGGTAATTAATTTTATATTGGATTAGGCATCAAAGATTCAATGCACCTCACCATTCTACTTGATGAAGCGGATGAAGAACTGATGAATAGCTTTGTATTTACTTACGTACCGGTAGCGGACACAATTGTTATCATGTAAAACCTAACCAAGGTGGCAGATATAGGTACCTAATTAGTACATGAATATCGCCAGCTTTTGTCTTAAAAGTGGCTTTTTCGTCTGGCATGGTGAACACTTTTTGCAGATTGATGGAGTAGCAATGGGATGTCCAATAGCCCCAGTGATGGCAAATATCATCATGGAATAGTTTGGGGAGGTAACACTACGTACAAACCAAAACGTTGGTGGCGATACGGTTTTGGTTTGTACGTAGGCAATACATGGTGGCACGGTGACAATGTCCCGATTGGAGGCAGTCCATCATGAAGTAGTATATTTATCGCGGAGAGGTGCATAGGAACCTGCAGTGCAGTAAGCAGGTATTGTCTAGAGCTGGAGCACTCTGTAAAAGTGGCTATGTCCCCATCGATATTGGCCTGATGACTAGCGAGTGCTGTTGTGAAGAATATTTCCTCACGTTGATCTTGTAGAGGGCTTAATTGAAGAATCTTAAAAGGTTTTGCTTACAAGTTTCTTTTGGCTGTCAAATTTCCACCTCTAGGCTGACAATATGTGCCGAGTTAACCTTGGCCGCTGGTGTAATGATTTTCGATTGCACCTATCAAAGCGAAATCGAATATCATGCCTATGGGCTTCCCTTATATCTATCTATAGAATGGTGTCCGTTAATATGCTTTAATTCCTGAGCCTTATCGTGCTTTACAGGCCGCACTATCGGATCGGTTTCAACTACAATCATTATATAATAATAACAACATTTACAAACCACTGGGCACCTTGAATAACACTGACATGAGAGTAACCACTAGTCATACCATTAAATAAAAATTAATAATGAGGCAGTTAACTTTATTGACTACTATGGATACAGCTCAGCCAACCACAGCGCTCAAATGGTGCTGACGAAATTCGCACACTCGCATGGACATTTTTATTATATAATAGAAGTTGAGTTTGACCACAGAAAAGTACATCTTATTGGGAAACAGAATATGTACCGACCCAAACATACAATTGTTTTCAAGTCTAATCCGCATGGCACTTTATATATCTGTATCGTAAGGTGGGTGAGTTAGGAATTGGACTAGACCTACAGTGATTAAAGATTCATTGGTGGTGATTCACTGGTGTAGTGTTTTTGTCCTTGGACCTATCAAAGTGAAATCAAATATTGGAACGAAGTTCCTTATCGCGCGTTGTGAAAGGGGGCTAGACGGAAAAAAATCTTACGAAAAGTTGTCACGACACTTTTTGCAGCTGTGCGGCGTGCGCATGTTTCTCTGTCTGTCTCTCTCTCTCTCTCTTATAGAAAGCATTGAACAGTGTTGTGTCGCGACGATTATTTTTGTTGAGTGTATACAGGTTTTTGTACATAATAAATAATAAGAAATAACTTCGTTCCATCCGGGTGTCCCTTGACACTTGACACCTCTCAAGTTTCATGCCTATGGGCTTCCCCAGGCCCTACGAGACCTTAGTCCCATCTAAAACTTGGCCGAGAACGTTAGACTCTAATAAAAGATCAATTGGAGCTATGTTTATATAAAATACATGATAACCATTTTCTGCCAAGTTATTTTAGCGAAGTTGGGTCGGTCGGCAAATTCAAAAGTCGAGCCATGCGTTGAGTATTCAGCGTTAACATGCTACCGCAATCCAACAAGATCCGGGCTGAGTAAAATACGCCATACACATCTGCTATTTTAAGCGAGACCTTGGTCAATAAAATTGGTGAATTATTCAATTGAGTGTGGCTCTCTGCAAAATTACAAATATTAGTGTGTTTTGCGTAATGTTGGGCCGGAGCTGAAATTATGGAGTTGGTATGATTTGTGTGAGTTATGTGTGAGCGAGTGTGCTGATCTTTATTGGGTTTGTCATGTTTAAGTAAATGTAGATAGTTGTTCCTGACGACATTCCCAAGACCTACTGGGCGGCCGCGAAGTACTCGCGAAAACTGACGAGTGAAAAATTATATTTAGTAAGCTATGTCACAGCAACTGATTATAAAAGAGATGAAAGTAAAAGAAGTGGGAACTTCTTAGACGCATCTTACACATTTTTTGTGGGTATTGAACGAAAATGAAAATCGGGTTGAATCGGCTCCAGTTGACTTTTATTCACTCACAAAAATTTTATAAGACTTCTATATAACTTGCGAAAGGAAAATAAACTATTGATATCGATTTAACGATAGAAATAGTTTATTTATTTTATTTTATTTATTGTTTCCTTAATATTAAAACACAAGTCCAGAAAAATACCCCACAAAACCGATCAGTCGGTTTGACTGCGGGAGAAAAGTCTCAATAAACAAGAAAACCACAACAAGATATATACTAAAAATAACTAATAACTATTATTTATTAATCACAGTTGATATTATGGCACTATTTTATGTATTAACAATACCTCTATTATCTATCTAATCTAATTTAGTTAATTTTCCACTATTACAACTATGGTTAAGTAAATACACAAACAGGAGTACCTATTATTTATTTCGTACCTCTAAGAAACCAAGGGGACCCGCAATAATTACTGCTTAGTACATAAAATATATAATAAAACTAGCTGTGCCCCGCGGTGTTACTCGCGTTAAATTTTATAAATTTTCTTTGCTATAAACCTCACGGAGCCCGAGACCTTTCCAACGAATGCAAAACCGTGGAAATCGGTTCGTGCGTTGCGTTCTGGAGTTATAGCGTCAGGAAGGAAAACCCGACTTATTTTTATATAGTAGACTTCCATATTTTTCCGTATATGTCCTAAGTTTGGTATACGATTGGAACAATATTTTAATGGAAAGCAATTCCTATACCTATATAATTACCTATATATATATATATATATAAATACACGAAGAAACGGTTGACATATCGTCCCCTTTTTGACGACAGTTAGATACGGTAGAAAAACATTTGCGTTGCTTTATCTAAAGCTAATATAGAGTACGGAGGTTTAACATACTGTTACCGGGATACTACAGTAATTTTTCCATGCCGATAATTTATCATCCGAACCCGGAAACTACTACAATCACCTTTTGGAAATATATCAACCACTGGTACTTTAACCTTAGAACACAGTTTTATGTATTAAACTAGGACTATTTTAATAGATAAAACAGTCCGTGTTCAGAGATAAAAGTTAATTGTTTGAATCAATTTGTTTTTAAATGGCACGTTTGAATAATCCGTAGAGCCGCCGCAGGGTTAGGCCCAAAAATAATTCAAATAGGGTAGTCCTCAATGAAGGATTAGTTTATGCGGTGAACCCATACCCTTTAAATCTGATGCAGGGTGGAGAGAAGGACTAATCAGCGCGGATTGTTGCCCTTCCGCCACTCTACGCCCTGATTCAAGTAAATGAGAAAACTTTCTAATTGGAATTTCAAATAGGCCTCCGTTTATCCAGACGGGAGCTGTTCGCGGTTCGGCGCCAACATGCTGGGCCGCATTATAATTCTCTTCGGTTTGGTAATTGATATGGTTTTTGGCCTTTACGACCCGTACTTGCATTGTCAACAGACCGTAATGTTGGGGCAGTAAATGGACCTTTGTTATGACTTGGCTGATAGACTTTAGATAGACTAAATGTTTCCGAGGACTTTAAAAACAGATGATTGTATTAAACGATTATTAGATTAGATAAAAGTATTATATGTATATCAGTTATATGGTTTCCATTAGTGATGTGCCGGATATCCGTATCTGTATCCGTATCCGCGGATATCCGAGGCAGAAGAAAGATTCGTATCCGTGTCCGTATCCGTTACTTTTTGGCGGATCTTTTACGGATCTATTTACCTTATTAATTTTAAATTTATAGATAAAATTCTTTAAGGCGAAGGGTAAAGCTCACTAGCGACGCCAATTACCGAGATTCTGACGGTCCACAATTATTTAAAATAGATCTGGTTTAGTAGCTAACAATTTAAAGCAATTGGCGTCGCTAGTGCGCCTTACTCTTCGGATTAAATAGGTGATTAGGTAGCAATAAAAATCTATCAAATTCAATACAGATACTTTTTATTGAATTATTATACGTTTTCTTTGTAAATGATTTTTTAAGGAAGTTGTACCTTTACCCTTACGAGAATACTTTCCATCACAAATTTTACACTTTGCACATTCATCATTTATTATCACAAAATAATTCCAAATCACACTACTAAACTTCTTTGTAGACATTTTTTTAAACTCATGTACCAATAGCAAACACAAACGTTATCTATGCTGCCCAGTGTCACATTAAACTAAAACAAAACAAAAGAAAAACCCGCCGCGCAATGCAAGCCAAAACATGCCTCAACTCAAGATCGCGCACACCGACACCGATTGAGTAAGAAAGTTAAGATCCGTATCCGTATCTGCGGATCTTGACATCAAATATCCGTATTCAGATCCGTATTCGCGGATCTACATTTTTGACGATCCGGCACATCACTAGTTTCCATACTACACACGGCTACATATCGAGCTATACATTTCCATTATAAGCTGATCTCGCGTTGTGTAGGATTTCCATACAATGAGAGGTTAGCTTGTATTGGAAATGTATAGCTTGATGTAGCCGTGTGTACAAACTCTGCTTAGTTTGGGATCAGATGGCCGTGTGTAAATAAGGTCCCAGGTTGTTATTACTATTAGCAAACTACCAAAAGCAAAGATTGACATATTAAAAAACTAATTCCTAGGAGCTGCTTGTGAGTTCTCTTCCCAGCAAAATAAAGCAGCAGCAAAATACGAGTAAAACTTTAACGAACATTTTTTCGCTTAATTAGGTGTACTAAAATGTTTACAAAGCGTAAGTATTTCTAATAAACAACCTAGCCGCTGTATACATGTGTAAAATGTTTCTTGACCCGGGTTTGAACTGAGGGCCTCATTAATTGCAAACGCTCCTACTAGACTAATGACACAAACCGATTAAGTTAATATACCTCTAAATGTATGTAGGTACTTACAGTAAAATCTTGATGTAAGAATTGTAGCAGTATTATATTAAGCTTGAACATTAAATGCCGAAGAAAAACTTTGTTGCTGAAATGTTGTGAGTTATATAGTTATAAATTACACTAATTTTAGTCTAGTCTTTAGTTCAGTCAGCGGTCGATAATTTGTTCGTAGAACAGCCATTAATTTTATTGCTTTACCTAGCTTGGTAGGCATCATTTAGCAGCTGGCTAGCCGCCTCATATTACTTGAGAACGTGAATTAGTTAGTGAAGAATGAGATTTTTACTCATTTGATTTGTTTGTAATTTTATTTGTAATAATAATAATATCCTGGGACATAATTCACACACGGCCATCTGATCCCAATCTAAGCAGAGCTTGTACTATAGAAACCAGATAACTGATATACTACAAAAACTACCTTTTTATTTTGTAAATACATAGGTACTTGAATAGATAATTACACTCAGACTCAGGACAAACAGACATGTTCATGGACACAAATATCTGTCCTGGATGGGAATCGAACCAATTTACTAACCACTGACTGATTCATCAACATTTATTATAGAGGTCCTTAAATTTAAGTAAATTTGAATCGATATTCTGATACAAGCACGCGTGAAATTTAAGTGTAACTTTGACATATGACTTGATAGATAAGTAGAAGCTTTTGCTTTTCAAAGATTTATATAAATTTCTATGTGATTCTTACTTTTAACTGTTAAATATACATGGTTAGAATATATCATTATTCAACATTTGAATGTTAGATATTCTTATTTATATATTATACATAAAATTTTATCCTCAAATATTAATGTTAAAAGCCACTCACAAGATTAATCTTTACATAGTTCGCGATCCTGGCGTTGTTTGGCGTGGAGTGGAGTTTTCAAACCCACTGACCTAGTATATCGTCGATATTTTTCATAAACTTTACCTTTTATTCGCAGGCAAAAGTAAAATAAAACTATACAAAAAAGGTTTTTAGATAACACGTTACTAAAAAACTGTATGACACGTTTTCTGATAAGGGCTTATTGTAGCCATGAATGGCCACTTGCATATGGAAAGAATCACTAACTCGTTACCGACTCACCCCGCCATCCAATTATAACTATTATATTTCTACTTTTCTCATCCATAATCAAGGTCGTTATCATAATATGCTATCACTTAAATGAGTATAATTTTATTATATCTATTATAGGGCTACCTCGATGTACCCGGGTGCGATCTGAGCGCTCATTTAAAAAGGTTTTTTTCGTAAATTTACAAAATAATTCGTTTTGTCTATTCATTCTTTATTGTTCACATAAAAATATATTTAAGATAAATGTTACAAAAATAAAAGGCATGTTAATAGGCTTATGAATTATCTTCCAGAAAACCATTAAGACAGTGGGATTTGTATATATAATTTACACATTTTACAACACTATTATATCGATAAAATGACAAACTAAGCTCATGCATGTGATTATTTTGGTCGATACTAGAGCATATAAAATAAATATACTAATCAAGCTTCTGAACTATAAACAAAAAGAAAATGGAAAATCTACATCTCATCAACATTTATGATGTTTCCTCTTATTTATTTTTTTTTGTTATAATTGATTCGAGGTGTTATGGAGTACTTTACAAACTTACAATTGACGGTTTCAAAGCACACCCATATGAATCAGAACAACTACTTATGGATAGAATTGAACCCGCGACATGAAGTGGCGAAGCGGCTGTATTAACTGCTGCCTCACACGTGCAGATTTTAGAATTCGACTTTTGTGGTGTCGTATGAATGGGTTTGCTTTGGTCCTTTTTACGATTGCCTTTTCCCGTATATATTTTCAAATGTATGTATAGTTTAATTATTCTTAGTTCACAATTTAGCTGAGTGGTCTTAATTCTAAATTTACCCAAATTATTGTCACGTGGCTGCGCAGTTGTATGGGAAATAGGTGGGCGTAATTGAGAAAGGTTACCCACGTATGTATATACGTCGGTGAAATATTTAGATCAATGCCAACCTACTATCTCACAGCAATTTGGTTAGACTGTTTGATTAAAGAAAATATGAGGTTTATTTCCTTCGACGTTATTATCATACAATCGGAAAATAAAAATGATGCCTGCTAGATGATAAACAATTAGGTAATGTTGAACCTTGTCACGCCTACACAGCGAGCAAAGTCTAAAAGGGGAGTCAGAGCAAAAGAATCCTTTATTTCGTAAATACATACATAGACACATAGACCCATGCCTGTTTCCCAGAGGGGTAGGCAGAGATAATGGATTTCAATTTGTCACGATCTTTGCACACCTCTTTTGCCTCGTTTACTGTCATCAGTGAAGTGTGTGCTTCCACTTTCTGGCGAACTGTCTAAGACACGGCTCAATCTATGGCGAGGCAGTGCTTGCCTACCCATCCCATTCGTAACTCCCGCCGAGAACCTTCCGCCTGGACACAAGTTGCCGTGGCCAACCTGGAAGTCCCTGAACAGACTCCGGACCCAAGTTGGTCGAAGCAAGGAAAACCTGCTCAGGTGGGGATTTTAATCGTTTCTCACCTAAAGTGCAAGTGTGGTTATGTCCCCCAAACTATGGCACACTTGTTAACATGTCATGCGTGCTCTAATGCCTGCACGTTACAAGAACCAATGGACACTACTGGCAACGCTCAATTCGTAGCTGAATTCTGGGCTGACTTAATTTAGATTGCCATCGACACGCTAAGAAGAAGAAGATTATATTCTTCATACATGCTCGCTGGTTGAGGGTACTTCTGACCTGGCCTTTCCTGATAACGTCTCCGATTTGGTCAGAGAATGTTCTACAAGGTCTTCCTCATATGGTTGTACCATTCACGCAGGCCAGGTATACTTCTTTTGTCAATCTTCTTTAATTCATTCTTTCTAAATGTCCAAACCATTTCAGCATAATCAATCTTTGTGAATCCATCTAGACACGCGGCAGCTTGTCAAGCCAAGTTCAAGCAAAGGAACTGGCTAGCCAGCGCCTAGTGTAAAATATTACACACCAAGCACTTGGTGCCACTTTTGACCCTTCTATAACTCAAAACCTCTCTAAAAACACATAAAACTACGTTTGTTTAATTATATCCATAATGTTCAATTAATAATGTTATTTTTTTATAAATACATATTTGGATTGTGCATAGAACTTGGCACTCATTTAGATATACATTATTTTTGTGGCGAAGCCCACAGCCAAGCATAATGTTCGTATTGAACTTGGCTCACCTTTTTTACATTTATGTTTTTGGTGGGATCTTCTTTTACACCACAATGCTCTCTTTCATCAGTATTTTATAGATAGAACTTAAACATTTATAAATCGTTGCATCATGATGTATTATTTTAATTCCCCGACACCAGTTCAGAACATGGCAACTCTGAGAACTTTTTCAATTATATGAAGTTATTTATAACACAATTATACGAGCAATAATGTTATTGTGCAACTCACTCCGAGGTAGTTTTGTCATTTCTACAATTTTGGTTTGTTAGCGACGTGAATATAATCTATATCCTGGCGACCATACTGACAACATTAATTTTGTGGTATTCTCTGCTACCGTACTGGAATAGAAATAATTTAATCATTCTGATTTAAAAGAGGTTAACGTGATAAAAAATTACTCTACTCTCTGTAAAGTAATATATTAACCAATTTTCACGATAGCTAACAGACGTTTGAATAAAACAATGCGGCAGTATGACACCTGTCAGATTCAAGGCTGTCAGTCAGTCTGTTGATGTGACCGCAATAGTGCTTTAATCTCCGAGTGTCTCTATAGCTGTCAACGTGAACGGTTACCTCGACACTCCGTTCATCGTAGAAAGGTTATTTATACTTAATACATTTACAATTATAGTTTAATCGATCGGTCTGCATTCGTCTGGAATTAAACGAATAAGCAGATGTGCAAACATTCTATTTCCTCTCTCTCATAACGCAAGGGAATGGCAACCCATCACGACAGAGTTCACGACCATATAGGTTAGGCATATAGGTTATCAATCCCGGTTGTATTTCCAAAGACGTATAGGTCCTGTGATTGGCTTGCTAACTTTGACATAGCGAAATTATTGCTCATATATATAATAATATTTTTGAATATTGTTATCTTTATCAAGAAAACATGATGTTATATACTACTTCTAATTTTTTTATATTCGTATGAGCAATAATTTCCCTAGGGTCAAAGTTACCAAGCCATCCTGGGACATTATTTACACACAGCCATGTGATCCTAAACTGAGCAGAACTTGTATTATGGAAACCAGCTAACTGATATATTACATATACTACTTTTCTTTTCTAAATACGTACTTATATAGATAATTACACGCAGACTCAGGACAAACAGACATGTTCAAAAATATATCTGACCTGGGTCGTAATCGAACCCACGACCTGCGGCGTGAAAGGCAAGCATTTACCAACCACGCCAACAGGCCCGCTTATTATTATTGAAAAGTCCTCTTATGAATATAGTAAAACCGTAAAACTTCATAATAATATGACCTATGTTAAGGGTAGATTACATACCTACTTTCTTGTGACACGCGTTTCGCGTATTACGCAAATCGATAGTTCACAACTTTACACATTGCGACAACATCCATCAACAATTTAGTTACTAACTTATAAACTTGATTATATAATATATGTACATTGACACAGCAACGAGTAGCAAGTGTTTTCTGTTGCTCGAATATTATAAATCAACCAATGAAACTGTTCTACTTACAGAGAACCAATTTTATAAATACGCAATAAATGGCCATATTGTAATAATAATATCCTAGGACATTATTTACACACGGCCATCTGATCCCAAACTAAGCAGTTTGTACTAGGGAAACCACATAACTGATATATTATATACTACTTTTCTTTTGTAAATACATTCTTATATGTATGTGTTTACAAACTGCACTCAGACTCGGGACAAAGAGACATTTTCATGCACACAAATAACTGTCCTGGGTGGGAAATTCCACCAGTGGTGGCCAAATTGGTGGTGGACACCGGGAATAATCGGTTATAATCTTTTTATAAATAAATATCTTGGAATAACTGCCATCTGACCTCAAACTAGGCAGAGCCTGTAATAGTACAGGCTACAAAGCTGCCATATGGCAGCCAAACAACAAATAAACATACTTACATAATTCTAAAGCTGTGTGACTGACTGCGAAAAATTTCACCGCCCCATCTCAGCACGTGGGGGGCGTAACAGTCATCGCGAAGGAATATCTTCAAGAGAGCGGGAAGATAGCGGCTCTTAAAAAAAATGTTTTTGTTTACGTAGACTTTAAAAAAGCGCTTGTAAATAGTCAGAACATGTTTGTAGTAATGTAGTTGTATACATTATTATTTTTAGTTACATAGGTAAATACCTATGTAACTAAAAATAATAATGTATACGGATCACGGACGGTACACGGATTGTATGAAAACTTTTACAAAATTTATTTTATAATAGCAATGATATTTAGCTAGCTTGTATTAAGTTATTCTCAAAAAGATTATGTTTAAGTTTAATAGTCAACATTTATAGTTTTAGCTATATTTTTACTACATATTGTCTGAATTGTCCTGCCTATATTAAGGTATTATTATTCGCGCTAGTATCTCTATTCGCGCTAGTCCGTCTCTAGACTCTTTTAAAAGAAGAATAAAGACACATTTCCTATCGTAATCTTTTGTATAGTATGTAAGTATATGTATATATATATTATTTATTATATATGTGTATATTATTTATTATGTAGTATTGATATAATATAGTATGTAGGTATTTATACATATAGGTAGGTAAAATTAATTTAGATAGATAATGTTGTACACTGTTCTACCCTGTAAAACAAATTGTCCTCTGTGTTTGGTTTGCTGTAAGAAAACTCATTATTGAGTTAAGCTCGCCTATGTGCATGTCTTTATTTCATAAATTGTATTTCTTTTTATTGTTTTCTGTGTGCAATAAAGAATAAGAATAAGTATTATTATTATGGCGGACCTTATGGTAATAATGCTATCTGTGTACTATGACCGTCATACTGCGATCGATCATTGTGGCGTATCCCTCAAAATTATGGACACAACTCCATTGTGAAAATCTTTTGGGGAGGCTTTTCTCCAGTATTGCGCTGTCATGATGACGATGATGATGATATTTCTAAATACATGTACACTAAAGATAAATTGCACCTAAATACAGAAGAAATGTGGATTTATTTAAAGAAAGGTAATACCAAAAACTTCTCAATATCTCGTCAAGTTTAAAAGTTGGCAGTATTACTGATTTCTTTCCGGTCGCATCGGCAACCCGTCTCATTAGTGTGAGTAAAAGTGCACATATGCACACAAATGTGCACTGATACATGACTGAAGAAGATGGATCGTCTCCATTGAGAATGTCTGCTATAGCCAAAACCTTATCAAGAGGATATTATTATTATTTTAAGTTAATAAGTGAAGACCTTTTTCAAGATTGTTCGTTCAATCAATTTCAGGAGTTTCAGGAGAAAAATTGGGAATTGTATTTTATGTGTATTATTATTGTTCTTATTTTGTATTCTGCAACAAATTAACAAGTTTTCTAGGGCGAACAATTTATATGGCTTTGTCTTATTTCTCTTTTTATAAGCATAGAAACACCCATAGTATAGACACCAGCACATCAAGCTACCCCAACCTCTTTTTCCCCGACTGAAAGTGAACCTTATGCTTTTGTGATAAAGTCCAAAATCTATACAAGAAATTTGACAGATTGGGATAGCTGGATGTGCTGGCGTCTGTACATTCATAATTCGACCCATAAATAATTTTACTGAAGGAATGCAAATTTGTAACATTTTCAGTTTGCAAAATACGCTAAATTAGTGTTGCCATAATTTACATTTTACTTATAGAACGAGTCTGCTAGTCGGCATCTAGTTAAAATAAGTGTTTTATTTCTCACGTACTGTCCTACTACTATTTAGTTGTTCATTTTGATTGATTAATGATATAGCACCTAACGTACCCTGCTCTAGTTAGGAGATTATAAGTGAAAACAGCTGGTATGTCTTCGGAGTTTAATTTATAGTTCCCACAAATTTACGTGGTACTTCATTTAGACACAGCAAAAAGGAAACAGAAAACTGTAGTTTTGTTACATGAAATACGAAATAGAAATACACAACTAATTATATCAATATGTATCTACATACCACTCCATCATAATGTAGATACATTATGACGGAGTGTTAATAAATCTAACATACTTGCTGGCTGGAGCTCTCGCTCGCCGCTATAGTCCGGTGATGCAGTGAAAAGCTAACAGTAATCGTCATGTTGATAAAAAAAATACACGAAATCCCTATCTGTAGTCCATTTGTTTGTTACATTAACTTGATAAACTGACTGACTAACTTGACTGCCTCGTTGGTCTAACGGTAGCGTGTTCAACCGCAGATAATGAGGTCCTGGGTTCAAATCCCGGGTCGGGCCAAAAATTTCTCTCGTTGGCGGTATTACACACCCGTGCCTCGGAGAGCACGTAAAGCCGTCGGTCCTGTACCTGAACTCTTTCCGGTCGTGTCGCTAGGCGTCCCATCGGATCATGAGAGTGATGGAATAGAAAGTGCCCCTGTGTTTGCGCACACACTTGTGCACTATAATATGTCCTGCGCAATTAGCTAGTCTCCATTAAGACTGGCCGCCGTGGCCGAAATTCGGTCGGGAGGACATCATCAAAAGCCTCCTGGCTGAATTTCCGCTACAGACGCCAATCTCAACGGATACTGGCCAACTACGCTGTCCATATTATATTGCAGAAGTGTTGCTG
The DNA here is from genome assembly GCA_951640165.1 of Pseudoips prasinana. Taxonomy (NCBI): domain Eukaryota; kingdom Metazoa; phylum Arthropoda; class Insecta; order Lepidoptera; family Nolidae; genus Pseudoips; species Pseudoips prasinana. The sequence goes on from OX621243.1 coordinate 22,886,766, forward strand.
TACACTCACAATCCGACGGGATGTATCCCTATCTATCCATAATTACCAGAGTGAGATTAGATGCAGCATCTGAAGAGTAAACTTAATATCTGAAACAAAGTCAATTTTTTATATTACATTATTTATTACATACCTACTAATATTAAATTATACAAAATTTTCAATAATACATAATATCATTCAACTTGTTCTCAACAGAAACAATGGGCTCGTAAAATTTTAAGACATCTTACTGAATATTTCACGTGCTCACACCAGATTGTACCGTAAAATGTTTTTTAAATCTGCAAAACGTGTCTTGAAATCTGAAAAAGAATACACATAAAACACGTCGTATATAGCGAAACAAAAGCATACTTTGTAATAGATCACGAGTGTTCGTTCACAGTATTGTAGTGTCTAGGTAATTACTGATAGGTGCTATTAAAGAGCGTATAAAAGCTCTGTGTATCTAGTTTTACCCGAGGCGAGCGCGTCATCCAGGTATATGAAGAGTTATTTCCACAAATTCCCCGAACTAGTGATAGCCCACCAAGCGACGTGTCCGGTGAATCAACGAGCAACGCTCCGCTCGGTCGGGCAAAAACGGAAAACCATTTTACGGTCCATTGTGAAACAGGATTGGCAATTTCGTTCGGAGCTTACTCGACCATCGGCCGGACAAGTTTTACAACTTCTCCGATGTAACGCGAATACTCTGACGGAACACTTTAATACATGCGTAGAACCCCTGCTGAATCAGTACATTTGATGTTAATGACATTCTTTTGAGGGAGGCAGTACGGTATACCATTTTATCCTCTGACACAATATTCTTACCTAGCCGTCAAAATCCTCAACTTTAACTAGAAAAGGAGGTGTTATACCGTTATATACATATTAATAATAATATTCATGCGACATTAATCAAACATGGCATCTGATCCCAAACTTAGCACAGCTTGTAGTGTGGAAACCAAATAACTGATATATTATCTACATATACTATTTTTCTTTTGTAAATACATGTGTATGTAGAAAATTATACCCAGACTTAGAACAAACGGACATTTTCATGCACACAAAAATCTGTCCTAGTTGGGAATTGCACCCACAACATGCGGCGTCAGAGGCGAGAACGTATTTCCTAACCACACCAACCGCCCCGTAATTGTATGCAAACAAAGTAAAAATAACCATATTGATTAAACTGTCCGACAGTATGAAACCAATTGTATTGATATCGGCCACTTGGATTCGGAGTTACGATTATAGATGTGCCCAATTTTGGAGGAAAAAAAGAGGGATGTTAATAATTCGAAGCATATAATTATGTGGCTTACGTTTGGAGACTGACAGTTTCGTTTTTACATTTTCATGTTAAACCAGTTTTCAGACGTTAGGGAGTATCGTAGGCGCAAACTGAGAGTCTGCGGCTAAGTAATTACCAAACAACTGTTATCGACCAATATCTATTCTAAGGAAATAATATATTTATTCCAAGAAAGTGTCATCTGCAAATTAAATTGCTTTATGTAATAAGATATTTAAGGGTCATTTATATAAAAACAGCGGGACAATCGAACCCTGTGGGATACCCTTGGCTCGCAGCAATTCCGTTGATCTTCTAGCCTTAATATCAACCTTTTGAATAATATTGCCCATTTTATTAAAGTATTTTGGTATTAGAAACAAGACTCTCTTGTTCTTAATACCAAAATACTTTTATATTTTTCACAATCAAATGCATTGGACGACACGCAAAATATACCCAATCGTGTCTTGAAAATTATTTAAAGTAGTGAGTACAAGTCGTAAGAAAACACTTGAGCAAAATATCAAAGAAAGCACATAGACCACGTGTTTCGATGGGAATACACTCTTCACGGCACGACACGAACACGCGCGATCTCTTTCTAACGCGGAGAATGGACTGAACTACGTGAACATGCAGACGAAGGCGGCAGCAGGCGCGCGGACGTAGACACACGGGAACCACATATCTAACTCTTCTCCGTCGCACCTAGGCGCGTCCAGCAAGGAGGATTTACCTCACATCTATTCAATTTGCATTTGAATCAGTTGATTATGGAGCTAAGTAGTTCAAATATCGATTGTTCCAAGAGATTAACATTCTGACTGTAGCATGTCAGTATATATATATGACAATCTAATTTATATGCATACATATAAAGACTCCTTCTGTAAAAGGAGTGATACTCATAATATAAATACTAGATATAAGCATAACTTTGTGTTACATACCACCCGTCTCCACAAAGTAACTCTTTTATGGGGCAATGTATAAGATTCTATAACAAACTTCCCAATGATATCCGAGATATGTCTATGAATAAGTTTAAAGAATTATAAAAGCCAAATTGTGTCGCTCTAAATTAACACATTTAAATACAATGTAATTTTATGTAAGAAATAAATATTTTAAAAAAGGATTCCTACTGAGTTTTCTGGCAGTGTTTCTCAGTAGCTGCCACGTCATGCACTGCACGGTAGGATAAAAAAAAAATGACGATTCCACACAAATGTAATGTTTTAACGGAATAAATGACTTTTCATTTTCCAGTTTCATTGATGGTATTATTATAAACAACTTGAACTACGCCGATGAGAGAGTCATGACGGGCTTCAATTAGTTCTATACGTAAACTTCTACATAATTGCGAGTTGTATAGCCCGAACACATTCGCCCGACCACAACACCCTACCTAACATATATACGAGTAAAAAGCGAGTCAATGATTTTTAAATCAGCCTCAACATTTTGCATCTTTGCACCCGTGAGTATACTCTGAAGTATATATTCCTTTAAATAAGGTCACAAAATGCACCTAGGAAATGTCCTCGTCACCCATAGTAAATCATCTGTAACCACATGGGGTTATAGACGATCTACGCGTAATGAGGATATTGCTACTGCACAGAATGGAGACCACTTTCCGTCCATTGCAATATGCTGTGTGTTCTATGTATTCAGAATCCTATTAGTGCTGCCACGATTTTTAGGGCATGAGTTTTGTTGGGTGAGTTGTTTTAAAAAAATATTGGAACTGCACTATCCGAAATTATAAACTTATTACAGGACATAATTATGTATGTATGTTTTGCTGGCTGAGGCCTGAACAGGTGAATTAAAATATTATAATAATTATTCGTAATGCACTATGCGAATTTGTTAACATATATACAGGCTATATTATTATGTGTGATGCCTGTATGGCTGACGGCCAAGCAGAATATCGCCACCGCATCGCATGCAGTGGGGGGCGTAGAAGTCGTTCTGAGTGTATTTGTGTGTCTTACTGCGATCGCCAATTCGTCTGCCAAGCGTGGAAATTATCGCATATCCTCAAATAATGAGCAGATCTTTGGGGGAGATCTTTGTCCAGCAGTGGGCATCTTTCTTCGGCTGATATGTTAATGATGATCTGTGTTTTTAAACTTTCGCGATTTGTACACATTTTTCTATACTGTGGACACGGGTCTCAATCGCGATAAAGATATACGGGTCGATTCAGTGTCGACCCGTGACTACGACTGGTGCAATCCATGCCGAAAAGTCGGGTAACCAAGGTAATGATTTGCCTATATCTGTATCGCGATTGAGACCCGTGTCCACAGTATATAAAAAAGATGATATGTGTGTTGAAACACCTTATATAGTTTATAAGATTGAAGATTCTAATGTTATTCTCCCGAGAATATAGGTGCGAACACTTTTCACAGCATACCCGCAATCCCGGGGCTCCTCCCATCAGGCGTCAAGTGAAATGCACGGCGGCAGGTAGGTTTAGTCGGTGCGAATCCGTCATACCCACCCGCAGACAATTTTTGCGGGTGGCATGCGTAGGCAATACCTCTGCTTTATCAAAAAAAAGCTGTGAACTTTTCTATTAAACAAGAAGTAGTTCTTGGCAATCCTGATTTCGAGAAATCGTGTATATTACTGAAAAACAGACTGACTAAAGGAATAAGAAAGAGAGAACTACTAATGCTTTTATTGAGATCACTAACCATTGCGTTGATTAATGTTACAATATTCAAATAAGTTAGTATTAATGCAAACCAACAAATATAAACACCTATATAGATACAAATTATATAGAATGTTGTAATAATAATATGTCCAATGTATCTGCAGAATATTCTATAACAAACATTTATATTCTAATCAAAGATGCAGGTAAATTGCCTTTTGATCGGCCCTCGGTTACTAGCAGCTCCGCAACAGATCCCGGGGGAGTAGTAAGACCTGAGTAAGGGATTACACAAGGAATAGAGTGTATATACAGGCGCAAAATTGGACGAGGCTTAAACTAATTCGTGTAGAGACAACCTACATAGGGATTTTCAATTATGTTACTTTGAATTTCTATCTCAAATTGTCCTTACGGTTGTACTGGTTTTGAAAGTAGATATTTTTAACTCTCGATCCTAAAACGAGGGCGAAACCTACCAAAATGAACAATGTTAACAACCAATGCGATTTCAGCATTATATGATACCAACACTAAAACGATCAGAATAACTCATTTAACTAAATATTTTAAGAAAATTATGTACCTGCGTGTCTAAATAACTATCATTACTGGTTTATAAAATAAAATTTAAATGCTTCGTTCGTTAGTTCGTTTTTGTGCACTACCCTCAAAACTTAAGAGTAGGTATAATTAGTAAAATAATATGTTTGTGGATTTCGGTACTACCGAATCTTCACAAATATGATTTTAATAACACGTAAAGATTAGGTATCTAAAATGACTAACGTACTAGCTGTGCCCCACGGTTTCACCTGCTTTAAACTTTATTAATATTGTATGTGTTATTCCGATGTACCTATAAGCTATATTATTACTATTAAATTTCATCAATATTCGTAGCGCAGTTTTGCGTGAAAGAGTTATATATAAATAGTTTGTGAGTACGGTTGTATGGATGTTTGTCATCCATACATCCGTACTCACAAACTATCGAATTTATAATACTAGCTGTGCCCCGCGGTTTTATCGAATATATAAGCTGTATTACTACAAAGTGACATCAATATTCGTTCGGTAGTTATTGCGTGAAAGAGTAACTAACAAACATCCATACATCTATGTATATCTATGTATACATCTATATATCCATACTCACATACTTTTGAATTAATAATATGAGTAGGATTAGTAGGATTCTACCGCGTCCGTAGGCATTATTACTATTAATCCTACACGTGATCTCTAGGCCCGTTAAGCAAAAGCAACATTTTCTTAGACCCAGACTACAGGTACCTACGGTCAATGTTAGTTATAACGTGCTGTGAGAAGCTATGAGAAAGCTGCGGTTATTCACGGGCTGATACGATCTTTGATAACATGAATTGTTCCCTATTTGTTCTGAATCAGTATACTAGATTGCGCTCGCACCGGTTGCTGGCTGCACTACAGGTACGGACATGCACTGTTCAATACACTCCCACTAGCCAAGTTTATGTAATAGTTATATGTGTTATAGTTCACTACACGAATTGGTTGCAAAACTGTACGTGTAGTGAACATTTATTTCAGAAATAAATAAATGTTATTATTAGTACGACTTTATATATAAATAATAATAAGTCGTTCCGGATCAGAATTAGGTATTCACTTCTAATTGGTATACCAATCTGCCCGTGGACTTAGCCCGACCTGATAAGACACATCTTACTTGCTAAGAAACGTTATGTAAATTTCGCAGCGACTATTAACTTTGGCCTAGATTTTGCTAGTTTCTTGTAAATAATAATAAAATATGTAAATGAGAATGTGTGTAAGTTCATATTTACTAACTTGAAACTAGCAACATCAAGGTCTAATCTAGGTTGGTTATGTATATTAGATAGGTTTTAGTTTGTTTATTGAAACGGAAAATATGAAATAAAGCTTGGCATTTTATTCATATTTTTAAACAATGATTGCGATACGTATAATAATATGCTTTGATATATCTTTTCCTGTTTATATTACGACGAAATTCTACTATTAGAAGTATTTAAGATGCTGACAAACCCAGTTTTATTGAATCACTCTATTCTCGCTCGTATAAACTGATAAGTAAAGGTAATAATAAAATAAACAGGAAACTATCAAAATACTTAAAAACCAAGAAATACGTGCATAATCATTATTAATATTAAATCATTATTGGCATAAAAATATAATGTTTATGACAAATCTAATACAACAAGGTATTGATAATCGTAAAGAGCAGTAAATAAATATACAGTAATTTATTTTTTGAGTGGTCATTTCATGATTTGTTTATCGAATGAAGGTAGCTGAATCGTCTCTTGGTAAATTTGGCATTTTTTTATTAGATAAACCTCGTAGTATTGCCTAAAATCTAGCAAAAGAACACCGATTTCACTAAAGTCAGTTGCTTAAAAGAAGAAAAAGAAACGTATAGACTCATAGAATTAAATATAGCACTATTATTCTGATTAAATACTTTGAGTAAAGTGTATCCACATACCTATGCATAAGATAGTTATTAATAAATATGTAAGAACAAGCGGCTCGGTAAACAAAAATAGAGAAAAATACACGATAGCAACACGTTCCCGGGTTCCCGGGACAATGCAGACGACACAAGTGTATAAGCCAGTTGAATCTACTGGCGGTGACAGCTACAGGCAATATCTTTGCTCCGCCAGACCAATATCTGTTGTGCTGTAAAAATAATGATACTTGAGAAAAACTTGCACTACGGAATAATCTAGTCTCCACTTTATTTTATGTTGCTGTTTATTCTCAGTATTTATGAGAGTTGCGAGATATTTTGGCCAACCAGTCGAGCATTTCTTGGGAAATTCCAACCATAATCTTGTAAAATGGCATTGTATTAAAAATGTGTTACTCGTGTTTTAGTATCGTTCATTTTCCTACAACAGAATGAGATGGATAGAGCTATGTACTCATCGTGTCTTACGTAGGTACCCTCGTTACATAAGTTACGTAGAAAAGTCGGTTAAATTTTTACCTTATTATAAAAATAAAAATGTAGTAGGTAGTTACTTAGTTCATTGGATTTATAAATAAAAAAACATTTTTATTCACGTTGACTTTAAAAAAGCTCTTGTAAATAGGCAGAACATGTTTGTAGTAATTTATAATTAATTCATTAATTTATAATTATTTCTAGGTACATATCGATATTTCACAATTTCTGGTCTTGCGCTATTTAGTTACACGGATTGTATGAAAAAAAATACAATAAGTTTTATTTTATAATTGTATGATATTTAGCTATTTTATATTAAATTCATGTGAAGGATATCATGTGTAGGTTTAATTATCGAAATTTAAATTTTAGCTATGTTTTGACTATATATTGTCCGAACGGTTCTATCTATATTAAGGTACGAATTAAATATTATTATTATGGCGGACCTTGCGTTTATAATGGCGGTCGCGCTTTAATGCTACCACCGGATCCAAATTATCTATTAGTACAATAATAATATTATGGAGTTCTAACAAAATAACTACCTACCTAAATATATCTTGCTTGTGTTCGTGGTGGTCTTAGTTTGTGCAAAGCATGCATTGAGTCCCTGAAGTAGGAGAACGCAAATATCTCAAACATTCGTATCATTTTGCTTGCTTATCATATGGGTAGTGGTAACCCTAGTGTCAGAGTTGCTCAAGCTGCCCAGCAGGTCTCTGACATGGCTTAACGACTGTTGTCTAATGCCTACAACCGGGACCGACAGCTTTACCTGCCCTCCGAAGCACGGAGACGCTCAGAAATTAAACACTGTGGCGGTCACCCATCTATGGATTGACCGCGAGCCTAGTTGCTTGACCTCGTCGATCGCATACGGACCGGTGAGAGCATCTAACTAGTACCCGACTAACTCCGAAAAACCGAAATCACCAGCGAAGCTTATCATCAAATCTAAGTCTAACAGAGTTGCGTCCTCCAGAAAGTTATGTTCGACATGAATTGGATGGCAGAAACAATTTTAACCTAACAATGCTCATATGGCAATTTTTTGCTGTCGGTGTTGTAGCAGTCACTTCTAGCAAGTTGTTTCAACGTCACTACGTTCAAACAACTTGCTAGAAGTACTACTATACTACAGTTACTACTATTTCATTAAATAGTAGTACTTTAGGAGTGGCAACAAAAGTTCATTACGTTGTATCTTTCGTGACTACGTTGCCAAGCTTGAACAATGTCCAGCTTTAATTTGCAACTAGGTTTAATTTTCTTGTCCTATAAGGTTCGCACTCTTATGTGTAACCGCATCAGCCATATGATCCTCCCAATCCTGGATGAATCCCATCACTTGCCATACCCTAAATTACTCCCAATGGCTGCTGCCCCAACTAAAAAAGTTTTTTTAATATGATTTTATTGTAACTGGTTTTGTTTTATCAATTATTAACTGGAAGCACGTAAGATTGCTGCGAATCCTTCGCTATTTTTTAATATCTAGTAGATATCGACAACATACATAAATATATACATAAAATAAAATAAAAATAAAATAAAAAAGGTTTTTATTCACGTAGACTTTAAAAAAGCGCGTAAATAGTCAGAACATGTTTGCAGTAATATAGTTGTATACATTATTATTTCTAGTAACATGATATTTAGGTACACATTGTATGAAAACATTTATAAAATTTATTTTATTATAGCATTGATATTTAGCTAGCTCGTATCAAGTTATTGTCAAGAGATTATGTTTAATTATCTAGTTTAAGTGTAATATTTTTACTACATATTGTCATATATAATATAATATACTATGTTCATTGGTAAATGATGAAAAATATTTCAGTTTATTTATATTTTTAATCTAATTATGGAGTTCTTTGAAATAAGCATTTAGGAAGCTTTGTTTTTGCTTCAAAATATTTCTTGGGAAGAGCAGTTCATATTCATTCCATTATATTGAATTATGGTTACTTAAACCTGTTGGTTGTTGGTTATCATCATCAGCCTGATACATACATACGCCTCCCTAAAAGGTTTCCACAATGTTGCCCTTTAAAAGGGTTTACCGTAGTCACACGTTTCGATTTATAACATACTGGATGGTACGTTACTTATAAAGATCGTCCGACATCACGGACAGAGCTAATTTGTCAATACGAGTGCAAACCACGCCTATTAGCCTTCACCCTCCATGTAAACAGGGAAAAAGATAGCTCTCCACAATGTATCGCCTCCACATCTCTATGTGGATACAATTGAGAGTGTTTTGTAACAGTAAACCTCAATTACCATTGAATTCCTTGGAATACACGTCTGTACGATGGGTTTCTCGTTTTTGTTTGCCACCAATGGCTACAAACGCCTGTAGAGATAACTGTTTCGGGCCTTAAAATATAGAATTTATTTACTTTTGTATTGATACTGTAATAGGCCCTCTAAACTCCGACCCTCGTTTATGGAGGAAGATGTTCATGGGAACTACTGTAAGAGGTTAACGATGAAGCGTTCAACCAAACATGGCAATGTTATCGAGAATTAATTGTTTAGTTGTAGTTGCGGACTATTGAGCAGGAACGTATTCATTTAAAGTATTCTGAAAGTTTCTTAGAATTGAGTCGTTACTATGTGGCAATTAAGACAATAGTGCGTATTTATAGAATTGTATTTTCGAAAAATATACATAAAACAGTGGATTGACGTTTGATCGGTTACATAAACAGAATTCTAAATTTATAAATCAAATCTGCCTTGAAGTGATCAATGGGACATGTGGCGAACATACGGCGTTCGTAGAGAATGTTAGGTGTAAGCCAAAAGTTTAGTTTTGACAAAGATATTGAGATTTTATTAAAGAATATTGTGGTTTGAAGATTTTATAAAAGAATAGTTTTTTAATTGTATGCCGTGAGCATTTGAGATGGCGAAACGGAGCTGGGTCAGCATTTTAATGTCATTAGAGGTGAGGTATACTTCTTTGAAGACCAGTAGGCTCTGAATTTGAATCTTGACAAAATTCATAAAACACATAATGTGCCCTCTGACTCTCCAATCACATCAGATACCCTCCCTCTATTATTGTACATAGACCAGCTTTTAGAATCTGCAGGCGGCTGCCAACAGGGCGAGCCCTCATTTTCAGTTATTTTTCGAGCATTTAATTTAGTCAGTCATGAGGTAGCCAAATTCCAAATTTAATTTATATTTCGATAAGAGTCAGTAACCTAGTAGGTGATAAAGAAACGGTTCTCAAAGATCTCTACTTAAAAAATCAGCTGAAAAATGCATTTTTTTCAGCTGATTTTGACTAGATCCAACAAAATGTGAATTGTCTATCCCGGTTACACAAAACACACCGGATACACACGACATGTCCGACGTTTGAACTTTTGAACTGTTGAACTGTCGGAAGTGAGTCGACTTCCCACAGTTCAAAAGTTAAGTTCTATTGCCCCAAACCTAATGAAAGTTACCTTCCTTTATAGAGGAAAATAGTCAAAATATTAACAGTTTTGAACTTTTTACTATAATTAATATTGATTTCGCCTATTAAATAAACCTTTAATGTTTTCTGCAGCCAAACATGAACTGATTATTGTAGGCATTGTCTTCATTAAAGATAGATAGGGACTACGTTGGCTGACGTATGTGGACAAATTCCATCCTGCCAACTTCACATTTCCTACGTCTCATTGATGTCACTGTGGAAAAGCTGTCGCCCACCTTGGTTATTACGGCCTGTTGTGCAGCAAAAGGGACTGTAAAATACCCTACCATTGTAGTTTAAATGATACTATCAATCCAATTATTGCTACCGCTGGCAAGCGGCCTGGTGGTATGACTGCGCTACCTTGAAAGATGGGAAGGTCTCACGTGATTCCACCTTGGCCCCTTCCCATCTTTAACATACTAGCGGACACGACGGTGCTGCTTCTGCTTTAGCAGAGACCGGCAAATGGCGTTAATGCATTATTAGAACCATATGCTAAAGTTGTTTGGATCCTGGCCGTGTGGTACAAGAGCTTGGATACTTTTACATAACCTTTCGAAATGCCTAGTCGAAGCCTGATTTGACCAAAAGGCTGGTCTATACATAGGTCAAAGAATTATCATTGTCATTAAACGCAGAAATGCTTACAGTCTTCTGGGAACGTTGCTGGTTGACAGCTATTTGGGGAGATATTTGACGCATGAAAGCTCATTGTTAAATAATTATTTTTCACATATAATTAAGATGTGCATATTTCATACGTAAGCTAATTTTATTTTTTGTTAATATAGTTTAAAAGACAAAAATATTTATTTCCGTAAAATTTTACATTTATGTGGAATCGTCGTTTTTATCCTACCGTGCAGTGCATGACGTGGCAGCTACTGAGAAACACAGCCAGAGAAATCGTTAGGAATCCTTTTTTAAAATAAAAAGCGAAAGTTTTTGGAACTAAACGCTATTTGATTATAATTATGAATGTGATACGAATATTTAATTTAGAACCTTTCAAGTTGGTACGGGGATAAAATGTAGCTTTAGTATTAAGATTTAATCTTTTGTAAAAGTGTTTATATATTTATATGTCATGTCAGCCAAATTTTTCCTGTAAGTTTATAGCACATTACTTTGTTAAAAGATGGATAATGTCTAACTACACCATTTAATGAAACTTCTTGGCTTCAAAATAGGATGACACCAAAAACCTCTAAAAAGTGCTTAAAATGAATGAATCTAGAAAAATTACCACTCAATATATGTAATATGTTATTATTTTATGGTTAGGAAAAACTTTGTTGTCTCCGATTTCTCAAGTAGTGGCCATTGTGGAGATCCTTGGGGGAGGCTTTTGGCCAGTTTTGGCCAGCGGCTGGCCGCCAGCCGTGGACGTCTTTCGGCTGGTATAGTTACTGCTTTATCTAACTAGCAAAATTTATATGCCCTGCTATAAATTCTAAATAACAGGTGCTTATATTATCTCAATTTAAAACTGACTCGTGTATTAAACAAGTTGTTGACCTAACAAGTAGGTTACAACTCCAAAAAAATACTTTACAAACTTTCACACTAAGGTTTAGCGTGAAGTAACAAACATGTCGAACTATTTTCTGACCGAGACCCAGTTGCGCCGTGTGAACGAAACCATAGCGACTTCTAATTCAGCAGTAACGCCATCTAGCGATCCGTAAGAATACTAATGTTACTAAGGAATTATTTCAAGAGAGAGAGATATTGATATTTGATAACCACATTCTTTCATATGACATAGGTTACGTAATATTCACTAAGAGATGTTGACTCGTAATAAATATGTATACATATAATAAAATCGTAGGAAAGTCTAAACTGTACATTGAATATTTTTAAAAAAGGATACTTGGTACGTGTTCTGCATGGATTTACTTAAAATTTTGCGTGAATATTACCAACAGGTCGAGTCAACATATTATCACCGACGTGGGAGGAGCTCCGATAATTTATAAAAATTTAACGCGGGTAAAACCGCGGGGCATAGCTGCGGATGATTTCATATCATTGCAGGTAGACCTTAGGTAGGTTTTCTTGTGTGCTTATTTAGTTTCCGAATCAGTACTAAGCAAACAGTCATGTGTCTGTCTCAGAACAACTTAATCACAAGCACTTTTCACTTAAATAATCAGAAATTTTGTTATATGCCCTGCTACACAATTTGGCTATAATAATTATTTTAAACTTATTCGTAGACGATTCTCTAATATCTTTTTGAAGTTTGTTATAGAATCTTAATTTTATAATTATGTTATAGTTAATAAGTTAGGTATATAGTTAATAAGGTTATCTATAAAATATGTAAAATAAAAATAATTCATATCACTAAAAAAATACATGCATGTCAACAGCTTCATGCCGGGATTCTATGTTTTAGTAAGGTTTCCATAGCTCGAATTAAGAATATAGCTTAATTATAAACGGGTCGTATATTTATTAGTTTGCTTGTGTGTATACAAAATGAATATGTTTTGTTTAAAAGATCCAAAATATCAACTAGGCTAAGTATCTCAGTGGTTTAATTAGAGTTTAACGAACTTTGACACTAGAGTAAGTACGCCCACATGTAAACATTAGACCATTCAAGGTTTCGCTCTAAATCGCACAAAAGAAAATACACACGTTTATTTTTACAGCAGAACCATTTCAGAACCGCTCTTCTCAGAAGGGCACAGTGAAAACAAAATTAATATTTTGTAGGTTTACGTAATAAACAATTTCGGGTAACCTATTTTAAATTTTAATAAAATTGGTTTAGCTTTTAAAACTTTTCAGATAACTAGTGTCTACCCTTAGTATAGTTGCTCAGAGCTGTTATTAATAAAACCATTTTTTATCGTTAATCCATTGGACACGTTAGTCTAGCTCAAATATATTTTGAATATAGAAACTTCTCCGAATAACTGTATTATTTGTGTTTTATATCATTACTAGCTGGTGCCCGCGACTTTGTCCGCGACAATTTTGAATGATGACCAATATAACTACTTATTACTTAAGCTTAACCTAAAAAATATAACTTTTAAAACAAATATACAATTTAAATTGAATAAAACCTAACCTATAAATAACCTTTCTAAGAAATAAATGAAAAACTACTTTGCTACTGCTATTTACAAAAAGGACCCGATATCATCACGCAAAAATCAAAGAATACATATCAATTGTCCTTAAGTATAGTCAGTAAGTTAAATAAAGTAAAATAAAATAACTACCCAAAAATCCTGAAATATATATTTTTAATTTTTTACTGAAATTCTAAGTACCAATTTTCATGCATTTAACTTCAAGTCGCAGTTTACATAGAAACTTACGTACCCTACTTTACGCCCTTAGGGGGGGGGGGGGGGGGGGTATTCTCAAATATTCAGAAAAGTATTTTAAATTTTTAACTGAAATGCCAAATAATAATTTTCATGCGTTTAACTTAAAACGTTTCACATTTTTCATACAAACTTACACCCTTGGGGGTGGAATTTTCAAAAACCCTTCTTTAGTGGATGCCTACGTCATAAAAGGTACCTTCTGTCAAAATGTCAAGTCTTTAACTCCAGCCGTTTAGGCTGTGCGTTGATATGTCAGTCAGTATAAACTTACATCACCTATTTTATGCCCTTCGGGGTGGAAGTTTCAAAAATCCTGGAATACGTATTTTTATTTTTAACTGAAAGGTCAAATACCAATTTTCATGGGTTTAACTTCAAAAAAGTCGCATTTTTCATACAAGCTTACATGCCCTATTTTACGCCCTAAGGGGTGGAATTCCCGAAAATCCTGAAATATATATTTTTAATTTTTAACTGAAATGCTTAATACCAATTTTCATGCGTTTAACTTAAAAATTGACACATTTTTCATACAAACTTACACTCCCTATTTTACGCTCTTGGGGCTGGAATTTCCAAAAATGCTGAAATAAATATTCTGTATTTTTAACTAAAAGGCCAAATACCAATTTTCATGCGTTTAACTTAATAATTATCACATTTTCCATACAAACTTACATCCCCTATTTTTCGCCCTTGGGGGTGGAATTTCCAAAAACCCTGAAATACGTGATTTTTTATTTTTAACTGGTAGGCCAAATACCAATTTTTATACCTTAAACTTCAAAAACAGCAAAGTTTCATACTAACTTAGCGCCCCTGTTTTACCCCCTTAGGGGTTGAATTTCGAAAAATCCTTCCTTATTCCTTGTCTACATTATAAAACAAACATTTGTGCAAAATTTCAGCTTTCAAGATCCAAGGGTTTGGGCTGGGCGTTGATGAGTCAGTCAGTCAGTCAGGACTTGTCTTTTTATTTATATAGACTAGCTGGCGCCCGCGACTTCGTCCGCGACAATTTTGAATGATTACCAATGTAACTACTTACTTCTAGCTTAATCTATAAAAAAATACTTTTAAAAGAAATAAGCAATATAAATTTAAGAAAACCGAACCTTAAAATAACCTAGTTAAGAAATAATCTAAAGACTACTTTGCTACTGTTATTTTTAAAAAAGACCCGATATCATAAACCCAAAAATATCAAAGAATACATATCAATTGTCCTTAAGTAAAGTCAGTAAGTCAAATAAAGTAATATAATAATCAACGATGCATTAATCACAAAGGTAACTCCCATTAGCTTAGGTTGCGACCACGGCATTGATAGGTTTAATATCACATTTTGTGAACGAAACCATAGCGCGATCTAAAACGATGATTACACCATCTACTAACAAAAATATAAACTTGTAAAGCGGTAAAATTAAGATGTGGGCATATATTTTGGGTGAGATTTAGGCGATCATCTTTTGATTCAGTTTTGGACTACCTTTTACTTCAAGCATTTATTTATTTTAACCGATATGTCAAATGAGTTCTGCGATCTGAAACGATATAAACGCCAGCTAGTTACAAAATTGTGAACTTGTAGATCAGTAAAATTAAGATGATATTTTTTGGGTGCGATCATCTCGACACGAACAATTTATACTACGCTAACTCGAATTTTGGGAAAATAACTTTTTTACCCCAATTTTATTATATTGACGTTTTTTTAATATGTTATTAAAAATACCAAAAAAAAGAAGTTACAAATCTTATAAAACGCTAAATCTTTACTTGGACGACAACAAACACGACATTTTAAGCAATAAGAAACGAATTTCTCTATAAATTAAGTTGGCGTACATTTTTGGTGTTGACCTATTGAATCAGTTATGGATAAACTTTTTTTAACAACAAATTATTCTCTTGATTGCTTTATTTTTAACTGAAATACCAATTCACATGCTTTTAACTCCAAAAAAAAACAGATTTTCATACAAACTTACATCTCCTATTTTAGTCGCCTTTAGGGGTGGAATTTCCAAAAGTCCTGATGATATATTTATAATGTTTAAATGAAAGGCGAAATACTAATTTTCATGCTTAAAAAATGTCACATTTTTCATACAAACTTCCATCCCCTATTTGTCACCCTAAAGGGCTGGAATTCCCAAAAACCTGAAATACATATTTTTAAATGAAAGGCCAAATACCAATTTTCATGAGTTTACCTTAAAAAATGTCACATTTTTCATACAAACATCCGCTATTTGTCATACCGCTACGTGGTAGAATTCTCGGAAATCCTGAAACATATACTTTTAATTTTTAACTGTAATGCTAAGTACCAATTTTCATGCGTTTAACCTCAAACTTGTTGGCACTTTTTTCATATAAACTTACATCTCCAATTTTACGCCCTTGGGGGTGGAATATTCAAAAATCCTGAAATATATATTTTAATTTTTAACTGCAAGTCTATATACTAAAGCCTTAAACATCAAAATTAAGGACTTTCATAAAATACTTCATCCCTTATTTTAGTCCCTTAGGGGTGGTATTTTCAAAAACCCTTCTTCAGTAGTTCTTCGTAACTACTGTCAAAATTCAAGTCCCTAACTCCAGCCGTTTAGACTGTGCGTTATGATATGTCAGTCAGGCAGTATAAAATTATATCCCCTATTTTCCGCCCTTGGGGGTGTAATTTCCAACAATCCTGAAGTAAATGCTATATATTTTTAACAGATAGGCCAAATACTCATTTTCATGCGTTTAACTTCAAAAATATCGCATTTTTCATACAAACTTACATCCCCTATTTTATGACCTTCGGGGTGGAATTTTCAAAAATCCTGAAATATATATTTTTTATTTTTAACTAAAAAGCCAAATGCTTATTTTCATGCGTTTAACTTAAAAATTGGGACTTTTTTCGTACAAACTTTCATCCCCTATTTTTTGCCCTTGGGGTTAAATTTCCAAAAATCCTGAAACACATATTTTTTATTTTTAACTGAAAGGCCAAATACCAACTTTCATGCCTCTAACTTCAAAAATGGCAAAGTTTCATACTAACTTGGCACCCCCGTTTTACCCCCTTAGGGGTTGAATTTCGAAAAACCCTTCCTTATTCCTTGTCTACATTATAAAGAAAACATCTGTGCAAAATTTCAGCTTTCTAGGGCCAAGGGTTTAGGCTGGGCGTTGATGAGTCAGTCAGTCAGTCAGGACTTCTCTTTTTATTTATATAGATTAATATATTTATAGAAAAAAGGGACAATAAGTTAGTCGGAAAAGCTCTTGCAAGAACACCATAAATAGATTATATTATTAATATTGAAACTTATAACAAAAATATGATATATTTACGATTTGTTTCCTGACATGGCAAATATTTTTTTTTTAATTTACGGACCTTCGATAAAACCGTAACCGAAAGGTTTTCTGTACAACGGAACCGAAATATTTGTCTGATTCTTATAAAGGAATTCTGGTGGGATATATGGTTTTCAAATGTACAGGACCTTCCTTAAGTTATAAAATCGATATATACTCCCTTATCTTCCAAAAATGCTTTTCTATTAAATTTTGCTATGTGGTCGGGTTTTGTGTGCATCGAAAGACATTTTATTACATAAACGAATTGTTAATTTTAACATTGCAGACATCTAGTGTTCATATTTAAGAAAATAGGTGGGATGGGTTACATATTTATAGTTCCCCGTCGCATGAGTTCAACACGAACTTGGCCGGTTTTCGATACTTAATTTAATTAAACCCTATATACGGATTTAAAATCAAGATCAATGCCTCTAAGTCGCATAACGCTCCTTATAAGCGGATTATTGAATCTTGTAAATACATCCGATGGAACATATCAAAGCTCAAGATTATGTTATACGAGTATATGTCGATATATAATCTGTTACTATATACAAAGTCAAAGGGTGATTATTTCCCGAGTATGAGGCATGAGATCTGCTGTGTCATTTGTATATATTGACTAACTACACCACATGGTGTTGCCCGCGCGCAGTTTCTAAATTTATTCTATTCTATTTTGTTTCAAATTTCATCAAAGTCCGGTCAGCAGTTTTTGCGTGATTGAGTAACAAACATCTTAATAACAATACAACATAGGATCCTCAAAGATAAATTCAGTTCATTCGAATGCTAATTAACTTTACATGATGACCCTCTGGGCTTAGTGAACATTGTCGGAAATTAAAATAAAATCACTGATTTTATATGTATATAGATGGTTTCCGGTCTAGAAAGAATATCAGGGCCGCCCCATAACATTATGGGTGTCCTAAAAGGTGACTAAGGGTACATCAGGTAGTCGCCGCGGGCACTAACACAAAGAGCAGCAACGTCACTTGTACTAGCTACCACCTAATTGCGGTCACCAACTCGCATGCCAAGCGCGGTGACTACGGCAAACCCCTCCAAATGGTAACCTTATAGAAACCTTTGGAGGAGGATACCTTAATTTTTCTCTTTTTCCTAGAAAAACGAAACTTAACTGATACTACTTGTGTTACTTTTATAGAATAGGGTAGAATCCTTGAATCCTCTCCTAATTTAATACTTTGTTATAGGAATTCCGACATATTTGTTGTACTGTCATAACATTTTTAGGTCAATGCTTCATTCATATAACACTTTCTTTAAATTTTGAGGACAATCAACAGTTAAATCCAAATACTTAAAAAGTGCTTATGATAGAAGTAAAAACTTATAATTTCTGGTTGAACAATGAACATGGCTGATGAGGACTTGAACTTTGCTATACATGATTCAATGAGTTACCTTCCCGAGCGCGCTTAATGTGGAATACACCCGGTTACTCCCGATTCAGTGTCACCGATCCGACTGCGCCAAAAAAGAATTTCACTCCAAAATGGTTGTGAATGTAAACGAATCTTTACTAATATTGTACTTGCGAAAGCAATTCCGTCGGTCTGTCTGTCTATCGGGCTATCACTCCAAAATTACTTAACCGATTTAAATGAAATTTGGTACACAGATAGTCTAGATTTTGTGAAAGGAGATAGCCTTCTTTTTAATGTGAAAAAAGGTTGAAAGGGGGGATAAAAATATCGTCATTTATAGAGCTAGAAACTTGGAACTTAATTTTAGGCTGTTGATTCGATACAAAACATGACATTCAAAATTTGTAAAAATTTTACCTTCAAGGGTGTAACTAATAACAGTACGATTAGGGATTGAAAGTTTGTATGGAAATATGTAAGGTTTATGTGAATGTTTTATACGTTTGAAGCAAGAGACAAAATATTAGAGATATTCTGATGTAACATTACAAAATGTGCTGATAAAGTCGCGGGCACAGCTGGCAATTATTATATATTATCTAAACATTTATAGTATACATTTCTAAAATATCAATCAATTGACTTCCGTACATAGGTAATTTACTCGGTTACCTATACAGTTACCTTGACCCTCACGTGGTAACTGGAAAACGGTGTAACCGATATCGAGGGTGCCGCTAAAACGAATTCCATGTTTCTTACCAACGAAGTAACGGCACGATAAATATTAAAATTATATGATCCAAATAACAATTTACCTAATATTTTAATTAAATGTAAAGCTTACGTATCCTTTTGTTCTGACACTTAGTCTGAGCGAAAGTGAAAATCAGTGTCTGATCATTTATTTATGTTTTGCTCTTTGCGTTCCAATGTACAGACGCCAGCACATCAAGCTACCCCAATTTCCTCAATTGAAAGTGAACCTTATGGTTTTGTGATAAAGTTGAAAATCTATAAAAGAAATTTGACAATTGTCTGTACAATGATGAACTTAATGCCAAAGGAATTGTTGCCCAGACAAACTTAAGCTTACTTGATACTCGAGTATCTAACTTATTGAACAGATCCAATATAATCTACATACTTATTTGCATCCTTTCTTTTACTAGTAATAAAACTGTAAGCTTCAATTATGCACCTACTTACTTTTCCATGAGGGGGGCCTGGTGACCTGTGGCACAGGTTTTCGCAACCTATTTCAGGCACCAGTCCTTCACAAATGAAAATAGTATCTAATTATAATCTAGCCTTAAGTTCCAATTTGTGAAAGGAAAATAAACGTATTTATTATAAAAAAAAAATATATATATATATATATATATATATATTTAACACTATTAATTACCTACTTATTTAACATAGATTTCAAGATGGCAATAGCTTCATAAGTTCTGGTTGACGATAATAATACATTATTGTTTAAATACCGATTACGGTTAATATTGCAGGCTCATCGAACAATAGAAGCAAGCGGTGTTGAAGCCGTCAAACAAATAAGGCTACAAACTTAGTAACCAGCGCCCGAGGGCACCCTTTTTAAGGTTTGATCCTCAGCTTAGGGAGGTTACTAACTTGGTGACGCATGCGAAGTATCAAATAAAAAAGAATTTCACTCCAAAAAGGTTGTGAATGTAAACGAATCTTTACTAATATTGTACTTGCGAAAGCAACTCTGTCGGTCTGTCTGTCGGTCGGATTTTCACACCAAAACTGCTGAACCGATTTAAATGAAATTTGGTACACATATAGTCTAGAGCCTGGGAAAGGACATAGGATACTTTTAATGTCAAAAAGGGTTGAAAGATGAAAATTTGTATGGATATATCATCATTTTTAGAGCTAGAAACTTTGAAGCTAGAAAGATTTGAAGATGGCAATAGCTTCATAAGTTCTGGTTGATGATAATTATATTGCAGGCTCCCCTGATTCATCGAACAATAGAAGCAAGCGGGGTTGAAGCCGTCAAACAAATAAGGCTACAAACTAAGTAACCCGCGCCTGAGGGCACCCTTTTTTAGGTTTGATCCTCAGCTTAGGGAGGGTACTAACTTGGTGACGCATGCGAAGTATCAAATAAAAAAAATCTAATCTCAAACAACGTAGAATTCACAAATCATATTATCACACTAATAATATAAAGGCGAATGTTTGTGAATGTGTGAATGTTTGTTACTTCTTCACGTCTAAACGGCTGAAGCGATTTTCATAAAATTTGGTATGGAATTAGCTGATACCCTAGATTAACACAAAAGCTATGATTTATAAAGTTTAACGTGGGTAAAACTGCGGGGCACAGCTAGTATACAATAAAAATAAACAAATTTCTGTCGAATTATTTTTAATATAACCACCTTTCACTACGACATAAACACTAGTTTGACGAATCATAATTTACTGACCGATTTCAACAGTCATTTAGCTGTCATGATGAAGTTATTTCAAAAGGGCTTGTTAACATACTCTTTTGAAATTTGTAAGAAAAGGTAGTAATGGGTTAAGCTATGCGTATCAAGGTTCTGCAATACGTTTAAGTTTTGTTGAAATTTTACGACATGGCTGGACTGATACACTGATGTAAATCCGAATCTGTCCCTGAAACCCATTTGGGTTCAAGATTAGTAAATTTTTCTAAAATCCCGTGACAAGGTATGCAAAATGTATAGTTTCAGCTGAGTCCAACTCCGACTAGGCTATTCTGTTGATGGTCGTACTATGATGATACTATTGTCTGAAATCCGTGACGGATTTTAAAGTCCAATTACTCAAAAACGGTTGTGTTTGAGATATGGTATATAATGGCCAAATAAGTCAGAAATTATGAAATCTATAAACCCCAAAAGGGATCTAGGTCGACTTACCCAATAACCCTATATACCTATACTAAGAGATTAATTACGCATGCCTCGTGCGGACGCAGGCGTGGGCGGAAGCTAGTGTTACTCTAAAGCTAAAATCCCATTAACCGTTTGATTTCTAAAGCAAACGTTCTTTGATACGTATAATTGAGAAAATGTTTCAGGCTCCGGACGTGCTCCACATACCGAAGATATTACAGTTTATATTTCAATTAGCTACGTAATATTATATGTTATACTGTATTGAATCAAATTATTAAGCGTAACTTTGATGTCAGTATAGGTAATTACACAAAGTACTTGAACATTTAACTCAATAAAAACTAAATAAAGTTTAAAAATGCTTTAAAACACCTGTCGAGAATTTCCAATGTGACACGCAACCCCCACAATTGTTACAAGCCCAGTAAAACATAGAACTGAATGTTATTATGATCAACTGGCTATGCCCGCTGTTTTACCCGCTTGAAACTTTATAAATTATAGCCTATATGTTATTCGGATATATTATTATATTACTACAAAGTTTCATCAAAATCCGTTCGGTAGTTTTTGCGTAAAATTGTAACAAACATTCATACATCCGTAATTAAAAACTTTCGCATTTTAAACATTACTAGATTCCGCCCGCGACTTCGTCCGCGTTATCTGTAGAATAAGATAAAGGATATTGACATCTATACGAAATTAAATCTAATTTTGTTATGTGGTTATATTTTTTTATTATTTAACAGGAATCTAATAATAATCCGGGATATACTCGTAGTGAGATTGCCTAACAATGTAATTTGAATTTGGACCATAACACACATAATAAAGATTAGCACTTAATACAAAAAAAACTGCTGTGTGGTGACGGCGACAAATATCGGAATCAGAATATCATCACCCCATCTCATCCCGTGGGGGGCGTAGAAGTCGACCCGAGGGAATATCTACCAGAGGATGGGCAGCAGCTTCCTTCTGATTACTATGACCATCTTACTGCGATCGCCAACCCGTCTGCCAAGCGTGGCGATTATGGCATATCCCCCAAGGACGATTCTTGAGGGAGGCTTGTCCAGCAGTGGACTTATTTTGGCTGTAATGATGATGATGATGACAAAAAAAAATTGTCAAGGACCCTTAAATAAATAGCTACTCTCATAAAGGCACACTAAAGTTCAATTTAATAAGCGCGGGGCCTTTGATTGTATTTACCTAAATAACTCGGGTGGACTAATATGTAGGTACCGAAGCATTAGAAACATGAGAGCTACTTATGTTCTAACGATTCTAACATCATGTTGTCCCTCTTTCACTCGCTAGGTCAGCCGGGTACTTTGATGTTCCTTACATCAAATAACCCAAGTGGTTCATTCATAAAAATTAAAGATCCGTATGAAAACATTTACAATACAGACCTGCGCTGAAAAGAACTTATTCGAAAATCTAACAACTTTCCACAAGTTTGTGGACATTAAAATTGTTCTTTAAGGTCCCGCAGAAGGTGTGAAAAGTTGATTATTATCCTCTAGAATAAAGGATTTTTCGTCTTCGGCCAGCCCTCATGACCTAGCCCTATTTCGTATTCTAGTGTTTAAGTAGGATGAATCTTTGGTTATATTTGGGATTAAATGTGGATTCCGTGACGTAAGACTGTAACTAACTCTTTTGGTGAACAATCTATTATTCTGTTCAACACTGGGTGGAGGGTAGTGAACCACGAAAAAAAAAGAAATGTTTTATCGAATATGCTATGGATCTAATATTCTTACAAAGTCTATCACACCTTTAATTACTCAATGTGAAACTCTTTATTTTTGTTTAAAGAAGTTGAGTAATTCGCAGATGATAAACACTTACCTTAAATCGTCCTATAAAAATAAAGTAGGCAGGTCCCCGAGCATTGTAGTCGGCAATAAATACATCTAAACGACGAAGTTAAGGTGATCGTATAGCTATTTACGTGTTTAGTACCTACGTATTCAGTAAAGGAAAAGATCGCGTATCGTAAAGGAAACATTTCTGAAGTATCCCTGAACATTTGGGCGTGGGCATTCAGGTCACGTTCACATAACAACGGGAACGACGCCGAGTACCTAGAGGTTTGTTCTGATATCGCCCCTGGTTTTTTCACAATACCTGACCCCACTAGCCGGGAGAGATTCCCCTAACGTTAGTTTGTTGAGATAGCTCCGCCAACTTTATGTTCTTTGTGATGTTTTAGTGGCCAAAACTCTACGTGCCTGTAGATACCTATCTGTCGAACCCTTTCCTCTCTCATATTGTTCGAGTCGTATTTTTGTTGTCAAATTTATAAGAAGAATTATTTATTTACTAAAATAAATTTGTCATTCTAGTCTTTGTCGATATGGAGTTTTGCTACAGCTTGGTCGTCGGTACAACCTTATACCAGGTGTCTGGGTAATATAATCTCTTGACAATAACTTGATACGAGCTGGCTAAATATCATTGCTATAATAAAATAAATTTTATAAATGTTTTCATACAATGTGTACCTAAATATCTATGTTACTAGAAATAATAATGTATACAACTATGTTACTAGAAACATGTTCTGACTAACAAGCGCTTTTTTAAAGTCTACGTGAGTAAAAACCTTTTTTATTTTATTTATTTATTTTAAAACAGCACAAGTGTATGGGGACGACACCCAAGTGCAGCATAGATATAATTTTATTTCAAGATCATAATATATTGTTTCGGAGTTGAATTAATAGGTTACATCGAGTAATATAGTTCAATATTTAAATAGTCTGTCACACAGTTGAGTATAAGTCTTCTCCAATTCCTTCAATGTCTCTCTATCGCCATTTTTAATATAGCAAATACACTAATGTGTGTATAAATTTTATTTCGTGATCTTTAAATTCACCGGTTAACTTATAAGTTACATCTCGATGTAACTTATAAGTTAACCGGTGAATATAGTTCAATATTGGAATAGTCTTTTATTTGGTTAACCTGCAATGTCACAGTATAATTCTTCTCAAATTTCTTCAATGTCTCTCTATCGCCACGCGTTTTTAGCACAGCAAACACATTAATGTGTGTACAAATAAGCTGTTTTAATTTTTTGCTGAAAGAGACAACGCCCACACTAGGGATATAAATACCAGTATTGCGTAAGCACACTTAGACTCAGAACAACAGCATCGAACACCTTACAGACAGCTTACCTCCGAGGTAGTGATAACCACTGCGCCACACGAACTATTAATTAAGTAGGTCAGTTCGATATTTATGTGCCCCTAGTATACTTAATTACTTTGACATAAATAATTACCTTTTGTTTAGTTCTGATACACCTCACATGTACATTTATATTTGA
Organism: Pseudoips prasinana; assembly: GCA_951640165.1. Classification (NCBI taxonomy): domain Eukaryota; kingdom Metazoa; phylum Arthropoda; class Insecta; order Lepidoptera; family Nolidae; genus Pseudoips; species Pseudoips prasinana. Next base: position 22,911,584 of record OX621243.1, read on the forward strand.
ATGTTTCGTTGTTATATCTGAATGTTTTACTACCTATACATGTCATCATCATCATCATATCAGTGCTGGACAAAGATGGAAGGCCTATGATAGGCACAATTGCCGGTCTTGCGGTCTCTGTATCCAGTATCACAAGATCATTGGTCTTGTGAGGCCTTGTCTTGTGGGGCCTGCTCACGCTGCGTCTTCCGGTTCGTAGTCACCACTCAAGAATCTTTCTGCTCCAGCGGCCGTTGTTCTACGCGCTATGTGCCCACTTACACTTCAGCTTGGCAATTATTCAGTATATGTCGGTTATTTGGTTCTTGTAAGCAGTTGCTCTTAAAAGTGTAAAATAAAATAAATAAACATAAAATAAAGTGCTAAATGGGTTTTTCAAACTACGTATAAGTGATAAAACTAATGATTGTTCACATCTGAACCGCTTGCAACCAATTACGTTCACTAGTCGGTAGGCAGACCAATTAGCGAAGTTAGACAATTTAGGATGGATTACCATTTAGTGGTGATGTGAAACTTGCCATACGTACTTTGCAGGCTACGCTTAAATGTCAAATCAAGGGTACATGACAAGAGGTTGGTTATCACTAATCAAAAACCTTTAAGAGGATTATAGGAGTGTATGTTAAGATGTTGTAATCTCACAAACGGATGAACTAATAAAATGTAAGAGTGCATGCACATGGCTAATTACGCACTGTCCAGGCTTTCGACTAAATACAACTAAATTATATACTCTGAAACTCAAGAAAATAATACAAAATACACCCTTATTGCGAAATAATGTTATGAGTATGACAACAGTCAGATTCGTTTAATCCCACAAGTTTTCAGCTATCGTTAACTTTCTTAAAACAAACTATATCGATTTTGACTACATTATGAAGAACCATATTGATTCGGAAACTACTCAACTAGTCAACTACTTTGACTCCTAAAAAATCAATGAAATTATTAAAAATATGCTTAAAACAAAACAATCGTTAAGTATTGCCACTTAAGTATTTATATGTCAGTTTTTCAAAACTGTCAAAAATGTTCTAATTATTCAGTTCTTTACCTTTTCACTTTCACTTTAATACTGTGTACTGCAAAACTGTGGTAAATTAGTCAGTTCTTAGCTATTTAACAGTTTTATTATAACACTTTAATATATAACTATTTAAAAGTAGTATACTTATTTCCAAAAAAAATCAAATTACAACACAATCTTGTAATTGTTTAAGTAGTGTAGTAATTAAATTTCGTGTAATATTTTATCCAGATATATATAACAAATCGTCCGGATTCATAAAGATACTCACACGGCATTTTTATTAGTATCTAAAGACTGCGCAAACCAACATTATTTGCTTTTATCTAACTTCCTACTAATATTCCCTATTATTATTATAACTACGAAAGTTTGTAAGTATGGATGTTTGGATGTCTGTTACTCTTTCACGCAAAAACTACCGAACGGATTTTGAGGATACTTTGTAGTAATCTACTATATAAAAATAAGTCGGGTTTTCCTTCCTGACGCTATAACTCCAGAACGCACGAACCGATTTCCACGGTTTTGCATTCGTTGGAAAGGTCTCGGGCTCCGTGAGGTTTATAGCAAAGAAAATTTATAAAATTTAACGCGAGTAACACCGCGGGGCACAACTAGTATAGCTCATATATCTGAATCACACATAGACAATCATAAAGTTTAACGTGGGTACAACCGCAGGGCACAAGTAGTATTTAAACAATACAATAAATCAGAACACAAGCATACGGGCCATTTGATGGTAAGTGCTTAGCGTAACCTATAATTCGGTACAGGTATTTACTATAGAGTATTTGAAATATTTAAAAGATTTTTTGTAAAATTTTGTGGTTCATAACCGCAACCGTTTCACTACAAAATGTAATGTAATTGAGGTACAAGTTTGCAGTACAAATTAATGTAAATAAATTTATGCAAATTGTCTTAACGATGTCGTGCAAAATCTGACACCGCTGTTTTTGTACTGTACATGCTTCTTTACAATAGAGGCGTTTTTAGTACAGTTAATTTTCATTTACTTAAATTTAAGCGTTTTTACATACATGACAGTAAATGCAGCGAAAGAGGTGTGCAAGGATCATGACAAATGGAAGTCCGTTGTATCTGCCTATCCCTCTGGGAAACTCTATGTATGTATCTTTAAATAAGTTTGTAAACTTATTTATAATGACAGAGTCATGTATTCCGTAAGCGAAGCCGATGAGTAAAAAACCACGAGTTATGTTCCAACACAAGTATTATTAATTACTTTCTGGGGCTGTTTCATTCACATTTGCTGATGTAACCATTTGAGACACAATAAACATTTTTCATTTTTCATGTCTTATCCTGATTATAAAAGATGAATATATTTACAGAACTCCATCCTCATTATCATCACCATATCAGCCGAAGGACGTCCACTGCTGGACAAAAGTATCGTCAAGGATCTCCACAATGACCACTCTTGTTACCTGCATCCAGCGGCTTCGACGACTGACCACATATTTGCTGTGTTCTTAAAGTTATGCCTATATATCAAAATAAAGAACACTACCTTTCCTCTTTACCTCAGATATATGTATTCTATACAGTTAATTATTTTAAATTGTGTATGTATTTATGTATATGTGTATTTTGTTCGTATGTATGTATATCATCCTACACACTCATATCTTCCTCTCTTCCAAAATCTCCTCTTGCAGGTCTACTGGAAGAGATTTTTTTAGAAATTAGTAGTACCGGGAAATAGCTAAACGTTTGAGCGACGCTTCCCATGATCAGAGGGCTGGTCTATTCTTGGGTCAGAGGATCAGCATTGCCATCCAGCGTGGCAATGCGGCCAGCTTTCTGGGCACTTTTCCCATAAGAGATGCGGAGGGATTATTGGACGCCTTTTAGGGTAATTAGTGTATCTGTAGTTTATCTAATTTTTAGCTTATAATTTCATTTTATTTAATTTTATTATTTACTATTGAATAAAGAAATGGATGTTTTAAAAAAAAAGTAGTACCTTTGTACAATGTCTTCTCTTGTTTTTTATTCTTTCTTTCTTTTATACGTTTAGTGTGTACATAAATTTGAAAATAAATAAATAAATACTGGTTATGTTGCGGTTAAACTTATTGATGCGAATTCTGTAAATAATAATATGAACTGATTTCAGAAAACAAAAAACACTGCAGCTTAAGTTAGCCACGTAACGGTCAAATAAAATACTGTTTATAAAACCTAAAACAGGTTCCAACTTTTCCATACATAATTCCACATTTGTGTTCCATTAATGTCGAAGAGTCGGCGGGCTCTGCCACGATGCTCACGCAGCTAAAAATATTTTTTTACTAACACTAGTTTATAAGTTGTCATTGTAACTAACACATATGGAATTTATTCTGAATTAAATTATTATTATTAATTATTTATACATATATTTCAATATTTATAACCTTCTTATTTTGAAGTGAGACAAAAATCTGTTAAATCCTTGTAATTATATTGTATCTTTAAAATTTTCCAGAATAGCATCGAACGCGTGATGTATGTTATGTAACCATGACACGTAAAACACTGGCACTAATATAACACCCTGTTATTATTAACAATTCCGAATTAGTCACATTCACCGTACCATATTATTATAGAATTAATGGAACACAATGCCACGTTTGTGTTCCATTAATTATAGTAATAGGTTAATGCTTCTGGAATATTCAGTATTTGATGAATTCCAGGCTTAATTTCAATCCATATCTCCTAAAAAGTATAAAATTGATTAATCCATACTAGTTTCTAAACGAAGAAAATATATATTTATTATAATAGCTGAAACTATAAAACCAGTTATTTTTATTCTTAACCGTTTCTAAACATCTGTCTGCTTTACCAAAATTCTCGTTAATTAAAAACATCGCAAGAACTCTAAGTAAACTCATTTGTGTTTACTCTATTTTCCATTATATTATTAGCCATAAAACGTACGTTAAAATATTTCTTACAACCTCTTGTTATTTTCAAGTTTCCCAAAGCGTCTTTGCAATGGATTCAACAATTTAAGACTTCCTTAAGAACAAGAAAATATTACATTTCCTTTAAACTTTGGTGCCACGCACTCTGGAACTTTATCGGTGTCTTTTTCGGAGCCCGCGGGGACGAAATTTACACCGATTAAATATTTCCGAAATAATATTATTATTTCGAGGTAGTCAGTAGAATCAATATACAGTATTTTAGGCGACCAGTGCTTGCTACACAAATGATTACTTAAAATCAGTATAAAATTAAGACAGAAATTAAATTTCTAGAAAAATCAATAAACATACCAAGTGAGCGGCGAGTTACGTTACGATCGATGATGTTACATAAATCGAAAGTAGGAATGTCGATTTCAAATATATAGTAGTGTATAGCTGTGCCCTGCGGTTTCACCCACATTAAATGAATAAATGATAACCTATATGTTATTCGGATATATTAGCTATATTACTACAAAGTTTCATCAAAATCCGTTCCGTAGTTTTTGTGTGAAGGAGTAACAAACACCCGAATAATCCATACTCACAAACCTTCGCACTTATAATATTAGTCCTGAACAACGGATTTTTTTTATGCTGAATTGGTTTGCGCTTGACCACGATCTCGCCTGATGGTAAGTGAAGATGTGGTCGAAGATGGACCGCGCGTACCCATAAGATGCCTGTTCACTCTAGCCTTGAATAAACCCATGTTGTATGAGTCTGGAAATATGTCGTTCGGGAGGAAGCAAAGCGCTTCGTACGGCAGAATGGGATGTCAACAACAAAGCGGTGAAAACCCTCCCGACGCCTAGTAGTCCGATGAAAAAAGGGGGAAGGAGGGATAAGTTCATGGAGGTCTTGAGCGCATTCTCCATGAAATAGCCTATAGAAAACCGATAAGCTTGCAACCTGACGCCTATGATCCAAGCTTTGCAGCTTTTTATTTGTTAGGTCTCTGTCATCGATTATCCTGCGATATTATTTGATGACATTGTTGCCACCTAATTGATTTATAGGACTTCATTTGAAGCGAATATGATATGGGCTATATATTTTAAATGAATTTTTGCCTGGTGGTAGATGGTAAAGTAAAAGTAAAAAGTATTTATTTGACACTAGTTAAAATACATTCACAGGTGTAAGGTTTAGGTTTAGGTCTTTCCAGATTAAGTCACTCATGCCCTATAATTACAAGCTTCACATTTGTTCAGTCGTACAAAGAAAAATCTCGTAATTCGCAATTTTTTCCTCTGTTCTTGTTGACTTGGGTCTCTCGTTTCTCAAACCAGTAGACTCGAATCAATAACTGTTTGGGTGCCCCAAATCTAGTTGTTCTGAGTGTGGTGGGAATGGTTTTTATCCCTTAACTGCACCTTTTAAAGTTCTTCACGATAGATGGATTTATTTGCGTCATTTCTTTTTTACGCGCGTAGTCTTTGAGTGAGGGATAATTGCTTATTTATTTTCAAAATGTGTTATTTATAATGTTACACACATAAATTTTAAAAACCCCATCCTTCTAATGGAAAGTAATTTATCTTTGTACGGTAGTATTACACCCACATGCCTCGGAAAGCAGATAAAGACGTCAGTCCTATACCTGACTTCTTTTAGATCGTGACGGCTAGCGATCTATCGCTATTTATATCGCTACGATAACTATTGCTAGCCGTCACTGAAGAAACAACCTCACCGCCGCGCCGTCACGACCTTAAAGAACTAGCGGTGTGTGTGTGTGTGTGTGTGCGTGCGTGCGTGCGTGTGTACGGGCGTGAGTGCGTGCCTACGTGCGTGCGTGCGTGCGTACTTTGTTATAGATGGTATGGCAAAGATTCTTAGTATGGTGCCACTTAAAAAAGGTGGTATTGATTGTTGGAATAGGTACTCGAAACGTACGGCTTTGAATAAGTATATTAAAATCTGTGGAATTTTTAATTTCATTATGCATGTTGCCGCTTTTAACATATAAATCTGTCGCACTCTAAGTACTTTACAAGTTTTGTATACTTCGTCTGTAGAGAATCGGAAAGGCTTTTTTAACAAGAGTTTGAGGACTGCTCGTTGAGCTCTCTCAAGTTGGATCATTTTTGTCTTGGCCGCACCACCCCAGGCCAGTGTACAGTAGTAGAATATTGATTGGGTGATGGCTTTGTAAACCATAACCAGGGTTATTTTGTTTGAACATTACGTAGTGATTTTAAACACGTTTACCCCGTATATTATATTATGCCTCACCGCAGGACTATATTATGTAAAACTTAACTTATAATAATCTGTATTCTATACCTACCTATTATATAAACCAAAGGCGGGTTAGTTACACAATTTATAACTCAAGAACGGCTGGAGCGATTTTATGATCTGTGATTTGTTAGTTCTGTCTCCGCCCCGAATAGCAGCATAACTAATAAATCAAATGTTTGAAATACATTTTGTATACAATATGCCATAGATTGCATACAAAATGTATGCATTACGTTTTATGAAATGTTGTGAACGATTTCACAGATTTAAATGGAATAATAATTAATTATTTAGTTTGAATCAGCGTTGAGAAGTTTCCTCGCGTATTTGAAAAGAAAGTAAATAACAAAAAAGTAATACGTTTTTACATAGGTATCATACTGATACAAGTCAGTTATAACTGCAGTCATTAGAAATGGCTGGAACGATTTTCATGAAATATTGTGGGTCTGTTTGTGCCCCTCGATCGGTTAGGATCACAATTTGGTCCCGGTTGGTGGCAATAAGATCAAATTGCATTATTATTTTTTTAGGGCAAGACAAAAAGGATAGTTTGTAAACAAAAATAAACAAAATTAAGATTTCGAAGTGGGGTGGGAGTTTGTTTATACAAGGTGTAATATGAACTAAAGGAGGAGTGAATTGGAATCTGAACATCAATTTACAAAATTGACCATTACAAGATTAACTTTCCATAAAAAATGACAATTAGCTCAAACATTTGGCATGGGCAGCTCAAAAATGTAAATGTGATACTAACTGGTAGAATTCATTCCATAAATTTTGTCAATTATTTATATTACACCCTATATATGTGGAGATTAGGTAAAAGGGATTTGAAAAATGTGATTTTATGTACTTATTTGGGATGAACATAACATATACTGTACCCGGAAAAAGGTGACGAGTCCAAATATGCCCTTGTCAAATAACTTGTAATCTAAGCAACGGATATAACGAGGCGGAAGTTTAAATAATATCATCATCAGGTTGAGTTACTTATTTGACAAAAAAATAAAAAAAGCATTTTTTTTTATATATAAGAGGGCGACAAACGAGCACGTGGGTCACCTGATGGTAAGTGATCACCACCGCCCATGGACACTCGCAACACCGGCGGTCGTGGGTGCGTTGTCGGCCCTTATAAAAGTAAGCAAGCGAGTGTTGCTGGCCCTTCCCCCACCCCGATGAGCTCTGGCAACCTTACTCACACACAGAAACAGAACATTAAGTTATGAATGTTATTATTAAGGAATGTCTTCTGTAAGGTGGTGGTACTTCCCCAGTCGGGCTGCTCTTTGAGCGAATCAATGCAGTGCCCTACCTCTCTTAATTATACTATATATATTATATGAATACAAAAATCTAAAGAAACATTAAAAGTTTCAAATACCTAATTATAGTTTGTACAAAATATAGCCATATTGTAAAAATAGTACATAACTCATTCCCTTTCCTGATCTCCAAACATAGTAATAATATTAGAGAAGTTTACCATATCATATAGGGTATAAATCACTATACATATTATACAAGAATTACCTCCCCAATAGAATTTACATACCTCCTGTGTCTGTAAGGTCTGTTTAACCGGAACTGTGTTCGCAGAAACCGCGATTGGGTTCAATTTGTGGGTCACGGGTACAATATTAAGTAGAATATACGTTTATTATTCACCGCAATAAGTATAGCTTTGATACAGCCGATCAGGGTTAATAAACCGTGTATATATGACTGTAATTCAAGGAAAGTATCTGAACGGGAATAAACCAATAAAAAAAGGGTAAAACTAACTTATTGCAGGTAAGACACTTTAAACAGGAATAATATCCACTTGATCCAATTGTCTTTGCCATTGTTAAAGGAGACTAGCCAGCTACGTGGGAAATGAGCAAAAGTATACGTCTTTGTATATTTCAAAAGAAGTTCCTTGTTAGTGTATAGTGGACCTGTGCCAGTATTAGTTTCCTAGTGGTACTTTTTTTTGATAAAGCATAAAAGCAGGGAGAATGCCTATGCATGCCACCCGCTGCAACCGCATACAGTGTGTGCGGGTGAGTAAGGCGGACTCGCAAATTATTAATTATATTAAACCTAGCCTGCCATGTTGACTTCTATAGGCGCCTGATGGGAGGAGCCCCGCGAACGCGGGAATGCTACTCCGGTGCCCCCATTTTGCGCCATGTCCCAAATGGTCGGGACACGTACCCGTAGGGCGCTCTCGATTGCATCTGGTAGGGGACCTACTCACGCAGCGTCTTCCGGTTCGTGGTCACCACTTAAGAACCTTTCTGCCTTAGCAACCGTTAGTTCTACTAGCTTTATCAACTCAACACGTTTCAGGAATTGTTTAACAGTTTAAACTTATTTTATGAAACCGCAAAACTTAATATTTATCTATGTACCTATCCGCTTTTATATTTAGTTGCAATGTTAAAATCGTGATGCGGAAGTTTTTGATAATGAATGAAAGCGAAACACAACCAACTCGTAGCGCGCACCAGAACAAAGTGCCGGTCCATTCGGTTGGTCTACCTATCAAACGTCACCGCTTGGTGTTGCCGCATAAATAATTAATATAAATAAATGATATTATTGTTTAGTAGATATATTTAAAAAAAATATTAGCCAACCTATAATTTAGTCAACAAATAATTTGGCTATAATATGTTTGAACTAGGTACAATACAATTAACTGGGTATGATAGAATAAATTAGGATACACATACAGCGTTACGGTATCTATAGATAAGTTCGAAATTGTATTTGGTTTCTAATTACACACTTAATTAATATCACGTAATCAAAAAAAATTCACTTGTTATCACTTAGGTACTATGCCACAAAATTGGTCAATGCCCTTTCGTATTATATTACCTATTTATTGCATGGGACTGCCCATATGATAAATAACATAATATAACAGGGCATAGTGGGCATCATGATGACTTGGAAAAGGAACGAAGGGCGTTGTCAGTGAGAGCGAACATGTTAGCTCGCAGGTTTGCACGGTGTTCAAGGACAGTAAAAATCACTCTTTTTAGAGCCTATTGCTCCTCATTCTACCCGTACTCCTTGTGGGCTAACATTACTCAAAAATCTAACAACGCTCTTCATCCAATACAACAACGCGTTCAGGGTGCTGTTGGGTCTGCCACGTTTCTGTAGCGCATCGGGCATGTTTGCTGAAGCCAGAGTTGACTGTTTCTACGCCACAATGCGCAAACGGTGTGCATCCCTGGTGAACAGGATTTGTGGCCACTCTAACAGCATTCTGGCCATGATCGCAGGATTTGACTGCCTATATATGAATCATTGCTGCGCTCTTTCTCACGGAATGGGGCATCAGTGATTCATGTATTCCACTAAACACAATCTTAGCTATATTTTTACTAACATAGAATAAGTCTTATGTATTACTAACAATTTTGAGTCTTTGGTTACTTTAATGAATAACTTTATTATATTATATATTATAGTTACGCTGGTCTAAGATTTGTTCAAGCCGCCCCGAAGGCCTCTGACATTGCTGAGGCTGTTGTGACTACAACTGGGACCGACAGCTTAACGTACCCTCCGAAGCACGGAGATTTTCAGAAATTAAAACACTTTGGTGGTCACCCATCTATGGACTGACAGCGGTCCCAGTTTGCTTAACATCGCCGATCAATTATCGGTGCGACCATCTAGCTGTGAGCACCTCTGTAATATTAATACACATAAACGAATACTTTATCAACATTTATTTCAACGTACATTCGAAAATGAGATGGCAATATAACTGCACAAACTTATTTATTTATGAACCATCAAAAACACAAAGAGATGTTCAAAGCGAAATTGTGTGTGACTGCTTTCCAGAACAGCATTGCCGATATAAAAAGGTACGGCCGGATTTCAGAGTTCCGCAACCAATGTATACAATACCCAAGTTTATATATATTTAAAATAGGGCAAAATATTACTTTTACTGGTATATTTGTATTTGTAATTATTATATTGAGTAGTATTTTGTTTCATTTGACCTGTATTTTCAAGGACTGTGTCCTTCATTAGTATTTATATCTACGTAAAAGATTTGTGGCTCAGTGAATTTAATAACAGTGTAAGTATATGCCAATCCTACTTATATTATGAATGCGCAAGTTTGTGAGTGTGTATGTAGGGATGTTTGTTACACTTTCACGCAAAAATTACCAAACTGATTTTGATGAAACTTTGTAGTAATCTAGCTTATTATTATAAATTTTAACGCGGATAAAACCACGGGTCTCACCTAGTACAGGATATAAGGCAATTATTAAAACTTATTTAAATTACTTTGTTTTTCAATCACGTATGAAAATATTTAACCAAAACGTTTATCGCTAAGACCAGCCACAACTTTCTGACGCGATTAAACTTGTTTTTATAGAATAGAATAGAAAATTTATTTTTTCAAGTAGCTATGACTCATATATGATACTAAAACTTACAGCTATGTTAGTAACATACATTATTATAACTCTGCAACCGTCATCCCTGCGACAAGCTATGGGAGACGGCACAGGAACGACTTATGTAGGCGCAGTCCAACCTACTTGCAATCATGTTTAGGATACTGTTAGAGCTGGTCCGCACCAGAGAACCATATCGTTTACACATTGTTGTATAAAAACAATCTACATGTGCATCTGGGAACATTCCCGACGCACTACAGAAACGGGGCAGCCCTACCAGCACCCTAAACGTATTGTTGTATGTCAACGTTTATCTTTTTTTATTTTTAGTGACATATAATAACGATTGTGGACATTTAGAGCGTGAAATCTAATTGCCTAAAACCTTGTATAATAATGATAACATGAATTTGTTACGAATGTCCATTTTTTAGTCTCAGGATATTGGGGCAGGAGTGTATCTTATTTTCCAGGGACATCCACGCAGAGAAACGAGAATATTTTCAAACTGATTTAAAAAGTGTGTTACACGTATACCTTCCATATAATAAAAAAATGCCTAAACTGAAAACATATAGTATACAATATTAATATCCTGGGACATTATTCACCCACGACCATCTGATCCCAAACTAAGCAGAGCTTGTACTATGGAAACCAGATAACTGATATACTACATATTTTATATTGTAAATATATATGTACTTATATAGATAATAACACTCAGACTTAATATAATTTTGCAATGTATAATGAATTAGTGTTGTAACTGTGAGTTACAATATTAATAAGGTAGTTACTTGTAATTTTAATAACATCCTCCTGTCGAGCTTTTTGATATTACGGGCAATGTAAACGTAGATTGGCTATCCGCGTGAGTATTTAATAGAGCATTAATATCAACCCTATATTAGGTGCACTTCACAACTAGATATAATTTTACGATGCATATTATATGAGTGTTGTAACTGTGAGTTACAATTAATTATTAGCTATCCATGTGGGTACCTACCTAATAATGCGTAAATATCACACTTAAATAAGATGAACGACGCGACTAGATATAATTTTATAATGCATATTATATAAGTGTGACTTACAATTAATTAGATGCTTATTTGTAATTTTATAAATATCCTCCCAGCAAGTTTTTATGATATTACGGGCAGTCTCAACAGAGATTAGCTATCTACTTGGGTATTTAATAGTGCATAAGTATCAAACCTTTAATTAGGTGCCCTACACGACTAGATATAATTTAACAATGTATAATATGAGTGTTAACTTAACACTCATAATATATGAGTGTTGTAACTGTGAGTTACAAATAATATGGTGCTTATTTGTAATTTTTAAAATGTCCTCCTAGCAAATTTTTGGATATTACGGGCAGTCTCAACATAGATTAGCTATCCACGTCGGTATTTAACGGTGCATAAGTATCAAACTTAAATTGAATGTACTGCACGACTAGATAGTATAATTTAACGATGTGTAATATATAAGTGTTGTAACAGTGAGTTACAATTAATTATTAGCTATCCATGTGGGTACCTACCTAATAATGCGTAAATATCACACTTAAATAAGATGAACGATTAATAAATTACTTGTAATTTTAATAATATCCTCCTGGCGAGTTTACGGATATTACGGGCAGTCCTAACTGAGATTATTTATCCGCTTGAGTATTTAATAGTGCATATGTATCAACCCTAAATTAGGCGCACTCTCTATTCTTTTACTATTTACGTAATTGAAACACTTGACCCATTTCATTAACTAAATACTATCCAATAATAAACACCAAACTACAAGCAAACTTTTCGTGTCGTGAACCGGAAAATCATCTACCAATGTTGTTGTATGAGTTTGGCACGTTCTCTTGTTTGACATTGCTCGTAACTTTACATTACATTTATGTTAACCATGTTCGTCATTATATGTTTTAAGACTTACATCATTAAGTATTATTGATTAATGTAGGTGTGTATGTGGTTTCCGACATAGAAAGAATTACAGGGCCATCTCATACCATCCCGCCGGTGTCGTAAAAGGCGTAGGTGATACAGCCACGCCACCTGTGTGTATTATAACTGCCACCTAACTGCGGTCGCCAACTCCCATGCCAAGTGCAGTGACTAAGGCAAATCCCTCTTAATGGAAACGTTTTAGAAACCTATGGGGGAGGCCTATGTCCAGCAGTGGAAGATATGATGATGATTATGTATATACAAGGTGTAACATTATTTAAGGATTTCAGAAAATATATGCGATAAAACAAACCGCACGGACGGAGTAATTAATTATATGAACGAAGTTTTGGAACGAAGTTCCTTACCGCGCGTTGTGAAAGGGGGCTAGACGGAAAAAAATCTCACGAAAAGTTGTCACGACACTTTTTACAGCTGTGCGGCGTGCGCATGTTTCTCTGTCTGTCTCTCTCTCTCTCTCTCTTATAGAAAGCAAGCCAGATATTTTCATTTCTATTTCGCATTGAACAGTGTGGTGTCGCGACGATTATTTTTGTTGAGTGTATACAGGTTTTTTGTGCATAATAAATAATAAGAAATAACCTCGTTCCATCCGTGTGTCCCTTGACACCTCTCGAGTTTAGTTTTTTTAAAATTTTATACTATCCACTATGTTTATGTACTGCATTGTGAGCTTGACAAGTACTAGTGTATGTTAATACCCAAGTGCTGAATAAATTTCATTTCATTTCATTTCATTAACATAGATACTGAACATAACTGAAGGAGTGCTATTTACTCATAAAATAAACATATTAAAGAAAACCCGTTTGTGAAACACCATTTTTTTTTGGCTTCTCATACAAAATTCTACATCGAAAGGTTATTCGTGCATGTAAATTTAAATGCTTTTAGAGTATAATTTGAATTATAGACAAATTAGGCTCTGTAAGTTATGTTATATCTATACATTTTAAATCACTTTTACTAAAAACAAACGTTATTAAGCATACCGAGTTTTATTTAACACGTGTTATTTTACTGTAGTTTCAGATTTTTTGTGTAGTTACAGATTAGTTCGGTTTTGATACAAATAACATAATCTGTGGAAAACGATCACAGGCTAAGCTTCACCGCTCGTAGTATAACTATGACAGTGGCACTTGAATCATTTCTATACCCAACATTTGGATACATGCGCCAACAAAAATTCCATTCGATAGTCTATTGAATTGAATCCACAGGCATATCCTATTCAATAGAGAGCCTTTCACCGAGTTTCGTTTAACAGGTTAAGGGTTGTGAACAGTACATCCCTCGATTTGAATCTTTATGGTTACTTACATAGAACTGATTTTATTTACCATTTTTTATAGCCGTATTTCGAGGAGTTCATAACATATCCAATTGCACTCTCTGACTGAAAAACTTTCAACAAGAATAAGCTTGCCGTGTAGCACTTTGAACATGGCTGGTGTATATGCTCTTTGATATATGTATACCGAGTCAAGAGAACATCTTTAGTTGAAATGCGTTTGAAATTCACTGTATACATATATTTGAATTTGATATCAAGTTAATGAACAATTCTCCGTTGTACGTGTACAGTATTTGACTGCCTCGCAGGTCTAGCGGTAACGTGTTCATCCGCAGCTAATGAGGTCCCGGGTTCATATCCCGGGTTGAGGCAAAAAGTGATTTTGGAATTTTTCCGTATAAAGATTTTTTTCAGTATCAGCCTGAAGTCTGGTAGTTGGCGGTATTACACCCCCGTGCCTGGGAGAGCAAGTAGTGCCGTCGGTCCTGTACCTGAACTCTTTCCGGTCGTGTCGCCAGTCGTCCTATGGGATCATGAGGATGATGGAATAGAAAGTGCTCCTGTATTTGCGCACACGCTTGTGCACTATAATATATGTTCTGCGCAATTGGCTAGTCTCCATTGAGACTGGCCGCCGTGGCCGAAATTCTGTAGGGAGGACATTACTATTATTATTACAGCATTGTATCCTCAAATTAGATGAATAGGGGACTAAAAAGGAGAAGACCCCTTGTTGGTTTAGTTTGATTTTTCCTTCCATGATGTTCTTTATTAAGTTGTCATGTCGTACCAGGTGGAGTTATTTGTGTGAGAAACTATAGAAAATCAAAAAGATTAGATGCTCTTCAATTTTGTATAGTTTTCAATAAAAACTACCTTATTCATAGACAAATACCGTATCCTTTCTCAAGTAGGGCAAATGGACCATCCTAATTTATCCTGAAACCGGGTCGTTCCGGTAACTTACATATAAATTGGCAACTAATACAATAATCGCTACCAATTGTATCGGGAATCGGTCTCCATGAAACTATACTTTGAATATTTGATGTCACTTTCATGTTTACATAGTTACGGAACTACATACATACATAGACTCACGCCTGTTTCCGAGAGGGGTAGGTAGAGACAACGGATTTCCATTTGTCTGATCTTTGCACACCTCTTTTGCCTCGTTTACTGTCATTATATTCTTTATGCATGCTCGCTGGTTTAGGGTACTTCTGACCTAGACTTTCTTGAGGACGTCTCCGATTTGATCAGAGAATGTTCTACGAGGTCTTGCCCTTCCGGTTGTCCCATTCACACAGGCCAGGTATACTTCTCTTGTCAATCTTCTTTCATTCATCCATTCTAAATGCCCAAACCATCTCAGCATATCTTTTTCTATCTTTGTGACTATATTCTCTTTCACAGCACAACGCTCTCTTACATCAGTATTTCGTATTCTGTCTCTCAAAGTCACACCACACATACTTCTCAGAGTTCTCATTCTCATTATACTGAACTCTCTGCAAATAATCCAGTTTCAACCTTGACATTTATAAGGAAAGGAGGCAAGGATCTCATATGAGAAATATTAAGGCTTACCGATCGCCAACAGCTGACGCGGGCACGCGTGCCTGGACAAAATATACCGTATAACCTTCTTCACCTTGGAAATGTCACTTATCTAAACATTTTAATAATATTATTTTACGAAAAGTGAACATCTATTGTAGAAACGTTTTATTCTGTTACAATAAAACTGTCGTCTTATTGTATTGACCCAGTTTATCCTACTAATATTTTAAAGGTGAAAGTTTGTGAGTGTGTATGTTTGTTACTTCTTCAAGTCAAAACGGCTCAAGCGATTTTAATAAAATTTGGTATGAAGTTAGCTGACATCCTGGATTAACAAAGAGTCTATAATTTATAAAGAAAGAAATATTGGTACTCACTTACTTACACGTACAAGGACCAACTGAATCTTGATATAGATTGTCTTACCTAAAAAAGAACGGGCAAGTATTGCTATAAATATTTATAAAACTTCTGGCTCATAACCAGTTGCACTCACCGGTCCGTAAGTGATCGGTGAGGGAGGGTACCTAGGCGCGCGGTCACTCCATAGATGGGTGACCGTCAAAGTGGCTTAATTTCTGAGTGTCTCCGTGCTTCGTAGGGCACGTTAAGCCGTTGGTTCCGGTTCCTATTGTGAGAAGACAGTCCTTAAGCTATGTCAGAGGCTTACTGGGCTGCTTAAACAACTCTGACACCAGGGTGTATAACCACTGCCCATACGATACAGAAGAAGAAAACTGCTAAATTAAGAATTTTACTCGCGCAACCTGAGCGTTAAATAGTTAATTATTTTGTTCACATACCTCTTGTAATCAGACTCTCATTTAAATTAGATTATTTAAGATTTTTGATGATTTAATTCGAACATTTAGGAAGATCGCTCTAATGAATTTAAAACAAACCATGCGGCATGATTATAACTTGTTAAATTTGTTATTAAAATAATTTACTACAATCAATATTTTACAATACCTCTATATTTATACCTCTATTATTAAGATCAGCCGGGGTAGATTTTTCCTTAAACGTATACTAATAATAATTATATTTAGTAATGGTGACGATTACCAGTGCATATAATACTGATTTGTATTCATGGTACCGTTTATAAGGAAATTAAAGAAATACATACGTCTTATTGTTATAAAAGATAGCGCATTTGCATTGCGTCTTAAAACTGAAAAAATGCAAAAAATGGTCATCTCTTCGCAAATAATTTGAACGGTTTCAGAAAACTAAATGGTAAGGGACAATACCGTACAATACTATATTAACTCTATGGAAGCTATATACTCTTTGAGCCAATATGCGGGTCTCAGCTCTCTTAATTATCTACAGTTGGAAGGCCGTTATAAGAACGGCCTTCCAGCCCTATTAGCATGACAGAGACTCGAATCACTCTACTACGTTTGACAAATGAATTAACTGAGAATTGTTTGCTATGATGTCTCATAGCAAAACAATCTGTGTGTTTTGGAGATAAAAACAAATCGTATGCCGTGACTGAATTAGTTAAAACTGATGCTATAGATACTTCTGCTGTTTGGCGACGGCATAGAATATCATCACCCCATCTCATCCCATGGGGGTTGTAGAAATCGTAAATAATGAAATGAAATAATAAAATTTATTCAGCACTTGGGTATTTACATACACTTGTACTTGTCAAGCTCACAATGTATTACGTAAACACAGTATTTAGAGTAACAAAATATTTTAAATTAGTCCGTCCGTGTGTTCTGTCGTGCGTGCGTAAGAGGGAATACCTACCAAAGAACGGGCAGCAGCGTTTTTTTGTGAACTATCACCATGTAACTGCGATCACCAAACCGTCTGCCAAGCGTGGCATTGGCGTGGCAGTGGCGTGGTGATGATGTTAATGCTTTAGAAAACTGACATATTTATTTTATTTACTTTGTTAGTTTATTTATTTTACTTGAAAGGTTTTATTAGGTTTCATTATTACACATTCTTTCAATAACCATTAAATTCGACTATTCACATCTGCCGAAAAAGTATGGCAGTCACGGCATATACCCTCATTTTTATGATCAAGTGGTAGAACGGAAAAACAAAAAAGGAGCCTATTTTTGAAATATTTTAGTTAAAAATGGAGTTAGCTGACAACCTGGATTAACACATAGGCTATAATTCATAAAGTTTAACGCGGGTAAAACCGCGGGGCACAGCTAGTATTTTTATAAATCTTATTTTGAATTAGAAAACGCCTTGGCTCACGAGGCCTTAGGTAATCGTCCAAATCATAGTCATATTCAGCAAACTGAGGAAGGTCGCTGAAATTACTTTAATAAATATGAAATTAAACGTAGGTGGTACTTAATAATACTAATATAAATTAGCCATAATGCACTTTAGCTCGTAAATTTGATAGTATATATAGTATGCCACTGAGCTTTTATTTGGAGGTCACGTTAAGCAAAATAAATATAGGGTAATCCGCATGGAAATAAAGAAGCTGAAAAGTATTTTTTGCCAGCCACTAAACGCCATGTTTGAAAACTAAAGCTGATATCTAGAACGTGCTTAGATTTGCTCTGATATTACTAACGAGCTGAGACAAAAATATACCTACTTACAATTCGTAACGCTAACCAAAGTGCGAACCAAGCTTAACGACGGGGTAGTATCAATATCTACTAAAACAAGTACACACAAAATTGTACTTTAATATTTATTATAGAACGGTGAAAACACGAAATTGTTAGTTAAAGAATAGACTAACTCACAATTTCGTGTTTTATTCAACGCAGAATATATTGACGCTTCACCGTCGCGCGCGTCGATAAGGAAGCCTTAAAGCAAAATGTCACCCATATTGAAGTTGACAATCGGGTCTCCCATTGACCATAGTGACCTTGATATAATAAAATATCAGCAAGTAATTGTTATATCGTAAAAAGGCTTATAAACGTAGAAAAATGTACAGTATGTTTCAACTGCTAGCTGGTGGCATTGGCTCTTAAATAAGCTGGTTCGGGAGTATTTTGTTAATGATATTTCTATTGTTTTACTTAATTTGTTTTACTTAATTTGCAGAAGTCGACCCGAGGTAATATCTACCAGAGGAAGGGCAGTAGATTTTTTCTGAGTACTTTGACCATCATACTGCGATCGCCAACAAGATCTGCGTGGCGATTATGGCATATTCTCACAAGGTGAGTCTTGAGGGTGGTTTTCATCCAGCAGTGGACTTATTATAGCAGTTATGATGATTCTTTAGCGTGAGCCACACACGTGATATATCCGTATCTTTAGGTATAATTATTATTTTAGAACTACTTACTTAAAAAGATAATATCTTCCACTATTTAAACCACTGCACGTGTGGCGCAGCGGCTAAGACAGGTGACTCGCCGCTTCGTGTCGCGGGTTCGAGTACCGCGCTTTACAACTAGTTGTGTGACCCATAAATAGTTGTTCTGACTTTGGATGTAATTAGCGTCCGTCTGTTATATGTTTATAAAGTACTCCGCGACACAGGGATCAGATTCCTTAGTGCGGCGTTGTCATTAAAAGAAATAAAATAAATGAAAAAGAAGATATTACAGTAATTAGAAACCTTTACCTCAAACATTCATTTAATTTGTAGTATAATTTTCAATTTATAATATAAATAATTTTCTTAACACACATGCGCTTTCAAAAATAAATGATCACTTTTGTTAGGATCATTCGGCTAGAACTTTTATGACGTCTTCGTAAGTTAAGTTATTAAGAAAAACATATCTTGTTCCAAATCATATATTATCTGAGGTCAGACATGTTATTTAGGTCAAGGATAAAACTTAAAAATTGTTACAAGATATTGTTATGTTTTTCTAAATTGTGTCCTTAACCTACAAAATCGTCATAAAACTTCTGGCTGGATGACCGTTATAAAAGGAACTCGATGTAAAAGGACACAGGAACAGTTACTTTGTAGTCGATTATTTTGTAAATGGAGTGGAACTTTAGGAACCAGCAAAGCGATCTCATTATGATATAAATAAAAATGCTATTCAATGATAACCCGTTTGAGAGGATGTGCCAAAACTATATTTTTACGGTTCCGCACAACATTGTTAAAAAGGAGTTCTTATAGGTCGTCTTAATTCATTACTAATGTCGGAAATTTGAAGAGTATATATATATATATATTTATATATATATATATATATATATATAAATATATATATATAATTATCACACATTATTATAAAGGTGAAAGTTAGTGAGTCGGCTGGAGCGATTTTAATAAAATTTGGTATGGAGTTAGCACATGACACCTTGGATTAACACATAGGCTATAATTTATAAAGTTTAACGTGGGTAAAACCGCAGGGCATAGCTAGTAGTTAATATTAATTATGAATATTATTTAAATAGTGTTTTATATTGTTTAGGATAAACAATTTATTGTTTATGTATATGTGGAGGCAGGAGGACTTGAAGGCTCTTCACCACAACTCATCCTCTTATAATTTCATGGGTAGGTGAGGGCGGAACAGAAATAAATTACTTCAAATCACAATCACAAGAATCACGATTTAATTAGATGTTTAGTGATTACTACAATGTAAAATCAATCAAATGAAATCTTAAAATGTCGTGATGGTGAAGATTCTCAGCGATTCGTCACAAGGGTGGTGCGCGGGCGCTGTCTCGTTCAAAAGTGACTTCAAGATGGCCGCCTACACTACCATCGACAATGACGCTTCGCTAGGTTGACATTGACAGTCCTGTCAACCTGACGTTTGACGTAAACGCCGTCACGGCCGGACTGACGTACGACCGTCCTCGGGCGATTTATCTGAAACAAACTAAGATAACTGCATAGTCCGTTCGCTCATCCTGACTTAATAATTTTCATCAGTATACAAACACTAAAAACATTTAATAACTTGGACTAACCAGGCAAGTGTACCGCTTAGTCAACCGTGAGGTGTGACTCGGACTACACTTTAGTAAGACCAGTCGAGAAACGCATTAGATATCATAACTGGCTAGAATTTAGCCCAGACAGCACATTTTCGTTCTTGTGAACATCTAGACAAGCCAATCCTAACAAGGATGTGACCCGGACGACACAATTTGTCTTACACTTAGCAGGCAAGCAGCCAGAACAAGTCAGTCCTCCCGAGGGAACCGACTCGGACGACACAATTCGTCTCGGAAATAGCAAGCGATCATCCATGACAAGTCAGCCCTCTCGAGGCAACTGACTTGGACGACACAATTCGTCTCGGATATAGCAAGCGATCATCCATGACAAGTCAGCCCTCTCGAGGCAACCGACTCGGACGATTATTTAAGTATAGCGTTAAATCATGATATCATAACGTAAACGCAATCGTCGGTTGTCCATGAAAAACAACGAAACATTATCGATCTCGATCTGTGTTGAAATTTGTAAGCTACAAGAATAATTAACAACATTATTAAACAGTTTTGCTCGA
Source organism: Pseudoips prasinana (assembly GCA_951640165.1). Classification (NCBI taxonomy): domain Eukaryota; kingdom Metazoa; phylum Arthropoda; class Insecta; order Lepidoptera; family Nolidae; genus Pseudoips; species Pseudoips prasinana. The sequence continues at coordinate 22,932,606 of OX621243.1, forward strand.
AATTTATAAGCCGTCTGTAGCTTGTGAGCAATCAGCTCATGAGTCATAAGTGAGCAATCAGCTCTAGAAACGTATAAACATGGAACTACTCACCAAAATGTCCTCTCTGGTGTGTTAACGACGTAGACGTTAACGGGCATCTCTTGTGATCACGTTGTTCATTGCCACGGTTGCACTTCGAAGCTAAATGGCCACAGCGTAAACAGCAGCGATGTCTGGTTTCTGGTCGCAGAAGACCAGGTGGCTGCCGGCGTTTTTGACCTTCTCTTTTTCGGACGACACTCACATGCAACATTTCCTAGCTTGCCGCACTGAAAACACTTTAAAAGCACTTTAAAAAAACAATTTAAAAACACTATAAAACCACATTAAGAACGATACAGTTTCGGATCGTTTTGCGTGTACACAATTATATTTAGCTACTTGAGGCGCATTCCTTTCCTAAAGTAGACGGTTTCAATTCTCGCTGCAGCTTCTTTCTCGTAATAATCTCCGTATTGAAGGCTAATCGTTGTAGGTGGTTGCGGAATTTTGACGAATGTGACAGTGCAGTGGACAGCAATGTAGTCTTCGCTCATATTTGTCCATTTTGAGGTTTATGTATGGTTACGCACAGATATTCGTTTTCCTTGCGTTTGTTATTTTGCAGGTTAATGAGGTCAGTCGCGGGAGTTTCAACACTATCATTCCGTGGAGTAAATAACTCGAATCTGCAACCACCGCATCTCAAGGAACGATATTTGTGATAGCCACTGCGACGCCGTACTTTTAAGCGCACCATAGCTATTATAAATGACTTTCACCGAAACAAAGGTCAACAGTATGCCCAAGCACGTGCGTTTGTGTCAGTTTGGGGTCTAATTTGAGTTGCTTTATATTGTGGGCGCTCACTTGATTTTAAATCGCTTCCATCAGACTCAACATCCGGCTATTTTCTAGCTCAAACATTTTTCGAAAAATATCTTAACCATGTGGCTTATCTTCGGTTCTTGATCCCACGCCTGATGTCGAGGCAGGAGGACTTGAAGGCTCTTCACCACAACTCATCCTCTTATAATTTCATGGGTAGGTGAGGGCGGAACAGAAATAAATTACTTCAAATCACAATCAACGTAATTCACAAGAATCACGATTTAATTAGATGTTTAGTGATTACTACAATGTAAAATCAATCAAATGAAATCTTAAAATGTCGTGATGGTGAAGATTCTCAGCGATTCGTCACAAGGGTGGTGCGCGGGCGCTGTCTCGTTCAAAAGTGACTTCAAGATGGCCGCCCACACTACCATCGACAATGACGCTTCGCTAGGTTGACATTGACAGTCCTGTCAACCTGACGTTTGACGTAAACGCCGTCATATAAATTGGAAAATACCTTTTTTTTATTTCAAAAATAGTATTGAGCATTTTATTTCAAAGTTCAAACATATTATTAGGCATACCTATAACACGTACCTTACATATTTTCGAAGATTCTAATGTAATAATATCTGAAAGTTTGTACAATAATATTATTATAAATGCATTGTAGCGAATAAATAAATATCTTAAATAACTAATACAGTGCTTGATCCTAAACTAGGTAGAGTCTGTCCGTCTGGCATCCAGATAACTTACTTATATATATCCAAATAAATTGGCTGTGTTTGTAGGTGCTTCACAATTCTGTAGGCATTAAAACGCAATAGTACATACATTTCAGGTAATTAGAGTTTAAGATTCAAATTGCATCTATATCTATATAGTATTTGTAGTATATCAGTTATCTGGTTTCCTTAGTACAAGCTCTGCTTAGTTTGGGATCAGATGGCCGTGTGTAAATAATGTCCCAGGATATAGTTATTACTATTATATAGTGCATGTACAATAAGCCATATATTGTAGCAATTAGTCGTTTTATTCAGGCACTATTAATATTGTATACTTTATTTGTTCTGATAAAATTATACTTTTAACCTGCTCCTTTTTTGTGAATCGTTATCATATACCACATGTTTTTAGATTACTTTGTTGCAGACGTTCGAACCACTAGAACCATTTTAATATCTCTTTACTATCTTTTGTCTAGACATTGGCGTAAAAATATAATAACAGATACACATGGGATCGGTTTATTTCATGCAGTATGTAATAAAATAGGTACTTGTTTAGACAATGCGTCTATAAACAGATAATCTGTACTTTAATAGTCTCAAGTAATAATCTGGACCTGATAGGTAAACCTATTGTTATGAACCTTCACATCACAAGAACATTAGGTTTGTTGTCTCATAAATCCATTGTCTTGAATTTAATAGGCCCTTACAATGAAAACAGTAAATAACGAAATTATCTAATCATGCCTAGACGTCGTCGTGAATAATTTTTACTGCGAAATGCGGCTATTCGAGAACCATCAAAGAGCTCGTAACTCCAATTTGTGAGATTCTTAAGAGGCAAGTATTATCCTATAGAAATAAATCCAGAACAATATAAAGCCGGTTTTAGTGCCAAACGTTAAATAAATTAAGAACTACGTATTTATTATTTTAAAGGGTTACGAAACATACAAAAAGGTTTTCTACGTTCATTTTATTGTACGTCTGTATGTCAAGACATATTTCTTTTAAGTGGCTTGGAGTATTTAGTTGTCTACGGTATCAAACTAGTGCTCTCAAATTCACAAAATTGTATTTAAAAGGAGTATATTAAAAAGGAGTAAATAATAAAAAGACGGGATGATCAAAACCTATAGGAGGTGGCTACGTTTTGGTGTATAATATACGCAAAAAAAAAAATGAAAAGTCCCAGAACAATTAAAATTTAAAATTTTGAAAATAAACCTACACATGATCCTTGACAATAACTTAATTTAAGTTAGTTAAATATCGTTACTGTTATAAAATAAATCTTATTGTAAATTATTTCCTACAATTCGTCTACCTAAATATCTATATGTACCTAGAAATAATTATAAATTAATTATATATTGCTGCAAAAATGTTCTGACTATTTACAAGCGCCTTTTTAAAGTCTACGTGAATAAAAACCTTTTTTATTTATTATTTTATTTATTATAACACTTTTTTCTTACTTGACGATTTCTACTGGTTGACTTCTACCGCAAACCTCGTTAAGGAACTTCTTTAAAAACCAGAGGGTCGAATTTATAAACTTCTCTTTTTAAACGCCGGTTTAAATAAAAACTATGATTTTATTTAAGAATAATAACTACCTTAAAAATATTATGAATATTTTATATTTAAAATATAACATTAAATAAATACGATATGACATAAGAAGTTTAAATAATTTATTTATTTTCAAATTTATGTGCACACTGATAGGATAAAGGAAAGACAGAATAAAAAACAAGAAAAGGCATTGCACAAAGGTACTACTTATTTCTAAAGAAATCTCTTCCAGTAGACCTGCAAGAGGAGATTTTGGAAGAGAGGAAGATATGAGTGTGTAGGATGATATACATACATACGAACAAAATACACATATACATAAATATATACATAATTTAAAATAATAAACTACATAAAATACATATATCTAAGGCAAAGAGGAAAGGTAGTGTTCTTTTAACCTTTTTTTAAATATGGAGATGGTATTACTATTACGTATGTTAGGCGGAAGAGAGTTCCACAGCCTAACCGCCTGAACAGTGAAGGATTTGGAGAAGAAATTAGTTTTATGGGATGGGAATTCCAAAATACTTTTTAGGTGTGACCTACATTGGGCGTTGGGAGAATTTTTAAAGGAAAAAATAATAATAATATTTTCAAACCACCTCTTAAATTACAAACGTAAATATAACAGACCCATCTGTTATATTTACGTTTGTAATTATGATGGATTTATACGCAAAGATTACAAAAGCATTACTATTTTATAACGGGGCGTATTTATATTGAAGTAAGTAGGTAGGTAAATAATTTAACATTCGAACTCCTGCAGGTTTACACAAGAATGCTTTAGTTTCAGAAAAAAATATGTCGTCGAGAATACGCTCGTTTGTCAAGGATATGGCGCGGCCGGTGCCTCCAGCGATCTGTTAGTCCAGCTGCCACCTTCCTTCTTTTAACAAGAGCTTTGCTTGATATCCGGGAATTTATTTCCCTCACAATTTGTCGCTATGTACCTACACTCGCGGTCGCGACGACAATTTATGAGAAGCTACTTCTCGTCAAAAATGTTACTCGTTGAAGCACGATGATTAAACTGCCTATCATTCTCCTGAGTTGAAAGCCGCAATCAAAAGTAAAACATGACGTGTTTTTGTGTCGTTTCATATTGTTTTTGTAAATGTAATTTTTTACGTTTATTTGTTTGCTTTGAGTAACTGATGGTTACGAGTTTATAATAAATATTATCAGTGAACTTACTTATATATTATATTTGAAGGTTAGTTACCTTCAAATATAATTGTAATTTGATTTGGTTTTATGGGAAGAATCAAGTGACACCAGAAATCTATCTCTTATGAAGGTGATAATAAGAAATGCCAACCTAATATAGTTTAACTGTGGTGTTTGGCTGATGGTGGCAAAGGTCACAACTCCATCTCATCCCGAAAGGGAAGTAGACGTTGTCCTACCAGAGAACGGGCAGCTGCGTCTCTCTGTAAACTATGACCATCATACTGCCATTGCAAATACGTTTGTCAAACGTGTCCAGCAGTGAATGTAATTCAGCTAACATGATGATGATGAATATTATTTACAAAGTAAAATAGACGCTACAACTTGGCAATACTAAACCACCCTTACTGCGGAATAAACATTTTGTTAAGGTGAAATTATGTCACTGATTTGGTGTCCACTGCAAAATACTTTTGCCTACTCTCTTATACGAGTGATGAGGCGATGCGAATCTGATTGCTATCCATATCGTTCATGATAAATAACGCTGTAACGCTTTCTCGTCATCTCCGGCTGTTTTCGTCGGCCAAGAAGCTAACGAAAGAGATTGTACTTGGATTGCAAGACCACTATTACAAAGAGATCAACTTGTTATAAGAGCAGATCCGTAATAACTTTTCTTGACCGCTAGAAGATTTTTAGTGAGCCTTCGATCCTTTGACCGATGACTATAACAGAAATTAAAGACCTACAGGGGGGACAAGTATCATAAGCTGTATATGTTTACATTGTTTCCGGTCGATAAGGGAACTTTTTGCAATACGACTGTAAGTGTGGCGCAGTGGCTAAGACAGTCGCCTCGCTGCTTCGTGTCGCGGGTTCGATTCCCGCGCTGGACAACAATTTGTTTGCACCATAAATAGTTGTTCCGAGTCTGGATGTAATATGTGTCCGTCTATTATATGTAAGTACTTGACTTTAAACAAAAAAAAATTGGGCTCTTTCTCATGTGCCGCACTCAAAAAATGTTTTTAGTATTCTGAAATCTTCCAATATTTGCTGTATATATTTTTACCCTAAGTTTATATCTTTGCTCTGAAAAAATCACGAACGCTTGAAAATATTATATTGCTATTAATTTAACTTTCTATTGAGAGTCAATACTGAATTGAATTTCGAAGTCAATATGATTGTTCACAACGCGTACGTGAAATAAATATTTAGGTAACCATAATACTCCTCTACTGGAAAAATATATTTTTATAAAGAGCCAATTCAATAAATCCCGAAAGGATGACCATGAATGAACACACAAATTGGAAAGGGAGTTTAGTGCGAACATAATTTTAGTGGGCACGTTCACATCGTTGGTACGTGCAGACAGATAGGACGCTCATCAAAGCTCGGATATCCACATCTGAAGGAAGTTTGACAACTCTATACTTGCAGGCTTTACGAGCTCACGAATCATTATCTCATTGTTCCGCCGAAACTCAAAACACGTCGTTCACGGCGACGACGCTTTGTTCTCCAAAATTATGATCGTCCCTTCGGTTATCCTGAACCATTAGTAACATTATGTCCTCGGGTATTAGCTTAGTTATACCCCTGATATCTTGTGTATGATTTAGCCTTCACGTGAAAACGCGTGTAGGTAAGTATATGATTGTAAATGACATAGTATCACGGCAGAATGCGATCACTACTCACATTGATGTTTTATTTATTACGAAATGACGAGTTTAGTGTTGTGTTTTGAAAATAAATACACCTTTCACTTATTTTTTGTATTTCAATATCATAATATAAGTACATACGACACATCAAGCTTTGGGGTTGCTTACCTACTTTATCACGGATAAAAGAATTCGTAACGTGAAACGGAGTTTATTATATTCCTCAGTTACTCGTTGACAAAACAAGATAAAGTGTTAAAAAAACATTAGATGGCATCGCGAAAAGAACATCGGCCCTATTTCAATATATTTAAAATTTATTTGAGTGTTATTGGGGACCACACATTTATTGACCTAGGTATATGTACAAGGTATAATTAAGTCGTGAACGAAACTTAAGAAGTTTAATTTGTTTACTTAATAACTTTTACACGAAATAAAATAAAATATGAATGTATATAGTTTTGAGGCCATCATGCGACAAAGAACAGCATCCCTGCTACGTAGAATTCGTGGGAGCACCAATAGCATTCTTCAGGTTATTTCTGAAAAGTTGGACAGCCCTTTCCTGATGCACTGGACCCGTATGCATAGTGGCGGAGCTAGTGCAGCAGGACGGTTTTTAAATCAAATTTTTAAATTAAACATATTCTAAGTACTGTAATATTAACACTACATGGATTTTATATCTGAAATAAATGAATAATAATAATATAATATCTTGGTATATTATTCTTGATATATTATGTGTAGTTCCAGATCAAAACTTACTACGTTAGGTCGGCCAGTTATGTTTAAAGTTACCCTCTAGTGTAGTTCCAGATCAAAACAAACTACGCTAGATGGTCGATCTAGCGTATAATTAATGTATACTGTTGAAAGTAGTAGAAGTAAAACTAATGTATAACGTTATCCTCTAGTGTATTTTAGGCAGACGTAGTAGTGTAGTTTAGATTTAAAAGTAAATTCTAGATTGAGTGGTGCCTGAGTGAAGTCACCAATTTGACTCATCAACAAAATGTTACTGCTATTAGTCTCGCTTTGAGCATCCTATTTATACCTTACCGTTTTTATTGGCAAGAGTTTTTATTTTAATGAAGGAATAATTTCTCATGCATTCTAAATATAGTCAATCAAAACAAATTATAACCCAATTATGAATAGGTTTCATTTACATTTCAAAAGTTTCTCTATATGTGTTATGTTATTATAACTCAATTCATTTCTGACTGTACTTTCATCCAGTTAACAACTAGGTGCCAATTTGAATAAATTTAAACTTCAAGTTGGCAATTGAGTGCACTTATTTAATCAGAGACGAGATTATGATTAGTGATGCGAAAAACCAGAATGGCGGTATGAAATTTTATTAAACCTAAAGTGGATTTTAATAAAAATATTAAAACTGATGTATTATAAACAAATAAGCCAAATGTGAATCGGATTCATTTATTAAGAGTCTTTCCATGCACAAACGCCAGCACATCTCGCTACCCCAATCTGTCAAATTTCTTTAATAGATTTTAAGCTTTATCACAAAAGCATATGGTTCACTTTCAATTGGGGCAATTTGACAGTTTGGGGGTAGCTTGATGTGCTGGCGTCTGTACGTATAAAAATGATTTCGTTATTCTTACCACCAAGCCGAATTTAGTAACAATTTTTTTGTAAAGAACTTTTGGAAAACAAACGTTACAAATTTTTACCATAATTTTCTTGCACATACAAGTGCAGAGAAATCTCTGCACTTGTATGTCTCTGAGTTTTCTCTGCACTTGTATGTACTATGTATACTTATAATACGTTTAAATATGTGATAATGTTACTTGATAAAATGTCTATATTGACAGATTATCGTGATAGGGCGGTATGTTATGTTTATAAAATTTTAACCAAGGGGTATGAAAAAGATTTATTTTGGAATTTGAAAATGTAGCACTTTTTGAAAATGACCACATACCGGAAGACGCAACGTGGTCAAGACAAGACCGGCCATTGTAAAGGCCTTTGTCCAGCAATGGACGTCATTTGACTGATGACTTAGCTACGGTATCATGTTGTGGGGAAATAGTAGTAAAGTACAAAAATTAATTATTTTACAGAAAAAATGCATAAGAATAATTGCTGCACATTTAGATTCGATAGATTTAAATATATTGACGGTCACATCGTTATATACTCTGGAAATCTGCAAATTTGTGAGGAAAAACCCCACCATCTATTTAAACAAGTGAAAGATACTCACGACCTCTAAATTTAGGACACCAAAACAGACTGGCCGTTCCCCAGACGAAACTTAGCCTTTACAAATCTGGGCCATACGCTAGTGCCATTAATGTATAATAAACTACTAAAAGTTATCCGAGACGAACGATTATGTGATTCTTTCATTAGACAACTCAAAGGCCATTTAATTCAGAAAAGTTTCTATACACTACAAGAATTCTACAATGACAGCCAACCTAAATAAATAAATTGAAATATAAAATTAATGCTAGAAGGTAAAACCTGGAACCAAATAATATGACTTTCTTTTTACATGTTCGACTATTTGATGTACCAGATGACATTTAATATATTGATTGTAAAATTAATGAACATTTATTCTATTGACATGCATGAAACTTTTTTATATATTTTTTTCCTCTTATTATTTAACTATGTAATACTGTAATTTTCTATTGATTGTATTGTGTAAAATTAAATGATAAATGTACCTAATGTTGCTGTGCCCTTACAGGGTATCATGTTGAAACATAAGTAATAGCATTGTAACAACATTGTATACACATGATTAGCAATAAATAAATTGAAATTGAAATTGATAATATGAAGACTTAAAAAGATATCACTACTTTGCAAATATATTTTTGTTATTTGTATAAGGTTGATTAAGCAATATTTATAATCTTTCTATATTATAATAATCGCACGATAATTGCACGATTATCGTGTGATTCGTACACGACACTTATTTACCGTTTAATTCAGACCCCAAAATACAATATATACCTAATCCTGTTATATTTACTAACTATCAAATTTTAAGTTAATTTTGTAAAAATATAATTCAATATCGCTCTAAAATATTAGATATACAATTACGGTTGTAGGCAGTAGTCATAAAAGTAAGTAAGAAAATAGAGAAAGAAAAAATAAGTTTTATTCAAAGATAATCCTTAACTTAACTTAGTTTACATAGGTGTTCATTTCGAAGCATGCTACATTATCCGTACAAGTGAGGAAAAAGCGCCTACGTTACAATATAAAATTACTGTAACGCTGATCTTCCGATAGCGCCAATTTAAAACTCATACATATGCATACATATAGAAGCGTGCACTTGTGACGATAATGATTATTAGTGTCATTATTTTATTATTTAAAAAGACAACGCCCGCAATAAGAAATTTAGTCCCTGTGTGTGCGGGGTACTTTACAAACATATAATAGACGGACTCAAATTACACCCAGACTCAGAACAACTATTTATGTGCACTCAAATAGTAGTCCGGCGCGGGACTCGGACACGCAACACGAAGCGGCGAGGCGACTGCCTTAGCCGCTGCGCCACACGTGCAATAAATTGCTGTGGACCTAACAATATTGTCAAAGGCATAAGAATATAACAAAAATATAAGTGCGGGTAGTTAAATAAAACGATGGGCGCGTGTTACACCGGTAGTAATTATGGACTTTGCTGGAGGCATTATAACTTTAGTAAGTTAAATAATAATATAAATATCCTGGGACATTATTTACACACGGCCATCTGATCCCAAACTAAGCAGAGCTTGTACTATGGAAACCAGATAACTGATACTACATATACTATTTTTCTTTCGTAAATACATACTTATACCTATAGATAAATTACACCCAGACTCAGGACAAACAGACATGTTCATGCACACAAGTATCTGTCCTGGGTGGGAATTAAACCCACGAACTCCGGCGTGAAAGGCAAGCATTTGCCAACCACGCCAACAGGCCTGTCTAAATGTTACATTTACAGTTGAGTCGTTTTTTATATATCTAAGAAATGTGTCCTAAAATGTGCTCTAAAGCAGTGTTTTGTTCGCAGCACACGAAGAAGGGGCAATAAAATATTCCAAATATGACTAGCGGTGAATTAGAAACTGCTGCGGAAGACTGCTTGTCAAGAGGTATGAAGAGGCTCTGATTTATGTGTAAATTGTGATCAGCAGAGTAGTGTGTGTTCTAAGAGGCACTATGTAGCAGATTCTTGCACATGTTTTCTAAACTCTTTGCAATAGCCTCTCAGTTCTAGAAAGTAGACCTACCCCATACATGATATCGGCATAATTTAGTCTGGAGCGGATGAGAGACTCACAGAGAATAATCCGCACATCAACACTTATGTATGGACGAACAGGGTGCAGTAGTTTAAAAGGATGGAAGCAGTTTTGTACAACTTGTAGAATGTGTGTTTCAAATTGTATCTCATCCACTCCCATAGCATTTGATTTCAATTTTTTTATAATTTTAATAAGACCAGATGTTCTTTACTTACAGGCCTAAGTGACTTACCGCTTCCAAACCTATTATTTTCATAGATAGTAAAAAAGGAAAACTTCCTTCTCACACAAAATGTACGGGGAGCCAAAAATATTAATTACGTGTTACTTAATTTGTTCAGTTCGGTAGTTAGATAGCGCTACTTAAGTTTCCTACACTAATTATGTTACACCTTATAGTTAAAGGTCACATGAAAGCTTTAAAGCCTTCTGCCGTGTGTAATAAAGCTTCGTCTAACAAAGATATTCGTATCCGTTGCGTTGTGTTGTGGCTAATCTCCATACATTCACCGTCACATAGAACGTATCCAACGCTATTTGCGATGATATTGTCCCGACACTCAGTCCCCAAAGCTCTCTGTGTGACCATGACTTTAGTTAGTATGCCGTCTAAAATGAAATATTGTGATCCACCTCTAACAGTGCAATATGCAGCGGATATTTGAGATGAAGTTTCGCTGGCAGATTCTACACTTTATGCTGCTTTTGGTACATTTTTGTATACGCAATATCATGAAAGTTACAAAAAGAAGGAAACACAAAACAGGGAGTGTAGAATTTAAATTGGAAAAAGATAAGTTTAGTCACAAATCCGAATTGACTTCTTACATCTAAGATCGAATTGTAACACAATTTTTAAGTTGTTGGAAATCTGGTACTATCTCCTTTACTTAGTTTCCATCCATCCAAAGTTTGTCTAAATGAGATTGCTTAAGGCAATAAAAGCATACATTATGTTATTCATATTTTTGTACACTTTGTGTTCGACTTTGTACAATAAATAAAGATAAAGAAATTCCTCGGCCCATGCCTTAGTGCATAAACACGGGGGAACTTTTTTCAACCTAGATATACTGAATAATATACCGAGGATTTTTTTCGTGCCTGGATGTGACAGCTGGTGCCAGAACGATGTTTACAATAGTTGATGACAAGACCTTATCTTGTCATTATTTAATGGGTGAAGGCCATTAATTAAATGAGCCATTGCATTTAGAAAAATAATGTGATTTCTGACCTGATAAACAGATAACAGATCTTACTATGTGTCCAATATTGTTGCAAAAAAGAGTCAATGGCAATCACTTTTAAAATTATGCTATATTTCATCATCGGCCTGATAAAGTTCATTGCTGGTCAGGCCTCCTTCAGGTTGGTTTCTATAACGTTGCCATTTGGAGGGTTTTACCGTAGTCACCGCGTCTGGCATGTGAGTTGGTGACCGCAGTTCTACGTATATATTACTATTAAGTAAATGCAATTATTAGTTTGTAAGTAAGCATATCTATTCCTACTTAAATTCTTTTATATTGCACTACTCTTATCATGTTGTCTTTTTTTATTTCTGCTTCATATTCATCCAAAGGTTGTCTGGAAGAGATCGCTGACTGCGATAGGACCGCCTATTATACAACTTGCTTTCAATGTTTCCTATATTTATATCTCTGTGATTAGTGTGCAATAAAGAGTATTAATCTTTACGTAGTCTTTGATGACGGGGGTGTAACACCACGTCTGATCATTCAAGACCGACAGATTTGCGTGGTTCCCGAAGACGGAGGTGTAACACCACGTCTGATCAATCCAGACCGACAGATTTAAGGGGTCCCTAATAACGGGGGTGTAACACCCCGTCTGATCAGTCCACACCGACAGATTTACGTGGTCACTGATGACGGGGCTATAACATCATGTTCGATCAGTCAAGACTGACAGGTTTACGTGGTCCATGATGACGGGGGTATAACACCTCGTCTGATCAATCCAAACCGATAGATTTACATGGTGTTTGATGACTGGGGTGGAACACCACTTCTGTTCACTCGGTTGTGTTGAATAACGATCCCATCGGATTATCAGAGTGCACCTATATTTAAGCACACATTTTTCGACTACAATGTAATAAGTCCGGCTGGGCTAGTCTCCATCGAGGATGGCAGCTGGAGCTAAAATTCAGACAGAAGCATTGTACATATTAATATCTAAGTCTCTATATTTATAATTATCATACTTAACATTTCATTTCTGGATATTTATTATAAACCAAACCATTCATAAGAAAATCCAGTTCATAAAAACAAATTTTCATACAAACTGACTCATTTCATACAATATGAATAAGCACATTTTATAATTATGTTGCAAGTTTTTACATTGGCGACGCGCCGATATTATCCCGCGCAAATTGCAATATGTATCCTGGCAGAGATCCAGCATTTCATTAGGAATAGTAAAAGAACGTGAATAACTTTTAATAATCTTACTAATATGAAAGTCTGAGTGGACTCTGTAATATTGGGTCGTCTCTGCCTCTTGAGGGGCTGACTGTGGTAATTATTAGTCGTTATTTTGTAATTATTAATGGCTATAGTAAAATATTGTTCATCGTATTTTGAGTAAGTAACGAGTATCTTTGCGTAACTGCCAGCAATAAATAATGGAGTCTATTACTGTCTCAATTCAGGAGAAAACCTCCTCTTAGAATGAGAGGTGGGGTCGGCCAAAGTCCACAACGCTGGCGGGTTGGTAGACATTTTGGAAAACTCTCTGCAGGCATTGCAATTTTCATCACGTTGTTTTTCTTTTCTTGGCTGTGTGGTAACGCTGGCAAACGATACATCTCGTGGCAAGCGTAGAAGTCGACCCTGGGGAATATATACGAGAAGAAGGGCAGCAGCTTCTTTCTGAGTACTATGACCATGATATTGCGATCGCCAACCCATCTGACCAGCGCGTGGCGATTATGACATATACCCCCAAGATGATACTTAGTGGAAGCTTTCGTTGAGCACGGGATAAGTAATTTCTAACACGCACATGAATTCACAATGTTACTGGTGTGCGCCGTATTTTTGAATTCGAGACCGCTGATTCCACAGTCCATTCGTCTAACCAGTAGGATATCTCATACCTACATATGCCACCAATAACTGCACATTATTTTAACACAGTTGGATGCGTTTTTAATTGAGCGAAATCCACAGTTACGCTGCTACAAAGACATTATAACCGAGATCTTTTGTTATCCATATAGGCATGGAATGGGCTTGTGTCAGAGTTGTTCTAGCTATGCTACATGCCAACCAAGATTGTCTAATGGCCACTGCCGGGATTAACAACTTATGTACGGGAACGCTCAGAACCAAACTACTTTGGCGATCAGCTCTGCAAAAATTAGCACCTGGGCTTAACCTCACCGATTGGATAAAACCCGTTATTATAAATTACTATGATAGGAAAAATAATATATTAAAATAAAAGCAAAATACAGTAACATATTTTTTCTGATCTATGAATGTGATTTGATTGTAATAACATTTGCTTTGGACGCAATCTCAGTGGAGCAATAGATGACGATAAAACTTGGTGCCCGAAAAGTTATGTGTCACAAGGAAGAAGGCGTGCAGTCGATGGAGAGAGAAATTGATTGATAGATAAGTTGTTGATGTTGTTGGCTTGGATGTGTAGTAGATTTTTTTTTTCATTAAAATGCCACGGCCATTTCTTTTAATTTTTCGTTACCTGAGCTGCTCAGGAATACTACCAAATCTCAGTGTAAATACTTTTAATAACTAATAAATACTACTAGTAATAAATTATGATGTCAATTACAGCTTTTACATATCAAATAACCAAACCACAGAACATTTATTTTAACTTTTAGATCGTTTGCACCAAAATTCCGATTTCTTGGAACCATGACAAAAGATAAGTAAATGTGTAGTATTTTTAGTATATAAGTAAAAGTATAGTCATATATTATATAATTTTCTTTATTATCTCATGCTTGCATTACACGCCGCGGGTCGTGGGTTCGAGACCCATCTGGGACAGATATTCTTGTGCATGAACAATGAATTGTTTGTTCTGAGTCTGGGTGTAATTATTTATATAAGTATGTATTTACAACAGAAAAGTAGTATATTATTATGTAATATAATATCAGTTATCTGGTTTCTATAGTTCAAGCTTTGCTTAGTTTGAGATAAGATGGCCGTGTGTGAATAATGTCCCAGAATATATTATTATTATTAATTACTATTAGTAGATTATCTATGGAGACCAAATTGATCTATTCTCACGCAAAGTTCTATTTTATACAAGAATGTATTAAACTAGATTGTTAAGACTTCACCTTGTGTAAAGATATCTTATTATTGTTATATTTTCATTTAAAAAACTAGCTTGTTTTAGTGGTAGGTAAAATTGTATGACATTAACATGTAGTAAAAAATAAGCTCTTAAATCTTATAAACGCCTTGTTGCCGACCGAATTAGTAAAATGTGTGGCCTTACATTTTTTAGCGGCTGAACAGCGGGTATTCGGTCGTGGCGTGCCCACAACAATCTGGTTTTTGCTTTAGTATCTAGAAAAAATATTTAAGGCATGCTGGGTATTTTTTTCAGCGAAGTGCTTTTGAAGCGAAATTTGTGAAGCCTACCTTCTGCGTCAAATCATAATTAAAATAATATACAAGGAGTAAGATGAAAATGGGAATGACAAAGGTGTAAGATGTCGCTTACTATGGGCCTCATAAGAAGGCTCAAGGTCTCCCAAAGACAATTGAAAGGGTTATGCTTGGAGTATCCCTGCGCTATCGAATCAAAAACGTCGAAATCCTCAGGCGAACCAAAGTAGCCGCCGCAGCTCAAAGAATTGCCAAACTGAAGTAGCAGTGGGCGGCGCACATAGCTCGTAGAACCGACACCTGATGGGCCAGAAAGGTTTCCGAATGGTGACCAAGAACCGGAAGACGCAACGTGGGCAGGCCCCCTACAAAGTCAACCGACGATTTTGCGAGGAATCCGCTGGATGCGGGCAGCACAGGACCGGCTATTGTTGAGATCCTTGGGAGAGGCCTTTGTCCAGCAGTGGACGTCTACCGGTTAATATGATGATGAAGATGAAAATGTGACGAAACTTTAAGAACCTGAAAATTAACAATATACTTAATGAAAATCTGTTTTTGGAATATGAAAATTACATCAAGTAATCTGTTCAGTTATATGAATCTGAATCATAAGCTCCTCAACGTACATCTACTATATAGTACACATATTCTTAGGTGTTATACTTATTAATTATTTACCAATTAATTCATCATCATTATCATCACATCAACCATAAGAGTGTTGGACAAAGGCCTCCCCAAAGATCTCCACAATTACTAGTCATGCGCCAGCCGCTGAATCTGGGTAGCGCAAGACCAGCGACCCTCACAAGAATATCGGTGTATCTTGTGTGGGGCTTGACCACGCTGTGTCTTCCGGATCATGTCGCCACCCAAGAACCTTACTGACCCAGCAGATAATTATGTATTTTAATTATGGCTGAACTTTAAGTAGTCAACATTTTATTAGACACCTTATATTACCTACACTCCTGTTCAACTGTCACCAAATGTGTTAAAATAATAAAGTAAAATTGAATATTGAAATATCTTTGTGGGTTGAATAAAAATAAAAGTATTGTGATGTCTTTTTTCAACTAGCTTATCGAATGACTGTCAAAAGTGTTGGATAATCGAATAATAATGATTACGAAATAGTAAAAAGAGAATGGAAGTCATATAAAAACATTTTGTCCCTCATTTCACTCAAGTTTACGCAATTTTTATTAAACTAAGTAATAACAGAATTTTGAGGAAATAACCGTGACTCATTCGTTATTTAATCCAAAAATGTTATTCCTCCGTACAGTTCATTGTTCTGCGGTATCTAAGGTACTGCTATATCACTTAAGTCTCTGAACAAAGCGTACAAAACACAATTCATCCCCGGTCGCCATCTCTGCATCTCGTATCATTTGTTAGCTAGTTGTAGCATTAGCAAATGTTTGTTTACATAATACAGCAGCTAGTAGGTAGCGGTCATCCGTGCCACGGACGTTTGGTAATCCCGCAGTGCATCCATCATTCGGTAATCCCGAGCTCTAGCTCACAACCGCTCAAAACGCTATAAAGGGGCTTTAAACGATTACGTGCGTAAACGCTCCTTATAGCCCTCCAATGTTCATTAAAACTGATAATTAAAAACGTGAGTACTATACGTTTTAGTTTCGTCTTTATTATTAACACTTCTCCCTTGTTGGATGGAATGTAATAGCAATTGTATAATATAATACCTACCTAGATGTTGTGAATTGTAATGTTAAGTACCTTAGATAAGTATATAAGTCGAACCTAGCTATTAAGTATGTTTGTCAGCTACACAACGGACTATAAAAGTAGCACGCACAAGCCCAAGAGGTTTTTGTGTTACTATTATTATTTTTATTTATAATATGTATCTTTAGTGTTTGGTAAATATATATATAAAAAAAAAATATTGATAACGTTTTATGGTTTTTTCTTTCTACCAAGTCAACTAACTAAGCTTAGCGCTCACATGTTGGCAGACGGTCACCGTAGGCGTAACTGTAACCCACAAAAACGTACAACCAAAAAACAGAAAGACTTTATAACTCCTTCAAAAAGAAGGAGGCTATCAATTGGACTATATTTATTTTGAACGCTTTGAATTATGTTACGCTATTTCTTGGTTGTTTCTTAACCGATTAATATAATTTTATTTGGCGTATTCGATCAAAAATGTTTTATGCATGGTCCCATATAAATTATGTTCAAATAAGCTATTTAAGAAAAGTTTAAGTTGATTTTATGTTTTTAATCTAATTCAAAAGAAGTTTGTCAAGTCGACAGTACATTTTATTGTACAGATGCCATCACATCCAGCTACCCCAATCTGTCAAATTTCTTTTATAGATTTTCAACTTTATCACAAAAGCGTAAGGTTCACTTTCAATTGGGCAAATTTGACAGATTGGGGTAGCTCGATGTGCTGGGGTCTGTACATACAAAAAAGGTACAGTCAACTTGATATTTTTTTTTAAACTCCAAAAATTGTATGCATATCTATTGCATGTGTTATTGGGATTATATTATTTGGATTATAGCTTCCAAATATACGAACGAGTATTAATACGATGCTTTAAGTAGGTACATTTTATAGAAATCTGTAGAATGGTTCAATCGTTATAATAAATGTTTTTGAACTTTTCTATCGTTATGTTATTCCATATATTGGTACAAAATACTCTCTGGAACCAGTTTTCATCATAAATCGGTAGATGTATATCTTGTATATTATCCTTACAAGTTAAATTCATTATAACTGTGAAAACAATAAAAGTAGTTTTCATATCTTAATTCCAAGGCAAAACTTTATTCCCCGGGAGATTAAAGTCCGCGTCTCAACTGGTTTTCATAATTTATTAATGAAGTTATTTTTAATTAATGTTGGTCGTGACAACAAAAACTAAATAATTTTCCGTTGTAAGGATTGCTTCATGAGATGCAAAATAAAATATAAATAAACTTTTTATATAGTTAAAAAGTTGTCAGATTTATTAAAAATATTAACAGGATTTCAAAGAAGCACTTAAACTAATCTAACAGCTTCCTCCAACTATGCTTTTATAAATAATTCATTTTCTTTTGAACAACTTTACGAATAAATCCTTTTAAATTTAATTACTGAGCAAAAGTTTGCAGGCATACTATGGTCTAAGGCAATTCCCGACCAAGACACTGAGAGACTTATCGACGTCCAGTCTAAACCCTTGAACGAAGAAAGTTAAAAAATTACACAACCAGGTGGATAACGTAGTTTTTGTAAGTTAAAGTTAAAAACAACTAATTTGTTGTTTTTAAAAGTTTCATGTTTTGTTGAATTTTTCAAAATTTTACTTGAAAATCGAGTTGTGGTCTAACTGCGGAGGTATTTCCGTTCCAATATGACATGGCAATCGTCAAGAAGTAACCCAATTTCATTTCTTAAAGGCCGAGAACGCACTTGTGGCTCCTCTGGTGTTGACAGTATCCATGGGTGGTGGGGACCACTTACCACCAGAGACTCGCTTGCTCGTTTGTCTTGCTATTACATAAACACAAGTGAAGAATCCGATGGCTATACGTGCTTGTAAGACACGTGAAGTATAACACCGCCCATTTCCTGAGTCCTCGTTGTTGCTGAAAAAAAAAACAGAGACAACAGATTTTTTTCTTGACTAACTGAATCTAAAAGAAAGATTTGAAACCACGACATTGTTATTTTATTTATATTATTGTTATTAAGAAACAAACAGTCTTACAAATTTTCTTAAATGTTTCATACAATTTTAAGTTGTAGACCTACAGTTTCCTTTCTTAAATAAAACACAAAACAAACATAACGTAAGTAAGTAAATACAAAAAAAAACTTACATCCTAATTGATGTTAGTAGCAAACAATTTATCTACCTACTAATGAATAGTATTATCAATAGGTAGTAGCTTTTATGTGCCTTTGATGACGCGACGCACGTTGACGGTGCAGAATGCATGATATTATGTCTAATACATTCCTTTTAAGTGTTTCCCAACGAGTACACCTACTATATACTACTATACTATATACTATATATTCTTAGTACGTAAATTGCCCAGGTAGCCTAATCTGTAAGGTTGATTTCATTTCATTTTAACAACAGTAACCGCACTCACCTCGATACCTTACCCTCTTAACCTTGAGCTAGTAATATGTGAACATGTTTATCTGTACTATAAAGGATAGAGAAAACGAATTTGATATCTCACTGTAGATTCAGCTGACGAAACATTAAAACGTTTATAAGAAAAGCCTTCAAGAAAGTAGATCATTGAGCGTAATCCTCTCATCACATATCTTGCTTTATTTTTCAAATCGTTTCAGAACGTGCAATAAAGAGAATGAAAATGTTAACATTTTTGAACGAAATTTTCTTCGCGACTTTTTGCTCATTTAAATTGCAATTTGCTATTTTAAATGCGCATTTTGTTATGTAATATAATGTTTGGGTGTTAATACAACTATCCTTTATTTGTTTTTCTATCTTATCGATCAATTATTAGGTATACTAGGACTTGGACGATATGTCCAAAAAATAAATTGTTATATATGTTACTTACTGACTTATCGTATAGGCAGTGGTTACTTTAGCGTCAGAGTTGTACAAGCCCAGTAGGCATCTGACATGGCTTAACGACTGTTGCCTAATGGTTACAACAGGGACCGACAGCTTAACGTGCCCGAAGCACGGAGACTGACAGAGAAATTAAACCACTTTTTTCACCCATCTATGGACTGACCGCGAGCCTAGTTGCTTACCTTTCCCGATCACTTACGAACCGGTGAGAGCATCTATCTGGCTATGATTATAAATGCAACTTAGTAACATTACTGGGACGACAAATTTATGTATAAGTATATTACAAAATATAGGTTATCCTATTGGTTTTTAAGACAATTTCGATGGTAATCGTTTTAATGATGTGTGGTTTGTCGCGTCAACGAGCCATGTAGAAGACTATGCTCGGAATTTCCCTGCGAGATCCAATCACAAATGGAGTTAATCGTATATTCCAACTTGGCTGGGCGGCGTTTGGGAAGCTACGTGACATCTTCTCGTCCGAAATACCCCAGTGTCTCAAGTCGAAAGTCTTCGACCGGTATGTGTTGCCAGTGATGACTTGCGGAACAAAGATGTTGTCGCTTACCATGGGTCTCCTAAGAAGGTCTCTCAGTGTCACCTCAGGAGCAATGGATAGAGTCATGCTCAGAGTTTCCCTGCGAGATCCAATCAAAAATTTTGAAATCCGCAGGTGAACCCTTTAACCGACATAACTCGAAAAATTGCCAAGCTGAAGTGACAGTAGGCAAGACACATAGCTTCGTAGAACCGACGGCCGCTGTTGCAGAAAGGTTCTTGAGTGGCGACCGAACCGGAAGACGCAGCTTGGGCAGACCCTTTACAAGTTAGACCGATGATCTTGTGAGGATCATTAACAACAAATTTCAGCGCGGTAGCAGCAACAGCCCGTCATATTTATTTATTTTTATTATTTATTTATAAAAAGACAACGCCCGCACTAGGGAATCTAATCGCAGTGTCGCGGGGAACTTTACAGACTCAAAACAACTATTTATGGGTCACACAAATAGTTGTCCGGCGCGGGAGTCGAACCCACGACACGAAGCGGCGAGGTGACTATCTTAGCCGCTGCGCCACACGTACAGTCATAGGATGAAATTGGAAATGAATATTCATATTTTATATTAACAAGCTTTCGAGTTTAAATTATATAATTGAAAGTGTTGCTTTTCCTGACGTTTTCACGTTTCGGACTCTACTAATTGCGATTCTGAATATAGCTTTGAGTAAGGACTTTAACCGGTTATGTAGTACGTCGAATGCTGGTCACGTAACGTTTTAAGCCCTAGGGCTGCACCTTTCACTTGCCGCATCTACTTATTGTTAACTGTTTTGACGTTTCATGGAGTCAAAACTCGATTATGATACGTTAATTTAATATTTAGGTCACGTAATTACGGGGGGATTCGTAAATTATAGTTATTTACAATAACAGAAGGGTTAAACGGCTATAATTTTCCAACGCTACATTAATATGGTAGAAAGAAAATAAGCGGGTTCGTAAGAAAGTCTATTATGGTTATTTAATGAGCTGAGCCATTTTTGTGTAAGTATTTATGGAGTTGATTCGTTTTAGAAGCAAACAATGTGTGTCATAAATATTGAAGGGTGTTTAAGGAAGTTAGTATACTTAACAACTTTTGGAACATTCTTTTATAAACATATGCGACGAAAAATTACGCGTCATTTTAACGTTTAAGTTGAATATTTTTCTAATTGTAATTCTACAGATTTTAAGATTAATGTTATGTTATATGGTAGTTATACTTGTCTTATTGTTCTAATATTTATTTTCCAAAGAATTTATAAATATATGACGTGAAATAATGAACATGTTTGTTTGTCCTGTGTCTGGGTGTAATTATCTTTATAAGTATGTATTTTCAAAAGAAAAGTAGTAGGTATATCTAGTATATCAGTTAGCTGATTCCTATAGTACAAGCTCTGCTTAATTTGGGGTCCGATGGCTATGTGTGAATGTCCCAGAATATTATTATTTTATTGAATTAAGGCTGATTTCAGAGTCACGCCGGCGAGCGGCGCCGTCCAAACGCGCGCCCACAATTACACTAGATAGTAGTTGCGTTTCATAGTCACGCAGTTCAAACGCGCCGCCGGTGACACGCGCGCCGTCGGCCAGCGCTGCCCGAGCTCCTCTACTGGCAGATAGCGTTTCAGAGTGTCGCGTCTCGCACGCGCCGTTGCGTACACTTAAAATGGCTGTTGAGACGCGCTGGCCGCCAGCGCTTGCCGCGCGCGTCACTCTGAAATCAGCCTAATATCGTGGTACAACAAACTCACTGCCATTCTATGGCAACCAGACGACTGATAAACATAATTATGTATATCTACCACATTATAGATAAATTACACGCAGACACTGAAAAAATAAAGGTGCTGATGGATCGGACTCACGAGCTCTGGCTTATTAGTCAGGGTCTCTAACCACTAGACCAAAAGATATTGTGAAACTTGTTAAAACCATAACTTGCTCTATAAAGACCTCCACTATGCATTTAACCTTTATTTTCTGAATGATGTCACGAACTAATACTAAAATATTCTATTTAGGTACTCTTCGTTTCCTTTTTGTTTAATTTTGTATGTGTTTTTGTGAGTACATTAATAAATTTATAAAATAAATAAATAAAAAAGTAATAATAATATACTATTGGCACTATGATAAGCTCATGTTCAGCCATATGTGGTCGTACCCTAACATGAATGGGATATTGCATGATATATAGTTCTGAAATACTAGAGGCCGCTCTAGTCTTGACTAGGATACATCCCGCATCTTGATGCGGAACGAAAAGCCACACAGCTAAATGTTATTCACGTCAAACCAAGTGCTGTTCTCTAACGGGAAATATTAGTCTTAGTTCCTTTAACGTAGTCTTGACACATTAGACTCAGAACTTTAATTAAGACCTAATATAAAAAACAAATTCGTCAAATGAATTTCGGATTCCTATGCTACATGGATAGGTGCTGTGTGGTGACAACGCCGAAAATCATCACCCCATCTCATCCCCAGGGTGCGTAGAAGTTGACCCAAGGGAATATCTACCAAAAGACGGGCAGCAGCTTCTTTCTGAGTACTATGATCATACTGCGATCACCAATCATTGTGGTATATCCCCCAAGATGATTCTTGGGGCAGACTGTTCAGCAGTGAACTTCTTTGGGCTGTTATGATGCTACTTGTAAAATATAGGAATTGTCTGAATCTGAATATTGTAACTTCAAAGTTCATATATTTCCCATACTTGCACAGCTTTATGTCCTATGATATCTTACTATGGAGTTTGTCTGCCGACTAAGATACTATTTTCATTCCTCCGTATTGTCAGGAGGTAAAGTGCCCAAAAAGCTGGCCGCATTGCCCCGCTGAATGGCAATGCTGATTCTTTGACCGAAAAAGACGCCTGCTCTCTGGTCACGGGAGGTGTCGATCAAACGTTATGTAATTTAACGAAACAGTAAACGTGCATTACTACCCTAGCGTTCAGAAGGTTCCCCAAAAGGCTGAAATACATCATTTCCAACGAGGTTGGTCTATTTGCGCAGTTTGAGGGTTTCTGCTGTTGCAGCAGCAGCGCCCACAGATCCCGACGCGTAGGAAGGATGAGAAGGTGCAAAATTGTCATCGCTTGTAGCGTCCCACGCCAAAGACTGTGCCGTCTTACACGTTAACAAAGACATACCTATTTGATAGTATTTGATTTTTCAACAAGCTCCCAACTTATATTACTAACTGGTCTGATGAAGAATTCAAGACGCACATTAAAATCCACTAATTTCTTAGGGTTAATATAGTTTTAAAAATTATATTGAAAATACAGAAGCATGTCAAACGGTGCTTTTTGAAAAAAAACTCTAAGGATTATATAGCCGTCATAGGAAAAATTTCGTCGCTACTGTAGTTAACTGTAGTAATTTTACATGATATTTCTAGACTTCGGGATCGACCAACCAAATAAAATAACTCACTATACCAAATAAATTCAGGATACCAAACCTGGACTAAAATCCAGGAATATTATCACTCGTGTGTTTCGTCGGAGCGTATCAACTGGGCCGTGTTTAAGCCGGAATTAGAATCGTACTGAGTTTGGTTCACCGAATCTTTTCAGCCAGGGCGTGTCGGTTCTGGTAGTCGAATAAAAGCGTCAACGTTATCACAAGGCACAACGGCGCCCTCAATATGTACGATACAATAGATACGATAATAATGAAATCTAAATTAATAAATAAATTTAGAAATACATCATTAAAATACTTTAACTGTAACACAGAATTAAATAGCAGATTGAATCTAAATGTTTAATGTAAGCAATTTGTATGTATAGTACAAATAATGTTTTGAGTATAGAAGCGTTCTTAATTAGATTAGCTAGATTATTCTGAAAATATTGAGCCAGTCAGTTATTTTATTATTATTATTTATGGATTTACATCATATTGAAAGGTAATTTCTATATATAATAAGTATTAGGTAATATCCCTGACCATCTATTAAGTAATATTTTAAGTCAATGCGCCTGCTCAGCATCCACTTTCACCAAGACCGCAGCTACGTGTCCTACTACTAACTCGCCTTACCCATCGTACAACCCATACTGTTTTTCTCATTTTTCTCCATCACAAAAAACTCTCACTGGAAGAAAATTTCTGACTTCTATTGAAGCCACTGATGATTTTATGCGATTGTTTTGCAAGATAGTTTCTAAAAGTTTTAAAATCTGTTTTTTTAATAAACATTAAATATAGTTATTGTCTTTTTTAACGGTAGGTACAACTCACGTCTTATTCTTCCTTGCCTTTTTCCCATATGAATTGCTGTTACTTTTCATGCTTATCTATTGCGTTTAGCTACTAAAATTACCCAAATAACTATATTCGAAATTACTCTTATACTCATTGATACCATTAGCTTATTTACTCTTTGCAACAGAATCAGAATCAGAATCAGAAAGTACTAAAAAAAAACTCACGAGTACCTATGACATTTAAAACTGTTTAGTTTTACATGGTGTCCAAGGTACGGACGATATTCAAAACAAAGGTATTTTCCGAAGGGACTCAATCCTGTTACCTTCCGTACAAAAACAGAATTTCCGTGATAAAAATATTGCTGGTTCAAGATATATAATATTTATAATACTATACATACTAAATTACTAATGACCATTACAAATGTTTTCCAGCTGCGTACGTTCAACGGGACTTAAGAATTATTCCTCAGCAAAGAAACAAACAAAAGAAAAGAAGATTCAAGAAAGTTCACACACGATATGAATTCCCGCGAGACGACACAAGGAGTGGTGGAGCGGTATTGCAAACGTGCCTTCTTTCAAATATCTTACAAGAATTGTGTGTTTTAAAAATAAAACTGTAAAACAATGGTATGCGTCTCATATTTCTACTTTGTCTTTCTATTCAACAATTTTATATGTCCTATACATAGGACATCTGAGTAAAATTGTTTGTAGGACCACATAAAGCTACTTACAAATATGACATACTGAAGTGGAGCTTGGTCAATTCCACAGTTTGCTCATGACTCGGAAACAATATTTATACATAAGACCTACCTTGAAACGACTTTCCTCCCGACCTTCATGCTTAATTATCATCCAAATTGATTTATATGTTTTCTGTTTACTTGAAGCACTCTTTTCCGAAATCAATCGCTGTGAGCTTATAGATGAAAGATCGCTCATGTGGTTTAAGTATTGAGGTCCCATTAAAGCAACGTAACCCTGAAACAAATCTTTGATTTTACGCAAAGATTAATAAGTATACGCGGCGAACGAACCGGTGACCTTCCAGGGACATCTTCAGCCCAGGTTTCAGATAGGACACACAGAGGTCGTATCAGTCAGTCAAATACTAAACTAAACATAACTAAACTAATGACAATTGACATTTAAACAAATGATGAACATTACTAAACTAATAACTTACGTAATGTTTTATATACATACATAACTCTAAAATTAAAGCTCATAAATTGTAGGAGTACATCTGTCTACTGCAAAGTTTCTTAAAAACAGCAGTTAAGTTTCGAAACAAATGGTGAGCCGAAGTACGTGCCGTATTCAAACACAAAATTAGGTTTGCCTTTTGTTGATAGCTGAATAGTAATGACGCATAAACGCTCTAATACTGGAGGAGGCTCCTTTGTTGAAGTTATCAGCAGAACGAGGTAATTGGTGTAATCACCCAGCCAACCACAGACCGTAAGTGATAGCGGCTTTACTTCCCACTATCTTCTACGACCTACATAGTTTTACTCATAATATATCTATTTAGAAAAATATTTGTTATCAGTTGTCATATTTATTTCCAATTTATGTACACACTAAAAGTATAAAAGAAAGAAAGAATACAATAACTAAAGAAATCTCTTCCAGTAGATTTTAGAAAATAGGGAGATATGAGTGTGTAGGATTTATACTATATATAAAGTACAGGCTCTGCTTAGTTTGGGATCAGATGATAGTGAGTTATTTGTCCCAAGATATTTATTTCATATATAGTTTGACTTACAGTTCATATCACCCGAGACTACACATTAAAATATGTGAATGATCTTCTATACATATATAATAAAATCGTAGGAAAGTCTAAACTGTACATTGAATATTTTTTAAAAAAGGATACATGGGGCGTAATCTACTATCGATATCGAAGCCAAACATATAGTTTTTAGAATTTTTGTCTGTGTGTCTGTTTGTCTGTATGTATGTCCGGGCTAACCTCAAAAAGTACTGCATGGATTTTCTTCAAATTTTGCATGAATATTAGTTAGAGGTCGGGTCAACGTATAGGCTACATATTATCACGCTATCACTTACGGCGGAGGAGCTATGAAAATTTATAAAATGTATTACGGGTAAAACCGCGGGGCACGGCTAGTTATAAAATATTCAAAAAGATTTAAAAAGTAGAGGATGTTTTAGGAGAACAAGATTTAAATAATATAAGTCTATTTTCTAATTGATTTGTAACTAGCAAGTTAGACATACATGTACGTAAGTTTAATTGTTGATTGAAAATGGCTTACCGCGTTTGTTTTATTCTTTCTTGGGTCAAATTTAGTAACTGAAATTTGACCCCCTTCCTGTTGACCAATTGATCTGAAATTTGGTACACACTTCTAGTTCTGGTGACAATACAATTAAATAAATTCTGTTTCATTGTAAATCCAATATGGCCGCCGCTACAAAATGGCGGACATTTTTTTTTTTTGACTAGTCCCTCCCTCTTACCCACCACTGCAACTCCTGTAAGCCAGGATCAACAGTGGCACACAATGAAATGACACTGAGCGGTGAGGCTCAGGCATGTCCCGGGGAATGGCTTTAACTGTCTTGGATCCCGCAACGAATTTAATCAGAAAGAAAAAAAGGAGTTGTTATAAATGAATAGTTCCACTTCCCTCCAGAGCAAAGCGGGAGACAGAATGATATAAAGAGGCTATAGCCTCATTAAACGAGAGAATTGCAACTAGAGAAGCCAGCTGCAAGAGCACCAAGGATTAATTTAAGGGTCCTAAAAATGGCGGATAACTTAGGTTTTATTAATCCCATCAATATGGGTATCCAATGAAAGGGCTCAACAATTAGAATACAATGTACTATACAAAATTGAAATCCAAGATGGCCGCCGCTACAAAATGGCGGATAACCTAGGTTTTATCAATCCCAACAATATGGGTATCAAATGAAAGGGCTCAACAAGTACAATGTAATGTACTATACAAAATTGAAATCCAAGATGGCCGCCTCTAAAAAATGGCAGATAACCTAGGTTTTAATGGCGGATAACCTAGGTTTTATCAATCCCAAAATACGGGTATCAAATGAAAGGGCCCAACAAGTAGAATACAATGTACTATACAAAATTGAAATCCAAGATGGCCGTCTCTACAAAATGGCGGATATCCTAGGTTTTATCAATACCATCAATATGGTTATCAAATGAAAGGGCCCAATAAGTAGATTACAATGTACTATGCAAAATTGAAATTTAAGATGGCCGCCGCTACCAAATGGCTGATAACCTTTTTTTTATCAATCCCATCAATATGGGTATCAAATAAAAGGGCTTGACAAGTAGCATACAGTATTCACAACCTCAAAATTTTAAGATGGCACAAAATGGCGTATTATAATAGGATTGTCAAACTTATAAATTGAACCTGAAATGTAGGTATCTGATTAATCCAGCCTGAATCCACCACCCAAGTCAAGATTTTGTATCGTGTTGAGGACTGTGTGGCGTTAAGGTGGCTAAAATTATACGTCGTTAGCGGTACACCACCCAAGTTAAGGTAAAAGGTTAAAACACGCCGAGAACTGTATGGCATTAAGGTGGATAAAAATTGGGCTTCTACAATACATAAAATGCAGGGCAGCACTGTGGATCACGCAGTCGTATACTTAGGTGCGAAACTAAAATAATAAATAAATAAAAAAGGTTTTTATTCACGTAGACTTTAAAAAAGCGCTTGTAAATAGTCAGAACATGTTTGTAGTAATATAGTTGTATACATTAGATATTATTTCTAGTAACATAGATATTTAGGTACATCTTGTATGAAAACATTTATAAAATTTATTTTATTATAGCATTGATATTTAGCTAGCTCGTATCAAGTTATTGTCAAGAGATTATGTTTAATTATCTAGTTTAAGTCTAATATTTTTACTACATATTGTCAATAGTTCTGTCTATATTAAGTTATTATTATTATGACGGACCTTGTGTTAATAACGACGGTCGCGCTTTAATGCTACCACCGGATCCAATGCGCCCCAACTGATAAGACCCAGCGAAACAAACTCAGTGGGTTCATCTACTACCGGTTTCAACACGACCCAGTTGAGACGTCCGGCGAAACATACTCAAGCGGGCATGAATACGGGATTTGGTCCAATTAGAGTAATTATTTAGTAGGCAAACACAATATATGCTCGATCGGTTGTCTGAATGCTTATTATTTTAGATTATATTTAGGTATACAAAAGAAAAACTTCGAAACAATAACATTATTCATTTTGAGACAGAGTCAATAATTTTAAATTAAGTATATGATAGCAATCATTTACAGATAGTTCACGTAACACAGCAGATCAGTCATGTCTATATGGCTACAAGTTCTCCAGCGAGCAATGTGCAGGTAGGAAGTGAGAGCCAGACGTCTTTGTCATCGATGTACTCTTTAGTGGTGTAATAACCCCTAGCCATAAGTATACGTTTAATATGTGTTTTAAAACTTGTGTCAGGCAGATCAGTAATTTGAGTAGGAAGCTTGTTATAAAACCTAATACAATTTCCTAAAAATGATTTATTAGTTTTGCTTACTCTAAAGTCTGGCATGGCTAGTTTGTTTTTATTCCTAGTATTTATATTATGCAGTTCACTTTTCTTTTTATAATTATGAATATTTTTTCTAACAAACATTATATTCTGATATATATATTCCGATGGCACAGTAAGTATATTTATTTCTTTAAACAAATTTCGCAAAGAATCACGACTGCCTAAACCATAAATGGCTCTGACTGCTCTTTTCTGCAATACAAAAATAGTACCTATGTTAGCCGCCGAACCCCACAGCAGAATGCCATACGACATAATGCTATGAAAGTACGCGAAATACACTAATCTAGCAGTTTGTTCATCTGACAATTGCCTTATTTTCCAGACAGCATAGGAAGCCGAACTTAATTTACCTGCTAACTTTTCAATCTGAGGACCCCATTGCAATTTTGAATCAAGTGTCAATCCTAAAAATACGGTCGATGGGACTAAATCTAATATTTTCGCATTAAGTGCGTAACTGTTTGAAGAAGGTCAAGCCTACGTGGCTCTTAGTAGAGTAAGATCTTTGCAGGGACTACGTATAGAGGAGTTGGACTGCAATAAACTAACGGGCAAGAAACCTTGCAATAATGAGGCATTAAATGAATTAAACAGAATGCGAAATAAAAACTAAAAACTAGAAAATAAAAATTGGTAAAAAACTTTTTAAGTTAAACGGTTTTATGTTAAACATACATTGTAATGTTTAAGATATGTACTAAAAGCTAAAAAATAATAAAATAGATACAGTCGTTGGCATTATAAACATATGCATAGACTAGACTAAAATAAAACCGTGGGGCACGTCAATTGTCTACAATCGTTGAAAATGTTCGTTTTGTAGCATCACGCGATAATAAGACAGTTGTTGAACCGACAACGATGGACGAGTGGCAAGTAGGGCTGGAATGTGGAAACAAGTTAGCGAGCTATACTATAAGCGTGTTTTAAGGTTTCATAGTGTTGTTTACATGGAATGTATAACTATCGGACTTTCAATGAGTAAGAAAATAGTAAGTAATTTTCTCACCGTCGGTGGGCCAACTGCCTAACGCCGAACAAAACGATTCTTCTATCGCACATTTTAATCATAATTGTAGACAATTGACGTGCTCCACGATTTTATTTTAGTCTAGTCTATGCATATGTTTATAATGCCTACGACTGTATCTATTTTATTATTTTTTAGCTTTTAGTAGGTACATATCTTAAACATTACAATGTATGTTTAACATAAAACCGTTTACATTAAAAAGTATTTTACCTATTTTTATTTTCGAATATTTTTGAGCAGAAATTTCTTTCTATCCATAGAGTTTTTAATATACTATCAACTGACGAAACACATAATTATTATTCTAAAACGAAGTGGAGATGGTTGGTTAAATATGAGACGATTGTAACATAACACGTCGTCCACAGGTGGCATACAGAAATAAATGCTCGCATCATTTTTACGTAAGTGTTTGTACCCTACATTTGTTGTTGTAATGATAGAGGTTCAAATGACACTAAGCTAATGGTATGCGTGTAATACGTAGTGCCACAGGAGGCCATTTGAACAACTGGGCATTTGCGTAAATCACAATATTTGTCTGAAACATAAATAGTTTTTCATCTATACAAGCTTTCCCGTACCGTTGCTCACCATAGCACGACAATGCAGATCACTCATATGCCAGAACTGTCTCTATGCTTTCTCTTCCGCCATGTATCTCTAATCTAGAAACTTGATATTTTACATTTTCCAGGGGCGACGCTTTGACTATTTATCTAAAACATAAATCGTTTTTCATCAATACAAGTTTTAAGCTTTCGCGTACCGTTGCTCACCGTAGCACGACAATGCAGATCACTCATATGCCAGAACTGTATCTATGCTTTCTCTTCCGCCATAAACTTGATATTTTACTTTTCCCAGGTACGATGCTTCGACTATTTGTCTGAAACATAAATCGTTTTTCATCTATACAAGTTTTAAGCTTTCCCGTACTGTTGCTCACGGTAGGACGACAATACAGATCACTCATATGCCAGAACTGTATATAGTGCTTTCTCTTCCGCCTGATCTCTAATCTAGAAACTAGATTTTTTTAATTTCCCAGGTGCGATGCCTTGACTCTACATACCTCTGAAGATAATATCCTGAGACATTATTCACACACGGCCATCTGATCCTTGAGCTATGCAAAGCTTGTAATGCACGAGTAGCGTAGTCACGATAAGTGATTCACGGTCGATTAGTGATTCACGTTCGATCTTGGACAGACAACCTATAAAATTACATATATATATAATTGTTCTGAGTTATAATTATGCTTTGTGTTCGTGAATCTGATGATTACATAATCCAAGCCAGAATTTTTTTTTCCCTATACGGCCTGATGTATACTTATGATTATGTTATGATTTTGAGGTAAACAAATTCTTATGTAATGAATAATGAATGGAATATGACGTCAGATAAATAACGCATCGTAAAAGAAAAAAGAGTTTATTATAGACACTTTTTATCGGCATTATCTATGATTATTACAAAAAATATTATACACAAAATATATTATACAAAAAATACAATACAAAGAAAAAAATAAAATACAAAAAATAAAATTAAATACAAAAATTAAATTAAAACAAAAAATTAAATAAAATAAAAAAAATAAATAAACTACAAAAAATAAAACAAAATAAAAAAATTAATAAAATACAAAAATACAATAAAATACAAAAAATAAAATGAAATACAATTCAAAAAATAAAATACAATACAAAGAATAAAATTAAATACAATAAGAACATTATATACAATACAAAAAATTAAATACAATACAAAAAATTAAAAACAATCCAAAAAAATAAAATAAAATAAAAAAAATACAATACAACGAAAAAAATTAAAATACAAAAAATAAAATAAAATACAAAAATAAAATAAAATACAAAAAATAAATAAAATACAAAAATAAAATAAAATACAAAAAATAAAATAAAATACAAAAATAAAAAAAATTACTATACAAATAATAAAATAAAATACAATACAAAAAAATTGATAAAATAAAATACAATAATTAAAAAAAAAAAAAAAAAATACAAAAAATAAAAAAAAAATTACAATACATATAATAAAATAAAATACAATACAAAAAAATGATAAAATAAAATACAAAAAATTAAATAAAATACAATACAGAAATAAAATACAATACAATGAATAAAATAAAATCAATACAAAAATAAATAAAATACAAAAATAAAATAAAATACAAGAAAATACAATACAAAAAATAAATTACAATACAACGAATAAAATAAAATACAATACAAACAATTAAATGCTTTACAAAAAATAAAATCCAAATCAAAAAATAAAATACAAAACAAAAAATAAAATACAATACAAAAAATTAAATACAATACAAAGAATAAAATAAAATACAATACAAAAAGTAAAATACAATACAAAAATAAAATACAATTCAAAATATAAAATACAATACAAATAATTAAATACAATACAAAAATACAAATATTAAAAATAAAATCAAATACATAATATAAAATAAAGTACGAAAAATAAAATAAAGTACAATACAAAAAATTAAAAACACTACAAAGAATAAAATAAAATACTAACAAAAATAATATAAAATACAATACAAAAAATAAAATACAATAAAAACAATGAAATACAATAAAAAAATACATTACAAACAATAAAATTAAATACAACAAATTAAATAATATACAATAATATATTAAAATACAATACAATAAATTAAATAAAATACAATAAAAAAATAAATTACAATACAAAAAATAAAATAACAAAGAATAAAATAAAATACAAAAAATAAAATACAATACTAAAAATAAAATACCATAAAAAAATACATTACAAAATATAAAATAAAATACAATACTAAAAATAAAATACAAAACAAAAATAAAATACAATAAAAAAATATACAATTAAAAAAAATCCATTACAAAAATAAAATACAATACAAAAAAAATAAAATACAATACAAAAAATAAAATACAATACAAAAAATAAAAACATAACAATACAAAAAATAAAATACAATACAAAAATAAAATACCATAAAAAAATACATTACAGAAAATAAAATAA
Source organism: Pseudoips prasinana (assembly GCA_951640165.1). Taxonomy (NCBI): domain Eukaryota; kingdom Metazoa; phylum Arthropoda; class Insecta; order Lepidoptera; family Nolidae; genus Pseudoips; species Pseudoips prasinana. The sequence goes on from OX621243.1 coordinate 22,965,689, forward strand.
AATACAATACTAAAAATAAAAAACAATACAAAAAATACAATACAATACAAAATCTAAAATGCAATACAAAAAATAAAATACAATACAAAAAATAAAATACAAAACAAAGAATAAAATACAATACAAATAAAATACAATACAAAAAAAAATACAAAAAATTAAAAAAAAAAACATTAAAATACAAAAAATAAAATACATTACAAAAATAAAATACAACAAACAAATACAATACAAAAAATTAAATACAATACAAATATTAAATACAATACAAAAAATTAAATACAATACAAAAAATAAAATACAATACTAAAAATTAAATACAATACAAAAAATAATATACAATAAAATCAATAAAATACAATAAAAAATACATTACAAACAATAAAATTAAATACAATAAATTAAATAATATACAATAATATATTAAAATACAATACAAAAAATTAAATAAAATACAATACAATTTAAAAAAATAAAATAAATTACCTAAAAGTTCATAAAGTACAAAAAATACAATAATATATTAAAATGAAATAAAATACAATACAAAAATTAAATACGAAACAAAAAATAAAATACAATACAAAAAAAAATACAATGCAAAAAATAAAATACAAAACAAAAATAAAATACAATACAAAAATAAAAAACAAAAAAACACATTACATTATTACATTCCAAAAAACTATATAAAATACAATAAAACTAATTAAAATACATTACAAAAAATACAATATAATACAAAACATAAAATAAAAAACAAAAAATAAAAAAAATACAATACAAAAAATAAAATAAAATACAATATAAAAAATTAAACAAAATATAATACAAAAAATTAAATAATATACAATAATATATTAAAATACAATACAAAAAATTAAATAATATACAATACAAGGAATAAAATAAAAAACAATGCGAAAATAAAATACATTACAAAAAATAAATACAATTTAAAAAAAAAATAAAAATACCTAAAAGTTCATAAAGTACAAAAAATACAATAATATATTAAAATAAAATAAAAAACAATACAAAAAATAAATACAATACTAAAAATAAAATACAATACAAAAATAAAATACAGTACAAAAAATAAAATACAATACAAAAATAAAAAACATTACAAAAATTATTATACAAAAAATAACATACAATACAAAGAATAAAATAAAATAAAAAAAATTATTTAAAACATACAAATACAAAAAGTAAAATACAACAAAAAATAAAAACAATACAATACAAAAAATAAAATACAAAACAAAAAATAAAATACAAAACAAAACAAAATACAAAAAGTAAAATACAATACAATAAAAAAAATACATTACAAAAATACAACAAAAAATAAAAACAATACAATACAGAAAATAAAATACAATACAAAAAATAAAATACAAAACAAAAAATAAAATACAAAAAAAAAATAAGATACAAAACAAAAAAAAAATTCAATACAAAAAACAAAATTCAATTCAAAAAATAAAATACAGTACAAAAAATAAAATACATTACAAAAAAATAAAATAAAATACAATACAAAAAATAAAATACAATACAAAAATTTAATACAATACAAAAAGTTAAATACAATACAATTACAAACAATAAAATTAAATACTTAAAATTAAATACAATATAAATAATAAAATACAATAAAAAAATACAAAACAAAAAATAAAATACTACACAAAAAATATAATACAATACAAAAAATAAAATAGAATACAAAAAATAAAATACAATACAAAGAATAAAATAAAATAAAATACAAAATAATAAAATACAGTACAAAAAATTAAATACAATACAAAATATAAAATAAAATACCTAAAATAACATAATACAATACAAAAAATAAAATAAAATACAATAAAAATAATAAAATAAAATACAATAAAAAGAATAAAACAAAATATAATACAAAATTTAAATAATATACAATAATATATTAAAAAACAATACAAAAAATTAAATAAAATACAATACAAGGAATAAAATAAAAAACAATGCAAAAATAAAATACATTACAAAAATTAAGATACAAAAAATAAAATACAATACAAAGAATAAAATAAAATAAAAAAAAATTAAATAAAACATAAAAATACAAAAAATAAAATACATTACAATAAAAAAATACATTACAAAAAATACTAACAATACAATACAAAAAATAAAAACAATACAATACAAAAAATAAAATACAAAACAAAAAATAAAATCCAATACAAAAATATAATACAATAAAAAAAATACATTACAAATAATAAAAGAAAATACAACACAAAAAATAAAGTACTTTACAAAAAATACAATACAATACAGGAAATAAAATACAATACAAAAAATAAAATACAGTACAAAAAATAAAATACAAAACAAAAAATAAAATACAAAACAAAAAATAAAATTCAATACAAAAAATTATATACAATACAAAAAATAAAATACATTACAAAAAATAAAATACAATACAAACATTTAATACAATACATAAAATTAAATACAATACAAAAAATAAAATACAGTACAAAAAATAAAATACAATAAAAAAATACATTACAAACAATAAAATTAATACAAAAAATAAAATACAATACAAAAAAATAAAATACAACACAAAAATAAAATACAACACAAAAATAAAATACATTACAAAAATTACAATACAAAAAATAAATAAAACGTAAAAATACAAAAAATTAAATACAATACAAAAAATAAAATAAAAAATACAATACTATACAAAAAAAAAACAATACAAATAATAAAATACAATAAAAAAATACAAAACAAAAAATAAAATACTACACAAAAAAATACAATACAAAAAATATAATACAATACAAAAAATAAAATAGAATACAAAAAATAAAATACAATAAAAAGAATAAAATAGAATACAATACAAAAATATAATAAACTACAATACAAAAAATAAAATAAAACATGAAAATACAAAAATTAAAACAAAACATTAAAATTAAATAAAATACATAATAATAAAATACATTACAAAAAATAAAATACAATACAAAAAATAAAATAAAATACTTAAAATAACATAATACAATACAAAAAATAAAATACAATACAAAAAATAAAATAAAATAAAAAAAATTAAAACAAAATATAATACAAAAAATTAAATAATATACAATAATATAATAAAATACAATACAAAAATTAAATAAAATACAATACAAGGTGTACGAACTTTGACTTCTTCCAGAGGTAGTAGGTTAAATAAAACCACAATTTGTATCCAAAGCAAATACAACTTTATTGCATCAAAAATCACTTAACTCATTGTATCGGCGGTAAATCTCAATAGCGAGATCTAGGAATCAGTAATGGAAACTCTATAACGCCATCTATTGATCGACTCCCGTGAACTCACAATAGCGCCATCTATTGATTGACTCCCCGTGAACTCACAATAGCGCCATCTATTGACTGGCACATGAACTCGGGAACGAACATCCCGCCCACCATGGACAGAATGTCCAGAGCTTATATATACAAACACTGAATGACCGCCCACCATGAAACAAATAGAACGTTAACCAATAGTGGACTGTATGTGAACAACTTTATTACAAAATCCAAACCAATATAAGCTTAATTTTAAACTTAACGAACAATTAATTGATCCTTAATATTAATTCAATAAAAGTAAAAATATAAACACTATGTTATGAAGCTACAGGCAGCACAATTAATTTTGACACTGGTCTTTTAATTGTAGAACCTTTACAACGCAAGGAAACTACTCTTGTGATATTATCCGAGCCAGTATGCTTTTCGGTGATGAGACCGTAGAGCCATCTTGCAGGTGGAAGATCATCTTCCATAACCAACACTACGTCACCCAATTTAGGTTCTACGGTTTGATGTGCCCATTTGTTCCTTTGGTGAAATTGAATTAGATATTCACGCGACCACCTACGCCAGAAGTCCTGAACCATGCGTTGTGTCAACTGCCATCTTCTCAGTACTTTGAGAAGATGGCAGTTGACACAACGCATGGTTGGAATTCTCAAAATTCATTTCGGGTATGAGAAGTAACGGCTCACCTACTATAAAATGACCCGGTGTCAATGGACATGGATCTTCCGGATTAGTGCTAATTGTAGAAATGGGCCTGGAGTTCAGACAGGCTTCTATTTGTGTGAGTACTGTTGTCAGTTCCTCAAAAGTGAGTGTGCTTATACCAATCACTCTTTTAAGGTGATATTTTGTTGACTTTACTCCAGCCTCCCAAAGCCCTCCAAAGTTTGGAGAGTGGGGTGGAATAAAGCTCCAAGTTGTGCCGTTTGTTGCCAACCAATCAGCAATATCAGGTGCTATGTCGGACCTTCCGTGTTTGAACAACGCCTTCAATTCCTTGTTTGCTCCAACGAAAGTGGTGCCGTTATCGCTCCACATCTCTCCACAATGACCTCTCCTCGCTACAAAGCGCTTGAAGGCTGCCAAAAAGGCTTCGGATGTCATGTCACTGACGACTTCCAAATGAATGGCTCGAGTGGCCATACACACGAATAAACATATGTAGCCTTTTATGGAGTGATAACCTAGTACTAACTGAGGCCCACCATGTAACGTTTTCTCATGAGCGTCAGCGATGAGGAGGTGTGTTAAATGTGACTTACGAGGAAGAATTATAGGATGTTTCGAGTCTTCGTGAAGGTTGGCCCTTTGTAACCTACCACCAACTCTCAAAATGTGTTCCTCATCTAGATACGGATTGAGCGAGGTAAGTACTCCCTTTTTATTAATTTCTCCCTTTATCTTTAAAATATTTATCTCGGACCCAAAATGTTCCCCTTGACATAATTTCACACAGGTAAATAATGCTCCTTGAATTTCAGAATGTGTTAGGAAGTTATCAAATCTAGTAGTGTAATTTTTATTTTTAAACTTTAAGAACCTTTTACAATAAGCTACTATTCTAGTAAGTTTTCTAAGCGATGAATATCTTGAAATTATAGACTCGTCACCTATTTCTTTTACTACCGTGTTGCACGTTACTAACGACTTTCTCTCCTCTAAGTTAGTTTCTTTAATTTCCTTTCTACTATAATTAATTTCCTTATTTTTCAGCCAACTAGGTCCCTGTGTCCACAACTCTAGGTTAGCGCATTCGGAAGGATTCACACCGCGCGATGCGCTGTCTGCAGGATTGTCACCGGACTGGACATGCGACCACTGCCTATTCTCCATAACAGTAAGTATTTCAGACACTCTGTTGCCGACGAACGTCTTCCAGCGACTGGGATGGCTACTCAGCCAGGCGAGCACCACTGTCGAGTCAGTCCAGGCATGTATATTTTGCTTACAGATACCCAAGGTGTCGGAAACTTCACGCAGAAGTTTTGAAAGCAGCACAGCGCCACATAATTCCAAACGAGGTATGGATACCTGTTTGACGGGGGCCACCTTGGTCTTAGCTGCAACTAGACTAACATGAACTTGACCGTTGGCATCAATAGAACGAGTATAGACAGCGGCTGCATACGCGACATTGGAGGCGTCACAGAATCCGTGCAACTCTAGCAGGACGTCAAGTTGACTCGAGTGGATCCATCGTGGCAGCCGGAAATCCTTAAGATGGTTAAGATTATTTCTATAACTAAGCCATTCTTTTAACAGGTGATCTGGAAGTGGATCATCCCATTCCAATCCTGTTATCCACAGGCGTTGAATGAATACCTTGGCTGTTACTATCACCGGCGCTAACCAACCAAGAGGGTCAAATAAGCGAGCGATGTCAGAGATCACCTTCCGCTTGGTTATGAGACCCTCGTATGGGGGGAGATGCACTGTGTATCTAAATTCATCTAACTTTCGTTGATAAGTTAATCCTAAAATTTTAGTAACCGTATCCATCTTAAGCTCCAAATTATCCTGCTTATCAATATTTTCGTTCATTTTGTGTAACAATTCGTCACTACTGCTGGACCACTTTTGTAACTCGAAACCCCCGCGACGTAACAATTGATTCAGCTGGTGATAAATAAGCTCCCCTTCGGCGACAGACTGACAACCTGTCAAAATGTCATCTACGTAGCACGATGTAAGCAGCCTGTCTGCCACCAGAGGAAAATCATTTCCTTCATCCCGAGCTAGTTGTTGCAGAGACCGTACCGCTAGTTGTGGCGCAGAAGATGTTCCAAAGGTAACCCGCAACAATCGAATATGTTTTAATTCATCAATTGGATTGTCACGCCACAAAATGCGCTGATAATCAACATCCTCATCTGCAACCTTAACCTGACGGTACATTTTCACGATGTCTGCGACCAAACTTATAGGGTGTCACCGCCACCGCATAATAATTTGACGCAAATCAGGTTGAAGGGTTGGGCCAACCATTAATTCTCTATTTAATGATATACCATTGTGGCCTGAACATGAAGCGTCAAAGACGACCCTAACCTTTGTGGTGCTTTTATCCTCACGCACCACCGCGTGATGAGGTAATTAGAACGCATCCTTACCTAATTCTTTTTGTGGGACAACCTCAGCATGTCCCAGCTGTATATATTCGTTTATAACAGCGCTATACTGTGACCTAAATTCCGAGTCTTTTAAAAGTCTTTTTTATAGGTTGAGAAAGCGCCTACGGGCAATGACCTCTGATCCCCCAAACGTGCAACTAGGCGACTCAGTTTTGAATGGTAGTTTTACAACATACCTCCCGGTCGCGTCGCGTTTGGTGGTTTTAGAGTGGAAATCCTCGCATTTTTGTTCTTCCTCAGTTAAAATCGTACTATGACCTGAAGGCTCCGATTCTAATTCCCAAAATTTACGCAAAAGGTCATTGACATCCACTGACTGTACTACAGTATGATAACATACTGGCCTACAGATAACCGGCGATGGGATCTCACCAGACAAGATCCAGCCCAATTTAGTCTTTTGGGCGACTGGAGATCCCCCCGGATCCTTAACTAAACCACTTAATAAAACTTCTCCGACTACACGCGTACTTAACAACAAATCAATTTTCCCAGGCGTATCAAAAGTTGGGTCAGCTAACTTTAAGGATGAGAACGAAGCTGATAACTGAATGATCTTCTTCTCAGGAAGATGGGACGTGAGTCTTTTCAATACATAAGCATCGACATATAAAACAAAGGTGGGATCTACACGTGATTGTAATTTAAATCGAACTATCCACTTCGAGGGCATTGAGTTTCCGACGTCATCGCCTAGTCGGAATATGTCGGTGTGAGCCGGTGTTTTCTTTAGTCCAAGCAACTGTACTGCAGCCTCTGTGCTAAAAGAGACTTGAGAGCCCTGATCCATCAGAGCTCTTAAAACAACACCAGTACCAGTTCTTGACTCAACGTTGACCAGGGCTGTGGCCAACAGGGCATGGTTGTGAACATCCGAAAAACAACAAACGCGTTTGGTATTGCTTTGGCTGGAAGAGGTGGCTACATTGGCAGCCACCGCCTTCGTTTCTACTGAACTATCAATAATTTCAGCAGAATAGGCATTTGATTTTGGGTGAAGTAGTGTGTGGTGCTTCTTCTTACAAAGGTGACATTTAGTATGTTGACGGCAAGAATATACGGAGTGGTTTGTTCCTAGACAGTTATAACAAAGCTTACTAACTCGTGCAAACTCCCGACGCTCGTCACAATCTTTCTTAGCAAATGTTTTACAGTTTGAAATTTTGTGGCTTTCTCCACAGAATGAACAGTTTAAGATTAACTCGGCTTTATAGTCGGTACTAACAACATGGTGTGTTTTTGGTTTATTAATAACACAAACATTCGGTTTAGGTCGCTTAGTGTCTAAAAACTCGAGTGCATGAAATCGGGCTTCCAAGAAATCTCCAAATTCCGAAAGCACGGGCAATTCTGCCTTGGAACTAATTTTGGTTTCCCATTGTTTTCGTGACTCGAAATCAAGCTTGGAACTAATGATATAAATAATTATGATATCCCACGTGCTAACATCAATTCCGAGATTTTTTAGACCATTTAGACACTCCATTGTTGTGTCCAGTAAACCCTTAAGGCTACTTGAGCATTCTGTTACATTAGCCTGATTCAACAAGCGCTTTAACCCTTTTCCGGGCAGTGGGGATATAGTTACCACCACATTTTGAACTCTATTAGCTTATAATAAGGTCCAAAACCAATGAATTAGGAATATACCTACTGCCTGTTAAAGGGTTAATATGCAATTGGACAGAAATCGTTTATTGTTATATCTACTGTGCAGCAACGACCAACATTCTTTATAGTTATCTGATGAAACCGCAATGTGTCTCACAAGTTGATCTGCTTCACCCAACAATAAACCCTTCAAATAATGCATCTTTTGCACGTCTTCTAAACTTTCATTCTTATGAATCAAAGAAGTAAACAAATCTTTAAAAGTCGTCCACTCCGCATAATTACCAGAAAATTTGGGAATATTTATCTTTGGTAACCTCACAGTATTTGACATTACGTGGTCATTTGTCTTTGGCTGTTGTTCAGAATTGGACTTAGTCAATTTACTTAGAACTTCTTTCAATTGAGTTTTATGGGAAATGTAAACTTCTTCAGTGCTGTCATAAACATCATCTACAAAATACTTATGGGAATCTCGCTGTGCATCTGTAGCATTCGGTATAATGCTATTGTGAGTTGACGAGAAATCCTTCCACAAAGTCTCAAATAGTTCTAATCTGGTCTCAACGTATATTGTAGTAATTCTATCTTTAGGTGCTTTCTTAAAGTTAATCTGAGCCTTTTCCATAAGAAGCCTTTTATTATTTTGCAATGCATACATGGCTTCCATATTTGTAATTATTTATGACAACAAAAACAAATAACAAAGAACTAATTATAATTGTACTTATTATAATTTAACTAATTATTGCATCAAGAATTTTATGGTATACCAAAAAAAGTAAGAATTTATACCAAATACAAAACTTCTATCGAAATCTACCAAAGACAAATTAACTACGTCCACAAATTATATTTCAACATTACCATTAACTTTAATGTAATTATTATAATAATTTTTAAGAGCACAGTAACTAAAGTAAACTAAAGTATAATTTTATGGAATTAACTATAATTATTGGAATAAATTTACTATAGTTCAATTATTACTCTGAGGTAATTTTTCTATCTTCAGAAACTTGAAAATAAATGTACTCACGATTTTTACTTCAACAAACCGCACTTCACTAGCACTGACTACGTTCTCACTCCGCTGAAGACCGCGTCGCCCACCACTGAGCTGGCTCCGCTGCAGTGTTGACGAACTAAATAGTTCCGCCCTGCGCCACCTCCACGTTGCTGGTGCTGATGATGTCCACTCCACTCTACACCACGCTGTGCTGATGATGCTGGAACCTGCCACCCCGCTGCTGCAGCACTGGTCACTCACTTCACTGTGCACACCAGATTAGGTGTGCGGCGCTTCAGGGCGATCCACCCTGGTTTCCACGCCAAGACGCACAAAAACACTTCACTTCACTTTCACTTATCCGACTCGATAAGGACCATGTACGAACTCAGACTTCTTCCGGAGGACGTAGGTTAAATAAAACCACGATTTGTATCCAAAGCAAATACAACTTTATTGCATCAAAAATCACTTAACTCATTGTATCGGCGGAAAATCTCAATAGCGAGATCTAGGAATCAGTAATGGAAACTCTATAACGCCATCTATTGATCGACTCCCGTGAACTCACAATAGCGCCATCTAGTGATTGACTCCCCGTGAACTCACAATAGCGCCATCTATTGACTGGCACATGAACTCGGGAACGAACACAAGGAATAAAATAAAATACAATGCAAAAATAAAATACATTACAAAAAATAAAATTCAATTTAAAAAAATAAAATAAAATACCTTAAAGTTCATAAAGTACAAAAAATACAATAATATATTAAAATAAAATAAAATACAATACAAAAATTAAATAAAATACTAAAAATAAAATACAACACAAAGAATAAAAAAAAATTAAAAAAAAATTAAATAAAACAAAAATACAAAAAATTAAATACAATAAAAAAAATAAAATACATTACAAAAAAAATACAATACAAAAAAATAAAATAAATTACAAATATACTAACAATACAATACAAAAAATAAAAACAATACAATACAAAAAATAAAATACAAAACAAAAAATAAAATACAAAAATAAAATACAATAAAAAAAATCCATTAAAAAAATAAAATAAAATACAATACAATAATAAAATACTTTACAAAAAATACAATATAATACAAAAAGCAAAATATAATACAAAAAATTAAATAATATACAATAATATATTAAAATACAATACAAGAAATTAAATAAAATACAATACAACGAATAAAATAAAATAAAATGCAAAAATATAATACATTACAAAAAATAAAATACAATTTAAAAAAATAAAATAAAAAACCTAAAAGTTCATAAAGTACAAAAAATACAATAATATATTAAAATAAAATACAATACAAAAATTAAATACAATACTAAAAATAAAATACAATACAAAAAATAAAATACAGTACAAAAAATAAAACACAATACAAAAATAAAATACATTACAAAAATTACAATACAAAAAATAAAATACAATACAAAGAATAAAATAAAATAAAAAATTTTAAATAAAACATAAAAATACAAAAAATAAAATACAATACAATAAAAAAAATACATTACAAAAAATACTAACAATTCAATACAGAAAAAAAACAATACAATACAAAAAATAAAATACAAAACAAAAAATAAAATACAATACAAAAATAAAACACAATAAAAAAAATACATTACAAAAAATAAAATAAAATACAATACAAAAAATAAAAAACATTACAAAAAATACAATACAGAAAATAAAATACAATACAAAAAATAAAATACAATACAAAAAATAAATACAAAACATAAAATAAAATACAAAACAAAAAATAAAATACATTAAAAAAAATAAAATAAAATACAATACAAAAAATAAAATACATTACAAAAATACAATACAATACAAAAAATAAAATACAATACAAAAAATTAAATACAATACAAAAAATTAAATACAAAACAAAAATAAAATAAAACATAAAAATACAAAAATAAAACAAAACATAAAAATAAATTAAAATACAAAAAAATAAAATACAATAAAAATAAATTAAAATACAAAAAAATAAAATACAATACAAAAATAAAATACATTACAAAAATAAATACAATACAAAAAATAAAATACAATACATAAAATTAAACACATTACAAAAAATAAAATAAAATAAAATACCTAAAATAACATAAAGTACTTTTGAGTATGGCAACAATTATATTTTTATGAAGGAAGGAAGGAAGGGTTCCAACTCCTGTACGGTTAACCTGTCCCTTAATTTATATTTGTTTTCTACATTACACATCGTCGAGTCGCGACTCGAGCGGACGGTCGACCGTGCGCTCTCTCTTTAAAAATTACTATAAAATACATAAACCGCATAAACTGTGCTTTTTATTATCTCTAGTGATTGAAGACTATGTGCAGACTATGTGACAGTGTTAGTAAATGGGTGACTATCTAATTACAAATTAATTACACAAAACATCAACCAAAACAATAAATGGACGACGCAGTGAGGCAATTAAGCCTAGTGAATTAAAATCAGTTTATAAAAACTCCGGTGAAATAAAAGTGTACCTAACTAAACAACAACAAATAAATAAACATTTTATAAAAACTCCGGTGAAATAAAAGTGTACCTAACTAAACAACAACAAATAAATAAACATTGTCTAAATAAAAACAATTCTAACTCATCAATTCAACTAGTGACTCAGTGCATTCGATAGTGAATCACCAGCAGAAATACGTAAACCAATCAGCAACGAGAATCGCATACTTTGCCTATTATGGTCATAAAGTGTGCAAAAACGGCGATAAATACCTATCGTACCTACAACACCAAATCAACTAATACAAGAAGCACTATTTCAACCATACTTCCAACGTTTACCGCGGCCTAGTGGTCAGTATCAGTGCTCTTCGCTAACATATCTGTGGTCGTGCGTTCGAGCCCTAGAACCAATCAATATTTTTGTGGCTTTTTCAAGTTTCAACGAGTCATACTTTAGATAACAGTTGCAACCATAGACTTTGGACCTAAATAATTCTAAACAAATATGGATACGGAAAACAACAATATTACGTATCGTAAACAATATAACACAGTTTCGGCATTGGATGAAAAAGCTTCATTGTTTGATACTTCAATGTTAAGCATACCAGATAGCTTACACGATACTAGCGAACAAGAAACAATTATTGCTCTAAACGACCAAATTAAATCTCTACAGATACAGCTGATGAGTGCCCATCACGAAACAGAAAACCTAAATAGCGAAAATCATCAATTAAATGTTGACTTACAGAAATCTTTGAAATCTATTGATACATATAAAAAAATATGTTCAACACCTTGCACCAGAACTAACACACCGGCATCAGGCCACAAAAAGAAGCCTAGACAACGTAAATCCTCACTACCAGGTAATGAATCAAATATCTTGGATAATGGCAGTCAAAAAATAATAACAGACCTATGCCATAAAGAATCACAAACCTATAATTTACCTATCAACAATCCGCATCCACCAAAACAAAATACATCAATTATGAAACCTCAAAACATTGCTAACGAAATGTCAACAGGCGCTTTATCAGCAACAAAACAAAAAAATAAGATATGTGTTATAAGCAGTGATTGCACAAAGGGAACCCTACCATTAATCGAAGAAACCTTTTCAAATTATTTTAACTACTGTCATAATATACTACCACATAATACTATATGCGATTCTATCACCAACCTCAAGCAGAATCTACATGACTATACATTGAACGACTACTGTCTTATCTTCATAGGAGAAAACGATTTGAAAAATATAGATTTCTTATGTATGCTGGAGAAAATAAATCAATCAATGAAAAACCTTACCCATACAAATATTATTTTGTGCGCACCGACGTATATAAAAGGCGCACTAATATACAATTATAAAGTCGAGCTTTTCAATATTGTGCTTAACATGGACATACATCGGTTAAAATATGCATATTTCTACGACAGTAACCGCCCCCTATCACAGGATATGTTTTCCTACAATACGGGGAAAATTAACAAATACGGATGGAAAACAATTTACCAACAAATAATGAACAACATTAAAATAGACTACGATATTTACCTCTCTGATGAAAACTTGACCAATAACAAACAAAACAAAATGCAAGCAAAACCAATGGACAACATTGCATCGACACCAAATTGTAACAAAAATAACATCCAACCAACACAGCTTTTTCGGCCATAATAACATCAACATACTTCATCAAAATATTGCAGGATTAAGAAGCAAAATTAATGAATTATCAGTATGTTTACAAGAATTTTTTGATAAAAAAACTGATATAGATATAATATGCGTGACAGAACACTTTATGATGTCAGGCCAAGAAGACACTTGCACAATTCCTAATTTCCACCTAGCAGCCCACTTCAGCAGACAAACATCTCGCAGGGGAGGCTCATGCATCTTTGTCAAAAAAGGGCACCATTGGATATCCGTCCCTGAATCAATAACACTCCCTATTGTATCCACCTTTGAATGCTGTGCTATCGAATTAACCGCGTATAAAATTGTGATCGTATGTTTATATAGAGTCCCTCAAACTAGTAACATTAAGGCTTTCTTTGATAGGCTAGATAAGGTACTACATAACTTAAAAAGACACTATAAAAGACATAAAGTGATAATAGGTGGGGACTATAATATTAACTTACTAACTAATAACAACATTGTCAGTGAATTTGAATGCCTATTGCTCAACTATAACTTAAGATTACAATTTCGGGAACCTACTAGGATACGGAGTGGCACGTGCATAGATAACTTTGCCCATAACATTAATTACAAGTGTAAGTCAAGCGTACTAGACTTGGCACTGTCAGACCATACTGCCCACTTGATACAATGTCCTGTCAAAAAAGTGTGTCTCATAAAACAATGGAGCATTCGGCGCCGAGATTATTGTAATGAGAACCTTTTAAAATTCAAAAACTGTGTTGAAAGTCTTTCGTTTTCCGATGTTTATACATCTGACGATCCAAACACAGCCTTCAATATGTTTCTTGATCAGTTCAAATTATTTTATGAACTCTGTTTTCCATTGAGACGTATTACCATTAGGGCGCATAGGAAACCAAGATGGGTGTCACGTGGAATAAAAGCATGTAGTTTAAATAAAAGAAAACTTTTATGGCAATATTGTAAGAAACCCAATGCCGCAAACAAAAACTCATTTGTACAATACTCTAAGAGATATAAAAAAATAATAAAATTCACACAGCTAGCACAAAACACCCACGCCATAAATATATCAAGCAACAAAACAAAGACCGCATGGAGCATCATTAATAATTCGAAAAAAAACACCCCACGTGAATCGATAACCAGTATAAAAATACAAGATGAAACAATCACAGATCCTAAAAAAATATGTAACGCCTTTAACAATTATTTTATCGATAAAACCATTCCAAGCCCTACCCTAAATAAGACAAAATACCCATACGATATGTGTTCCACTCAGAAATCGATGTTTATGAAACCATGTTCTCCATTTGACATATTCCAAATTATCAAAAACTTAAAAAACACTAATAGCGTTGGCATCGATGAAATCGCAACTAAAGTAATAAAATTTGTTGCGAATAATATTTGCTACCACATAAGCTATATCATAAACCTAAGTATAGAAACTGACCTTTTTCCCGAACAACTTAAAATAACCATAGTAAAACCTCTCCATAAAAAGGAAAGTAGAGATAACATTTCAAACTACCGACCTATAGCACTAGTACCGATTATATCAAAGATATTTGAAAAATACATGTATAAAGAAATTAGCGATTTTGCGGAAAAAAATGGTATACTAGCTAACGAACAAAAAGGATTCCGACCTAAAAAAACGATTAATATGGCCATTTACGACTTCTTAGATTATATAATCAGTAATGTCGACAATAGGATACCAGTATGTTCCATATACATGGATATGACCCAAGCGTTTGATTATATAGAGCACGACATACTTTTATGCAAACTAAATACACTTGGAATACGTGGCAATATCCTACAGTTAATAGAATCTTATTTAAAAAATAGCAAGAATAAATCCTAGTACAAAAAAGGAGGAAATATACCGATCGGACCCACGTAAAATGTTATACGGCGTTCCTCAAGGTGGCATTATTGGACCGCTTATGTTCATACTGTACATAAATGACTTACCTAGAGCAACATCACATCCGATAACTCTATTCGCAGACGACAGTACAGTCACTATTAAACTCAATAATGATATCGATACTTATGAAAACGACATTAATAAGTCCCTTAATTCAATTGTTGACTGGTTAAATTCCAATAACTTAAATATTAACATTAAGAAAACGCTTCTAATGCAGTTCAGTCAGCCAACCCCTAAAATAGAGAATATTAATATTAAAATCAACAGCCAGCCCCTACAGGACATAGACGCCACTAAATTTCTGGGGTTAACGGTAGATCGCAACTTAGCATGGAAGCAGCACATCGAACAACTATGCAAAAAAGTCAGTACATCCGTTTATGCACTCTATGAATTAGCTCAAACAGTAAAGGTAAATGCTCTATTAACGGCATATCACGGATTAGTAGCGTCCGTGCTTAGATATGGCATCATCTTTTGGGGCAACTCAACTCACAAACTACTAATTTTCAGAGCACAAAAGCGTTGCATACGAGCAATGTTTTCTTTAAAACATACTGACAGCTGTGGGCCCTATTTAAAAAAATACAAAATACTAACCCTGCCTAGCTTATATATATACGAAGTGGCCGTCTTTGTCAAACTAAACTTGAACTTATTTAAAAATGCTTCCGAATCCTCTCACCGACAGCAAAGAGATAAAGGACGTTTGTTATTGCGTAAAGCAAATACTACCTTAATGCACAATAGTGTATTCTGTATGAGCCCAAAAATTTTCAACAAACTGCCATTATGTATCAGAGAGACAAAAGTGACTATTTTTAAACTAAGATTAAGAAACCTGCTCATTGAAAAATGTTACTATAATGTCACGGTTTTTCTACAAGATAAATTCTAATTGACTGTATTGTTTTTTCCTTTTATTACATTTTAAAATTTGACATTCCTTACATCTATTCCGAATATTATTAACTTTTATTTTTTTATCTTTTACGAACTTTATGACATTATGGGTTATAATTATTAGCATGTTTGATTTTGACATTTGACATTATGTATTATTAATATTATATCCGATTTTAATATTAAAATTATCAATAGCATATTTAATTTTTATATAAAGGATTATAAATAGCATCTAGAAAATGTTAAAAAAATTACTTGTAACCTGTACCTAAGCAACATTTGCACACCCCTACGGGGTTATAATTCATGCGGACTTCACGTATTATTTATTACACCACCCATTGTAACCTGATTTATGCAAATAAATTTGATTTGATTTGATTTGATTTTATGTTGGTAGTTGGGTTGTAATTTGTTTTTGTAACGTTGGTATTTTTTAGTCTATGAATATTCTTTATGGCGAGTTATGTTAAAGTGTAGAACCGTACCTCGTAAAATAAATATTTTTAAATTAAAAACCTCTTCTTCATTCCACCACGAAAGGTTATGGGCCCAGCTCCTTAACCGAGGTGAAGAAGTTTGGTATAATAATCTGCGGTAAAGCGGTGGAAAATCTGTGGTAAAGCAGTAAATAAGAATAGCGATAAAACCAAGGTGCGGTGCGAACAAAATGGACGCCGACAATTTTGGATCAACAATGATATCTACGGGCGGCCAAGGAATAAGATTAGAAGGCGCAGAAAACTGGACGAGCTGGAAATTTCAAGTAAAAGTAATTTTGAAGGCATTGTGTGCGTATGGAGTGGTAGACGGCTCTAGTCCATGCCCGGACGTACCGGACCCGGCATGTGCTCAAGACTCAAAAAAATATGCAGATTGGCAAAGATTGGATGCAAAAGCTCAAGGAGTAATCGTAACCAGACTATCATCAAGTGTGATGCTGCATGTTCAAAATTGTGGGACATCTAAACAAATATGGGACAAGTTATGTACGGTGTACGAACAGAAGTCGGACGTTTCATTGCATATATTACAACAACGATTTTTTTAAATGAAACTTGGAAGCAATGAAAACATCGCAACGTTTATAGCGAGAATCGACAACGTCGTATCGCAAGTTCGCCAAGCAAAAGGCGATATTCCTGAAAATATGATTATTACAAAAATAATTAGTTCATTGGGAGAAAAATTCCGCCATTTTGTACCTGCATGGGATTCGGTATCAACTGATAAACGGACGCTGTCAGAGTTGACAGCTTGACTGTTGATTAAAGAACAAAGAAATAAAACTTATGAAGATCAAAATGATTTCGAAAATCAAACTGCCTTTAAAGTGAATGTTAAAAAGGATTCGAGAAAGTGCTTCAACTGTGGTAAAAGTGGACATTACAAGCGTGACTGTAGAGTGCTAAAATCAAACATGTTTTGTAGTAAGTAAGTGTAAAAAACATGGACACGCCTATGAACAATGTTGGTTTAACAAAAGGCCGGTAAATAGTGAGAAGCGTATTGCGAACTTTGTAAATGATAAACAAAATGCATTTATAACGTCGATTTCGATCAGCGCTCTAACCTCAAAATGTTCAAAATATGACTGGTTCCTAGATAGTGGCGCATCTGAACATATGTGTTATACAAGAGAAATATTCCAAAACCTCAATAGTTTAGTGTCGCCAAAAGATGTAATTATAGGGGACGGAACAGTGATAAAAGCAGTGGGTTGTGGAGACATTGAAATGAAAGCGTATGAGGTGTAAAATGGATCCCTACAATAATATACAGTGTTTTGTATGTGCCAGAACTCAAAGTAAATCTGTTTTCAATGAGTGCGGCTTTGGACAAAGGATATAAAATGTTGTCTACAGCCAACAAGTGTACATTTGAGAAAAATGATAGCGTTCATGCTATTGCAAACCGGCAAGGTAAAATGTATATTATATAATGATGTTTCAAAAAAAGGAAGAAATTGCTTTAGTGGGAAAAAGCAACTCTAAACTTCAAGAGTGGCATGCTAAACTAGGCCATCAAAATATTAATCAAGTTAGAAATATTCCTGCAAAGAATAATATAATGTTTGAAAAAGGAGATGAAGAAACCTGCATACCCTGCTTGAAAGGTAAGCAACACAAACTTCCTTTTCCTATAAGTGACCATAGAGCGACAGAACCTGGAGAAATGATTCACATGGATATTGGAGGACCTGTCGAAGAACTTTCACTTGGTGGTGCTAGATTTTTCCTGCTATTGAAGGATGATTTTACAAAGTATAGAAAAGTTTATTTTATGAAGAATAAATCAGAAAGCATAGCCTGTTTAAAACAATTTATCAGGCAAACTGAAGTGAACCCTGGCCACAAAATAAAATACATAAGAAGTGATAATGCCAAGGAGTTTATTGGAAAAGAAATGCGTGACTTGTTAAATGCCCATGGTATCCAACACCAAAGAAGTGTTGTTTATACTCCTCAACAAAATGGTTGTATCGAGCGTGAGATACGTACAGTAGTTGAATCAGCTCGAACCATGCTGTTAGAAAGCGGCTTAAGTAAAAACTTGTGGGCTGAGGCCCTAAATACAGCCGTTTTTGTATTAAATAGGACTGGACCAAGCCGGATAGATAAAAAAACACCATATGAGCTTTGGTCTGGACAAGAATATGACATACACAACTTAACATATTTTGGAGCACAGATTTCTGTACATGTACCTGACCAGAAACGGCGGAAATTTGAAAGTAAAAGTGAATTAGGATACTTAGTTGGATATGGAGAGAACATAAAAGGATACAGAGTTTACATGCTAAACAAAAATGAGGTAGAAATTAAAAGAGATGTAATATTTGTAAAAGGAGAGGCTGACAAACAAACTCTGAACAAGAAAGACAAAGAGATTTTCATTGGATTTGATAATTTCCATAATGATAACATAACTCAAGAACCCTCAGAAGAACACTTTGCGGATGGAAACACAGAATTAAATGACACCTTTGCTAGCGCAAATGATCAAGAATCAGTGCAAACATTCCATGAGGAATCACAAGTAGAAATAGTAGAAGATTCAATAGAAGAACCTATAAATATATCTGGAGAGAGTATACAAGAACAAGATTTAGTATTGACAGATGGTAGACCAAAAAGAGAAACAAAAAAACCACAATGGCTGAAAGACTATTATGTAAGTAGAGACTCAGATGAAACTGACAGTAGTTTCACTACCTACAGCTGCGATGATCCTATTACATACGAGGAGGCAATGAAAAGACCTGAAAAATGCATGTGGGAAGAAGCCATTAAGGAAGAACTGAAAACTTTAGAGAGAAGTAACACATGGGAAGAAGTAACAAAAGTCCCAGATGGAGAAAACCTTGTGAGTAGCAAATGGGTGTTCAAAGTTAAGGAAATAGAAGGAAAAACTATCTACAAAGCTCGCTTAGTAGCTAGAGGGTTTGAACAGAAAAATTGTGATGACCAAACATATGCACCTGTTGCAAAGCTGACTACTTTTAGGACATTGATGGCAGTA
The DNA here is from genome assembly GCA_951640165.1 of Pseudoips prasinana. Taxonomy (NCBI): domain Eukaryota; kingdom Metazoa; phylum Arthropoda; class Insecta; order Lepidoptera; family Nolidae; genus Pseudoips; species Pseudoips prasinana. The sequence goes on from OX621243.1 coordinate 22,985,434, forward strand.
GCCAACCAGAAAGCTAAACCAGTTTACCAGATGGATGTCACAGGAGCCTTTCTCTATGGAGAAATAAATGAAACTGTTTATATGAAGTTACCTAACAACAAAATTTGTAAGTTAAAAAAATCTATTTATGGTCTTAAAAAGTCACCTAAATACTGGAATTCTAAATTTAATGACTTTATGCTTAAAGAAAAATTTGAAAGATCTCAAAATGATCCATGCTTGTATTTTAAAAGAGATAAAAATGAGTATATATATGTTTTACTATTTGTAGACGATTTGCTTTATTTTGGTCAAAATGAAAATGTAGTAAATTATTTAAAAAATGCATTGAATTGTAATTTTCAAATGAAAGACTTAGGTCTTGCAAGTTGTTACTTAGGAATAAATGTTCATCAAGACCTTAAAAACAATGTAACTAAAATCAATCAAAAACGATACTTAGAAAAGTTACTTAATAAATATCAAATGTTGAATTCTAAAGCAGTAGATACACCAATCGAACAAAACTTTAATTTTGAATTGTTACAAAGAGAAAAGTCTGAAAATATAGATATTGAAAAAACACGTAGAAGTCTAATAGGAAGCTTGCTTTATGCTACTTGTACTAGACCTGATTTGGCAGTTGCAGTAAGTTTTTTAAGCAGGTATGTACATTGTGCTAGTATGGCTTTATACAAATGTCTGAAAAGAATACTAAGGTATATTAAAGGTTCAATTGATCTGTCATTAACATATAAAGGATGATGCTCATGGATATATGGGATCCCGTACCATCTTGCATCAAATTCAAACGTTGTTTTTACGAGACTATACTTATCATACTAACTCTTACAGAAGTTTTTTTTGTAAAGAAAACCCGGGTTTTGGAGTTATTTAAAAAAAACGTAAATAACCTAACCTAAAAAGTAGGTAAGTAGGTAGGTATATTTTTTCGATGAAACCAATGACGTGTGAGTATATAACGTAAGTATTACATAATATAGACACACACAAATGAACATTATTGCTCCAAAAATTCATTACAGCGTATTTCGCTTATATTAGTAGTTACAGAGACGAACAATCGTGATACAGGGTGCGCGAGTGAAACTCATGGATTTATGTATTGTGAGCGGGTAACTTATCTAATTGTAATAAACAGTAATAATGACATAATATCATTGGACGCTACCGTGTGATAGCACCAATACCAATAAAACATTACCATTAGTGAGGCTGAATAAAGCGCTCATTGAATCTAGAGAGCATCTTAAACTATAATAACCCTTTGGTAATCTTAAAATACTCTTTATGACAGACACTATTGCTCATGCTCATGCTCGTGTTGTCTTAGTAAAGCGACTAGGTAAGGAGATGAGGGGAGGTAAGGGATAAAAAAATAAACAAATAGTTTCATATTGTTTTTAATAGCGATTCAAAGTCAACAATAATTATTAACAACAACAAATCATTCATCATATTCCTGAAAAAAAATCATCTAAAACTGGTGCCAGTGCAGTCACACTATTAAACCGTCCCCAGCTCAAATACCACACTACTGTCATCACATGAGCACAGCAACCCACTGTTCGCTTACCGACGAGGCAGCTGCAGCAATAACCTACTATGCTTTCTAATGTGTTGGCCACAGCATCAGAAGTTTGTTCTATTGAATGTGTATGTAGATTTCTGGCTATGAAAAGTGAACAATTGATACATCGGTTTTGCCGAACTGTCGGCGTCAGTCTGCTTACTCTACGACCCGACATATTTGTCCAATGATACACAGAAATAAGTTCACAAAATAACAACAAGTTATTATTAAATTCTCAACTGTAAAAACACAGACAAATGTCAGAAATATGTTAGGGATGCGATCGATAAATCATAATCTTTAGTAAGAAAATCGATATTGTGTCAATTAGTAATACTAAATCGATTTGGTGTACTGGTTTAATTTGAATTGTTACGTTATTGAACGAAACGAAAGCAATGCTAATCCATATAATTCGTTTAATGTTTTTGAAGCAAACCTTATAGTTATTTATTACAAAAGAAACTATTTGAATAACTGGTTAGTCGATTCATCAAAAATAATTTCTATTGCATTCACATCTCTATGACCGGTTGTGTGACGAGGAACTAAAACAATTTTCATACTTTTAAACTTTAAAATTAAATTCCCTGTTCAAACATCAAATCCATGAAGCGTAATGTCCTAAAATAATATGAAAAGAATTACTATACAATTGTGATCTTGATGCATGAGACTTCTTGGTACCATTTTTGGTCATTCTCTTTTAATCACAATGTAAAATTACAAGGTTATAGTGATGCCGACTGGGCCGGTGATATAAAAGACAGAAAATCAACATCTGGTCAGATTTTCTATATATTTAATTGTCCAATTTCTTGGTGTACAAAAAAGCAATCTTGTGTGACTCTGTCATCTTGTGAAGCAGAGTATGTAGCACTCAGTTTTACCATAATGGAAGGGTGTATTTTTCAAAACTTTTGAGAGATTTTGGTTATACTATTATTAGTGCAAATTTTAGAAGACAACCAAAGTGTCTTAAAAATTGTTAAAAATACTGAGAGTAATAAAAGACTAAAGCATATAGATATTAAATATAAATATATAGTAGAACAGGTGTCTAATGGAAATGTAAATCTTGAATATATAAACTCTAATAATAACGTTGCTGATTTGTTCACAAAGCCTCTAGGCAAACAGTTATTTGTTAAATTCAGAAATTATTATAATATTATAAGATATAGTAAAGGAGCCTGGTACATAAATAGTATTGTCATAAAATTTAACTGTTGAGGGGGTTGTTTTGAGTATGGCAACAATTATATTTTTACGTTGGTAGTTGGGTTGTAATTTGTTTTTTTAACGTTGGTATTTTTTAGTCTATGGATATTCTTTATGGCGAGTTATGTCAAAGTGTAGAACCGTACCTCGTAAAATAAATATTTTAAAATTAAAAACCTCTTCTTCATTTCACCACAAAAAGTACAAAAAATACAATAATATAATAAAATAAAATAAAATACAACACAAAAAATAAAATACAATACAAAAAATAAAATACAATATAAAAAATAAAATACATTACAAAAAATACAATCCAATACAAAAACAAATACAATACAATAATAAAATACAATAAAAAAATACAAAACATAAAAATACAATACAAAAAAAAAATACAATACAAAAAATAAAATACAATACATAAAATAAAAAAACAATACAATACAAAAAATAAAATACAAAACAATACAAAAAATGAAATACAAAACAAAAAATAACATAAAACATAAAAATACAAAAAATAAAACAGAAAATAAAATAAAATACAATAAATAAAATACAATCCAAAAAATAAAATACATTACAAAAAATAAAATACAATACAAAAATTAAAATACAATACAAAAAATAAAATACAATACAAAAATAAAATACACCACAAAAAATAAAATACATTACAAAAAATAAAATACATTACAAAAATAAAATACAATACAAAAAATAAAATACAATACAAAAAATAAAATACAATACAAAAAATAAAATACAATACAACAAAATAAAAAACATTACAAAAAATAAAATACAATACAAAAAATAAAATAAAATACAAAAAATAAAATACAATACAACAAAATAAAAAACATTACAAAAAATAAAATACAATACAAAAAATAAAATAATACAATAAAAAATGAAATAAAATACAAACAATAAAATAAAGTACAAAAAATAAAATAAAATACAATATATAAAATACATTACAAAAAATAAAATAAAAATCAATACAAAAAATAAAATACAATACAAAAAATAAAATACAATACAAAAAATAAAATACATTACAAAAAATAAAATACAATACAAAAAATAAAACAAAATACATTACAAAAATAAAATACTATACAAAAAATAAAATACATTACAAAATACAAATAAAATTTATCTGTAAATTATTATTATTTAGCCATTGAATTATTAGACTTAAGCTACTGTTTATGTCATTTTCATGTGAGTCACTGTTTTTACCAGTAAATACTACAGTGCAGTCATCAGCAAATAGGGTCATAGGGTGTGGTATGGTTTTCGGAAGGTCATTTATATAGCATAGAAATAATAATGGGCCAAGCACACTTCCCTGAGGCACGCCATAATTAATTTGTCTCTCTCTCGATTGGTAATTAATATCAGTTTTACTTTTGATACTGACTGCTGTAATACTAGTTAGCTGTTTTCTGTCAGTAAGGTATGACTTTATTAAATTTAAAACGTTGCCCCTAATGCCATATTTATATAGTTTTTCCAGAAGGATTTCCTTATCAACTAGATCGAAAGCCTTAGTCATATCCATAAATAAGGCTGTTACAGGTATTTTTTGGTCCATATTTGTAACTATTTCATTAATTAATTCATAAATGGCCATGTTTATGTTTTTGAACCTTCTGAAACCAAATTTTTTTCCAAAAATATGTACATGCTGTTATAAATAACCTTTTCAATTATTTTGGAAAATATTGAAAGAAGGGCAATGGGTCTATAGTTTTGTATATTTTGAGGATCACCCTTTTTATGTAGAGGTTTTATCACGGACAGTTTTAGGTTTTCTGGAAAGATGCCTTGTTCGATACATAGGTTAGTAATGAAGCTAAGAACCGGTGAAATTTCAACAGGTACTTTCTTTATTATCTTAGTCACAATGTCGTCAAATCCAGAGCTATTCGTATTTTTAAAGTCATAATTATTTTATAAATGTCAAGTGGTGCTGTGGGTGATAAGAATAATGAATTAATGTTAGAATTTGTGACTGTTATTTTATGGTCAGAATTATTTGTTGGCTGTATATGGTCAATAAAATGATTATTAAAAAGTTCTACTATGTCAATTGGATTTGTTACGCATTTATTGTCAATAAAGAGTTTATAAGGAATGTTCCTCGGGAAGTTATTTGTTGAAGAGTTTATAACCCTCCAGGTTGCTCTAATTTTATTTTCAGCATTATTTATAAAATAACAATTTTGTGATATTTGTGTCAATTTGATAATTGTTTTTAAACGCTTGGAATATGAGTTATATCTTTTTTTATTGACTACATTTGGATGCCGCCTTAAGGTCGCATCTCACGTTTACGTTTAGAGCACAGTTTAATGCCTTTCGTGATCCATTTTTGAGATTTAGTAGTCACGTTTTTTATTTTTATTAAAGGGAAACACAGATCGTAAAATAATTTGAATAAATTATGAAATTCTTTATGTGCATTATTTGGATCTTTACAGCTATAGACACTATTAAAGCTAAGACTTTGGAGAGCTTATTGAAATTTATTGACATTTTCCTGGCGAAAATCACGTTTATAAGAAAACCAGTGTGTAATTGAGCAGGTCTTTTTGACGGGACATTTTATAATTTGAGCTGTATGATCAGAGACGGCTAGCTCCATTACCTCACATACACTTCCTCTTACGTTGTGTATAATATTATCGATGCATGTACCGCTATCTAGTCGGGATGGTACACGCACGCCTAATTTCATATTAAAGTTAAGTAAGAGATTTTGAAATTCCATTGACATTTTCGTTTTTTTTAAGATATCGATGTTAAAGTCTCCGCAAATCAGCACCTTCTTTTTGACATTGTTACATATTTTCCTTAAGATTCCATCAAAGTTATAGAAAAACGAAGTTAGAGTGTCAATATTATTCTTAGGCGATCTATAAATATAGACTATATTTATTTGATGTTCGATTAATTCAATTGCACAAGCTTCTAAGACACAGGAACTGCAATATTCTTTTACGTTAAGAGTTTTATACGGATGTTTATTATTCACTAAGATGCATGAGCCTCCGCTCCGGGACTTTCTTGCATAATAGGTAGCAAGAGTATAGTTTGGAATACAAAGATTGCAATGGTCCTCTTCTTTCATATTATGTTCTGTAATACAAAGTACATCCACATGTTTACCAAGGCCAGCAAAATCATTTATATGCAAACTTAATAAGTCCGATTTACTTATTAAACCGTTTGTATTTTGATGAATAACATGAATATGGTTATACAAGAAAAAAAATTTGTTCGTTCACAGTTTCAGGAGTGTCTATTTTCAGAGAAACATTGTTTATATTATTAGAATTGGAATAATTATCATGAGAGTACATGTCAATATCATATTTTACATTGCAGAAAATGTTGTTCATACCAGTATTATTAATCACACCATTTAACATAGAGAACATTTTATAATCACAGGGTAGATCGAAATTTGAGTCGTACAAAAATGCATATTTGTGAATTTGAATGTCATTGTATAACAGGTTATTGAACAATTCTACTCTTAAATTGTACATATTAGAGTAATAGCTGTATTTATACGTAGTTAAACATATTATAATATTTGTGTTGCTCATAGCTACAAGTGATTCACGTAAGTTATGTATTAGGTCGTGATAGTTGTTTGTTGTGATAAAGTCTTCTTCGCCGATGAGAATTATGCAGTAGTCATCTGTTGTAAAAGTAGTTAATTTTTTATCAATGCCGTTGACGAGATGCTTTATTCCACAATATGGTTTAAGGTAGTGACATATATTATAGCTCGGGAATGTTCTTTCTGCTATTGATAAGATCTTATTCGTCTTATTAGAACTCAGAATACATAATTTATGTTTTTGTTGTTGTTTTTTGCTGGGTACCTCAACATTTGGTTTAACAGTGTGGAATGGGTTATTTCGTACGTGTTTAGGAGTTAAAGTTGCTGTAGAACTTTGCAGTCTATTGTTAAGTGGATTTGAATTACGAATAGGAGTTGGTTGGTCTTTATTTGGTGTCGACACGTCACTAATCAGCTTCTTAGTTACTTTTTTTACGAGTTTGTGTTTGTTGTTTAGGGATTCAATTGTTTTCTTTAGTTCGGTGTTTTCACATGATAAATTATTTATTTCTTCATGGGCCGCCAGTAATTCCGAGTTGAGTCGGTCAATTTGTTGTTTAAGTTGTGTGACTTCGTCGTTTTCATCATCCGATTTTGTAGGTAAACTGTGTGTGGTGCCATCTATGGACGAGTCATTTGAATTATTACATGGTTCTGCTATACTTTCGTTGAGTGATTGAGTACGGGTACGCGCCCGCCTAAGAGTAATATTCTCAAAGAAATTCATGTCTACACTTCGTTATTATTGTAGTAGAGAATTAATATAATTCACAAAAAGATTTTCACTTTGTGGGTTTCGAACCGGCGACACGCAGATGAGTAGATCAAACCTGCCACAGAGACCACGCCGCTAACGAGACTTAGCATTCATTGACGAAATTTTTAACCGCTATTCACTAGTGATGAATAATGCTTAGAGGCGACAACGCGGATAGTGGCGGTAAGCGCGGGAGGTATCGAGCGCTCTGCGGGTTGTCGTAGGTCAGGGATTAAGTTCGTTAACACTGTTTTCAAATTGAGAGATTTTTTCCACTGTTTATTTTCTTTATAACTTTGTAAAACTTAAGCCGATTACCATAAAATTACACAAGTCAATAGGTCACTTCACTGGCTTTAAGTTAACAGTATATTATTGCCACAATATCCACTTTTTACCAGTAAACTTATTTAAAATCTGAGGAGAAAAAATAGCAACGATCCGTCTCTCGCCGTGGTTTGCCGACAACTAATATGACGATATATATTATGACAATAATAATAATAGGGTGATGTCATTAAAAAATAACATGATTATCAATTATATAATTAGCCAGTAGATAAAAAAAACTGGCCAAGTGCTAGTCGGACTCGCACATGAAGGGTTCCGTAGCAGAAAGTATTTCAGTTGATTAAATGAAAGCAAATTGCGGTTTATGACGTATTAAAAAAAAACTACTTGCTAGATCTCGTTCAAACCAATTTTCGTTGTTAGTTTCCACGATAATGTACATCATATATTTTTTTTAGTTTTATCATTCTCTTATTTTAGAAATTACAGGGGGGACACTCATTTTACCACTTTGGAAGTATCTCTCGCGCAAACTATTCAGTTTAGAAAAAAGGTTATTTTCCATCAAATAAAATTTGTTATGTATACTTCTGACGTTTTGTGGAAGATGAGATATCAAATAAAAATTATTATTTTGGCTTTTTGACCAACAATAACTACTTTAAAAAAACACAAATAAATTATATACATATGGTATACGCACGGAAATAGGTAAAATCTATCAACAAAATTTGTCACGTCTGTTTTATATTTTCTAATAGTCTATGACACCGAATTATTAGTACTATTCACTCAAATGCAATGTAAGAAAAGAGGAAGCGATATGGATATAGGATACGGCGAGCAAGGGCGGCCATTATGCTACAAGCATTATTTTATTTTATTAAATCGGAAATAGTTATGAAATAAATTGTTACCTTAACATAAATAAACTTAAATTCACGTAAAACAGTAGTATACTCTAGTCACCAAAGTCTAATAAATGTAATCAAGCTTGTTTGTTCATCAATTTATGTTAATTCGGCTTTGTCGAGAGACATACGCAAACTACCACTTCACTCACTGGCTCGCGGTCAACTGAACGAGTTGCAGCTCCCGAGCTGCAACTCAGTGAGCAAATTCTCAATATGGGATTGCGCGTCTTGTAGAATACATATAGGTCAATGGTTGAAACTCATCGGTGGTTCATATGGCAGAACCGCACAGGCAGTCGCTGAGCTTGTGTATACCTTGCAATGCGGAGTGGTCTCTAGAGATAATAATATGTGCAACTTTCCGATGGTAAATAATGAATTGGTTCTGTGTACGGATCTGGCGAGTTGTTTTGTCGTGCGAAACTTGCTTTTACTTTTCCCATTATTCTAAGTGAAACTTATGCTTACCTACATAACTGACAGACTTATGCCATTTCATTCTTTTAAGTTTGATCCCCTTAATTGCTCCTACCCAGCTTAGGAAATAGTGACTGATCGGCTCGCTGGTCGGTGCATATAGCCAAGCAGTGGAAGTTTGTGTTGGACGTGTGACTCAGTGATGCCTCCGTCCGCTCAACTATGTGATTATGTATAATGGTAAGTTGGATGTGCGATTCAGTGAAGCCTCCGTCCATCCAAGTATGTGAGTATTTTTGTTGGTGTGATGGACGTGCGATTCAGTGATGCCTCCGTCCATGTAAGTATGTTGGTAGAATGGACGCGCGATTCAGTGATGCCTACGTCCAAATAGATGCGCCTATAGTGAGAGGTGTCGATCTATGATGATAGTAATGTTGACGTGCGATTCAGAGGTGCCTCCGGCAATCTCAGTCGGAGGCGACGCCTTATGTCTGACTTGCCACGCACTGTAAGACGCAGCATAGGCAGGCCCCCTACAAGGTGGACCGACGATCTTCCAAGGGAAACCGCTGGATGCGGGCAGCGCAAGACTGGCCATTGTGGAGATCCTTGGAAGAGGCCTTTGTTCAGCAGTGGACGTCTTTCGGTTATGATTTTCTGATAACATGAATATTTTAGGCATTTTGCTATCAGGCAAGCGTTCGCGTTTTGCTTACAAATTTAATTTACCCCATATTCCTAAGAGTTAGTAAGAACTACAAGTTTTATTTCTAAGTTTACGATCGGGAGTAAGGTTGCTCCTCATAATCGAACTATCTAAAAGCCCTTTCATAAAATTTTGCCAGGTCACAAACCCTAATGCTATATTTGATAGATGTTTATGACTTATAATAATATACGAGCGGATCTATACGATACATCTATATCATATATTTTATTGAATGTCCTTTCATGGTCCTTTTTCAATATATTTCTTTTATATGGTACAGAATCGTGAAGTAGATATCATACTCATAATAAAAATAACTGTATGGCACCAGAAATGATATGTGGGCGCTAGCTAACCACCAGACAATTACATCCAACATCTAACAGCACTGTGATTTTAAGGGTTATACACCCAAAGGGTGTCAACAAAACCCTATTACTAAGCCTAAGTCTGACAGTGGAACTGTCTCGTTTATTCTTAATTAGACATTGGAAATAAAATAATTCACTAATTCAAATTGTATAGTATAGAAAAAAGCCAGTTACGCCAGTTGCCAATGGTTTACACGTGCCATCCGCCTTCTAATTAATGTCCCACGTGGGGTGTGACATGTGCCCTGAGAGTATTACGAATCTTCCAGGTTAACCGGCTCCTGCAAACCGGCACCCGGCACAGGAACTGCGCCACAAACAAATCGCTAATGTTCCTGGAGCTGCTTCCACGTAGCGGCAGAAGAATATTCTCTTACTGTCAGCGCACCCCCAAGGAGGAGTTTGGCTACCGGCTACCACCGCCGCCCCGACACTTCCTCCGTCTGCGAGCGGGAGCAGCTCACTCCTGATTGCGCTAAGTAGGAGCATGACTACCTCACAGAACGACACCACATCGTCCCATTTGGTGGAGTCACCAGCGGCAAACTTATAACGAACGGATTGTATAAAATATTTATTTATTCATTGAATCTAATGTATGTACTTCTTCCAGCGCTTACACACAATCACCGAGCTGGATTCCAAATTTTAACCTTCTAGGTTATCTGGTTAGGGTTATCTGGTCAGTCAGTCAGTACTAACATTTACGATTTTTTGACCTTCATATCTTTATAACCGTTTACGTGTATAACCGTTAGCTTCATGAAATTTGGGCTTCTAGATGTCCTTATGGATATAATTAAACACACGTAGTTTTATGTGTTTACGTTAAAGAGGTTTTGAGTTACAGAAGGGTCAAAAGTTACACTCGGCGCTGGCTAGCCAGTTCCTTTGCTTGAACTTGGCTTGGCACGCCGCCGCGTGTCTAGGTATTGCTACATTTTGCCAAAATGGACGTGTTATAAAAAGATTAGTTTTTCAAATACACTCGAACATCTGACTCTGGAGGTTGGAACGTACTATAAAATCTGGTGCCAAAGTTTGCTCCATTTCTCCCCAGCTGCATATATCAGGCCTAAGCGGCTAGACCGATCAAAGCTTTTGACCTCGTGTAGCGACTAAATTTGTATCGTGATAGGATATTCGATCTAAATCGGATTGATGCGACAATCGGTATTACAGCTGGCTATATTGGTAGAGTGGACTTGCACTACTTTGTCGATAAATAAGTATCTGATGTAAGGTTAGTTAATAACTCGTTTTTCTTGAAGTTTACAGCCTAGGAAGCTTTCACTGGTTCACCAACTAAATAGCCTGCGCTGGAGGTTATTCCTTTTGTTGTTAGAACATCAGTAACGTGGATATGCATGAGGGGGTCGGATCTTAGAAAATAATTATACATCTGTTGCTTTACGTTAATAAGCAAAGACGCAAGCTGGATGTCCGATTTAGTATCAGAAGAGTCATTTCATAGTTTTGGATGTCAACTTATTTTGTGTAATACTAGCCAATGTTCCAATGTGTTAATTAACGATCAGCATACCATTTTATGTCAGCCTAATCTTCGACTGCTGGACAAAGGATTATGAAAATGAAGTTGTGTCCATAATTTATATTTTCCATAATCGCCACGCTTGGCAGACGGGTTGGCGATCACAGTATGTTGGTCATTGGTCATAGTACAAAGAGAGACGCCCGTTCACTGGAAGATATACCCTTGGTTCTTCTATTTCAACGCCCCCTATGAAATGGGGTGCCTTTATTCTATGCCATCAGCCACACAACATATCAGCATGTATTTATTGATTAACCTAAGAAATTTATTTAAATAGAAACTTATTTCTATCCAATTTAGATTCAGAGCTTTACACCTACACACCCTCCTCCAACCTCTAAGTGGTACGGCCTAGTGACTATCCTGGCTTGCTACCAGCGCCCTTACATAAAATCCGACGCAAGGTTATGGTGCCGTGATGTTGTGAAGGCAGGGGTCCGAAAAGGCAAACGTTGAATATGCGTTTTTCACAATTTAACCTATGATTACCATTCAAAAAATTGTAGATATACAATTCGAAGAGCAGCTGATAATAGGAACCAGTTGGGATAAGATTAAAACACTTATATGCTTAATGCCTTTGAATTTTTCCTTAGTGATCAGCTCAAAATTTGTTATATTTTGACGTCACATTGAAATTGGAAATTTCAATGCATTTAAGTTGTTGGAGATACTCTTGGCAACCCGAGATTCAATTAAATAATGCTGTTGACTCTATAGTCTTAGACATAAATTACACAAATGATGTCTTACAATAGCCATATTCCGGAGCAATTTACATCTCGTGAATAAGTAATAAGCAAAACAAAACATAATCATTCAATCAGATATAATTATAATGATCAATCTATAAATATATAATAATAAATATTCTGGGACTTCACACCGCCAACTGATCCCAAATTAGGCACAGCCTGTACTATGGTAACCAGACAACCGAGACTTATATATTTCTAAATACACTATATTATAGATTATTAACAACCAGACACAGACATAAATAATTTTGATCATCACACTATCAAGATTTCTCGTGGGTGGGGTTCAAACCCACGACCCCTGGCTTAGCGTTCAGGGTCACTAAACAGTAAACAAGCCAGTTGATCTATGAGTAAAACACATTATGTAATGTGTTTGGCGCATAGATCGATTAAATCCTGAAAGAACGTGAATACAAAGTGTGATATTATTGCACGATTTCCATACACTGGCGAAGGCACGGTGAATGTAATAGTATTCTATCAGATCACTGAATTCTAACACCAAATAGGTACCTATTGAACTGTGGCCGTACAATAATATGCGGCAGCCGCGCCTTTTCGCGAAAACAAGCGTTCGGGATTTGTTTATTCAATCCTCGCTTTCACTTTATTTCAACTTCAACATGGTAACAATTCCGTTTTAATGCGACTGAACTGACTAATTTAAATGTCATTAATTACATAACTTTCTTTCAACGCTCGTTAGTAAGGAATAAGGTGTTTTAGAACTGTCAAACTAATTACCTTATTCGGTATAGAGGGCGTCAAGTTGTTTTTGCTATTTCAATGCACACGCGGCCTAGTAGCCCGGTAGTGAATTAGATGGTCTGTTAAAATTGTTGTTGAAGATTTTTCTTAAAAAAAATTTAGTTTTAAACCCTATAATATTTATGTTACAATTTATGAACGACATTTATCTAATTGAAAAAGAAGAATAACTCAAAGGAGATAATGGACGATCTTCATCTACTTCGTGGGTTTTTAATATTGATCGAAATACTAACTAATTGTACTCATGCGAATATGAGTTTATTGGTGACGCTTTCATGCCTTAACTACGCAACCGATCACCATTAAATTGCACCTACGTTCTTAGGTGTACAAAAGGCGATGTAAGGTACCTTTCATCCAGAAAAAGTACTAATTGCTGAGACTAACCTGAGAAAAACCGTCTGCGGAATAATGGCTATTAGCTGCTTACAATAAACAATTTATTATGACGTCATATGTTTTTATACTTTTCATTCTATAATCTTGCATAAGGCCCACCTGATGATAAACGGTAACCGTAGAGCGTGAGTTCTAAACTGACTTACTGTAAGCGCGTGACCATTACCGACTATCTCTCCTTCCCCGATGAATCCTGGCAACCTCACTCTCACACGATAACCCGAAAATCTCATAGAGTACTCATCAATTAGAGCAAACGAACGATTTTGTCTTAGGTTATTTAATTTCACTTTCTCGTGATTTAATGTATTCGTGATTAGATTATAATTATATAATAACACATTACTTATTTTAACCCTTGAGCGTCAGATAGACAAAGACCTTATATCAGTCGAAAGACGACCACTGCTGGACAAAGGCCTCCCCCAAAAATCTCCACAATTGCCGGTCTTGCGCTATCCAGCGGTTTCCAGCGAACCGCACAAGATCATCGGTCCATTTTGTAGGGAGTTTGACCATGCCCAAAAGCTCTGCTGTAACCATTGCCTTATATGTATAACTAGACACGCTGTTTCGAAGAAAAACTCTGTCTCAGTCCGGCAGTGCGCGAGGTGAGGGGCGCGCGCGGCGGGCGCGGCGGGCAAAGTTGCAGCGCGGGCGCTGCAACTTAGTGAGAAAAATTCTCAATATGGGATTGCGCGTCCAGTAGAATAAATATAAGTCAATGGCTGTAACCGTCTCCATCATCGCCAGGCGTTGTTGTTCTTCATTTGTTTGAGAGCCATTCTAATCTCGTACTCGCTGACTTCCGGGATGTCTCCGGTGTACACACACTGATTGTACATTTCGCATAATAATCTATAGTAGAATTTCATTATATTATCTAAATACTTACCTTTACTAATTTAAACTTCTAGCGCTGTAGAAGTTACGAGCTCCGCGTATCCCGATAAAATAGTGGGTCATAACAGTTTAATTCTTGTACAACAACTTTTGTTGCTAACCGTACCTAAAGAACTACTTTCATAACAATAAAGTAGGTTCTTTTACTAAAACAAACGTCTTAGTCCCCTTTGTAGCGAAAACGTCTAAATAAGGGGTGAAAGGGTAAAATTACACGATGGTATCTACAACATACATAAACTTCACTTTAATTAAATTTGATATTGTTGATAAAACATTGGCACCTAATTGTTATGTCATCTAATCGACACCTCGTTTTTAGGGTTCCGGTGATCACTTACCATCAGGTGAGCCACATGCTCGATTACCATCCTACTACATAAAAAAAAGAAAAGTTTAATCGGGATGGTAATCAACTATTGTTCATAAAAATGGGCTAGCTAATGGTAATGGGTAGGCTGTTCGAAAGTTACAACTCGCTTTATTAATTAGAGGCGAACGCCATTCAAGTTTTTTTTTTATATAATGTTGTATTTCACTTACTATTTGAACAGTACCTAGTTGTTGGTGACGCACAAACAGTGCCAAGTAGTTTTATTAGAATAAGGTTTAATGTTTTCAATCGAATAAAAAGGAGGTTATAATGTCGATTGTGTGTAGTTTTTAGGGTTCCGTATCCAAAGGGTAAATCGGGACCCTATAACTAAGACTTCGCTGTCTGTCTGTCCGTCTGTCACCAGGCTGTATCTCATGAACCGTGATAAAAAGATAGTTGAAATTTTCACAGATGATGTATTTCTGTTGCCGCTATAACAAAAAATACTAAAAAATAAAATAAATATTTAAGGGACTCTTATACAACAAACGCCAATATTTTGCTCGTTTTTATAAATAATGCTACGGAACCCTTCGTGCGCAGTCCGACTCGCACTTGGCCGGTTTTTTATAGATATGTTAAGTAGCTGACAGAAGCTACAATCTTGTTTTAGAAATATAGTTATTTAAAAGATTTGTATTCTAAATGAATACAAATTACAAACATTTGCATAATAATTAAGGGGATACATAATAAATATTGTGACATTTAAATTTCCTATTGTAAAAAAACTGCATATGTAGATATAACACTAAAACACTTCTATAATCGAGTACAATTAACCTACTTTTTAGTAGCTATTCATAACTTCTTCTAATGTATTTTACGGTAAGCGAATTGATTTAATAGTGTTTTTATCTGATATTTCCAATTATGATGAGACAACTATTATTATATATTTTATATTTTATATATTATATATTTTAATTCAATGTTTTATATAGCATTTGCTTACTTGGAAAAAAATCGTTACAACATAAATTTACTGTATGATAATTTTGTTAAATAAAAAAAATAATATAGATTTCTATATTTATTGGATTATGTTTCTGTTAAGTATGTTTCATTGAAGTCAATAGTCATTGAAACAATATTATTCGAAATAGAAATATAATTATTAAATATTACATGAAACTTTTTCTGCGAAACTACATATAACTATTTCTACGAGTGAAGTGTTATCAAGTACTCAATAGCCGCGCAACGGTTATGACGTAGCTGCTATGTTATAATACTATTTTTACACTGTGATTATTTATTTGATTAGTGATTATCATTTTATTAATTACTATAATAATTCCATAATAATTTTACACCTTAAAACTATTAATAATCGATAGTAGACTTTCAAATGGTTGTCACAGATATGAAATGAAATGAAATGAAATATTTATTCAGCACTTGGGTATTAACATACACTTGTACTTGTCAAGGTCACAATGCAGTACATAAACAAAGTGGATAGTACAAAGTTACAAAAAAAAATTAATCTGTCAGTCCGTGCGGTTTGTTTTATCGCATATATTTTCTGAAATCCTTAAATAAATAACAATGTACTAATCTATTATTTTGAAATTTAGTTCTACTATATTAAAATTAAAGAATTGAAGACTAAAGCAAAATACGAAATTCTAAGTGAGGGTGTGATCACATGCACGGGATCACCGATCACGCATTAATGGGCCAAAGCGATCCTCGCCGCTGAGGAACCTACCCTAGCTAGCCTGCGGCTTTCTCTAGCTGCCTAGGTGGACGACCCGGAGAAGAAAGCCACAAAGAAACTCCGGGCTTGCTTTTTTCGTCTTCTTTTGCTTTCAGTTTACGATTTTTATTTTTTAAATGTCATGTATTTTACTTACATTGTGATTGGTTGTTATGTAGGCTAATGCACGCACAGAACCGTTGTCATTCAGTGAATCATAATAAAATAAATAAGCAATAGCATTCAATTTCACTCAAGCACTTAGAATATCCTCTTGCTAGACGAAAAAACGGTGGGTGCATCCGCGTACATTTACAAAACATATAAATAGGGCAGGAGAATTATTAAAGAGGGATTCTTTGTACGACGGTAGATGAGAAAGTTACTCTGTTCGATTAAATATTGTGTATGGAAATTTCTCGGAGTTTTAATGTACAGAACCTACGAGTGCGTAATAGAAGCTATACCCCACTTACGAGTATATAAATTTTCTTAAAATTTAAATAGCAATGTAAATATTAATACTCAAGTGCCTTTTAAAATAAATTGGAAGCAATTGATATGATACCTGTATTTAAAAATTGTAAACCCTCATTTCTTTCAATAAACTAATATATTTTCTACTTGCTATATGGTACGCAAAAAGTCAGCCTCTTTAGTGCGTAGGATGAGAGGGAGCTGCAATGGAGTTCTGAAGATGATTGCTGAGCGGATGGATGCTGATTTTTTAAAAAGATTTGCTGATCTTCATGTCATTACTAACATAGTTTGTAAGTCTAAATAATTTACTAACACTAGCTTGTCAATTATTACTATTATTATTGTTATTTATTATGAAATTGTATTTATTGTGAAATTATTATTCAATTGTGATCTCCACATGGACTAATTAGTCTGAAATAAAAGATTTTTATTTTATTTTTATTTTTTTTTATAAGGAAACAAATTGTTTTGAATCGTAAGCATTGGTAGAAGTTGAGATAAACTTTTATAGTATGGAACCCTCACAAGTATTGAATCATAAAAACTGACTGCACGTGTGGCGCAGCGGTTAAGACAGTCACCTCGCCGCTTCGTGTCGCGGGTTCGAGTCCCACGCCAGACAACTATTTGTGTGACCCATAAACGGACACGAATTACATCCAGACTCAGAACAACTTTCTGAGTCTGGATGTAATTTTTGTCCGTCTATTATATGTTTGTAAAGTACTCCGCGACACAAGGATTTGATTCCCTAGTGCGGGCATTGTCTTTTTAAAAGAGAGAAAGAAAGAATAAAATCGTGAATTATAATGAAAAATTATTTACCAAAGTATTTCTTTATTCGTAAAATAC
This sequence comes from Pseudoips prasinana, assembly GCA_951640165.1. Classification (NCBI taxonomy): domain Eukaryota; kingdom Metazoa; phylum Arthropoda; class Insecta; order Lepidoptera; family Nolidae; genus Pseudoips; species Pseudoips prasinana. The sequence goes on from OX621243.1 coordinate 23,003,138, forward strand.
AGAATAGTTGTATTTTTTTATTTATCTATCGTTTATACGTAGAATCTATATAATGTTTTTCACAAATTTAATTTGTCCCAATTCATAAAATTCTATGAATTTTTTGGGTTACTGCGGCAAGTTCGACTCGAATTATATTGTGATCGGTACGTAAAATGAAGAAATATTTTCGAGAGTAATATCGTAGATGGTCTCAATATGTTTTATTGGATGCGTTTGTAAAATAACGTTATGTTAAGGGTATTAAATTGTCCACTACTATTTGTAAAGGAATATTTTACTAGAACTTTTCGACTATGAAGATTTTTATTGTTACAGCTCAGCAAATAAACCTCACTAAACCACTACCGGGAATGGATCTTATTTGTTCCTATCACATATTGGTGCTTTTAATTATACATGCGCTATTTATTCAAAGACAATTCTAATCCAATTTACTATTGGTAAAAGTAAGCAAAGAAAATACAGTAATTACAAAATGTTTTTAATAAGAGGAAGTCAAGTGGGTCACCTGATGGTAAATGATCACCGCCGCCCATGTACACTCCCAACACCAGAGGTGCGTTGCCGACCCTTAAACAGTCATCAAACAAGTTGCTTAACATTGGTACCATCCATAAGAGCTCTGGCGACCTTACTCATACAGAGAAACAGAACATTGTTATATGTTATTATTGAGGAATGCCCCCTGCCTGGCGAAGGTACTTCCCCAGGCGGACTCTCGAGCGAATAAATTCTTATCAGAATCCGTTTCAATCAACGAAGAAATAGCGTAACATGCATATAAAAAGGAAAAACACCTACAGTTATATTGATACGGTTATCAATATAACTGTAGGTGTTATTCTTCAAAAAGAAGTTGGTATACACGGCTACACATGAAACTATAATGTCCAGTATAAGCTGAGCTCGCGTTGTAGACAGTATTTCCATACAATGAGAGGTCAGCTTATATTGGAAATTTATAGCTTGATATGTGTCCCTTCTGTTATATTTCGGTTGAAAAGAAAGATCGGTTTTCGATTGAATGTGCTAACTACTTTCATTGATAGTAATGTTAATTGTTTATTATTAGTTCTGCTGCTTCTATTTGGAAGAGATTAGAATTCGCATTGTCCGACATTTCATCCATGTAGATTTGGACCATATCAGAAAGTTAGGAATTAGGTTATTTACAGAAAATACGTTTTCTGTAGGTATTGTAATTCAGAATAGTATCAGTACATCAATTAGCGTAAGTGAAGATTAATAAAGGCCTCATACATTACAATAAAGTAGCCTAGGTTCTTGTTATTACTGTTTCAAAGATCTTATCACCGAATTAAACTTTTCTCAATATCCTCTTACCAGATTAGACCAACATTTATAAGGCACGTTATCGATAGCATTATCCTTTCAAATGAAAAAGATTTATTAAAGCACTTCACTAAAATTGCCGTGATATCACGTAACATACTTGTAATACTTAACAATCACGTCACAAATTAACACCCATAAAACATAATTGATAGATACCAATTATGTTTAATGAGACGATTGGCGTGGTTTGTAGATACTTGCCTGTCACGCCGGATGTCGAGAGTTCGATTCCCACACACAACAGATATTTGTATGCGTGCACGTGTCTGTTTATCCTTAATTTAGTTGAAATTATGTATTTAAAAAGAAAAGTAGTATATGTAGTACTAGTATTTCGGTTATCTGGTTCCCATAGTACAAGCTCCGCTTAGTTTGGTATCAGATGGCCGCATGTGAATAATGTCCCATTCTATCCCATTGATTAATACCAAAACGTGTTAAAATTAGATGACTTCATACTGATAATTACCACACTATACATTCAGGGTTGCGTCTCACCACACCACACACTACTGTAACCATTTACCTACGAATTGTGTGTGATTGAATAACCTATTCTGAAAGAGAAATTTGAATAGCGAATGCAAATGACCTAAAACTCGGTATAAAATGTATAACATTTCTAGTATAGTATTAGATGTAGTACATAATAGTATGTACATATACTAACGTATTACGTAGTATTCTACATGTAGCTTTGTTTGTCTGTAAGTTGCATTTCCGTTTGAGAGGACATTTTGTAGTCTAGCTATTGTTAACTCTTTCATAATAGGAAACAATATCGACGTGGAAAGTATTGTATGCTTCACTAGCTCAAAAAGCCTTTGTTACTTCAAACCGACAAACAAAGATCAAATTTGCTCCACAAAGAGACAATAAACGGATATAGACGGTATGTGGCTTATAGGTAGCGGGGGTGTCTCATTAACAACCCTATTAATAGTTCCCTCTTTTTTAATAACAACTTATATGTATGTAACGGAGATTTCTTATTTCTCATTATATTTATAATTATTTCTAATATATAATTATTTCTAATTTTCACACCTGACCATGAAATTCCATAGCAAACTCCACTTACCAGTTACAATCAGATGGGCCGCTAGCTCGTCTGCCTCAAAAAGCAACTGCCAATCTCATTTATCATTTATGTTTATGTAAAATTAAAAAAATATATATTGTTTGAACAGTTCCTATAAAACAAGAATAGACACAGTAATTTAAAAAAAGCAAATATTAAAGCAGGTTTGAAATTTTTTGTTAGCGGTTATAAGTGGGAACAAAAAACATCTACAACAGTTTTTGCACGTTGTTAACTTATTTCACTATTCGTTGCCCATTTTTATCCTTTACATAAAATATTTGAAATAGTAACAGCAACTTTTACTAACAGCGTAGATCCGAACGGAATAAAAACCTTGCATCTTTCATTCGAATAAAACCACCAGTCATCATTTTGGCATTCGCAAAAATTAATGGATACCTCACAAAGGTCGTATTCGATCATCGATATTTGTATAGTGCCGTTGGAATTGATTAATTGCCTCCACTATATTTAAGTTCAAAATGATGTCAGTGGTAAGCGGCACTTATTTGTAGGGTTTACCCAACAAGCAAATCGAAGCCTTGTTGCCATAACTCCAGTGACCATTTGCTTATTCGGCCGTATGGTTCGGGTCTATAAGCGAATATGTCAGAAACTGAATAAATTATACCTAGACCTGAATTTTGAATATTTATGCAGTATATATTATGGTATATTGCCTTAATAACGAATATTGAATGAGTAATCGAATTTTATTATTTTAGATAGACATAGAATGTAAAGAGGGTTAAGGGAGGTTCTGCAAACTTATTAAATATATTAGAGTCGTTTTAGGACTCAATCTGCAAAATTTACTTTAATTAGGTTATAATATGTACATAATATATTTAAATTAATACATTAATCATTAACTTTTACTGCAAACTTTTTTAAATCTAAAAATATATTTATAAATATAAGTATTGACGACGTCTATTAGATAAGGTTACAAAACGTCATCGTATTGAAATTTCAATCTTAGTTTAATTGCGTTTTTATTACTTTTGGCTACCCGCGTTAAACTTTATAAATTATACCCTATGCGTTAATCCAGGGTGTCAGCTAACTTTTTAACAATACAATAGTTCCAGCCGTTTAGCTGTGAAAAGTAACAAACGAACTCACATTCACACGCTCACACACTCACAACTTTCGCCTTTATAATATTAGTGTGAATCCGCAGGCACGAGTTCACCCGTTCCTTTCGTACTCATGGATCATGAATGAGTGTAATTTTTTACTTGTAAAATTTTCGTTAGTCTTGATTACATCCTCCTGTATTTTATACAAAAAAAAAACATATTTCTATGGTGACGTAAGTCTTGTATCATATTCTATCTGCGATTATTATCTTCAGACTTTTTAGAATATTTTTATGTATTATTTCTCCTTCCATCATCACCAATTTTATACACTAACAATTATTATGTAATATCGAATCACCTTATTTATGAATTTAGCTAGCTTAATTGCATTACGGCTTTGTTGTGAAATATTAGTTAGCGACTTTTATAACAATAATACTCTGACAATAATATTTTAACAACATTCGCACTAAACAAATAAATTAACCAATAACCTATTAAAAAAACAGAGACAATTTCACGATCTATAGCCTATATACTGACAGAAAGCGATAATGGATTATTCTAAAAACTCTAGTACTTACTTGACAATCTTGACAGTTTTTATTTCATTTCGATGCAATTACTTTTTATGTATTTGAACGTTGTTTTTAATAATTATATTACTATATTTTATTATTTATTATCCTATATCCTATTCCTGACCAAGATATATCCAAAAACACGAAAATCATTTAAATTGCTCCACAAGTTCTTGAGTTATAAGTGGTGTAACTAACACGACTTTCTTTTATATATATTGACTAGCTGTGCCCCACCGTGTTACCCGCGTTAAATTTTATAAATTTTCTTTGCTTTAAACCTCACGGAGCCCGAGACCTTTCCAACGAATGCAAAACCGTGGAAATCGGTTCGTGCGTTCTGGAGTTATAGCGTCAGGAAGGAAAACCCGACTTATTTTTATATAGTAAGAAAATGTTGAAAAATGTTTAAAATTGATTAAAAGAAAACATAAAAGGAAAAGAAAAAAAGTACATTAGCATCCATTTCTATTCTAAGATACTAGCTTAAAGCAATCCGACATTTAAACGTGTTAGGAAAAATATACGCCTTAAAATTATTCTCCACGTAACTAGAAGCCTCCCAGCGATTTCTCAAACGGTAATACCCTTTGATGTATCTTCTCTTCAAACTTGATCGGAGATTTATTATGCCCACGTATTTTTGTGTCAGTAGTAAGTACCTATTTTTCCATCGACTACCTCAGTGTCAGAGTGGTGTATATGGTCGCAACTTCAATACCCACTTAAAATTGATCTTTATATAAAAATTAACCATTGTTGTAGGGTGTATATGGACCAGGTACAAATACCTAGGAGATCAAGTTTTCATGTTGTTTAGAGGTTAGATGATGACATTTGGTTGTTAAGATCGCTAGTTGCTAGGCTAGGTATACCGTTTCATCATCATCATACCGCTTAGAATGAAAGGTGGCGAATTGGTAACGATTACGTTTTCCAAGGCATATAGCTAGTAGAAAAGACGCCGTCGGTGCAAAAAAGATTCTCGAGTGGCGACCACGAACCGGAAAACGCAGCGTGGGCAGGCCCTCTACAAGATGGACCAATGATCTTGTGCGGGTCGCTGGTAACCGATGGATGCGAATAGCGCAAGACCGGCAATTGTGGAGATCTTAGGGGGAGGTCTTTGTCCAGCAGTGGGCGTCTTCTGGCTGATATGATGATGATGTTTTCCAAGCTTAAATGTCACCATCGCCAATCGCAATGTCACCATTAAATGGGACCATCTCAAAAATAAATGATATCAAATCATAATTATTGTTTCCAAAAACATAGAAGCGACTGCAACTTTTCCTAATGACAACCATTTTGAACAACAAAATACAGTTAGAATTTCGCCGTTAGTTAGTAGTTCTTTCTTTTTTTTAATAAGTACTATTCCCGTTAATTAAGAAAGTTAGACATAATACTAGTTTATTTAAAGGGTATTGTAATGTACATACATAATAGAACTCTTGGCTGGTATTGAATTTGATTTATAATTACTTACTATACACAAACAACTAAATCATTTCATTCGAATTGAATGATAGTGCTTTAAAAATTACGCAAACCCAGCAAGTTTGCGTAATTTTATAAACAACTTTCATTCAATTCTAATGAAACGATTTAGTTCGTTGACATTTAGGTAGGCCCTGAATATCTACGTGTAATTCGTATGGGGTAAAGTTTACTTATATTTATGTCAATGCAATTTCCACCTTAATCAATGGTATTAAGGTGAGTGTACGCTCGTATTCACACACGATCCTTCAATACAAGGTATAATCAAGGTGACCTCGTGTCGTATCATTGGTAAATCCCGATCCGGATGTACAGTCTACGTGACGTCGGTGGGTACACTTTCACCGAAACATTTTTTTATTATGTTGGCAGTATGGCGAATTCGTAATGCATGTGTATACAGTCACATGCCGTCAACTGGGCAATACTCGTATGAAATCCGACAAAAATAGCTATGACAGCGTTCGTTAGATGTGATCTCGTTTGTAGGACATCCCCTTTGTTCTGTTCATAATCTTTCTATGTTTGTGATATTGTAGACTATTTTTTCATCCTCCCACATAAAACAGGTGTGCTATAAGTTTATACTATAAATTGTATCGCACGTCTGTGTGTCTATCTGTGGTAATTATCTTTCAAAAGAATTTATCAAAAATTTGGTTTTATAAGTTGTGTTTTGACTGCACGTGTGGCGCGTAGGCTACGGCTTTGTGGCCGTCAATTATGAATTTGTAAAGTACCCCGCGACACAAGGATTAATTTCCTTAGTTCGGGAATAGTCTTTCTACAAGAAATTATTTCCAAAAAAATTCATGTAAATTCATCGTGCCGTTCAAAGTAACAGATTTTATTCTAACTACCGCAGGTAATTTTAGAAGCTAACTTTATTTATTGACGGAACATAATCAGCCAAGTTAAGAGCAAATATATTTTGCCGCCTTTCGTAATGTTCACGCTGCGCAAACTTTGATATACTAATTTTCACGAACGCTTAACTAAAAGCTTCACAATAAATCTATTTAGAAAGACTAACGCGGTCATTAGTATGGGGAACAATTTGGCTGCGGGCTCAGTGGTAGGTACATCATTAAGGTTAAGACTAAATGGGACAGTGTTATAGAAACGGTTGTGCAATCCATCACGCGTAAGCGAGCCCGACATACCACTTAGCCGCTGACCGCCCGCCACCATCGGACGTTTCCTCTACACAACATCCGCCATACTACGCGGAACCTACTACGTGTGTACTACGTGCTATGAGTACATGTGTGTGTAGTAAGCACGAAACGAACAAATGGAAATACTTCAATCTTCTACGCCAGCAAAACTCTTTTAAATGGCGCCGGCTTTTTAGGTTTTTACATCCGTTCAGTTTGAGGAAAATCGTTATTTAAAATAAAGAAGCGTAAAAAGTAAAATTTCGTAGTAGCATATTTTACTGCATTATGTCCAAAATCCTTTACAATTGGCACTTGTCGTGTTTAAACTTTGACATACCTATTTTGCGGGCAATTAACAAAAAAGGTATTTTAGTTGTAAAAAGTACCACCTATTTTTTTTTCGGTGTATTATTAAGTCTTGCAAAAGTATTGAAGCCCTTCTACTACATAATTGACTAAACAAATACATTTACGGTCTTGCCAATTAAGTAATAATGTAAAATAAATTAAGTAATTGTGTTTGTTATGATTTGTCGTAAAAAGGGAAAATTCGATATTTTGTATATTGTCTACTCTAGATTCTGCTTATGGCATAGTCCGCGTTAAGTTTACAATAAGACAATTAATAATACTTTTTATCTCGGAATGATGTTCCTAAGGACACACTAATTCCAAATTGTGGTGAATATCACAAGACATTCACCACAATTTAATCATTAGTTGCAGGTTAATACACTACTAAGTAAAAGTTTACGCTTAGGAACGTCAATCATTATTTCTAACTTAGTAAGTAAAATCCGCGATTTTAAGTGAATATTTTCACATGTGTAGTGATAACGAAATAAACCTCTATATTATAACCCCCGTTGGATTTTATAAACATTTAATATAAATGTAACATTTAAAATAAAAATAGCTTTATTGATTTAATTGGGGGTTTTATCCCAATGGATACGCCAACCCCATCATGCCTTAATACTACAACAAAATAATGGTTTAAGCTTAATTTAAAAGGAGAATCTTAATCAATATAGTACACCAACTCGCTAAATCTTTTTGCCACATGTGACTTTCGTTGTGCTAAAATTGTTTGAATTAAACCTACCTGTAACATACTTAAATAGAACTCATTAATTTAAATTCATTCCTGTTGGTTCTTGCTGAAATGCATCAGCAAATCATACACATCTTTGAGTAGGTAATCTCATGCGTTGCAGTTGGGAAAATGTAACATTAATTTATTTGAACTTGGCCGTGCTGAGGTCTTTCCAAATGTGCCAAATCGACTACCGGGAACAAGTGTTAAAGTGTTCGTATAAGACACCACTATGTCAGTCCGACTCCAGGACTAGAACTGGCAATCTGGCAGATTGTAGCGAGGCGTGAAAAGGGGAAATGTTATATCTCCGAAACTGTTCTCCGCTGCATTGGAAGATGGCCTCAAGCTTCTCGACAGTGAGATAGGGAATAGTATCCCTAATGATAAAGAAATACTTCGGTAATTTTCCGAACTTTTTCGGTTATTTTTCTCTCCATTCAACTAACTTTCTTAATTTATTTTCAGCACTACATTTTAAATACGTTACTACGTACTTTTCATTGTTTCATTGTCAGTCATATCTTAATACCGTAAAGCACAATACTCCAAATGTACCCAAATATAGTTACGAAGATAATTATGACTAAACAAGTCATTAAATATCATAACTAACGTTGGGAAACTGCTTCTTCTGATCTATAAAAGGCTTTATGCCCTTTATAGATAAGGAGCAAAGCAGGTAACTGTAAATCATTTTACCCTCATGATTCGAAAAAAATGTCGCTCGGAATATTTAAATGTATTTTGTATCGCAGACTTCACATGCAACTCACGAACATAAAGCACACCCAAATTTTGAAAAACAACAGAGATCCCGTGTGGGGGGCAGACACGTGGGATCAGAGGTATTCGCTAGGCGAGCACCTTTACCTCGCCGCCAAAATCTATTTGTATTGATATCGTTAAGTTTTCATACAGGAATAACTCAAACAACATCAAAAACTGCAGTGAGGTTTCGAACGATCCATTTTATACATTTATGAAGGCAACGAGACAATACTAAACATTCCACTATACAAATAAATCAATGGGTGGGCTCCTACCGCATATCTAGTGGTTTAAATAGATGTATAGTACAGTGGATACACATGCGTTACGAAAACCGCCTTTACTGACAACATAGTAAAACGCTGTCAAGGTTAAAGTACATTACGTCTAACGCAATATCGAGTGTGCCTATAGTAAGAGAGAGAAACGTCAAAAGAAGTTGATTTTGTATAGGTTACTCATTCTTTCACTTAAAAAAGACGAGTGTCATGGTCACATGAGTCACATGGGTGTCACATGGCAATCAAGCGTTGCTTGCCCTTTACTCCTGTCCACAGAGCTCTGGTGATCTTATTCACACCCAAAACCAAAACATTAACATTATAATGCTATTTTTCGACTGCCTCCTTGGTCTAGTGGTACCGTGTTCAACTGCAGATAGTGATGAGGTCGTGGGTTCAAAAGTGGGGATATTTCCGTTAAAAAAATTCTCAGTGTCATGTGCTACGGAGAAAACGTAAAGCCGTTTGGTGAGTTCTTTCCGGTCGTGTCGTGAGAGTGATAGAATAGAAAATTTATAGTTATAGCGCGCACACTAGTGCACTATATGTATGTGCCACGCAGATGGCTACTCTCCATTGCAACTGGCCAACGTGGCCAAAATTCGACCAGGAGGACATTATTATTATATGGCGTGTAATTTGTAAGATGATACCTTTACCTTCCCCAGTCGACCTTCACTTAGCGCAATAAAATCGTATGCTCTACGTCATTTAAATGTTGCTACAGTTTAGTGCTGCTTAGGAGTAACGTTACTAAAGCTAGATCTACAGAAGCGGTAGCTTTCAACCCTCTCATCTATTACGATTCTGGAATCTGTGATCTATAATGATACAAATAATACTCTTATCTCATACTGACGGGCCTGTTGGCGTGGTTGGCAACTGCTTGCGGAGATCGTGGGTTCGATTCCCACCCAGGACAAATATTTGTGTGCATGAACACGTCTGTTTGCCTAGTGTCCGGGTGTAATTATCTATATAACTATGTATTTACAAAAGAAAAGTAGTATATGTAGTATATCAGTTATCTGGTTTCCATAGTAAAAGCTCTGCTAAGTTTGGGATCAGATGGCTGTGTGTAAATAATGTCCCAGGATATTATTATTATTATGTGTCGTTAAACTCTTTTAAAGAATTGAATAAAAATTATATGACTAAATATTATGTAGAAATACCGAAGGAAATTTTGATCTCAACCCAGATAGGTCGCTAAAATAACGCAAATGAGAGTGTATAAAGGTTGAATAGAAAATTATCTTACCCCCTATACAGAATACGGAATTCCTAGCGGGCTTAAAATAATAGATAAGGTCTAGGGTGGCGACAATACTTTTGTATATGAGTGGTAATATCTTTATTCTGTCCTACTCTAAGCCGAGGGATATTTACTTTTGTGGGGGAAAATGTTCAATATTAACAGATTAACTCGGTCGGGGATCCGGCTTCATAAAAATAAATTCCAATATTCCCCCCGTTGCTCTCATAACTCGTAAGAAACGGCTCTCGCTGGAAAGTTTAAGGCGGACGATTGGAGAATAAAAATTGCATTTTTACTATGTTAAATTAAGTTTTTATTGTGAAATTTACGGAGTGTTGTAAAAAGAGTGTAACGTTATAGCAATTAGATATTTTTTACGCGTCTTACGTTGGTACAAGCGTTATTGTTCAAAGCTTACTCAGATTTAATGCCTATTTTTTATTATTATGATCACTGGTATGATTCGATTACAGATTCAACATTTACTCTTTACATAATGACATATTCAACTCAACGTATGTGTGAAATGCCCAATAAGAGTGCCACACATATATTGTATATAATAATTATGGAGCATAATATAACACCCGTAATGTATAAAATATTAAAGTGGGAAAGAAAAAGACAAGTAGTATAATATATACATATAACTTTTGTGGCAAGTATTAAGTGCATTTGTTCTGTGACGGAAATACAATGATAACATCCACATCAAGAAGAACACAACATCCACATAAGAAATATTAAAAAGCGAAAGTCATAGAGAGAATCAATACAAATTACCAATACATCCGAAAAACTAGTAAATTGACGGTTTAAGCCACTTTACCGGTTGTTATTCTTAGTGATTGAAGGCTTGGGTTCAAATCCCGGCCTTTCCAGAGTTTAATGAAAAAAAAATATGGTATTAGAACTTCCCAGTAGCAGTCTGGTATTAGAAAGTCGGTGGTGATATACCTTCGTGCCTGGGAGAGCACGTAAAGTAGTCCGTCCTGTACTCTCTCCGGTCGTGTTGGCTAGCCCATTCCATGGTATTGAGAGTCCAGACAAGAAAAGTATACCTAAATACACGTCCCACAAATATGGCTTATATCCTTTGAAACTGACTGTCATGAACAAAATGTAGTCGAGCAATAGGGCATTTTTATTTAGTACCGATTGCTTTAGTTTTCTTTTTATTTAATCCCCAGTGTATACCAGGGGGGTTCGACATAAGTTTTAAGCATATATCTTTGTATCTATCGGACTGTGTCTTCATATCTGCCAAATAGATAAGCCGATTTCCATGCAATTTCTAACATGAATTGTTCATAGGTCTAACTAGTTTAGTTCTAAACCTAACGGTAATAACGTGATAGTACTTATCTATGCTTTTAAAAATTAAGTATCTCTAAATTCATTTCAAGTAATTAAAATATATGTGCAAATAAGACGCGTTATTCCAATTCTACTAATATTATAAATGGATGGATGGATGTTTGTTATTCTTTCACGTAAAAGCTACTGAATGGATTTTAATGAAACTTTAAAATAATATAGCTTATACATCAGAATAACACATAAGCTACAATTTATAGAGATATTGTGTAAATTGTCCAAAATATGACGATAAGTATCAAATAAGCAGGAAAATACTACCATCTGCAAGCTATTCCGGCGTGCACAGCCAGAACCGCTAGAGGTACACATCCTACTAATATTATAAATGCGAAAGTGTGTGAGTATAGATGTAAGTTTGTTACTCTTTTACACCAATACTATTTTAACGCGGGTGAAACCGCGGGGCACAGCAATAACATAAACAACGTACTAATAATATACTTAAGAAATTTTACAATCTGACTAAAATCATTTAACGATGTACCGAAAAATAAAATTAGGCTACACATCGTATGTAAAAGTAAAAGCATGTTCCTTTAGATTTAATAGTTGATGTCTATTTGTGTGGGAGTTAAGTGTTTGTTCCCCTTTTTTTTATTTATTAGTCTCCTTGAGGATCCCACGCTATCACACGTGGTATAGCGTTTATTTTCAATCTTATACATACTTTTATTCTCATTCATAACATCAAACCATAAACTTACTCAGTTTTCTTGATAAAATAATAATCAAAGGGGGGCACTCCAGACAACGTAGGAGTACGTAGTTAAGACTTCTATAACATTTATTTAACACATGTTTGTTTTGCTAAATGTTAGATAACCTAATATGAACTTCTTCAAATCTCTAGGAATACAATTATTACTATGCCAAGTTTTGGCCCTGAATTTCACTTACTCGTGTATATTCTTATATAGAAATTTCTTCAGCACTTGGGTAGTAACATAATGGAATGGTGAGGAAGAAGGGGGAACACTGAGATACAGAGAAGGTGAACAACGCATCAAAGTGCACTTAAACTTATATCTGAGTCACACTTCTCACACTCTGTCAAGCGTTCCCTCCTCTATCACGCAATGGACCCAGTTTCCCCACGGTAAATCCATGGAGTGCTACTGATACTGATGTTACTGTTTTCTTAGCATCTTCATTTATAGTAAAATTTACATATTCTTTGATTATATATACCCAATGCGCAAGGGGAAATGTAATCATTAAATAACCGAATGGTTATCTAAACTTAGTTATAATGAAAGTTACTCCATACACACAATTAAATACATCATTATATTCCTACTCACTCACACCTACACAAGGATACCTTTTTCATACTCATACATAGGTACCCTAAAAGTCAATTTATTATTGTTATTTTTATAATTTAAATTGAAACAGCAATTTTAAATAAGTAAGTTTACTTATTGTTTATTCGCTTAAAGTACTTGAATTTTAATTTTCGGGATATTTTTCCCAACTGTAATTATTTAATATATTACGACAACTTTACAGCTTATAACCGCATTGAATTGAGTGAAAATATGATTTTATGACTTTGTTCGACAGTTGGCTTAATTCATATTCATAAGGTAGCCCAAAAAGTTAAGTTTTTGTTGGCTAAATGTACACTAAGATACACTTAGTTTTAACTTATCGTGGTTAAGCGTGCTGAATACATCTTCTAGTTCGCCTCCGTGCCGTTCATCTTCTAGTTCTCTTCTGTACTGTTTTTTTAAGATTAATCTGTGTATTCTTATACTTTAACTAACATTAATTATATAGTAAATAGTTTCAGCTTGTAACAACCCTCTTGAATATAAATCAGAAAACATGGTGCAACTTTGTAGTCTGAGAGGTCGCTCTTGCCATAAGTTAGTGAACAAGTAAACATCTCATTGCAAGCTGGGTGATTAAAAAAATAGAAAGAGGCCACTAAGGCTTGGTACGGTCAGTCACAGAAGTAAACAGGGACTAAACTAATATCCTTAATGCAGGATAGACGCAAGATCCATATAACAGGATTCAACTTGACTTATTCTTTCTCTTCTGAAGGCCGTCAGCTCACGTCCCTGGATTATCAAGAATTCAACTTCAGTATCAAGAATTAAAACGATTGAAATCTATATTTAATTCGAATCGAATTTAATTGGGGATTTAATTGATAATTGCAATAAATAGTTTTCTACAGTCGGTATACAACTTGCAACTAAACTACTCTCAGAAAATAATGAAACAGTAGAGTCCCTCTCATCCGAAATAAAAACAGGTCCCACAGATAACTCTTTCTTTATGCAGCCTACTGATATCATAGAAGTGCACAGAATCATACAAAATCTGAATAATGACTGTGCACCAGGATCGGATGGCTTTACGACCAGGCTTATTAAACATATCGAACCCTTAATACTAGTTCCTCTAACCCATGTACTAAATTTAAGTCCAGGTACAGAAACATTTCCTAGCGCATGGAAAGAAGCCATAGTAGTCCCAATTCATAAAGCTGGACCAAAAGATGACCCTAAGAATTACAGACCTATATCGCTTTTAAATATTTTTTCAAAATTTTGGAAAAGATTGTTAATAAACGACTAGTATCTTACCTGGAAACCAATAATTTAATCTCAGACCGGCAATTCGGCTTCAGACCGGGAAAATTAACAGAAGATGCAGTAAGTTTGCTAACAGATCTAGTGTCTTCCCATCTCGACAATAGTGAAAATTGTATAGGTGTGTTTTTAGACTTAGCCAAGGCTTTTGATACAGTTGCGGTTCCAATACTCCTTAAAAAGCTCGAGGCCATAGGTATTTAAGGACTGCCACTTAATTGGTTTAAAAGTCATTTAAGTAACAGATCTCAACGAACGAAGGTGAAGGAATATACAAGTAGTCCATTACAAATTGACTTTGGAGTGCCTCAAGGCAGTGTGCTAGGTCCAACACTCTTCATAATATATATGAATGATATTCACCATATACCACTATTCAACTCAGAACTCATATGCTATGCTGATGACACAGTCGTGTTATTCTACAACAATAACTGGAATAGTGTTTTTGGGATAGCCCAAAACGGCATGAATAACATAAAGTTATGGCTAGATAGGAATCTTTTGTCCCTCAATTCATTCAAAACCAATTACATCTGTTTCTCCAAAACACAATCATCAGCACCTAACCGTTTAATCAATAACCTCCAAATCCATACCGCTTCTTGCCAACCTTCCACCTGTACTTGTCGCCAACTGTCTTGACTCGCTCCAAAAAATAGATTGCGTAAAATATCTAGGGATGATTATTGACAGTCGTTTCTTTTAAACCATACATATCTTTAGTTTCTAAAAGAATTAGAAAAATAATCTATACGATGAAATCATTACGCAATGCTGCAAATGAAAAAGTGTTACACCTTGTCTATGTGGCTTTATGCGAATCCATAATCAGCTATTGTGTGTCGGTTTGGGGCGGAATCGGCATTACTACTATGTTAGAAATCAAAAGAGCACAGCGATCTGTCTTAAAAGTAATGATGTGGAAACCATATCGCTATCCTACCTTTAAACTCTACTCTGAAGCTGCAGTATTAAGCGTCCGACAGCTTTACATATCGAAGATAGTTCTCAAGCAACACAAAATAGTATTACAGTCACCAGGCTATTTTGCATTACTTAATCGCCGTGTTTTCCAAATTGACCAAATCCGAACTAAATCCGCTTTTGCCCAACACATGCAAAAATTTATGTCACCTTATATCTACAACAAAATACTGAAATCCTGTAACATTAAAGAATGCACAATCAAAAATGCTAAGAATATAATAAACAACTGGTTGTTAAGTTTGTCCTACAGTGATACAGAATCACTAATAAGAATAATAAAATGAAACTTACAGATATACCTATATAATATACACACACGTACACACACACACACAGTCACACGCACACGCACACACACGCACACACACACACACACTTCCTTTATTATTACTTTTATTTTATATTTTTCGATTTTAATATATTTTTTAAACAAATGTAACTGTTCTATAATTTAGTAAAAATGTATGTACCTATCTTACATGACAGTTATCACATTTTTTTGGGTTTTCACGAGACAGGCTAGCCCTAGTGTGAAAGCCATAAGCAATAATTATACTCCTTCTTGTACTTTATGTTAGTAACTAGATATATGAATTTCTGTAACTTTACTTTGGATAATAAATTATTCTTATATATTCATTGTATACAAATTAACAAAATTTATGTATCTTTTTTGTAATTTTAAAATAAAAGTGTTTAACTAAATGCATAGGAAAGTATGTAAAGTGCCTATATGACAAAAATATTAAAATTTTTGTCTGTCTATTTGTTTGTTCAGGCAAATCTATGAAATGAGTAGGACAGCCTACTTATTTCACACTTTTGATAGGGCTGTCACTGGCAAATGGCTAATGTTATATCTCATAAGATTGTCATCTTACAAGAACCATGGAAAAAAATAATATATAATTAATAAAATGTTTCACATTTGCTAGTAACAATAAAACTCAACTTATTTTTTGTTATAAGTGGTTCTACCTATCGTATCATCTGCTTCAATTTATAGATGCTTTCAACAAGCTGATAACTGAACCAGGTGACACTCCAGTTCCAGAGCAACTAACTTTTTCTGGCTCTTTAATTAACATGGGGTGTTTATGTGTAGTTTGAGTAAAACCATTTGGCTCTAAGATTATTGATAAGGTAGTAAAGAAGCCGATAAACCGATTGCTTTGGCCAAAAACGTATTTTATATCGCACATTGAAAAAATAACCATTGTGCCACATGTTCAGTTTATGCATTAGCAGAGCTAGTGCATACGTTTGTTTGTGCAGAATGTAGAAGCTTGAAAGTTGCAAATGTCTAGATGTCAGATACTTTTTAAGACAGCAATGTACCGTTAGCACTGTAATTATTGCGCATGGGCCCCGCCACTAGGTATCAGCTTCCTTTTATGAATCAATATCAAATACTGGCCTATGATAGCAATGCTGGTTAATACCGCTTTGGCCGGGTATTCTATTTATACTTGCCATAGCCCCGTGGTTACTTCTTTATTTTAATTCTTTCAGTAACGAGCACATTGTATTTAATGTATGTTGGATATACGGAATACTGAATATATGTAGTCGTACGTATGTAATACGTACATTTACACCACCCTGTTTTTTTTGTATTTTTATAAGACAACAACGTTACTAGTGAAATGAAAACGTGTGCCGCAGCGGCTAAGACAGTCGCCTCGCCACTTCGTGTCGCGGGTTCGAGTCCCGTGCCGGACAGCTATTTGTGTGACCCATAAATAGTAGTTCTGAGTCTGTGTGTAATTTGTGTCCGTCTATTATATGTTTGTAAAGTACCCCGCGACACTTGGATTAGATTCACTAGTGCGGGCGTTGTCTTAAAAATAAACTTTACATGTAATTTTCATTCTATTAACTCTTAGGAGCAAAGTACCCCTTTTTTACAGACTAAGGTTTTTTTTTTATTTTATTTCGTATTTTGTTTTATTTTTATTAATTATTTTATTATTCCACGTAATAACCAAAAACTCCTGTAATAGATGTGGTGAAGCAATAAGATAAATATTTAAAGAGCATATTAAAGGGCATCATCATGTTTCGATTCATGAATAAATTCTCCCTGTGGAATTATAGTCAGTATACTTTATCTTTTGAAAATGATTTATTAGAAGAATAAATTGGCTGTAATATCCACGTTAAAAGATTTACACAACTCTCTGTCTTCCATTTGTTATCTAAGAATTGATTGGACCGACTAAAACTGTACGAGAATGTGAACGGCACCAAAACGTTTGTCGTAAGTCCTTTGACGCACTGCAAAATACCCGGCGCCCATGAGATGAGCAATCAGAAACTATCCGAGTCTAGGAGGTTTTTGTGGACGAGATTTTACGTCAGTACCTAAAATCCTTTTACACTTTGTGTAGTACGTTGTTACTTGCCTTACCTAATGTATGTTACATACTATGTAACACATAGTATGAGTTAAAAAGTAATTAATTATAACTGAAAACAGAAGTGTAAAATAGGAATCAATAGTCATCATCATCATAGCTGAAAGGAGTCCACTGCCCGCCTGCATGTTGGAGTGGTTGGCAAATGCTTGCTTTTCACGCCGTAGGTCGTGGGTTCGATTCCCACTCAGGACAGATATTTGTGTGCATTAACACGTCTGTTTTTCCTGAGGCTGGGTGTAATTTATCTATATAAGCATGTATTTACAAAAGAAAAGTAGTATATGTACTATGGAAACCAGATAACTTATATACTGCATATGCTATTTTTCTTTTGTTAATACATACTTATATAGATAATTTACACCCATACTCCGGACAAATAGACATTTTCATGCACTGGAATGGAACCCACGACCTGCGGCGTGAAAGGCAGCGTATCTACCAACCACGAAAACATAATAGCATAAAATATTGAAATTCTGTTACACGCGATAAGATTCTATGTAAAATATTCAGTTGTTGATATTCTCTATGTGTAATAAACTATATACTTTAACAAAAGAGCATTGTATTTATATATGTATAAATAAACACATTTACAAGCTCTGTAAATTGGATCCAATAAATGTATTTGCAATATAAACAATAGCAACGTTATCCCAGTCAATATCATACGTATCTATAACTCGAACCTACTAAAAATATGTATCCAATCCAACATACGCTAAAATATGATATAGCACAACCTGTGTACTAAATACTTATCTTAATATTTAATACACTGGTACTTAATACTTATCTTAATATTTAACACACTGGTACTAAACACTTACACGTTTAATAATATAAGGATACGTACATTTAGCAGATTCGTGAGAAGTTTAATAGATATTGGTCTAGCGGTAGCGTGTTAACCCGCAGGGAACGAGGTCCTAGGTTCAAATCGCTCCAGCCGTTTGGACGTCAAGAAGTAACAAACATACATACCTACTCACAAACTTTCGCATTTATAATATTAGTAGGATTTATTTCGGTATTACGAATTTATAGAATTCACGCTACAGTGCTTCTTAAAAAATGAAAGCAATGTACACAGTAAATCTCAGTATTAATAAATAAAATATACCATCAATATTTAGTACATATTACAGTAATTTATTCACGATTACAGCGAGCGTCGCAACGTTAGAAGCCATTTCCTTGTATTATTTAATATTAAAGACGAAGATAATCTTGTACTTATGTGGAATCTCATTAAAGTTAGCTTGTAGTAAGTAGCTTAGCTGATCGTAGAGTTAACGTAAAGTAACTACGGAAGCTGAACTACAGAAACTTTGTTTATAAATAAAATTTATAATGACCCTACTTTTAAGGTGATAGTTTTACTAGAGAGTAGTTTTAGAGTACTTTTTCAGCTCATTTAGCTAACACTACTATTCTACTTTATCCTTTTCCCATTTAAATATATTTGAGTCGACTGCTGTGTGGTGACGGCATAGAATATCATCACTCCGTCTCA
The DNA here is from genome assembly GCA_951640165.1 of Pseudoips prasinana. Classification (NCBI taxonomy): domain Eukaryota; kingdom Metazoa; phylum Arthropoda; class Insecta; order Lepidoptera; family Nolidae; genus Pseudoips; species Pseudoips prasinana. The sequence goes on from OX621243.1 coordinate 23,022,228, forward strand.
TCCGCGTCGAAATCGACCGAGGAAATACCTCCCAGAGAACGGGCAGCAGCATTTTTCTGTGAACTATGACCAACAAACTGCGATCGCCAACCCGTCTGCCACGCGTAGCGATTATGACATATCCCCTCTTTCTTTGGGGACAAAGAATGAGCAAAGTACGTCCACTGCTGAATAAAAGCATTTGCTCAGCAGTGGACGTACTTTGGCGTTTTACCAAACGAAACTAGCTACCAACTTAATAATGTCCTCCAGGACGAATTTCAGGAACGGTCGCAATGGAGACTCGCCAACTGAGGATTTAAAGTGCACAAGTTGGTGCGCAAATACAGGGGCAATTTTAGTTATAGTCCGATGGGACGACTAGCGACACGACTGGAAAGAAGCCAGGTACAGGACCATTGGCTTTACATGCTCTCTTCTTAGGCACGTGCGTGTAATTCCACCGACTCCCAGACATCGGGTTGATAAGTTTTTGATCGTTTTTAGACAAAACGCCGCCGACGCCAGCGGTGGTAGCATAATAGAATCTCAGTGGCTAGGAACCGAATTTATTTATGGTTGAGACAAAAGTGTGTAAATGCAGACCTTTTGAATATGTCACCGCCTAGGTTGTCGGTTAAGGGAGATCGCCCCATACATTAGATTGTGCCATTTTTGCTGTTATACAGTATTTTAGGTATATGAATGGTACCCTTTTTTTTTATTAGGCAGGGGGAATGCCTACGCATGCCACCCACAAAGAGTGTCTGCGAGTGGGTATATCGGAGTTGCACCGACTAAACCTACCTGCCGTGGACTTCGCTTGGCGCCTGATGGGGGAGCCCCGAAAAACCCTGGGAGGGCTCGTGATTGCCCTCCCCTATTGCCGACTTCTGCCAGTCCGGCACAGTGACTGTGCCACAAACAGATCGCTGTCTTCCCGAAGCTGCTTGCTGCACGTGGCGGCAGTAGAGGACACTTCTCCCACTGCCGCCGCACCCTCGAGGGGAGTTGGGCTACCGGCTGCCGCCACCGCCCCGACTCCTCCTCCATCTACGAGCGGGATCAGCTCGTTCCCGATCCCGCTCGGCGGCCTCCTTCTGGATCAAAACTGCCTCACAGAAGGAGACCACGGCGTCCCATTTGGTGGAGTCACCCGCCAGCATCGCGCCTACGATTACTGGTTGGGACAGATCCCGTCCGATCTCAACGACCAGGACTCGCCTTTCAGCCTCCCAGGCCGGGCACTTCTCCAGTGTATGCTGGGCCGAGTATATTAATGGTACCTATCTATGATTTCTAAAATCAATTACTGTCAGGTTTGAAAAACATATCCTTTCCAAGTCTCAAAACCGGTACATGACCTACAATATGGAGAATAAATTCTGTCTAAAGCCCGTCGTGTTTAGAATTCTTTAATAAGTAAACTATTCTGGAAATACTTTTAGAGTAAACGGCATCCTAACTTTATGTAAATAGCGTCCCATATTGCGTCACAAGTAAGATAATAAACTGACAGACATCCTTTCGTATGTAGAATCCTCGTAGGTATTACATAAGTTGACCGTTTTTTTCTTACTTTCCATAACGTCACGTAGGTAAGGCTTTTTTAGACAAAAGATCTTGCATATTCTTTTTTTTTATATCAGTTTGCGACAAACGAGCAAGTGGGTCACCTGACGGTAAGTGATCACCGCCGCCCATGGACACTCACAACACCATAGGTGTCGTGGGTGCGTTGCCGGCCTTTAAAAGTCAGCAAACAAGTTTTGCTGACCCTTCCCCCCATCCCAATGAGCTCTGGCGACCTTTCTCACACTCGGAAACACAGCATTAAAATTATTCACGTTATTATTAATTAAGGAGTGTCTTCTGTAAGGTGGAGGTACTTCCCCAGTCGGGAATGTTTTTTGAGCGAATGAACGCTATGCCCTACCTCTACTGAATTCTTAAGATTTTGGCGAGTCTAAGCTAACGAAATATAATGGCTTTTCCAATGCAAACATAGGAAAGGACCAGGTTGAAAGAAATAGCTAACTTTCAGGTAGACTTTACCTAAAATAAAGATTATTAGAAACTTTGACGTCGCAAATTCACTGTTGTGAATATTAAGTTTGTAAATGAATCCCTCAGGAAGCCTTGGACAAAACTTGAAAACAACCTAGATACATAATTATCCAAATTAAAATTCCCAACAAGTGACATCTATCTTACTGTCAGAATCATCATCATTGAAGTATTCATCATCATCATCGTTATCATGTCAGCCTAATGACGTCCACTGCTGGATAAGAGCTCCCCAAGAATGGAGGGATATGCCATAATCGCCACTCTTGGCAGACGGGTTGGCAATCGCAGTAAGACGGTCATAATAGTACTCAGAAGAACGCTGCTGCCCGTTCTATGATATATATTCCCTCGGGACGATTTCTAAGACCGCCACGGGATGAGATGGGATGGCGATATTCTTAATGGCCGTCAGTCACACAGCCAAAATCTTGAAATATTCCTTACTAGCTGTGCCCCGCGATTTTACCCGTAGGTATTAAATTTTATAAATTATCACAGCTCCTCCCCCGTAGGTGATAGCCTATATGTTGACCCGATCTCTTAGTTTTTCTATGATTCTATTCATGATTATATGATTATATTCATGCAAAACTTGAAGTAAATTCATGTAGTACTTTTTGAGTTTAGCCCGGACATACATACAGACAAACAGACAAAAACTCTAAGAACTATATTTTGGCTTCGATATCAATTGTAGATCACGCCCTAAGTATCCTTTTAAAAAAAATATTCAGTATATATGTACAGTTTTGACTTTCCTACGATTTTATTATATGTATGTTTTATTATATGTAGACAGATAGCCTATGTTTTAATCCAGGGTATCAGCTAACTCCATACCAAATTTTATTAAAATCGCTCCAGCCGTTTAGCCGTGAAGAAGTAACAAACATACACACTCACACGATCACACACTCACACGCTCATAAACTTTTGCCTTTATAATATTAGCATGATACTTAAATGCTCACAGCTGTGATTCAGACTTGCAGAGATTGATTTATAATAAAGCTAGGGATGCCTCTTGCTACGATTCCGCTTATTGTGAAATTGTTTTTAGCAACTTGTTTTGAGCCGCCAGTGTGTATCGTTCGTAGCTTAACGCAGAACTCCGACGCTGTATTGGTAGACGGTGCGGGTATGTGACCCACCGTACGATTAAATTTATGATTTCCCATTTTTAGGGTTCCGTACCCCAAGTAGTAGAGTACTAAGACTTCGCTGTTTGTCTGTCTGTCTGTCCGTCTGTCACCAGGCTGTATCTCATGGACCATGATAGTTAGACAGTTGAAATTTTCATAGATGATTTATTTCTGTTGCCGTTATAACACCAAAATTAAATAAATATTTAAGGGGGCTCCCATACAACAAACGTGACCTTTTTGCTCGTTTCAATAGGTAATGGTACAGATAATGGTACAGAACGGTTTTATTGAGATTGGATTTACGCTTTGCGGTGCAAATAATGCTATAAAAACTAAATTTTAATGGTTTGGAAGGTGTCGCTATGATACAATCTTCCACGTGCAACTGTGAACATATCAGTCGGCCATGTTTTTAGACATTAAAACCGAATGGTAACTCTTATATTCACCGGAAGGATGTCAGCAAGGGAATCGTAAATTTGATTAGCCAGTGTGTATTGTTCGTAGCTTAACGCTTAGCGGATACCCCGGATTGGCAGAAGGTGGTGGTTCCAGACTCATCGGACGGTTCCATTTATGATTGCCCATATTTGAGAGTACATTTACGCTTAGCGTTGCGAATACTGATATGAAAACTAAATTTAAAAATGTACTTGTTTTCTGTTTAGTAATAATTTTGTTTGAATATTTAAATGATCAACATAGCTGGGCCTGGCAAAAAACACAATAGGCATAAATTTTAAATTATTAATCTTCTGTCCCAAACAAAAAACAATTTTGTTTTCCTACCCTAAAAAGTAAATATTGTTGGAAATACCGGCCAGCTTTTGTGTGCCTTTTACCTAAGCATACAGGCTACCTACACAACATTGATATCGTTATTTCTGTATGAACATAACGTTATAAATAACTAAAATATTTGTTGATTGTCCACGATTTAGTAGTGAACTTAACTTTCAAAGTTAACAAGAAGATTATTCAGAGTGATTGAACTAAATCAATTTTGTTTGAACGAACGTACTGTAATTTAATGGATAAGATGGTTCTGACAGGCCAGTTGGCGTGGTTGGTAAATCCTTACCTTTCTTGCCGCAGAGGCTGTACCGGCTAAGTCGCCGAACATCGTTTTTGCGAATGGCGTTCAAATAAATAAAGATTAAAAATGACTTAATCTATCGTTAAATCGGCTTCAACGTTGATGAACAATCGATTCCGGACCATTTATAACGTCACATATGATCATGGAAGCCGATTTAACGATTGATTAAGTCATTTTTAACCATTATTTATTTGAACGCCATTTAAGAAATCGAAGCTCGGTGACTTAGCCGCTAGAGCCCCAGGTCGTGGGTGTGATTCCCACCAAGGACAGACATTAGTGTGCATACAAAACCAAAATCAAAAATCGTTTATTGCATTTGAATACACTTATGCACGTCAAAATTGTATACATAGAATAATATAACAAAGAAAACACAATTTAATACATACAGTGATTGACAAAAGAAAATAAATAAATTAGAATAAAAATTAGATAAAAACAATATTTAAGCGTCAACAATGCGCTACATCATTACATCATGTAGTACATTTTAGCATTTTGGTCCATTCTCCCACTAAATGGCACTCAACATTTTCCTAACTTAAATCCATCTCTTTTTGACTTAATTCTTGTATCTTCACATAATCTCGTCACTAAGCATGGTCAGTGCCCAGCCGACGCTTTTTCCTACCATGATTTACTCTTTACTTTTAAGTATAAGAGTAATGAAATGTTATCTATCTTAAAGTGTTTTCAATAGTTAAATCTCAAAGTTTTGGGTCAGTTTTGGGTACCTACCAAGATAAACAGCTCCTACATAGTACATTTTTAAGCTTAGATAAAAAATATTTAACTTTCCCAATACTGAGTGAAAGTGTGAATATTAAGTCTCGTCTAATTGGAAATGACAGCTGATCTGTACTCTATTATCTATGGCTAATCATGACACAACGTAATACCTGTGTAGTACACAGAGTAAGTAACTAAGTCCATAATCTATGCACTAGCCGTCACACATTATTGGACCTCCATAATTTATAATGCAGGACAGGTTATGTTGGTCTCTGTTCTGCTTTATATTAATGCAGATAACCCGCAAAGAATGGGTGGGAGCGGGTACGAGGGGTCCCCCTATCCCCCTACTGTTCAGGCCTAATGGGCCTGTCGCAAGTCAACAAGCCGACCGACGTGCTCAGAGTCCCCAATTAACACGTACCAGTACCATTTACTGAAGAAAATAAACATGATGAACGATTGACTTTCCATATCCCATTTTAATTCGGTTTAATTCTCATTATTAAATTATCATATGAAAAGCTTAGTGTAATCAATTTGAAAAATACTCGTACGTAGTTACGTAATTTTAAATATGTTGGATGTTTTTATATTGTTAACATCTTAGGAGGCTTTCATTGCTTCACCAGACAATAGTGGCAAGCTAGGCTCAAGATATCTACCAAAATAAAACTACAAACTAAGTAGCCCGCGCGAGCGGGCATTTTCTTTGTGGTTCTAACTTCGACTCACATTGACGGGTAGTGAAATAGATGCATGAAAGTGTCGGTTTTAGGGACATTGTGTGCAACCATGGCTCTACGTTAATATACGAGGAAGTGAATGACATTGAGACATCTTTAAATTATGTATACATTTTAATGTAGGTGGGAATCGTTACTCAAGTAAAAAAAGTAACTCGAGTTACCAACCCGTACCTATTCAGACTTGAATTTTATTGTTTAGATTGATTGTTCTTCTGGTTTTAGTTAAATGCTTGGAAATTGAATAGAAATCTGGAAAAAATATATTCCAATATGTTGTAACTCCTTTTCAAAGGACTTCGCCAAGTTTAATTGAGTCGGAATAGAATCGTTATCACTCTTCTCTACCAATAAAAGTAGCCCGAGGTCACGTGACATTGCAATAGCTCTTTATTTGGCTGTTTGCTACTTCTACACCACCACATCCAGCTACTCCAATCTGTCAAATTTATTTAATAGATTTTCAACTTTATCTCATAAGCATAAAGTTCACTTTCAATTGGGGAAATTTGACAGATTGGGGTAGCTTAATGTGCTGGCGTCTGTACTACATGTACTACGTCCTTGGATAAAATTAAGCTCACAGACGGTGATAGAGGATTAATTGATCATGTTATGATAAGTAAGTGGTTGAAATCGCAACATTGAGCTCCGCAACAGCGGCAAGGAGTGAGGTAAACACGGGGCTCATCGACCACGACGCGCGCCGCTAAACCGATTCACTATTCACGGCTAGAGCAGTAAGATATTCATTAGATACACACATTAATATCTATAACAATAATTATTATTATTGTTGAATAATGACCAAGGAAATATCCTTGGTCATTATTTCCCTGTGTGAATAATGACCAAGGATATTTCCTTGGTCATTATTCACACAGGGCCATCTGATCAAAAACGGGTGGCGCTGCGGCTAAGACAGTCGCCTCGGCGCTTCATGTCGCGGGTTCGAGTCCCGCGCTGGTCAACTATTTGTGTGAACCATAAATAGTTGTTATGAGTCTGGGTGTAATTTGTGTCCGTCTATTATATATTTGTAAAATACTGCGCGACAAAGGAATGGAATTCCCTCGTTAACAAAAAGAAAAAAAGAACTAAGCAGAGCTTGTACTATGGAAACCAGGTAACTGATATACTACTTTCTTTTTTAAACAAATACATATATAGATAATTACACCCAGACTCAGGACAAACAAACATGTTCATGCACACAAATATCTGGGTGGGGTATCGAACCCACAACCACGCCAACAAGCCCGTCAAACTATCATTACGGACACTTAAAAGAATAAAATACTACGTTTAGTCTAATTGGATGCAACTTAGTATTATGCAACAGGTTATCGTAGCACTGACTTTCAGGTCCAGCCACAGCGACACGCATATTATTATGTATATTGGACGACGTTGACAAAAAATGTATTTAAAAAACAGAGGTTTTTAAAAAATACAAGAACAACAACAATTGTTATTTTTTTAATAATTAAACGAAATGGAGCCCGGAATGGAACCCTGCGTACACCTCTATCTAAAGGAACAGTTAAATGTTTCCCTTGCCGACTATTTGCCTAACAATAATGCCAACGTTTTATAGAAATAAATAATTTTATTCATAATACTCAACAATACCAACTATAAAAAAAACCACAGCATTAGCTACAGCAAGAACTGCTAAAGCGTTGGTATTCTAGATGGCCACAGTGATTGACATCATACATATAATACTGGTACCGGTTTTAGTTATAAAACTTACAGAAATTACATACACTATATACATTTACAAAGACAAAACCAGTTATAATAATATGAACGAGACCACTTTGATTAAATAATCCTAGGTGGTAACTGCAATAACTAAAAACCGGCCAAGTGCGAGTTGGACTCGCCGCAAACTATTCAGTTTAGAAAAAAATGATATTAGGAACCTCAATATCATTTTTGAAGACATATCCATAGATACCCCATCTGTTTGGGTACGATGAAAAAAAAAATTTGAGATTCAGTTCTATGTATGGGGAGCCCCCAAAATTATTATTCTTTTTCATTTTTTGTGTGAAAATCTTAATGCGTTTCTCAGAATACATCTACTTACCAAGTTTCAACAGTACAGCTCTTATAGTTTCGGAAAAAAGTGACTGTGTCATACGGACGGATAGACAGACAGACATGACGAATCTATAAGGGTTCCGTTTTTTGCATTGCATGCATTGGCTACGGAACCCTAAAAAGTTGGGTAAATTTATCAGTAATAAAATGTTAATGGAAACAGATAAATATAATTATTGAAGTAGAAAAAAAAAAGTTGCAATCCCATACAAACACAACTTTGGATGATTCATTGTGTCACAAACAAGGCAAATATCTTTTGAAAAGAATTATGTACACATGCCCTAGTCTTGAATAGTTGTGGTGCTCCAAGATCCTCTGAAACTAGATAGGAGCCTGTATAAACAGGATGATACATTTAACAGCACCTTAGGCAAACAACATTCACTTTCGATGACATTCTAACTACACTCATAAAAATTGCTCATCCGCCGCCAGCACAACCTCAGGCTATGCGCGCGATTTCGTGTGTGATGCGAGGAAGTTTGACACGCTTAAAAGCCCTCAATTTAGCTTTTCTACAATATTTGGCAAATATAACACAGTTTGCGATTTTATTAATGGTAAAATTATTATTACGTTTTGGTTGTAGAAACAAAATGAATCAAGAAATCGTCGTGATATGTTTTTGTTGCAATTATTTTATGATAGCTATTTCCTCTGTAGAAACGTTCTGTATATTGTATAAAATGTATTTAATAGTGGTGTAAAATTTATATTAATATTAAGTGTAAGTAGGATTGCCAACTATACTGTTTTGAACAGTATTATACTGTTTATCACTAAATTATACTTTTTACTGTTGAACGGAAATAAAGTATACAAAATACTGTTTATATTTATTTACTCAGAGGGAGTGCACTGCTCAGTGCAACGCAGCCACAAAGATTGTAAATTAGTAAGTTGTGCAAGAAGCTCTAAAATATGTATTTAAAACAATAAATCAATAAAATACCTACTGTTCATTTTTCTAAAATACTGTTCAATATTCTTCATAGACCTGAATATACTTTATTTCTAGTAACAAAAAGTTGGCAATCCTAAGTGAAAGTCATCTATCGACGAAATTGGTACAAAAAATTTAGTTCTCCCATTTGTGAAATACATATAATGTACTACGTATTTATACTAGTCTCATAGTATGTATTAAATTGTATACAATAAATTTTAGGATATTTTATACATAATAATATGTATAAGTTACAAATCATTTAACGGAGAACATTGTTGTTTTTTGCAAATAAATGTTATGTTATGTTAATTATTACGACATGTAACGATTGACCCCTGAAAGCTGTATACCTGTACTTCTTTTTCAAGTCAACAAATTATTTTGATATATATACATACAAAGCTTCATGTTCAAACAAGTTGAATGAGTTTACCTAAATAATAAAATCTAATGAATTTGAGATGAAAAAGTCTTTTATATACGTATGAAAAACGTTCATTGTAATATAGCTGAAAAACTTGTAAACAAACAATATTGGCAAATAAAACCTGGTAGCATGTCACAATTTGCATATTTTTTGTTCATCTCACAACATCTCTCCCATTTGTTTTTGTTGGGGAAAATTGACGATAAGGTTTCATAGATACAGCTACCAACATACCATATTTTTATTCGAAAGAACATTCAATCGCGTGTCGAACTAAGCGTTGTCAGGATTTTCTTTTAGGTTCTATCGATTTCTTCAGAAAATTCCTAACTTTCTTTTATTTTTCAGTTTTTAGTTCACTACTACCACAGATTAACCGACTCGAAGTGTTAGAATCAAAGCTTTTTAAATAAGAAAGGAGAATACGAAGAACTCGCCGCGTAAGCAGGGTTTTAAATAAATAATTTTGAAAAACCGGCCAAGCGCGAGTCGGACTCGATGACGACGGGTTTCGTACCATTATCTATAAATATAAATAAATTAATTAAATAAATTGGTTTTTAGTATTTTTTGTTATAGCGGCAACAGAAATACATCATCTGTGATAATTTCAACTGTCTATCTATCACGGTTCATAAGATACAGCCTGGTGACAGACGGACAATCAATCAATCAATCATTTATTATTTGTAAAATATAGGTACAAAAAAATACAGATCTTAAAGTTAATTACAGTGCGCTATGTTTTGTCTATGGTAAGACATACAAATAATTTTGCAAAACCGGCCAAGCGCGAGACAGACAGATAGACAGACAACGAAGTCTTACTAATAAGGTCCCGTTTTATCCTATGGGTATGGAACCCTAATATAAACGGTAAACTTGTAAATAAATATAACTCATTCTTTTCGCAGTTTCGGTTAAAAATGGTTACAAAATAGTTAATAATTGATAGCTTAAATAATCGGGTGGTATAAATTATTTCCTTTTTTATAAAAAAAACCATTATTACTAAATAAAAAACTTGAGAGGTGACAAGGGACACCCGGATGGCACGAAGTTATTTCTTATTATTTATTATGTACAAAAAACCTGTATACACACAACAAAAATAATCGTCGCGACACCACACTGTTCAATGCGAAATTGAAATGAAAATATCTGACTTGCTTTCTATAAGAGAGAGAGAGAGACAGACAGAGAAACATGCGCACGCCGCACAGCTGCAAAAAGTGTCGTGACAACTTTTCGTAAGATTTTTTTCCGTCTAGCCCCCTTTCACAACCCGCGATAAGGAACTTCGTTCCAAAATATTTTTTTATTGGAATATGCTACAGGTATGTCAGTGACGTAGTGTGGTAGCGTGTGAAAAGTCTGGACCGGGTTCAAATTTTGCCACCTTTTTAGGCACTTATAAGTAATTACTGTTTTGGTTCGTTACATTGTGAAATGAAAATATACTTTATGTAAATAGATTTAGGGATTCCTTTCGTAAAAGGAGCGATAGAAATAACATTTCGCTGGGTTTTGTCAGTTGGGGCGCATTGGATCCGGTGGTAGCATTGAAGCACGACCGTCGTTATAAGCATAAGGTCCGCCATAATAATAATATGGAATTCTTACCTTAATATAGACAGAACCAATCAGACAAAATGTAGTAAAAATATCTAAAACTTGATATTTCGATAATTAAACCTTGATTTTGACAATAACTTAATATAAGCTATCTAAATAACGAAAACATAAATAAAATGTTTTATCTAAATGTGTTCATACAATCCGAGTAGTTAAATATCTATATGTACCTACCTAGAAATAATTATGTTTCCTTAACTATATTAGGTACTACAAACATGTTCTGAATATTTACAAGCGCTTTTTTAAAGTCTACGTGAATAAAAACTTTTTTTAATTATTTTATTATTTAGCAGTACATATAAGCAACTGGTATTACAAACATGTCTTCCCAAAATAATTTACTGTTTCGATGGATACGTTAATATAACAAAGTATCCCAGATAACAGATGATTGTCCACAAGTAAGGCTAAAAGAACTATATACTAGCAAAAGCGGAAGAGCATATTACAAAAATTCTCATTTATTAACTGAGAAAAGTGCTAAGGATGAGAGGCTTTAAGTTGACACATATATATAAAACTTTAGGTAACGACTGCAAACGTGCAGTCGTTACTTAAAGTCTTAACCGCTACGCCAAACGTGGCGTAGCGGTTAAGACAGTCGTCTCGCCATTTCGATTTCCGCACAGCAAAATTATTTTTAATCAGCAAACCCACAAGTAGTTGTTTAGAAGTCTGGATGTGCAGACGACAGCACATCATGCTATCCCAATCTGTCAAATTTCCCCATTTGAAAGTGAACCTTATGCTTTTGTGATAAAGTCGAAAATCTATAAACGAAATTTGACAGATTGGGGTAACTGGATGTGCTGACGTCTGTACTTTTAGTCCGAAAATTATTTGTTTGATTTCATGTTGTATAAAAATGAAACCATCATAAAAAAATGTAACTAAGATTATGCATTTTTTTTAATGGATACCTACTTATTTCGTTTTGTAGCAATTTTCCCAGTAGCTGCTGAAACGTCTTACACAGCACGGTGAGTTCAGAAATAATATAATACCACATAAAATATATAACATTTAAAGGGAATAAATGAATTTTAAATTCGTTAAAGTTCTTGTTGTTTAGAATAACTTTTAAAAGTTTATTATGTTAATATACGCAGACGGTACATATCTTACATAGCAGTGGTTAATAAGTTTTTCTATACACTCTCCATGGATGAACTATGTTGTACAGACGCCAGCATATCCAGCTACCCACATCTGTCAGATTTCTTTTATAGATTTTCAACTTTATCACGAAAGCATAAGGTTCATTTTCAATTGGGGAAATTTGACAGATGGGGTAGTTTGATGTGCTGGCGTCTGTACATTTCTGCCTGCCAGCGGTGTTAGATAAGACTATCTGGTGCGCTCCTGTTTTAATTTCGGCCACGGCAGGCAGTTTCAAAGGACAGTAGCCATCCAGCGCACTACTAATATATCCCATATTATAGTGTGTGCAAACACAGAGGCACTTTCTATTCTATCACTCACATGATCCGATGGGAAGTCTAGAAACACGACCGGGAAAAGATCAGGTACAAGACCAACGACTTTACGTACTCTCCGAGGTACGTGAATGTAAATACCATCAACTTCCAGACGAAGCGAAATTTTCTTTACAGAAAATATCCAAAATCACGATTTGGGTTGACCCATGATTTGAACCTAGGACGTCATAATCTGCGGTTGAACATTCTACCGCTGGAACAAAAGGCAGTTAGATGTAACATAACATAATACCATCGCAAAAGTACCGTCGTAGCAATCGTTCTACTACGGTACGGCAGAAAAAGAATCTCAGGAAAATTCTCGATCAGGCCAGGTATCATGTCTGGAAGAACTAGTTTACGCATCAAAAGTGTAAATTGAGCGGAACTCGGTGGCCCAGTTACTAATAATAAAGTAAGTAATAGTTACGTCCAATTTATTCGTAAGTATGTCGTCAACACAGAATTTCCTCAACTTAAAAGATTGTCTGAATCGATATTTTTTTCAATTTTATTCCACGTTTTTATCGAACGTTGCCCATTGTTCTTTATTCCAGGGACCGGATTCAATTTTAAACAAGGTTGTATTTTTAGATGAACCCTGAATCAGATTGGAATTGGGTCGGATATTTTAATATAACTTACGTGATAAACTGGTCTTTTGGAATACATTTCGATGGGAATATGAAATGTTATTTTCAGGGCACGGAATGTTTGGGTTCTGTAACGTAAATAATGTTTATACGTGGGAGTAAATCAACCATATAGAACAAATAACATGCCTTTCTTGTAAAAAGTAATTGTAACATTTTATATTGCTTTACTGTAGATTTTTTTTTGTTTTAGAGTGTAAGTAATTTCTATAGCAATATCCAATGGAATTGGAACAAAAAATTTTATCAACCAAATTGTTGTTTTTGTGGAAGAGCTGGGATAGGTTGATCAAAATTTATTAGAAATCAGATTGATAAAATTTTCAGTTCAATATTAAATTTCAGAAGACATTTAATTTTCGAAAACAGATATAACTATTTATATCTATGAGTAGTTTTGTAAAGGAACAATGACAAAATATAAAATATTACATGGAATGAAAATATTATTGGTATTACAAAAATATTTACTACTTAGTTATTTACAAGTGTACACTATACAGTTTTATTTAAAAATTTAATAGACGGTGATTTTTCAACCGTATTTTATATGGGCAGGTATCTTCCTCTAACCGACCAACAATAATAATAGTAATATCCTGGGAAATTATTCACACACGGCCATCTGATCCCAAACTAAGCAGAGTTTGTAGTATAACAAATAATATAAAAGAGAAACGAGACAACTGATACATTAATACATAATGATCAATATTCAGGTGCATTTTAAGGAATTTTAAAACATTCAGGAATAAGTTGCCTATATCAAATTATCACCACGATATATTTCATCATAATCACGTTTGGTCACAAAAATCGACCAGACCGACATAGGTACAACTATCGCATTTATAATATTACCATGGAAAGATGGCGTTGATGGCGCATGACGTTTCATGTTTCAAAACTCACTTTATCCATGTACATACACGAGATTAACATCTAAATATTATGCAAAAAAAATCAAAAAATAAACGTAAAAACACTGTGGGAACTTTTAATCAGCTGACTGTATTAGAAGATTGTCTTTTTCCATTTCGTCATCTGATCTTCTACATGCTTGCTATTGCATGTTGTACGTACAGATCTACATCAATATACCTACACGTACATCTATATATTGATCAAAAAAACCATAGACGTAGGTAGTGGTATTTTTATGTTCTCTTATTTTACGTATCTTTTTAAAGCCCCACGCCAAATCCATGAAATCACATTCTTAAGGAAGCTGATTTCTTATGTAAGTATTGTGGTTTTTCCTTTTTTATAGTATATGTAATAAAGGCTATTCTTGGTTACTCATTATGTTACTTAAATTCAAAAATTACGTAAACCTTACATTATTAATAAGCAAACGATATAAAGCTTATATTACCAACTAGCTGTGCCCCGCGGTTTCACCCGCGTTCAACTTTATAAATTATCACAGCTCCTTCCCCATAGGTGATAGCGTGATAATATGTAGCCTATATGTTGACCCGACCTCTTAGTAATATTCATGCAAAATTTTAAGCAAATCCATGCAGTACTTTTTGAGTTTAGCCCGGACATACATACAGACAAACAGACACGCAGACAAAAATTCTAAAAAAAATATTTTCGGCTTCGATACCATTTGTAGATCACGCCCTAAGTATCCTTTTTAAAAAATATTCAATGTACAGTTTCGACTTACCTACGATTTTATTATATGTAATAATAATAGATAATACAATAACCGTTAGAAAAATCCCAACTCCTACTATAATTACATCATTTTGGAAAAGAGCTGATACTCTGACACGACTGGCTCAGACAAAAGCACAGACAAACATAGACGTCAAACTTATAACACCCCTCGCGTCGCGTCCGGGGTTAAAAAAGGCAAAACACAATACTTCTAAGTGATCAGTTTCCTGTAGACTGCGATATCATTAGATATGCGTGTCAATTAGATAAACCAGTAACATTTATAGTCAACTATAAATATTACTGGACTATAAAACTTCTACGGTCAAACAGGTAGACGTGACTATAAAGTATAGGTAGCATACGTAGGGGATCGATGGCAAATCGTTAGCGGGTGTCGTAGTGGATAGAAATAGAGTGAGAGTCTGCATGATCAGTGTTGCCACTTCATGAAACAAATCGGCGAAGGATCAATGTCGTGATTAAATATTTTTCGTCTATAAGCCGCATCATAATTTTGATATTACAGTCAACTTTATTAAATTCAAGTTGGAATAATTATATGTACCAGAGCATAAAAAATCTATAGACATTAACAAGCGACTGTTTTTCCATATATAGAGAACTTGTGAAACAAATCGTACCACGAATATACCATGTAGACAAACTATGCGGTTTGCGAATAAATAAACTAAAACTATCTAACAGTATTATACTACAGATTCTGCCAAGAAGCAGAGGAAACACCAATGTTCATTCTGTGCTTGTGTGGGCCGCAATTCCATTATAGAAGTATCCAACTAGGACGAGATACAAACACTCACTGCTCAAACGATCTGGAAGTTCATTGAAGCTCTATAGCTTCAATGAACTTCCAGGTCGTTTAGTCCTATGACTAAACAGTGAACTATAACATAATAAAAGACCTCAGTTACTATAGATCAGGAAGACCAAGGCAACTTCAACAAAACAATAATAAAAATGCAAATACAACAGAATGGGTTTTATAATAATGTTAGTTTGATATTGGTTTATAAGTAAATTAACAGTTTCAAGGGCGGGCGCCGTTAATAAAACACGCTATTCTTAACATTACGAGACCTAATAGATAGTCATTTAAAATAAAAACATAAAAAATAATACGACACCGACTTCTTAACCAACTAAAATAACATCTAAAGTAGTTAAATATAATCGTAATTACGTATTATTGTTGAGTTTAATTATAAATGTTATGATTTATTGCAAAGGTTATACTATTTTTTGCTAATTTGGTTTGAAGTCGTTTGTTCATTAAAAGTGTTTGTTAGAAGCTATTTATGTACCTTGCTTTAATTAATTAATAAGCATCACAACCTTTTAGGAATTCTCATTCACACATACAACGTAAGGGCTTTGACATGTAAACCACTTCGAGCATTTACTAAATGCTCGAAGGTAAACCATCAACTAGAAACTAGTGGTCATACTAGTAATTCCCATGAAGACGTGACTAGGAGTACTAGGACAAATACTTAATTAAGTATTTGTCCTATTAAATGGTTTACCGTAGCGCTCAGGACAAGGTATTGTATAAACACATCTATACCTACTCACTATAGTAATTTATTCCGCCATTTTATTTGGTACAATCTCTACATTTCGGGTTATTAACTTCACAAAGCGAGAACTAAAATCCTAAAAACACAAACATTCGATTTTATCTTGATCTAACATGTAATAATAACATCCAATTTTTTTTTAATAAATTGAGTTCAGATCATGATCAAAAATATATTAATATAAATTCGTGAGAAGCCATATTATAAAATCAATAAAAAATAATGATACATAAAATGGGTACGAAAAGCGAAATCCTAGATTGATTGGACCGTCCCTTTGTAGAGTGCTATAAATCTGCCCCGACATCGGCTAAGGTGGCAACACTGCATTCATCACCCGTCTATAACCCGGACACTCCGTTTATGTTTATTTTCACGTTTATGTGCTCTGTTTTATTCGAATCGTAGTATTTGGACTGGTTTATTTTGTGCATGTACATATCGTCGGGGATAGTGCAAAACCGCGAATCTACTATAGGTAAAGGCCGCGTATCTGCATTTTATCTAATTTTACAGGGGCAGGTTAAAACTGTTTAATATCGTTATTTTAAGGGCAAATGGCCTCATTTTTACATAGATAGTAATAATTGACGTTTTCTTTGTATTTTTACCATAGATTATCCGTTACAATGACTTATTTAACCGCCACGCTACTTACGCGGATTTGATTTGCCCACAATCTTATCAAAATGGAACCTAAAAGTAAGTTGCGCGGTTTTGAAATCAAACAGGTAATTAATGTTACAAATAATATTTAATAATCAAAGCAAAATACGGCTTACAAAATCTGATCTTTACAAGCTTTTGAGCGTTGTTCTTACAAAGAAAACTTTTACTTATTAATCAAAGTATTTTTCTATACAATCTTCCTTAAATATAAGCTTAAAAATACTCAGAACAGAACTCTTAATCAGACTTAGATTCATTATCAGCCTTTTCAACAAGGTGTCTATTAGGTATCACAAGTATAAATCTTTTCGAAGTATAAAACAAAACAAAAGTAAGAGCTTCTTCAGCTATATAACAAAAATATCTATCAGTCATTTTAAAAACAAATCAATCTTACACATTTAAATTATAATAACAATATTAGGTTCTTCAGCTATCTAACAAAAATAAGCTTTATCTCTCAACCATTTTAATAACAAATTACACTTACACATTTAAATTATAAAAAAAACTACTAGAAAAGTTCTTCAGCTTCAGCAACAGCAACAAAAATAAAATGTCTTTTAGTTTAAAAAATTAATAAACAATATTTTAACTCATAAAATTTAAATTATAGAGTCATCTGTCGAGACAAAAGAGCTATTTCAGCTAAGTATATAAAAATAAACATTTAAAGTAAATTAATTGCTCTTATAAGGTAAGTTGTCATAGAATTCATGACAATCTACGGGTATGACACTTTTTAATTGTTGTAAATGGTCATACTTTGATTTTGTGATTGGCAATGTCTCTGTAAAGAGCTGTGGAGGAATAACTGGAGCAACTTTTTTTGGTCTTTGTGGTAATGGCTGAAATTCGTCATTGTAGTTCAGTTTGAATTCAATAGTACCATTGGGATTGTACTTAAGAACTCTGATGTCAACTACGCACTTTGCGCCAGTCCCTCTTCCAGGGCGGATTGTATCGTAAATAAGATTAGTTTTAATGCTATAATCCTTGAAAAAAGTGTGGTCAGCCGTTACTACTTCATAATGGAGATGGATTCAGCCTAGCTTCTTTGGTAACTGAAGAGTATTGGCTAGGTAAAAATATTTCCCGATGTTTTAACTTTCTTTCAATTACGGAGTGAACTGAATCCACCTCCATTTGAGTATGGCCTTTTTCTAAAAATTTTTGTGTGATGACCACGTTTTTTTCCATCGCCAATTGCAGAAGAGCGTTCGAAACTACAACATTTCGGTTTTGGGATGTACATCCATCAGTGATAATTACGACGTTTTTAGGACTTTCTTCTATGAGTTTCTTCAAATAATCGACAAAAAAGCACAGCACAGCTTTTAAATCTGATGCTGTCTCGTCAAACCAATAGCACTTTACGTCATTAGTACCCAGATTATATACTGTAAAATTATGAACCATTAATTTGGTTTTAAAATACAATGCACTGGCTTTTAAAAATGGACATAATTTCACAGCTTGTAAATCGGCGGTTACTACGTGAAGCGTTCCTTTTTTCGCAGCTTCTTTATCTAAAGTCTTTTCCTGTCTTGCTAAATCTTTTCGTGACACATGTTGTTGATATATTTCCTCTGTAATATTGCCAGCTTTGTATGAACAACATAGGTCACACGCATCTTTTTTTGGTTGAAACAAAGCTATGTTTTCATCTTTCAAAACATCCTCGAAAAGTTTTCTGGAAGCAACTTTCTGTCCAGTTTTTGTTGCCTCTTTAACATAAACACGATAGAGTTCACGCTTAGACTGTATAATGGGTTCTAAATATAGTTTTGTACTTTCTTTTCTACAGTAGTGAGAAGGCATTTTGGGCATGGCTCTCAAAAATATTTGTACCAACTCTTTCAACTGAGGCAATGCAACATCTCTCTGGCCTTTCCTCGATTCTTTATTTGGTTTTTCTCCTAGCCAGTACCTCACAGTCCACTCCTTAATTCCCAATGTTCCCAAGAACATCTTTAAACATACTCTCATTTTTTGGTCATTTAATTTTAAATAATAGACTTTTGTAGCACTTCGTCTTGTATCAACACTTTTAGTGGTTTTCCTTTTAGTTGTTTTTCTATCTACTAAAGATGAAACAAACATTTTCTTCGCTATCCAGGTTATTTTCCAAAATTCGTTAAAAATATTTAATCGTACCGTTTCTGTAAATTTATCGCAGTGAAATACTTTGCTCCTTAAACATTTGCTTGAATTACAAGGCGGTCCAAGTTGTCGCGCGGGTTTGATAGAGTCTTGTGAAAATTTTTCATCTCCAGTCTTTCTAAAACCTACGTATTCTTGACCCAGCATTCTTAACGTCTTGTTTCTTAATCTTTTCGTAGACATTACGTCTGCTTTTCGTTTTCTTACTCTGGACTCAATGGCAACCTCACGTTCCAAGATTGTTTCAGGAAACAAATCATTATTGCTGTCAGTTGATGTTGAAACTATCGGTGCAACATTGGTTATTTCAGAGAGTGGAAAGTAATTTGGGTCGGCAACAGAATCATCTGATGAAAAGTCAAAACCTAATTCACTTAGTCCATTATTGATTTCAGTGCATACATCCTCTTTAGAAACATTAGATACCAAATTATTAATAGAAGTCACAGTCAGGCCAGAAACATTGTCGTGATCATTAATTTCCGGCAAATTTTCTAAGCAGGAAGCACTAAAAGTGGTTGTGTCACAATAAGCTAAAGCTTCAGTTTCTTTAGGAAGCTCTTCTTGGTTTTCCGTATTAACAAGACTGGTATTAGGTAAGTTTTCGGGGAATTCTTTGGTATTTTTTATCAGCTGCCGATTGCCTACGCAAAATCATTTTTTTAACCTCCAATAATTTTTCGCGCCTTTTCTTTAAATCAATTAATGTTGTGACCTGAAGTGTTTCGTCTTTGCTACATGACTCATTCGCCATTTTAATGCTAAAACAAATAAAAATAAAACATGTAATCAAATGCATCAGCATAGCACGTAACTTACGCGGTTTTACTGTTCATTAAAATAAAATTACTTTAATGGACAGCAAAACTGCGTAACTACATAACATGTGTAAAAACAGACAAAACCATAATTGATTTACATAATTCGATGATCTGCTTCAATATTAAAAGTATTTATAAAGACTTGATAGCTTAGACACGTTCACTTTATAATAATTAGTTATTTTTTGCAATAAAAAATAGGTTAGGAAAAGTAAATGAAATTAAAATGTATTTAAATGATGCTTAGTACTGACATTTCACATAGAAAATACTTAATCAACACTTACCTGATGTTGTAATTAATATTTTCAACGTAAATACTGAGTTTAACAACAAAAATAAACCACAAAATACGCTCCCAATGACACCTGATGACATACGCGGTATTGTCAATTGCCGTCTGTAGATACGCAGAATTGTTTTTGGGCGAATTCTTGCTTTCTATTGGTCGAACGAAAGTCACGTCAGCGAGAAGGCTGCCAATCGGGATCTTACGTGGAATGCCCGCGAAATTGAAAATTGGCTACATTTGTCAGATACGCGGAATTATCCAATGCTAGATACGCGGATTTGCAATATCCCCGACGATATGAACCTTTTAGTTTGTTTATCAAACTTTGTTGTCAGCCGTTTTATATTATTTATTTATTTCCTCGTTACAATTATCATTACAGGTTATATAACCTAATGCGATAATGTAGACAGCATATCACATTAGTATTATATTACTACATTACAGCTTTTTATAATTTCATGCAAGAACTAATAACATGAAGAGCCCTTACTGTGATCTCGCCTAGTGTACAACAGAACACGTCTATCTCGTCTGCAATACTGTTGAGAGTACGCAGTGCACGGGTGAAAGGAGCTTCGCTTAGCAGCTTGGTGCGAGCGCGCGGTATGGCCAGCAGGCGCGGCTGTTGCCTCCGCCACACATATTTATCCGGGACACACATTTCCAGCCTACACAACACGTCCGGATTGTGTATCTTTCCCCTAAATACCTTAAAAATATCTTTTTATATTATTTATATTATATATTTTTTTATATTTTATATTATCTACTCCCAAATAAGACACGGAAATATACCTAGCTTATAGTTTTTATACGTGCTTACTTATCGTATGGGCAGTGGTTACCCTAGTGCTACTTTATAAACTAACTCTGAGTTGTTCAAGCCCGTAGGCCTCTGACATAGCTTAACGACTGTTGCCTACTGGCTACAACCGGGACCGACAGCTTAAGGTGCCCTCCAAAGCACGGAGACGCTCAGAAATTAAACCATTTTGGCGGTCACCCATCTATGGACTGACCGCGAGCCTAGTTGCTTGACCTCGCCGATCACTTACGGACCGGTGAGAGCATCTGGCTATGAGCGCCTCGTATAATATTTATTTATTTTAATATCACAATATTTGATGGATTATAAAAAATAAGACCACGAAAAGCTGTGCTTAAATTTACAAAGCTATACGAAAAGCTGAACCTGAGTTTGTAAAGGTCCTTCCGCTTTAATATATTATTTATGTATTTTGTTAATTTATATATTATACACTGTATTGTATATATTATGAAATGTTTATGTATGTATTTATGTTTATCATATATGTAGACATAGGTACCATGTATTGGGTATGCCCCTTTACGCTATTTTACACATTTTAGGAACGAAGTTCCTTATCGCGCGTTGTGAAAGGGGGCTAGACGGAAAAAATCTTACGAAAAGTTGTCACGACACTTTTTGCAGCTGTGCGGCGTGCGCATGTTTCTCTCTCTCTCTCTCTCTCTCTCTTATATAAAGCAAGCCAGATATTTTCATTTCTATTTCGCATTGAACAGTGTGGTGTCGCGACGATTATTTTTGTTGAGTGTATACAGGTTTTTAAAACATAATAAAAAAAAAACTTGTGTGTACTTATGCGTTAGAAGTTACACGCGTTAGAAGTTATACTTCTTAATATACAACTTGAACATAGTTATCAATTTTCATACCACCTAGAACTAACGTCATGCTGTTATTTTTACGATGCGCGCGCATCGTAAAAATTCACTCTCATACATTTTCATACCACCTAGAACTAACTTCATGCTGTTATTTTTACGATGCGCGCGCAAGAATCGCGCGCATCGTAAAAATTCACTCTCATACCACCTAGAACTAACTTCATGCTGTTAAATTTTTTGGTGTCGGTGTGCGCGCGCATCGTAAAAATTCACTCTCATCATTTTTCTCCATCGCGCCAAAAGAAGTATAACTTCAATAATAAGAAATAACTTCGTTCCATCCGGGTGTCCCTTGACACCTCTCAAGTTTTTTTTTCTATCTTCTTTTATCTACTTCTTCATTTGTTACACAGCCACTTTATAAAGCAATTACAGCTCCTATCCATCCAAAGGTTGTCTGGAAGAAATGGCTAATGCGATAAGACCGCCCATTGTACTAGATGGTATTCTTATTTTTTGTCCTACCTATTTATCCTGCTTGTGTGTATAATAAAGAGTATTCTATTCTCTTTGGTAAATCTGATTTGTGAAAGTTTGTTTGGATCAAAATCTTGAGTACCTGATGAATCTTGTTCTTATTCCAGTTGAAGTTAAGGGTCAATGTCGTAAATTTTAATGGTTTTTCTTTCGTTAGAGTTTATGCTTTAGGAACTTTATTTTTAACTCTATGTTTCTTGATTTTATGATCTAGTCAATAGAGTGAAATTTTCACGATAGGAAATGATAATGTTGGATTTCATTATTACCTCGCTGCCACAATATTTGTGTGAATTAACTCCAGTTATTATGTGCACATTTTATGATTTGAGTTACCGTCAGGTAATTTTCAATAGTGATATCGCAGTACAACCATCTCATATATTACGCTTCCATAACGTACAGACGCCAGCACATCAAGTTTTCCCAAGCTGTCAAATTTCCCCCATTGAAAGTGAACCTTATGCCATTGTGATAAAGTTGAAAATCTATACACGAAATTTGACAGATTGGGGTAGCTGGATGTGCTGGCGTCTGTACAAACATTATCTTGCCCAGATCACACTCGAAAACATACCTTTTCACTTTGGAGGTAGGCACATCAGAGAAGAGTCGAGCAAACTTGAATAATTATTCTGAAACAAGCAAGTATGTAATCAAATTGTGACTTTCGCATATGGATTTTTTATAGATAGGCTCCGTCTTGTTGAATAGAGCGTCTGCTCTGGACTTCGCGACCACAGTGACCAGAGTGCTTTCTAACCCTGTAATAAAATAATTTTATTTAATTGCGCTCACATTCCCGGATGGTTTTGAACGGTTGCGAGATGTTCGTTATATAAACCCATCCTGTACCTCTCTGTAAACGAATTATTGTAAATTCTATTAGAAGATAAATGTATTTAACCGTAAATAAAATCAAGATTTAATTGGCTACTTCCAATTTAAAATTATTTAAACTCTTGTTTAGGAACAGTGTGGTAAATTTGCGACGATTATGAGGATACCTAAATTTTTCTACATTTTGGATTTTAATACAGGTATACACTTTTCTACTAATATGTATTTTCGAAGTTAACTTACATTTCTAAGAACTACAAGAGATTTTTAATACCAATAACACGAAAAAAATATACTTCACGGACATACAAGATCTGTTTTGAGACAGATATATCAGACTTCTTTAATTACCAAACATTTAAGTTAGATATATTTTAAGAAATTACATAGGTATCATCTCTATGTAATTTCTTAAAATATATCTAACTTAAATGTTTAATAATCATTACAATAAATTAATAAAAACCCGCTTACACACTTACCCATAAATAATTTAGTTATTGAATTCCATTATCAAAGACATAAGTGTATAGACTTAATCATCTAACTATAGAAATATGACCTTACAATTGGTTCAAGGCAAACTGGAAAACGATCTCATGAGGAAGCGAAGATAACAGTATCAGCTTCGATGAGTGTACACCTTAATTACACTAACAAGGGATCAGGGTGAACTAAGGTATTTATAAACTGGTCTCATGATCTAAATTTACATTAGATGGTTTGTAAATGGATGTGTTTTGTGTAAAACCATTATTATTACCATTAATGATTTTGGGATTTTTCCGTAAAAAGAAATTTCTCAGTATCAGCCCGAAGTCTGGAAGTTGGCGGTATTACACCCCCGTGCCTCGGAGAGCACGAACAGCCGTCGGTCCTGTATCTGAACTGGCCGCCGTGGCCGAACTTCGGTCGGGAGGACATCATCATTATCATTAAATTTTATTAATCATTAAATATTGCTCTTAGTAACTATGGACGAGATGGTAAATCTAGGGACTCACCTTGTATCGAACGTAATCTATACATTATAATAAAATCGTAGGAAAGTCAAAACTGTACCTACATTGAATATTTTTTTTAAAAGGATACTTGAGGCGTGATCTACAATCGATATCGAAGCCAAAAATATAGTTTTTAGAATTTTTGTCTGTTTAACTGTTTGTCTGTATGTATGTCCGGGCTAAAATCAAAAAGTACTGCATGAATTTACTTCAAATTTGGCATGAATGTTACTAAGAGGTTGGGTCAACATATACGCTACATATTATCACGCTATCACCTATGGGGGAGGAGCTGTGATAATTTATAAAGTTTAACGCGGGTAAAACCGCGGGGCACAGCTAGTATCTGTATATTATTGAAAAATTGAAGGGTCCGGTTGGCGTGTTTGGTAAATACTTGCCTTTCACGCCGCTGGTCATATGTTCGATTTTCACCAAGGACAGATATTAGTGCGCATAAATAGGTCTGTTTGTCCGGGTGTAATCACACTATTACTAGTATTATAAAGGCGAAAGTTTGTGAGTGTGCATGTTTGTTACTTCTTCAAGTCTAAACGGCTGGAGCAATTTTAATAAAAATTGGTAAGGAGTTAGCTGACATCCCGGATTAACGAATGTATAAAGTTTAACGTAGATAAAACCGCGGGGCATAGCTAGTTATCTATATAAGTATGTATTTACAAAAATAATGCGCCAATTAGTAAAAGCAGAGTGAACATAAACTATCAAAACACAAAAAAGAGGGTAAAGTTGAACAAAATTATGCATTTACAAAATATTCAATTCAATTCAATTCTTTATTCACATGAAACATGGTAAATGGTTACAGATGGTCATGAAAAATAAGGTAGGTACATACATGTTTCGCCAGTTTGGCATGCAAAAAAATTACAAAGTCATTTATGTTATACTTAAATACCTAATATTAAATTTACATAATCATTAATAACAAAATGAACAATAATAAATGTCAAAAAATATAAACAGAATTCTAATAATAATAATGTCAATACTTGTTTATAATCAATTACATGTCATTGAACTTACAGTCTAAATACTCTTTGACGCTGTAAAACCTATATTGTAACAGGAGCTTGGATAATCTGCATTTAAATATGTTTAGAGACGTTGACTCTCTTACACAATTTGGTATATTATTATATAATTTAATGGCCATACCCACACAACTTTTTTGATACAGTATTCGGAATGTGTGACAATATTCATAAACTTCATAATGTGTGAAATATTCATTTCATAAACTTCATCTATCCACGACATAGTTTTATGTAATCATAAAATGAGCTTGTCAGCCCCTTAAGTAACAAACGTATTGTTATGTTACGTAATAAACCTACACATTATTTTATATCATGGTTTTCAGTCGCAATAACATTTCATGACAACTAGTTTGAATAATAAATACCCAATCCATTGTTCCATTCAATATATTGACATCGATCTACTGACAGATTATCCGTACTAGTGAAGCTGCGTAGCTACGAAACGGGAAGTACATTATACCGATCCATTTAACACTTGGATTTAGTGCGCGACGAGTCAATAAAACAGCACTCACTTTACCCGTCGTCATCCCGCCATGAATTATACAGGGTGTAAGAGACCGCTTGGCGAAAATAGCTACCTGGATATCCCTGGCTCGGCCTGGATATTTATAATTTCAATATTTTTTCATCATCATCATCATGTCAGCCAAAGTACGTCCACTGCTGAATAAAAGCCTCCCCAAAGAATGGGAGCATATGCCATAATCGCCACGCTTGGCAGACGGGTTGGCGATCGTAGTTTGGTGGTCATAGTTCACAGAAAAACGCTACCGTCCGTTCTCTAGTAAGTATTCCCATGGACGATTTCCACGCCCCTCACGGGATGAGATGGAGTGATAGTCTATGCCGTCACCACAAAGCAATACATTTATTTTCATTTCACACATATTCCATTCTTTTTTTATTTATTATAGTACGTATTAAGTATGTAGATGTATTAAGGGATTATTATTATGGCGGACCTTGTGTTTACAACGACGGTGGCGCTATAATGCTACCACCGTATCCAATGCGCCCCAACTGAACTTTACGTCTGAGTAATTTAAATCTACTCTATCTATAATGTATACGTATTAAGTATGTAGATGTATTAAGGGATTATTATTATGGCGGACCTTGTGTTTACAACGACGGTGGCGCTATAATGCTACCACCGTATCCAATGCGCCCCAACTGAACTTTACGTCTGAGTAATTTAAATCTACTTAGTTAATACCAAAGCAAACGAAGGACCACGATTTGAAGAAAAGAAACGAAAGATGGTTTAACTCTCTAACTGTAATTCTACGATTCTCTAACGCTAATTTAGAACTACGAGAATGAAAACTGAAAACTTGAGAGGGCAGGATGTACATTACAAAAGAATACAACACTTTTTTTTGTATTGTAGATACTCCTGTCAACATTTCAGTATATAATATATATCGCTTGGTATCGCTAATTATGATGAATCCAAGGCAAAATTAAAAATTTAAGTGAAATTAATGATCTGAGATCTGTATCGAGAAATAAATTTTAAGATTTACAGATTTGTTTCACTCTGCATAATTAGACAAAATAATTAAATAACAAACTTCCCAATGATATTAGAGAATTTTCTACGAATAAGTTTAAAATAATTATTAAAGCCAAATTGTGTAACAGGGCATATTACGAAATTTCTGATTATTTAAGTGGATTGAGTTGTCCTGAGTCAACACACATAATTGTAATTAATCTTAAGTATATTTTATTTTTAAAAAGGATTCCTACTGATATTTCTGGCAGTGTGTAGCTGCCGCGACATACAATGCACGATAGGGTAAAAAAAAAATTACGGAATAAATGATTTTTGACTTTTGACTTTGAATACAGGATTCATAAGCATGAACGTTTCAGTTTCAGACACCCAGTATATGTGTTACCTGTACAATTATTGAGATAGTACGAGTAAAATGTGCAAATTAAATCCTTGTCTACCTCCAAAATTCCTAAGTATAATATTACTGTCAAAGAGATTTATTTCGAGACAACCTTTTCTTTAGCTGTGCAAACTTCTACTCAAAGCCATTATCATCGTCATATCAGCTGAAAGATCTTCTCAAGGATCTAGATAATGAAATTGTGCCCATCATTACGGATACGTCATAGTCGCTACCTTGGTAGACGGGTTGGCGATTGCAGTATGGTGATTATTGAAGACAAAGAGACGTTGCTACACGTTCCCTGGTATTCCCTCGGGATGACTTCTACCTGATATTCGTCCTCAAACAGCAAATTCTGTAAGTGTATTTGTTTATCTATTTTTTTATTTAAAGAAAACACTTTACGTCAGATTGTTACAAGTAGCACTAAAGTACCCTAAAACATTGTAAGGAAAACTGTAACGGGTAAGTCATGTAATTAATTTTATTATATTGTATTCAACCAACAGTTCCAATCTCTTCAGGAGATCATCAGTTGAAAATGAAAACAAAAGTAAATAAATAAATAAAAAAAGTTTCAGAGCGAAGTTTCTGCATGTGTTGCGTGGTAATTATTTTTAATTGTTTTTTTTTTGTAATTCAACTTTATATGTTATTATTAAAACTGACGTTAGGAGCTCATAATGAAAGATAGTAACGGGTAACTCACATAATTAATTTTATGTAAGATACGGCCAACAGTTGCGAGTGCGAGACGGGACGCGACGTCTTGCGGGTCGCATTTGCCCTGAAGATGACTTCCTGAAGAAGTCGAACTGGTGGCCGAATCCAACATAAAATTAATTACGTGAGTTACCCGTTACTATCTTTCATTAACTTTATGTTATGGTGTAGGTTAACTAATAGACTAGACATACGTGTACTTACTATTCTATCGAGAATGTATCACTTAAATTTGTATTTTTTTTGTGCGGTGTTGTTACTCACATGGGTCGCATTCAAATGATTAAAAAAGAAAAAAAATATCCCTGTATTACAATCAATAAAATAACCCAACGTATCAAATATTTGCCTACAAGTGCCCTGCGTGGCGAAAACTATTGATTATAAACACTTTTCGCTGCATGTTAGACATTTTAGTGTAAGGAATTGTTGTTATCTAAACATATAATAAAATCGTCGGAAAGTCAAAACTGTATATTGAATATTTTTTTAAAAGGATACTTGGGGCGTAATCATCAATCGATATAGAAGCCAAAGCAAAGAAAACATGTCTAGGTGGGGACTGTCGAGCAACCCCAAAATGGACTGTATTTGCGGAACATCGGTCCAATGCATGGCCCATCTAACAGCTTGCCCAGCCTGCCCTACCACATGTTCATGGCACGATCTTAAAAATGCCACAAGCAGGGCAATCAGTGTGGCCACGTTCTGGGCCACAAAAATTTGACGAGTTTGCAATCGAAACGCTAAGAAGAAGATAGAAGCCAAAAATATAGTTTTTAGAATTTTTGTCTGTTTGTCTGTATGTATGTCCGGGATAAACTCAAAAAGTACTGCATGGATTTACTTCAAATTTTGCATGAATATTACTAAGAGGTCGGGTCCACATATAGGCTACATATTATCACGCTATCGCATATGGGGTAAGAGCTGTGATAATTTATAAAATTTGACGCGGGTAAAACCGCGGGGCACAGCTAGTCTTGTATAAGTCCAAATAAAGTACTAATTTATCTTTCTGTTTATCTATCCATACGAATCCGAAGTGAGCCGCTAGTTTGACAATAAACTTGAGCCAAGGGCGTGTCGTACATGCATTATTGATGACTTTTGCAGCTGTTACTTCGGTTTCTGTGAACCCGTAGTAAATTGCAGTAAACTCAAAATTTATAAAGGTTCTTTCACTCGACATGCTGTTAAGACGAGTAACTTATAGAGGTATCCTTTATGTCTGTCAAGAAATCTCTTCTCCAAAATGTTCACGTCGTAGCATGTTTTAATGTACTTCTACAAAGGGTCGAACACTGAGACATTGAAGAGTTTAGTAAATACTTAGTGCACTAAAATGAATCTTTGTATTTTTTAGCTTGTGTTTATTGATAGTATCTTACGGAAATTCATAATGAGAAATCACGATAAGCGCTAAAGGTCAAAGGATCTATCGGAAGATCAGCGCTGCAGTAATATATGTTTTGCCGTAGCTAATTCAGAGATAAGGGTCTTTTTAGTCTCTCAACTTTTGTTTTATATTTGCTATGTACGAGTATGGTAAGACTTTTTTTGTCAAAAATATTGATAAATGACGCAGGCCGTATTAAAATGCGCGCAACAATGCGCCCTCAATAGTGGCCCTCTCTGACACAATACAAGACATTTCTTAGTGCTTTTTGAGGCATGAGAGAACAACACGGACTTTTTCTTCACTACCGGGCTCCTCTCTCCTTGTCAAACAAATCTAGGCCTTATTAGTACAACGCTATATCTAGTACCTATGAGGACATTGACATTTTCTCTAATAAACTAGGAAAATATGTATCTCTAATTTGCAAACAGCTCAATTATGCGACAAACAGTGGCCCTCTCTGACATAATACAAGACATTTTTAGTGCTTTTTGAGGCACGAGAGAACAACACGGACTTTTTCTTCACTACCGGGCTCCTCTCTCCTTGTCAAACAAATCTAGGCCTTATTAGTACAACGCTATATCTAGTACCTATGAGGACATTGACATTTTCTCTAATAAACTAGTAACTATGTATCTCTAATTTGCAAACAGCTCAATGATGCGACAAACAGTGGCCCTCTCTGACATAATACAAGACATTTTTAGTGCTTTTTGAGGCACGAGAGAACAACACGGACTTTTTCTTCACTACCGGGCTCCTCTCCCCTTGTCAAACAAATCTAGGCCGTAACAGTAAAACGCTATATCTAGTACCTATGAAGACATTGACTGGTGGTGGTTTTTGGAAGTACGATACAGGGTATTATTATAGTGGCCTCGTGCACGGCTGCTACAATATGTAATAGTTGAAATATCTCATGAATGAAATTATTAAGGAGATGGCAAAGCAATCCATGTGTGCTAACGTCAACTTCTCAACGATAGCAACATACAATACAATGTACAGTCGTATGCGAGTGCTTTTAGCGCAAGAAAAATTCAGGCGCGCGAATAAATAATACGCAAAATTTCAAACTCCAACCTCTTGCTAAGTGAACTTCGTATTTAGATATAATATTCCCTTCGTACTAAGATCTTTTACGGTATACTAGCTGTGCCCTGCAGTTTTACCCGCGTTAAACTTTATAAATTATAGCCTTTATATTATTCGGATATATAAGCTATATTACTACAAAGATTCTTCCAAATCGTGCATGTGGCATCACAAGTATAGAGTAATCTTACTAATACTATAAATGCGACATTTAATGAATGAGTATGGATGTATGAATATTGTTAGTCTTCCACGAAAAAACTAGCGAACGGATTTTGATGAAACTTTGTAGTAATGCTATCCGAATAACACATCCGAATAACACATACATATATAGGTTCCAATATACAAAGTTGAACGCGTGTGAAACCGCGGGACATAGCTAGTATTAAACAAAGAAATTAATAATCCGATATAATGAAGTTATAATATTAGTATGAATAATAAACTGATAAACTAACGATTCAGTAAATTACAATACACCTGACGCTATGCAAATACCAATGACACAGATATTTAATTAAAACATGAATAGTGGTGGTTAAACACTAAATTAATAAATACACATATTTACTTGTTATTCATTTCTCGAATTATCTTTTAAATTAACATCAGCAATTAACATCAACACCTTCAATACATCATAACAGCCGTAAAAGCCCACTGGTGGACAAAAGTCTCCCAAAGAATATTCTTCTTCTTAGCGAGTCGATAACAATCTAAATTGGGTCCGCCCAGTGCCTCTAGCACGAGTTCCTGCAGTTTACTTACTCGATCACACGTACAGTTTCCTCCCATACATTGAGCACCAGAGTTTTAGTTCTTAATAGTTTCCGCGACAGGCGCTGGTGCTCAATGTATGGGAGGAAACTGTACGTGTGATCGAGTAAGTAAACTGCAGGAACTCGTGCTAAAGGCACAGAACTTGGCCACGAGAATCGCATTATGGGTAGCTTCCATCAGTTCTTTAAGCGCACAGTTGTAAGGGCCCGAGGGATAATCCTGACTGGCAAATCCTTTCACTACGATGGCAATCCCAAATTCATGTAAAACGAAACCAGCTATAAGTGTTGTCTCCCGAAGAATCATCTTGGGCGATATGCTATACTCGCCACGCTTGTCAGACGTATTGCCGATCGCAGTTTGATGGCCATAGTACTAAGAAAGTAGCTGCTGCCCGTCCTCTGGTAGATATACCCTTGAGTCGACTTCTACGCCCCCTATGGGATGAGATGGGGTGATGATATTCTGGTATTCGCCGCCGTCAATTATGTTACGTTATTTCCAACCGTGTTTCAATAAGAAATAAAATTTCATCTACTTAAATATTATTATTATTCAGAAAGTGTATGTTTGTGTGCTACTTATTCACATCTGAAATTTAAAATGGATGTAGATCCCAGTCTGGAGTAACGTATAGGATAACAATTATCCCGGAAAATTGTTCGGCTTTACCACTGGAAAGCTGCCGACAAATTCTGCAACTTTAAGCGACGACAAGTATTTACTATTTTTTTTTATTAAAAATAATAATCTTTATTTATCCAAAAACATACAGAGTTTGAAATATTTGGTTTGGAAATACACACATCAACACAATCTAGGGATATTGAACATTTCATTGATTATCTAGAAAACTATAAACATTTTGTTATGACTGTAAATGGAAGAATTAAAGATAATTTCATGGCCGATATTTAAACATTAACAACACGATGCGATTTTGTTTTTCTAATTAATAAAAGTCTTAAATTAATTAAGCCATAGAAAATTACTGAGTGAACAAAAACATTTTATTCTTATAAAATTATTCAATCGAATTAAATGAATAAAAATCTTACCAAATCTGATAATCAGTAATCGGTATTTCCTCCTCTAACATTAATCACACAGCGGCAACGATTTTCCATACTTAAAATTAAGGTGTCAATGTCTTGCTGGGGTATGCAGTCCCAAGTTCTTTTTAAATGTTCGAAAAGTTGTTCTTCTGTTGTCAAGTTGGGCGGAAAATCCCTCAATGCTCTTCGCTGTAACATGTCCCAGGCGTGTTCAATTGGGTTTAAGTCTGGCGACTGTGGAGGCCAATCTAATACCTGAACATCGTGTTCTCGAAGGGCGGCCCTCACCAGCCGCGCTGTATGGGAAGGTGCATTGTCATGCATGAGCTGAAATTCTTGCCCCGTTAGGGCCCTGAGCGGGACAATGACACGTTCTACTACCTCCTCACGGTATCTATGGGCAGTCATGCTGCCCTGAATCCAAATGAGTTGGGTTCGTCCGCCGATTCGTATTCCTGCCCACACCATAATTGTCCCGCCTTGGTAAGAGTGGACCTCCTGTGGATGTCGGAGACGGCTGACCCTGCCTGGAGTTCTCCAAACGCGTGTTCGTCTCGAATCTGGATGAAATCCATAGCGGGACTCATCAGTGAACAGCACCAATGACCATTGTTGATCACTCCATGTCAAATGTTCTTGAGCCCATAAAAGTCGCCTACCGCGATTGCCACGTCGCAGCGCTGGGACTCGTAGCGGTCTGCGAGCATGAAGACCAACTTCATGCAGCCTCCTTCGCACGGTTTGGTCGCTCACCAGCAGCTGCTGACCCTCCTGGAGCCTTTGCACTAGTTGCATCGCTGTGATATTGGGTAGTCTTCTGGCGGTCATTTGGAGAAATCGATCCTGTCTCTGAGTGGTAACACGATATCTACCTGTGTGCCGTTCTGCCACATCTCCAGTAGCGCGATAACGTGACCACAGCCTGGATACCACATTTTGGCTTGTGCCCAGAGACTCAGCAACGACGCGTTGAATAGCACCGTTTTGTAACATGCCAACTGCCCGTAACATTTCATCTCGACTCAAATGATGGCGTGGCATGACGCTAAAAAGCTTACACAACCAATTGAGAAAAGAAAATAAAACAATTTATCAGGTTTTCTTCAATTAACACGCAAAAAAAATTTTAATGCAACTTCTTGAAATTAGATACAACTCAAGATTGCGCTGTGCTTTGCGTGTTTTCATTTGTTTCTCATTTTAATTTTTAAATTTTGAATAAAGAATAGACAAGGTTTAAATCTGTAAATAAACTTTTTAAGGAAACTAAATAGGTTTTAAACAATAAAGCCATGTTTGATTTCAAAATAACGTATCCCTAGACTTTGTTGATGTGTGTACATTATATTTTATGTTGCAAAATCTGTACAATAATAATACTCTATCTCTTTAACTAGGGTATACCTGTATTATAAGAGGTAGTTTGCGGTCAATTATCAACAAAAACTTATATTTAAAACTTATATCTAAAGTGGACTGTGTCATTCTACTGTATGGTAAACAGGAGTAGTATGAGTAGGAGGTAATTGTATGCTGTGTGTTTGCGTGTGTATGGTGTGTGTAGGTGTGAATGTATGTGTGTGTGTCTGTCTGTGAGTGTATTATACAAGATAGGTGAGTAAAGACTCCGTGTAAGAGTAATCCTTAAGGAGCAGCCATTCTGTTACTTTAGATTTTAGTGCATGTGAGTTTAAATTTGTAATGTTAAGATGATTGTTAAACCTGTTTGGGTGGTTACTTGTTTTTGTAATAATAAACTGGGACATTATTCACACACGGCCATCTGACCCAAACTTTTCTTTTGTAAATAAATACTTATATAGATAATGACATCCAGACACAGGACAAACAGACATGTTTCATCATGCTTTATCATGCACACAAATATCTGCTCTGGGTAGGAATCGTACTCACTATCTCCGGCGTGAAAAGCAAGCATTTGCAAACCACCCCAACAGGCCCGGCCAGCTGCCACAGCTGGAAATAGAAGGATTTGCATATTTGTGGATAACACCATACATGTTCTACCTCTTTACAATGACAGTTAGTCTTTGTTATTTGTACAAAACACAAAATAACCATAAAAGAAAGCATTAACACATAATTCAGATTCGTCACGGCACTTAAATAAATAGCAACTCACGCTACGTGGCAATAAAGTTTGCACGGAAGCTATTTTTGATTTAATTAACTTACAGTGCGCATGCATACTAATACGTACCGAATAATTACGCACGAGTGTTTGTATTGAATTAAACATCGCTAGATTATTTTATCCCTATGATCATTATTATCACGTCAGCCAAAGTAAGTCCACTGCTGGACTAAAGCCTCCCCAAAAAAATGGGGTGATATGCCATAATCGCCACGCTTTGCAGACGGGTTGGCGATCGCAGTTTGATGGTGCTGCTGCCCGTTCTCTGGTAGGTATTCCCTCGGTCGATTTCTACGCTCCCCACGGGAACAGATGGGGTGATGATATTCTATGCCGTCACCACACACCAATTTATTTAAAAGTTTGATTGATGAATGGAGCCTGGCCGGCTATACCTTTCGATTTACTTATGTGGTCATAACGAAAGTGCCGAGTGATACGGGCTTAGTTAGTAAATCACGATTTTTCATGTTGTGCTCGTTAATTTAGTCGAAATACATCTTGTTCTTATATTACTTTCTTCACCTAATAAAGTCATTCGATGGCTCGCCTTTGAGGTCCGGCTAAATCTTAATGGTTTAGTGGGACTTCGTAAGGATTTTTGAGGTTGACCTCAATAAACCCGGGAGATCTTTATTCTATTTACGGTCAACTTACCATTACGTCAAAACGATGTTGAATTAATGAGCTTATATGTAAGCTCTGTGGTACAGTTATTTACGGCATTATTATAAAGAAGTCCTGCTAGGTTTTAATAATAACAGCTTTGATTTATGAGTTTTAATAAATATTGATCTTGTTGTCATTTTCCGAAGGGATTTTAGGTATCAGTGTTTAAACACATTCCGCTACACAACCTGCGTAGATGTAAACAGCATTTACTCAGCTATAGAGTGAGAAGCATGCCAGCTAAAAATATTTCAAGCAAGAAACCGCATCACCGTCTCCCATTTTGAATTTTATTGACCAGATATTTAGACTATCCTCGTTGTCTAGAAGCAACCTGCGAGATTTTTGACTTTAACAGTTCCTACATGATACCAGATCAAACCAATAAAGTACCAGAGTACATTACTCTTACTCAAACAAGTTCAAGACATGTGAAATCTAAATAACCTCTATAAAATGTGGGCCGTAAAGAATCGTCTGCCTGAGAAGCCGGAGCTCAGAACCAGACTAGAGTTTTGTTTACATCTCCACTGGCGTAAAATGTTTATTGTGTGGTGTTCTAGGTATCCTGCAAGTGATAGCTCTCCTTTATTGTAC
This sequence comes from Pseudoips prasinana, assembly GCA_951640165.1. Lineage (NCBI taxonomy): Eukaryota > Metazoa > Arthropoda > Insecta > Lepidoptera > Nolidae > Pseudoips > Pseudoips prasinana. The sequence goes on from OX621243.1 coordinate 23,057,960, forward strand.
GGCAGAAGAATGGCTGCAGCATGTTTATTTTAATATTTACCCAATTTTTATCGTATCACAATAGCCTTGTCTGTATAAACTAGGAAGTACGAAAAAAACTAGAGAGATCAGAAAACTATCAAAACCAATATAGAACACGGTGAAGTATAACAAAAATTATTAATTGCAAGAAAAATATAATTCCTATTCCAAATTTAATACAACAAAGTTTTAGTAATCATAAAGGTCAATTTAGTAGTAAATTTTGGAGATTATTTTGTCTTTAGCATGTTTTAGAGGTTTTCTTTTCTATCGAGCGAAAGTAGTTACAATCGTGTTTTGGGATTAATTATGTTTTTCAAAATACAGTCGAATTTGGCGTATATGTTTTTGAACAAGATATATCTCGTGTTATTTAAAACATTGCGGCTTATATTAATTTGGCTGATAATGCGCCTTAAGGACAGGATGTGATGATTGCAATATATAAATATAATGATCAATTAGTTAAAAATATTTTTTCATTCTAGATATTGACAATAATAGGCGCTAAAAATATATAAATTACCTGATTCCGAACAATCCCAATTTTTTTTAATATGTTTTTACAACGTCCGCAATTGCGAAGTCCCTGTGTCGTGGGGTTAGGAATGATCCGCCAATTATGTTTGTAAAGTAGGCTTTACAAACATAAAATTGGTGAGCACAAAGTCCATCCAGTCTCAGAGCAACTACTTACGGGTCATACGAAGTGACGAGGCGACTGTCTTAACCTCTGCGCTACACGTGCAGTCAACACACACGAATCATGTTTTACTGTTGTTTATTTAAGCTTATGTTCATTGTGACTTACATAATTTTATAATATATATATAGAGTTGATTAAAATATAAAATTTAATATAAACTGATTCCCGAACTTCACTACGAGTATTAATTAGAAATCAGAAAATTTAAATCGGGATTACGAATGTTATCCAATGTTCACTACAATTTAATACAAATACATGGAATGACTATTCACTAATATTCAAATTAGATTTTGAAAATTAATGCTACAGAATATTTTAATATTATTCGGGAAATCCATATTAAAATCCATTAAATACGGCCAATCGTTTGAGATTGTCAAATCTTACGGCGAATATTGATGTCATCTATAGATACTAACTTTTAACAACTACTTACTAACAACTAGGCTTAAATTTGCACGTGTACCGCAGCGGCAAAGACAGTCGTTTCGCCGCTTCGTGTCGCGGGTTCGAATCCCGCGCCGGACAACTATTTATGTAACCCATAAAAAGTTGTTCTGAGTCTGGATGTAATTTGTGTCCATCTATGATATGTTTATAAAGTACCCCGTGCCACAAGGATTTGATTCCCTAATGCGGGCGTTGGCTTTTAAAAAAGAAAAGAAAGCTGAAGAAGGAATTTGAATTTGTTTAGAATGACCTGGCACTAATCACTGACTTGGTTTTTGATCAGCCACAAGTCCTTTCTACAGAGCGTCACTCCTAGGAGTGGCGCCTGAAGCTGTTGAAATAAAAACACAACAATTTCAATCGGGACGACGGTTTCAAATTATCGCAATCATGGAATCTTTTGGTTAAACATTTAACACCTCGCTATGTGCATTCGGTCAAAAATGTGGACTTTGTTAGTGCAGCGTGTTGAGTAGTGTGATAAACGATTCAGTGACGGTAGCCAAAAAAAAACTGGCCAAGTGCGAGTCGGACTCGCCCATGAAGGGTTCCGTAGCAGCAAGTATTTCAATTGATTAAATGAAAGCAATTGCGGTTTACGATTTATGAGGTATGAAAAAAAAAACTACTTGCTAGATCTCGTTCAAACCAATTTTCGTTGTTAGTTTGTATGGTAATGTACATCATATATATTTTTTTTGTTTTATCGTTTTCTTATTTTAGGAGGGGGGGACACTCATTTTACCTCGTTGGAAGTGTATCTCGCGCAAACTTTTCTGTTTAGAAAGAAATTACATTAGAAACCTCTAAATCATTTTTGACCTATCCATAGACATCCCACATGTACTCGTACGAGGAAAAAAATTTTTTTGAGTTTTAGTTCTGTGTATGGGGACCCCCTAATGTTATTGTTTTTTTTTCTATTTTTGTGTAAAAATCTTAATGCGGTTCACCGAATACATCTACTTACCAAATTTAAATGGTAGGTACAGCTCCTTTAGTTTCGGAAAAAAGTGGCTGTGACATACAGTCAGACAGACAGACAGATATGACGAATCTATAAGGGCTCCGTTTTTTGCCATTTGGCTACGAAACCCTAACTAGAGACCAGTAATCATAACGAGAGATCAGTAGCGTAGCAATACCGCTGCGACAGCCAGTCTGTGACCACGATCAATGCAGCTTGTCAAAACGTCGGGAAAATAACAAAGAAGGTCACTCGCGTTAATATCTGTTAATTATGTTGTATAATAATGACAATCCAAAGTTTACAACTTTATCACAGCACAGCTTTATCATCGCAATCTAGTACCAAGCAGATAAGGGAGGGTAGTTCAAACCCTCTATGCAACTGTTATATTGTAAAATTATCAACGAAATAAGATTTCAATTCATAGGAATTGAAATCTTATTTCAACGTGAATAAAAACCTTTTTTATTCACGTAGACTTTAAAAAAGCGCTTGGTAATATTATAGTCACAACATGATTTTAGTAATACAGTTAATTATACATAATATTTCTAGTTACATATTATAGATATTTAGGTACACAGATTGTTAAAACATTTATAAAATTTATTTTATAATAGTTATGATATTAGGTCTTTACCTATGAAATTGCCGTTCTGCAGTACTGGCCATTTCAAATCAAAATAATTTTTGTTTGGCTAAGAATTCTAATTTCAAATTAATTTTATTTTAAAAACATGGATTCTTTTTTCCAAAAGTAGTCATTTCTTTATTGATTAGTGTTACATTTTCATCGCATTTCAATCTTTTTCGTCATCATGGATACGTTAAAAATTCGAGTAATTATGGAATATGAGTACCGTCGTGGCAGCAACGCGGCACAAGCGGCACGCAACATCAACGACGTTTACGGAGCTAACACTACAAACCAACGCACCACCTGTTATTGGTTTGCTCGCTTCCGTTCTGGAAATTTCGACCTGAAAAATGAACCTCGCGGTCGTCCGAAGACTTTGGTCGACAATGACGAATTAAAGGCGGTTGTGGAAGCTGATGATACACAATCTACGGCTGAATTAGCAGCAGCTTTCGACGTTAGCGTCAAAACAATATTGGTCCATTTGCGTCAAATTGGCAAGGTAAAAAAGCTTGACAAATGGGTGCCCCACGAACTCAATGATCGCCAGCGCGAAGTACGCGTCGAGACGTGCCTTGCACTGCTCAACAGACACACAAATGAAGGAATTTTGAACCGCATTGTTACCTGCGATGAAAAATGGATTCTGTTTGATAACCGCAAGCGCTCAGCAAGTTGGTTGGATCCTGGTTCAGCACCTAAACAATGCCCTAAACGAAAACTTACCCCTAGAAAAGTGATGGTCACTGTTTGGTGGTCTAGCGCCGGTGTGATTCATCACAGCTTCTTACCAAACGGGGTGAGCATTACTGCAGATGTGTACTGTGAAGAACTGAGCACAATGATGGAGAAGCTGGCGCATCTCCAACCAGCATTGGTCAATCGCTCGTCTCCGCTGCTCCTGCACGACAACGCGCGACCTCATACTGCACAGCAGACGGTCTCCAAGTTGCAAGAACTGGGGTTGGAAGCTCTCCGTCATCCGCCCTACTCACCAGACCTTGCGCCTACAGACTACTACTTTTTCCAGAATTTGGATAACTTCTTGGCGGGAAAAAAATTCAATACCCGAGAGGCAGTACAAAATGCCTTTGAAGAATTTGTTGCCTCCCGTCCAGCTGATTTCTTTAAGAAGGGCATCAATAAACTGCCACTGCGATGGCAAAGATGCATTGATTGCATGGGTGATTACTTCGATTAATACAAATAAAAAAATTCATGAAAAAAATTCGTTTAAATTTTTTCATACAAAACGGCAATTTCATAGGTAAAGACCTATTATTTAGCGAGCTTGTATTAAGTTATTGTCAAGGAAATTATGTTTAGGTTTGTTTATCGTAATTTATATTTTACTACATATTGTCTGAATGGTTCTGTCTATATTAAGAAACGAATTCAATACAATATTATTATTATGACGGACCATGTGTCGGACGGACGCGCTTTAATGTTACCACCGGATCCAATGCGCCCCAAATGAGATGCCCCAGCGAAACAAACTCAGCGGGTTCATCTATTACCGGTATAGTAACAGAAATTGGCCACGAGAATCGCATTATGAGTAGCTTCCATTACTTCTTTAAGCGTGCAGTTGTAAGGGCATGCGCGACATGATAACAGGTGCCCCATTGTCTGTGGAACTACACCACAATTGCATTGCAGGCTGCGATCATTGATGAATCCCCACCTGAACAAGTTTTCTCTGCTACGACCAACCTGGGTTCGCAGCCTACTCAACGACTTCCAGGCTAGCCAAGGCAGTTGCCATCCAGGGACGAGACTTTCAGATGGTGGAACAAATGGTGTAGGCGGTTTGGTACACTCCCACTAAAATACTACCCTGACTGGCAAATCCTTTCACTACGATGGCCATCCCAAATTCTTCAGATTTATGTTTTGTTTGAAATACTATAATACTTTACAGTTTTACTTTAGTTTTTAAATTTATTCTAGGCTTTTTTTTAATACGAGTACTCCTCAGAAATAAAGACCCGTACCGCTGCGTACTTTTAAAACATGCACTTCTTAGACACGGATAAATCCATATTCAAGAGCACAAAATAAGGATCGCATAAATAGTTGGCTTCGCTTGGATCTAAACGCAAATGTAAAGTTGGCGCGCTTCTATAGAGTCTGGCATTGCGTTCGTACGAGTCGATGCGGCGTGACTTTGTGATTGCCCACACACTTCTCTTCGAGGCTCCGAGGGACAACTAGTGCCTAGATACTGTCTCTTTGTATAATCTAACTAGATTTTAAATTGATCTAGACATTCATTTAAGTCGTCATTATTTCTCGATAGCGAGTTGTGGCCTCAGGGAATCATATTTAGAAGATTTGTAAATTTCAAGCGCAATATAACGAACGTCGAGGTGTTGCCGCGTCGTGTCCGGTCAGAGAATATAGTAGATGGATAAAGACAATCTATACACATTTGTTAGCTACAATTGTAAAAGTATCAAGCGATCGGTAGGCTGTATCAGGCAATTGTGTCATACGTCTGATATAATAGCTTTGCAAGAAACATGGCTCCTACCGAATGATATACATTTTCTAAGCGACATTGATTCTGATTACGGCTACGTGGGGACGTCAGCTGTGGATACTACGACGGGCATGCTCGTGGGCCGGCCATATGGAGGAGTGGCGATACTGTGGAAGAAGAGTGTCCTACAGAATGTGTCCATAGTGCAGTGTGATAACGCTCGCGTCTGTGCCATTAAAGTGGAGTTAGGGCAAAGGTCGTTTTTAGTGTTCAGCATTTATATGCCTACCGATTGTGTCGTGAACTTACCGGAATTTACGGATTGTCTTAGCTTGGTGAGTGCTATTATTAATAGTGAACATAATAATATTGAGACAGTATATTTACTCGGGGACTTTAACGCTCATCCAGGCCAGTTATTTTTTAGCGAGTTGAAAGACTTCAGTACGGAGGCTGAGTGGATATGTGCCGATATAGAACTACTCGGGCTCTCATCTGATATGTATAGCTTTATTAGTGATGCGAACGGGTCTAGACGCTGGTTAGACCACTGTCTAGCTACGGAATCGGCTATGCAAACAATTGTTAATGTAGAAATTAAGTATGATGTCATGTGGTCGGATCACTTTCCTTTGTTTATATGTTGTAATTTAAATAGTATTAAGCCTAAAATTGCTTGTAATAATATCGAACCGTGTAATAAAATACGTTGGGGCGAGAGAACATCTGAACAAATTGCACTATATAATAAATTATGTAACGAACGATTAAAATTAATAGAATTTCCGTGTGATTTAAGTAAATGTTGTGATTTCTCATGCGATGACGTTGAACATAAGTTTTTTATCGACAAAATGTATGACAAAATTGTAGACATCTTAGGCCGAGCGGCTAATGACAGTTATTCTGGTAATAACAGGATACATAAGAAGAAACCTGTAGTAGGATGGAACAGACATGTTAGTAGTGCTCACCGGGAGGCCAGGTCTAAGTTCCAGTTATGGACATTATATGGCAGGCCGAAGTCGGGTCGTGTTTGGAGTGAGATGCAAGAAAGCCGTAAAATCTTTAAAAGCCGGTTAAAATGGTGTCAAAATAACCGTGACCAACTTAAAATGGATATTCTGGCAACGCATCACGCCAAACATGATTTTCGTAGTTTTTGGAAGTCTACTAATAAAGTAAACAGAAGGCCGGGCTTGCCTCTGAGCGTTGCTGGCATTACTGATCCAAAAAACATAGCTGATATGTTCAAAAGCCATTTCATGGTAACTTCACCATTGGGATCATCACGGTCGGGACTTGAGGGTGTGACTCAAGGGCAGGAGCTCAGTGTAAAGTTTACGGCCAAAGATGTTGGGACGGTTATCACGACCATGACCCGAGGCAAGTCTCCTGGCCACGATGACTTGAGTATCGAACATCTTAAATATGCTGGCGTCCATCTTCCAAGGGTTCTGGCTATGTTTTACTCCATGTGCCTTGGGCATTCATACCTACCGCCAGCTATGATGCAGACCGTGGTGGTACCGATCGTGAAAAGTAAAACTGGTGATATAAGCGACGTCAACAACTATAGACCCATATCTCTGGCTACAATTATGTCTAAGGTGCTTGACAGTCTTCTAAACACACTGATGAGTGATTGTCTCGAGTTACATGACAATCAATTTGGTTTCAAATCGGGACTCTCCACTGAAACAGCTATTCTGTGTTTGAAGCAGACTGTCAAGTACTATACTGATCGCAAAACACCAGTCTATGCTTGCTTCCTCGACCTTACGAAAGCGTTTGACCTGGTGTCCTATGATATCCTCTGGGATAAACTGAACGACACATCCCTGCCAAGTGAATGCATTCGTATTTTTAAATATTGGTACGGGAACCAGGTCAACGTAGTTCGGTGGTCGGGGGCGCTGTCTGAACCATACAGGTTGGAGTGCGGGGTGAGGCAAGGGGGGTTGACCTCGCCAACGCTCTTTAACCTATATGTAAACGCACTTATTGAGAGGCTGAGCAGCACGCATGTCGGATGTCATGTTGGTGGTGTTTGTGTAAACAACATCAGCTACGCAGATGACATGGTGCTGCTCAGTGCCTCGGTTTGTGGCCTGTCTAAGCTGCTCGGCATTTGTGAGAAATATGCTCGCAGCCATGGACTGCTTTATAACAGCAAAAAAAGTGAATGTATGGTTTTTCGGGCCAGGGGTAAATGTCCAGATAGTATCCCTAGCATTATATTAAACAATGTACCGCTAAATAGGGTTGACACCTTCAAATACCTTGGGCATCTGGTGACCTCTGACCTGAAGGACGATACAGACATAGAACGGGAACGTAGGGCGTTGTCTGTTCGAGCGAACATGATAGCTCGCAGGTTTGTACGATGCTCGAAAGAAGTTAAAAACACTCTTTTTAGTGCGTATTGCACTTGTATCTACTCGAGCGCCCTGTGGGCTGACTATACTCAAAAACAGTACAGCGCCCTACGAGTCCAATTCAACAATGCCTACAGAATGTTGTTGGGACTGCCACGGTTCTGCAGTGCGTCAGGGATGTTCGCTGAGGCGCGCATTGACTGCTTTTATGCGACGATGCGAAAACGGTGCACATCTCTGGTACGTAGGGTCCGCGCCAGCTCCAACACCATCCTGAGGATGATGGCTGAGAGGTTTGACTGTCACTACATTAACCATTGTTGCATGCTTAATGTAGTGACAATGACAAGGTAAATGAATTAGGGATAACACATAGCTGTTTTATTATCGGTCCGTATTTTCTTAATTATATTTTAATTTTAATATTTTATTTTAATTTTCGTGACATGTGATTAATTTTAATTCATTGACTTTGCCAATTTACTTTTAAGTTGTAATGTAATTTTGTGTTGTGTTTTGTTTTGTCTTATTTCTGTAATTTTAATTTAATGTATTTATTATGATCCACTTGTTGGTTGAAATAAACAAATAATAATAATAATAATCGTACAAAGTGATACGCCCACTAAATTGTCCGAAGATTCGAGCAACAACCAACCTCTATTTCAGACATATATTACAATTCGTGTAACTTGAAACTACAGACATTTTATTTCCTTCAGGAGCAAGTGTCGTTACAGAATAGTTAGTTTATAGCCGTGTAAAGTCGACTGAATAATGCACTTGAAGGATACAGGATTTCGGAAACTGCAACTAAACCAGCTTAACTGTTGGTGATATTCTTAAAATATAGGTATTATCGAGGATATATCCACTGAATTACCAAAGACGGCAAAAAGCACACAAAATGACTGATGGTAAATTGGTACCGTAGCCTATGACCTTTCCCAGGACTACCACGTAATGGTGTTATTGTCCAGGTATGTGAGTAAGGTACTATAAATGAAATGAGCAAGGACTAGAGGGTACTCACTTTGGAGTTCAAACCTCAACTAAGGGTGTTGGTCTAAGTGGATATACAAGAATGATTTCATATTTAGGGACGTTCTAAAACGTCGCTCTTCATGATTACGAGGGTCACCCGTCGGACTTAAGATCGGATGAGGAATTCCGTCAATATTAAAGCAAACTAAGGGTCATAGATGGCAATGATAGGTATTACCGTGACGTTTGCGAACGTACTCTCAGCTGGGACGTATGTACGTTTATTAGACTGTGCAGTGTCACGAGAGTTTTGAATAACCTTGACTTGTTCGTTCGTAAGTAGTGATACCTTAATTCAAATTATCTAAGATGATCTTGGGGCCACGAAAATTAAAACGGTTATTTATTTAAAAAAAATTGAATGATTATAAAATGTACATGAATGCTTTATTTATTGATGAGGCAAGATTGACGTCTATGGGTATTAATATTAAGCTTTCAATTACTATAAACTATGTGGTAAGCTTTTAAAATACCTCGTGGTCTTCGCCTTTTCCAAAAATGGGATCGTCAACAGTATAACTCTGCGGCTGACCTGCTCTTGACCTTGAAATCCATGGGGAACCATTAACTAATATCATACGATCTTCTGTTAGATTCATATTCTTACGACACCTGGAACCGACGGTTTCTCTTGAAGGTACGGAGTATTAATTCTGCAACTCGAAGACACGGCATTCGTCTCAGTTATGGCTTTGATTTGACATCAACAAAATTCTACGATGCTTGCGTACAATTTTGTTGATGTTTGAAGGTAGTCCTTCGACTACCCTCAAAACTTTAAAACATGGTTATATTTTAAACAAGTTTGTCCGGTGGTTGGCACAGGAAGGCCTGCAAGTGAGGTTGTGGGTTTGATCCAACCACCAGTAATCGGCCGGCTAGATCACACAATTATCGTCATTTGCTACATTGACGATTACCGAACCTGAATTCCATGCGTTCATAGTTTCATTTCAAAATTTTATCACAAAGGTAAAACCAAATGCATAAATCGCATTTGGTTTTACCTTTGTGATAAAATTTATATTATTATTTTGAAAGGCAATTTAAAAAATAACTTTTAACTAGGTATTTGCTGATTTAGCGGCTTGTGAGGGTAAAATCTTCGAATGTTTAGCCCGTTAAGATGTATGCCGCCGGTTACCTAAAACTAAAGCGGATTTACGATCATGCTGCGATAGTAGGTGACATTAAGAGTGGCCTTCTTGATTTATTCCAGCTCGTATCCATCATACCACAGGCCATGCTCCTCGTAGTACTATAGCAACAATATATCAAATTTAGAAATTCTATTAAAATCAATGTTTTGGGTACACAGGTTATAAAAACAGATTATGTTAAAGCTAACAACTAGTATACTCAAACAGAAAACAGCAAATTAATACCGTCATCTTCTCTCATATTCTCTAGTCATAAATTATAAAACGAAATCCGCAGGCTAACCAAAGCCGCCGAATAGCCCAAAGAATTGCTAACCTGAAGTGGCAGTGGGCGGGGCATATAGCTCGTAGAACCGATGGCCGCTGGGGTAGAAAGGTTCTCGAGTGGCGACCACGCACCCCCTAGCCCCTACAAGGTGGACCGATGATCTTGCAAGGCTCGCGGGAAGCAGCTGGATGCGGGCAGCACAAGACCGGTCATTGTGGAGATCCTTGGGGGAGGCCTTTATCCAGCAGTGGACGTCTTTCGGCTGATATGATGATGCTGAAATTATAAAACATTATGTCAAATCAAAATTATTTTATAATTATCATAATATCAATATAGCCTCAAAGTAAGTACAAAACAAGGAGCTCCTTCCATAACCTCAGCGTACGTTGGAGGAAGTTTTGCTTAAACCGTAATGTACGAGATCGTACAGATTCTCGTTATGTGTTTTTACTCCCTAATCATTTTGACGGGACCAGGTTTTCAACTGTGCACAATAAGGATGCCGTGTAGGGTGCAATTCTTAACACGCCTCGCACGCTATTTGCGAACTCAATCCTTGGATATATCCCACTCATTTATCGTTTTTCGATGTGAAATCACTTCTTGCCATGTTTGTTGCAAGTGTTATGGGCTACCGTGACTGCTTACCACCAGTTGACAGCTTCATTGTCGTCTAGAAAATGTGACTGATATTATTGCGTTGTAGGCTTTCTATTCATAGTATAATAATTTGTATTTTAGTTTAGCTGTTTGATTAGTCAATGTAGATCACCCGTATGTAATGCTAGCTTTTACAAAAAAGACGATAATTGATCAGTTATCGACCGGGATAAAAATTTAAAGATACTAAAATGGCTATTAAAAAATAGGGTTGGTGATAAAAAGGTAAAAATTTAGGGTTGTATGTATTTTTTATGCCACATTATAGAAAAATACAAACGAAAAATTTTGTCCAAAAATTAAAAATAGAATGTTAAGGGTGAATAACCCTTATCACTTAGGGCTATGAAAAGTAGGATAGTAGCCGATTCTCAGACCTACTGAATATGCATATAAAATTTGGTAAAAAGCAGTAAAGCTGTTTCGGAGGAGTAAGGTAACTAACATTGTTGTCGTAATATTTATATGTAGGTATTACTAGATAATGTGAAGTAGGAGCATAGTGAATAAAGTCAGTCATTATCCAACTCTCTGGTTTTACTTACGTTACTTACGTACTTTTCAGGCAAAATACTATTAACGTGCTGAACGCACATCTTTCCTGCGCGCTTTTAGGAGGCAATGAAGTGGTCTTGGAGCAAATGCGGTGCGATTACGGTTGATACGCAGATGCTTATTGAAATTTAACTTTTGTTCAAACCTTCTTTCAAGAAATAGGCCCGTGAAAAACGCATAGTAGCATTTATGTGGGATTCAGGATCTCGATTTTTTGCTTCCTCAACCAATTGCCTAAGGGAATGGCGTGATGGCGTGGATGGCATTCAGACTGGTGTTAATGTAATATGTAAGAGTGTCTTCCGTGAAGAGAGCTAGATTCGCTTTCTGAAAGATGGGGATGTTTCAAGTGTATTAAAAAAAATATGTGTAGTTAGACCCTAATACATTACATACATAAATAATATCAAGTTATTATTCCGGAATAATAATGGGGGCAGGCCCCCCACAAGATGGACCAATGATCTTGTGCGGGTCGCTGGAAAACGTTGGATGCGAATAGCGCAAGACCGGCAATTGTGGAAATCTTTGGGGGGAGGCCTTTGTCTAGCAGAGGACGGCTTTCGGCTGATATGATGATGATCCGTATTCATTTTCCTACAGAAAAAGAAAAGCTTATCACATCCTTAAATAAAATATGGACAACCAAACCACTTAAGAGATATTTTGTATGTGTCATTTTACATTTCAGATAAGGAGACATATATATCGTCGAGATACCCGTCATAGTACCTCAATTTTTATACAAATACTAACTGTACCCCGTGGTTTTACCCGCGTTAAATTATATAAATTATCACAGCTCCTCCTCGTAGGTGATAGCGTGATAATATGTAGCCTATATGATGACCCGACCTTTTAGGAATATTCATGCATAATTTGAAGTAAATCCATGAGTACTTTTTGAGTTTACCCCTGCCATACAGACAAGAATTCTAAAAACTATATTTTTGACTTCGATAGCGATTGTAGATCATCTCCAAGTATCCTTTTAAAAAAATATGCAATGTACAGTTTTGACTTTCCTACGATTTTATTATATTATTTATAGATTTATAGATACCATATTCATTACTCAGTCAAGTTTTTGTTAAGATACCTTTGTGGCTGACTAATATTAAATGTGGAGATGATGCGAGTCTAATGCGGCTTACACTGAATTTTCAACTTTCTTCGTTTCACTCAAATATACATACTTAAAACACATTTAATTAGACGAAGAAAATGAAGAAGCCGCAAGCATTAAGTTCTAGAATTTTCATTAACTATACGTGGATTTACTCCAACGCACATACGTTATGAACTTGAAGTGTTTGTAATTAACCCGACGTCCCTCTAAATTGGAATTTCGCTCATAATAATGTAGGTGCACATATCTCTACTACGATCACTCTGCCCAGGTTTTAATCGCATTACTTGTTAACTCGCAGTTTTATTGTCCGTTGTAAGCCTCTTAGGCTGAATGTAAACGTTATGTTGAATAAAAGTAGATTACAGGAAGGTGGCATTAATTTAAATATAAATATTTAGATTTTCTATCAGATTGAATACTAATGATTTTACAGTAAGTATGTTTAAATATAGGAATGGTAATCACATTAATATTATAAAGGCGAAAGTTTGTGAGTGTGTAACTGTGTGAGTGTGTATGTTTGTTACTTCTTCACGTCTAAACGGCTGGAGCGATTTTAATAATATTTGGTATGGAGTTAGCTGACACCCTGGATTAACACATAGGCTATAATTTATAAAGTTTAACGCGGGTAAAACCGCGGGGCACAGCTAGACATACCATATACTAGTATTTAATCGTATAGTTTTCCTATAAATCGTAGGTGTGACGCCTCATCAATGTTTCCCGATATTTGTATAGCTTGCATCTTATGGAGAATGGCTTTAAAATATTTTTTTATGATCTAACTTCAAACTTTCACATTGGAATCCTACTCCAAATATTTTTTAGCCATCTGTCACATTCCCAATGCTTTGAATGTAACATTATATATTCTTAACTAGCTGGTGCCCGCGACTTTGTCCGCGACAATTTTGAATGATGACCAATGTAACTACTTACTTCTAGCTTAATCTAAAAATTATAACTTTTAAAACAAATCTATACTCTATACATCTATACAAATAAATAAAATTGGAGTGTCTGTTTGTAATATTGAAATAACCGGTTTTTACTACATAAATATGAATATATATACGGTACATACACCAAAATAACATTTTTTACAATTTTTGTAGACCGATTTTATTGGCAGGTAGCTGATGTAATAAGGAGTAACTTAGGCTACTTTTATTTAAGAAAAAGTCGTTTTATTTTACAAAAAAAAAAAAACAAAAATAAATAATAAACTAATTAACACGCGGACGAAGTCGTGGGCACAGCTAGTAAGAAATATAAATTGAATAAAACCTAACCTATAAATAACCTTACTAAGAAATAAATGAAAGACTGCTTTGCTACTGTTATTTACAAAAAGGACCCGATATCATCAAGCAAAAATCAAAGAATGCATATCAATTTTCTTTAAGTATAGTCAGTAAGTTAAATAAAGTAAAATAATAATCAACGATGCATTAATCACGAAGGTAACTCTAGGTTGCGACATTTTGTGAATGAAATACTGACCATAGCGCGATCTAAAACGACGATTACGCCATCTACTAACAATAATATAAACTTGTAAAGCGGTAAAATTAAGATGTGTGCATATATTTTGGGTGAGATTTAGGCGATCATCTATTGATTCAGTTTTGGACTACCTTTTATTTCAAGCATTTATTTATTTTAACCGATATGCCAATTAAGTTCCGCGATCTGAAACGACATCATTAACGCCATCTAGTTACAAAATAGTGAACTGGTAGATCAGTAAAATTAAGATGATGTTTTTTGGGTGCGATCATCTCGACACCAACAATTTATACTACGCTAACTCAAATTTTTGACAAATTCGTTTTTTAACCCAATTTGATTAAAATGTCGTTTTTATTAATTTGTTATAAAATTTACCAAAAAAAAGAAGTAACAAATCTTATAAAACGCTAAATCTTTACTTAGACGACAACGACCACGACATTTTAAGCTACTTGGCATAAGAAACTAATTTTATAAAATTTGAGTTTGCTTAAATTGTTGGTGGCGATCTATTGAATCAGTTTAGGATTACCTTTTTTTAACAACAAATTATTCCCTGGATTGCTTTATTTTTAACTGAAAGACCAAATACCAATTTACATGCGTTTAACTAAAAAAATACAGACTTTCATACAAACTTACATCGCCTATTCTAGTCGTCCTTAGGGGTGGAATTTCCAAACATCCTGAAATATATATTTATAATTTTTAAATGAAAGGCCATTCACCAATTTTCATGCGTTTACTTCAAAATTGTCACATTTTTCATACAAACTTACATCCCCTATTTGTCACCCTTAGGGGTGGAATTCTCGGAAATCCTGAAATAATATTTTTTTTATTTTTAACTGAAAGGCCAAATACCGATTTTCATTAGTTTAACTTCAAAAATGTCGCATTTTTCATACAAACTTACATCCCCTATTTTACGCTCTTGGGGCTGGAATTTCCAAAAATGCTGAAATATATATTTTTTATTTTTAACTAAAAGGCCAAATACCAATTTTCATGAGTTTAACTTAAAAATTGTCACATTTTACATACAAACTTACATCCCCTATTTTTCGCCCTTGGGGGTGGAATTTCCAAAAACCCTGAAATAAGTGATTTTTTATTTTTTACTGGAAGGCCAAATACCAATTTTTATGCCTTAAACTTCAAAAACGGCAAAGTTTCATACTAACTTAGCGCCCCAGTTTTACCCCCTTAGGGGTTGAATTTCGAAAAATCCTTCCTTATTCCTTGTCTACATTATAAAGCAAACATTTGTGAAAAATTTCAGCTTTCTAGGTCCAAGGGTTTGGGCTTGGCGTTGATGAGTCAGTCAGTCAGTCAGGACTTGTTTTTTTATTTATATAGATTAATTGAAACAGAACTGACGAAGACTTTATCAAATATACTAATAAAAATCAATAGAATTGGTTATATGTTTACATGCCAGTCTTGTTAAAAAGTTTCTTTTTGTGGATAATTATTTCGAGCAGATTGTTTGTGAAGTTAAATCCGGACACTCACAATTAGAAAAGCCCTTAGTGACTTATTATTTATATATATATATATATATATCTAATTATTTTAGGTCAGTAATGAACTGAATAGAGTCGTAAATAATATCCTAGGTCCATTCTTGTAATGGTATCTAAATGTTGGCCTATTAATAATGTTGTCCCATTACAAATTACGGTAAATTGCTAGAGTTTAGTCTGCATCGCACTAAATTAATTACCACCCATAAATAAAGGGAATCATCTTGTTAGATCACAGATAGCTAAAGCTTAGTTCCAGCTCGACATACATATGCATCAATATATAAGCTACCTATTTACATATTCATGATAACCTACTACGAGTACTATTAAGTACACTATTATACAAATGGACTTTTAAAATGTGATAATTTATTCAGTTTATAATCTGAGATTGAAAATCGTACTTTATAATCCTGAAAATCTATCATGTGATGAAAAATAAAGTAATAACAGAGAATAAATTAGTTAGCATAGATTTTGTTTTCATACTTTGCATTCGAAATGATCGGAGAACCAATTTGCAAACAGCTCATTATTTTGAAAAATTTTGTACATTACAGTTTTAAGTAAAGGCACTCTAAGTTAGTTGGTCGATAAGTTTCTTTTGATTGTAAGTATGATTACTGAAACCGTTTCATTTATTTTTCAAATTCATAACTCTTCCAATGACCGTGTCTCTCGCCTTTTGCTTCAGTTTCAGATCTGAATGATCTGAAACTGAATTTAAAATTTAGTACATTACAGTTTTAAGTAAAGGCACTCTAAGCTAGTTGGTCGATAAGTTTCTTTTGATTGTAAGTATGTATACTGAAACCGTTTCATTTATTTTTCAAATTCAT
This sequence comes from Pseudoips prasinana, assembly GCA_951640165.1. Taxonomy (NCBI): domain Eukaryota; kingdom Metazoa; phylum Arthropoda; class Insecta; order Lepidoptera; family Nolidae; genus Pseudoips; species Pseudoips prasinana. The sequence continues at coordinate 23,074,318 of OX621243.1, forward strand.
AACTCTTCCAATGACCGTGTCTCTCGCCTTTTGCTTCAGTTTCAGATCATTCAGGACGTTTACACATTGGTCAACTACGCTTTAGCATTGTACCTGTTCTGATGTTTCTTCAACTTTAATGCAACAGTCACGGACAGCCCCAATGACAGCCTTTCCTTTTCGATGTGCTTTCGCGTACGGCGTTTGTTGAGGGACGGTAGATTTTCTATCGTATATCCTTTCGTATCTTATTGCCTTTGCATACATGACCCTTGGAGAAAATAGTTAAGTTAGTATCCTTGCAAGATATTATTCTTATATCCATCCGTGTAAAGCCGCACTTTATCTCTTTTTCTTCTTCTACTAAGTTAGGTGTAATGGTTTCTTCAAATGTTTTTTTTAATAATTTCCCAAGTTCTGATACGTCCTTATACATATAGGAGCGTAAATTTTTTTTATGTGTCGAGTATAAAATCCGGTTGAACGGCGACTAAATCTCCAGACTCATACAGGACATTGAAGTTATATAAAATGTCGGACATTGTCTCGAAGCTTGCATAAGATCTCTGGTTCGAGGACCTCTTGTTGAGTATTTTGAACTTGTGCTCTCAATTTAGATCTATCTACATACGGGATTTACTACTTTAACCATCCTGTATGTAGATCTCTATAGCACAGGTGATACTAAGAAAAGTACTAACACATGTAGATTGTAAATAAAATGAACAAGAACGCTAGGGCAAAGCTTAGATGTTAGGTAATACTTGTCATATGATTAAACTAAATTTAACTAACAGTCTCTTAAAGTTACATTTCGATGAAAAATTACGTTTGGAAGAAAATTACTGGCCAGTTTTAATTTGGGCAAATACGTCTAAATTACAAAACCATGGTCCGCACATAAAAAATAACACTTGGCAACGCACTTGCAGCTCCTCAGGTATTGCGAATGTCCATGGGCGGCGGTGATCACTTACCATCAGGTGACCCACTTGCTCGTTTGCCATCCATATAAAAATCATATATAAAAAAAAAGACGCGAGCAATGGAGTGGTTTAATTTCAACTCAAATGGCTTGGTGTGAGACCGGTACTTACGGCAGCCAGGCCCCGAGGTGGTGACGCGTCCTCTACCTGTAGTTTACATTGGAGGGCGTCATGGAACATCACCGTAGAAGCTAGCTTCAGTTACCACCAACTTATTCTGAGCCTCCAGCGCAATCGCCCAAGTGGTTCCACCGTAGCCTCATAGTCCGCCTTCGTGCTATGTGGTGCTTCAGCCTTCGGCGAAATCAGGTGGACACTGCCTGAAAATATATCCTTATGTGGTATCTCTGGTGTTCACGGATCTCAAAATCACTCCTCTATTTCTGCCATCGAGATTGTCTATGGTTCATATACGGGACACATACTGACTTAAAAACTAGCCTTTAAAATCTAAATGGATGTTAAAAGTTATGTTTAGAAAGGATTCTAATTATTAATGTTTTGTGCGATAGTTTAGTGCGCTCAGTGGTAAATTACAAAATAACCAGTGCCAATTTCTGTAGGAGCTTTTGAGCTGAGCTTTTGAAGCAGTATGTCATTATGCCAAAGACTCATTAAGAATCAGATGAAATTTGTAGAAAATCAAGTATGCTTCCTACATAATTACGTTATGTGTTTGTAAACTGATTAAAATAATGCATTTTACTTCCAATTAGACAAACAAGCATACGACCCACAAGACAGTAAGCGGGAACCCTTGTAACACACTTTGCATCACTCCTACGTATGCTATCTCCCCACTCCCTAATAAGCTTCCTTGGCCTTGCCACACGCCAATAAGCCAAATCTCCATAGGACTAGATATTAAAAGTTGCTTTTACCGGATAAAGATGGTTTCAGCTTCAACCTGGTATCGAGAAAAGCAATCGGGTGAATAATTTTACGTAGCAACTGAGCTAAGAAAATAAATCAGGAGTTTATTGGTTTTAGATGAAAATACATCTTGTGGAGTGGAGATGTTACACAGACCGAGTGTCGATCTGAAAAATGTAATTGTGTTGAATTTACATTGTTTACTGTACTGTTATCTAAAAAATGTACCTGTACCTGATATTGACACAGCTCGAATGTTTTATTTCAGTTATTTTCATAGTGTAATGTCCTATGGACTTCTTCTCTGGGGTAGCTCTGCTGATATTAACACCATATTTTTATTGCAAAAAAGAGCTGTAAGAGCTATCTATAATCTTGGCCCGAGAGTATCTCTAAGAAAAAAGTTCAAAGAGGTTAACATTTAACTGTACCATCTCAGTATATATATGAAAACTTACTATATGTGCATAAAAATATCGATTCCTTCTGTAAAAGGAGCGATACACATAATGTAAATACTAGATATAAGAATAATCTCATGTTGCATACTACCCGTCTCCACAAAATAAGTAACTCTTTTATGGGGCAATGTATAAGATTCTATAACAAACTTCCCAATGAAATTAGAGAATTGTCTACGAATAAGTTTAAAAGAATTATTAAAGCCAAATTGTGTAGCAGGGTATATTACAAAATTTCTGATCATTCAAGTGATAAAAGTGCTTGGGATTGAGTTATTCTCAGTAAACACACACGATAATTACAAACATGTGTGTTGATCTCAAGTATATTTCTTTTAAAAAAGTATTCCTACTGAGTTTTCTGGCAGTGTTTCTCAGTAGCTTCCACGTCATGCACTGCACGGTAGGGTAACAAAAAATATGACGATTCCACATAAATGTAAAATTTTTACGGAATAAAGAATTTATGACTTTGACTTTACCATATTGTAAAAAGAAACACTTACGGTATACCACGTGGTCCATCAAGGATTTCGTGGTACCTGAACTAGTGTAATTGATAATGGGAAATATTGAGGCGCTCACCGGTCTGTAAGTTACTGGCGAGGGTAAGCCACGTAATGCACACATGGAGGGCACGTTAAGCTGTCGGACCCGGGCAACAATCGTTCAGCCATGCCAAAGGCCTACTGGACGGCTGGAACAACTGACACTAGGGTAACCACTACCCATACGATAAGTAAGAAATATGTATAAGGAATATAACTGCCTCGTTGGTCTAGCGGTAGCGTGTTCACCCGCAGATAATGAGGCCCTGGGCTCAAATCCCGGATCGGGCCATAAAGAGATTTCGGGATTATTCCGTAAAAAAAAATTCGCAGTGTCAGCCCGAAGTCGGTCCTGTACCTGACCTCTTTCCGGTCGTGTCGCTAGTCGTGCCATCGGATCATGAGAGTGAAAATCGTACTTTATAATCCTGAAAATCTATCATGTGATGAAAAATAAAGTAATAACAGAGAATAAATTAGTAAGCATAGATTTTGTTTTCACACTTTGCATTCGAAATGATCGGAGGTCCAATTTGCAAACAGCTCATTATTTTGAAAAATTTAATACATTACAGTTTTAAGTAAAGGCACTCTAAGTAAGTTGGTCGATAAGTTTCTTTTGATTGTATGTATGATTACTGAAACCGTTTCATTTATTTTTCAAATTCATAACTCTTCCAATGTCCGTGTCTCTCGCCTTTTGCTTCAGTTTCAGATCATTCAGGATGTTTACACATTGGTCAACTACGCTTTATCATTGTACCTGTTCTGATGTTTCTTCAACTTTAATGCAACGTCACGGACAGCCCCAATGACAGCCTTTCCTTTTCGATGTGCTTTCGCGTACGGCGTTGGTTGAGGGACGGTAGATTTTCTATCGTATTTCCTTTCGTATCTTATTGCCTTTGCATACATGACCCTTGGAGAAAATTGTTAAGTTAGTATCCTTGCAAGATATTAATCTTATATCCATCCGTGTAAAGCCGCACTTTATCTCTTTTTCTTCTTATACTAAGTTAGATGTAATAGTTTCCTCACATGTTTTTTTAATAATTTCCCAAGTTCTGATACGTCCTTATACATATAGGAGCGTAAATGTTTTTTTATGTGTCGAGTATAAAATCCAGATGAACGGCGACTAAATCTCCAGACTCATACAGGACATTGAAGTTATATAAAATGTCGGACATTGTCTCGAAGCTTGCATAAGATCTCTGGTTCGAGGACCTCTTGTTGAGTATTTTGAACTTGTGCTCTCAATCTCGATCTATCTACATACGGGATTTAACTATCCTGTATGTAGATCCTTATAGCACAAGTGATACTAAGAAAGGTACTAACACATGTAGATTGTAAACAAAATGAACAAGTACGCTAGGGCAAAGCTGAGATGTTAGGTAATACTTGTTATATGATTAAACTAAATTTAACTAACAGTCTCTTAACGTTACTTTTCGATGAAAAATTACGTTTGGGAGAAAATGACTGGCCAGTTTTAATTTGGGCAAATACGTCTACATAACAAAACCGGACCATGGTTTTTTAATTTAGACGTATTTGCATATACAAAATACAGGTATATAAAAAAAACACTAATATCTAAGGACAATGTCACACAGATCATCCTAGCCCCAAACTAAGCAAAGCTTGTACTATGGGTACCAGGCGACGATATACATACTTATATAGATAGATAAATACTTATATACATAGAAAACATTCATGACTCAGAAACAAATATTCGTGCTCATCACACAAATATTTGCACTTACTGGGATTCGAACCCAGGACCACCAGCTTCGTAGGCAGGAGCACTACCAACTAGGCTACGGTGACCGTCGTTTGACACTTGACACAAGACGCACAAGAGCACTGGAGTGGTTTTATTACAACTCACGAACAAAATGGCTTGGTGTGAGACCGGCGCTTACGGCAGCCAGGCCCCGAGGAGGTGATTCTGAGCCACCAGCGCAATCACCCAAGTGGTTCCACCGTAGCCTCATAGTCCGCCTTCGGCGAAATCAGTTGCTCACTGCCTGAAAAGATATCCTTATGCAGTATCTCTGGTGTTCACGGATCTCAAAATCATCTCCTCTATTTCTGCCATCGAGATTGTTTATGGTTCATATACGGGACACATACTGGCTTCAAAACTAGCCTTTAAAATCTAAATGGGTGTTAAAAGTTATGTTTAGAAAGGATTCTAATTATTAATGTTCTTGGCGATGGTTTATTGCGCTCAGTGATAAATTAAAAATAACCAGTGCCGACTTCTGTAGGAGCTGTTGAGCTGAGCTTTTGAAGCATTATCTTATTATGCCAAAGACTCATTAAGAATCAGATGAAATTTGTAGAAAATCAAGTATGCTTCCTACATAATTATGTTACGTGTTTGTAAACTGATTAAAATAATGCATTTTTACTTCCAATTATACAAACAAGCATACGACCCACAAGACAGTGAGCGGTAACCCTTGTAACACACTTGGCATCACTCCTACGTATGCCATCTCCCCACTCCCTATTAAGCTTCCTTGGCCTTGCCAACTCGCAGGCACACGCCATTATAATATTATTATTACCTGCACCTTATTCTGTATGGTTGTTGACTGCCTCGTTGGTCTAGCGGTAGCGTGTTCAACCGCAGAGAATGAGGTCCTGGGTTCAAATCCCGGGTTGGGCCAAAACATGATTTTGGGATTTTTCCGTAAAAAGAAATTTCTCAGTACCAGCCCGAAGTCTGGAAGTTGGCGGTATTACACCCCCGTGCCTCGGAGAGCACGTAAAGCCGTCGGTCCTGTATCTGAACTCTTTCCGGTCGCGTCGCTAGGCGTCCCATCGGATCACGAGAGTGATGGAATAGAAAGTGCCCCTGTGTTTGCGCACGCACTTGTGCACTATAATATGTCCTGCGCAATTGGCTAGTCTCCATTAAGACTGGCCGCCGTGGCCGAAATTCGGTCGGGAAGACATCATCATCATTCTGTATGGTGGGGTGAGAAAAAACACTACTTACTAGAGCTAGAATCCATGGTAGCTGTCCACTAACTAATAGCTCGCAATAAGCGAAATCTCCATAGAACTAGATATTAAAAGTTGCTTTTACCGGATAAAGATGGTTTCAGCTTCAACCTGGTATCGAGAAAAGCAATCGGGTGAATAATTTTACGTAGCAACTGAGCTAAGAAAATAAATCAGCAGTTTATTGGTTTTAGATGAAAATACAATCTTGTGGAGTGGAGATGTTACACAGACCGAGTGTCGATCTGAAAAATGTAATTGTGTTGAATTTACATTGTTTACTGTACTGATATCTAAAAATATACCTGTACCAAATTGAAAACAGATACACTTACGGTATACCAAGGCATATACCACGCGGTCAAACAAGGATTGCGTGGTACCGTAAAGGATTTTTCTTGGACGATGGGATCGCCGAACATTTGGACTGGTTTCATTGATAGTGGGAAATATTGAGGCGCCAGATGTTCTCACCGTTCTGTAAGTTACTAGGGAGGTTAAACAACTAGACTCGCAGTCAGTCCATAGATGGGTCACCGCCAAAGTGGTTTATTTTATAAGCCTTTCCGTGCTTCGCAGGGCACTTTAAGCTGTCGGTCCCGATTGAAGCCATTAGGCCTCAGTCTTTCAGCCATGTCAAAGGCCTACTGGGTGGTTTGAACAACTGACACTAGGGTAACCACTACCCATACGATACATAAGTAAGTAATATACATATGTAAGGCAATAAAAAAAATACTGTACTACGAAGCTCTTCACAATAAAACGTATGAAGATATTTCATGCCTCGTCCAATACATAAGTATTCGATATTTATCATTTCCAATATAATTCTTTTGAACATTCGGAATATCGAAAGTAAATAAAACACACTGCGTAATTAGTTCGTTACGTTGATTAACATTAATGTACGCAGATAAATTACGATGGTACAATCCGACACGTCGTGCTACACCGAGCTTATTGAACGATATTGTCGACGAGTATTACTAACTTAATTTATCCGTTGAAAAGGAAAAATAGGTAGAAACTTAACATCGATAAAATGTATTTTGAAATGGAATTATTGGAATCATTGTATACAGTATGTTATTATAGCAGTCTTTGAAGCGTGGGAACAGATACACTACGTGCACAATAGTCACTTGAATGGGTTGCATGCAAGCAAAATAAATATATATATTTTTTACTTAAAGATAAAGATATATTTATTTGTCAGAAACATGTGTAGTTAAAAGATATTACATTTAAAATATTGTTTCAACATGTTCTACCTTAATAGGTGTACAAATCAGGACATGCAAGTTAACACATCAGCATTTATGAATATTTAAGTAGAAATTATATAGGGATTATGGATGTCAAACTTTTGAGAATAATAATAACATCATTTCATGATAATAATAAGCTACTAGTATGTCAATATATATAAAACAATAATAATAATTCTACAGTAGTCATTAAATAACAGTCAAAACAATTTATAATTTATCAGTTAAAAAATCATTAATATTATAATACGCCTTATTGCCTAATACCTTTTTTAATTTATTTTTAAATGAAATGACACTCATATCCCTGAAGTCTTTTGGTAATTTATTGTATAATTTAGGTGCCATACAAAGTATACTTTTTCCCATATGGGCAGTTCTAGCGCTGTGCATACATAATCTATTATTATCTCGTCTGTTTCGGACGACAAAATCTGACACCCGAGGGAAAAGTCCAGGGTTTGTTTTAACAAATATACAAGTCTCTAAGATGTATAAACTAGGCAGCGTGAGTATGTTGTGTTTAATAAACAGAGGCTTACAACTATCAGTGACTTTAAGTCCAAACATGGCTCTAATACAGCGTTTTTGTACTCTGAAAGCTAGATCCTTATCCGTTGAGTTTCCCCAAAAAATTATGCCATACCTTAATATGGAGGCTACTAGCCCATGGTAAGCAGTGATTAACGCTTCAGTACTAACAGTAGGGGTCAGTTTGTAGAGTGCATAGGATGATTTACTTATCCGTTTACATACAATATCAATATGGGATTTCCAGTTCAGTTTTTTATCAATATTAAGACCAAGAAATTTTGTATTGTCTACCTCTTGAATTTTTATGTCATTATATTTTATATTCATGTCAGATGAAGTTTCCATTCTTTGACTAAAGTGCATGATATTAGTTTTATTTAGATTTATTTTTAAATTATTATTAATTAACCAAGAAATTATTGATGTTATAGAATTATTAATGTCATATTTGTAAGCTTCTAAGTCGTTACATTTTATAGTTATTGTGCTGTCGTCAGCAAAAAGTGTCATAGGTTGGTCGATTGATTTAGGTAAGTCATTTATGTATATGATAAAAAGAAGTGGTCCGAGGACGCTTCCCTGGGGGACTCCAAATTTAATTTTACGCTGTTTCGATATATATTTTATTTCAGTTTTAGTGGTTTTATCTATTTTTGCGATTGACACTATTTGTTTTCTATTTGAAAGATAGGACTCAAGTAGTTTTAGAATGTTTCCCCTTATACCGTAACGTTCAAGCTTATTCAATAGTATGATGTGGTCAACGCAATCAAAAGCTTGCGTCATGTCACAATACACGGCCGCAATAGGTTTCCTATTGTCTATGTTTATCATAATATTCCGTAGAAAGTCAAAAATAGCCATATTTATAGTCATATTCTGTCTAAAACCTTTTTGTTCATTGCAGAGCACTTTATTTTTCTCTAAGTATGCATACATTTGATTATAAACATATTTTTCAAATATTTTTGACATAACTGAAAGGAGTGCTATTGGTCTATAATTCTGCATTAGTTCCTTAGAATTCTTTTTATGTAATGGTTTTATTATTGATACTTTCAAGCTCTCTGGAAAGACACCATTGATGACACATAAATTTACAATGTGGCTTATGTGGCGGCATATAAGATATCCTACAGATTTAATTATTTTGGTACTGATCTCATCTTGACCCACTGAATTTGTGTTTTTAAGATTATTAATAATGCTTAGGATATCTAATGGTATGCTTGGGTTCATAAACATCGAGTCTCTCTTGTTGTTTATGTTTAGTGTAGGTTGTGTTTTTGAGCCGTGTACAGGTATGACTTTGTCAATAAAATGGTCATTAAATTTATTTGCTATAGTCAATGGGTTAGTTATTTGTTTATTGTCAATATTTATTCTGTTTATGGTATCTTTAGGTACATTTTGTTTTGAATTGTTTATAATTTGCCATGTGGTTTTATTTTTATTATCAGACGTTTTAATTTTGTAACAATTTTGGGCACGTTTTGTTAAGTGAATTATCTTTTATAATAATTTTCCATATTTTATGTAGTGACTTAGACTCACATTAGTGCGTTTGATTCGATAATTCCATAAGAGTTGACGCTTCCGTTTGCTACAGGTTTTAATGCCACAGGATATCCATTTCGGTTTCTTATGGACGTGCACCGTTATGCGTTGGTAAGGGAAACAAAGGTCATAAAAAAGCTTAAATTGATTTATGAACAAATTATAAGCTATGTTAGGGTCATTTGTTTCATAGATATCACTAAAAGATATATTTATTAAGCAATCTTCAAATTTTGTTATATTTTCCTTGGAGAAATCTCTTCGCGTTTTCCTCCAATATTTGAGAATGCATTTATTGTTCACTGGGCATTGTAGTAGCTGGGCGGTGTGGTCAGATAAAGCATACTCAATTATTTCTGTTTTGCAAACCTTATTGAAATTATGAGCAACATTATCTATACATGTTTGACTTTTTAGACGCGTAGGTTGTTCTAAAGCTAATCGAAAATTATAGCTTAGGAGAATACATTTAAAATCCATGCTAACACTATTAGTTTTCAATACGTCTATGTTAAAATCACCCGCTATTATTATATTAGTTAATTTTTCTTTGTTTATTTCTCTCAATAGCTCTTCAAACTTTTGAAAGAATAATGACAATTGGTCTGCTTTTGGAGTTCTGTACACACATACGATGCCTATTTTATAGTTAAGAAGCTCTATAGCACAGCATTCAAATATACCCATATGTGAAAATTGAGCAATCTTGGATAGCTCTTTATATTTATGTCCCTTTCTAACTAATATACATGCTCCACCTCTTTTGCTAATTGATCTACTATAACAAGCAGCTAGTTCATAATTAAGAATGTTAAGTAGAGATTCATAGCCCGTTGGCATAAAATGTTCGGTAAGGCATAGTACAACTACAGTTTTTTCCTTAATAGATAGGTCATCAAGACAAATAGAGAGTATATCGGACTTAGACAATAGGCCCGCAATATTTTGGTGAAGTATGTTTAGGCTTTTGCTGACGAAAAAAATCTTCATCGACATTACAATTATAGTTTTCCTCGATTTCTCTCTCTCTCTATTACAAGCGATTTTATTTGAACATGCCATGCCTTTGTAAAATGTATTGTTTTTATATACGTCAATATAATAAAATAGGTTGTTAAAAATATTTCTCATACCATAGTTATTGAGTATACCATCCTTTTTTGAAAACATGGTGTAATCGCATGGTAGGTCATGGTTAGAATCATATAACATGGCGTATTTATGAATATTGTTATCGAGGTACAAGAGGTTATTGAAGCATTCAATTCTACAGTTAAACATAACACTAAGATAGTCATATTTGTACGTTGGTAGACAGATTATAATATTTGTGTGTTGTATAGCTGACATTGTTTCTCTTATATTAAGAATTAAATTAAAATAATCATTGGTATTAATAAAATCATTGTGTCCAATCATGATTATACAATAGTCTTTTAAGCTGAAGTTAAGTAACTTACTATGTAGATTACTAATTAGTTGTCGAATTCCACAGTTTGGAGTCAAATAGTGACAAATTTTTGCATCGGGAAAAGTTTCTTCTGCCATTGATAATATGTGGTTTCTTTTGTTGCTGCTAATAATACAGATTTTTGGTTTATGATGCACGCTATTATGTTCATTCTTTTGTTCTGAAATCCTTTTATTATTTAATGGTATGGTTGTCGAAGTAACTTTTTTTGTATTGTTATTTACAAATACAGCATCATCTAGCGTTGTGTTATTTTTATTTTGTGTTTTTTGTGTCAGGTTTTGGTTTTCCGCGATTTTCTTATCAACTGGTTTTATTTGAGGTGTTTTCCTTTCAGAGGTACTGTTAGATTTGCCTTTTGCAGTATTTATTAGCTCGTTGGTGTCGGTTATTTTGATGTGGTCACATTTAATATGCTTATTTGGTGTCTTTTTTGACGCAATTTTTTTGTTTTTTGTTGGTGTTGCTGTAATAATAGAAGTTTTCTTTAAAACCTCAATTTTTTTATTACTTAGCATTACGGATTCTTTAAGATTTTTATTTTCCATAAGTAAATTTTCTATCTTTCTGTGTGCCGCATTCAAATCTTCCTTAATTTTTTCCATTTGCAATTTTAAGTCTATGACTTCGTAATTATCTATTGAATTATTTGGAAGACTATGTATAGTGGAGTCAAATAAGGTTGATGAATTCAATTCGTCTAATGTTTCTCTTGATAGGTCATAAGATTGCGCCCTTCTTCGACGCGTATTAATATTTAATTCATCCATATTGTAAAGCAGATAGCAATCTTCGTTTAGTGCAGTGCTAAATGTAAGCGATTCCGATACCAAAACTATTATTTAAGAATAAATAAATAATATCGTGTCAGCTGTTTTTTAACGCAGCGTTGAAAAAGCGTTCGTTAGAACGACGGTTTATGGAACGTATCCGATCTTACCGACTATGGAACGCATCCGATAGTTTGAGAGGGGCGAACGGCCGGCTGTTGAATGTTTGTTTACAATATTTATGTCAACGGCTTTATGACTCGGTGTTTTTTCTTCCAGCACCTTTTGCGTATATTTTGGTATATTTGTAGTAACTCCGTGGGTACGATAACACTATAACAGTTTTATTCAGGTTGAAATCCGTGTGATATAATCATATTATAGTGAAAAGCACATCGAAAACGGCTGCTGTTCTTCGGTACGGCCACTGTTTATGAGTTTAATTAAGTCAATGGTTATCACTTCGCGTTGCAAACGTTTTCACTTCGGCTTAGTAACAGTAGGTATCTATTTATTCACATTAATCGTAAATAACTGATTATCACAAATTTATTTTAATATTTATTTACGGAGTGCACTTGTATTGGGCAGTGTTGCCAACTATATGATGCCAACTATATACTTGCATGCAACTAATGATTTGATACAAGTTTCTGGGGGCTCTACCGTCTAATTCGCCTGTCATCGTGATGGAATTCGGCGTTAAAATAGATAAAGGTTAAAATGACTAAATCTTTCATTCACTCGGCTTCCATACTACTTACTTCCTATGGGCAGTGGTTACCATATTGTCAGAGTTGTTCAAGCCGCCCAGTAGGCCTCCGACATGGCTTAACGACTGTTGCCTAATGGCTACAACCAGGACCGAAAGCTTTACGTGCCCTTCGATGCACGGAGACGCTTAAAAATTAAACCACTTCAGCGGTCACCGAGTCTAGTTGCTTAACCTCGCCAATCACTTACAAAATGGTGAGAACATCTGGCTACGAGCGTCTCTTTCGGCTTCCATGAGCACATGTGAGGTCATGAATTGTCTGGAATCGATTTTCAACGTTGGAGAGCGAATGAACGAATGATTTAGTCATTTTTAACCTTCATTTGATGTAATTTAATTTAATTTTAATTAATCATTTATTTCAGACCATTTTAAGTCCATTAGATGTTAGTTACAAAAAATCTTAACCTAATGTTAGTAATTTTACAAAATATAATAAATATAATATCGCGGTACTAGGGCACCGTCTACATCGTGTGCAGTCGTATCCAGTGCTCCAGCATCGGACTATCCCATTTATCACATAAATGGGATAAACATAATGTGTGTCCGTCTATTATATGTTTGTAAAGTACCCCGCGACACAGGGATTAAATTCCCTAATGCGGGCGTTGTCTTTTAGAAAATCAAAAATATTTTAAAAATCAAATTTTATTGGAGCGTCGATCATGATCTCGATGATCGGCGACTGACGGGGTAGCTCCCTTGATAGGGTGATCGGTAATCAGGTTCAACATGTTAGGTTGAATTTTAAAGAAACAAAAAATAAACGAGGAACTACATAGTCTTTGCTGGAAGTATAATTGTATCATCGTACTTTGTGTTGCGTTGTGTGCACGATTATTATATTGTTACTGGGTATATTTATATATACTATGTATGTGTTTTGAAGTATGAAAGTATGTTTATCTGTTGTCTGGTTATCATAGTAGTCTCTGCCTAGTTTGAGATCAGACGGCAGTTTGTTAATTGTCCAAGATATTTAATGGGTAATTTATTTGTATTCTTTTGTTTTACTTACATATATCCTCAAATAAGTTTTATGCTAATAGATAAAATAATGCTGACTAAATTTATTTCAGAAGGTCAAACGCTGGGTGTTTTGACTTTCTGAAATAAATTTCCGTTGTACAATTAACAATTGCAAATTTTGTTAACATGTCGAATCAAATTCAAATAAGACAGCCATTTATGTAATTTTTACACCACATTTTATTATTGATTTTTATATTAAATACTAGCCGTGCCCCACGGTTTTACCCGCGTTAAACTTTATAAATTATCACAGCTCCTCCCCCGTATGTGATAGCGTGATAATATGTAGCTTATGTGTTGACCCAACCTCTTAGTAATATTAAAGCAAAATTTGAAGTAAATCCATGCAGTACTTTTTGAGTTTAGCCCGGACATACATACAGACAAACAGACACACAGACTTTGATTTTGACGCCATCTTGGGAATATGAATGTTTCTTGTAATCTTATTGTTTCACTAGCTGTGCCCCGCGGTTTTACCCGCGTCAAATTTTATAAATGCTCACAGCTCCTCCCCCGTAGGTGATAGCGTGATAATATGTAGCCTATATGTTGACCCGACCTCTTAGTAATATTCATGCATAATTTGAAGTAAATCCATGCAGTACTTTCTGAGTTTTGCCCGGACATACATACAGACAAACAGACACACAGACAAAAATTCTAAAAACTATATTTTTGGCTTCGATATCGATTGTAGATCTAGAATGTAGAATGGTAAGTTGGTAGTTATAGAAAAAACTGACTCGGTATTGTATTTGTCGATATTGGTAATTCAGTACTATTTTCTAGGGAACAATCAACTTGTGAGTGTCTAGGATCAAGGACGTTTACAGTATCTAGGTCTAGGATAAAATCTTGCAGATCTGAGATAACTTTCATAAAGCCTTTATTGTTCAGGTGCCCATGTTGCTGGTTATACGTATCCCATGTGTATGGAAGATTTAGATTTGAATCCAGTATAAATGCGTAATTGTAAGTCTCAACATCCATGTAAATTAAATTGTTGAAAGTATCTACTCTGCTATTGAACATTATGTTGGTATTGTCCATATATTTAAAAGTTGGTAGGCATATTATGAAGTTGGTATGATTTAGTGCTAATAGTTGATTACGAATATAAGTAACTAACTCTATATAATTATGCGTTTTTCTGAAGTCCTCTTCACCAATAAATACAATACAATAATCTAAGTGAGTGAAGTTGCGGACTTTTAAATCAATATCCTTTAAAATATATTTAATTCCACATCCAGGAGTATGGTAGTGACACATATTAAAGTTCCCTAAATGAGTTCTTTCACTCATCGTATATATTCTATTGGATGTTTCATTGCTCAAAATACATATCTTATGTTTTACAAGTAGAGGTATAGGATCAGGGGATTTCACGCTAATATTATTACATGGGATGACGTCTTGAGTAGTTCTAGTGCCAATATTAACTTGACGTGCGCTGAGTGTATTCGTTAAACTTTCCGAAGTCTGCGTCTGTTTTGTTTTAGTACGGACGGTATCAATAACAGTCTTCTTTTTTGGTGTTTGAACTTTGAGCTTCAGTGGACTACTGGCGATTACTTTGTAAGTTTTATTTTTTTCCATTAAATCAATATTACTTTGTTTCAACTTACTATTTTCTAATGACAATAATTCTATTTCTTTGTGCGCACTTTGTAATTCAATTTTAAGACCTTCTGTTTCTTTCTTATAATTAGTAATTTGTAAGTTTTCCTCCTCATCTTCAGACATATGCGGCACTGAGTTAGAGGTATAATCCATCGTTTGGGAGATTATGTCACTGTTGTCACACATCAATTTGTTCACATCAAATTGTTTAATCTATACATATAATAAAATCGTAGGAAAGTCAAAACTGTACATTGAAAATTTTTTAAAAAGGATACTTGGGTCGTGATCCACAATCGATATCGAAGCCTAAAATATCGTTTTTAGAATTTTTGTCTGTTTATCTGTTTGTCTGTATGTATGTCCGGGCTAAACTCAAAAAGTACTGCATGGATTTACTTAAAATGGCATGAATATTAGTAAAAGGTCGGGTCAACATATAGGGTACATATTATCACACTATCACCTACGGGGAAGGAGCTGTGATAATTTATAAAGTTTAACGCGGGTAAAACCGCGGGGCACAGCTAGTAATCAATAGCAACGATTTATTTGAGTAAGAAGTCAAGATTTTATCATTTTTAACTTACAAACAAAATTAAAAAATATTACAAATATACATTTTAAAAGTAAATAATTAAACAAAAGAATTATTATGTACAAATATTATAATAATATTATCTAATCATATATATTATAGGATATATTATTTAAGATATACATAAATATGCTAACAATAATTATCCACATATTCATTTTTTACATATTTTATAATAATAAAGTAACTAAGTTTAATTAATATTTATACGAGATCTACATATATTCTAAAACATTATACAATTTCTTTTGCAAATGCGACTACCTTAACTTAACTCTAATCCAATATGGCGGGAACCGCCAGATTGCATTTGTATCGGTTAAATGGAGGGCATTTTATTGATACAAATGCAATCCCAATCAGCAATAATTGGTAAAAGGCCATTGGGTAGTGACGGTGAGCTTTACTGGGGAGTCTAATGTCCAGTAAAAGAGTGAAAGCATATACAGCTCTTTATAATCGTAAAAACCGGACAAATCCTGACAACTGGTTACCCTAGCAGTGATTAGTTCTTCACTCAAATAGCTACATCTACCTACTTACGGTCCCTAGGTTATAATGAATCCTTTCATCTAATACGAAACTCCGTATCTCCTGCGCGGTTGTAATAATGGAACATTTTAGTACTTAACTAAGCATGTATTACATTCCTTGTTTCCTTTCTACTTTGATTTTGACGCCATCTTGGGAATATGAATGTTTTTTGGAATCTTATTGTTTCACTAGCTGTGCCCCGCGGTTTTACCCGCGTCAAATTTTATAAATGCTCACAGCTCCTCCCCCGTAGGTGATAGCGTGATAATATGTAGCCTATATGTTGACCCGACCTCTTAATAATAATATTCATGCATAATTTGAAGTAAATCCATGCAGTACTTTCTGAGTTTAGCCCGGACATACATACAGACAAACAGACACACAGACAAAAATTCTAAAAACTATATTTTTGGCTTCGATATCGATTGTAGATCATGCCCCAAGTATCCTTTAAAAAAATATTCAATGTACAGTTTCGACTTTCTTACGATTTTATTATATGTATAGATACGCGGTTATCTAATCTATACATATAATAAAATCGTAGGAAAGTCAAAACTGTACATTCAGGGCGTGATCTGCAATAGATATCGAAGACAAAAATATAGTTTTTAGAATTTTTGTCTGTGTGTCTGTTTGTCTGTATGTATGTCCGGGCTAAACTCAGAAAGTACTGCATGGATTTACTTCAAATTATGCATGAATATTATTATTAAGAGGTCGGGTCAACATATAGGCTACATATTATCACGCTATCACCTACGGGGGAGGAGCTGTGAGCATTTATAAAATTTGACGCGGGTAAAACCGCGGGGCACAGCTAGTGAAACAATAAGATTCCAAAAAACATTCATATTCCCAAGATGGCGTCAAAATCAAAGTAGAAAGGAAACAAGGAATGTAATACATGCTTAGTTAAGTACTAAAATGTTCCATTATTACAACCGCGCAGGAGATACGGAGTTTCGTATTAGATGAAAGGATTCATTATAACCTAGGGACCGTAAGTAGGTAGATGTAGCTATTTGAGTGAAGAACTAATCACTGCTAGGGTAACCAGTTGTCAGGATTTGTCCGGTTTTTACGATTATAAAGAGCTGTATATGCTTTCACTCTTTTACTGGACATTAGACTCCCCAGTAAAGCTCACCGTCACTACCCAATGGCCTTTTACCAATTATTGCTGATTGGGATTGCATTTGTATCAATAAAATGCCCTCCATTTAACCGATACAAATGCAATCTGGCGGTTCCCGCCATATTGGATTAGAGTTAAGTTAAGGTAGTCGCATTTGCAAAAGAAATTGTATAATGTTTTAGAATATATGTAGATCTCGTATAAATATTAATTAAACTTAGTTACTTTATTATTATAAAATATGTAAAAAATGAATATGTGGATAGTTATTGTTAGCATATTTATGTATATCTTAAATAATATATCCTATAATATATATGATTAGATAATATTATTATAATATATGTACATAATAATTCTTTTGTTTAATTATTTACTTTTAAAATGTATATTTGTAATATTTTTTAATTTTGTTTGTAAGTTAAAAATGATAAAATCTTGACTTCTTACTCAAATAAATCGTTGCTATTGATTACTAGCTGTGCCCCGCGGTTTTACCCGCGTTAAACTTTATAAATTATCACAGCTCCTTCCCCGTAGGTGATAGTGTGATAATATGTACCCTATATGTTGACCCGACCTTTTACTAATATTCATGCCATTTTAAGTAAATCCATGCAGTACTTTTTGAGTTTAGCCCGGACATACATACAGACAAACAGATAAACAGACAAAAATTCTAAAAACGATATTTTAGGCTTCGATATCGATTGTGGATCACGACCCAAGTATCCTTTTTAAAAAATTTTCAATGTACAGTTTTGACTTTCCTACGATTTTATTATATGTATAGATTAAACAATTTGATGTGAACAAATTGATGTGTTTTTAATGAAACTGCAGATCAACTATACCAATATGACGTATTTGGCTGAGTATTATATTACTTACTAATCGTATTGACAGTAGTTAACCTAGAGTTAGAGCTGTGCAAGTCGGCCAGTATGACTTCAACTTCAACTGGGCGTACAGGAGTCACGTATCTATAGACTGACCACGTGACTAGATGCTTAACGTCGCTGATCGCGTCCTAAAAGGTAAGCGTAAGTGGTTGATCAGAGGCCTCTGATATAACTTAGGCCTGTACAAGGCCTAAGTTATATCAGAGGCCTCTGATCAACCTATCTAGGCCTTGTACAGGACTAGATAGGTTACTTATAATAATACTTGATACTTATAATAAAATACTAAAGGTGCACATAACTGAGCGCCTCCAGTATTATACTACAGGTCCATGACCTAATCGGAGAGTAGTTTAAATGGTCGTCTCTACTACACTACTACAGCTTTAAACGTGTTCCAACTACAAGTATTGTGAAAGTGAAGTGTATATAATGTTTGTAACACACTGTGCTGGCAAATAATGTGAAAAAAACACTTTGAAATTATAACGTATCTTTGCCGACATATAAACAACAGTGGTGAGATTGAATCTGAATCACCGCCAACCACTTCAGAATTCACTTAAATACAGCAGATGGTGACTGAATAGTGTGCTAAATAATACAAACCTGTGATTTACTCTTAATAACATCATAAAAACAGTTTGAGAAATTATTCGAATTCATTGTTTACTTCTACAGTGACATAATGACTCATGATGAACTAAAGAACGACCACAGACAATAAAGGTTGTGTTACACGGGAGGATTTTAAATTTGGTGTGGCCAGTTAATTATAAAATCCACGGAATACTGGAAAACGTTGATTTTTGCAACAACAGAACAAAGTGAGTTCATATCCCACAGTGATATTAATTATTTTGAATTCTCAACTTGATTTACTTACTATAATGAATTTCTTTGGGAATATAACCCACCGAAAAAAACGCACCGAATCGGAGCCGGACAACAGTGACATAATCTCCCAAACGATGGATTATACCTCTAACTCAGTGCCGGATATGTCTGAAGATGAGGAGGAAAACTTACAAATTACTAATTATAAGAAAGAAACAGAAGGTCTTAAAATTGAATTACAAAGTGCGCACAAAGAAATAGAATTATTGTCATTAGAAAATAGTAAGTTGAAACAAAGTAATATTGATTTAATGGAAAAAAATAAAACTTACAAAGTAATCGCCAGTAGTCCACTGAAGCTCAAAGTTCAAACACCAAAAAAGAAGACTGTTATTGATACCGTCCGTACTAAAACAAAACAGACGCAGACTTCGGAAAGTTTAACGAATACACTCAGCGCACGTCAAGTTAATATTGGCACTAGAACTACTCAAGACGTCATCCCATGTAATAATATTAGCGTGAAATCCCCTGATCCTATACCTCTACTTGTAAAACATAAGATATGTATTTTGAGCAATGAAACATCCAATAGAATATATACGATGAGTGAAAGAACTCATTTAGGGAACTTTAATATGTGTCACTACCATACTCCTGGATGTGGAATTAAATATATTTTAAAGGATATTGATTTAAAAGTCCGCAACTTCACTCACTTAGATTATTGTATTGTATTTATTGGTGAAGAGGACTTCAGAAAAACGCATAATTATATAGAGTTAGTTACTTATATTCGTAATCAACTATTAGCACTAAATCATACCAACTTCATAATATGCCTACCAACTTTTAAATATATGGACAATACCAACATAATGTTCAATAGCAGAGTAGATACTTTCAACAATTTAATTTACATGGATGTTGAGACTTACAATTACGCATTTATACTGGATTCAAATCTAAATCTTCCATACACATGGGATACGTATAACCAGCAACATGGGCACCTGAACAATAAAGGCTTTATGAAAGTTATCTCAGATCTGCAAGATTTTATCCTAGACCTAGATACTGTAAACGTCCTTGATCCTAGACACTCACAAGTTGATTGTTCCCTAGAAAATAGTACTGTATTACCAATATCGACAAATACAATACCGAGTCAGTTTTTTCTATAACTACCAACTTACCATTCTACATCAGAATATAGCAGGGCTTATAAATAAATCAGACTTGTTAGTAGTAAAATTAGAAGAGCTTTATAGCAAGGGGACAAAGATAGATGTCATCTGTATAACAGAGCATTTTATAGAAACAGGCTATGAAAATATACTGCATATACCTAACTTCTGCCCAGCAGCTTTCTACACCAGAGGTGTGAAACGTGGAGGAACTTCTATTTTTGTAAGAACAGGACTGCATTTTAGAGAATTAACTGATGTAGCAAAGCAATCAATAACAGGCGTCTTTGAATGTTGTGGTATTGAACTTATATCTTATAATATTGTTGTTATATGTTTATACAGAATTCCAAAATATAACTATAATGTATTTTATGAAAAACTAGATATTATATTACGAAAACTTTGCTTATCTATAAATAAAAAAAATATATTGACTGGAGACTTTAATATTGATGTGTTAAAAAGAAATAAAATTACATTAGAATTTGAAACCTTTCTCTTGCAATATAATCTAAAATTAGCACTCCATAAACCAACTAGATTAATCAGTAACTCCTGCATAGATAATTTTGCTCACTCTTACCAAAAATATTGTAAAGTTGAAATAATTGATTTAGTTCTATCGGACCACACATCACAGTTACTCCAAGTTCCTATTAAAAAAACCTGTACGCTTAAATATTGGAAAACAAAAAAACAAGATATCTCAGTAGATAACTTAACTAAATTCAAAAATCTTATCTTTTCATCTAGTATACAAAGCTAAAGACGCAAATGAATCGTATGATAATTTTATAGATGACTTTACGTTGCTATACAAACTGTGCTTTCCAAACAAAATTGTAACCATTCATACTTGCAAAAAAACGAAATGGATTTCTAATGGAATAAAAATATGTAGTAGAAAACAGGGGCAGTTACTGTGGACATATAGGCTTAATCCAACAACAAAAAATAGACTTGTTTTTAATAATTATTCCACGCGCTATAGAAAAATAATAAATTTAACTCAGAAAGCCAAAAACAACCACTACATACAGACGTCTCAAAATAAATCAAAAGCTGCTTGGCAAGTTATTAACAAATCCAAAGTATGTTTACCGCAAGAACAAATATTGACTATACAAAGTCATAACTTAACTTTTACAAATCCCCTAGATATTGCGAATGAATTTAATAAATATTTTATAGAGATAATAGAAAATCATTCACACACAAATTTTAATAATACTAGTAATTATGTTATTGAAAATTCTACTTTGCAATCACTTTTTATGCTACCAGTTTCGGATACTGACATTATAAACGCAATAAACAGTCTAAAAAATACCAGTACTGTAGGATACGATGGTATATCAACCAAAGTAATTAAGGACGTAAAAGAAATAATAGCGGCACCATTATCACATATAATTAATCTTTGTATTTCCGATGGCATATTTCCAACTAAACTCAAGAAGGTGGTTATTAAACCCATTTATAAAAATCATGATAAAACCAACGTAAAAAATTACAGGCCAATTGCAAAACTACCAGTTTTCTCAAAGATTATCGAAAAGATTATATATAAATCTATGTATACGTATTTCGAAAAATTTCAGTTATTTTGCAGTGAACAAAAAGGATTTAGGAAAAACACTAATATAAATATGGCACTATTTGACCTACTATCAAATATAATGACTTCTGTAGATAAAAGAAATCCTGTATCGTCCATCTTCACGGATATGACAAAAGCCTTCGACTTCGTAGATCATAAAATCTTGTTAAAAAAGTTACACGGGTACGGCATTCGAGGAAACATCTATAAACTCTTAGAATCATATCTGAGTGATAGGACACAATGTACAGAAATCTCTAGAATTTGTCCTACGAGCAAATTAGAAACTACGTACGTCTCTGAAGCAAGATCTGTTAGATATGGTGAACCTCAGCGTAGCGTACTGGGGCCTTCTCTATTCCTAATATATATTAATGACCTTCCAAGAAAATCGAGAAATAAAATGGTACTTTTTGCAGATGACAGTACAGCTTTCATAGAATGCTCTGATCCAAAAGAATATCGAAATTACATCAATAACTCACTTAAGAACATTATAAACTGGCTTAATAATAATAATCTGGTAATTAACTTGAATAAAACTAAAATTATATAGTTTCAAGCGTCGTGAACATCCACCACTAAATATTACATATGATAAGTTTCAAATAGAAGAAGTTACGAGTACAAAATTCTTGGGTATAACGGTAGACCACAAATTAACTTGGAAACCTCACCTGGAAGAAATTTGCAAACGACTGAGTAAGTATGCGTATCTACTATTCCAACTTTCAAAGAAAGTAAATCCAGAGACTCTGCTGACAGCTTATCATGGACTTGTTGTCTCTATCTTACGTTATGGTATTGTTTTCTGGGGGCATTCAACAGATAGGGAACTGGTATTTAGAATACAAAAAAGGTGCATAAGATCAATGTGTAATTTAAAGCCAACAGATAGCTGCGTTCCCTACTTCAAGAAATTTAAAATATTAACGTTACCAGCTATGTACATATTTGAAACAGCATTATTTATAAAATCCAACCCACATTTGTTCACAAAATTTTCAGAAGTTAAGAAGACTCCAATTCGAAGTCAATATGAAAATAACCTGTGTATGGTAAAATGTAATACTGCATTGATGAAAAAGAGCTTCTTTGGTGTTGCTCCCAAAATTTATAATAAAATACCTGATATCATGAAGTGTATGCCATTAAAGATGTTCAAAAAATCTATTCACAAAATATTGACTGAGAAATGTTATTATACCTTAGATGAATATTTAAATGATAAATCACTTTAATTAATTTACTCATTATTGTTTGTTATAATTTCTTACATATTAATTTGTTATGACATTTTTGTAGTAATTTTGTTTATTTAATGAATTTTGATGTATATTTTTTTTTATGTATTTTATTGTATTTGTATGTCATCAATGACAAAACATAGTGTAACAAATAACTATTTAAGACCTTGACATGTATGATTAATGTATATGTTCTAAACCTATGTTTTACAAATAAACTATTCTGATTCTGATACTGAATATTTATTATTTGAATGTGACTAATTAAAAATATTTTTTGTTTACTTATACACACGTAGTGATAGGAAATAAATAAATAAATAAACCTAGCAATTTTTTTCCTTTTGGTTTCCCTAATTACGGCGGCACTTAAAGCCCTTCCATGCCTTAAGTAATGCAAACGAGGAAACTTCCAGATCGCAAACTGGCTTAGACTTCATCCTATAACTTTGATCGACACTTCGAAGTCAGAAGTCAATTAACTGCACTGTAAAGCTTAAATATTTTTCCAGTGGTACTTATTTGTTGAGTCCTTTTCTGTTCACCTAATGGAAAAATACTGTATTTATTGGATTGGAATTATATTGAAGATTGTTTATTCTTAGTGTTTTACCCAAAGGAAGTTCAGGTTTACTTTTTAGGGTTCCGTGCATCGAAATGAAAAAAATGGAACCCGGTTGTGCAGTTAGATTTACATCTTAATTCATATCTATAGTAAATCTGTAACAACAAAAAATATATAATAAAAACCCTTATAGGAGCACTGTGTTGTCCGTCCGTCCATCTGTCTGTCAAGACCCTTTTTCTCAGGAACGCGTGGAGATATTAAGCTGGAATTATTATTATATCAATTACTCAGGTCTACTGTCCCTTGGAACTGTGGCAAAATCAAACATCTAAGCCTACGCAATCAAAAGGTACAGCCGTTTGAGCAGCCAATTTTTGACCCTCGCAAGTGAATCAAAACCTACAGGGTACATCCCGTGAACTCAGAATCTTGTACAAAGCAACGTCTTATAGCACAGATAAAAGAAAAATTTCAAAAACCATAAATTTCTAGTGAGTGTTAAAACAAGAACCTGACATGGATCCTGTCAAGAACAGCAAATTTGAAGAGAGGAGGAATCAGTGCTTAATATTTTTCATAGAGATATTTTATGGATTATGGTCCGTGGAGGACTGAAACACGTGTTGGGTATCGAACTGGCACATGTAATTTGCTTTTTTATATTGCCCTTCTTGCATGTGCACATTTTTGCGGGCGGGAGGGCGGTGCGAATTGCATCCCGGCATGACTAAACTGACAATTAGCGGAATTAACACTACATATTGATTTTGTATTTTGATTGTTATGGATTTCCGTAAAGTGACGCCTGATTCCATTACTTAAAAAAATATATTATTATTTAGTTTACTAGATTATTTAGCACAAGTATTTGGTATATTTAAACTTCTTTCCCAAACCGTCCGGTGACCTACATACATTTAATACAAATCGTTAGTATTATGTTTTCTGTCCGTCTGTCTTTCTGTCCGTATGTCACAGCCACTTTTTTCCGGAACTATAATAGCTGTCCTGTAAAAAATTGGTAAGTAGAGGTATTCTGTGAACCACATTAAGATTTTCACACAAAAATAGAAAAATATCAATAAATCTTGGGAGATACATATTATGTAGGTCTTACACTCAAAAATTTTTTTTCCATCGAACCCATACATGTGTGATATCTATGGATAGGTCTTCAAAAATGATCTTGAGGTTTCTAAATTGAATAGTTTGTGCGAGAGACACTTCCAAAGTGATAAAATGATTGTCCCTACGTCATCAACCTTAAACCGCAATTTACCTATCATTAAATCAACTCAAATACTTGCTGCTACGGAACCGTTCATGGGCGATTCCGACTCGCACCTGGCCACTTTTTGTATTAAAGTCATTCAATTACAATTTTAATCAATTCATTTGAATATTCGCCTGAACAAGATTTAATTTATTAAATCTTTATAAGTTTCATTATTACCAAAATATAATTAAAAACCTAATTAAATATTTAGACATAAGGCATACAAAACACTCTCACAAGAATTTAATTTAAAGTTTAATTGCAATAAACACTAATTAGTTTAATTATTTTCGTAAACAATCGTTATTAACTTGGATTATTCTAAGAACTTGAAATCCTTTTAGTACCTAAATGTATGATACTTTAGTCGTAGTATAATATTACACAGGTGTAAAATACATTTGAATATTCAATATCAGTTGAAATTTTTAAGGGTTCACTTCACCATCAATTGTGAAAGAATTACATAGACCTAAAATTTGAAGGCTCTATACACAAGATTGACTTAGAATTTCAAATAATTATACTAAAGAATGAAAAAAAAAATAGTTATACTATAGTCAACTGCACATAGCTCGTAGAACCAACGCGAAGGCCGCTGGGGCAGAAAGGTTCTCGAGTGGCGACCACGAACCGGAAGACGCAGCGTGGGCAGGCCCCCTATAAGATGGATCGATGATCTTGTGCGATCGATGAAATCGCTGGATGCGGATAGCGCAAGACCGACAATTGTGGAGATCTTTGGGGGAGGCCTTTGTCCACGAGTGGACGTCTTTCGGCTGATATGATGATGATGATGATAGTCAACTGACTGATATATTAACGCACATCCATGAACCGTACTCGGTTCGAGCTAGAATACTATATTTCGTTTATTTACTCAGTGGGTTAGTCATTGACTTTGTATAGTGTGGTTTTTGAGTCAGTGTAGTATAATGTACGATTGGCATCGTCATTTCAAGTACGAAAATCCTGTAAAATCAATAAATATTTAAAAAAATCCCAAACTATTGTGGAATTTGGGCACTAAACTTTAAAAAATGAATAAATACACTTTAAAATATCAGTCAGTCAATCAGTTTAAGGTTTCGGGCTGCAAGAAGGGATCATGACCTTGCGACTATCCCATTAGGTGTTAATACTACCGGTGCATCATTGGTAATCAATGTTAATCGGCTAATCCTTTTACCACAATGGCACTCGAAAAACCTACTCACAAAACCGGTTTTATGAGTAACAAAACCCAGTAAAGCAATATAGCTGCTCCTGGCGTAAGCATAATTTCCACCAAAACGTCAAGCAAGTACTGTTCTTGGTTCACGATTTGGTGTATTAGTGTGAAGAAATGATCACTTTTGATGTTGGTCGAATTACATCAATTTATAAATCAACAGTTTTAATTTGATTTTAACAACTAAACTATCTATGTTATGAACGGAACTTTAACAGCCACGACGCCATATGGGGTAACAATGTTATAAACGTATATAAATTACACCCAGACACAGAACACGGAACCCTTTGTGCGCGTATCCGACTCGCACTTGGCCAGTTTTACTTATTTTATACCATGTAGAATATATATCTATAACAATAAAAAAAGGGTTAATCACATTTGGTTTTTAATCACAGTTAGCATAGGAGGCTTTTAGTCCTTCACCGAACACTAAAATGCCAAGACAAGTTCTCGGAATAGAGAAGTCGATTTATTATTATTAATACAGTTCAATCTAAACCTTATATAATAAAGTGCGATAGATGACTTAATTGAAGAAATGCATCATATTCCAAATATAATACGAAAATGGTTTAATACCTGTACATTAGAACCGCAAAAAATATCCTAAAAAATTAATTCTCGCTTCCAAAACCTCTGAATTTTGAGCGACATCATGATCATTTTATTTACGAATTCAAAAGCAGTGCTAATGATAATATTAAAATTTGATTAGAAGTGCCTGGTTTAATAATCGGGCACATTTGAATTACGCTCAACCATTGATATTAAGAAAACACTCTTTTTAATTTGATACACCTACTGATATTTTTAATTCGATATATTCAATATTATATAGGTAACTTAAATGTGTTATGATAACATATTTTTTTTATTACATGTCTTTAAATTTAAACTGCGGAACAAGCCCTGGTTACGATCTTTTTTTTTCATACAATTATAACAATATTACAAATTAATGAATTTCATCAAATATGGTACGTTATTATCAACCTTGTTTGAAAAATAAATGATGATGATTGAAAAATAAATATACCGCGGAATAATTTTATTTTCTTATATAATGGCAAGGCAAACGTTGATCTCTTCTTACAGCCTGCAATGTCTTGGCGGATAGGAAGTACCTCTGCAGTTAATTGATTCCAGAGTGCTAGTGCGCGGTAGTTTCTTGTGAAACGCACGGTGATAGACGACCATTCATCTAGATATGGCTGAAATTAAATTGTTCGAAGGGCTTTTCGGTGAAATCGAGTTTCAGTGCTAGAGTTAATATACCGTAATAATTATTCCAAAGAGTATACGATTTACATTATTTTGTTACTTTGATGTCTTTGCTTTGTAATTAAATATACTCATCGTTTGTGCCGAACTAAATAAAGTTATCATAAAATATTATTACAGTTCTAAATTATAAAATATCTAAGAATGATTCAACTGTATAAATTTTGTGAGATGTCATCTCTACGAATAAAAATCTCGTTTAAGACGACCATAATTCGAAAAACTTCGGGCATACAAAGAGATTAAAGAAAGAATTTTGAAGAATTAAATGTTCAGCAAATTTTCTAAACCGTAGAAACAAGATGGAAAGTGACAACCCTGGAAGAAAACTTTCTTTAAGCTTTGATTAGCCACGTGACCTCTACAATTTTAATGTTTTTGATATCGTTTAATTTATATTATATTAAGTAATATTCCGAGTCTCTAGGGTTTAGAATTGAATTTATTTAGGCTGTGCTAATATTTATATATTGATTTAGGCTAGTAGTATAGAAAATACTTAAGAGAGGTAGGGCAAAGCGTTCATTCGCTTAAAGAGCAGCCCGACTGGGGAAGTACCTCCACCTTACAGAAGACATTGCTTAATAATAACATTAATAACTTTAATGTTGTGTTTCTGCGTGTGAGTAAGGTCCCCAGAGCTCATCGGGGTGGGGGGAAGGGTCAGCAACACTTATTTGCTGACTCTTTTAAAGGCTGGCAACGAACCCGTTACTCCTCTGGTGATGCGAGTGTACATGGGCGGCGGTGATCACTTACCATCAGGTTGCTTGCTCGTTTGTCGCCCTATCACATAAAAAAATAAATAAAAAGGATCATGTGTTTGTTTTTCGTCATTAAAGTCATAGCTCATTAGAGCCGCCCGGTACTCGGCCTGCATCGACCCGTCATTCGGCATGTACTCGGTATCGACATGTGGTCTACGGGAATAAGCCATGTTGTCACCAGTGAACGTTGCGTGGTCATATGTGAACCTCGTGTGGTCAACATGGAAGTAATGTCAATTTTTTAAAATAAAGGTTCAAAATTAAAGTCCAAATTCCGTATTGCGGGCGTGGAATTTCAAAAGAAGTTTTGTAAGAAAGGCTGGGAATTAAGGGTGGGATGAGAATGTCGTATCGCTGACGCATCGTCCTCGCGTGAATGAGCGCGCGGTCCATGGTCCGCGGAGCTATGCGTTGGTGATGCGCATTCGAGTTAGCACAAGGTCAACATATTAGTAGCCAGTCGTCACCGAGTGATCTGGTCGCCGTCGTGTCAGGACCACTTGCAATCTGGTCATGCTACGGAGTCAATGTAGTAAGCGCATATCCGTAGCAGTCCATGTATCTTTTACTAACCACATAAAGCGGTGCGGGTTTGGTGGCTCTAAGAGCCTATGTACACCACGTTTTTTAAGCGCGCGGCACCGGCGCGTCTTTATCGATACACACGCGATGCTAACGCGCGTTTGTAGCGATACAGACGCACGCTAGCATCGCGTTTGTATTGCGTTAGCATCGCGTTTGTATCGCGTTAGCATCGCGTCAACGGCGCGCTTTTATCCTACAGAGCAGTTTGTTGTCGTTTGTATCGATACAAATGCGCAACACCGGCGCGTCTGTATCACACACGCGCGTCAGCATCGCGTCTGTATAGCGATACACGCGCGTCGACGGCGCGCTTAAAAAACGTGGTGTATATAGGCCCTTATGAGCTATGACTTTGCGATTTATGACGTATTAAAAAAAACTACTTGCTAGATCTCGTTTAAACAAATTTTCGTTGTTAGTTTACATGGTAATATACATCATATATTTTTTTTAGTTTTATCATTCTCTTATTTTAGAAGTTAGAGGGGGGGGGGGGGGGGGGGACACACATTTTACCACTTTGGAAGTGTCTCTCGCGCAAACTATTCAGTTTAGAAAAAAATGATATTAGGTACCTCAATATCATTTTTTAAGACCTAAAAAAATTTTTGAGTTTCATTTCTATGTATGGCGACCCCCCCAAAAAATAATTGTTCTTTTTCTATTATTGTGTAAAAATCTTAATGCAGTTCACAGAATACATCTACTTACCAAGTTTCAGTAGTACAGCTCTTATAGTTTCGGAAAAAAGTGGCTGTGACATACGGACGGACAGACAGACAGATAGACAGACATGACGAATCTATAAGGGTTCCGTTTTTTGCCATTTGGCTACGGAACCCTAAAAACGAAATTCAAAAACGCACATAAGAATTATATTGACATGAAACTGTAAAGGATAAAATAATATTATTTTCTACACGGATTTTGAATTCGGGCGGGTACAATGAGATCAATCTATATATATATATATATAAATAAATAAAATTGGAGTGTCTGTTTGTAATATTGAAATAACCGGTTTTTACTACATACATATGAATATATATACGGGACATACACCAAAATAACATTTTTAAAATTTTTGTCTGTCTGTCTGTCTGTTTGTTCCGGCTAATCTCTGTAATGGCTGGACCGATTTTGACGGGACTTTTATTGGCAGGTAGCTGATGTAATAAGGAGTAACTTAGGCTACTTTTATTTTAGAAAAAGACTTTTATTTTACAAAAAAAAACTAAATAAACTAATTAACACGCGGACGAAGTCGCGGGCACAGCTAGTACACAATTAAAAAATAAAGTCATAACTGATTGAGCATCAGCTCATGACCATAGATTATGAGAGTATTCATTAGTGTATATTTTTAATTGATTAAATGTTACAGACAAATTAACGGCACGTATGGTGCAGTGGTTAAGCTAGTCACCACTGCCCTGGCGCCCTAATGTATCAGTTTTTATACACGTACAGGACCACTTTAGTAGTATTGTGTTTGTATGTACATACATGCATGCTTGCGTGCACCCGGTATGTCGAACTGTTAAAGTGTTTGTATGAAAATCCCACTACTATATCGGTCCGACTTCTGTACTACAACTCTACAACAACAGTGTTCCAAAAATCATTTGAGTATTTTAAAACGCAACCTTCAGTACTAATAATAATATTCATAACTCTAGATGGATCTGATACGAGCCTAAATCCATAGCCGAATTAGACTAGCTTGCTCATTACTGCAAAAAAAAGCGACAGACAACATCGTAATGCCATAAAGACTTACATTATAATAATCTTTAATGATTGAGGATACAAAAATAGACTTACTGTGTGATAAAGCGGTGCTTTTTATACTATTAACATATAAAATTAGCTTACACCTCACTTATTGGTAAGGAGCTAGCGAATCCTAGAACGCCTGCGTCACGCGCTGCGGCCTTTTCCCCTATTCCCGAGTACTCGCATCCTTAAACCACAATATTAACATAATAATGTTTAAGCTGGAGCTCATGAAGCGTAAAAATACTATGCTCCACTCACTAAATCACCTCAAAAAATCACTAAATTATGAATGCTGTTAACAGTATTAATAATTTAGTGAGGTGGAGCATAGTGTAGCATGTCACTATTATGCGACATTTGAATATCGCTTAAGCGAAGCTTATTCAAATGTCGCATAATAGTGCCACTAAAGCTAGACCAATGCGGTAGTTAGAATTTAATTATTATTAATAATTAGCCATCAATATTTTATATGTGTTTTTAATACTATTAAAATATAAAATTAGCTTACACCTCACTTATTGGTAAGGAGCTAGCGAATCCTAGAACGCCTGCGTCACGCGCTGCCGACTTTTCCCCTATTCCCGAGTACTCGCGTCCTTAGTCCCCCTTAGAACCACAATATTAACATAATAATGTTTAACTGTAACTATGTACTCCATCATTTAAAATAAAGCACGCCAATACCAGAACATTAGATAATACCGATTCACTAAAAGGAAAGCTTGAGCAATTTATAGAAAAAACAAAGAACCTAGACATACAAAATAAATACAATAAATTCCAAGAACTTCTATACAATAAAGGCAAATTAGAAAACAAAACCGACAAGAGAGATTGGGTATCAAACAAAACTAAAGAACTGTTAAGAAATAGAGCAGACCTTATATCTAAGTTAGAAAAGACGAAAACGATAAGAAACGAAATAGCCAAAACAAGTAAAGAAATTAAAACACAAATGAGAAAAGACCGTCAAAGATATAGACTGGAACAACTTGAAAAATGTATAAAAAGAACTGGAGGCACCAAAAAAGCAGCTAAATTACTACTGGAAAAACGAGATTGGATACCACACTTATTAAATAAAAATAATAAAAACGAAAAACGACGCCCTGAAATATTATCAATAGCTACACGATTCTTTCAAGAATTATATTCAAGCCAAATCACTACAGAAAAATCATTATTAACAGATGGAAACGAAATACCCGATATAATGCACGAAGAAATAGAAAAGGCTGTAAGAACTCAAAAACCTGATAAAGCTTCAGGGTCAGATGGCATAAGTAATGAGTTCCTAATTCTCAATAAAAATCACCTAATTCCAATTCTCAAACATCTTTTCAACCAAATCTTACAAACCGAAATGATTCCTTACCAGTGGACAACATCATCCATAGTACTTTTACATAAAAAAGGAGACAAAAGCAACATCAATAATTATAGGCCTATAAGTCTAATGTCAAATATATATAAAATCTTTGCAAAAGTAATACTCAGTAGAATAACTAATACTTTGGATGAAAATCAACCCAGGGAACAGGCGGGTTTCAGGAGTGGCTATTCAACCTTAGACCATATTCATGTCATCAAACAATTGCTTGAAAAAGGTAAAGAACATAGCTTAATCTTCTACTGTAGTTTTGTGGACTACAGTAAAGCATTTGATTCAATCGAACACGAAAAAATCTGGAATGCACTCAAAAACCAAGGGGTTGAACATAAATATATCAGGATCCTTAAAAATATCTACTCAAACAGTAAGGCGAAAATAAAATTGGAAAAAGAAGGCAAAGAGATCAAAATGGAAAGAGGCGTACGCCAGGGCGATCCCCTATCACCAAAACTCTTCACTGCAGTTTTGGAAGACGTCTTTCGACATTTAGATTGGGCGACCTGTGGACTATCCATTAACGGTGAAAATGTATCACATCTCAGATTTGCTGATGATCTAATAATCCTCTCATCATCAAGTAATGGGCTACAGGAGATGCTAGATGATCTAGTAAGAGAAAGTGGCAAGGTGGGATTGGTCATGAATACATTAAAGACCAAGGTTATGACCAATGGCAAGGAAGAACCTATACTGGTGAATAACAATCCACTAGAATATGTCAAGGAGTACATATATTTAGGCCAGGTAGTTGCTCTGGTTGATCAGACCACAAAAGAGATAGACAGGCGCGTGGGAAATGCCTGGAAACAGTTTTGGAGCTTGAAGGAGGTCATGAAGAATGGCGGTATCAGTATAGGCATCAAACGGAAACTTTTTGATGTCAGCATACTCCCTGTACTCACATATGGCTGTCAAACTTGGGCACTCACCAAAGCAAATATTAAAAAGCTGGAAACTTGCCAAAACTCCATGGAAAGAAGTATGATGGGGAAAAGACTATCTGACAGAATAAGAATGGATACTATAAAGAAATACACAAAAACAAAACATGTCACAACAACAATAAAAAAGCTAAAGTGGAGATGGTCGGGTCATATAGTTAGAGGCAAAGACAAATGGTCAAAATCAATAATGAATTGGTTCACCAGTCACATGAAGAGGAAAAGAGGTAGACCATCCAGGAGATGGGTGGATGATATAAAAGCTGTAGCAGGAGGCTTATGGACAAGAACTGCCAAAAACAGAGAAGAATGGAAAAGGTTGGAGGAGGCCTTTGTCAATAAATGGCATACAGACGGGGTTATCGATGC
Organism: Pseudoips prasinana; assembly: GCA_951640165.1. Lineage (NCBI taxonomy): Eukaryota > Metazoa > Arthropoda > Insecta > Lepidoptera > Nolidae > Pseudoips > Pseudoips prasinana. The sequence continues at coordinate 23,107,473 of OX621243.1, forward strand.
TCAGTAGTTAAGACTTTAATATATAAGATATGTAAATGAAATACTGTCTGAATAAAGGCTATTATTATTATTATTATTATATGTACTCCATCAAATGGCTGCTCAAGAAGTGAAAGAATACTATGCACCACTTCACTAAATGATTAATACTGTTTAGCTCTATTCATTGACGGTCCTGTTGGCGTGGTTGGCAAATGCTTGCTCTTCACGTTGAAGGTCGTGGGTTCGATTCCCACCCAGGACAGATATTTGTGTGCATGAACATGTCTGTTTGTCCTGAGTGTGGGTGTAATTATCTATATAAGTATGTATTTACAAAAAAAATAGTATATCAGGTATCTGGTAGTTTAGGTTATAGTAAAAGTTTTGCTTAGTTTGGGATCAGGATGGCCGTGTGTAAATAATGCCCCAGGATATTATGATTTTTTATTATTCAAAATTGCAGAATACTCCCGCTATAGCTAGAGCAATGCGGTAGTTAGAATTTATTTATTATTAATAATCAGCCATCATCCGATATAATTTTTATTGTTATCGGGTATAACTATCTCAATTAATATAGATATGAAATCTAGGAAGACCTGTATCTTTAATAGCCAGGCTATTCTCATTTAGCTATGGTTGAAATAAACCGGCAATGTAGCCGTGTGACTTTAATGTAGGTAACGATAATCCTAGATTGCTCCGATTTTCTGATGAAATTTACGCCAGTCGAGAGCAATTTTACTTGATTAATGTCAGTCACTTTCGAGCTCCAGTGGAAATTAAGCTACGTTTATATTGCACTTTTTGTTAACTTATTTACTAATTAATCTGCGGCAACAAGTGTTATTCAAATATAGGTGCTAGATAAATAATCACCGTAGCCAGAAGGACTTACTTATAACACGAGATATGACGACACTATTTCTACACTAATATGATTTTAGTTGAAATACGTTTTTTTCTGCTGTGTGGTGACGGCATAGAATATCATCACCCCATCTCATCCATATTAAAAAAGAAACCGGCTAATGGAAGTCCGATTTGCATACGGAAGATTCCGTACCTTCATAAAGTCATTATTAACCGACTTTATATGAATGTTGTATTTATGTCGTGGTGTCTCCGTTGTTTGTGAACCGATTTTGGAAATTATTTTCGTCTAAGTTATATATTTATATATAAGTCAGTTTTTCATTTTTCTAGTATATTTTTGTTGTTATGCGGTAATATAAATGCACACTCTGGGCAACAGTCTACTTATTGCAGTTTATAAGATGCAGCCGGCCGACAGACAGACAGTCAGGCGGACAGATGAACAGCGGAAGCTTAGTAATAAAATTCGATCTTGAAGAACAAAGGCGTGCAGTGATGTATTATTTATACTACACGCGAAAACTTTGAAAATGATAGTCTATCAATACGCGACCGTGCTAAAATTTCGAGGCTATTTATGTCAATAGCTGACGTAAATGACGAAATGTTTTATAAAAGGCAATTTAGAAGGAATATATTAACTAAGGGTCGCCATTTGCATCAATTCTTACCGGACGCTCGCGAACGGTTAAATAAAACTTGGCTAGTCACAGATCATTGTGTGGCACAATTTCTTACTGGACTCGGAAATTTTAAAACTAAATTGTTCGTTTCAAATTAGTAACTTTACCAATCAGTCTTTACTGAACTTCTTATTGCGAATATGAACTTACCGCTCGCCACATAGGTACTTTGGGAGTCTGATATCTAGCATATGGAGCGTGATATTATGTTAAATAGCTTACAGTATATAGTGTCAGGAGTGGTTTAATATTTCGATACTATAGCAACAAGGAACTACTTCCTTGCGTTTAAGCGCTTTTGCCATACCCACTATTGGAATCAAGTATAACAGCTTACTTGATAAGACCATTAAACGATTTCCTTGGTGCCTTTGCAGCTTTGCCAGTGGCCTCTCTATTTGTAATTCTCTCGTTTCATTAGGAGGGAAGTGGAGCTACTTTATTCCAACTCTATCTTATTTCTTTCTGATTAAATTTGTTGCGGCATCCAAGACCGGGCATGCATTACCCGGGACATGCTTGAGCTTCACCGTCCGGTATTATTTCATTGCGTGACACAGTTGATCCTGGCTTACAGGAGTTGCAGTGCTGGATAAGAGGGAGGGACTAATCACCTGAAAATTAATAATAATATTGGGGGTTTTTTTGGATATATACCGCTTAAATAGATAAGTAAAAGAGACAATGTAAAAACAATATCGTTGGATCTTGTCTTGTTACTAGTAGTTACTTAGTATTAAAGAAAATCATCCTAAGAGCACTTAGTCAAATTTTTTTTTAAGAATAACACGTAAATGCTTCCTCGGCGCTGTAGCAAAACTTTCCAAAAGATAATGTGCCTATTGTTGCGATTGTGGAACTTTGCAAATCACTCTGCGAGCTTACTCCAATGGAATAATCGTCGTAACTATGGAAAAGGTAATTAGAGGATTTGCTGGGTGAGCCTGTTACATTGGCAGGGTGAATATATATTCTTTCAGAGCCACAAAAAAACAATAGATATGCCGCTTGAAATACCTAATACCTGAACAAACTTTCAATTATTAGAGCAAGTTTTAATATAAACGTAAAAAAACAGTAATAATAAATTTTATTGAATTTATGATGGAACCTGTTTGTAATATATTAATTAAAAAAATAAATAAGAGTGCAATAAAAGTTTTTTTAACTACTCAGCATATGATATTGATCTTTATGTATAAGGATGTCCTACATTAATAAGATCTTTATCTAAAATATAGACTTTATTTAGACAATTCCATATACGACAAAATACATACCAACATAACACTTGCCAAAACTTCTTACTTAAAGAAATTATATTGAATTTATGGTGGAATTTCAGTCGACAAAGTTTATGAAATAATGATATGTATGGATTATAAATTCCTACAACTGATTATATCATTATCAACCTTATAATCTAAAAGGAAGAAAAAAGGAACAATAATTTATTCAGAAAATAATAGACACAAAATACAACAAAGAAACAAAGTTATTGTATTAATTAAAAATTATAAGACTTCGTTTAACTGCGTAGTTATAAATATTTATCTGAATTAATGATATTTATAAAATGGATTTCCAGAAAACAGTATTCCACTATAGGTACTTTAGAGATTAAAGCCATATTTTGGACTCATATCAAATGAAATTAAAGAAATAAATTATCCTTTTACATATTACTATTATAGTAATAGTCAGAATAGGTCAGTGAAATCTAATATGATTGACGTCGACGTTAATCTAACGACCTCCTCCAGATCTCAAAGAGAAAGACAAGAGGTTAAGATCTCTTTCGCAGATGAAGGACGAGCGACGAGAGAGGAGGCCAGAGAACAAAGAGATATACATCTTCTTGTTTGTAGTTTACTTACTTATCGTCTGAACCATGGTTTCCATAGTATCCGAGTTGTTCCCACTACCCGGTAGGCCTCTGACATGGCTGTGACTATAGTCTGATTACTAAAGCTACAGCTAAATTAACGTACCAGAAGCACGGAGAAGCTCAGAAATTAAACCACTTTGGCTTTCGACAATCTATGGAATTACTTCATTCCTATGCTTAACCTCACCGATTATTTACGGACTGATGAGAGTAACTGGCTGGAAGAGTTTGTATTTTTAAAAGTATTTAAGTATAGTGTATCTGATGATAGGCATTTAAATTCATACTATTTGTTTTAAAGATGTCTGAAACTTATATTATGATTATCAGAGGCACGTCGACATCGCAATATTGCAGTATAGGCACAAAATTGGAGCATGACGAGCTTTTGGCCATGGGTATTAAATTTTATGCGGTCAATATGAAGCCTCGAGCCAAACAATGTTTAACATGCTCCAATTAAATTGCAAATACCATTTTAATTGAGAATATCCTAAGTACATACATGCGTATTTATATTCAACCCGTAGTAGGTTACATGGTTCAAGGCTTTTAACAGTAGAATATTTTGAATCTCGTATTGATATAATACGCCCCGCGCTGATGGGTAGATTCTATTGAGATATCATTTTTGTTTTTGAGATGATGATGATGTTACTTTTGGCTTACTTACTTACGAAGTTACTTTTGGTCTTGGATGTAAGTAAGGTAACCCATCTTACTTATATCCACAACTTTAACATAATAACCCCTCTATCTGAAGTGTATTATGTAAGAGCAACGTACTTCCCCAGTCGAGCTGCTCATAAAGCAAAAGAACTTAATGTTCATTCTCGCGCTATATTTTTTTTAAACAATCTGTTTTTCCTTTCACTTTAATGCTAATACTAAGATTGCTCATGCATTTTCCACAATTTTATTTTACGGACCCGTTGTGACGACGTACTTACCTTTCACGCCGCAGGTCGTGGATTAGATATCCACCCAGGACAGATGTTTGTGTGCATAAACATGTTTGTTTATCCTGAGTCTGGGTGCTAGTATCGATATAAGTCTGTATTTAAAAAGAAAAGTAATATGTGTAGCATATCAGTTATCTGGTTTGCATAGTACAAGCTCTGTTAACTTGGAATCAGATGGCCATGTGTGAAAAATGTCCCAGTATATTGTATTATCAGTCTAGAACGTTTTTTTATTAAAAAAGTTATATATGTTGCATATAAATAAAAATGTGGTTCAGTATTGCGTTAATATCAATCTCAGCTTTTTACAGCTAAATTCTTTAAGATAACTTAGGACGTATATACAGAAAAATCTCATAAGCCGTCCTCGTAAATCACATTCGTATATTTCACAGGATTTAGCATTTTTTCTTTTCCATGAAAGCGGCACAGTTGTAATGTAAGGAAATTCCTATGTATCATGGCAGTTCTCACCTTTTATTATTGTGTTTATCTTGGAGGATATAACGCGGTTGTATCATCACAACTGATGCATGAGTAGCAATATGAGCTAACATATATATTAATACAATTTTGTAATACTACTTCTGCTTATACAAAACTAGCTTTTATGCGCGGTCTGTTTGTTTTATCCCCAAGTAACAGTATTATGTTTACTGTATTTTTAATTGGGTTCAGTGATCTGTTGAGTAGTTAAAACGTAAATGCGTAACAAATAAAAATACAAACTGTAACCTTTCGCATGAATAAAATTGGTTTGGTTTAATTACATTAAAATTGCATAATGTAAGCAACATTGTCCAAGTAGAAATTATAGTTACAAGTGTTTTTTGGTTTTATGTGCATACAAACTGTATTTTTATAACCATTCCTATTTAAATATAAAAAGTGTTTCTCTGAAGGGTTTATCTACAAAATCGAAATAGTTGGACATAATTGTAACAAATCTATTTTTCGTATTCGCATAGAAGTGCCATGTCAAGAAAATAAATAACATAGACGGAATATAAATAATAGTGACAACGAACTCAAATCGTAATATATACTGATACATAGGAGCGATAGTGCCAAAATTGATGATAATTTATTTGTCCACTGAAACCTACAAAAGTAATTGGCATAACAAGAGAGATTATTGAGGAAATTATAAGTTTTTGTTAACACGGTATTAATTATAGAAAGAAACGGACAGAGAAATGCGCAAGGTAGCGAATAGATGTATTTTCTTGCGTGAACATAAGTGTCTGACAGTCAGCTCCTACAACTGGTTTGTGCCACGTTAAAGAACATCGTTCTGTAATAATAGTACCCGATATTGCCCACCTATAAAACCTCTTTTGAGTGTTAAAAGCTAAAATCTCTTTTCATTCTTTTGAATAGCTGGACAAAGATTTTGAAGTTAGAACGTATTTGAATTTAAAAAAAGAAAATTATGCTTTGTAAGATTATTGTCAGTAGTTGAAAAAGTGGTGTGCTAAAGAATTGTAATGTGTTGTGAAAATAGTTTATTATTATAATATAAAATACGTAATTGATCCTTTGTGTGTCCTCTACCCATGTTTTGGTAATTTTGAAGTTCGCCCACTAGATCCCTGATACGAAACCCTCGCTAGGTAAGGTTCCAGGATAGCATAATTTCTATTTCACGCTATTTGCTATGTTCATGCGAAATCACAAAGAAATTTTTAATGCCTTTACCTAATATCTATCTTTGCGTTTATCTTGAATCAATAACGCACTTATAACACATGTGATATCTGAGTAACAAAAAAGAAATATAGAAAGCTGCCATATTAAACACGATTTACTCTTGCCTTCGACCGTGCGGTTTCCGACCTAGAACGAATAACATAGCCACCCTATACCATCCCGTGGGTGTCGTAAAAGGCGACTATCGGATACAGCAGGTAGTCGGGTAGAAGCTCCACCTGTGTACCATAGCTACCACCTAACTACGGTCGCCAACTCGCATGCCAAGCGCGGTGACTACGGCAAATCGCTCCAAATGGCAACATTATAATAATCTTTGGAGGAGGCCCATGTCCAGCAGTGGAAGATATCAGGCTAATGATGTATGATATGTAATCAAAACAATAATATAAATCAAAAATGTATTCCGTAAAAAAAATACATTTATGTGGAATCGTAATTTGTTTTACTATGCAGTGCATGACGTGGCAGCTACTGAGAAACACTGCTAGAAAACGAAGTCATCCTTTTTTAAAATAAAATATACTTAAGATTAATGCATGTGTGTTGACTCAGAACAACTCAATCCTAAGCACTTTTGTCACTTAAATAATCAGAAATTTTGTAAGATGCTCTGCTACACAATTGGGCTTTATTAATTCTTGTAAACTTATTCGTAGACAATTCTCTAATATCATTGGGAAGTTTGTTATAGAATCTTATAGATTGTATGATGTATGTACCTACCTGCTCTTGCCTTCTGAAACTCGATTTTTTAAACATAATCGACAGCACTAAGCCTCCCTGTATTTCGGGCACTTATTAAACAAGCAATCCACGGACAAAAAGTACACTTAGAGTCGAAACAACTACATATGTGAAACCTAAGTACCTGTACCTACTATGCGGTGATCGAACTCGATACACGAGGGCGCCGAGGCAGTAGCGAGGCCACTTCAAATAGAAATATATCACACATCGCCACTGTTGTAACGTAGGGGCAATAATGCCGAAATTTATGATCGTTTCTTATTCCACCGGGACTCACAATAGTTATTGGTGCAACAAGAGAACGAAATTTATTTTTTTACTTACTGTACTGAATTTACATCCTGTTCATGCAGAACCTTTACTATTATTTGTACGTAACCCGAATATAGACAAGAGCTTGCGAAATGTTAACAAATCTGGTCCAGTGCACCGCCAGCTTTACCGGTTTGTTACTCCAATTTATCGATACTGTGTACTTACCTTTACGGATACCGGGGTTAAGCGTATGGTCGGCGATGATGGCGTTGCTTCCTTAACACGTGATCGGTGATCCCGTACTACTTGTATCACAGAATTGTATTACAGAAGACATTCCTTAATAATAACATTAATAATTCAATGTTGTGTTTCTGAGTGTGAGTAAGGTCGCCAGAGCTCATCGGGGTTACCATCAGGTGACCCACTTGCTGGTTTGTCGACCTCTGACATAAAAAAAAAAGAAAAAAACACTCCGATATAGAATTCCGTCTTTTTACCCCCTGAGCTGTGGTTCGAACTCCATACGGGTGCCGTCAGGTATTAATCGCTTAAATTAAGCTACTGAGTTGAGAGCCTTCTGCACTATAAATGGTTTCATTACCTTCAATTTTTTTTTCAATTAAATTTCAGGTAAATAGCTTATAGTAGGTCCATTTTAATAGATCACATTTGACATCTGGCAGTTACGAGTAAAGTGAATCGTAAAATGACCGTATTTGGTAATTATTACAATAAAAATTAATCGTGATTGAAAAAGAAATAACCATTTGTTTAATTGTAGTTCTACCTACGAAAAATAAATAATATTTGATGCCCGCCAGTTAAGGTTAAGTTGTTGAATTTTGATTTTGTTTTATTAAATTGGCTCTACTATAGTAACTTGTTATTTATTTAAGGATTATAAAAATATATATGGTACAACACAGACCGCACGGACGATATCAAAATATTTTATTACCGTATTGACTATGTTCATGTACTTACTGCATTGTGAGCTTGACTAGTAGAAGTGTATGTTAAATATACAAGTGCTGTATAAATTTCATTATTCCATTATAAGACAGTGAACGCAAATAAACATGGAAGCATTACTTCAAGGAAACTAAGCGCAAATTTTGACCCAATATGCCAATCAAACTGACACAACGGAATACCGTCTCTGATTGGCCAAAATATTACCGCTCAGATACACCTTTTAAAAGTAGACTTTATGACGTCATGTTCGGGTCTAAATTACCATGTTCATGACATTCGCCGAGGGATGTTTTATGTTATAAAGTGCAACGAAAATAATTCACCGTGATATTGATACCATTAAAATAATAAAGAATTATGATAAAATATACAGTATCTTGAACTTTAAAATAATTGTAATAAATAAAAAAAATTCGTCATAATTTTTGTGTAGATAAATAAATTGATTCGTTTGCATAACAACATCACCATATATTTTGTGTCAATTTGATTGATTTCATATTTAATAAAATTCAAATATATAGCGATGTACTTACTCGTAATAACTAATTCCAACACTCTTGTTATGCAAATGAGATTTATTAATACACCACTTCACTGCACAGGAAGGCATTTTTGGAAATTAAACACGCTGAAACTAATAACTGACAGACGACCGCCATTGATGCCTGAAGTGCGCAAACTCGGTCCCACTCGGTCCGCGGCACAATTTTTAAGCCCCGCCTACCGCGGCACAATCTGCGTTGGGTCATTTTCGCGAGCTAGGAATGCTTCCATGTTTATTTGCGTTCACTGTTATAAGAACGGTTTTGTCACGATCATCATCCCACAGTACTGTGAGTAATGCGTGATCGCGTTAATGTACAAGTCTCGCATTTCTTTACTAAGCAGCGCGGTAGACTCCGAACTGCTTTAAATAATGTACCCCATAAATAATGTGTGAAGAGTTTAATTTGCTCGCGATACCAAAATTCGCAAAATCATTTGTCTTGTCATAACACAACATGCGTAAACCGATATTTCTGTATCGTTCTCTCACTTTCGTATAGGGTACCCTCATTTTGGATTGTTGATTTTCCTTATTCCAGATAAATATAGGTAATATTATGGAAGTTCATTGAATAACGGACCGATCTTGTGTAACATGTTTTCCTATTCCTTATTACCCTGAAAAGGATTTGGAAAGATGATCAAAACAGAAATAATTGTAATTTGGGCATCTGTTTCCATTATTTTGGTATGTTAGTCTAGTGATTAGTGAAACTGACTGCTAAGGCGGAGGTCGTGAATTCGATTCCCACCCGGACAAATCTTTGTGTGATGAAGACGATTATTTGTTCGGTGTCTGTCTGTGTCGGTGTATATATTTAGAAATATATACGTAAATTTATAAGTTGTCTGGTTGCCATAGTCCAGGCTCTCCCTAGTTTGGGATCAAATGGCAGTGTGTTAGTTGTCCCAAGATATATGTTTATTTATATTTTATACTTAGACCAACCTATGGCAAATTAAATGACCTAAATATTGCGTATTTTTCTAGGTAATAATGATAATGGAATTAAGTTTATTTGGCCAGGATAGCGCCTTAAGTGACGCTTAGCCGCAGGCATGCGAAGCCAAACAGAGTAACTACCGTGTGGCAAAGCCGCTTAATACGAGAGTGCTTTATTTAGGCACCAAATAACTCGTACCTAAACAGAAGTTTAAAGGCGCGGTGATCACGCCCCATTTCACAGGTCCTCGGCTAATAGCGGACCGCTAACTTCTGCTCGAACATAAATCGGGATAATGGCTAACACTTATAACCTTAATTCAATATATTGTTTGGAACTCCAATGAATCACCACGAGATTGACGGAGTTATGTAACTCATTTACTTTGTTTTATCGTATAGGTAAACTGGAAGACGCAGCGTGTGCTGGTTCAAGATGGACCGATGACCTTGTGAGGTTCGCTATAAGATGCTGAAAGTGCCACAAGACCAAGAGGCTACCACCAAAGTCACTGGTCATTAAGATCGTTTTCGGCGTTGACATAGATGAACTTCTTTTAATTTTTTATATAAGACCACTTCCGCTTTAGGGACTCTAGTCCCTGTGTCGCAGGGTACTTTACAAACATATAATAGACGGTCACAAACTACATCCAGATCCAGAACAACTATTTATGGGTCACACAAATAGTTGTCCGGCGGGGGACCAGAACCTGCGACACGAAGCGGTGAGGCCACTGTCTTAGCCGATGCGCCACACGTGCAGTCTAAACTAAATCATTAGTTCAACGCTGAAAATCGATTTCGGACCATTTATGACGTCACATGTGCTCAGGGAAGCCGATTGAACGAATGATTTAGTCATTTTTAATTTTGATCTATTTGAACGCCGATAACGATCACGATGACCAGCGGCTTTGGAAGCCAGCCCCGGCTTTTGTGGAAAACTTTGGAGGATGCTTTTATTAACATTGGCCGTTTTAAAGCAGGCATTATGATCGTATGGGCAGGGGTTTTCCTAGTATCAACGTTGCTCAGGCCTCTCAGTAGGTCTGTGACATAATAATAATTAATACATTTATTGCAGACTTTGGTCCATACATTTGTTAGTAACAGTGTTCTTAACCTAGTGTTAGCAAAAATACAGATCACGAGTAGTTAGTAACAATGTTATTTGCCTAATGTTAGTAAAGGGTACAATTACGTCAGGCGATTGATCTTGTGTGAAGGCCTCTCCAGTGAGCCATCAGTACCGAGTCTGAATGGCGCTGGGGCTGCCGCGTACCCGCGCCATTATCGATGAACAGCGCTTACGCATGATGGCGTGGAAGCAGTCCACGTACGCCTCTGCGAACATGCCACTCGCGCTACAATAGCGCGGCAGCCCCATCAACACTCTGAACGCGTTGTTATACTGTATACGCAAGTCGTTATACGTCCCCTGCGTGTATTTAGCCCACAAACTGCACGTGTAGAAGGTCTGACAGTACGCCCTAAATAGTGTGACATTCACTTGTTCGGTGCAACGAGCGAATCTGCGAGCCAACCTATTACAGCGGATACACAACGCCCTGCGCTCTCTCTCCATATCCATGTTGGCTTTAATTAAGGTCTTCCGTGACCCAGTGGCCCAGATACTTGAAGTGAGTGACTTTGGTTAAAGGTGAACCATAAAGTGAGACGGGTGGTACGTCAGAGGAATCTCTTTTGGGTGCTCTAAAATCCATATCCTCACATAGCGACTATTGTCGGGAACCGGGACCGAAATAGACTTAGGCGGACATCCATGTCTAGACTCACCGCGCGCCTTGGTGTTACCTCGCTAGTAGCTCGCGGATTACTTGATTATAATTGCCTAGTAATGCAGATCAGGCTTAGATTAGTAAGTAGTTAGGAACAAGAGTTACACATATTAATAGTGATATGTAACATGGCAAACGCTATTATATACTCCAGTAATAGAGTAGCATATCATATATTGGCGGCTGTTCCATAACAGAGATTTATATATAATATTTTTATAATAATAAGTACGAGTTTACCATGTTATCTCTTTGACAGCTCGGATTCCTTCTTACGTAACACTAATCGAACGTAGATCGGTATTATTGGCTTAAATTCTGAAGTCAAACTCTTACGATTCTTAACCACATTCAACACATAAAAACACAAAACGTTTTTACTTAAAACCTATGAGCAACCATAAGTTTTAAGTAGAAACATTTTCTTTTTTATCGGACTAATGTAATAGTAAATGCATGACAAATTATGAATGAAGAGATCAATAAAATGTCTATTCTATACACTATTATAGGAAACACTTCGGCCGGGGCCACAGACAACTTGGTCTGAATAATTAATAGTCATGTCAATACCTCGAGGACGTGCCTCTATCATTAAGAATAAGGAAGATGACACGACATGGGTAATAATTCTCAATGGTTAGTAATTTAAACTTTATAATTACCAATCATTTTACTGTACATTATTTTTACTGCAAGTTGGTCTAGCAGGAGCGTGTTGCACCGTAGATAATGAGGTCTTGCATTTAAATCCTGGGTCAGGCCAAAAAGTGAATTTTGAGATTTTTCTGTAAAGAATATTTCTCAGTATCAGCCCCAAGTCTGGGAGTTTGCGGTATTGAATCTCTGTGAATAGCAACGCAAGCAATATTTGCATTTGGAGCGTCCAATGTGCCTTTCGGGGATTGTTTGGGAGAGCTTGTTTTGACGGTAGCTTTACCTTTTTAGAGGGGGTCATCCACAGCGATTTGTTTGTAGCACAGTCAGTAATCGTCGGAGTCGGCAATAGGGAAGGGCAATGCAGAGCTCTCCCAGGGTACGTGTTCCGACCATCCGGGACATGGCGCAAAGGGGGACGCCGGAGCAGCATACCCGTGTTCCCGGTTTAGTCAGTGCGAGTCCGACATTCCCACCCGCAGAAACTTCTTACGGGTGGCATACGTAGACATTCCGCTTGCCTTACCAAAAAAGGGGGTATCCACAGTTGGTGCCGGCACTGGTTCTGACTTTACGAGTAGCAGTGCCGGCAGCGAGTGCGAACTGATTGAAGAGAAGTATGGTCCACTGTGAAGGTCTTTCTTCTCCCTTTATCATCTACAACTGCCTCAGTAACCTTTTTGGGTGGAGTTTGGAACATTTTCGCAAAGTGACAAAATGGTTAGATTAAGAGATATAAGACAGAACAAATACAATATAAATAACCCACTTAAATACGGGGTGTCTGTAAATAGATACAATTTATATAATATTCTGGGAAATTATTCACACACGGCCTGATCCCAAATTAAGTTATATATGACATATACTACTTTTCTTTTGTAAATACATATTTATATAGATAATTACAGATTCAGAACGTACAGACATGTTTATGCGCACAGATATCTCTCCTGGGTGGGAAACGAACTGCCTGACCTGTGGCGTGAAAGGCAAGCATTTATCAACCACGTTAACCCGCCCGTCCAAATTAACCAATCTACCGACAATTTTTTTTAAGAATTGGAAGAAACATTTTAGGCCAAAAATTGTATCTACTTACATCATTTCTATTCAAACTCGTACGAGATATAAGTATTATTTTTTATAAGCAACGAAAAACATACAAACGCACAAATAATTTCGCGACATTTTGTTAAATTTTACTTTTACTATGGAGAATATCTGCGGCACATATTTTCGTAGTACGCAGCGGCCGCTCACGGTGTCATTGTTCGGTTCGGTTCGGTCCTTATGAACTACGGTTTTTATGAATTTGCGCATCCGCACGCATTTTAACGCGCATTTTTTGGTAAGTCTTAATTCAGCATCATGTCAGCCAAATGACGATTGCTAGACAAAGGCCACCTCAAAGAATGTCCTTCATTTAGAGGGATATGTTATAATCGCCATGATTTCGCAAGCAGACAGGTTGACGATCGCAGTATAATAGTCATAGTTCAGAGAGAGACGCTGCTACCCGTTCTCAGGTGGGTATTCACACATCAGTCACGACACATTGAGGGGGGAAGGGCGTAAACTACGCTTTTATAGTTTTAAAAATAAAAACTACGAAAACAGATAGAATGTTCTACGAGGTTTTCCCCTTCCGATTGTACCATTCGTACAGGCCAGATATACTGCTTTTGTGCAGCGGCTAAGACAGTCACCTCGCTGCTTCGTGTTGTGGGTTCGAGTCCCGCGCCGGACAACTATTTGTCAGACCCATAAATAGATTTCCTGGATTTAATTTGTGTCCATCTATTACATGTTTGTAAAGTACCCCGCGAAACAGGGATTAGATCCCCAAGTGCGAACGTTGTCTATTTAAAAAAAAAAGAATAACGATGATAAATGTCGAAGCTACGTATTAATTAAAAACACTCTCGAACACAATATGCACCGTGACTGACTTTAAAATTGCAGTAAATATATACGTAGTAGAATAGAGCACTTGATTTATACGAAATGTTCGGTTTTCAACGAGTAGCTAGCAAAATTTTATATTCACCGAAAGGAACGTGACATTATTTGTTTTGACAGAAACAACATATCTGCATTAATGGTAGCATTTTAACTAGAATTATTATTTTAATTTTATATTACTACTAGCTGTGCCCCGCGGTTTCACCCTCGTTAAAGTAGTTTTGGCGTGAAAGAGTAACAAACATACATCTGTACTCACAAACTTTCGCATTCATAATAATAGGTCTTTACCTATGAAATTGCCGTTTTGTATGAAAAAATTTAAACGAATTTTTTTCATGAATTTTTTTATTTGTATTAATCGAAGTAATCACCCATGCAATCAATGCATCTTTGCCATCGCAGTGGCAGTTTATTGATGCCCTTCTTAAAGAAATCAGCTGGACGGGAGGCAACAAATTCTTCAAAGGCATTTTGTACTGCCTCTCGGGTATTGAATTTTTTTCCCGCCAAGAAGTTATCCAAATTCTGGAAAAAGTAGTAGTCTGTAGGCGCAAGGTCTGGTGAGTAGGGCGGATGACGGAGAGCTTCCAACCCCAGTTCTTGCAACTTGGAGACCGTCTGCTGTGCAGTATGAGGTCGCGCGTTGTCGTGCAGGAGCAGCGGAGACGAGCGATTGACCAACGCTGGTTGGAGATGCGCCAGCTTCTCCATCATTGTGCTCAGTTCTTCACAGTACACATCTGCAGTAATGCTCACCCCGTTTGGTAAGAAGCTGTGATGAATCACACCGGCGGCGCTAGACCACCAAACAGCGACCATCACTTTTCTAGGGGTAAGTTTTCGTTTAGGGCATTGTTTAGGTGCTGAACCAGGATCCAACCAACTTGCTGAGCGCTTGCGGTTATCAAACAGAATCCATTTTTCATCGCAGGTAACAATGCGGTTCAAAATTCCTTCATTTGTGTGTCTGTTGAGCAGTGCAAGGCACGTCTCGACGCGTACTTCGCGCTGGCGATCATTGAGTTCGTGGGGCACCCATTTGTCAAGCTTTTTTACCTTGCCAATTTGACGCAAATGGACCAATATTGTTTTGACGCTAACGTCGAAAGCTGCTGCTAATTCAGCCGTAGATTGTGTATCATCAGCTTCCACAACCGCCTTTAATTCGTCATTGTCGACCAAAGTCTTCGGACGACCGCGAGGTTCATTTTTCAGGTCGAAATTTCCAGAACGGAAGCGAGCAAACCAATAACAGGTGGTGCGTTGGTTTGTAGTGTTAGCTCCGTAAACGTCGTTGATGTTGCGTGCCGCTTGTGCCGCGTTGCTGCCACGACGGTACTCATATTCCATAATTACTCGAATTTTTAACGTATCCATGATGACGAAAAAGATTGAAATGCGATGAAAATGTAACACTAATCAATAAAGAAATGACTACTTTTGGAAAAAAGAATCCATGTTTTAAAAATAAAATTAATTTGAAATTAGAATTCTTAGCCAAACAAAAATTATTTTGATTTGAAATGGCCAGTACTGCAGAACGGCAATTTCATAGGTAAAGACCTAATATTAGTAGGATGTGCACTGTAGCGGTTTTGGCAGTGCACGCCGGAATAGCTCGCAGATGGTAGATTTTTTCCTACTTACTTGACACTTATCGTCATATTATTTGTGGACAATTTAATATTATATATTAAACTGTCCGCAATTCACACAATATCTTTATTAATCATGTATATCGTCTATGTGTTATTCTGATGTATAAGCTATATTATTGTAAAGTTTCATTAAAATCCATTCAGTAGTTTATTCGTGAAAGAGTAACAAACATCCAAACTTTCGGGTTTATAATATTAAGTAGGATTATTTTAAATAGAACCAAGTGGAAGTTTATACCAATGAATCTATATTGCCGTGTATATATGAATCTATCTATATACAAAATTTAAAAACTACCGTTTTCTGACTTTAAGTTAATAATATTCTCGATCAACATCATCTTGTTAATAGATATTCTATGGGGCGGGCGTACAGAAATCATAAAAAAGAATTATAATAATAATAATATCCTGGGACATTATTCACACACGGCTATCTGATCCCAAACTAAGCAGAGCTTGTACTATGGAATCTAGATAACTGATATACTACATATACTACTTTTCTTTTGCAAATACATACTTAAATATTATCTATATAATATAATTATAATATAATATAATTACACCCAGACACAGGACAAACAGACATGTTCATGCACACAAATATTTGTCCTGGGTGGGAATCGAACCCACGACCTCCGGCGTAAAAAGCAGGCCAATAGGTCTGTCTGTCTGTTCTGACAATTTTAATGTAATATTCAATTATATTCATCATTATATCAAATTATCTATAAAAAAAATCTCTTATAAATGTACATTAGGAATATAAATTCGTTTACTGAAGGGACTTTAATCTACTAATCAAGAGACAGGCAAATAACTAACACATATTTTAGCTATAAAGTGTTGATATTAAGAAGATAAAATGGTTATTTGGTGTAATAACTTAAACCAAAAACTTTTAAGAGAGACGCACTTAAACTCAGCTTACGTAGAGGATGAAAGGTTTAATATGTGGTGTAGAAAATTGTATTACTCGGGTGCTAGGAGTGGCAGATTTCAAGCTGATAAAGCTTATATAATATAAAAGTATTCAATTGTATAATAATGTTTTCTAGGCCGAATTTCGACCACGGCCGCCAGTCTCAATGGAGACTAGCCAAGTGCGCAGGCCATATTATAGGGCTCAAGTGTGTGCACAAACACACAGGGGCAGTTTCTGTTCCATCACTCTGATGTTCCGATGGGACGACTTATGACTATACTGGAAAGCGGACTGGTACAGAACCATCGGTATTATTGAAATAAAATAAAATAATTAGGAAATCCTACCTCGGAAGGGAGTCGAATAGAGGATAAAACTACTTATGGTCGTTATTTATGAGTCACAAAAAATAAAATAAATAAAAAGCTTAGACGGCTTCGTTGCAAAAGAATTGTGGTCTTATAAAACGTGAAATAAAGTGTAAAGTAAATTGTGGTCTCGTCTTAGAAATATGCCTCTTTGTGAAAAAGCACTCAGAATTATTTGAGACCATGGGTGATATGGAAGGTAATCGTACTAGACACAGAGACAGATTGCGCTTACCGCAAATAAGAATGGAGCTTTTTAAAAGAAATGTCTACTGCATGTCCATAATAATATACAATCATCTGCCTAAATGTTTAAAAGAATTGCCATTACCAAAATTTAAAAAACAACTGACTGACATGTTACGTATTAAAAATTATTACAAATTAAATGATTGTTGAAGATAAGTTGACATAGTATTAATTTTAATTTAATTCCAATTAATAAATATTTTTTTTATTATTAAGCATATATTAAAATTTGCACGGCATATATTCATGACAGAATATGTAGAGCATAATTATGTAACACCAATATTACCATGTTCTAACAAATAAATAATTCTGATTCTGATTCTGGCCAGGTCACCTAGTTCCATATTAAAAAGCAATGATAAGTTTCTCAAAGAGTTTGTGATTTGTTTATAAATTATTATATATAATATAGTAAAGAATAACATTCAACTCAGTACATAAACTTTTATCATTAGTTAACTAAACTATGGCATATAATTTCAAACCATATTAAACAAATTTGTTCTGCTACGCCATTAAGTTCTGAATTTAACATAGTGTATCATACCAGAGGGTAACCATTTAACATAGTGTAAACACAAAGTAGTTACATATACAACTTATTCAAGCCAAAACCCGCCGCTTTATAAGTCTTGCCTGAAAGCTCGAAGACCATTAACGCGTCCTTACACATCCCCGGCTTTTGCTTATGCTGCTCAAATCGCAGCTAGGTATATAAGCAGGCTATAAGTAATATCAAAGGAATGGATTGCGATGTCGGCGCCGGATCAAATATTTGGCGAACAACAAAGAACTTGGTTCGTGTATCGCCTGAGTCATTAATCACCCTATTATTGTACGCAGTGGCACAGAGACCAATATTGCCCTTCGGCCGTCGTACTCATAAACACATCGCCATAATGACCTATTTAAGAAGAGTTAAATGAAAATCGATAACCGCAAACAGTTTAATGGAAGGGGATTTAATTAAATCAACTGCATAATACCTAGCACGTATTACCTTTTTGAAACCGAATAGACTCACTTTACATTTAATGTTTTCCCCATCCTTTATAGAAAGATCCTTTAATTTTTTTTTGTTTAGTTAAGAGTGTCTTTGGGTGGGTATGTCGGACTCTAACTGACTAAACGTAATCTACCGCGGACTTCTCTAGGCGCGTGGTGAGAGGATACCCGGGCGGGAACGCGGGTTTGGTCCTCTGTTGCCCCCCTTTTATGCAATCGCCCTAATCGTCGGGACACATACCCTGGGAGGACTTTGGCTTGTCCATTAGAATTGCTGACTCCTGCCAGCCAGTCAATGGCGACATTAGAAGACACTTCTTTTAATGCCATGGCAGACCCGAGGGGGAGTTTTGTGCTACCGACGCCTCCTCCGTCTGCGAGTTGGATTAGCTCACTCCCCATCCCCCTCGGCGGCCTCGTGCTGGAGCATGACTACCTTAAAGGTACCCACAGTGTCCCATATGATGATGGCGTCCATCAGCATCGCATGGACAATCGCCGGCGACAGATCCCGTCTGATCTTAATGACTAGGACTCACCTCTTAAATCCCAGACCGGGCACTTTTCCAGCGTTTACTGGACAGGGTCGTCCCGTCGATCGGTCCGATCGATCGGTCGTCGATCCCATAATGGTAAGAGTGTGCGAATACAATATTGGTAATTACTGTAAGACAAAGATGACAAACGTAAGAAACAACGTTAAACAGATAGAAACAAACATTTTCTACCATAATTTATTTTTAACCCTATCAAAATCACTCAATGAAAGTTCAAGGCACAAATGAAAAAAATATAAAACCTAGGCTGATAAAAAGGTTCTATGAAGTCTCTATTGTGAATAAGTACCTCTTAATTTTATTCCGTACGCATTAAAATTAACAAAGAGGTTCCAGGAATTTTAAAAGCTTAAGCTGTATACCGTTAATTTGGGTCTTACAGAAAATCTAATTGTCCAAATTTACTGGAATATTCCCTTCAGGGTAATAATAGTCCACAGGTTTTGTTAGTCGAGGTGTCGCCTGAAGGTAAATAATAGTTATTCGCAGCTATAGCGGCAATTGCTACAATTAATTTGCATGAACAACTGCGACAACGATAAGAATGTACCGACGCCAGCACATCCAGCTACCTCAATCTGTCAAATTTCTTTTAAAGATTTTCAACTTTATCACTTAAGCATAAGGTTCACTTTCTATTGCGGAAATTTGACAGTATGGGGTAGCTTGAGGTGCTGGCGTCTCTACAGTTGAGGCCAATCAAAAATACACTTGCACTTCGAGAACTACCCTTATTAGCTATGTTATAAATACGCTAACAAGGTCAAAGTGTATCTACCGACGTGATATAGGGTGTACTTATTTAAATGTGCCTTTGGGAAGCTACGTAATATCTTCTCGACACAAATACCGCAGTGCTCGATATCGAACGTCTTCGATCAGTGTGTGTTGCCAGTGATCACTTACGGGACAGAGACGCTGACAATAGGCCTTATCAGACGTCTTTCTTGGAGTTTCCTACCAAGTTCCAGTAAAGGGCACTACTCGTACTGCCACCGCAGCCCCCTAAGAGCGTGTTAGGCTACCGACGCCTCCTCCATCTGCGGGTGGGATTAGGTTGCTCCCAATCCCTCTGGGCGGCTTCTTTCTGGAGCATGACTGCTCAACATAAGGAAACCACGGCGGCATCCCATGCATTGCATAAATGAATGACGGCGGAGACAGATCCCATCCGATCTCAATTACTAAGACTCGGTTTCGATCTCCCAGGCCGGGCACTCCTCCATCGTATGTTGGGTTAAGTCGCTGCCGCAATGATGAGAGGGTGTTGTCGCTCCTCGGCTGATCCAGCTCAAATACTGACTTAAACATCTGTGCTTATTTAACCACACTAGGATACGAACGAATCTATACTAGTGTTATTCAATAAAAGAGGGAATGATTATGGTACAGAATACTTTCATTTCATTATTAACGTGCTTTAATTAAGGGTACCATTTTTAAGGCTAAATTCCCTTCCATATTCTGCACGCTGAAGTTGTTTTCGCTGTACCGCGTACAACTTAATATTCTTTTCAACGCTATCCTCTCAGATATTTCATCATCCTAGTAAATAGATGATAGTGGAAATTCAACAGCTTTCTTATTAAAAAAAACAATATTTTGCGATACCTTCCGTTATTATAATTTGGCATGCCAGTAGGTAGATAATAACTAAATCATCATCATCATCATCATAAGAACTAAATATAGCTATCTAAATATTTCAATAAAATATTTAAAATAACCTTAATCTTTAATATTATACTTAAATATTTAGATTGCTAGATTCAGTTATGAACCACCTACATACATTTTGTTCCGTGTCAAACTTTCTTTCACGCTTATTTCATACATTGCAGCAAGATTAACAGTCTTCTTATTTACCTTTTAAAATTCCCAAAAGTTATCTTTTATGTAATTATCTAACTAAGACAATTGATGACATTTAACAACCAAACTGTGTCATTCATTCAGATAGTCTTCCGGCTAAAAGTTTTACACCCTATAAATCTTAACAAATTTTCTGGTATTACTTCTTTGGAACTAACATCTTATTATCGGGGCGATTACAGTCTTACGTACGCCCTACTTTTTCAGCAGTTCTCCGTTTATTTATCATTTGATACGTACGTGAGTGAGCAGTTTCTACAATGATTAGTTTTTATAACATGTGTATCTATGTGGCTCACAGTTACGAATATCATAACCCCATCTCACCCTATGGGGGCGTAGCAGTCATACATAAAGTGACGACATATAATATCGTCACCCGATTTCATCCCATGGTGCGTAGAATAGGAGTACGATTAGAAGGAAGTAGGATTCGAGGGTATATCTCCCAGAGAACGGGCAGAAGCGTCTCTCTGTATACTATGACCAACATACTGCGATAGCCAACCCGTCTGCCAAGCGTGGCGATTGATACATATCCCTCCAAACGATGGACACAACTCCATTGTGTTAATATTTTGGGTAGTCCTTTGTCCAGCAGTGGACGTCAATAGGCTGACGTGATGAATGTGGTTTAATATTCTAAAAACACACACAAAATATAGCGTAAAATTCGGTTCAAACGTTACATGTAAAGTTAAGGAACACTTAAATGGATGCGAAAAGCAACGAACAATCGATGCCATAATGATGGCTGCGGATAAGAATGATGAAAACCACAATTGGTTGCAAATATCGTAGTCATATTACAGTCGATTAAATATCACATATATAACAATACTAGCTGTGACCCACGGTTTTAATTAAAAAGTTATAGCCTATGTGTTATTCGGATATATAACCTATATTCCTACAAACTTTCATCAAAATCCTTTCAGTTGTTTTTGCGTGAAAGAGTAACAAAAATCCATACAATTCACCCATACTCACAAACTTTCGCATTTATAATATTAATAGGATAATAATAATGTTCTCCAGGCCGAATTTCGGCCATGGCACGCAGTCTGAATAGAGACTAGCCAACTGCACAGGATATAATATTATAATGCACAAGTGTGTGCGCAAACACAGGGGCACTTTCTATTCTATCGATTGTATATCCTTTACATGCTCTCCGAAGCACGGGGTCTGCGAGTTATACATACTGCCAACTCAGAGACTTCGAGCTGATCCTGAGATTTTTTCTTATTACAGAAAATTCACTTCTGGCCCGACCCGGAATTTGAATCCAGGACCTCGTTGACTGCGGGTGGACACGCTACCGCTAGGCCAACGGCAATATAATCTTATATCAACTGAAATTATTTCATTCATTTATTTTAATAAATCTTAAGAAAATCATATTTTGTACGTATGTATACCTATATTACTATAGTTGCAAGACCTCAAGCTTTTCAGTTTTATATATAAACTAAAGATGTTTCTTATTGTTTCACTGAAATATTGTTCGGTAAGTGTTATTTAAACCCATAGATTGGGCTTTAAATAACCTCAATCTGTGGAGGTAACAACGTACAATTACCAGTTTCATTAGCTGTCAAAATAAGAGCTGTGACGGTACCGACGGGCGGACATAGTTATCCAGTTTTTTTTTCGATAAATTCGATAAACTAACTAAAAATCTGCAATACTACCATAACCAGGTCGGAGAAACGTTCATGTAATTTATACATTCACATATGAGTATTGGTTAGGTTTGATATCGGGTTCATTTGCAAAGTGCCAAACGCTAACACATGACAGGCTCTCTTTTACCGGGACCCTCGAAAAGGTCTTATCGCTCCATAAAACTTCTTTTATACCACGCCGAGTTTCTGTACCAAACGGTAATTTGTTTGATGGTCACCCTTGAAAATAATTTCCCGAACGCTCCTTCAGCTTCCACGATCGATTCGATGATAAAATAAACTCTATATAAAATAAATTCTGTTATGATCCCTTTTACTTTTTACTAAAAGCTCTCAGAAGGAGTAATAATGGGATGATCCAAGAATGAATGTTTCCAATAAGTCGTCCTTTTTGAACTTTGTTTCAAAGATTTTCTTTTTGATCATGATGAAAAGGAAATGTTTCGGGATTTTGGAATTCTATAAGCGTATCCGAAAGTTTAACAACAACAAGTTTTCTTATTTTAAATCTGACATAAAATGTAAGTTCTTCTTCCTAGTTTCCGACCGAGATTTTGTCGTGTGAATTTATTCGGCATGAATTTAACAATGGTATTACTGATTTTTCATTCGGTAAACCGAATGAAAAATCAGTCTAATCAAAAGGCAAAAATCTGCAGGTGAAGTAAAGTGGCCAACATAGCCCAAAGAATTGCCGAACTGAAGTGGCAGAAGGCGGGGCACATAGCTCGTAGAACCGATAGCAGCTCGGGCAGAAAGGTTCACGAGAAGCGACCACGAGCCGGAATACGCACCTTGGGCAGGCCCCCTACAAGGCGATCTAACGATCTTTCAAGGGTCGCAGGAAGAGGCTGGATGCGGTCAGCACATAACCGGCCTTTGTCCAGCAATGGATGATGTATTACTGGCTGATGGCCGGATATCTACTCGCGTTGACATAATCTATCTCTTTATTCCTTTTGTCGTTGAAATGAACCACCCAGCCCTTACTCGTTGCCTACATCATAAAATGCCAAATTTCATGTCTATAGATCTATGGGATAAGGGCATCGATCAGTCAGTAAATGCGTCGGGACTTTTATATTACATACAGATTGTTTTCTTATATCAGTCTAGTGGTTAAGGTTGGTTTCGATCCCCACCAAAGTTAAATCTTTGTGTGATGAGCATGATTTTTGTTCTGTTTCTGGATGTATTTATCTTCTATACATATAATAAATCTGTAGAAAATTCGTTATAAGTAGAAACCTTTGGCAGAGATCTATGCCCAGCAGAGGCCGATTTAATGTAATGTATGTAATTCAATCTTAAATACGTTAAAGGGAGACTATCCATCTCCATACGTACGAACCAAACCGAATTCCATATTTATTGAATTTTGATGTCTTTTATAGTAAAAAAACTTCAAGGCGGCAGTCTGTAGTCATTTGCCGTTCTACAAACAAAGCATTGATATGGCGAGCTATTTCTTCTGCTGTATTTTCACGTTAGAACTCGTATTTAAACAATACTCCAATTTTCCATAAATCCATCTTTAATTTAAAAGTTGAATGAAAAACAATTGAAAATCATATGGTATAATATCCTATAATAATATCCTGGGACGTTATTTACACACGGCCCGCTGATCCCAAACTAAGCAGAACTTGTACTATGGAAACCACTGATATACCACATATATTATTTTTCTTTTGTAATTACATACTTATGTAGATAATTAAACCCAGACCCAGACTCAGGACAAACTGACATGTTCATGCACACAAATATCGGTCCCGGGTGGGAATCGAACCCACGACCTGCGGCGTGAAAGGCAACGTATCTACCAACCACGCCAACAGGCCCGTCGAAATCTTTTCATATTCTTTTTATAAAATTAAGTGTTATTTTTATATTTTGAAATTGCATTGTTATACGATTCCAGGGTTTTGCGTAATTTTACTAAATTCGTTTCTAACTGGAGATCCGCTCAATGTTCAAGTTTGTATGGATTTTCTTTAGACGTGCATTAGAGCACATAAGTCGCAAAAGAAATAAAAGTAACACATGTTTGACCGAGTTCAACTACCGAGGATCAAACGAGCTCCACTTTATATCACATACCTACTCACTTATATTTCGTTGAAGGAAATCTCTTTCTTAGAAAATATTAATATTTTCATATACTGTTTGTACCTTTGTATATTGACTTGTGGAACCCGTACGGCTACTATGAAATGTAGAATGAATTTGTAACGAAAGTCGCATGTAAGAAAAAAGTTTCAGTTCAAATAACACCTACTTGTATAAAATAAATACAAGCGTTTCTAACTTTTCAACCAACTGACAACTGAATAGAGTTCTCAACTAAACTATTTTTATGTATGTCTTTTGTATATGATGATGATGTCTTCCCGGCCGAATTTCGGCCACGGCAGCCATTCTCAATGGAGATTAGCCAATTTATTTATTAATAGGGTTACTAACATAAGTACAGCATAACCAGACACATAAAAAAAATTATATCTTAAATTATTCTAGGCTAACTGCACTTACAAATTACAGGTTACCACAGCATGCGTTAAACATTTTAAATTAGAGTAATATTTTTTTAAAATTATGAAATACAAGTAAAAATTGAAAAAATAACAATACAGGAAAATAATAAAATAAAAAGAAACAATATCATCGACCTAAAGTAAGTCAACCTTTAATGAGTTTCATAAACTTATGAAGGCTTTGAAAATTAATGTCGAGCTCAGGCAGTTTATTTGTCAAATCGTTGTACAGACGAGCCAAGCGTACAACTGGTGAATTTCGACCCATTCTTGTTCTGCAAAAGCTGATCTTGAACAATTTGCATGGATGTCTTGGCATTCTTGTAGGAACATTATATGCGAATCGCCCAACCAGCTCAGGACAATCAATTTGGTTGTTAATTATTTTATGTAGTAGAGACATCTCCAGATGAACACGGCGGCGCGCAGAAAGCTCATCCAGACGGAAATGTTTAATTTTTTTTTTGTAGCTAAATATTCTTGGGGTCTTAAAGCGGTACGATAGGCTGCGGACTATTTTTTTTTGTACTCTCTCTATTCTGCTTGAATGTATGTTATAGTCTGGAAACCAGATCGTGCTGCAGTACTCCTGTTTACTTCTTACATAAGCATTGTATATTAAAATTATTGAAGAGGGGTCTTTGAAGTCTCTAGTATTTCAGAGAATAAAACCTAGTGATTTATTTGCTTCCTTTATTATTTGGTCGATGTGATCTGAGAACCGCAATTGACTATCAACCATGATACCGAGGTCTCTTATGGCATTAACTTCTTGAAGCTCGTCGCGACCTATTAGGTATTTCGTCTGATACTTATTGCGTTTCTTAGTAATCTTTATGTGGTGACATTTTGCGACGTTTAGAAACATTTTGTTTGTGGTGCACCAATCTTGTAGGTTGTCAATGTCTTCTTGAAGGTATTTAGAGTCTTCTACACATGAAATCTTTCTAGTCAATTTAAGGTCATCAGCGAAGAGGTATAGCTTGGAATGTTTGATGTTTTTTGTCAGATCATTAATAAACACGTTAAAAAATAGTGGTCCTAGTACAGATCGCTGGGGGACCCCAGGCAGCGCCATAAAGCTTTCAGATCGTTCATTATCCACAACAACTTCCAACGCACGTTTTGAAAGGTAAAATCGACACCAATCTAGGATGTTATCTGTTACACCGAACATGTAAAGTTTGTCTAGGAGTATTCTGTGGTTTACCTTATCAAACGCCTTCGAAAAGTCTGTGTAGATTGCGTCTACTTGTGCCCCTTGATCTATCAATTCCATTAAGTCTGAGGTGTAGAGTACCAAGTTCGTGTTCGTAGACCTCTTCGCCATAAATCCGTGCTGCTCATTGATAATATATTTTTGTATATGTTCATAGATGATAGAGTGCACCATGGATTCAAAGACTTGCCATTGTGGAGAGTATAGCTATAGGTCTATAATTGGAAATATATTCTTATTTGCCATTTTTATAGATGGGTACAATCCTTGCTAACTTCCAAATATCAGGAAACGTGCCGGACTGTAGCGACTTGTGAAAAAGTATGCAAAATGACAAGGTTAGTCCATTCGCACATTTTACCAGATAGACCGGGTGGATATTATCAGGACCAACTCCCTTCGTAGTGTCGATTTTTTTTAGTTTCTTACTAACTTCATCTGGATTAAACTGAATAGGATTGAGTAGGGTATTTGGGTTTGACTCGAAAGCATGGCTGGAAATATAATTGTTGAGACCGTAGTCATCAGCTTCGTAGACCGAAGAAAAATGTGTGGCAAACATGTCAGGGATTCGATGTGTGTCCGAATTAATATTGTTATCTAAGACCATTTTACTAGGGTAGGATGAACAATTTCTACTTAGGTTTTTGATGTGGGTCCAGAAGTGGTTTGGGTTTTTCTTTAACTCCGATTCTATAGCTAGTATATATTTATTGTAACATTCTTTTACCATCCTGCTGCAATCAGTTCTTAAATAATCAAATTCTAATTTATCTAGTTCAATTGCGCAGGACATATGATAGTGCACAAGTGTGTGCGCAAACACAGGGGTACTTTCTATTCCATCACTCTCATGATCCGATGGGACGACTAACGACACGACGGGAAAGAGGTCAGGTACAGGACCGCCGGCATTACGTGCTCTCCGAGGCACGGGGGTGTAATACCGCCAACTTCCAGACTCCGGGCTGATACCGAGAAATTTCTTCTTACGGAAAAATCCCAAAATCACTTATTGGCCCGACCCGGGATTTGAACCCAAGACCTCATTTTCTGCGGTTGAACACGCTACCGCTAGACCAACGAGGCAGTTTGTATATAACCAACAGTTTAACCAAGAGTAGTCTTCTTTATTTACCTGCTGCGGTGTTTCCTCAGCAATAAGGCATATCCTTCTTTAAACGAGGTTTAAAAAGAGTATTAATCTCACGGTAGGCATTTGCTGTACCCCCTGACATTGCGAACGTCTATGAGCAGCGGTTACGACTTATCACTTACCAAGAGCAATAAAAAAATATATAATAAGAAATAATATCCCAGGACATTATTCACACATCCCAAGGCCATCTGATCCCAAAATATGAGCTTATACTATGGAAACCAGATAACTGATATACTACATACTACTACATTTTGTAAATACAATACTAATATTGATAATTACACCCAGATTATGCTCACAAATATCTGTCATGGTTGGAAATCGAACCCACTCCAACCGGCCCAATATTGTGACTTGGCAATCTTTCGACAACATAATCACTTATCTAAATATCATGATATTATTAGATATCTGAGAGGTATTCCCATTACGTGCTAGCGTTTTATTTGTACTAGAAGGAGGTTATCGGTTTGACTGTTTTTTGTATGTACCTATATGTTTACAAGGAACTAATTTTAATAATTATTTTTTAGACAATAGGAAATACAAACATGTATATCTCAGGTCGTCTTCGGCAGGTTAGGTTAGATCGGCAAATCAGAGCAACTTCTTGCGTTTGGAGAGTGCAAGCGTTCCCGTTGTCTTATAAAAAAATGCTGCTGTCATGTACAATTATATAAATTACTAGTTAATAAATAATTGGCAATGTTACATAGAAGTATAAAAAATATAAATTCTTAAGGTAAATACTTTGACGGCACCAGGCCGTGGCGTGGTTGGTAAATGCTTCTTTCGCGCCGCTGATCGTGGGTTCAATTCCCCCCCAGGACAGATATTTGTGTGCATGAACACGTCTGTTTGACCTGAGTCTGCGTGTAGTAATATATATAAGTATGTATTTACAAAAGAAAAGTAGTATACCATGTAATATAGGTATTAGTTATCTGGTTCCCATAGTACAAGCTCTGCTTAGTTTGGGATCAGATGGCCATATGTGAGCAATGTCCCAGTATATTTATTTTATTAGTTTTCACTTAGCCGAAAACAAAGGTATGTATCAAACTACCATTATTTTTGGATATGTGAAAACAACGGTAGAAACCTTCGTGGCTCTATTAAAAATTAATGAAAATGGTCGGAATATACATTTATTTCTGTTCGAATAATTATAATTGGCCTTTTTGAACCTTGCACTACATATGGTAGTAAAAGGGTTCTTGCTTAGATAATTTAATCTTCTTACAATATTAAATGGTAAGAAGATTTTAATATCTAGGCAAATTATAACTAGGCGTTTAAGAGAGCAAATTCGTCGAAAAAGGCCAGATTTGTGGAAAGAAAATTCTTGGATTTTGCACCACGATAATGCGCCTTCGCACAAGGCCATCATTGTGAACGAATTTTTGACCAAACACTCAACAAACACCATCCAGCAACCACTATATTCACCAGATATGGCTCCAGCGGAGTTCTTTCTTTTTCCTAAACTCAAATTACCTCTACGTGGTACCCGTTTTCAATCGGTAGAAGACATAAAGGAGAATTCGCGGCGAGAACTGAACTCAATTCCCAAAGCAGCGTTTAAAAAATGTTTTGATGAATGGATTATTCGTTGGCGTAAGTGTATCGTTTCTGAAGGAGCATACTTTGAAGGTGATAAAATAAATTTGGATGAATAACAAACATTTTGTATATTATTGATCTTTTTCCGGTACTTTCTTGACAGAGTAGTATGTTTTATAATTTTTTTGGCTCACTTACTTGTAGTGCTTACTTAACTGTTAACTCAGTTACATAAAAGAATAAAAATAATTATTCTTAAGGTAAAGTAGGCTTTTCACATAGCCGAAAACAACGGTGGGGTACCAGCCTATAGTAGTTTTCTATATGTGATAACAACGGCAGAAAACAACCTACGTGATTCTAACAAAAAAATCGAAATTAAAGGTTAATATTTTGACAAACTAATAAAGAACCAAAATCTTTCAGTATAGAGCACCAGTTTTATAAGAAACCTATATTATGGCACCTCAATTATAGAATAGGAGAAAATACCCGCTTTACATTTAAGGTGACTGGGACCATAAATCAGAATTAAATGCTATCTATATGATGATCTATATGCTTATATATATATATATATATGTATATATATGTTTATCTTTTTTTGTCACAGATCTATTCTTTAAGTCACCGAAAAAAGGTACCTAAGATTGAGAAATAATCTAGACAGTTGGAATTAATTGGATTGCCTTCGTGGCAGCAGCCGTGGCATTATGGACTAAGACGGTGTTGATTGAAATACGAGGAATTACTTATTGATGAACAGACATCGGATAATATGCATATATAAGGGTATTTATTGACTATAGTCTGGAAAAAAAATGTGCGAATATTGATTGATTATAGTATAGACATGGGTCTTGTTTAATGAATAAAATATACTCTTTGCCATCTTAGAAAACTATTCTACTACCATTATTCCCAAAAAAAAAAATATGATTTGTGTAAAATATGTTGAGATATGGAATAGATAAAGTGGTCAGACACACGTTTGCAGATTGCAGCGATTTTAATCGAGCATTATTTAACGTATCGCACACCACCAATATGGGTTACAAAATTCTGGAAGTGAAGACGTAAAACAGACTATACAAGAATAAAATTACAACATCTGCTTAAATTCCATCCTTTATCAAGATTGAACTGCTGTGGTTCCAGAGTTAAGAGAGAACTGCTACTGCTATGTACACAACAGGTTTGAAAAATACTATCAGTATCGAAGAAGTAATGATGTCTCCCCGGAATTATGGCAGCATCGAACACCTTGAATATGTACGTTGTGCTTTCGATATTTCCGGAATAGCGACTAGAAGTGCAATTTTGAGCCCTCAATTGAAAATTCAATGCTGTGAAAACTGCAATACGACGGGGCACGTTCCAGATTATATCTCGTAATCTGTGTCTTCCATTTCAGAAATTTTAAGGATGATCCAATGTTATGAAATAGCCATTCACAACTTCAGAGGTATGTACTTATGTTGATGTAATACTAGGGCGTAAGGCACTTAAGGAAACTTTAAGGCACGTAAGAAGCCTTACATGTTGGACATGTTTGCGCTACGTAGGGCTAATAATAATCCAAGGCTTTTTAACCATTGTTGGTGGCTGACTTTTAAATCAAAGTTCCACACAGTGACACATTAAAGATAATAAACATATCGAGAAAGACGTAGAGCATTAGTCGTTGAAACTACAAGCAGAAAAACAGGTGATTTTTCGCTGTATTGGCCGACTAAATATTTCCGCTTAGCTGAATTTTACAAGGAAAACTGCGGGTAAAATAGGCCAAAATATTGTTGGACAAGATAATAATGATTTCAGAAAGCTGTAGAGATAACCCGTTTTCGTATATACACGTACGCACAGATTTCAATAGTCACTGGCTAAAAGATCGCTTTAATCATAAGTTGAATAAGTGTCATTCTCACACATATAATCAACTAGCTGTGCCCCGCGGTTTCACCCGCGTTAAACTTTATAAATTATAGCCTATTTGTTATTCGAATTTATAATTTATATTACTATAAAGTGTCATCAAAATAATTTCCGTAGCTTTTTCGTGAAAGAGTAATAAACATTCATGCCTCCATAGATCCCTACTCACAAACTTTCGCATTATTGCGTTTAGACTATTTTTTAATCTGATTACGCATAAATATAATTTGATTCAATTATTACTTGTTATATTTTTGTTTATATTGTTTATTACCACTTTAATTTTATTACAATTTGTTTTTAGCTTAGGTTATCACTTCTATTTGTGAGTTTTGGTTGACCTGTTACTGGCAACTGCATAAGACCATAACTTGATACCAATCGTTATTTGATGTATTATATACAGAAGCTGTTGGTGGAACTTTAAATAAATAATATCCTGGGACATTATTTACACACGGGCATCTGATCCCAAACTAACCAGAGCTTGTACTATGAAATGAAAATGAAATGAAATGAAAAAATGTTTATTTTTGACAAAAAAGAAATCTTACCATACATCGCTAAATTAATATAATAAATTTGGTTGTCAAAAAAGGCCCCTATCTCAGCATTAGCTACGGCAACACAGGTGTATTACCGCAGCGCTGATCTTCTGATAGAGGCTGATATAAGCCACAATGGCATAGTAAATTAAATCGAAAGTAATATAAATAAATATACATATAAAACAAATTTAAAATTAAAAATTAACTTAAAATTAATACATAACAAAGCAAAAAATAAATAAATAATTTAAAACATATTATAAAATTAAGGATAGGCAACAAAAATAATCTTATAATCTAAATAAAAACAATTCACTGATAATATTACACCACTTAACACTAATAACGAACGATAGAACCTATAATTATCAAATTTAACTTTTTTGTTGTGATTGTAAATATTTTTATAGCGCATTGGAAACCAGATAACTGATATACTACATATACTAATTTTATTATTGTAAATACATACTTATATAGACAATTATATCCAGACTGAGGACAAACAGACATGTTTATGCACACAAATATCTGTCCTGGATGGGAATCGAACCCACAACCTCCGGCATGAAAAGCAAGCATTTGCCAACCACGCCAACAAGCCCGTCAATAAAAACAATAGTTTATATTTATATATAAATATAAATTATTGTTTTTTTAAATTCCTGATATTGCATATAATCCGAGGTCTTTTGATGATGTATTCTAGGTAGACGAATCCCTGACTAGCCGACATAGAGACTACATTTAGTGGATGCCTAAGTAATAAATCTACGACACAAGTCATTCATCACTTCTCCCAAACAGGGTAACGGCCCCATTCACTTTATTAATCAAACAGACGGTACCAGGTTTAGGAAACCACGATTGGACCTGATAAGGGCATGTATCCTATGTCATAGTTTAACCTAAAAAGTAAAATATTAATCTATGTGACACGGATTTGAATGCACGTGTGTAGCGGTTAAGACAGTCGCTTCGCCACGTAGTGTCCCGCGTTCGATTCCCGCACAGGACAACTACTTGTGTGTGACCCACATAAATAGATGTTCTGAGTCTGGATGGTCACTGTGTCCGTCAATTATTTGTTTGTAAAGTACCCAGCGATACAGGGAGTTAAAAATTAACTCTAACGGACAGAAAGCATGCCCTTGAATATCCGATTGAATATCCAATTGAATATTGGATCCGGTGGTAGCATTAAAGCGCGACCGTCGTTATAAACACAAGGTCCGCTACAATAATAACATTCAATTCATAGTAGTAGTAAAAATATAGCTAAAATTTAAAATTTAGATAATTAAACCTACACATGATCCCTGACAATAACTTAATTTAAGTTAGCTAAATATCGTTACTATTTTAAAATATATCTTATTGTAAATAATTTCCTACAATCCATGTACCTAAATATCTATTTGTACCTAGAAATAATCATAATATAAATAAATATTACTACGAACATGTTCTGACTATTTACAAGCGCTTTTTTAAAGTCTACGTGAATATAAACCTTTTTTATTTTATTTATTTAAAATATCTGAGATTGGCTACCCGATTGAAATTCGAGATTGAATATCCGATTTTGATCATGTACTTTTGCTGCTGACTCTAATCGGTATTAATATTGATCCCAAAGCCTATACCGTCCAGAAGCTTGATGACATCATCTGAGTACATCAGAACAATTTTCTGTCTTTCTTCGTGGCATACTTAAACTCACTTTTGGTATTTTTGTGGATTGGATGCTTTTTCTTGCAACTACATGCAATTTATCTTAGTACAGCAAATTATGAATAAAACAAATTTTTGTTATGTAGTAGTGGTTCACCTGATGGAAAGTGATCACCCATGGACACTTACAACACCAGAGTAGCCACAAGTGCGTTGCTGGCCTTTATGAAAGAAATAGGCTCACTTCTTGAAGGTAGCCATGTCATACCGGATCGGAAATACTTCTGCAGTTAATTGAGTCCAAAGAGTGGTAGTGCGCGGCAAAAAGTTCCTTGTGAAACGCACTTATAATAGCAGTCTAAATCATAACAGCCTTATTGACAGTCTGGTAGTTAATGGATTGTGATTACGATCTACGTCACCAAATAATATTTCTCCATAAGTAAATGTACACGTAGAGCGTTCAACACATGAAGGTTTAACACGCTACATGTAATTAAGTATGTACAGTCAGCTGCAATGAAATATGATAATATCCGTAGTACATGTTTAATATCCGCTACGACGATCAAACAGAGCCTAGCAAATTATGCAGAATATATTATAAGGTACGGATAAAGTTGCACTCTCTATTCCCTGGTGTGGTTGGCAAATGCTTGCTTTTCACGCTTGGGTTCGATTCCCTTCCAGGACGGATATTTGTGTCCATGAACTTCTCTGTTTGTCCTGAGTCTGCTTGTAATTTATTTATATAAGTACGTATTTACAAAAAAAAAAGTAGTATATGTAGTATATCAGTTATCTGGCTTCCATAGTATGTACAAGCTGTGCTTAGTTTGGGATCAGATGGCCGTATGTAAATAATGTCCCGGGATATTATTATTATACTCATAATCCGATGAGATGGATATCCGGCACCACTGGAGACAGATCAGGCTTAGGACCGACTGCATCACAATATGTTCAAGGCATGGACGTATACTACTGCCTACTCTTAAACCAAGCGATTTGAAATGGCAGTTTTTGGCTCAACCTGGAATTTCTATCCAAGCTTTTTAACCTAAATTTTATAAATATTTTCAGTAAAAAAAATTAGAAGCCAGATATACTTCTTCTTTCATTCATCCTTTCTAAATTCCGCAATAATACCTTTTTCAATCTTTGTGACTACATCTACTACACTTGTAAAGATATATCATAAATACATAGACTCACGCCTGTTTCCCAGAGGGGTAGACAGAGACAACGGATTTCTATTTGTCACGATCTTTGCATACTTCTTTTGCCTCGATTACTGTCATTATATTCTTCATACATGCTCGCCGGTTTAGGGCACTTCTGACCTGCCCCCTCTTGAGAACATCTCCAATTTGGTCAGAGAATGTTCGACGTGGTCTTCCCCTTCCGGATATATCATAATAGGTTCAATTACATTATGACTTAAGATAACTGTAGGTAGGTACGTGTATATCTTTTTTCAGTCGCCTGTACATGAATAAAGTCTCTTGCTCCACCACAAACATCCAGCTTTTGCGTTTCAGCTTACATTTCATTATTGATTTCAGCAAATAAGGTTACGATTCCGGATATCGTTCTTCTGAGGTCACGTACGGACATATAAAGCGACACGCGTTACACGTGCACAGAAGTGTTATAATATTAACGTTCAATATAATTATGACGGGGTTATAATTGTGAATGTTGTCATAGTTTATTTCATTATTACGAATGTGATGTTTCACAAAATAACTACTTAGTAAAATAAGTAAGTACTGTGACGACCTTCTTGGTTGTACACCTTCGTTCGTCCAAGAAACGTTTTAAAAAGAAATAATCAAAAAGAAATCGTTTGAAAATAATTCAAACGAAAAACAAATAATTTTTGGCATTCAGTCTTCGACAGAACCCGATTTGCATCACATGGTGTAACAACTATAGTAAAAGTGAACAGAATATAATTTCAAATTCAAAGTTAACGTATTTTATTCCTGAATATCCATAAGATCTCGAAAGGCATCTGGAGTGCAGATCGCCATAGTACCTTGTCGACCCAGTAGAAGAAGACGTATACGTAATGTCAAAAATCATATTGAGGAGGTAGCTAAACAAAGTTTACGGTTTTCACAAACTGGCTTTCCTTAACTTGTTCAGATATGGGTGGTTAGCGCTCTTTAATGTTCCACAACTATTTATATTACACCATGTATATCATCCTCATCAGTCGAAAGACGTCCACAGTTGGACAAAAGCCTCTCCCAAGAATCGTCTTATGTTATAATCGCCACGCTTGGCAGACGGGTCGACGATCACTGTATGTTGGTCATAATACTCAGAATGAAGCTGCTGCCCGTAGTCTAATAGATAGTCCTTCTGGTCAACTTCTACGCCCCCCACTGGATGACACAGAGTGATCTTACTTACTTACTTATCGTATGGGCAGTGGTTACCCTAGTGTCAGAGTTGTTCAAGCCGCCCAGTAGGCATCCGACATAGCTTAACGACTGTTGTCTAATGACTACAACCGGGACCGACAGCTTAACGTGCCCTCCGAAGGACGGAGACGCTCAGATATTAAACCACTTTGGCGGTCACCCATCTATGGACTGACCGCGACCCTAGTTGCTTAACCTAGCCGATCACTTACGGACCGTTGAGAGCATCAAGCTGTGAGCGCCTCACACATGGAGTGATGATATTCTGTATACCGTCGTCACTACACAGCAAACAACAATAATAACTCGTTTAAAGTTATTAGGTAATAGATAGTTATGATCGGAACTTAAAATCCGTGAGTCCGGTTTATGGGAGTCTAGACGTTAGTCTGTATTGCGTTCGACCAATGAAATCGCAGAAAATTGTCTTCTTATCACGCGATACAACGAATATTCCGTTAGTTCATTGGTCGAACGATATGATAATGAATCTTCATTACCATGCTAGCTCCGTTGCTGGTATTATAACACAATTTTTACATGCTGGTATTATAGGATAGTTTTTACTGCATACATTTAATAAACTCGGTGCTTGGTTTTTATTTTATAAGAACTAACTTTACTCGTAATCTTTAGTTAGCGAACTGTGAAAGAAGAAATCGATTCATACAGCAAGTATTTTCAAGCCAGATGGACAAACATATAAACGAGTTAGCTTACCGACTGCAGGGAGAAGGCAGTCCAAGATTCTCTCGCCTTAAGAGGAATAGTATACCAGAACAAGTGACAAGATTCGCAGGCAAAATGATGTGGATTGCACTGCTGCGTGACGTCTCTACTGAAGATACATTAACCAATGAGAATCTGATCCAGTACAAACAAGTTTATTTAATATAACTGGCCGTCCTGGCAGAGGTTATCCTGCCCTGAAAAAAGATGCCTGTAATTTTTTTATTGCAGCACCACATAAAAAGTCCAAAGAACTATCTTATGGCGCACTTAAACGCACATAAATACATTTTAACAGATATTTTAATAGACATGAAAATCGGGTGGAAAAACTAGACACAGAACAGGCAAATCAACAGACTAGGTTCTACATGCAGGAACTATAGAAGCTCCTTATCTGACAAACTGGTCATGAAATGCGAGGGCACATTTTAGTTTGATCCCCGCACAGAACATTTGTATGACGCATAAATGGTTGCCCAATCTAGGAAAGCTTTGTGTTTGTGTGTGTTTGTAGAAGGAGTTCTATTAACAGCTGTACCACAGAGAATACTGCAAATAACGGCGTGTATAAAACTTGATATTTTACAGAGGTGTATTGGATACGAAGCGAAGGCGCAGTGCGACGTGCGACTGGAAACGATTTCGTGGTCCGCTGCCCGCCACACACCGGTGACTAGAGACAATGCCAACCGGAGCACTGCCCTCGCGTCTCGCCGCACCGACACACAAACTTACCATTGTTTTTGATTAATCACGCATAAACGTTCGGATGATCCGCTTTGTCGTCAACACCGAGTAATTGAGAACGATTAATCGGAGTGAAACCTTGTGATAACTAGGTACCTACGTCTTACAGCAGTGAGCAATTATAAGGCACTCTGTGGCTACGTACGATTCGGGCTGAGTGAACATGAGAAGGGAATCGGAGATCTAAAGATAAATAATGCGACGGGGTGAGAGTGAGCCGTAGCTGTCTCAATAGCTCATTAAAACTGGAATACTTTGATATGTGTTGTTATCCGGTTTGAAAAGGGGTTTAAAGACGTTGCACGTCTTGCTTCCTTCACTTTGTATTTTATCCCGCTGTGCTATCTTTTCTAACTTTAGATTGGATCCGAGTTTCAGAATTATATTCTTGTTATGGTTGGTTTAAACAAACAAGGCTTCCTTTATGTGTGAATAAAATAGCATTACATTGTGAAAGAAGCTTGAAATAAATATCTTATTAAAACGAAACAATAAAAAATATTTTCTTCTTTCTTACTAATATACAAATTGTATTTTTGTAGTTCACAATTAAGTTAAGTTAGTTCTAATACAATATTTGAGTTACTTAATATAAAATCTCGTTAGTAATCGCCCCGAGCCGAAGTTCAAACCTCAAAGGAGATGTCCTTTGGCGTGGGTTGCTTAATTTGTTATATACAAGATGGCATGAACACTCCCTCTATTACCTATATTGTCCAGAAAAGCAGTGAAAGCCTCCGTTCAGTGGTACTGAAACTTAATTTAATAAATAAGAAAACTTTATTAAACCGAACTTGTTCGTCTACACATCACACAAATGATGTTCAGCCCTTAAATTAATGATGAGTATTAGGTACATTTGTAATATGTAAGAATTAATAATAATAATAATAGATTTATTTCTTCTCTCGCAAAGAAAATTGCAAAGAAAATGCCTTATTATCTAATTTAGGCATAACATTTAAAAACCGGCCAATGCGAGTCGGACTCGCCTATGAAGGGTTCCGT
Source organism: Pseudoips prasinana (assembly GCA_951640165.1). Classification (NCBI taxonomy): domain Eukaryota; kingdom Metazoa; phylum Arthropoda; class Insecta; order Lepidoptera; family Nolidae; genus Pseudoips; species Pseudoips prasinana. The sequence continues at coordinate 23,145,361 of OX621243.1, forward strand.
AGCAGCAAGTATTTCAGTTGATTAAATTAAAGGTAAATTGCAGTTAACGATTTATGACGTATTTAAATAGTGGCTGTGATATACGGACAGACAGACAGATAGACCGACATGACGAATCTATAAGGGTTCCATTTTTTGCCATTTGGCTACGGAACCCTAAAAAGGTGAGATCTGTGTGAGAGACTGGTATCCGTACTAGGTGGGAAACCTGTATGACAGATGACCAGCCTCTCCCATCTATAAACATGAAGGTGTTATGTTAAGTGTAGTCTGTCTGTAGATGAGGAAGTATATCAGCAATCGTGATGTGTGTGTGGGAGTGGATGTGAGTGTGTGTGTGTGTGTGTGTGTGTGTGTGTGTGTGTGTGTGTGTGTGTGTGTGTTATGTATTTTCCTTTTAGTATTTCTTATATAAAACCTTTGCAAGTCAGATATTAATTATGAATTTTGCGCTGGTATTACAAAGCACTACAATACCTACCGCTGTTAAAGAATATATCACACTAATATCATAAAAGCGAACGTTTGTGAGTGTGTATGTTTGTTATTTCACCACGTCTAAACGGCTGGAGCTATTTCAATATTATTTAGTATGGAGCTAGACGACACCCTAAATTAACACATAGGCTATAATTAATAAAGTTTAACGCGGGTAAAACCGCGGGGCACAGCTAGTAATATATGATAACGAAACTATTTGCTACTAGCTGGTCCCCACGGTTTTACCCGCATAAAAGTATATAAATTGTTATAATCCTGGGTGGGATCCGATGTGTTAATCCTGGGTGTCAGGTAACTCCATACCAAATTTTATTAAAATTGCTCCAGCCGTTTAGACGTGAAGAAGTAACAAACATACACACTCACACGCTCACAAACTCGCAAACTTTCCCCTTTATAATATTAGTGTGATGTGATGAATGGCTGATTTTCAAGAATGGCAACTAAGTGTGGTTACGCTATGTACTCATGGGTTCCGCGTCCTTGCACGGGATACCAGACTTCACATATGCTTGCATTGTACTGCGAATATTAGTGTGCCACACCCCGCTGACTATCGCGCTCTACATACAAAGCGGCCGTGTCAATGTTTTTTTTATTTTTTGTACCACCAATTACGCAAACAAAAATATGGCATAATGTAATAAAAACCAACAACGTAACTGATCCTTTGGGGCCACGCAACCGACAAGGGATAGTTCTTTGAAAGGTCACGGGGGTCGTCCAACAGCCGTAAAATCAATGGCGCTTGCAACAAAATTGGCATCTGATCAACGGTGGAGATATTACACGGTAATAATCTGAGACACAGGAACCATCCTAGTTCAGGTGTCAACCCACCATAGTATCTATTGTTGTGAAAATATGTATGTGTACCTTCTTCAATTTTTTTTATATATTTTATTACATGTGTGTTTAATAATGGAGCAGCAATCCGCCCTTATTCCACACGGCTAGATAGATGGAAAGCTATTTTTTTTCTTTATTGACTACATTTTACAAAAAACTTAATCATAATAATCATCATCATCCTGTGAGCCGAATAACGACCACTGCTGGACAAAGGCCTCCCTTAAAAACTTCCACAATGGATTTGTGTCGATCATTTGGTAGGAGATCCCATAATCACCACGCTAGTTGGACGGATTGGCGATTGAAGAATGAGTGTAATTCTAAACAGAGTGACGCTGCTGCCCGTCCCCTGGGGACCTATTCCCTCGGGTCAACTTCCCACCATGGGATGAAATGGGGTAGCGATATTCTTTGCCGTTAGCCACACGGCATAAATAGTTAATAATAAAATGTAATTGATAAATATATTATCTATAAGATTATTTTTTGGCTAATAATGAGTACTATCAACATATTTGTTATTACATTGTTTCACGTATCATTAATAGTTTCCACATTACACAACAAATATTAACTTTAATGGACAAAAATTTGATTCTCTGGGTTACATTATTAAAATTTTCAGAAGGTTCTTCAATGTTTACGAAGATAAATTACAGCTAAACGAATTTACAATACCAGTTAAATAGTTATTGGGTTAGCCAGAGCGCTTGACAGCGCAAGACTAAGAATTCTAATATTCTCGTAAGTATGCTTAAAGTCGCAAGTATTGTTTAAAAGAAATTTCAAATCAAATTATTAAACTTTTACCTACCTACGTCTCAAACCTTTTATCATGTTGTTATATATATTTGTGAGCCATAGACATACAAAAAGTACAAATATGAAATGTCAGTTCAAATCGAATGTAACCAAAATTCAATACAGTACAGTACAGTTTTTGCCTTATTTCGCTTTTAATTTGTAATGTATTGAAAGTCAATCAAAATGGCTATTCAAGTTTCAATAATATTCTCCATAGTAAGCTCTACAGTTTACGTGAAATATTAGAATAACCTTGTCTCACACTTTGGGTCTTACCGAGTAACCTCTAACACCAATAATTTAAATTCAAATGTATGTTAAACAAGTCTAAATGTATAAATGACTCTAAAGCGGATAAAAAGATTCCTAATTGTATAACTAATACTAAGTGTCTATTACAATGTATGCTGCGCTGCACCATAATTTGGTTTTTATGCTCTTAGAGGCCAATATCGCGTTTCAAAAACTGCCGCGACATATCAAATGTTCAAGAAAAACAAATGCGGTTTGTGAGATACTCATTCCGACTACTAAGTCAATTTTCAGAGCTATTGCAGTTAAATATTTCGTTTATTTTGAGTTAAATATTAAAGATGACATCCATACTAGAGAAACATTTCTCTTATTGTGGAAGATACCAAAACATGCACACAATATTCAACCACAGTCTTGTGCGAGGACAGTAGTCTAGGCATCAAAATAGTGTAGTATATGAAGATCTCTAGATAAATCTTCATTACAAAATATCCGAAATAAATTGCGCTTAAAGTAGGTTTATTTATGAAAATATTAATACCCTATTTATTTTTAACTATGTAATGTCTGAGTCCAAAATAAAGTTGCTAAGAAGAGTGTTTTTAGATCAATATGTGATACATACAATCATTAATCATCATCGGCCTGATATCGTCCACTAGAGGACATTGGCCTCTTGCAAAGGTCTCCACAATGTTGCCATTTACAAGGGTTTGCTGTAGTCACCGTGCTTGGCATGCGTAGTAGTTGGATGGTAGCTAGTACACAGGTGGTCCTGCTGCGCGACTACCTGGTGTATCACTTAGTCGCATTTTACGACGACCCCACGGGGAGCTGTGGGGTGGCCGTATTATTCTTTCAGGGCCGGGAACTACACGGCTAAAATAAAACCATTATCAAATCATAAATAACGGGCCCAGTACTACGCTGCATCAGCCGTCAATATCATTGCATTTGTACAGAAAGAATATGTACAGAAAGTGCTTTTTAATAGAAAATAATATCCGGTCACTATTATTTAGTTTAAAATATCAACCTTCAGTTTTTTTTCATGTCAATATATTTAATTCAAGCTACCTTATCATATAGAAAGTTATATTCTCGATTTATTGCGAGTTCAACTGATTATTTTCCTAAAGTAGCGGATAGTAGCGTGCAGTAGCACACGTGCAGTCCCACAACCAGGTTATTGAGATTACTATCAATCAATCGCATTATTATGCCCCCTGTTCATAATTACTTAGTTCCTATTATGTTAACACTCTAAACTGATAGCGATTTTAACGGCTACCTGAGTTGTAATAGGGGTAATCATGGTAATCATCAAGACACGAACAAGTGCAGCTGTCAGATAAGATAAGCCAATTAGCGCAGCTGTCAGTTTAAAAGCATCTTGCTACCTATCATCGCACGCAAACATATTTTCCATTTTATAGTAATAATATACAAAATGCTAAAACATAATCTTTCCAGTAATTCTCAACATAAATAGCGAAATTGTTTACTAAAGTTTACGTCAAACCAAATTGTCAACTGTCAAAACTATGCTACAGTGAAATAACCGTTTTTAAGCGTCTGTTACATAAGCGTGTAGGTTTGCCGGAGCATAACAAGTGCGGTCGACTTGTGATGGTTCGCCGACGCTTGATGACATCTTTAAAGTTGGAATCTTGTCTTGCAAATGGCCCTTCCTAGTTGGATCACTTTATCAAGAAGGTCGTTAATCTATATGAACTTTTAAGCAATAATAATATGAATTCTATGCGGGTTTTACGGTGACTGAACTTTATCTTATTTTTCTTCCTTTAACTATGTCGCATTGATATAGTTTTTTAGGGTTCCGTAGCCAATTGGCAAAAAACGGAACCCTTATAGATTCGTCATGTCTGTCTGTCCGTCCGTATGTCACAGCCACTTTTTTCAGAAACTATAATAGCTGTACTGTTGAAACTTGGTAAGTAGATGTATTCTGTGAACTGCATTAAGATTTTCACACAAAAATAGAAAAAGAACAATAATTTTGGAGGTTCCCCATACATAGAACTGAACTCATTTTTTTTTATCATCGCACTCATACATGTGGGGTTTCTATGGATAGGTCTTCAAAAATGATATTGAGGTATCTAATATCATTTTTTTCTAAACTGAATAGTTTGAGCGAGAGACACTTCCAAAGTGGTAAAATAAGAGAATGATAAAACTAAAAAAAAATATATGATGCACATTACCATATAAACTAACAACGAAAATTAGTTTGAATGAGATCTAGTAAGTAGTGTTTTTTTAATAAATCGTAAACCGCATTTTACCTTTCATTTAATCAACTGAAATACTTGCTAATACGGAACCCTTCATGGGCGAGTCCGACTCGCACTTGGCCGGTTTTTTTATTATTTGCTTTTACATTAGCTTCCACTGGTTAACCGGACCACATGATTCTTTTGCATCCTTGCCGTCCAAATTCCAATTCCTCTTGGCTCCTCCCCCGTAGGTGACAGCGTGATAATATGCCTATATGTTGACCCGACCGACCTCTTAGTAATATTTATGCAAAATTTGAAGTAAATCCATGAAGTACTTTTTGAGTTTAGCCCGGACCTAAACACAGACAAACAGGCAAAAATTCTAAAAAAATATATATTTGACTTCAATATATTCGTTTGCAGTTCACGCCCCAAGTACCTATCCTTTAAGAAAAATATTCAATGTAAAGTTTTGACTTTCCTACGACTTTATAATATGTAAAGATTTTTATGAATTTATTATAGCATTATATTGAAGTAAGTACTTAAATTAAAAGGGTGTAAGTTAGAAAAGTTTCATCAAGAATAATATTTTCCAGAAGTTTTCGTTGTTAATTTGTCAAATAATTATGAAAAAACAATTTAAATGAATATATACACGCCTTCTATTCAGAATACTTGACATCAACATTTTTTTAATGGTTTGGCAGTAATTATGCCATTAAAAAAAAGATTAAATTGAGGTTTAATTAATGAATGTGAATGTGCGTTTTTCGTATTACTTTCTGTTTTATATTTTAAGATTTATTTATATTATCATCATCATATCAGCCGAAAGACGTCCACAGCTGGACAAAGGCCTCCCCCAAAGATCTCCACAATTGCCGGTCTTGCGCTATTCGCATCCAGCAGTTTCCAGCAACCCGCACAAGATCATCGGTCCATCTTGTAGGGGGCCTGCCCACGCTGCGTCTTCCGGTTCTTGGTCGCCACTCGAGATCCTTTCTGCCCCAACGGCCGTCGGTTCTACGAGCTATGTGCCCCGCCCACTGCCACTTCAGTTTTGACATTCTTCGGGCTATGTCGGTGACTTTGGTTCGCCTGCGGATTTCGACATTTCTTATTCGATCCCGCAGGGAAACTCCGAGCATAGCCCTCTCCATTGCTCTTCGGGTAATAAGGCCCATAGTGAGCGACCACGTCTCTGTTCCGTAAGTCATCACTGGCAACACACACTGGTCAAAGACTTTCGACTTGAGACACTGTGGTATTTTGGACGAGAAGATGTTACGTAGATTCCCGAACGCTGCCTAGCCGAGTTGGATTCTACGATTGACCTCCTTCTCGAAGTTGGACCTACCTAGTTGGATGGTCTGTCCTAGGTAAATATAGTTCTCTACAACTTTGAGTGCAGAGTCGCCAACTTTCAATTGAGTGGGTGCAACATGGACGTTTGACATAATTTTCGTCTTATCCATGTTCATTTTCAGACCCACTGGTTGAGAGGCTCTGCTGAGGTCATCGAGCATTGCACCGAGGTCTTCCATGGTCTCAGCCATGATATATGTTTCGAGTTCTGGTCCTGTAGTCGCACTGACATTGTGGCGTTTTCATAGAAACACTTTATCACCTCGATATACCGGTAGTCGATTTGGCACCTTATGAGAGACCTCAGCACGGCCCATGTTTCGATAGAATCAAAGGCTTTCTCATAGTCCACAAACGCTAAACACAGTGGCTTGTTATACTTTTCGGTGTTCTATATAACTTGCCGCAGCGTATGTATGTGGTCTATGGTGCTAAAGCCTTTTCGGAAACCGGCTTGTTCGGGAGGCTGGAAGTCGTCAAACCTGCGCGCTAGACGGTTAGTAACGACTCTCGAAAACAATTTGTAAACATGGCTCAGCAGTGTGATGGGTCTAAAATTCTTCAATAGGGTTTTGTCGCCCTTTTTGAAGAAGAACACCACCACACTTCTGTGCCATGCTTGTGGCGTTTGTTTAAATTTATATTATATATTAAGATAATTCCAAGCACATTAACAAATACAGCATACGAAATTCGTGTAATGGTCCCGAACACCCGTATAAAAACACCTGACACATTCTATCTAAGAGTGTGTGCGTTCGAACGAATACTATAAACTCGGAAACCATTTAACCGATTTTGCAACCGTATCCAGTGAAGCGTGAGGCATTTATCACGGAAGGTAGTATATCTTTGCATGAAGATACGCACGGAGCCAAATAAAAACCAGCTTTGAAAATGGTTCACATATTTTTTAAGGTAAACATTGGTGACAACTAGCTGAAGAAATAATGTGTAAAGGATTTCGTACAGGAAATAACTTGTCAGGTTTATTGTAAAATACAGTATCTAGGGGTTATACCACCACTGTCCAAGTAATCTAGTTTAGTATTGCATTTAGAGGGCGAAACATGTATATCGTTATTTGTGTAATTGTTTTATAACAAAAGTATTAAATAACTTGTCATGTTTATTGAATAATGCAGTATTTGGTGGTTATACCACCACTGTCCAAGTAATCTAGTTTAGTATAGCATTTGGACGTGATGAACCACATGTATATTGTTATTTGTGTAATTGTTTTATAACAAAAGTATTTAATAACTTGTCATGTTTATTGCATAATGCAGTATTTGGTGGTTATAAAACTACTGTCCAAGTAATCTAGTTTAGTATTGCATTTGGAAGGCGAAACATGTTTATTGGTGATTGTGTAATTGTTTTGATAACAAAAGAACACCGCCACTCTTAAGTCGGATCGGTTAAAACCTTTAAGGGTGCTCTTAGGCGTGTGTCTCCTAGATAAACCTACAAGTTTTTAGGGGTGCCAGGGTGCCTTCTTGCAACTTGGTCGAGCTCCCGGTATAATTTAGGCAACAATTAAGTTGTTACCTAAATCATACTGAGAGCTCAAAAAGAGTAATTCAATAATATTTGCATAAGAAAACTAACGAAAGGACTAGGTTTCCTTTAAGACATATATTCTAATTATCTTAATTACCTATATATTTGTTTTGCTCAACTTAATTTCTACCTTTATATCTGACAAGTATAAGTTAATGTAAATACCCAAGTGCTTAATAAATTTCATTTCAGAGCTCTTGAAAATACTTTAGAAAGATGATGTAATAAATACTTTTGCATATTTGATGTAGATAGGTATTATCTACTCTAGTGATGTGATATATGTATCTTCAGATTAGAGGATTAAGCTAGCACAGGGGCGGATATACATATATTTTACTTTAGGTCCCAATTAATAGCTAAGTATCATTCTTAATGTAAAATGGACAGCAAAAGTAATTAGGGTGTTTGTTTCTTATTTTGGGCTCCTCAAAGCCGTTTTGCAGAGGACAGAAGGCGCAGTGTAGGCTTGACAAATCTCACTAGCTAGCGTTGATTATTGCCAAGGCGCCGCGCGCCGCGCGCCGTCTGATCTATCTATCGATTTGTCGCAGGGCTATTTTATCTTGTTAAAAATTATTTGCGACAACCATTTATAGGTATAAAACGTCTTTAAATTAGATATGCTGAGACAAAAAAGAAAATTAAAAATTCAGGCATTTAGACTTCCTTACACAGAGTTGAAACTATGGAAGATAGAAACACAAAATTTTACGACAGTAGGTAACAAAGTCGACAAACAATAAGACAGGGGGTGGACATTTGTGTTGTTATACTTGCACTTGAAAGCCAGGAACACAACATTTTGACAATGTTCCTCTTCTCGTACAAAAGAAACAAGTCGATAATAATAAAGGAATTTTTAAAACATATCATATATACATATATATATAGAATGGAAAGTTTAAAGAAACCTTGAAGTTGCAAAACTTCACGATGTGATTTTGATGAAGTACTTTAAATCTATTATAATATTTTGGTGGTAGTGAAATAAGTATTCATTTGACAAAAACGCGGTATATTATATATTTTATGAACCTTAACTAAACATAACTAAAGCGTTTAATAAAAATTTACAGTTGGGAGACACTTGCCTTTCACTCCGCAGGTTGGATTGCCACCCCGGACAGATATTTGTGTGCATAGACATGTCAGATTGTCCTGAGTCTGGGTGTAATTATCTATAGCAGTATGTATTAAATATAAACATAATAAATGTATTTAAAAGCAAAATATTACCTGTGGTATATGCCTTATTTGGTTTCCGTAGTACAAGCTCTGCTTAGTTTCTGTTCTTTATTGGATTATTAATAGTATTATTCTATGTATATAGTATAATAATACTAATATCCTCGGACATTATTCACACACGGCCATCGAGTATTTACTGCTTTGGAACAAATTTACCTATATATGTATAGTGCCTTACAGTGCCTTAACCTACCACCAATTTAGTTATAATAAATTACGTGCCAAAACTTCACCGATTCAGAACACAAGAAAGTAAGCAACACCTACATCAAAAGCTATATTCAAAATGGCTTTATAATAAATCACTAAACAACACTCGTTCCCTTAATGTATTCAAATCCATAAAGGTGGTGTCTATTATCCTTAGCTTACCTTAAGAGCCGTTGCTGGAAACTTTGATTACTCGGCGAAATTGAGCGATGAACGATATTAAATTGTCATTAGAAAAGCATCCAGTCAATGAGTCATTAAGTTCTGTAATGAGTGATTTACGTTAACTAGAGTGTGGTGCTGTGGTGTGACATGAGTCAGGGGGTGAGGAATCGGGGCAGCCGAACTGATCATAGATAATAAGAGACCTAACAGACGAGAAACTAGCTGTGAAGAAGAAAGATGGAAAGAAGTAAGACTTTCAGGGGTTTTTCATGACACGAATGTATGAGTGGATCGTCAAGTTGAAATTTAAAATCTAGTTATTTCTTGCGTCCTATCGATGCACAAATGTGTAGACAACATGGTAGTTTGCTGACTTGACGAATGAGTGTTTATAATTAAATGTCCATGCTAGTCAGGACACGTCTTACTCACGTTTCAGCATTATCTGATCACTTTTTACTCCTTTTCTGACAGAAAGTAAGTGAATTGCCTCGAATAAAATTAGATGTGTTCAAGAAAAACGCCTACTGTATGGCTATTAAATTATATAACCATGTGCCAAAAGACATTAAGAAATTGACATACATACAATTTAGAAATAAACTATTTGACTTCTGAATTAAAAATATTATAATACTAGAGAATAGTTAGAAGACAGGACATTTCAAATATAATATTAATAATGTAAATGTTTTATTGCTATGTGTTACTGTATTGTTTCTAAATTTGCACGCCTTAAGCGGCAGAATGTGTTGGACTACCTGCTATTGTAACCACATTCTAGCAAATAAATGATTGATTGAAACCATGATCCTAGTATATTTTATAGGAAAAATAAATAATCATCATCATCAGCCTGCAGACTGCTGGACATAGGCCTCCCCCCAAAGTTATCTATAATGTTGCTATTTAGAGGGGTTCGCCTTAGTTACCGCTACTACCTAACTGCGGTCACCAAATAAGTAATATAAATACCTGAAATAACTTAAATAGTAGTTATGATTTTAATCTAAATAGTTTACATATACAAATTCTTAGAGATCTCAAGGCATAATAGCTCAATTTAAATCAAATAGACATATTTTATGCTCAATAAAAATCATAGTTTGTGTATCAGCAAAATGCGCTATAAAAAGTTTGATGATTAGGTGCGCATCGACTGGAAAATTGCAATATCTTCAATGCGATGTGTCTGGCTACTGTCAGGTTTGCTTAATTCAAACATGATACTTCGATTAGATACTTCGATTATGAATTTAAAACATTAGCTCAACTTAGCTATTTTTCTCGTGTAAAATTTGAGAAAAAATATAGAGGACGTTAATTTGGTAGTTATTATACTTTAGCTACGAGTGTAATTCAGATGAATTGACTAATTTTAAAACTTTTCACTTGCTTTGTACAGAGTAGCACTACATACTTGCATCGCAAATGCGTAATTTAAATATGAACATGGATTATTCAATATTGAATATGGATTTGCTGTGTGGGTAATGGCATAAAATATCGCTACCCTATTTCATACCGCGTAGAAGTCGTCCCGAGGTAATAACTATCGAAGAGAACAGCAGCAGCGTCTCTCTGTGTTCTGTGGCCATCATACTGCGTTCGCCAACCCAAGCGTAGTGATTATGGCATAACCCTCCAAATGATAGACACAATTCTTTTGTAAATATCTTTTGGGGAGCCCGTTGTCCAGCAGTGGACGTCATTCAGCAGAAATGATGATGGATTCATTTAGATTAGAATATATTTTAACGTTTTTTGGAATTCTATTTCCAGGCTTTATATTATTTGACAACCACATATTCTCAATCATGCTTAGATACAATAGGTGGTGTTCAAACCATATAAATACAGCCCAGGCTTTGTGCTTATCTCACGTGAAAAGGGTACCATGGTGTCAGATATGCTTAAACGTTCTGGGCGGCTTAAAATATTCTGAGGTAACTGGTAACTAAGTAGAACTAAGTTCTATCAATATGATTTTGACTCAAAACTGGGAACGAAAACTTAACGTGCGTTCTGAATTATTTTACTTTAATAGCAGACAGTGACAGATTAGCTATTTATAAATGGTAGTGTACATCTATAGAAACGAGCTTAAGTCTAAGATTTCCTCCATCACCCCTCATCATCATCATCATATCAGCCGAAAGACGTACACTGCTGGACAAAGGCCTCCCCAAAGATCGCCACAATTGCCGGTCTTGCGCTATTCGCATCCAGCAGTTTCCAGTGTCAAGCTTTACTTCGTTTGAGAGGATCTGCCATAATCGCCACGCTTGGCAAACGGGTTGGCGGTCGCAGTAAGGTAGACACTGGTACTCAGGAGAACGCTGCTGCCCATTTTCTGGTATATATTCCCTCGGGCCGACTTCTACGTCCCCCCACGGGATAAGAGAAATAACTCTAAACCCACTTAAAGCCTATCTCTGCCATTGGTTTGAGAGCACTGTGATATTGTTACAGATAGCAACGAATTCTAAGACAGGTGGTGCACATTATGAGTGTTCTTTCATCATAGTAAATCCTAGATATGGAGAATAAATAATAATAATAATAAGAAGTATTTATTCTCTCCTCACAAGATGAACGTTACAATAATATGTAGATCTTATTTAGTTCAACTTTGTGTGGGACTGGTGCCTGATTTAGGTTTTTAACGAAACCTTTATTACAGGTCACCAGGACCCTCCCACTATATAAAGTTGTAGTAGAATAGTTAGGATAACAATAAGGGGAACTGTAATACTGTTTGATAAAACTGAATACTGTGACCGGGTGGTGCCGCGAAGTGATGTATGCCCTCTACGTTATACGATTAATAGCTCGCGTCGCACGGAACTGACTCTGAGCAACCTGTTATAAGAGTGCTTTCAGCCGTGAAGTTCAACTACACGGCCCCGTTACCGAAATTGACGCTTTTACTTTACGTGTGTCGCTAATGTAGGTATACGGGCCAGACTCAATTTATTTAAATAACCTTGCACTAAAGCAGACACTTTAGCGTGCCGCTGACGTAATAAAATTTCACTTCTAAGCTTTTCCTTTCGGACGTTAAAATGTAGGTACTTCATTTAATTTTGATGAGAGTATTAAAATAATGGAAGGTTACTGGCGATAACATAATTTTGGAATGACTTATGTTTATGTATTCACTAGATATATTATTAACATGAGTTTCTTTCTATTGGTTTTTAAAGTGAAGTAGGTATACTTACTGTCATCGTTACGTCAGCTGAAAGACGTTCACTGCTGAAGGCACTCATGGCCGGACGCTTACACCAGTCCGTAAGGAGTGGTGAAGTTAAGCAACTAGACTCCGGTCAGTCCATAGATGGGTGACCGATTTATTTTCTGAGCGTCTCTGTGCGTCGGAGGGCACGTTAAGCTATGGGTCCCGGTTTTAACCATTTGGCAACATTCGTTAAGCCATGTCAGAAGCCTAATGGGTGGCTTGAACAATTCTGACACTAGTGTATCTACTGCCCATACGATAAATTCAAATACTTTATTTCTGACACGAGTCCATAGCGTTAGTAGAAACAAGATAATTTAATAAATAGTGTTAGTTATAAAACTGCCTACAATAGAACTGTTGTGGATCCTTATCCAGTGACTCAGCAGAGGGACGTCCCACCGATTTGAGAAGACGGTAAGGAGACTATTAGTGGTTGTGTGCAGTCGGCCTACCATTGTGGCGGTCCTCTTCTTATTATGGCGTAGAAATCAGTGTGCGCCTCCGCAAATATACCGGACACACTACAGTGCCACGACAACCCCAACAGGGCCAACAGTATCCTGAACGCCTTGTTATCTTGAAGGCGCAGATCGCTGTATGTCCTCTGTGTATAACGAGTCCAAAGACTACATGTGTAGAAAGATAAATAAGAAAATTATGCTCAATAAAAATCATAGTTTGTGTATCAGCAAAATGCGCTATAAATCTAGACCTGGATAACCGGGCTTGGCTCCAAGCTACTTTACCTGTACGTTTGGGTGGGCTCGGTATCCGCAAAATTTCTAGTGTAAGCCTTCCAGCTTTCTTGTCTTCGGTCCACAGTACTGAAGAATTGACTCGGAAAATTCTTAATCCTACACGGGTCAGTTCAGAAGTGATGTGCCTCACTGATGCCTTGAATGCTTGGAGGGCTACCTGTCCGAGTTCAGATCTACCCACCAACCCTGCTTCTCAGAGACAATGGGACCAGCCGCTCTGCAACCTTGAACGCAATGGTCTCCTCAACACATTCACAAATTCAGCAGAGCGCGCTCGCTTATTAGCTCTGGGTGAGTGGGAATCGGGGCTCTGGTTGCAGGCATTACCTTCACCCAACTTAGGTACTTTATTGGACGACTGCACGTTTAGGGTCGCAACTTGCCTTCGTTTGGGTGTCCGTTTTGTGGCTCCGCATCAGTGTCGTTGTGGCGAAGCCGTCGATCGTCTTGGATACCATGGTCTTTCGTGTAGTAGGAGCGCTGGTAGAATTTCGCGGCACGCTAGTATTAATGACATTGTTCGTAGAGCCCTTTCCATCGCCGGCGTACCTGCCATACTGGAACCAAATGGCTTGGCACGTGACGATGGAAAGCGACCAGACGGTATGTCATTGCTGCCATGGAAGATGGGAAGGCATCTGGTGTGGGACGCAACATGCGTGGATACCCTGGCACCATCCCACCTTCCTCAAACCTCGAATTCTGCGGGCGCTGCTGCTACATCTGCAGAGAACCTCAAGCGGCGTAAGTACTCCCGCCTAATCGGCAGTTACGTTTTTGAGCCATTTGGGGTTGAAACACTAGGACCATGGGGTCCAGGTGCTCGTTCACTCTTCAAGAGCATCTCTAAAAAATTGATCGACGCCACACGTGACCAGAGGGCTGGTCTATTTTTTGCACAGAGAATAAGTATTGCCATACAACGTGGCAATGCTGCCAGCCTTCTGGGCACGATACCCTTTGATGCCGATGCGGAGCGCTTAATGGATTGCCTTTAGTTAGTTTATTTTAGTTTAGTTTATAGCTTTATAGTTAAAAATTCTTATTAAATAAATTTCTTCTTATAAGTAATAATTGAATTTAATAAGAAAATTAGCTGGACAAACATATCTCCAAAGATTTTCAGAATTGCCACTATTGCGCTGCTATCCAGCGGCTTATGCCGACCCTCACAAAATCATCAGTCCACCTTGGGGGGGACCTGCCCACGCTGTGTCTCTGTTTCGTGGGCGCCACTTTCTGCCTAAGCAACCTAAGGTTCTACAAGCTATAGGTATGTCCTGCCCAATTAATACAGCCGTATTTATTCAAGTCTAAGTGAGTATATTTGTGATAAAAACAATAATTAGAGTACACATTTAATATTTAATTATAACGAATAAAAGTTCCTGTGCAAACTCTAGTTTCTTTTCTAATCCCCTGACCCACCGCTCACCTCAACTGGTGTCAGAAGTGGAATTGGAAAGATGCCTCTGGTGACAAGGAACGAGAAAGGAGAAACTACGAGGGCAGCAGCAGCAATGGAGGAGCATCACCAGGACGCCAGTGCCAGTACATTGGCTAGCAACGCGGGGACACAACAGACCGCGGCTGTCGGCTGTATGAGCACGCTGCTACATCAAATGACAGCTATGATGCAGGAGCAATTGCACCGCCAGGAGGAACAAGTGCTATTTCAGTCAATTGCAGTCCGCTATTTTACAAACCAATTGTACGGTCCTTAAGGATGAAGTGGTTGCCGTATCCTATGATACTTGTATAGCGTGGCATAAATGATAATAGTTTTATATATGTATGTGAAGCTGTGTGTTCATTAACTGTACAACAATAATTATCGTTGTTATAAAATTATACGATCTATGAGAGGTATTTGCCAATATCACAATTGATACCCATTACAATATTGAATTGAATATATGATGCATAAACTTTCATTTGACCTCATTACGCAGGAATTTACCGACAAAATTCCGACAGGAACCGAACGAAACAGATTCATTGTAAGATAACATAATTGATACCGTATGAATAATTTCACGTTATATAATAATATTATACAGCTATAATCATATCAACCGAAAAACGCCCACTGCTGGACAAAGGCCTCCCCCAAAGATCTTCACAATTGCCGCTCTAGCACCATCCGCATCCAGCGATTTCCTGCGACCAGGTCCGGTCCATTTTGTAGGGGTCCTGCCCACGCTGCATCTTCCGGTTCGTGATCGTCACTCAAGAACCTTTCTGCCCCAGCGGCCGTTGCGTCGTCTTTACGAGCTATGTCATATGTGCCCTGCCCACTGCACCGTCAGCTTGTCAATTCTTCAGGCTATGTCGGTTACTTTGCCTGCGGATCTCTGAATTTCTGATTCGATCTCACTGGGAAAGGGAAGCCGCATGATAAGGCGACCACGTCTCTGTTCCGTAAGTCATCACTGGCAACACACACTGGTCGAAGACTTTCGACTTGAGACACTACGGTATTTGGTTAAACAGCTAAAACAAATGATTATATTCATTCCATCATCATCAACTTCTCAGCCAACAGATAAGATAAGTATTCTTTATTACACACAAATTGCAGAGAAGATATAGAAGACATAGAAAGTAAATTGTAGTACAGGCGTCTTATCGCAGTCAGCGATCTCTTCCAGACAACCTTTACATGGACAAGAAGCAGATAATAGGAAGACAACAAGATAAGGGTAGCGCAAGGTGAAAAAATTTAAGTAAGAATTTAAATACTTGTAACTTAATAATGGCATTTACTTAATAGGAATACTGCACTCGAGAGCAATTAATCCGGGTAACCTAATGTGACTGCACGTGTGGTGAAGCTAAGACAGTCGCCTCGCCGCTTCGTGTCCCGGGGTCGAAACCCGCGCCGGACAACTATTTGTGTGGCCCATAAATAGTGGTTCTGAGTCTGGATGTAATTTGTCTCCGTCTAATTATATGTTTGTAAAGTACCTCGCGCTGTCTTTAAAAAAAATCTATAAATTTCGGAAACTAAGACTAGACAATATAATATCCGTTAAATGAGATACTGAAAGAAATCAAATTTATAAGTCACTTAAATAATTTTCTTGTAAATATATACGGGCCAAAAAACGTGAATAGAAAACTACCAAAACAAAACAGTGTAATTTTAGAAAAAGATAAATTAGTACATCATATCTAAAATAAGCAAAATTTCCGTAATAAAGAAATGCACTACTCATGAAAAGCAATTAAAAATCATTTCACTTTTAGGAGATACTTTGCGTCTTTTTTGTTTCGAGGAAATGGTAATAAATGTAGACAAAAACGCGTAATGTTAATAATTACATGAATTTAGATGGTTTCATAAAATTTTCGTGGTAAATAACATTTCCTCAAAGGTTTTCCCTTCAAATGTTTCTTTAATTTGCGGCTTCCTTATTTTTTATACGATTTTTTTTAAATATTTGTTTTTATTTTCGCTTTTAGGTCTTTTTATGATAGTAAAATTATATTATTACTAAACACTCAACAAGGAGCAATATTTGTTTATAAATATTAGGGTATTTTTATACTAAAACTAGCTCTGTCCCGCGGTTTTACTCGCGTTAAACTTAATAAATTATAGCTTATGTTTTAATCTAGGGTGTCAGCTAACTCCATACCAAATTTTATTAAAATTGCTTCAGCCGTTTAAACGTAAGAAACATATACACTTACAAACTTTCGCCTTTATAATAATAGTGTGATAACTACATAGTCTACACAGGATTATTAACAAAGGGTTTAGTCCGAAACGATTTCAATATTCAAAGATATAATTACCTGCTTGGTTCTTTTGTAGGTTTATGTCTAAAATGATAATAATTGAAATCGTAATGATCAATGTGCAAAAAAATGAGTTGAATGAAGTGAATTTGTGTATTAAATACATCGCGGCTGTTCGGTTTGAGAGAAGTCTTCATATTGCGATGTCATCATCGGATCGCTACAGCTTTAAACTTCCGTTCCGGTGAAATCTTATTTTAGATTTTATCGCTACTGAGACAAATTTTGTTCACATATTTTTTACCGAATGCACGGTGAATTATTCCGGTGAAGGCGGCGGCGCTGCGTGTCGTGTGATTCCGTCGTATCGTCGCCGCGTCGCTCATTATCGCCGATGGTTTTACACAGAATAGAGCTACTGGCTTTGCAGACCACAGTAGTTCATCTACCGTGATGATTTTCTGGTCGAATGTTGGATATTTGACGGGCCAGTTGGCGTAGTTGGTAAATGCTTGCCTTTCACGCAGCAGATCGTGGGTTCGATGACCACCCAGGACAGTTATTTGTGTGTATGAACGTGCATTGTCCTGTGTCTGGGTGTAATCTATATCTATATACCAATAATAAAATAGTAGGAAAGTCAAAACTGTACATTGAATATTTTTTAAAAAGGATACTGCGGCGTGATCTACAATCGATATCGAAGCCAAATATATAGCTTTTAGGAATTTTGTCTGTTTGTATGTATGTCCGGGCTAAACTCATAAAGTACTGCATAGAGTTACTTCAAATTTTGCGTGAATATTACTAAGAGGTCGGGTCAACATATAGGCTACATATGATCACGCTACCACTTACGGGGCAGCAGCTATAATAATTTATAAAATTTAACGTGGGTAAAACAGCGGGGCACAGCTAGTTATCTATATAAGTATGTATTTACAGAAGAAAAGTAGTATATTTAATATACCAGTTATCTGGTTTCCATAGTACAAGCTCTGCTTATTTTGGGATCAGATGGCCGTGTGTAAATACTGTCCCAGGATTATTATGTATGTTTAAAAATAGCTATCAGTTTGTCATAAAATAGACAAGTAATCAAATGAGAAGAGAAGCGCACACGACTGTAGAAAGTTCGCGTGCAAGACAAGCAGCTGTTCATTTTTTTCTTGGTATAATAATAATAAATATGTTTATTTTCCTTTCACAAATAAGAACTTAAGGCTAGATTATAATTACACTTGTAGGTCCTATTTTAATTTGTGAAGGACTGGTGCATGAAATAGGTTGCAAAAACCTGTGCCACAGGTCACCAGGAATGGAGTTCTGGAGCTATCAACTTCTTGATTCCGAACTACTGAGTACCTATTTTAGATCAGGTAATTGAATAAGGGACCTCGTAATCTACATTTGTATATAATATAGCTGCACTAGTAAACTATTTATTTATCTTACAGTGTTATCAACATAATATCTTAATATCCTGTTTCCATAACATTCCCATTCACACGTTGGTAGAATTTATTATACCACCATCATACATAAAAATAATTATATGATGTTACTAATGTGAACAAAACCGTATTACAAGAAAATTAGTAATTGGTAGTCAGTGATAGTTTCCCAAAAGGTTGCAGACATCTTACTGAAGATATATTATTCTGTGGTTGCCGGACGCGCTCAGCCGTGCTACCATTACAATCGAATTCTACTTGACGACTCGTGATTCACGACCGAAATCCCACTGCGTATGATTCGATAATACTTGCTTCAGATTTATATTTTAAATTACTAGGTAGGTACGTATTTTTGGAAGATTTTTGTAATGTTTAATAAGGTGGTCTCGATGAAAACCTACGCACAAGAACAACTTTTGTACCAAGTTCACAAACATACATACTTTTTGATAAGGCAGGGGGAATGTCGAACTCACACCGACAAAACCTAACCTGGGGCTCTACCGGCTAAGTCGTCGAACATCGATTTCGTAAATGGCGTTCAAATAAATAAAGGTTTAAGTCTACGGCAGGGGATCTCCTGCCGTAGACTTCACTGTCCCCTGATGGGAAGAGCCCCAGAACAGCGGGTATGCTGCTCCGGTGCTCTCCTTTTGTGCCATGTCCCATATGGTCGGGCGGGACACGTACCCTGGGAGAGCTCTGGATTGGCCTCCCCTATACATATACCTCGCAGACTTGGTAATAAGCTGTGCCGCAGCCTATGATGCTTACAAAATACACTTGACGTCCCTTCCCTTCACTTAAATGAGCCCTAGCGAGCTTTCTCACAAGCAAGACCACACCATTAGCATAATAATACCATTACCTGCAGCGAATCTAGTCGAGATATCTGCTTATAGAGCGAAATCCCCTTTGCATTGCTTAACATGCTAAAAATAAATAGTTTGGTACGTGTAGTTTACGTTTCACATGTAGTTTTAACTAATAAGTTAACAACGTTTATTTAAAAAGTATGCTCGTGGCTAGAATCGCTGCATGGGAATGAAAGGGAATAATAATATGAGACACACACGGCCATCTGTTCCCAAACTAATCAGAGCTTTTTCTCGTATAAATACATACCTACTTCTGTAGTACCATAATCAACCATAGATAATTTACCACCATTTAGATAACCAACCGGCCCAGCTTTACAAAGTTAAATGGTAAATACCCCATTTCTTAAAAATAAACAAATTTTGCTTACGTCACGTTATGCTTTATTTTTTACATTAATATGGAATTTTCCCATGCAAATGATTTGGATAGTCAAATTAAATAAACCCATACCATTTGCAATTGCTCATAAACTATACAGTTGCAAACTTAATCTCAATGTCATTGGAATAGGTTTCCAAACAGCCATGGCGATTTTCCTCCTAAACTAGCAATTATAAGCGAGTTTCAATTGGAGCGGTAGAAACATTCGATTTGGTAACCCACTGCAATTTCCGCCCAACATAATCTAAAATCAAAACACCGCTCAAGTGTATGTCGCACTGAATTTTACTAGGGTTCCGTTTATAATTAAATATAGCACATAATAAGTAAGCTAAACGGACAAACAAACACTTACTTACAAATTCTCACACACCCACACATATATATAAATATATATATATATATATATATATATATATATATATATATATATATATATATATATATATATATATATATATATATTAAAATACCTACTCGCGAAAAACATCTATTGTTCTGGTCATTTACAAACTAAAATATAAGAACAGACGCCAGCACATACAGCTACCCCAATCTGTCAAATTTCTTAGTAGCTTTGGGTAGCTTGGCATTGGGTAGTAATTTTGTTTATACCACTGAGTAAAAAAATATTAAAAAGTGAAAGTAAAACTTTTTAAATTTTTTTCTGGAATAAATTCCTTTCATGGGCTATAATCTCGTGATAGAGAGAGCAATAAAAACACTTATAGAGAATGTCAGTGTAGCTTCATTTTGCCTTTTAATATGGACCCCTAAAAATAAGCATTTATATGCGAGGGGTATTTCGAACATTCGTAGATGGTAAAGTTCTTTACAGTTATTAAACTAAACTAAAGCACGAAAGTTTAATTTCGCAACTAATAGAATCGTGATTCTCTCCACGAAAAATAAAATCTTTAAAGAAATACGATTCGATTTTTTAGTGCCCCGTCCACGAGTT
This sequence comes from Pseudoips prasinana, assembly GCA_951640165.1. Lineage (NCBI taxonomy): Eukaryota > Metazoa > Arthropoda > Insecta > Lepidoptera > Nolidae > Pseudoips > Pseudoips prasinana. The sequence goes on from OX621243.1 coordinate 23,166,000, forward strand.
TTCTCGTTACTAACTCGACAAAGTATATTTTATCTTCATGCTATGAATAAAGATATATATATTACTTAATGGACACCATGAACTACAACTTTCTTAGTCTATTCTTTATCGTATGGGTAGTGGTTACCCTGGTGACTTAGTTGTTCAAGCCGCCGCTAAGTAGGCCTCTGACATGGCTTATCGACTGTTGTCATATGACAACAACCGGGACCGACAGCTTAACGTGCCTCCGCGCTAGTCTATGGACAGCATGAACTATAACTTTGCTAGTCTACTTTTCCTTATAAAGTACTGTAATATAACACAAGTATTTTTAAAATTTTCGTATTCGATTCAAAATCTCAAACTCTATCGAATATTACAATTCTCAAATGTATGCGACGTTTCAGTCGTAATTTATTTAAGAATTTCAAAATTTCTAATACCCTATCTTAAAATAAACGAATTTTCAAAACCTTCTTATATTAATAATACAATTTCCACTACGACGATGCGTGTAGAGCATGCGTGGCACTCTATCTGCCACTCAATAAATCGATCAATTAATTTATTCCCATAACAGGGTATGAAGGTGGTATATCTATTTGCGTGCCTCATAAATACTTGAGTCTTCAGTGTGGTTTGTATTCGTGAATTGCATGTGTGTGAAGGCCCCGTGATACTGGCATTATTTCTAAAAATTACAATTCACACCTCTTTACTAACATTATAAATGGAAAGTAACTATGTCTGTTTGTCGCGCTTTCACGGTAAAACTACTGAACCTATTTAAATTTAATTTGGTACACAGATAGTCTAGAACCTAAGAAAGGACATAGGCTACTTTTTAATGCGAAGGAAGGTTGTAAGGGGTTGAAAGGGAGGGATGAAAAGTTATATAAGCATGGAAGTATCGTCATTTTTAGAGCTGGAAGCTTGAAACATTTTTCTAGGCTTTTGATTGGATATATAGCAGCGTAGCATAGCGCGGCGTAGGTGGGGAAATATGCCCAAGTGTGCTTACCCGAACGGGCAGACAAGTGAGGGTAGACGACTGTGCCACACGCATGCGAATACTGATTTCCGAATACTACCCAAAGACACTGTTCCATGCGGACGAAGTCGCGAGAACAGCTCGTTAAAATAATAAAAAAAAAAATCTCGAAGTAATCGTTTTGTCACATAAAAGATCTTAAGAGCGCAATGATTTATTAAAACTAAAGTAAAATCCAGAAAATCATTTACAAGCATTTTCTAGGTTATGTTTTTGTGGTTCCAATAACATAATGAGTCCTTGGCCAGTCAAATGTGTAAGAAAGTCAAGGCTCACCACCTCCGTACAATTGTATACACAGACACCAGCACATCAAGCTACCCCAATCTATCAAATTTCCCCAACTGAAAGTGAACCTTATGCTTTTGTGATAAAGTTGAAATCTATAAACGAAATTTGACAGATTGGGGTAGCTGGATGTGCTGGCGGCTGTACATATATTTACTAAGAATTATACGTAGGTATTAAAGCACATATTATTACGAGTTTATCAAAGATCTAAAACGTATGTTTGTGCTCGTAAGTTATACTTTAATACGGGTTACTTTGAAATGAAATTGAAGTAACAATTTCAAAAGTACGTGGTATTTTTTAGTAATTTTATTGTATAATGGGACGGAACGGTTTCAATACGGTCTTCTGTTGAAAAAACAATTAAAAGAAATCTTGATGGCCGTCAAATTTTGTATAAGATAAACGCGAACACGATAAGGATATCCTATAATCTTGTTACATCTTTATGTCCATTTCCTCGGTTTTTTTTCAGTGCAGCGATCTGTGACAGAGGCGCCTTTGTTCTGAAGGCATGAAAAGCACTTCAGTGCCAACAACCGCACCATTCCCAATTTTCTTCAAATATCTAAAAGTGCAATCGTAGCTATGTTATTGCGACTGAGTCATGCGTAATTTAGCAATGATATCCAACCATTGCCCTGATGGTATACTCTCTAAGGCAATCCTGTTAAATTGACAGTTTATTGTATGTAGGATCCCATGTAAAAAGGGCATAACAAACCTATTGCTATCAGTCTTCCGTCTGTTAATATATCATGGGATCCGTGAAGTTAGAATCTATTACAGATATGAAACTTGAGAATTTTGTGTAACTTTGTTATAGGATCAGATAGAGAATAACTACAGATGTACCATATTCAAATTCAAATAAATAATATATTTTAACAACGAAACACTGAAAATATCAATATATAATATGTAATTAAATTTTAAGTTTCATATTGTTATTTGCAATGCAAAGCGTAGATCTAATCTCAAAAATCGGAAATTATAAATTTTAGGTCCGGCGACGTCCGGCGAGTCAAGACTCGCCGGACATCGCCGGAGGCGGATTAAACGAAAATTGTTAGGGTTTAGGGAAAGATGGTTAGGGTGCTGGTTCAAGAACCAGCACCCTAACCTATCCGGGATAAGCGCTCTGCGTTAACCTATGAAGGATATACACTGGACGGTCAAATTTATGTTTTTATTTATCAGCTTATATTTTAATTGACAGGCTGTGTCTATTGACTATGTGTCTATGAACTATTATTTAAGAGGTCATACAATGTGCCGACAACACTTTAAGGCGATGCCTAACTCACAAGTGGCCATATTCAAGTATGCATATTAAAAGGCAACACCAAATTCAAAAATCGTATCGGGATGAAGAATAGTGACAGCACGTGTGGCGTAGCAGCTAAGACAGTCGCCTCGCCGCTTCGTGTCGCGGGTTCAAGTCCCGCGCCGCATTACTATTTGTGTAAATAATAAATGGTTGTTCTGAGTAAGAGAGCAAGATGTAATTTGTGTCCGTCTATTATATGTTTGTAAAGTACCCGGCAACACAGAGATTAGATTACCTAGCGCGGACGTTGTCTTTTTTAACAAAAAAAAACTATCCAAAAGCGTTGAAACGTTTGAGACATTGAATAAAGTCATTAATTGCGAGTAAAATATTCATCATTTGATGTGATTTTCCATAAAATTCACGCTTGTCACGTTATGTCTTAATTATCTTTTTAGATGACTGTTTCTTTTTTTGGTAATTTATTTTGTGTCAAGGGAAGTAGTTTTTTTTTGTTTTAAAAAAAAGACAACCCCCGCACTACGGAATGTACTCCCTGTATCGTGGGGTATTTTACAAATATATAATAGACGGACACAATTTATATCCAGATTCAGAACAACTATTTATTGGTCTTTACACCCAAAAATTAGGCAGTAAATTGGAAAACTACAAACTTTGTGCGATATCTAAGTAATTATAGACTAGCTAAATCAAATCAAAGTTTTGATTTGATTTAGATTTTACTTAACCTTTATACTTTAATCTTGACAGCGACGTTATTACGTAAGCATTAAGGATGGTTATCGTAGTACAGGTGTATACACAGACATCCCGTTGGTACTACCTACCTATGTAAATAATAGAACATTTCAATACTTTAGCGTGATCCATAATTATTGATATCGATTCACCAACAGTAAACTAGGAAGTAGTTTGCTAAAGAAGCTTTAAAAACGAATTTTCAATAATTATTCATAGATTGCTGCTAATTACAAAAGTATTAAAAAAATAAATATAATTAGGACAATTAACACGCTGCCATCTGCATTAATTTATGTATGACGGTCACTGTAGCTTAGTGGGTAGTGCTCCTGCGTACGAAGCTGGTGGTCCTGGGTTCGAATCCCGGTAAGTGCAAATATTTGTGTGATGAGCACGAATATTTGTTTCTGAGTCATTGATGTTTTCTATGTATTTAAGTATTTATCTAACTATATAAGTATGTATATCGTCGCCTGGTACCCATAATACAAGCTTTGTTTAGTTTGGGGCTAGGAAGATCTGTGTGACATTGTCCCTAGATATTTATTCATTTATTTTTGTAACTAACATATAGTGATCCCGCTAGAATTTCAACTACGGACTGACTAATCTCAGTTAAGACTAACCAAATAGAGAAATTATAATGCGACAATTTATGTTTCAACTCTGAAGCACTCTCAATTCTCCACTATCTTAATACGATGCTGTCGTGCTGCCCTAAGTACGAAGTTGTAATTCAGCTGACTTCCCCGTTGCAAATTTCACTGCCTCGATGACCAGTGATAATGTGTTCAACAGGGGTTAATGAAGTCTCAGTAAATATTCAAACAATTCTATTTAAAATACAACTTACAGAATAAATAAAAAATCAATACACAAAATTAGATTTTCACTTCACATTCAACAATGCCAATTACTGATACACTTTTTGGACCAAGAGGAAAAAGAGAGAATTCGGATACTCTGTGTTGTACAGACGCCAGCACATCAAGCTACCCCAATCTGACAAATTTCCCAATTGACAGTGAGCCTTATGCTTAAGTGTTAAAGTTGAATATCTATAAAAAAAGTTTGACAGATTGGGGTAGCTGGATGTGCTGGCGTCTGTACCATAGTGGATCAGGTTGAGCGGATGGATTGGCGTTCAATCCAGTAAATCGCTACATTTATATGAAGCATAAATCGGTCTTTAATTATTCGCCGTGCAAATTTCCCCAACCCGTCCGCTCGCGGGCTTCTGTGGTTGAGCACTTACGATTTCGAAATAATACATAAGTTTATAGGTGCGGAAAATTTATCCAGCAGGGTCTCATTTCTACTGAAACTTATTATTGCGAGTTAGGATCAAAAACAGTGACACTCAAACGCTTAGGTACACCTCTTGGGGTGGTGAATTCTGCGAGCTTACACTCACTTGTGAGTTTAGTGATTCATAATCGTTTCAGTTACAAGAAGAGACGCCAGCACACCCAGCTACCCCAATCAGACAAATTTATTTTATACATTTTCTACTTTATCACATAAGCATAAGGTTTATTCTCAATTGGGGAAATTTGACAGATTGGCGTAGCTTGATGTGCTGGCGTTTGTACCTACGCACAACTTGATATTCTAATATAAATCGAAAAGTTAAGTAAGTATACTTTGAAATGGTATAGATCGGTAAGCGGGCTAGTCAGACCAACGATCTTTATTTGAATTCTGGCGAGAAAAGCTGTAAGTAGTAACAGAGATGGGAGTTAAGTGTTAGGTAACTACAGCTGAAATGAAGTGAAAATCCAAATCAGCTTTGTAGGAGCTTACCATTACACTAGAATGTTAATCTCCAGTAATATTGTTATCCATCCGCTATTTCCAAGAAACATTGTGAACGTTTCTACATGGTTTCATCTTACAACAACAATGTTACGTGTGTACTCGTATCTACTTTGATATCTTTTATACAATATACTCAAATAATATTATGCTATATTGTACTGGGTAGAATACTGGAACGGTAATGCATATCCATTCCCATTCGCAACACAAGAATTCGAAAGATTTAATTTATCTGTTCTTTTTCGAATTGTATCTAGCAAGGTTATCTACACCGAAGTTATTTTTAACAAGCATTCTAAAAATTATTATAATGTATCTATTAATTATACAAGGTTTCAATAATTGTGTAAATATCAACTTATTTAAACATTTAAAAGACCGAGAACATACTGGTTCAAAAGTAAACTATTAATTAGTTTTATAAATACTCCAAGGTCGAGTTCAGTGCAGTTTTTGAAGTTTTTGAAAACAATTTTCGTTCTTACCAGAAACGGTATTTTCAACATCAGGAAACAGATTTAAGTTTAATCAAAAATCTTTAAATCGTTGCTTGAAAAGTTAAAAAATAATCACTTTATATACTTATTATCTTTATATCGCACACAATTATTTACTCAATATCATAAACAGTACATATTACAGTCCAGATACCATTACAGTCGGATAAGCTTACAAATCGGATCAAGCTTGAGCTCAGTGGCGATCGAATAATATTAATTTCATTGTTATAATTGTATTTTCCGATCAGCTCAGACGCGACCGCTACTCAATATAAACACTATCTATATATGTTCTATTGCTGATAGCAACATTGTTTTAACCTTAATTACCCGTTATTCTCAATTTGTACAAATATCAATTGTTTGTTGAGATGTTCATGTAAGAGACTTGTCCTATCAATCAATTAACGATTTACATTATAAACGAATCTAAGGCGATTGGCACACTGCCCCGCATGATGTAGCGTAGTGCGTGAGTGCGTGTTCTAACGTTGCTTGTAAGGCGATTGGCACACTGCCCCGCATGTTCAGCGTAGTGCGTGAGTGCGTGTTCTAACGTTGCTTATAAGTATATTAGTTTGTATAGAAAACACGCACAGTTCAACACACAGAACATGCATGTGGATTCATTTTCAGAGTAATGGACTGTGCGTGTTTTCTATACAAACGGAGATACTTACAAGCAATGTCAGAACACGCACTCACGCACTACGCTGCATCATGCGGGGCAGTGTGCCAATCGCCTAAGGGGTGAAGCTAAATAACGTCCCGTGGAATCTTTATGACACGGAAAGAGCAATTGCGAAGTTATAAAAAGGTAGTTCTACCACTTTCCTCCAGATTAAGACAAAATAATACAACGAAATCAGAGTCTCATATAAAAATAACTTCAACTAGAGAAGCAAACTAAAAAAATACCAATGATAAAATTTGCTCGTATCCGGTGAAGGTGAAGTATTGTTCGTTGTGTTAAAAACTACTCCAGGCATTGGTTACAAACTAATTTACTGAATCGTATAAGAGTTTAATCGCCTGATATATCTAATCTGATCGTCGAAGAAAAGTGAAAGAGTCACTTGCATGGCAAGTGTATGCAAAAACAAAATTCAATCATCATCATCATATCAGCCAAAAGACGTCCACTGCTGGAAAAAGGTCCCAGTCGATTGCCGGGCTTGCGCTATCGCAGCACAAATAAAACAAATTCAATAACACACATAAGATAGGTCTTGAAGACTAATATACAATTTGGAAGGGAAATAAGTAAGTTCATAATATTGTCTAAATAGTCCATTCATGTAACTGACATTATAAACAATTTGAAGTTGTATACATTTAAAAGGCGGTATATTTTACTACATACTAACTCAGAATGAAATACCGTCAATATTATTTAAAATACACCGCCCACAATAAGGCAATTAATCCCTGTATTGCGGGAAACTTTTGTAAAGTCCATCGTACCGGATTAATTCTTTCACATGAATTTCAGAGACACAAGCACCCTCACACTCTTTAAAATTATAAATGGGTTACAGAAGTTGTTCTGTGCGGGGATCGAACCACCAACACGAGTGCTTCGAGGCTGTAGCGACTTCCTTAACCAATAAACTACACATGCAATCGAATAAGTTTTATTTTCATTGAATAGTTTTTAGTTTGGGACTACCCCAGATTGAAAACTTTTCAATGAAAATAAAGCATATTCGACTTTGTAATTGTTTTAACTGCTTTTTTCTTTGCACTTCAGGCTAAGTTATACCTAAGTTTTCATAATGTTAGGTTATGTGACGATGTACGACAAATACACTGTATATTGCTTTGAATATTCTTCTTAGAATAATATACATTTACTTAGAATAATATTTATGTTATCTGTATTTTTCCATTATATTATAGTCGTTTTTATTCGCCTCCCACTGAAATAACTATACAGGAATATTCCTTTTACGGATATATCCTGCGATGTTATTTCCACATTTTTGTTATAAGTTCCATGAGAGCAAAATATATTTTTTTGTTATTTTTATTGTCGTTAAGAACGTATAAACCTGAAAGGCGGTTTTATCTCAAAGTTTTCTCGGGTACTTACGAGTATATTTTGGTAAAGCCGGTACTGACTATCTAAGTTACCAAAGTGCTAGAACAGTCGACATTATATTAGTGGATACCCTAGCATGGCAAAAACTGACGACTTTAATATCTACACAACATATTATACATACATTTTGTGCCTGTTGGCGTGGTTGGTAAATGCTTGCTTTTAACGCCGCAGGTCGTGGGTTCGATTCCCACCCAGGACAGATATTTGTGTGCATGAACATGTCTGTTTGTCCTGAGTCTGTGTATAAATATCTATATAAGTATGTATTTACAAAAGAAAAGTAGTATATGTAGTACATCAGTTATCTGGTTTCCATAGAACAGGCTCTGCTTAGTTTGGGATCAGATGGACGTGTGTGAATAATGTCCCAGGACATTATCATTATTATATTATAATAAAGACAACACCAACCGTACAGAAAAAAGACGTAGTCGCTTACTATAGGTCTCATTAGAAGGCTGAAGTTCACCCAAAGAGCAATGGAGAGGGCTATGCTCCGAGTTTCCCTGCGAGATCGAATCAGAAATGTCGTAATCCGAGAGCATACCGAAGAACACGACATAGCCAAAGAGTTGCAAACCCGAAATGGCTGTGTACGGGGATATAGCTCGTAGAACCGACGGCCTTTGGGGCAGGTAAGTTCTAGAGCGGCGACAACTAACTGGAACACACTGCATTGGTACGCTCCCTACAAGATGGGCTGTTTTGTGAGGGTCAGTGGAAGCCGCCACATGCGAGTAGACCATGATCGGCAATTAGTTAGACCTTTGGGGCAGGCCTTTGTCCAGCTGTGGTCATCTTTCGGCTAATATAATGACACTGTAATGTCTGTGTACTATAATGACACTATATCACCTTAATATAGACAGAACCATTGCCAATATGTATTACAAATATTAGACTTAAACTAGATAATTAGACTTAAACTAGATAATTAAACTTAAACATAATCTCTTGACAATAACTTGATACGATCTAGCTAAATATCATTGCTGTTATAAAATAAATTTTATTAATGTTTTAATACTATCAATACAGTGTGTGTTACTAGAAATAATAATGTATACAACTATAATACTACTAACATGTTCTGACTATTTACAAGCGCTTTTTTAAAGTCTACTTGAATAAAAACCTTTTTTATTTTATTTTATTATTTTTTACTGTACAGGCCAATGTTGTTCTTGCCATTTTTTCTACCGTTACATAAAGTTCTTATTATTTTTCATATGTCACGAAAAATATATAATAAAGTAATAATAATAAATATCCTGGGACATTATTCAGATACGGCCATCTGATCCCAAAGTAAACAGAGCTAGTACTATGGAAACCAAAGAACTGATTTATTTAATGTAAAAAATAAATAACCAAAAATAGAGATAACTCTTAGATGTATTATTTTATTGATATAGATTTCTGGATGGCATAAGTCTACAATTTTCAATGTAAAATAAATGTCACCTGGATGACCAAGCTTATAATTTACATAATCAAGGTTTAATAAGACATGAAACCTAGTCATATAGTTTTAATATAGCTCAAGATTTTTTTATGACCCTCTGATTTCTGACGTAACGGGGGACAGAATTATAATAATGTATTTTTTTCTCTTTGTAATTTATTCTCGACACGGCATAGTATTTGTACAATGTATAGGTATTATATTTTTGTACCCCAATTTTGCAAGTTTATTTTTTTCATTATAGTCCGACCGGAGACAGATTTCATTTCTGCTGACTGTCAGTTTTTAAATATATGACATAAAATATAAGGTAGATAATAATATTTGTTGGCAGTTGACATAGATAGATAGATAGATACACTTTATTGCACCAAATCAAAATATCACATCGTAACATGAATTTTCTTAAAACTATAAGGTACAAACGGCGGTCTTATCGCTTATGTAGCAATCTCTTCCAGACAACCGTGGGTGAACCAAAGCACTGCAGGGAGACAAGTGGTAATTGACAGTGCATCAACTGATGTAAATTAACATATATGTGTACTTCTGTACAAATAATTCTGGTATATACACATATAATTTCTAGTAATTAGGTATATACTATGTATATATATGTATAATAAATTGAGATATATATATATATATATATATATATATATCTCAATTTATTATTTTTACATATTTTGCACATTTAATTAATTATTTGTACAGAAGTACACATATATGTTAATTTACATCAGTTGATGCACTGTCAATTACCACTTGTCTCCCTGCAGTGCTTTGGTTCACCCACGGTTGTCTGGAAGAGATTGCTACATAAGCGATAAGACCGCCGTTTGTACCTTATAGTTTTAAGAAAATTCATGTTACGATGTGATATTTTGATTTGGTGCAATAAAGTGTATCTATCTATCTATCTATGTCAACTGCCAACAAATATTATTATCTACATTATATTTTATGTCATATATTTAAAAACTGACAGTCAGCAGAAATGAAATCTGTCTCCGGTCGGACTATAATGAAAAAAATAAACTTGCAAAATTGGGGTACAAAAATATAATACCTATACATTGTACAAATACTATGCCGTGTCGAGAATAAATTACAAAGAGAAAAAAATACATTATTATAATTCTGTCCCCCGTTACGTCAGAAATCAGAGGGTCATAAAAAAATCTTGAGCTATATTAAAACTATATGACTAGGTTTCATGTCTTATTAAACCTTGATTATGTAAATTATAAGCTTGGTCATCCAGGTGACATTTATTTTACATTGAAAATTGTAGACTTATGCCATCCAGAAATCTATATCAATAAAATAATACATCTGAGAGTTATCTCTATTTTTGGTTATTTATTTTTTACATTAAATAAATCAGTTCTTTGGTTTCCATAGTACTAGCTCTGTTTACTTTGGGATCAGATGGCCGTATCTGAATAATGTCCCAGGATATTTATTATTATTACTTTATTATATATTTTTCGTGACATATATAAAATAATAAGAACTTTATGTAACGGTAGAAAAAATGGCAAGAACAACATTGGCCTGTACAGTAAAAAATAATAAAATAAAATAAAAAAGGTTTTTATTCAAGTAGACTTTAAAAAAGCGCTTGTAAATAGTCAGAACATGTTAGTAGTATTATAGTTGTATACATTATTATTTCTAGTAACACACACTGTATTGATAGTATTAAAACATTAATAAAATTTATTTTATAACAGCAATGATATTTAGCTAGATCGTATCAAGTTATTGTCAAGAGATTATGTTTAAGTTTAATTATCTAGTTTAAGTCTAATTATCTAGTTTAAGTCTAATATTTGTAATACATATTGGCAATGGTTCTGTCTATATTAAGGTGATATAGTGTCATTATAGTACACAGACATTACAGTGTCATTATATTAGCCGAAAGATGACCACAGCTGGACAAAGGCCTGCCCCAAAGGTCTAACTAATTGCCGATCATGGTCTACTCGCATGTGGCGGCTTCCACTGACCCTCACAAAACAGCCCATCTTGTAGGGAGCGTACCAATGCAGTGTGTTCCAGTTAGTTGTCGCCGCTCTAGAACTTACCTGCCCCAAAGGCCGTCGGTTCTATATATATATATATATATATATATATATATATATATATATATATCCCTACTATTTAAGATATAAATATATATGTAAAAAGGTGGCATACTCTCTCCTCTTCTCTTCTCGGTATTTATTAATGCTATTACTAAAATTATCTCTTCTAATTACCATCTTTACGCAGACGACTTGCAGCTTTATCGTCACTTTAAAGTGGAGGATTTTAGTTTAACCATAGCTGCCATCAATAGTGATCTTGGTAACATTAGCGATTGGGCCAAAAGCTTTGGCCTTCTGGTAAACCCATCTAACTCACAAGCTCTCATTATTGGTCGCCAGTATATGCTTAACACAATAGTAAATATATGTCCACCTCCAGTAATTTACGATGACGTTCCCATTACTTATTCCAAATGTGCCAAAAACCTTGGGATATTTATTGACTGCACCTTATCATGGTCCGAACACGTTGCAGAAGTAAGCAAGAGAGTATACTGTTCATTTCAGTCCCTAAAACGGCTTCAGAAGTTCTTGCCTTTTCGCAATAAAATTTACCTTGCTCAATCACTTCTACTTCCTCTTCTGGACTATGCCGATGTCTGTTTCCTGGATGCAAATGAAGAACTTCTCAACAAGCTCGAACGTCTATAGAATTTATGTATCCGATTCATTTACGGCCTCCGAAAGTATGACCACGTGTCCGAGTTTCGGTCGCAGTTGAATTGGCTACCTATTTGGAGACGTCGAGATTGTCATATTCTATCATTCCTCTATTCTATCCTTCATAACCCCAATGCTCCCACATATCTCCGTGAACGCTTTGAGTATTTAGTCCCGCGAGAAAAAATCTGTCGTTCAACCACTTCACTTCTACTTCGAATGTCTTCGCACTCCTCAATCCGGTATGACGGATCATTTACTGTTCAAGCAGTGCGTTTGTGGAATGCCCTTCCACATTCAATTCGCGCTACAACATCTCTTGACGTGTTTAAGAGAAAAACAAAAGAACACTTCCTTCAATTAACTAAGCAGGCAGGCAGTTAATATTTATGTATATATTATATGTTTAATTATATATGTTATATAATTAGGTATGTAGTTACGTAAGTAACTTAGTATGTAGTATTAGTAAACAGGTTTAAGTATATATTTATTTACCACTGGTAAATTCTGTTTTTGTATTATGTTTAAGTCAAATTGTTGTGCACTGTTTCTAACCCATCTCATATAAGCTCTCACTCTGACAAAGGTTTGCTGGAAGAGAACTCATAGTTGAGTTACGCTCGCCTGTGTACATGCTAGCTCTAATGACTTATATGAATATGTATTTCTGTGTGCAATAAAGAATAAGTTAAGTTAAAAAATATATAAATAAACAACAATAATAATGAAGAATCAAGGAGTTCTGTAGGAAGGTGGAAGATCTCAAGCTGGAGATAAAATTAGAGTGATAAATAATATTTCTTTAAAAGTGTTTGAAAAGAAGTTATAGATTGCGCGCGTCTGATGTGTAGAGGCAGTGAATTCCACAATCGAGCGGCTTGAACACTAAAAGATTTGTCATAGAAATTTGTGGAATGAGTGGACAAAAGTAGTTTCAGATTCTCTGACGATCTCAAGGGCCTAGAGTGTGTATCACATAGGAATTCGAACCTAATCTTGAGGTAAGAGGGAGATATGGGATTAAATAGAATACTATATAGAAAAGAAAGTATGTGAGTATTTAGGCGAATGGGTAACCACTCGAGCTTTCTACGAAATTCGGAAACATGGTCATATTTGCGTAGCCCAAATATGAACCTTAAGCAGAAGTTTTGAAGTCGCTCGAGTTTATCTAGTTTATCCTCCGTAAGGTCAAGCTAGCTGGCATAAGCATAGTCAAGGATTGGAAGAAGAAGGGACTGTGCCAGGGCAATATTAGTGGAGAAAATTGCGTAAGCGCCTAAACGACCCGACTGCGGCGTATAGTTTGCGACTGGTTTGTTCAATTTATATATGATCTAGATTTAATTAATGATTGGTTTTTGTAGGGTGAATAAGAAATATAAAATCATATTGCGAATTCAACGCTTATTCCAACTAAACGCATTCTTTCAGCAGCCGGTATGCATGTAGATATGTGAATTTTATAAATAAACTGGTGGAATTATTTTAGCGGCTTCTTGACGAACTTACGATTGAATAGCCTTACCACTGTTGCTCAGCCTGTGTAGTATTTGATATTGACTTTTTAGAGTATAAAAAGTTACTAGATGGAAGTACAATATATAAAGGTTTAGTTAAATTAAGAGAGTCAGGCAAATCGCTTAATAATTAGTGGAGGGAACCTAATGGAGGGAGCTCAAGTTTGTGGCATAGTAACAAACTTGACTTCGTTTATCAACCATGAACGAAGTTACCGTTCCATATGCTAAAAAAATATCTCCCCGTGCAGAATGCCAATTAGGGAAATTCAAAAAGAAATAAATAGTCTCCCCGTCCCGAAAGCGTCATTAGTAATTCTAGGTAGAAACTACTAATGTCACTTTCTGCACAACGAGAACGTCATGTTCTTTTCTTTTTTAATTCGTTTTCTGAAATTATTCAGGAGACTGTTTTACAAAATTGGAATTTGAAATCTGATTCTTAATCTACATACTATATCTTCTTTCTTCTATTAAGTTATCAAACTATATCTTCGATTAAGTTATCAAAAAACTTCCACCATTTAAATGAAAATCAACGGCTTTCTAAATCGGTGTTCGCTTAATCACAATAACTAACAGCTTATGGGACTCGCTTATTAAGGAGATTAGAGCGAGGGTAAGCTTTACTGCCTATCACTTTATTTACTCTGGATGTTCATTAATATTTTAAATCGGTACCGTATTGATTTTAGCATTAAAATCTTACACAATAAACCCGAAATTACGAGTCTGCATAATCTGTTTTTACAAAACAATCAAAGCGTCGACACAATAGGTATTAAAACGAACAATGGAGCGAGTTTCATGACATAGTCTCATTCTCAAGACAACGCTTAAATTACGAACACTCTTCTCTTCATAAAACTGTACAAAATTATTAATTTTGTCCTTATACTGTGTTTAATATACGTATGTATTAAAAACTGGCAGCTTATCATAAGAGTTCAAGTGCGCCTGTGAGGAAATTAATGTGTGTGCCAATAAGCGTGTTGTACTACATTTGATCTAAAATTGAACGTGCTACTATTCCTGTTAGCACAAAAACGTTATACAATACATAAAATTACAAATATGATGACTATTTAAAATTATGAGTAAAGTTCCATGCCCATGGTCACTTGTCCTCAAAATTTTGGACACAACATCATCTTATTTGCTGCCATATTGTTGTGACCTACTAAACAGAATTACGTTAGATATTCACAAAGTGATGGACTGCTACACCCCTTGTTTTCTTTTTTTTGCCTTAGAGTTTTCACTGTTTCACCGGAAAATAGAGGTGAGCGTGGGCTCTAACCGTCTAGCAAATCAAAACTACAAACTAAGTACCCGCGGCGGAGGGACCCCCTTTGGGGTTCGAACCTCGACTCTGGGCGGTTACTGGCGGGGAGACGCAAGAGGGCGTATCGTTTTAGGGATGTTTTTTGCAACTTTCGCTCTACGTTAATACGCGATGCGGGCCGCTCTGCCGGTTTAAGTCCGGAGAGGACATTTCATCGAATCGAATGCAAACTAAGGGTCATGGAGGACGCTGGTGGTCGCGACGCGTTCACGGTCGTACTCTTGTCCGACGAGTATGAAGTATCGGTTGATGTGCAATGTTGCGAGAGTCTCTGATTGACTTGATCTGATCGAGGTAAACGGTGAACTCGTCGTCCGGGTCATCTAAGACGTGCCTGGGACGACGGTGCTTAATTGATAGTCGGAGAGGGGTGTAATTGAACGCCTGTACCACCAAAGGACTTGGATGGTGAGTGGCAGAGTCAAAGTACCGTTTGGACGGCTGCTTCATCCAATGCTTGATGGTAGGCAATTGGAGGTCGGCATGGAGGCTTTTATTGCGGACGAACCACGGTGCGCACGCGGCTAGTCGCATGAATCTATTCTGGACCACTTCGATGAGATGGATGAACCTTAGCTACACCCCTTTCTAACTACCTTTGATATCTACAAACTATAGACAAAATCCATTTCAAGAGTGTGCCTGCTATGCGTCAGCAAAAAAATACATTTTAAAATTTTAACATTACAAATAAACATTGCACCAATCGTGTCAGTTCACAAAAATTTATTGATATAATTTTTTTAGGTATGTAGACAAGGTTAGTTCGATCTCACATTTGTAACATCGACTATTTTGGAAGGAAGATATTTGCATAATGTGATTATTATTAATTTTTCCCTACTTAAATATTTTTCCTTATTTTAGACACAGCAGTTCAGTAGCTGATGCGTATAGTAGGTAGTGGTTAATATAGTCGCCTAACTACTACCTCGGTGTCCTCGTAGTCCAGCTTCAGTTGTCGCCCAGGACAACTATTTGTGTGGCCCATATATAGTTATTACGAGTCTCGGTGTGCTTATGTCCGTGAATTGCATTTGTAAAATGCTCCGCCGTCTACATTAAAAACAAAAAATTGGACACATCTTGTAAAAAAAATTGGTTGAATTTATTATTTCAATTATTCAAACTTAATATTTTTAATATTTATAATTCGTTTGTACATTTTTAGATGAGTTTAACTATACACACGTAACTAACGTTACACGCGCACAAAGGCCTTCTGTTATAGGTAATTTCTGTAACTTGGTCACGAAATAAAGGTAAAAATAACTGTTGATTCCTACGAACATTTTTCTCTATTAAAAGGTAGTTTAAACGCGTGCCTACACCCTGCCGCCTAGCAATCTATTTATCTAACTACCCTCTTTATGGTTTTCGCGCAGTGGGTAATATTCGTGGCCGTATTCCTTATATCTTAAAACGTTGGAAGACGTAGCGATAAACGTAGGGAGGGCACCCCGGGGACTCAATTTCTTCTATATTGTACGCGAAAAATCTGTCTGTCAGCTTGTTACCTGTGTTCCACATGAAATGCTATTTGTACGGTGCTATTGCGAGATGAGCCCTCCGGAGCATAAATAATGGTGATGCATTACATCATATTTGTTTTGGCGTTTGTCTATTCTTGTACCAATTAAAAAAAATTGGTATATATGGTTTAAACCGTTTATTTGTCATAAGGAATACAATTGGCTAAGACAGTCGCCTCGCCGCTTCGTGTCGCGGGTACGAGTCCCGCGCCGGACAACTATTTGTGTGACCCATAAATAGTTGTTCTGAGTTTGGATGTAATTTGTGTCCCTCTATTATATGTTTGTAAAGTATCCCGCGACACAGGGATTAGATTCCCTAATGCAGGCGTTGACAAAAATGAAAAATAAATCTGAGAAATACCGGATACTTAATTTAAGCTTATTACTAAACTGACAAGTATTCACAAAGCCGTATTGAGTAAGTATGATTAACAACTAAAAGTGACGAAAAGATACACATTTTGTTAGTAGGTACATTCAATACTCTAATTGGACCAAATCCCGTGTTCATGCCCGCTTGAGTATGTTTCGCCGGACCGTCTCAACTGGGTCGTGTTGAAACCGGTAGTAGATGAACCCACTGAGTTTGTTTCGCTGGGTCTTCTCAGTTGGGGCACATTGGATCCGGTGGTAGCATTAAATCGCGACCGGCGTTATTAAAACAAGGTCCGTCATAATAATAATACCTTTAATATAGACAGAACCATTGACAATATGTAGTAAAAATATTAGACTTAAACTAGATAATTAAACATAATCTCTTGACAATAACTTGATACGAGCTAGCTAAATATCATTCCTGTAATAAAATAAATTTTATAAATGTTTTCATACAAGATGTACCTAAATATCTATGTTACTAGAAATAATATCTAATGTATACAACTATATTACTACAAACATGTTCTGACTATTTACAAACGCTTTTTTAAAGTCTACGTGAATAAAAACCTTTTTTAATTATTTATTTTATATTTATTTAATAAAAAATATAATGTAAGAATACTACAATTTTTTCTTAATGGTTTATGGTAGTGTTATAAACATATTGTTTCTATATAGAAGTATTAGATAAATTTATTGAAGATTGCTGATACGGCACACTTAAAGTAATGAACTATAATTGTTTATAAAGTATATAATTTTATCGGTATAACAATGAAATCTATTTTTGTCATAACGTTTACAATTAGTATAAAAGGTTTTCATTGCTTCTCCGGATAATAGACGCAAGCGAGAGCTCAAACCGCCTACCTAAATTAAACTAGAACTATGTAACCAGTAATAAGAAGGCCAATCCTCACGAATTTAATAATAAGTATTAGGTTATAATAGTGAATAATGGAGAAATTGCGGTACATAAATACAAAAAAAATACATTTTCTTAATGATTATCTCCATATTTTTTATATTGTTTAGAAACATAACTAAGAAATATCGCAATAAAACTAACTTCCAGATAAAAAAACTTTAATGTGCCGCTGTGAAGTTGATCCATCCATTTTGAAGCTACGAGTACAATGCTACATACATAAATATTATTATTATTATACTTCATACTCCTAATAGTCCACTATTTTTATTACTAGTTAAAGTAAGCATCTGTTTTAATCGTACCAAGTACTTCCATAAGTCCATAAACGTATACGATTGGACCCCCCTTCTTCGCCACCCACTAACCACAATAAACGATTGTGGGAGATAGCTACAATCGCTCCGCTCGGATAGAAGTGAAATTAACAATGACATGTTGTTGACAATATAATATGGATTCACTTCTCATCATCGCAGATCGCTTAAAAACTGCTGTTTGTTTTATGTGATAGGTCACCGTTGTCAGCGCCTCAGAGCCAAACTAGATGGTTATATTCTAAATGAATATTAATTTTAGAAATTGTTAAACTCAATAAAAGCTGCCTAGCAGGTTTGAAGATTATTAAATTAGTCACTTCAAACGCAGGGGCCTTGTTGATATTTCAATATTAGGGGAAATTGGGATGAACGGGACATGTATTGAAAATGACAGTTTAAATCTACGGCATTGTACATGTCGTTTCGAATAGAGTTGTGAGGTTTTCTCTTAATTAAAAGTAATCTTTTTTCTTTTCTACTGATACTTATTGTCAAGTTACCATGGTGTCCTTAATAATTTTATTATTGTTTAATAACTATAAAAATACAGTAACATTAAAATTTCAAGTATTATTTTCAATTCAAATTATAATGTTAAAGTAATCAATACTAGCTTGTAATGCTCATTCGATCCACGAGATGTGATTGTGATTAATGCAAAGGAAAATAAAGGATACAAGTATATGTTTAAGCCGTATAGTAGGTATTATCTGTATAGGTGGATATTTGCCGTTGAGCTAGAGAGAAAAATAAAAAATATCCTTTTTTGTTAGATTATTATATTCTAAGAAAATACTGATTTCACAGCAAAGTAGTTATCTCAAAATATTATAATCATAGAAGCAATCTAAGTTCATGACGCATTGCTATTTATTTAAAAGCTGATTTTAGTGTAAATAAATTTGTTTCTAGCACTCGCCCACGTACAGCAGCACGCTTGCTTCACTTGTTCGGCTTGTGCGTTATATGATCGCAGTTTCAACCTAACCTAACATCCTTTTCTAATAGCAAGATACGTTTTCAGTTTCACCCGGGTACATTTAATAATATGCTTTTAAACACTTCTAATAAAAAGAAATCAAATAAAAAGTAACGTAATATAAATAAGAACGCGTTGAAAACCTCTTATAAACCTTTTAAAGATTTTTAGAATTCCGTTTTTATCCTATTGTCTTCTATATGGGGCAGATATTTATGGAACAATATATCGTTCCAATATTTTCTTACTAAATATGGAAATAATTTTGTGAAAATGGTTGATTGATTCCAGTCGTAAATTTTCAATCAAGGTAAAAATCTTGTTGATTATTCAAGTCTCAAGGATTTTAAAGTAGAGTTATTTAGTTATATATTTATTGTACTTGCAATTAAATATCAGTACTGATCTATACTTAAATTAATTAAATATAACGCGCGGCAATTTCATAGAACCTACGTGATTATAAAATACTACTAATATAATAATCGCGAAAGTTTGTAAGTATGGATGGATGTTTGTTACTCTTTCGCTTAAAAACTACTAAATGGATTTCAATGAAACTTAACAATAATACAGCTTATACATCAGAATAACACATAGGCTACAATTTATAATGATATTATGTGAATTGTCCAAAATGTGACGATAAGTGTAAAGTAAGTAGGAAAAAATCTACCATCTTCGAGCTATTCCGGCGTGCACTGCCAAAACCGCTAGAGGTACTAATATTATAAATGCGTAAGTTTGTGAGTATAGATGTATGGACGTTTGTTTGTTACTCTTTTACGCCAAAACTACTTTAACGCGGGTAAAACCGCGGGGCATAGCTAGTTTTATACAATTCCCATGATGTAGAATAAACATCCATCATTCGATACATACTCTATACAAAGTGTGTTTCTTTAACTTCATTACTATATAGCAAAGGCTAAACTGAGCTTAAATTTGAATAACCAAATAGTTGATATTTTTAATTATAGTTAAGTTATTTGGAATTACACTTTTATTTTTAGATTTAGATCCTGTGAGCTTTAAGTGTCTCTTTCATACCATTTTCCCCTAATAAACGGAGCAAAAATAGCTAGGAACTGTTTTTATAATAGAGTATTCTCTGCAATAACAGAAATCTAAATTAGTATTCGTTCTATTCTACCAGAATATTGACTAAAAATAATTATCGACAAATGAACATGATTCGATATTGAGCATAGTTGTACCAGGAGTATCATAAATAATGGAAGGAAAAATTAAGGAGAGTTATTATGAAACCGAAAAAAAAACATAACAAGTTTATGAAATACAAAATCTATATTTTTGGCTGTCCACATAAAATGTATCAGATTATCGTTATTCTTGTATGAAAAGTACATTATATTTCTTTTTGGTAGAATTGGTACGTCTCATAACATTAGGAACATACAAACAATTAATGCAAAGCACAAATGTACTCTAAAAAAACTTTGTCTTGTGTGTGGATCGGACCCAAATCATGAGGTGACTACCTTAAACACCCTGCAACGCGTGCAGTCGTAGAGACGCCAGCACATCAAGTTACCCCAATCTGTCAAATTTCCCCAATTGTAAGTGAACCTTATGCTTTTGTGATAAAGTTGAAAATCTATAAAAGAAATTTTACAGACTGGGGTAACTGGATGTGCTGGCGTCTTGGCGTCTGTACATTCACTTTACTTAAATATTTTATGATGTCATTATGTTGTTCTTTTTAGAATATGGCTGTAATAAGACATTTAATTTTGTAAGTATAAAGATTTTAAAGATACAACAGATAATCTATGGTATGAGCTTATTACTTACATACTCGTATGCAACTCTAGTGACAGGACTGTTCCAGTGGCCCAATTGCAGGACCGAGACTGACAGCTATTCAGGCACTCCAAAGCACGGAGATGCTTAAAAATTACCACTTTGGTGGCCCTTTGATAAGCTGACCACGTGTCTATGTCATGATCATCATGGCCGGTGTGGGCTATTGACTATGAGCCTACTTACGTAAATAAGCCGTTGATTTCCTTTCAAATAAATAAAATCAACAAATATTTTCAATATTATTTAAATATACGTCGATTTTATTTATTTGAAAGAAATAAACGGCTTATTTTGGCATTCCAATTAAATTAAAACCACATTCACACAGTCTTGATGTAAAATACAAATTAAAAGCAATCATTAGAACAACATAGCCAGATGCTCTCACCAGTCCAAGTGATTGGCGAGGTTAAGCGACTCGCGGTCAGTCCATAGATGACCATGAGAGTCTGATGAGTGACTGCCAAAATGGTCCAATCTCTAAGCGTCACCGTGCTTCGGAGGTAACAGTCATTTAGCCATGTCAGAGGTGTAATGGGCGGCTTGAACTACTCTGACACTAGTGTAACCACAGATAAAAAAGTAGTTGTATTAAAAAAATCTGGCCAAATGAAGCGCATGCATGAACCAAAACGAAATCTGTTACCAAATGTGCAAAGTGAAGTTTCCATCGAGTCTATTACTTCAGAAAAATGTTAAATACTTCAAAAATAATAAAAACAAAAACTTATTACGATATTGTCATTAAATGGAAACCATATTGATACTAAAACCTTGATATAAAAGCCAAATTAAAAGCAAGCATGAACAAATCTTCTTTAGGAGTAAAGAGTATGCATCTGATTAAAAAGAATACTGTAACCCAAATGTGCAAAGTGGTGTTTTCATCGAGTCCTTTAGGGAAATGTTACATGCGATTTACTAACAAAACTAGGTATTTTTAGAAGATAAAACTCGCGTCGCAAATGTTTAGTTGAACTTTAAAAGACTATATTTAACAGCGAGTTTTTCCCCGTACCGCAATTTATTGGCTTGCCGAGCCGATTCGTGTTTGAGCACTTGGTTTTATTTTTAAAGTATATTGCTTTACAAAAGTGCTGGAGGACGCAAGCATTGAAAATAGATTTCGCTTATTTTTTTCAGATGCGACAACTTAATTACTTATTGACATCTCTTAGTTGACTTTATTTATTGTTCTTTGTCTTTTATCTTTGGAGATATATTTCTTTTTATGTGGGTGTGATTTAAGGTAATTTTCAAGAGAGATCTAGCGTGTGATAGAGAAGTAAGGAATATTTTAAAAGTAAACTTCAGGGAATGTCTATAAAGCTGTAAAATAAACATCACCAGTTGTTAAATCATTCGATGAACACCACCGCAAGCACCCCATTCACGCAAGCCTCTAATCAAAATTAAGAATCTTCCGACGTCACGCAACAGCGGCCTTTTAAGGGCTTGCAGTGAGCCATTGCCACGCTAAGCGACCAGCACCATTACTCCGCTGAAGGTTTTCAGATCGATAGAGAATTACTTATGCATACTCGCTACCCGGTGCCACTTGCAATGATGGATGGAGCGTAGCTTCCCAGACTAGCGAAATAACGAATTCTGAAAAAAGCATAGCGAGATACGAACATAATGTAATTAGAAGCAGCTACGCTAATCACTTTTTCTGGCCTTGGGTTCCATTATAATTCCATAACACATGTTTTTGTGTTGATTTGTATGGAGTCTCTATTTTACTTCGACTTGCTGCTTACATAGGTAAATTTTCTTTTCTTTTTTTTTGATAAAAAAAGACAGCGCCCGCATTAGGTATATAATCCCTGTGTCACGGGGTACTTTACAAACATATAATAGACGGGCACAAATTACATCCAGACTCGGTCTTGGGTTCGAATCCCGGTAAGGGCAAATATTTGTGTGATGAGCACGAATATTTGTTTCGGAGTCATGGATGTTTTATCTGTATATAAGTATTTATCTCTCTATATAAGTATATATATCGTCGCCTGGTACCCATAGTACAAGCTTTGCTTAGTTTGGGGAACAACTATTTATGGGTCACACAAATAGTTGTCCCGCGCGGGACTCGAACCCGCGACACGAAGCGGCGAGGCGACTGTCTTAGCCGCTGCGCCACACGTGCAGTCATTATAAGGGACTCGCCTATATATAGCAATCATTAATTTAACATACTAACTAGAATTACTACCTAGCATGTATTTTTGTAACATTTAGTTATATCCCAATTTCCAAACTGCGCCTAACAGATTCCAGTTGATCCCATATTTCATGGATCACCTGATCTCCATTGAGACTATCTGGGCTGAATTTCGACCAGGAGGACAGTGTTTTATTTTTGTACCATCATAGGTAGTTAACAGGCTTTACCAGTGACATAGGTTCATATAAATAAATGTAATAAGACACACTAACTGACTATTAATATCTACGCCTAAGGACGGTACGAAGCCCTTTGTTCTGAATCACTCATAATTTTCCCGTTTGATATTTATTATTGATATGACGGTCTACGTAGCCTAGTTGGTAGTGCTCCTGCCTACGAAGCTGGTGATCCTGTTTTCAAATCCCGGTAAGTGCAAATATTTGTGTGATGAGCACGAATATTTGTTTCTGAGTCATGAATGGTTTCTATGTATTTAAGTATTTATATATCTATATAAGTATGTATATCGTCGTCTGATACCCATTATTATTATTTTAATTGGGGCTTGATGCCTTGTTGGCATCTTGCTACCTCAACCATTTCTGATTTATTGTAGCAGAGCTCCTTGATTGTTGGAGTTCACCGCTTAATCCTATAGCTTTAATAAACTTTCAGATTGATTTTGCAGTGAGTGTTTGTATCTCTTCCGGTTGCATGATATGCTGTCCCAAGTAGATACTTCTGTAACGCATTAGTGGTCCGCACGAGCACAAAATGTGCATTGGAGGCCTGGTACCCGTAGTACAAGGTTTGCTTAGTTTGGGGTTAGGATGATCTGTGTGACATTGTCCCAAGATATTATTATTATGATTTATTTATTAATGATGAATTTATATGTATGCTTATGTTTATATACACATAAACATATATATCAATATCACATAAGCCATTAGCGATCATTATGTTTCCAAAAAATCAATTGGTTTCACTTTCGTCCACCGGTAGGCACCTAACCAAATATTTTACATATGTATTGCATTTGGTGAGCATGTAAATGTAAAGCTGAACAAGAAATATGGCGCCCTCAAAAGAAAACTTTTACGACCCTGAATGTACGGCAAGGATTTCTAATTTATAGAGAAGAACAAAAGCAATTTTGCAACAGTTGTAACGTGCTATGGCGAGCATGTTGGCTGCGTGTTGCGATGTCTAATCTTGAACCAACTTACCAACAAAAGTAACTTTACCCTACTTCGAGGTAACGACCTTTTAACAAAACATATATATTATACACATAACCATATATATTCCGAGCTTATGAAGATTGTACTGCAGGTTTGTTATTATTATATTGTACATGTTATAATAAACCTCTTTTCGGTCGTATTGGGTTAGCCGTCACATCGGACCATAATAGTGCAGCAGTGTTTATAGTACAGACGCCAGCACATCCAGCTAGCCTTAGCTGTCATATTTCCTTTACAGATTTTCAACTTTATCACATAAGCATAAGGTTCACTTTCAATTGGGTAAATTTGACAGATTGGGGTAGCTTGATGTGCTGGCGTCTGTACATAGGTGTGTGCGGACTCTTATGCATTATAATATATCCGCCATGGCCAAATGTCAACAAAGACCATATTATTATAACGAAACTAATTCCAATTTATTTTATGGAATTCCACGCTATCCACTCACAATGTTGCCAACGTCAAGTACAATTAATATTCTGGCCGGTATTTTTTTCAAGTTATTTGGAATCGTAAATTTATCAAAATACACGTGGATAATTCAAGTCTTTATAGCGAAAAACCTAAGCGTAATTTATAATAAATCTAGTATCTTAGTTAAATCAAATTGAAGTCTCTTACTATTTCTTAGAAACGTTTTACCTACCTATACTTTTAAAATAAATAAGTATAATTAATTATCAACTTGTGTAACTAAATATTTGCAAAATACGTGGTTTTTTGGGTTTCTCAAAAAGAAAAGATTGAATCCATATACATATATTCTTCATAGACGAACCATCTTGACTAAGTATCTACCAAAGGTATAAGATGATGAAAGGTATAAGTTAAGTTGAAAAAAAAACTATTTGGTAAACTATGGTCAGAAACGCAAAGGTAAAGTAATTTTTAAAAAATTCTGTGGATATAAATAATAATATATGGTATTGTCGAAAGTAAACAAGACGAGTAACTTTCCTCACGTAAGTACTGTTACTTTTTTATTAAAATTTAAACGTACGTTATCCAATCTATATATATATAAAAATCAATGCCACTTTTCGTTGTAATGTTATAACTCAACAACGCCTTTACCGATTTGGCTAATTTTCGTCTTGAATTATTCGTGGAAGTCCAGGAAAGGTTTGTACGTAGAGAAAATTTAAAAAAGTCTTGAATAAGTGTAAAATCAACATCTTTTAGCAATTTTAAATATTTTTTGTTTGAATAAATGAACTTAATAATCATTTTTTTATTACTATGCCTTATACGTAGCGAAGCACGTACCGGGCCGCTAGTACGTTATAAATTTTAATACATTTAATATTATTTCACATTTTCAACGATTTCACTGTCCCATCTCCACACTATTAGTTTATTACTGTCGTGTTAAGTTATGTTATGGAGAAGATGCCTAGGACTAATTCATTGGTACATAATATACAAAGACTAAATACAATGATAATGGATTCAATAAACAAATATATTTTTTTTTAATAACTTGTATCGATCAAACTAACTTGTGGTATATGGTGGTGGTAACACAGCCCTGACGAAACTATTTTACTTACATTGGATATTTGTTACACATTTAAATGAAAATGTCGCTCGACAAAAGTGTATATTTTCTATAAATGACACCCCTAATAGGAAAGGCATAGAGCAAGCTTGAAAAATACATTCTTAATATGACAGAAAATGGATCCTTATATTTGGAATTACCTTATCTGCAATATACAAAAACCATCTGGAATATTCGTGTACAAAAATACCTAAAACAAATCGAAACGAGTAGATCAAATTGACATTTTATTGAAACGTTATTCGTAGTAAGAGTATTTTTAATATTTAGGTTGACTGCCCTCGGTGACTATTCGATATTTGTCAGGGTTGAACCAATATACGGGCTTATATGTCGCACAGATTTATGTAGTGATATTTAAATGTTGAGCCCGATCGCTCAATATGGTGGAATCGTAAAGGAAACGTAGTCAAATCGACACCGGTACGGGTGTAGCGCTTGCCGGGATTCTCACGATTTATGAGGCAATATGTTTAACGTCTACTACGGCAACCCTCTCTGAACATAACGGGGCTGTTACGTAAACAGATTGCTCGCGAGTGGTGGGCCGAGACGCTCTAGATATCGGCCTACGAACGACTCCTACACTTATAACTTTTGTACCAAATCGACGACGACATTTTGCTCTTTGTATTACGCTGTTTGCAAATAGCTATAGCGCCAATTCTCGAATAATATCGGGATAGTGCGCTTGGTAAACAGTTTCTTACTGTGAATTCGACCTGCAATTGTAAAGGCTCTGTCACGCCGTGAAACCATTTATATCAGAATATAAACAAGCCTGTTGGAAACCATTTTCAATTTATGTCAAAGTTTCAGTAGAATTTATTGTGTGATCTTCTTAACTGTTGTTGTGAAGACATTCTTACATTAAACAATTCTATAAATAAAACACAATCCTTTTGAATTACAGAACATCTGTTTATAGCATATTTTAACAGATTAATGTAAAGAGCGGACAGATCATAAAACGACTGGAGAAATGAAAAAGTAAGATAGGAATAATTTTATTGCCCACGTCTACGTTTCATTGTCCCTTGACATTTTGATATAAACTCATTTGTGTAAGTCAGTTTTATGACTGCGAAGTGATTTTAAAACTGTGTTATTTTTGAGTAGGTAGGTTGTAAATCATTCTTTTAAATTATTAGGTAGGTTGTAATTCATTTAAATCATTCAAATCATCAAAGTGTAAAATATTTTTATGATTTCGGAATATGGTTGTTAAAAAATAATAATTGGGATGAATTGGCTTTGTTTATATATTTTTTATATTATAGTAAAATTAAACAAGGATATATTTTTCATTTTTCTACATTTATGTTTATTTTGTCCAGTGGCATTGATATTGTTTATCTGTGAAAAAAAAAAATACAATTGTTGTAGTAATGTATTCGAAATGAAATTATATATGTTCCGAAACTCGATGATATTAAAAAATATTTCCTTTTCATATTTTCTTTGTTAACATTTTCGATATCATATATTTTGCTAGCTAGAATGTCCTATAAAGTACAATTAAAGAACTGTAGGTATTTTGAATGTGAGTATGTCCATCAAAATTTCATAACGCTCGTAAACACGTTACAGATATGCAATTAGGATATTTAATAAGGAGTAACGAGAGACAAAAGGAATTAATTTAAGTATTAAAAAAGAGCTACGAAAAATAACTATTCAGCCTTCATATAAATTATATATGAAGGCTAAATAGTTACCTATTTGTCGTAGATCTTTTTTTAATAGTACGGTGAAGCAGTGAAAGCCTCTTAGGCTAACTGTAAACGTAATGTTAAAATACAGCTTTTTGATCAATGTACGCCAATGTATTTCTTAATTTATAAGGTAGAAAAGGTTATTCTACCTTTTCTTCTTTTAACTACATCTTGTTGTTTGCGATGTAGTATGTACGGAACTAAGTCGCACGTAGTTGATTTTTTTTAAAGAATATATTAAATTATTATACAAAATTTTAAAGAATATTTTGTTATACAAAATGTATACAGAATTCCTATCGGATTTCCTATACGATCGCATAAAAAAAGGATTGTCAAAATCAACGGAGAAATCGCGAAACACAAGTCGGCAAAAAATCACATAAAATAATTTTGAACAAAGATTTCAGTTTGATTGGAGAATATAGGTACGGTTCTGTAACAATCACAAACTTGAAATTATTTAACTTTTGGTCTTAAATTATTTACTTTCAACAATTTCTTTGAAATGCGGGTGTGCATAGAGATAAATAGGGGATCTTAGGTACCTATATATTTTTTTTTAACTCTTACGCAAACGCTATAAACACAAACCCAGCAACCAGCCATACCTAAAAACAAATGTTTATTTTGCTTGCGCGAATATTCAGCAAAAATATCAGGACTGCAGAAATCAATCAGGCTTTTTGTTAGTTTTGTCTGACGTCAGTTCAGTTTTCCATCAATAACGATGGGATTTTTTTGCTTTTTATATGGTCTTGATAGAGAGCAATAACAATCATTTACGAGAGTCGGCTCCTACTTTACCCTTAAATTGCTTAGAACATTGTCCGGTAAATAAAATAAATAAAAACGATTTTTATTCACATAGACTTCAAAGAGCGCCTGTATAGTAATAATAGTCGGAACATGAATAGTATATCAAATTAACTATTGATATTTAATTCTATGTACCAGTAGATTATTCGATCGTTTGGAATAACGCTCGGCAAAGCGTTACAGCTTTCAGCATTGCTCAGAGGCAGCACTTAAAACACGCTGCAAAACGTTGCAGCTTTCAGCATCAACCTTGGGTCACGACAGATGAGCCCAACCTTACTGCAAAGCGTGATGGCTTTCAGCAGGACATCAGGACAAAGCAATAAGGCTTTCGATCCACCCTTCAATAAAACGTAGTAGTTTTAGTTCAAATAAAACATTTTATCAATCAGCAATGAACATAAGTCTTTTATCAACACAGGTTTACGTTCAACAAAACAATGTAATTATCGTTTCAACTCAAACAATGATCATGATTCAATACAGTAATTCAATCTAAATTACTAATTACACCAAATTAGAATACCAAATTAATCAATACAATTTGTTCCATAATTAAATAAAACTATTCAATTATGGGTTCTACAGGATCAAGAAATTCTGACAATTCAGGTAAACTAGCTGGATATTTACGTAGTCGTTCATGGCACACATATTGGGCCCGTCCCCCAGATACTGGTTCCACCATATAACGCTCAGGACACTTTAGCTACCCTGTAAGGGGCTTTTCTCTATACTCTTACTTACAGTACAATTCAAAACGAGTTTTACTTCGCCTAAGACAGACTTCCAGGAGTCATTTTTATAATTTTCGGCCACTGTAAAACAATTTGTTAAGGTGGACATCATTCACTCCACCTGACCATTAGCTCGGCTAACACCACTAGCAATCTCGTGGAACTCAATGACCCAACCTCGGCATAAATCCTGAAAGTCTTGACCAGTATAAGATGTACCTTGATCAAAGATAATTCGTTTCGGGGTTCTAAATATGTGGACAAAGCTACGTAGTGCCTCGCAAGCAGAGTGTTAAATCTTTGACACACATTAACTGACAAAATTTTGTAAAAGCATCTACGATTACTATCACGTACTCCTTAGAGGTGTTGCTACAAGTTCGAAAATTATAGGTAAGTGCGCAATGCAGCGTCACGAACTCAAAGCACGAAGCTTGCGATAGTCAATTGTCACAAGCACGAAGCGCGGAGCTTTCAATACTCAATCGTCACAAGCATAAAGCGCGGAGCTTTCAATGCTCAACCGCCAAAAGCACAAAGCGCGGAGCTTCCAATGCTCAACCACCACAAGCACAAAGTGCGAAGCTGCTTTCAATGCTCAACCGTCTCAAGCACAAAGCGCGGAGCTTTCAATGCTCAAGTTTCAGGAACTCTAAGTAGGGTATTTCCCTTGTCACACAATTTATTTCAAATCAACCAGCTTTATTACTCATAATGTAACACATAAATGTGTCTTACAATGAACTCCCATAATCATTTTAAACGTTAGAATTTAACTCAAGCATCGGCATTAACTACACTGTTATTTCTGACTACAACTGTCAAATTCAAGTTTTTCGTAACATACGTAGGTACTTAACGCGTCCACCAGCTATTGGCTGTTCCTTGTATCTATCGTTGTCATAGACCTCTATTATCTTACAAGGATTTGAAAACTTTTCACTTCATTTGTTTATTGTTAGAATAGAATACTCCCCATTGTACACACTCAAACAGGACAATTACATAGAAGACAAAATAAATAACACAATTTGTTAGGGTTCTTTCCGACAAAAACAACGTCTCTTATTTTAAATGGACGAATTTTAACTTTGGTATTGCCATAACGCACCTTATCAGCATGAGCTAGCTAGTCCATCCTGCATTTTGCTTCACATCTAAGTGAGTAGAGGTTAACCTTACCATATTTTTGGACAAGGGCATTAATTTTGGAGGAGAACTTTTATTACAACCCATCAACAATTGAAACGGACTTCTAACTGTACTTCTTACTATGGTACAATTTAGCGCGATTTGGATTTCACCCGAAGCTGTCTTCCAGAACCTACACTCGTGGTTCTCGGTTATAGTGAAGCAATTAATTAGAATAGTTCGGGAAGCTACGCAACATCCCCCCATCACAAATAACGCAGTGTTTCAAGTCTAAAGTCTTTCACGTGGTCACTCACTACTGGTCTCACAAGAAGGCTCAAGGTCACCCAAAGAGCAACGGAGAGGGCCACGCTCGGAGCATCCCCGCGCGACCGAACAAAAACGTCGCAATCCGCAAGCGAAAGAAAGCAGCCGACATAAAAATTGTGTCACAAATCAGTAAGTTAGTATTTTGAGTTCAATATACCTAGTTTGTAAGTACAACATTTGTATGCCATGTACAATATGGCAAACGTGTGAAACTTAAATGATGTAAACAATAACACCTGTATTCACCACATTTATACAAATAAAGATATTATGATTATGATTATAACCAAAGAATTGCCAAAGCGAAAAGGCAACGGGCGGGGCACACAGCTCCCAACACCGACGGCCGCTGGATCAGACAGGCTCCCGACCGGGGACCACGCACCGGAAGACGCAGCGCGGGCAGGCCCCCCACAAGGAGGGCCGACCACTGCGGAGATTCCCGGGGGAGGCCTCCGTCCAGTGGACGTCTTTCGGCTAACATAATGATGATGAATTATTACTAGAACAGACACGAATCTCTCCACTTGTCAGTAATTGAGAAACGTCTTTACAGTCGATCAAATCAGTATCGATAGCTTGTATAAATGTCAAGATTCTGTAATAAACAAACTTCAGCATGGACCTCGCGAGTGATGTTTATGACTTTGTTACTAATAGTCAAGCTCAATCCCGGTTAGGTAAAAACATCTCTACCTATCATAGCATCACGAGGCAAAATATGTGAAACTACAATTACAAAAGTCACTTCTCACACGAGTACTTCGTTGACCTTGACAGGCAGATAAGTAATGGAATCAGGCGTTACTTTGCGGAAATCCATAACAATCAAAATACAAAATCAATATGTAGTGTTAATTCCGCTAATTGTCACCAGTACGATACCCAACACGTGTTTCAGTCCTCCACGGACCATTCTCAAGGGATGCTAACTCGTCGAGTGCTCAAAGGAGACATTTTGATTGAAAAGCAGACTAATACGGGAAAAAGAAAATGTAATGTTCGACCCAATACCTGTCAGGCGCGTAGATATAAAATCTCGAGTACCTGCAAGGTTATCAACAAATCATTTACGAATTAGGGAACAATCTGTACCGCTGTCCACAATAGCGTGTATGTGATCTAACTTGCCCCTACATCCATAGACTTCGAAATAAACCGTTCAAACTATTTACTTATTTATCGTATGGGCAGTGGTTACCCTGGTGTCAGAGTTGTTCAAGCCGCCCAGTAGGCCTCTGACATGGCTTAACGACTGTTGACTAATGGCTACAGCCGGGACCGACAGCTTAACGTGCCCTCCGAAGCACGGAAAGAAAACTTCAAACTATTTAACCTTCAAAACGCGCATATTGTCACCATAAAAATTAAATATAACAAACGTTGGGCGTATTTTCAACATCTAAAAGTATAAACCACACAAAACAACACGTGTTATGAATTTCACAGATATCAAAAATTCTTCAGTGCAGCATTAGGTCATCAAGTGCCTTTTAAACAATATAATAAAAGTACTTACATGTTTCTTCTCATAAAATAAAGATTCACCACTCACACTCGACACGAGGCACTTTTACTTTAGAGGTTACTTTAAATTTACTCTAATACAAACTGGTGAATTCTCCCCAATGCAGAATCGCCCATGCCGTCGCCTTACTTGCAAAAAGACAGCATGATCAACTTCGCCTCGAAAAGAACAAACCAATTATTTTAACTCCAAGACTCGACCGACAGAAAGGCGGCCTAACTATCAGAGCCCGTACTCTCTTCACTGTTAAATAAAAACTTCTTCCACGTTCACTGATGCACCAAAAACTATTCTTCAACGATAAACACGAACTGGCTGGGAGACTCCGCTCTTTGCAAGTAACCACATCGAAACACGAAATCAGTAGGCATGTTTTAAACAAGTCTTAACATACCTGAGCATCCGAGATACCTGCGATAACAACTTAAATCTGGTTACCTTCGCTCCAAGCAGACCCCAACCGGTCAATCAAGGCAAGCTTGTAAGTCGAGTACTCCACGTATGTAAGTTCTCGCACGGTCACTGCACCATACGGCACCATATCCTGAAAAAGGTCATCAATCTCTTGGTCGCCGCAAACTGTCTTGATACACGCTCCTTTGCTTCGTCTAACGTTTTGCACAATGGGTACGACTTCGAAGTCCATTTGTGAGCTCGACATCGAAGATGTGTCAATGTAACGTATCGAGTTTCGTAATCGGTTCACGAGTTTCCGATACAGCCGTAAATTCACAATCAGCGGGGTTGTATTTTCATCGTAATTTTTCAAATTTCAAACACTATTTTCGCTACGTGGTGGAACCGAATCACGAAAATATTCTTGATTTTGAGTAGCAGGCATTGCGATAGACACGTAGGATGATTTTGGAATCGATCCCACCGCTGCTGTCGCAGATTCTGACGGATTTAACTCCGAAACATTGTCGGTGTCCGCCATCATGCACGTGGTGAAAAGAATCAGTGCGCACACGCGGCGCAGTCGAGCTCTGTTTGTCAACTGTGTCGTGTCGCTAACACACTAATGTCACTTAGACAACTGACAGACGTCAAACGTCACATGCGACAGTTCATAGACAACCTCAACTCGAACTACTGACTCAGTGAGTAGTGTTTTCCAAACGCTAATAGATGGCGTTACTAGTACGTAAACAGTCCTTTAACTTAATTTCTCCGACATATTTAACTACATCTTGTCAATAGTACTGTGTATATCGATTAAATAATAAATAAATAATATCTTAGGACATTATTCACACACGGTCATCTGATCCCAAAGTAAGAAGAGCTTGTACTATGAAAACCAGATAACTGATATACTACTCATATTACTTTTTCTTTTGTAAATACATACTTATATAGATAATTACACCCAGTCTCAGGACAAACAGACATATTCATGCACACAAATATCTGTCCTGGGTGGGAATCCAACCCAGGACCTGCGGCGTGGCAAAGCAAGCATTAACCAACCACGCCACAGGCCCGTAAAGAAATACTATACAATATGTATACCTACTATACATTACAATATTATTATTATGACGGACCTTGTGTGTATAACGGTATCAATATACTACTCTGTCAAGAAAGTACCAGGAAAAGATCAATAATATAGTTACAATATGTTTGTTATTCATCCAAATTAATTTTATCACCTTCAAAGTATGCTCCTTCAGAAACGATACACTTACGCCAACGAATACCTAATTCATTCATCAAAACATTTTTTAAACGCTGCTTTCGGAATTCAGTTCAGTTCTCGCCGCGGATTCTCCTTTATGTCTTCTACCGATTGAAAACGGGTACCACGAAGTGGTAATTTGAGTTTATGGAAAAGAAAGAAACATTAAAAGAAATATTAAAAAAGAAATATTAAAACATAGTAGTAATAGTTTTGCATTGTTGAATGACCAAACAAATTTAGTTTCATCTCCTTTACTACGAATATTTGGGGGTAGTTAGAAATAATTGTCCATGCGGTTGGTAGTATATAAAAGAGCGCTCGCCTCGTTGACTTTTAGTCTCCTTCGAGCACTCGACGAGTTAGCAGCCCTTGAGAATGGTCCGTGGAGGACCGAAACACGTGTTGGGTATCGTACTGGCGCATGTAATTTGCTTTATTATTGTAATAAAACTCCTTGAGTAGGTAAAACCATATTATATTTGGATATTAAACCAACACTTCTTTATCTTTACACAATTAAAGGTAACACAACAACACTCTAGCTCCGTACGTCTGACCCGTACGATGCTCCAAGCAAAAGTGACCGATCGATCCGCCAGCCTGCGACACGTCACCGTTCAGTGTTGCCACATAAATATTATTAAAACCCATTTTAATTTTAGTTGATTTTTAAAATAAATATTATTCAACCTAACACTCGTCCATCCTGACCTTGTGTATGTCCTCATACACACAAGTCTAAAAGAACCTAACACTTGGCCAATCGATCGGTTTACAAAATAAATAAAGAGACAGAAGAAAAAAAAAATTGAATACGTACATGTAACATAGAATGAACATAACATATGTGAGAATTCGTTTTTAATATTTATAATAATAATTCTGACTAAATTGTAATATCTCTTGTTCTAAATCATTATACAATTAATGTCGGCAATAGTCTTTTTACTGATGTACATTACAAACTTAGCCAAACAAATACAATGGTAATTAAACTGGCAAACCAATCACATGGTTGCTAAACTGGCATACCAATCACATGGTAGCTAAACTGGCAAACCAATCACATGGTTGCTAAACTGGCATACCAATCACATGGTAGCTAAACTGGCAAACCAATCACATGGTTGCTAAACTGGCATACCAATCACATGGTAGCTAAACTGGCAAACCAATCACATGGTTGCTAAACTGGCATACCAATCACATGGTAGCTAAACTGGCAAACCAATCACATGGTTGCTAAACCGGCATACCAATCACATGGTTGCTAAACTGGCATACCAATCACATGGTAGCTAAACTGGCAAACCAATCACATGGTTGCTAAACTGGCATACCAATCACATGGTAGCTAAACTACTATCTGAAATAAATGTTTTTATTATTCTGCAACTATCTGAAATAAATGTTGTTATTATTATAAACTGGCATACCAATCACATGGTAGCTAAACTGGCATACCAATCACATGGTAGCTAAACTGGCAAACCAATCACATGGTATGCTAAACTGGCTGCTGTCTTCTAAACTATACTTTTAACTAAATATGAAATGATTTACTATATTGCAATATAATATTATATATGATATCACTTGATATTAACTAGGACTTGTAACATGCATACTCCAAATTAACTTTCTTTCTGTTATAAGTGAACAGAACAGGAAATATGTAAACTCGCTATTAAAATCATAATTTTCTTCGTGATCTTATGTATGTCTGAATCATGATCGTTATTGTTTAAAGTAGCTACATGAACCTAAGGTTGCATACGGTCGGCAGCTACGGTCGTTTTCGTTTATGTTTGCTACTACTCAGCCCTGGTATCGCTGAATTTCTCTACCTGTTATTTCCTAACATAGATACGATACGGTCCTATAAATTGAGGAAGAAGTTTCTTACTCCTGCCATCATTTTTAAACTTGGTATTTGTAATTTTAGCCTACTACTTTTATCATATCGATATTTTTGTTTTTTTTTTTCTTCGTCAATTTTATCTTAAACTTCCTTTCTAATTGTTACTGTACTACCATTTTCTTGAGTTTCTTGTCTAATTACATTTCATCCCGAGATTGAGAGTGAAGCCCCACTGTATCTTACCTACTTTGTCATACCAATGCTTCGTCCCACTGTCCAAACAAAACTTTCTAAACGCGTGATAATTAAAACTAGACCCGCGATCGCTTATGATTCTATCAGTGATTCTAAAGGTACAGAAAATTTCATCTAAAACCCTTATTGCCACTACAGATTTAGTATTTCTTACAGGCCTAATAAGAACAAATTTGGTAAACGCATACGCATACCATCACTAATATATACGAGTTACCTCTTTTCGAGCGAGGGCCCAAGTTTTGCCATTATGCACGTTGTGGAAAGGAACCTCCACCTTAGGAATGGGATGTAAATAACCGTCATTAGAAGAAGTCTGTTTTTGTGTAAGCACGTTCGATACTAGCTTCAACGTATTTCCTAACAAATTTTGTCATTCCAGGAAACTAGTATGAATTCTTTATACGCACAAGTGTCTTTTCTACACCAAAGTGGCCCATGTCGTTATGATTCATACGACATAACTGCCATCTTGCACCTTTTTTGCCTTACCCACGTATCATCGTCACCATCAACCTATAAAGTTTATTGTCTTTTGTAATATAATTATCCCTAATTTGCTTAAGTCCTTCCACGTCTAGTTTTGCAGTTAGAATATCTCTGATACGAGCCAGTTCCGTATCATCTTACTGTAAGGTATGGAGCCAGTTATCACCGGTATAGATCAAACTTTTGGAATTTGATACATAACGTCTACGACAGAGTCAAAATTGTCTTTTTCATCTAAGATCGGATTGTGTGGCAACGCATCTACGTGGGTTATTCTATTCCCTGGTCTGTATTCTATTGTGCTCTGAAATTCTTGTATTAAAAGACACCAACGCGCAATTCGCGGTATTATATCGGTAAAGGTATAACGCAGTGCCATACAATCCGTGACTATTTTAAATCTTTGTCCTAACAAGTAGACCCTAAACTTTCGCAAAGAACTCACTGCAACAAGAGTCTAAAGCTCATAAGTATGAACGCTCCTTTCCTCTGTAGAGGTTTGTAGACTATAAAATGCCACCGGCCTAAAGTACTAAACTTATTAAGTAGGTAATTTTATCAATTTAAACCGATATTCGTCGTCGACATGATCGCCAATGCGGACTTTACTAATGTAAATAGGATCAATAATTGGTTCGTTACTCATTTTAAAATGCTTTTAAATACATTACTAACTACACAACTACTACAACATGTAACTCAACCAACGCACATCCTGAAAATAGTTTGTTCAGAATCGTTTACATAATCGATTTATATCGTTTTTAAAATAGGTATTTTTTTTTCTTTATTCCATAATAATTTAAACTACTGAAATTATTGTCATATTAATCCTGTACAGTCAAAACAAATTGAAAGGATCGCAAGGAAAAGTAATAAGAAAAGTTTTAAACTCGCAGTTTTATTTGT
Organism: Pseudoips prasinana; assembly: GCA_951640165.1. Taxonomy (NCBI): domain Eukaryota; kingdom Metazoa; phylum Arthropoda; class Insecta; order Lepidoptera; family Nolidae; genus Pseudoips; species Pseudoips prasinana. The sequence goes on from OX621243.1 coordinate 23,203,282, forward strand.
ATTCATACAAATTCCATCATTCAATACAAAATAAAGAATAAAGAAAAATAAACTTTATTCCAATATTGTTTGTCAGAGCCCTATGCTAAAAGTTTGGCTTAAGGCGAAAAATTAAGGAATATAGAGATCAGCTACATAGATTTTAAATTATAAGTTTAGAAAAGAGAAGATGAATGAACGGCTTATGCATTATACATAAAATTATAAACGGCCCAATGGATAGTCCTCTCATTAGCCAGTTAAACTTTAAGGTTCCAACCAGATCCGTGCGTGGAGTACGCACGGATCTGGTTTACTAAATCTCTAACTGTTTACTAAATGTTTAATACAAAATAAGTTCCAAAGTTGATATAATAATATGTATTTCATCAAAGCTATAATGCATTCAAATTATTTTTACCAAAGGTCAACGATGTTCAGTTTTCTGTTAATTAGTGTATTTTAAATTTAATTGTATTGTAATAATCGTACTAGTTATATAGTTCTTTCAAACTCCTAGTTTTAACTCACAGGATTTTGGTAACTTTTAAATGTTGTGTACAGATATAATTGGACCTCAGATTTTACAGTGTTATAAGAAAATGATATTGTTAATTTGTTATTAGTCTGTAGTTTGTTTTTGTACCTATGAAATAAAATAAAATACATGTTAAATTAAAAATTCTATGTATGTATTATGATTACAACATTATATTCTAATTGGTGTGTTTGAGGGTGTGCGCTAATTACGCTACACGTTGCATAAATTTACAAAATCATCTTTAGATACGTAGACACAACCGCAGGCAACGTACTGAAAAGTTGTTTTACCGATGACTTTAGAATAATATGATCAATCCGCGGTTCTATACAAGCTTTAGTTACAGCAGTACCATACAGTTAGCAATTAGCCATCTAAATAGCCTTCACTAAACGATCTTCATCTATTTCGATTTCATTCAAAGTTACTTTCTGACCAATATTGATAAACTGTGGCATTCCAGAAGTTTTTAATACAAAAAACTGCGACTGTTCGGCGTAAGTTTGCCCTACCAGAAATGGTACGTCTAATAGTCTATCCTCAACTACTTGAAAGACAGTTTTAGCACTAACACCATCGATAACAAACTCTACAGTTACCTTTCCTAAAGAATAAACGATGTCATTGCCAAATCCCTTTATTGGGCTTTGCACGCCATCACATTCAATTTTATATATAAAGAGATATACCTCACTTCCGAAACCTATAACAGATTTTACCGCGCTCCCATTTACAAAACGTGCTTATAAAATTTTGTACTAGGACTAGCCAATGATATGTACATGGTCCTCTGTATATAAGTTATCTTTTTAGTCACCGTCCTTTTGTTTTTTAGTCGACATTTGTCGACTGTATGGCCTACTCTATGACATTGATTGCATCGAATTGGAGGCTTAGGGCATTTTTGGTATATATGACCTCGCTCCTTACAGTTGAAACAAATACAGCCTTATCATTTTCCCACACTATGGAATCTAATCCCTATGTCGTGGGGTACTTTGCAAACATATATTCGACGAACACAAATTACATCCAGACTCAGAACAACTATTTATGGGTCACACAAATAATTGTCCGGCGGGGGACTCGAACCCGCGACACGATGCGGCGAGGCGACTGTCTTAGTCGCTGCGCCAAACGTGCAGTCAAGATATATCATTGAATGCATAATAAATCTTATTGTTAGATCTGCCACTGTTAGTTGTGACGGATCCGGATACTACCCTACCTTTAGTGTTTATAAAAGAGCGGTCAAAGGAATTTGTCATTTCCTTGTTGCTAATCAACACTTGTAACAATTGATCACGTTGTGAGCATCTAAATGCAAGAGATCTTGATTTCATCGTTTTGTCATTTATACCATGAATAATACAATCGACCGCACGCTTGCCAACCATATCGCACTGATTCAATAACGCCAACTTTTCGTAATAGTAGACTAACTGGATCATGATATTTACTTTTACGCCTAAGCATGTCTTTCAAGGACTGGCCATAGTTCTGCTCATAGGAAAATGCGTGTGATAGCTTTTCTTGCCACTCAGCCCAAGAGAATAATATAGAATCAAGACTTATATACCAGATCTTGGCCAGTCCCTGTAGTTTCTGCATTGAAAAATGAATGGTTGTTTTCTCATCCCAACCATAAAAAGTGGCACACTTATTCACTTTCTTAACCATATATTATCCACACGTTGATTTTTAGAGGACGGTTCAAAGTCAGGCAAAATATTTTTATGATATTTTCAAAGCTATAGTGACCAAGTGTGCCAGCCGCCAATGGCTGCGCCCTTATCGAATTTTAAATATTTATCACGTCTTTAGATGAAAATGTAGGACTGTTATCACTAACCTCAGTTTCATCCAGCGTCGTTGTAGCCTCGCGTCTCCAGCTTCGTTCCTGGCGCAACTCGTTCTAGTTCAGCATGATGGCTCGTAAGACTACTGCCTCTCCTGGTTTTGCTACGCTTGCAGCTCCGGCTGCGCTGCGAGCTCCGACTGCGCTGCAGGCTCTGGTTGCGCTGCAGGCTCCGGCTGCGCTCCGGGCTTCGGCTGCGCTGCGGGCTCCGGCTGCGCTGCAGGCTCCGGCTGCGCTGCGGGCTCCGGCTGCGCTGCGGGCTCCGGCTGCGCTGCAGGCTCCGGCTGCGCTGCGGGCTCCGGCTGCGCTGCAGGCTCCAGCTTCGCCGCGGGCTCCAGCTTCGCTGCGGGCTCCGGCATCGCTGCGGGCTCCAGCTGCATCACGGGCTCCGCTGTGTGCTCCAACTGCGCTGTCAGCTACAACTGCGCTGTCGGCTCCGACTGCGTTGCTACATCGCTGGTACATCGTTGACAGCCACCGCATCCAGACGGTTCGTCACGATGCAGCAGTCGTAATGGCGTCTTCAAATGCCGTTGCCTTTGAGCCTCAAGGTCCCGTTCAATGCATGTAATTCGAAAACAGAAATAACTATGTATGTGCCTACTAAGTTAGATATTCCTTTTTTTTTTTCTTACAAACTTAAATTGCAAATATCTCGAAAACCGCTCGTCCATCCGGCGGGAGGGCGGTGCAAATTGCATCCCGGCATGATTAAACTGACAATTAGCGGAATTAACACTAAATACATATACACACAAGAAAGAAGTCAGTTGGAGCCATATCTGGTGAATATGGTGGTTGCTGGATGGTATTTGTTGAGTGTTTGATCAAAAATTCGTTCACGTAAGCCTTCTGTAACATTTTCAGTGACTCTGAACACGAAATTCCATTAGCGATGCAAAATTTAAGATAAACTCTTTGTTCGATATTTTTGTCCATTATGAAATTCGCAATACACACTATATATGATATTACTAAAACCAGCACTGTATTTAATATAAATAACAGATGCAACTCAAACTCCGCGCCAAAATGGAAAACAGTTTTGCCAATCTAACATCAACAAAAAAACAAAAATTTGAATTTGGAACCATAAACAAATCATCCATTCCCGATACTTTTTTGACTGAATGTATATTCTCTTACATATTTATCGTATGGGCATACGGGACTAGTCCCTCCCTCTTACCCACCACTGCAACTCCTGTAAGCCAGGATCAACAGTGGCACACAATGAAATAACACTGAGCGGTGAAGCTCAGGCATGTCCCGGGGAATCGCTTTAACTGTCTTGGATCCCGCAACGAATTTAATCAGAAAGACAAAAAAGGAGGAGTTAGAAAATGAATAGTTCCACTTCCCTCCAGAGCAAAGTGGGAGACAGAATGATGTAAAGAGGCTATAGCCTTATAAAATGAGAGATTTGCAACTAGAGAAGCCAGCTGCAAAAGCACCGGCTGGGAGACTCCGCTCTTTGCAAGTAACCACATCGAAACACGAAATCAGTAGGCATGTTTTAAACAAGTCTTAACATACCTGAGCATCCGAGATACCTGCGATAACAACTTAAATCTGGTTACCTTCGCTCCAAGCAGACCCCAACCGGTCAATCAAGGCAAGCTTGTAAGTCGAGTACTCCACGTATGTAAGTTCTCGCACGGTCACTGCACCATACGGCACCATATCCTGAAAAAGGTCATCAATCTCTTGGTCGCCGCAAACTGTCTTGATACACGCTCCTTTGCTTCGTCTAACGTTTTGCACAATGGGTACGACTTCGAAGTCCATTTGTGAGCTCGACATCGAAGATGTGTCAATGTAACGTATCGAGTTTCGTAATCGGTTCACGAGTTTCCGATACAGCCGTAAATTCACAATCAGCGGGGTTGTATTTTCATCGTAATTTTTCAAATTTCAAACACTATTTTCGCTACGTGGTGGAACCGAATCACGAAAATATTCTTGATTTTGAGTAGCAGGCATTGCGATAGACACGTAGGATGATTTTGGAATCGATCCCACCGCTGCTGTCGCAGATTCTGACGGATTTAACTCCGAAACATTGTCGGTGTCCGCCATCATGCACGTGGTGAAAAGAATCAGTGCGCACACGCGGCGCAGTCGAGCTCTGTTTGTCAACTGTGTCGTGTCGCTAACACACTAATGTCACTTAGACAACTGACAGACGTCAAACGTCACATGCGACAGTTCATAGACAACCTCAACTCGAACTACTGACTCAGTGAGTAGTGTTTTCCAAACGCTAATAGATGGCGTTACTAGTACGTAAACAGTCCTTTAACTTAATTTCTCCGACATATTTAACTACATCTTGTCAATAGTACTGTGTATATCGATTAAATAATAAATAAATAATATCTTAGGACATTATTCACACACGGTCATCTGATCCCAAAGTAAGAAGAGCTTGTACTATGAAAACCAGATAACTGATATACTACTCATATTACTTTTTCTTTTGTAAATACATACTTATATAGATAATTACACCCAGTCTCAGGACAAACAGACATATTCATGCACACAAATATCTGTCCTGGGTGGGAATCCAACCCAGTACCTGCGGCGTGGCAAAGCAAGCATTAACCAACCACGCCACAGGCCCGTAAAGAAATACTATACAATATGTATACCTACTATACATTACAATATTATTATTATGACGGACCTTGTGTGTATAACGGTATCAATATACTACTCTGTCAAGAAAGTACCAGGAAAAGATCAATAATATAGTTACAATATGTTTGTTATTCATCCAAATTAATTTTATCACCTTCAAAGTATGCTCCTTCAGAAACGATACACTTACGCCAACGAATACCTAATTCATTCATCAAAACATTTTTTAAACGCTGCTTTCGGAATTCAGTTCAGTTCTCGCCGCGGATTCTCCTTTATGTCTTCTACCGATTGAAAACGGGTACCACGAAGTGGTAATTTGAGTTTATGAAAAAGAAAGAAACATTAAAAGAAATATTAAAAAAGAAATATTAAAACATAGTAGTAATAGTTTTGCATTGTTGAATGACCAAACAAATTTAGTTTCATCTCCTTTACTACGAATATTTGGGGGTAGTTAGAAATAATTGTCCATGCGGTTGGTAGTATATAAAAGAGCGCTCGCCTCGTTGACTTTTAGTCTCCTTCGAGCACTCGACGAGTTAGCAGCCCTTGAGAATGGTCCGTGGAGGACCGAAACACGTGTTGGGTATCGTACTGGCGCATGTAACTTGCTTTATTATATTGTCCTTCTTGCATGTGCACGTTTTTGCGGGCGGGAGGGCGGTGCAAATTGCATCCCGGCATGATTAAACTGACAATTAGCGGAATTAACACTAAATACATATACACACAAGAAAGAAGTCAGTTGGAGCCATATCTGGTGAATATGGTGGTTGCTGGATGGTATTTGTTGAGTGTTTGATCAAAAATTCGTTCACGTAAGCCTTCTGTAACATTTTCAGTGACTCTGAACACGAAATTCCATTAGCGATGCAAAATTTAAGATAAACTCTTTGTTCGATATTTTTGTCCATTATGAAATTCGCAATACACACTATATATGATATTACTAAAACCAGCACTGTATTTAATATAAATAACAGATGCAACTCAAACTCCGCGCCAAAATGGAAAACAGTTTTGCCAATCTAACATCAACAAAAAAACAAAAATTTGAATTTGGAACCATAAACAAATCATCCATTCCCGATACTTTTTTGACTGAATGTATATTCTCTTACATATTTATCGTATGGGCATACGGGACTAGTCCCTCCCTCTTACCCACCACTGCAACTCCTGTAAGCCAGGATCAACAGTGGCACACAATGAAATAACACTGAGCGGTGAAGCTCAGGCATGTCCCGGGGAATCGCTTTAACTGTCTTGGATCCCGCAACGAATTTAATCAGAAAGACAAAAAAGGAGGAGTTAGAAAATGAATAGTTCCACTTCCCTCCAGAGCAAAGCGGGAGACAGAATGATGTAAAGAGGCTATAGCCTTATAAAATGAGAGATTTGCAACTAGAGAAGCCAGCTGCAAAAGCACCGAGGTCCAATTTAAGGGTCCTAAGTGAATTGTTATATTTGATTCCAATTGTAGATATGGCAAAAGCGCTTAAACGCACGGATGTTGTCCCTTGTTGCCACAAGATCCGTATAATAAACTACTCCAGATATTGGTTGCAAGCTGTTTAACATAATATCACGCTAATTTTGCCAGAGATCACACTCCCACAGGATGTGGTGAGCAGTTTGTTCATATTCGTTACTGGAAGTTGAGCACAGACAGATTGATGAAGATACTAATTTGAAACTATACAATTTACTTTTAAAATTGCCGTGTCCGGTAAGAAATTGTGCAACACAATGGTCTATGATTAGCCAAGTTTTATTTAACCGTTCGCGTACGTCCGGAAAGAGCTGGTGCAGATGATTATCGTATGGGCAGTGGTTACCCTACTGTAAGAGTTCTTCAAGCCGCCCAATAGGCCTCCGACTTGGCCTAACGACTGTTGCCTAGCTATAACTGGGACCGACAGCTTAGCCTGCCCTCCGCACGGAGACGCTCCGAATTTAAACCACTTTGGCGGTCACCCATATATTGAGTGACCACGATCCTAGTTGCTTAACATCGCCGATCACTTACAGACCGGTGAGAGCAATTGACTCTAAGTATTTATACAACTTTATCTGACGATTAAAATAAGCTAGGTATATTAGTCTATTTATTTGTACATTCAAGTATTAAAACCAGTCTAAAAATTAAATAACTACATAACAAAGAAATTGATATTATTTTTGGTAACCAACGGGATCCATTCCTGAACAAAATGCAGTCGCTATAATGCCATGCAACCTGTAATGAGTCACTGAGTTTCGGTCTAAACTGTACGCCTTCAAAATAAAGTCACAAGTTGAACTTATAAGGCTTTAGTTTATATAAAGTGTCAATAATGGAGTTAATGATAACGCATACGCATGCATCCGTCACCAAGTCGTTGAAGTCCAAAAGCGTAAAGGTAGCATTAGGAATATGCCGAAACGCCTTATTGAAATCTCATAATAACCATAGGCCAGTCGCTTACTTTAAGTTATTGGAACTCTTTAGGCACCTTGATTGCAGGCGTTTTACGAGTTTACACAAGCTTTTTGTATAGACGCCAGCACATCAAGCTAACCCAATCTGTCAAATTTCCCCAATTGAAAGAGAACCTTACGCTTGTATGATAAAGTTGAAAATCTATAAAAGAAATTTGACAGATTGGGGTAGATGGATGTGCTGGCGGCTGTTACCTCTAGGGTGACAATAGTATCGGGCGCACATGTCTTGCGCTTCCATAACATATTTCATCGGCTTTCGACAAAGAATTTAATATAAAATATAGGTTTTGAAAACGCAATTAATTCTAGTTGTTTCTTTAACGATTAAATAGAACAATAAGAACTAATCAGATTTCTATTTTAATGGTTCGTTAGACAATAATTATAACAAAAGATTTGAATCGCGTCTTAAATACTTATATCATGATACAGTCGATATGATTAAAAGTCCTACCACGATTACCTTAATTTTGCATTTAAAACAAAAGAAGTTAATAAAGTTTTGCATTTTAAACTACAATTAATTTTGAAAATGTGAAACGAAAAGGCAACGAGCTCTCGCACTTTGGTAAAAAAAAGTTTTACTTTTAATTAGCCTACAAAGATATCATTAGAAGAATTGAGACTGTCTTGTATTGCTCATATAGTTTTATTTTATAGAATGAAATACGAAAATGTAATTGTCAGTGATTGTTATCAGTTTTACCTTTATAGATTTAGACCATCCAAATCAGTGACCAGGGAATAGTTAGTAAGTTTTATTTCAGTGTGGTCGTCGTCACGTACTAAGTCACAAAATAACCTATTTCACTAAAATAGAAATTCACTTTTTATACGCCTTATTACTTTTAAGGTTCTCATTCTGATAAAATACACCCATACCTACTCAGAAAAATAATCTGTAACATAAATATAGGCGCTCATAGCTAGGTGCTCTCACCGGTCCGTAAGTGATCGGTGAGGTTAAGCAACTGGGCCCACGGTTTGTTCATAGATGGGTGACCGAAGTGGTCGGATTTCTGAGCGTCTCCTTGCTTCGGAGGGCACGTTAAGCTTGACAACGGTCGTTTAGCCATTTCTGAGGCCTAATGGGCGGCTTGAACAACTCTGACACTAGGGTAACCATTGCCCATACGACAAGTAAGTAAGATAAATATTTATTCCGAGGAAGGCCAACGAAGAGGCGAAATGACACCTTCAACAGTGCACATGTGTTGTGAAAACCAGCTTAGTTGGAAGACTCACTTTACATAATATACTACCTAAAAGCATAACATTTTTCACACCCAATATAAACTCCCGTTTCACAAGCTTTATTCTATCTAATTTGAACATTTGGAAGAGCAAATATTTAACTAAATTCTTTGTTCACTAAAATATTCAACATTTTCATTGTGCGTACGTTACCGCCACAATTGGGTTGATTCGTTAACTTAGTAAATAATGGCTACCAATTTTACTGGTAGCTGGATATTTTATATGGCCAATAGGAAGATTTAGGAATCAGCTGAGTCATTTAGGACGTAAAGCTATAGCTTTACGTCCTAAATGACTCAGCTGATTCCTAAATCTTGCTATTGGCCATATAAAATATCCAGCTACCAGTAAAATTACGTATACGTAATTAAATAAAAATATTAGTTTATCCTTCTGTTTGTGTTTCGAATTTCCCAGATTATATTATCATGTGTTATCATTTACGTGTGAAAAATTGTATATAATATGATAAAACTGAGTAAGCCCGATTAATATAGACCGCCGGAAAACTCATCTTAAGCATTATTTCATATTTCATAAGAATTATCCATATAATTTGAGTTTCATTCCAAATTTAAGACTTCTAAACTATCGGCCACTCACTAATAATTAATAGCACCGCTGCGCAGTAAGAAAAAAAAGTGATTTGAATAAATAATTTTGAAGCAATAAGATGCTCGAAGCAATAATTTTGTGTTTGACGAGATTAGGAAAAACATGATTTCATCATTAATCATTTTACTAGTACGAAAGAGTTTTGGGTTCCATCTTTTAGCTTTTGCAGATCCAACTTAATTTAATTTCTCCATCATACATCAATGTCCCCAAATTCTACGGTAGAGCCAACAGCATGAGTAAAATACATTTTTTTTGTTATTATTTTTTATTGTTCATCAAATAGTGACTGCAACTGACTTTAACCGCCTCATTTTTCTTTTTGATGGTCAGCTTTAACCACGAAATTAAATATTACTGTTCGTCGGTTTGCAATGATGAGACCACACAGCGCCCGCCATGCATATAAATTACAACGCCGTAACTGTAACTTCAAAAATACAAACAGCATTGTAGCGTAAAATTTACTTGCCATTGCTATAGAATTTAATTACAGATAGTAAACCCCTAGAAAAAGGGAGAATGCTAAATGTGATTCCGTCTCCAAATATGCGATTGCCAAAGATCCAATTAACGCACACCCTCAGACACCCTTATTAGAATATTATGTTGTAATCATAATACATACACTGAATTTTTAATGTAACATGTATATGCATTTTTATTTACTAAATTAGTTTCTTGGAATAAAGTTAAGTTTTCTTTATTTTGTATTGAATGATGAAATTTGTATGAATACAAATAAAACTGCGATTTAAAAGTCTTATTACTTTTACTTACGGTCCATTTTAATTTGTTTTGACTGTACGGGGTTAATATGAAAATAATTTCCGTAGTTTTAATTATTTTGGATAAAAATTACCTACATTAAAAATGATATAAATTGATTCAGTAAACAATTCTGAAAAAACTATTTTCAGGGTGTGCGTTAATTAAGTTACATGTTGTATATCTCGATTTAAATCAGCTTTCAATTTGTCTGGCAAGCTCATGATAAGTGGCGACACTCTAGCCCTTAGCTCAAAGAGATGAGAGAGACGCTAGATGATATTTGGGAAGACGCAAGACGGTAGATCTTAGTCCACAGTAACATCATAATCAAATTTGAATTTTAAAGCATTATTCGCAATGCAAAGAGTTTATCTAATCTCAAAAATGGGAATACATAAATTTGATCGTCCGGCGGGTCTCGAACCTGCACCATCTACCAATCCGGGGTAGGCGCTCTGCGTTAAGCTAGGAACGATACACGCCAGCAGATCAAATTTAGGATTCCCTTGCTAACACCCTTCCGGAGGATGTAGGTATTATCTATCGGCTTGTTTTTCTAGAAACATGGCCGACTGATATGTTCACAGTTGCATGTGAAAGATCATATCATATTGATAATACCTTCCAAATAATTAAATTTGAATTTTAAAGCATTATTCGCAATGCAAAGCGTTAATCTAATCTCAAAGATTTTTGAGATTAACATCATCATCGTCAGAATCATATCAGCCAAAAGACGCTCACTGCTGAGCTCCCCCAAAGATCTCCACAATTCGATAAGTGTGGAGATTTTTGTCCAGAAGTCTTGCGCTTCCCGCATCCCGCATATATATTATATTTGCATTATGTGTTAATTTTTAAGTATATTTTTTTTTCAATTAAATTTTATATTATATATCTATTCATTAAATTTATTAAAATTTAATAATATATGTAATATTAAAATGTAATATATAATATTTTAAAATGTAACTTAGGTAGGTCCGCTATAATAATAATATTGAATTCGTACCTTAATATAGGCAGCACCATTCAGACAATATGTTGTAAAATATAGCATAAACTATAAATTTCGATAATTAAACCTAAAAAATCTATTTGATAATTACTATTTACTAATATAAATATAAAAGTAAATAAATTAAAACTTGTCTGTATTTTATCCACCGGTTATTACTAATAACGTTATTACCACTTATAGTTTCAACTGTCGTCGCCTCTATTTTTTAACACGGAAACGGCCTATTTAATCGCTATGAGTAATTAAATACTATGCCATTACGACATAGAATTGGATTGTTATTTAGGTAATAAGTACCTATATCATAGAATATAGGTATTTTAGATGAGATTTGTTACGCCTAGCTTGTATATGCGACCATTACGAAGGCAGTATGTATGTAAAATAGGTGTACAGGCTCATCGAGATGGTTTTCGGGTCGAGTACATTGGCGATAGGTTCGTTGTCGAAACGTCCCGGCCAACTTGCGGCCAGATTCCAATACACTAACATTTTATTTCACTTTCACTTTACCATCTCCTTGATAGCCAATACCTGCGTATGTTTCGTATCTTCACAGGTTTTTATCGAGGAACTTTTATCGTAAGATACCGGCGTTACTCATTCTCACCGGAAAGATAAAATGAAGGAAGTTGGTCTAAGATAAACGATAACTCTTTGGAAACAGTATATTTACAATAAACAATTCATTTTTGTTCTATAGTAAGTAAAAAGTAATTTGGAAACGACATCGGGATTTAATACTTCTGCTTAACATAAAAGTTAAGCAATTTGAAAATGTAGGGAGTCTCAAGAGCTTTGTACAGAAAATTACAATAATTTTTCCTTAAATTTTTGCTTTAAGTACTTGTATTTAATTAAAACTCACGAGTACTTTAAATTACTAAGCTTTATGCAGAAAGCCTTTTTTACTTAAATATTTTACTTTCCAATTCATTACGTAAGTATTGAAAGACATCATTAAATAAATCCTGATTACTTTAAAGTTTTCAAATTGATTTTACTTTGTCGTATGGGCATAATAGATTGGAAACAAGTAAATCGTTTTAAATGCGGTTGGTTTTACCTGGATAGTAAATATAATTGCCTGTCTTGTGCTATCGGCATCCAGGGGCTAGCTAGCTCACACTGCGTCTTCCGGTTTGTGGTCGCCACTCGAGCACTATTCTGAAAACTAATTTAACTCATTCCAAATTTCATCTTAGGGAAGAATAAAAAGTTCAACCATCACACTAATATTATAAAGGCGAAAGTTTGTGAGTGTGTATGTTTGTTAGTTCTTCACGTCTCAACGGCTGGAGGGATTTTTATAAAATTTGGTATTGAGTTAGCTGACACCCTGGATTGACACATAAGCTATAATTTATAAAGTTTAACGCGGGTAATACCGCGCGGGTAATAACGTAAGTTAAAAATAATAATTATCGTTCCCATTAGTCATTTTGAGATGTCATATTTCGATATTTTAGTATCAATTGATACTTAAAGAAGAAACAGAATAGTAGCAAAAAATTAGATAGGATGTTTTCAGATGGGAAAAAGCGGTCTGGCATGACATGAAACACTCGTTTTAGCGAGTTCTATTTTGATCAAAAAATAGAATACAACAACTTGTTTCCGAATTGTGATTAAACGAAAAAGTGCGGATATGTAAGATCTCTTCAACATTCCTGCATTTTATCTGTAACCTCAAATACTATAAAAATGTTTGCAGTTAACTATCGCGCGTTGTAAATCGATATCTATTGAACATATGAATGAGCACAGCTGACTCGTGGCATGGCGCGGTTCTCAGGCAAAGGTAAGTAAACTCAGATAAGGGCGGAAGTGAGGGCATCGTCCCGCTCTCTGATAAAACAACACCTGCTTTGTACGCTCACTCAAAGATAAAACGACAGTAAATGCAAGTTAAAGAATGATCGTTTTAAATTAACCATTGCAGTACCTTTTTTATGTCGATAAAGCTATATTGTTGTCAATACTGTACATTGAATATTTTTTTAAAAGGATTCTTGGGGCGTGATCTACAATCGAAATCGAAGACTAAAATATAGTTTTTAGAATTTTAGTCTGTTGGTCTGTATGTATGTCCGGGCTAAACTCAAAAAGTACTGCATGGATTAACTTCAAATTTCGCATGAATATTACTAAGAGGTCGGGTCAACATATAGGCTACATATTATCACGCTATCACCTACGGGGGAGGAGCTGTGATCATTTATAAAGTTTAACGCGGGTAAAACAGCGGGGCACAGCTAGTGTTTAAATATATTTACATAACTTCCTGTTTATGTAATATTTTGTTGTCCTCTTAATACAGAAATTGCTACAGCGCTGATATTCTAAAAGCACCAGCAAAAAACATGCATGCAAAAAAGCATGTAAAAATGGTGGACATAAAAGTTTTATACCCATTATATAACAGTACCGTGAATGCTGCCTTTATTACGTGAATTTGACTTCCGTCTTGCTTCAATTCTTTTTTGTTATTTTATTATCATTTTGGCTTCCGTCATTAAATTCAAAATTCAACGAGCTATCTTACTTTTAAAGCTATGTATTTTTTTACGAAACCAAAATGATAATACACATTGTTATTTATAAATATTCCTTTGCAATTTTATTATACCTAGAAATATAATTATATTTAATTTTATGTTTAGTAGCTATTGGTTGTCCTATGTAAATAAATAAAACAAACATATGTACTTGGAAATATAAGTGATAACATAACAGAATTGCTAATAAGTCTATTTAATAACACAAGGCATGCGATTCTTATACATTTAATGAAAGAATAGAAATTTATCCAGTTATGATATTTATCTCAACTGGATAAATCTTCATCTCTCTATAGTCGGTTTTATTATGTTCGGTGTCAAGACTATGTAAAAATACCCATGTATCAATCACACTAATATAATAAAGCCGAAAGCTTGTGACTGTGTATGTTTGTTACTTCTTCACGCAAAAACTACCGAACGGATTTTGATAAAACTTTGTAGTAATATTGCTTATATATCTGAATAACACATAGACTATATTATATAAAGTTTTACGCTGGTAAAACCGCGGGGCACAGCTAGTGTATAATAACATTATTACATAGTCTTGACAATAAAACTGAAAACTGGACTGGAAACTGCTGGATGCGAATAGCGCAAGACCAGAAATTGTGGAGATCTTTGGGGGAGGCCTTTGTCCAGCAGTGGCCGTCTTTCGGCTGATATGATGATGACGATGATGATAGTCTTGACACCAAACATATATAAAACGGACTATAGACCAGCTGTGTTCACCCTCATAAATGTATATTAATTGCTGCTAGCTAAGCTTGATCATACTATCTCATTTATGATTTATGCTGTTGTCGGTGGATCTTCCTAAATTCCTCATAAGCCCTCTACAAGCCGGAATGATGATCTTGTGAGGTCACTGGAAGCCGTTGGATGCGGTTATGCTACCGCATATGACAATTGTGGAGATCTATCTCCAGCAGTGGGCCTCTTTCTGCTGATATGATAATAACTATGTGTGTGACCCATAAATAGTTGTTCTGAGTCTGGGTGTAATTTGTGTCCGTCTATTATATGTTTGTAAAGTACCTCACGACACACGGATTAAAGAAACGAAACGTTTCGTCTTTAAAAAAATATAAAAAATAGTGTAGTTAGTAGTGACATTGAAATTTATTTAGTAGTGTAAAAAACAGATGTGACCAAAGCAATGTTTATATTTTTAAATATAAAAAAATATAAACATATTTTATTTATACTCGTTTTATAAATAGAACGCTTTCACCAAAATGTTACCGTTTCGGACAAAGAGAACTAAGTCTATCGTGATTTGGAGCCCTGTTTCTTTTCAATGTTTATGAAGGTACATAATATAAACTTCACATTTATTTCTTTAAAATATAAATCTTGACTCTTAATAGGAATTTGGCGTGAAGAACTATTTAAACCTTGTAAAGCGTTGCTGCGTCGTACCTAAATGTAGATTTATAACTATTACTTGTAAGTCAGTTTATTCTTTACTATTTCTAGCTATTTTTATAATATAAGCAAGTTTTATTATCAATGTATCTTTGAGACGATACCTATCTGAAACCCATGAGTTACAAGCCTTAGTGGGCTTTTATGACAGCCTTGGAATGAAATGGGTTGGGTCTATGATTCTTTCAGGGCCGGGAATCACACATTTTATTAGCCGTGTGATTCCCGACCCTGGAAGAATAATAGGACCATCCCATTTCATCCCAAGACTGTCATAAAAGCCAACTAAGGCTAAACCTGGTAGTCAGGCAGCAGAGTTAGCAGTATACTAGGGACCATCTAACTGCGGTTGCCAAGTCGCATTCCAAGCGCGGTGTTCGGAGTTTCCTTACAATTTGATGAATCATTCAAAACTAACACGTATTTTTTCAGTTATGTTGAGTGTTGAATATTGGTCTAATATTGTCCTGGATGAATTGCGGCGGCCAGTCTCGAAGGAGACCACATCTGGACACTTTACATTGCACAAACGTGTGCGCCTACGTTTGTGCACTCTCTAATCATTTACTCTTATGAACCCATTGGAATAAGTAAGCCGAGTGAAAAGAAATAATGCAATTTTTATCCTTTTTCTTTTATAACTAGATAGATAGATATAGTACACTTTATTGCACCAGAAAACACAATACACAATATCTTAATACAGAAAATACAGGTACAATAGGCGGTCTTATCGCTTTGTAGCGATAAGACCGTCGATTGAGCAGACAACCGTTGGGTGGACAAGAAGAATTAAGATGGAAAACGCGGTAGTTGTAAGTGTACTATCATGTGTATTACATACATACATTACATATGTACAAGGTTCATAAATATATACTTATATTTGTATAAAAACTAATAATACTATACATACATAATATAATACATCTTTTTAATAAGGAGTTATGCAGGAAGAGGTTACTGAAAGAAGTTAAGAGATAAGAAGAGAAGTGATAAAGATATTTACAGCGATAAAAAGTGTTTTTTTAAAGAAACTTTAAAAGAGGTGAGGGTTTGTGCACACCTTATTTCTACAGGAAGTAAATTCCATAGCCGGGTTGCTTGGACAGAAAACGAGTTATCAAAAAAATCGGTAGAGTGCACTAGGATATGTAGTTTTAAGTTCTCTGATGATCTCAAAGGCCTAGAATGTGTATCACAAACGAATTCAAACCGTTGCTTAAGGTAAATGGGAGCTATCGGATTAAACAAAATATTGTAAAGGAGACAAAGTATGGGACAATTACGGCGAAGGCGGATTGGTAACTACTCGAGTTTTTTCCGGAATTCAGAGGCATGATCGTATTTGCGAAGTCCAAATACAAATCTAATACAGACATTTTGAAGACGCTCGAGTTTATCAAGTTTGTCCTCTGTAAGGTCTGTAAGTATAACTGGCAGCAGCATAGTCAAGGATGGGGAAAAGAAAAGATTCAGCAAGAGCAATTTTAGTGGCGGTTGGGAGAAAATTACGCATTCTTCGTAAGGAACCTGCTGCCGCATATAATTTGCGACTAGTTTGTTCAAGTTGTGGACCCCACGAAAGCGTTTTATCAAAGTAAATCCCCAGATTTCTCACATTATCACTAAAGGGTATTAACGTATTATTAAATATAATCTGGGGGATTAGTGACCAGTCAACCTTGGCTATCATGCGTGAACTTTCCATGAGAATAACCTGGGTTTTAGATGGGTTCACCGTAAGACCATGCTCCGAACTCCATTGGCTTATTCGACCTAAGTCACTATTAATGACACCCATTGCTTCACCAAGTCGTTCTATAGGTGCCTGGGTATAAATTTGTAGATCATCTGCATAAAGGTGGTAGGAAGAAGATTAAAGGAAATACAGTTAATAAATATTTTGAAGAGTTATGGAGATAAAACGCCACCCTGTGGCACGCCTGCACTACGCAGAATAATAGCACCACGAAGAATATGACTCTTCGATGCGAATACGTTGCCGACGACCAAACAGGTAACTACGAAACCAATCAATTGCCTTTTGTTGTGGACCCCACGAAAGCGTTTTATCAAAGTAAATCCCCAGATTTCTCACATTATCACTAAAGGGTATTAACGTATTATTAAATATAATCTGGGGGATTAGTGACCAGTCAACCTTGGCTATCATGCGTGAACTTTCCATGAGAATAACCTGGGTTTTAGATGGGTTCACCTTAAGACCATGCTCCGAACTCCATTGGCTTATTCGACCTAAGTCACTATTAATGACACCCATTGCTTCACCAAGTCGTTCTATAGGTGCCTGGGTATAAATTTGTAGATCATCTGCATAAAGGTGGTAGGAAGAAGATTAAAGGAAATACAGTTTATAAATATTTTGAAGAGTTATGGAGATAAAACGCCACCCTGTGGCACGCCTGCACTACGCAGAATAATAGCACCACGAAGAATATGACTCTTCGATGCGAATACGTTGCCGACGACCAAACAGGTAACTACGAAACCAATCAATTGCCTTTGGACATATGTTAAGAGAGCGTAATATGCCAAGCAGAATGTCAAAGTCCACGGTGTTGAATGCATTGCTAAAGTCTAGCAGCGCAAGCACCGTCAACTTACCACATTCCATGCCCAGTCGGATATCATCCGTAATATTGACCAGTGCTGTGGTTCTACTGTGGCCGGGACGGAAACCGGACTGCAATGGATTAAGGAGACAATTCGTACATAAGAATGAACTTAATTGGAGATGGATAAGACGCTCCAGGACTTTAGAGAGGAAAGGTAAAATGGAGATGGGCCGATACTCAGAAAATAAAGAAGGATTCGGTTTTTTAGGTAGAGGAGTAATTTGCGCAGTTTTCCAAGCAGAAGGAAATGTACCACTGGCAATTGAGTAATCTAGGATGTGAACAAGGACTGGTAGGATGTCATCTAGTATGGGAAGGACCATATTACGACTGATACAATCACTTCCAATAGAATTGAATGTGATTGATAGTACGCTTTTCTTGACATCACAAGCAGAGAATTGATTAAAATTAAATTGTGAATAGTTAGGGGTAGGAAGTGATGAAAGACGCTGCAGAGTATTATTTTTTGTGGTCTTATCAAAAATGGACGACGTTGACAAATGAAGATTTAGTGACTCAATATCTAAATCTTTAGAAATGTTGTCTTGACGTGACTTCCCTATCCCCAAAGATCTCAAGTATCTCCAGACTTTTGCTGGGTCTCTATTTTGGACAGATTTATGAATGTGTTGGCGTTGAGCATTCCTACACACCTTATTACAATGATTCCTGACCGAATAATATTTTTGTTTATTTTTGTCTGAAGGATCAGATTTGTATCGTGACTTGGCTATTGCCTTCTTATCTATCAATTTTCTAATATTTTCAGTGAGCCATGGAGCAGGAAGATGTTTAGTTTGACGCGCTTAATAGGCGCGTGGACGTCGTACAGTTGAATTAATAATGTTTCAACCAAATACACCTTATCATCGATAGAGCCGGAAGAAATAAGGGAACTCCAGTCAATAGCATTCTAGCGTCTTTACTGTATTTGCGTAAATTATTAGTGTTCATGCCACTAAAATTGCGCTGCAGAAGAAATTTAGGTTTTGCTTTAGGTGGACGATTTTTATAAGATAAAAAAAGAAGGTCATGATAAGAAATAGAATCCGCAGGGCATTGGCCATAATGAGCCACATGCCCCTTGGAAGAAACAATAACTAAGTCTAAAAGAGATGGTGTACAGATTGGAAAATTATGCATAGCATTAAGAGGCAATAGGGAAAGATTGTGTGATTGAATTATAGACTGAAGTGAAGAAGATCGTGAATCTGTTTTAAGTAGGCAAGTGTTGAAGTCACCCATGACTATAACATGACTGTAAGTTGGGACTAAGTATTTTAGACTAGAGTATTTAATAAATATATATCTGTGTGTATAGACGCTAGCAAATCAAGCTACCCAATCGGTCAAATTTAACCAATTGAAACTGAACCTTATGCTTAGGTGAGAAAGTTGAAAATGTGTAAAATAAATTTGACAGATTGGGGTAGCTGGATGTGCTGGCGTCTGTACATTCCTTTTATACTCTTTAGTATATACCGATCCACGGGATCAGTTTACTTAATGTATATTTTGAATTGGTCAAGTGTACAATAGTAGTTAGGTATTATATAATCAAGACAGTACTATGAATCCTCAGACACATGGCATTCGATTCAAGTTTGAAGTTCAAGATAAGCACTTGAGACGTTCAGGAGTAGATTGGCGCACGTGGGGTTTATTATTTTATTAGTCATTAATTACCCTTGCTATTAAAAAAACAATATATAATTATTTCGTGCTACTGTAGTATAAGTAAGAAGATAATTTTGCAAAATTTTCAGCGGGTGAGTTAAGTTATTTAAGTTCACTTTAATCCTATTTTGAGAAAAACTATTTTTTTTATTGATATAACGCAATAGGTAGCGCAATATTTTTTTTATTTATTTATTATTGAAAAAAGTACACATTTAAGTTTTAGACATTTTTGCCAAACTGCACAGCAGTTTGTCGGCAACGTTCTCGCTCTGTTTACATTTTTATTACTTAATTGCTATTCAGTTCAGTATGCAATGTTAAAGTAAGGAAATATACGAGATTAGAAAGATGTTACTACTAAGTTTATACAATACAAAGTAAAGGAAGAAATAAGATTTATTTTAAAATACATACAGATATGTCATATCGATTTAATCAAGAATTAATAATATTCATTTACCAGTGTGGCTGATGTTAAGTACATCAACCACACTAGCAAATAAATATTATATTTTTGAAGGTAGTACAAGTTGAGGATAGATCTACTACTTTTGTTGTTTACTATAATGAAATATATTGATTTTCTGAGTACTTATTAATGTTTTTTCGTAAATTTCGTAAGTCGCGATTTTTAGTTTATTCAGATTTAATTAAAACATACTTATCCACTTTCCTGTGCCCTTCTGTTGTGCGTCTATTTTTAGCAAATACAGTAAAGACGCTTCCGCTGGTCAGAGAAAGTCTTATTTATTTGTTATGCACCTGTGAGAGCGATACAACTTCATATGACCATTATGCACTTTGTTTTTACAGTCCTTCTTTCCACTTTCGGCACACGAATTAAAATAAAAACAATAGAATATTGGGTAATCAAAAGTAAAATAATAAAATAACTTACTATACCACTCATCCCATGGGATCAGCTTGAATCGAGATCAGTTAACTAAAGCAGATTTATTTTAATAACAGTTTTTATTGTCTTGTGATAATTATATACTTTCGGCAAAAACTTATTTACAAAATGCTGTTATATCTTGACCGGTCCAAAAGAATGGAACCCCACATTCTTATGGACCTTTCAAGATACTACTAACAGTTTAGACCTAGTGAATGATCGTCTGTTTTTGGCAGTGGCTATTGTAATACGGGTCGTTACTAACGTTGATTATTTTGGTATCAGAATGACAAACTATGCCTTGTGAACAGTTCTATACACCTGCTAGCGTCTGCTGTGAGTCAGATTAAATTGCATTTGCATATGAGAACCGGATATTGAATTCTAAAATACTATGTAGTGCATGTGGCCAACTATTGAATTTGATACCTATTGAAATGAAAACTTCTTTAGGGTGATTTTAGCTACGGTAATTGGACCTGCTCGGGCTTGTGACGATAATATAATAATATATAGGGACAATGTCACACAGATCATCCTAGCCCCAAACTAAGCAAAGCTTGTACTATGGGTACCAGGCGACGATATACATACTTATATAGTTAGATAAATACTTAAATACATAGAAAACATCCATGACTCAGAAACAAATATCCGTGCTCATCACATAAATATTTGCACTTACCGGGATTCGAACCCAGGACCACCAGCTTCGTAGGCAGGAGCACTACCAACTAGGCTACGGTGACCGTCATGAATCGGTATACTCTGCTCTACTCGTCATCAAGCTTGTTCGGGTCGGTTACACAATGAATCGTATTTATACTCGGCTCCATTTGTCAGCCACGTTTCTATTTGGCAAGAAGTATGAAATTTTCACTTATATTGTGTGGTCATAAACGCACACCCTTTTTTCTGTATGTTTTTTTTTTTGGTTTAGAACAGATAAGAGGTTACTTCTCTATTAAGAAAAACGTAATAAATACTTCTAAAAGCGTCCCATGTCTTGCCTTGCCTTTGAAATTAATAAGCATAAAAACGACATTAAAATTTTGACAATGATGAAAACTGCAGCCAATGTGTCGTAATAATTACGCGACTAAGGTGGTAATAGTACAGAGAGAAAGTAATATTACAGAGGCGTATGCGCAGGTACAAATACAATGTCTATTCTTCAATATTTAAGTAATAAGTCGGTAGTCCGACAAAATCAGTGGAAGATCAGATAATTCAGGTGACGGCTGTACGTGCTCATTGAGGCCCAAGGATTTGACACCACGCACCTCGTCGCCTACCATTCTTTTTGGCCCAACCCATAATTTAAATTTAGAACGCGCATTCTTTTTTGTCTAGCGTATTATACATGGATGAATACGCCAGACCAAAAAGGTTACCGCATAAAAAATGTCTCATAAAATAGTTACAGTCATATATGAGTCCATGTCTTTTCCTACTCGCATCGATACGAACTGCGATTCAATTGTGTTTTACTGCATTGTTATTATTTGGCTATAACGGTTCCAAATAGACATCAAACTACGGAAATGCCAGTCAGTTATCACCGCAATTCGCTAGGTATCGTTATGGGTTTGATTCTACTGTCCATCACATCCATTCATTGATAGCTATAGCTGTAGTTTACGAGTTATGCTAGGGTTCCTTATACAAAAGAAAATAAGTAATTGAGCCGTCTCTAGGTTGCAAAGAGAATAACTAATTTATGACACAAGCCAGGAATTTGGATATTTTGTGGGAAGCGCGACGTAGTGCGAATTAGAAATTTAATCAAAATATTTTAAGAAAGTACCATGTACAAAAATTAGGCTTGTAAAATACTGTTTTGTATCGAGAATTTCAAATTTCAATGAACACATTAATACCTTTTTGTCTTTTTAGTCTAAAATATAGGTTTCAGATCATTTTGGCTACAGATTACTTATGTCACGACAGAAGCGATACATTTAATTAAAGCTACCTATTTCTTGTTTAATATTAGCCATCTCCATAATCTATTGCCATATTTATTGGCACATTTACAATAACTATACGTACCAGTTACCAGTATACCAGTTAGGGCTGGCCGCCATGGCCAAAATTCGACCAAGAGGACATTTAGTTCATACTACGGTATGAAGTCCTGTCAATGCACAAATACAGGGGCACTTTCTATCACATCACTCTCGTGATCCGATGGGACGTCTAAAAACACAACCGGAAAGAGGACTGAGAGCTTTACGTGCTCACTTCTGGAAGGCTGCGGTATTATACTCCCATGCCTCGGAGTATAATACTGCTGCTTTCCAGACTTCGGGCTGACACTGAGATTTTTTAACAGGAAAATCTCCCGACTCAGGATTTCAACTCAGACCTTATTATACGCAATTAGACACAATATCTCTTGAACTGGTGTAATATATTTCACAAAATATACCTTATGAGGCCCAGCGCACAACCATTTCGGTTGCACATTTATTTCTTCTAAGATCATCTTGTAAAATCAACATCCCAAAATATTCAGAAAAAGTTTTCATTTTGATATTTCTTGTAATAGCCAATAAAAATGAGAGACTCGGTTTTGCATAAAAAATATTTTTCTAAAATAAATAGGCCATTCAAAAGCATATAAAAATTATCACGATCGCGATTCCAAAATGTTAAAGTCACGAAATGGCCGATGTTAATTTTTTATTTTTTTACGTTCTATTTATATGTCCTATAAAAAACACCTAGCAAAAGTACAGAGCGCTGTAGTCGTTTTCTGTAGACTTGTACTATGTAATCTGATGACTAATATTTGAATAAAAATCTCTCTTTCATAAACGTTACGTTATTCAGATCCGATACAAATAAAATATAGTGAGCGACGGCCCCTCCACGACAAAACACAATACTTACCTACTCAACCCTGTCGGACGAGCAAAGACCTTTCCAAGTTAATCTTTTTCTATTTGTCCAGTAGAAGTTCGCTAATACTTCAAATAAATTGGTAATATAACAGGTTATATAACATAGAAACGCTCTTCAACAACGGTCTCACACTCAGCCAGTATTTTTTCCTGGAAAGGAAATGGCTTACAGTACAAAAAGGCGTTGAATGGAAGCCGCAGCGAGTTGAAGAGCTCTCGAAGTAAGCGACAACGTGAAGCTACCACATAACAATTGATTTACCTACGCCGAACATGCACTAACTTATGTGTTACATGTGTTAGACACAAGTTAGTCGATTTATGCCCTAATTTACATCGCCGCATACTTGAAGTTGAAGGAGATAACTATATACTTGTAGTTGTATATTACTTGGCTGTAGGCTAATATACTATGTCGGCGTGTACTGGCTTAACTTTAGCGTTGCTTTAAGAAACATAATATTAGTTATAATCTTAAATATAAATTATTGAACAATAATCGGTACCTATATAAGATGTTGCAGTCAGTTTAGCTATGTCCTTCCTTTTGGGCATACAATGCATTTCACTTAAGACAGCCATTAGATACCAGCCATTCGGAAATCGTAACATATCTGTCACGTCTGTCTGTCTGTCTGAAAAATGGCTGAAAAACGTCCGTATGTCACAGCCATTTTTTTCCGAAACTATAAGAGCTGTACTGTTGAAACTTGGTAAGTAGATGTATTCTGTGAACCGCATTAAGATTTTTACACAAAAATAGAGAAATAATAATAATTTTGGGGGGTCCCTATACATAAAACTGAAACTCAAAAATTTTTTTTTATACTCAAAAATTTTACAGATTGGCGCAGCTGGATTTGCCTTTGCCTGCAATTGGTTTGAACGAAATCTAGTAAGTAGTTTTTTTTAATGCGTCATAAATCGTGAACCGCAATTTTCCTTTCATTCAATCAACTGAAATACTTGCTGCTGCGGAACCCTTCATGTGCGAGTCCGACTCGCACTTGGTCGGTTTTATATAAGGCAAACGAGCAAGCGTATTACCTGATGGTAACTAATCACCACCGCCCATTGATTGTATTCGCAATTGCGGCGTTGGCCTATAGGAAAGGAATAGGTTCGCCTTTTAAATGTTGCCAGATCATACCGTATCAGAAATACACTCGGCCGGTAATTGTTTCCCCAGAGTAGCAGCGTTAGTAAAGAATTTCTTGTGAAACGCACGTTGGTAGACGACCATCCAACCATGTTCGTCGATGAAATGTTCGTGATGTTGTAATGAAATTTCTACTTCTGTCGAGAGGGTCAATAAAGGTAAGGTTTACCTAATGAAGTTATTTATTTAACCAACATATACTTATCAGATTGTAGCTAAGCTAAGAAGCTTGTGCCTGATGACGCAGTCTTTATAATAGTCACTATTATAAATACTGCGTCACCAGGCACAAGCTTCGCAAGTTCTTATATAGAAAGTGACTCAGAGAATTTACTGATTCCAAAATAACTTGTCCGACTATGTCGCATGACTCACAGATGGCACTAGCTAAAACACGATGCAAGAAAATGCAATCAGTAGGAACTATGACTACTTCTGTTTTATATAACAGTAACAGGTGTCAGGATAATAAATCTTTTAACCTTTTGCAAGCTAATATTGGTGCAGTTATGAAGATTTAGTTAACAATTTTTTTTATTTTTATTTTTTTTTTATTTATTATTTTTGTTTTATTTATTTATTAACAACCAACAACTATCATTACAGGTTAAGTACACCTAATTCAATAGTGTTGTTACATAATAAGCTGCCCGTGTGAATTCACTCAGAGTACACGTAAATATTAGGTCTTTACCTATGAAATTGCCGTTCTGCAGTACTGGCCATTTCAAATCAAAATAATTTTTGTTTGGCTAAGAATTCTAATTTCAAATTAATTTTATTTTAAAAACATGGATTCTTTTTTCCAAAAGTAGTCATTTCTTTATTGATTAGTGTTACATTTTCATCGCATTTCAATCTTTTTCGTCATCATGGATACGTTAAAAATTCGAGTAATTATGGAATATGAGTACCGTCGTCGTTTAAGAAGGGCATCAATAAACTGCCACTGCGATGGCAAAGGTGCATTGATTGCATGGGTGATTACTTCGATTAATACAAATAAAAAAATTCATGAAAAAAATTCGTTTAAATTTTTTCATACAAAACGGCAATTTCATAGGTAAAGACCTATTATATCAGTATGTTGGGACACCGCGTAGACCGCGTGCAGCGCTCGTGTCTGCCTTCTGCAGCAGATTAGTGCGCGCTGGCGGCACCCATAATAAAGGCGGTCGCCGCCGCCGTCCGACGTACTCATCAGGGACAAACAACCGGACCGTCTCTAGAACACCTGGGTCATATATTTTTCCTCTTAATAATTTAAAAAGATAAATGGTGTGAGCGACTTCCCTTCTTACTTCTAGTTTATAATACCCTATCATGCCTATTATAAACAGAGTAGGATATAATAGTGGATAACCCGGATATGTACCATACTGTTTTAAATACATGAATCTAACAAATTTATTTTGAATCCGTTCAATCATTAATTTATATTTCGCTTCGTGTGGTGACCAAATGATAGCATTCCATTCTAAATGACTTCTCACATCGCCCCGTACAATGCTTTCAGGGCACTAATGTTCGTAAATTGGTTCGCTAGTCTTAAGAACATTCCTAAATTGCGATAGGCTTTTTTACAAACATTTTTAATTTGTGTCCGAAAGTTTACATCGGTATTGAAGCATACACCCAAATCCTTCACCTCAAATACCCGTTGAAGCGGCGTACCGTCCATGAAGTATTGATGGTGACTCGGGTTACGTGCACGACTAAACGATAGTACGGAACATTTAGCCAAATTGAAATATAATTTATTGTCAATACTCCACTCCATAAGCCCACTTATATATTATTATTATATAGTAAAACTACTATACATTAAAAGATTGACCAAAAAAGGATAGTTTACCAAGTGTGTTTAACCAAGTTGATACCCTATAATATATACTATTACAGTAAGCGTTTGGTCGTCTTATGTTTCAGTTATGCTACTGAATAATTATTTGCGAAAACTAAGTGCTTCTGGACCTCTGCGTTGAAATTAGTTTTAGAATATATAACAGATGCTGAGGATAACGTGTTTTCGCTTTAAAAGCAACTCGACTGCAGTATCACTACCTTACCAAATACAGTATGGGTAATAACATTACTATATTAATAAAGTAAAAAGTAATATGAGCTGTTATTTCGGCTATTTATCGATTTAATCAATGAGGGACACAATTTGCACCGCCCACAAAAAAACTACCCAGATGCAAGAAGTACAATGAAAATTACATGCACTAGAATGATACCCATTAGAATTAATGATACATTAAACTGATAATTATCGGAATGAATCATACATTTTTACGGCATTTTGCCGTAATGTGCAACCTATTCTGGTGCGTAAGATTTCCGAAAAGTGACCTGTGATTCCATCATTTAGTTTTTATAATGTGCTTCTGCGCGTGAGTGGGAGGGTCGAAAACAAGTGAATTATGCCCGGATGCATCAAACATCATAGGCATAGATAACTACTTACCGCCTAGCGATTGGCATCCACTGTTCTTTCATTATTAGTATGGGTAGGGGCTGGAGCTACTCCAATTTCAGAGTTATACAATCAGTCGAGTGAGCCTCTGACATATCAATACAACTGTTTTCTAATGGCTACTAACGGGATCCTAAACTAAACGTGCCTTACAGCATGTTGTATAAAAATCAAATAGGAAAAATTAAAAACAAAAACCTACCAGGCTTCTGTCATGAGAAAGGAACTTCCCAACAACTGACAGTTCCATACACTTGTCTATTATGAAGTATCGATGACACAGAGTTGGCTTTAAACACCACCCAATCACCCACTAGGAGAAACTTTCAGGCTATGGAAAGGAATTGCATCCGACTGTTTACTTAAGTGTTTAAGCTTTTGAAGACTACCCTTGAAGAGAATCGTCGGATCCGTAAAACTCGCCCGAATCTCACAATTATGAGTGCAACAGTGCCAGGCAGTCATTTTGCAGTGTCTACTGCAAAAACTGAGACTGAGTCTTAAAATCGAATTGGGTGTAGCCACCTCATGATCATAGTAGGAAGCTGCAGCATAATAGCTTAACTCTATCGAAATATAAGAGGCGAATAGTTTAATTATAATTATATTTCTTTTTATCATGTCTTTTAAAGATTGGCTAGGCTTTCATCGGCACAATGCCGATGAGTTTAATGCTTTATATTGATTTTAAAGTTGCGTGTTTTATAATTTTATATCATAACAATTATTGATTGGTTATTGATCTATTATTATAATCCTTCAAAATATAAACTATTATTATCTTAAAATTAATTTCGACAACAGTTGTTGAACTTACTTTTACAACAACAGTCTGTATGTATGTATTTTCAAATATATATATATACATACATAGACACACGCCTGTTTCACAGAAGGGTAGGCAGAGACAACGGATTTCCATTTGTCACGATCTTTGCACACCTCTTTTGCCTCGATTACTTTCATTATATTCTTCATACATGCTCGCCGGTTTAGGGTACTTCTGACCTGCCCTTTCTTGAGAACGTCTCCGATTTGGTCAGAGAATGTTCGACGAGGTCTTCCCCTTCTGGTTGTCCCATTCACACAGGCCAGGTATATACTACTTTTGTCAATCTTCTTTCATTCATCCTTTCTAAATGGCCAAACCATCTCAGCATACCTTTTTCAATCTTTGTGACTATATCCTCTTTCACACCACAACGTTCTCTTACATCAGTATTTCGAACTCTGTCTCTCAAAGTCACACCACACATACTTCTTAGAGTTCTCATTTTGGCACTAACACTCCATCGTGCACGGCCAGTCCAGCCTTCTTTAAGACTTGCCGGCTACTCATAAAGGCGTGTAGTGTCCCATTTGATCTGTTCCCCGCATTTACTCTTCTAACAATATATTTT
Source organism: Pseudoips prasinana (assembly GCA_951640165.1). NCBI lineage: Eukaryota > Metazoa > Arthropoda > Insecta > Lepidoptera > Nolidae > Pseudoips > Pseudoips prasinana. The sequence goes on from OX621243.1 coordinate 23,231,610, forward strand.
TCATATTTCCCATCTCTCGTAAACAAAGTTCCCAAATATACAAACTCTTTCACCTGTTCCACTTTCTCTCCTCCAATCACAATATCGCATGCTGTCGTGTATTCATCCCTCTCAAATACCTACCATTACTTTCGTCTTAACAACATTTATTTTCATCCCTTTCCCTTCAAAGCATCATGCATATTTGTTACCATCACCTGCAACTCGTCCGCCGATGATGCAAGTAGAACTTGATCATCAGCGTAAAGCAAACATTTGATGAGTAACTCATTCATCCTGACACCGCATTCACTTTCTTTCAGATCTTTTAAACAGCTATCCATGAATAGGTTAAACAACCACGGTATATTTGAAAATAAACATATATTTTTCTAAAGAGTAGTACTATGTGGTGTATCATTATTAATTACATATATAATTTAAATAAAAAATGCATACTCTATCTTTATTACCCTTCTATAAAAATTTTGTAAGTACAATCTTATAAGTAGTTACTTTAATACAAATATTATTACACATTTCTTAAATGGCAGCAATGACTTCAAGCGTCCAGTGCTCTAATATATGTGTGTGTGCTCTAATGTATAAATATTTATACTTGAGTTTTTTGTATATCCTGTCAAATGTCACACTATGGAGTTCCGGCCCTTGGGAAAAGTAACCGGCCAGAAGCCGAACGCATCGGCTCCTGACTGTTTCGAGTATTGTTCCGTTATACGGCGTAACTTTAACTAGCATGTAATAATTATCTTCTATTGTGTATACAGTAGTTATATAAGGGCACTTAATAACCAACATGTTCCTATAAGTACAGTTCTTATAAAGGTGTCTCTTTGTATGTTGCAGATAACATCCATCTTGGGGACTTAGAGAACAACTGTTGAAGATTTGAGTGAATGTTGGGTCTACACACATTCACTCAATCCTGCACTGTGAAAAGATGCATTATTGGACTCTTTCTAAGACGCGTCAATATTGGTGGTACAGAATAGGTTCTCTATGACTATGTTAAATATGGCTTGAACGGGTCAGGTTGTGGCCTATTTTCTCTTAATATTACCCGGAAAACCCTAAACTGACAAAACTGATAATGCTTAACTGACTTTTCATTTCAGAAAAACCTTAAAAATATCATATTTTATTTAGTCACTGTGAAGAAAAACTATTTACTAATATTGCCGCGTAATACTAAGGAAAAATAAGGATTTCGTAAAACCTGTTGACCGGGTACGCACTCCGGAAAAGTAGTTTTAATAGTTCTACGAATGCCCAATTCTTTTAATTCGAACTATAATGTGTGAAAAAATGTTCAAGTCACTTATTTTTCTTAGCTCAAATTTAAGCAATCCATGGGGCCTATCCAAATGCCTATCCAGTAAGCTTTTTATCAAAACAGGTTCACAGATAACGGACAACCCGCGTAAAATACATACCAAAAAAGTATTCAGTCGAATTAATAACTTTTTTTCTTAGTCCAATAAGTACTATTTTTATTGTTTTCAAATACATTTTAATCTGGGTTAGTTACAGTATTTCTGTTTGTTTTTAATTTCAAATAACTTGTATATATGTCAACTTTGTCTATGTTTCGTGTATGTTGTGCATGCCTTTAATAGGGGTACATATAAGGATTGAATTATATGTATAATGAGCTAAGTATTTAAATGTTGTGTATGTATACTGTTGGTGTGTCTATAATAAATAAATAAATAACTTTTTAAGAATATCACGATCTAATAATAATGAACAACCCATTGAAACTGATGAACACTATTGCCTAAAACCGTATAAAGCGTAAGGTACCTATCCGTATAAAAAATGTATAAGGCATATTATGTCTTTAATATAACGTTCTCATAGAAACACCGGAATGCTATTGTATAAAGATATTTACGGAGGCGGCACTCGAGCTTCACAAATATGACATTGTGTGTATGCATACATGCACGTATTAGACTACACAACCAGTCAAACAGGAAACCCATCCTAGAGTGAATCACCAAAAGTTTGAATGTTGTAATAAATCAATAGAGTGCGTAGCAATGCACTCTATTGGTCAGCCAGTAGGTACTATTGTTAATCAATTTTAATGTCCATTTTATGATATAATAAACCGCAATAATTTAGGCAATATTACTCCGGAACAATTTTACGGTAGACGACTCGAGCCGAGTCCTCCGAGCCCTATCATTTACTTCTACTATAATATTTCAATGAAACATGATTTTCCATTATCTACAAACCTAACTCGTCCATTAAATAGGGGAAGAATTCAATCTTATATTATTGTTATTTTATATTTGCTTCGAACTTTACCTATAACTTTGTACAGACATTATATCAAAAACCAGCTAAAGCGAACGAATAACACTGCGCTGTTTTCTATTTTACGGACCGGAACCTTAAATAATAATTGAACCCTATCTCACCATGTAAAATTATAAAATTGTTGTCGACTCTATTCACTGTAACTGCTTGGCTCAACAAAGTACAAGCAATAATGACGCTCTCAGTGGTGCCAACCCAATTAGCAAAGTTCTGTTCAACCAGGTTTAACTATAAAAGTAGAAAAGCTAGAATAGAACTAAGCCAGGTGTGAGTCGGGCCTCGCATTATTAGAGTTCCATTTTTGTATTTACACAGGTTGTTGCGATGTTATTATAAGTTATGCGTAAACAAAAAATGTTGATTTAAGTGACTATTCGGAAGTTATAAGAACCTAACATATCCTGTATTTTATTTAAGTTTTGCCGCCTTTGACGTTCCAGATATTGATTAATTTTCCAAAGCGCTATTTGGTTCTGAGTCAACGTTTCACACCGGACCTGTCCATCTTGCAAGGGTTGTAGGAAGCCGCTGGATGAGGGCTGCACAAGATCCGCCATTGTGGAGATCCTTGGGGAGGCTTTTGTCCAGCATTAGACGTCTTTTGGCTGATATGATGCTATGATGATGCAGCCTGTAAACGTTATATCTAATCATCGATAAGGTTATAATATACTCTTCAAGGATCTACGTACGCCTCAAATAATAACTATATATAAGTCGATATAGCCTAGTGGGTAGACTGTTGGACTGTGGAGTCAGTGGTACCGAGTTATTGCGCATATTAGAAATTGATTATCTCGTACTTAAAACGGTGAAGGACATCATCGTGAGGAAACCTGCATACCTGAGAGTTCCCCAGTATGTTCTCGATGGCATGTGAAGTCTGCCGACCCACACTAGGCCAGCGTGGTGGACTATTGCCCATGCCCTCTCATTGTGGGAGGAGGTCCTAGCCCTGCAGTGGGACGGAAATAGGCTGCATTATGGTTTCTGGAAACTCCAAATTAAAAATATTTCTTCTTTTTAAGTGTATGTTTCTTTTTTTCTTTTTTATGTATGTTTTGTGATTTTTCCGTTGTTCCTGAACCAATTTTGATAATTCTTTGTTTATGATTGATTTCTGAACAGTCCCATATAAAATTTGAATGCAATCAATTGTCTGGAAGAAACATTAAAGTCTGTTTTATGTTTCATAAACAGTAATTATAACTTCAGTCAGTCATAATTACTGTTAATACAACCATTAAAAATTAGTAAGAGTAAGCAACCGATAATTTTACTTACGACGACGGGTCGTCGTCGAGACGCGACGTGTCCTACGATGAAAAATCGTTCGCACGGATCTTCACCCCTCATGGTAGCAGATTTGATATCAATTGAGAATACAGAAAAGATAGTCGAGAACAAGTATTTGTGAAAAAACGAAGACTTGTTGAAGGGTTTGGTTGATTAAGGGATTGCTCTCTGTTCCTTTGTAACCAAATTGTATCGTCGGCGGTTGTCATGGATACGTCTATGACAAAAGAATAGGTGAGCCAACAAGTCGATAAGATGAAGAAGAAATCATAGGAGAACTATCAAGAGATTAAATCTTTTTTTTATTGATCTGACGTAGTATTTTAAGATATTCTTTAAATTTATGGATAACCAGGGGCGCAAAGAATAAAATGTAGTGTCTTAAACCAATTGGCGGTGCACGTATAGTAGAATTACTCATGATAATTTATTATTTTGTGGTTTAGCCCACTCAATAACGAATTTGCATTGGAATGCCCTATTATAAGCAGCGTAGGCTTTGAATAAGAGTCTGCGTAGCAAAAATATTGACGTTCCACGTGATGACGAACGCTTTGAGGTCACATTAGTCATTGGATGATTCAAGATATTACTACCTACACATAGGACGTAGAAGTGAATGTAATAAATAAGTATTCTTAATAATGATATAAAACTGGAATCATAACAGCTGTAAAAAGTCCACTTCTGGACAAAAGTCTCCCCCAAGTATCATCTTGGGGGATATGTCATAATCGCCACGCTTGGGCGATCGCAGTATGATTGTCATAGTACTGAGACAACTGGTACTGCGCGTCCTCTGGTAGATATTCCCGCGGGTCGACTTCTACGCCCCCCACGGGATGAGATACGGTAATGATATTCTGTCTGATATTTGCGCGCCGTCACCACACAGCAACTGTAATTATTGTTTTATTTTTTATATTATGCAACCAAGACGACAACATACATACAGCCCACCTGATGTTAAGTTTAGGCCTTCCCGTTTTGTAGTATTAAAGGTACAGACTTATAGATTATTAGGGCATCAATAATTACCGTACATTGCTGGCTCGCAAATTAATTTTACATATTGGTGCAGATTGCTAAATGATTAAGTTAATCTTTTTAACAGTCAATCTCCTTACTCTATCAACCTATGTATCCAGAACACACAACGTACCTTTAACGTCTTACGCATACAATATACAAAATGCTTTAGGATGTTGACGGGGTTGCTACAGTGTCCATAATGCCAAAAGAGGTTCCATCACTCTTACGCCGAGCACGTGGCAATAATAATAAGTTGCCAAACAACAGGGAAATCACGACAAATATAAACAAAAAATACATTGTGGAATTAATAACCTCCTTCTTATTGAAGTCGGTTTAAGCCCAGACATAACTTAAACCTTAACAGTCAAAAACCCTCGATTTAAGACTCAACAAAATTATTCGTTATATTGAAGATTGGTTGACTGCAAATCCACAACTGTGGAGATCTTTGGGAGAGGCCTTTGTCCAGCAGTGGGCGTCTTTCGGCTGATATGATGATGATGATGATATTTAAAAAGAAAATTCAAAATAGAATACAGGGTGAAAAATTATCTGAGGTCATTGAAAGCTCTTTCTACTATAACTGCATATCACAGAATATTGTAATAAAATCAACAGGTCTGTTTATGCCTTGTTGAGACTGACGAAACAGGAAATAAACAAACTGCCTTAAAAGCTTATCATGGTTGCCTCCAACGAAATACCTACGGCATTGTGATTTGGGGAAATCCTTTTTGTAATAGAACGTATATAGGTATATCTCAAAAGCAATACATATGAGCTGTTTGTAAATTGTATTACCATAGGACACCTCCTAAAGACCAATGGATCCGCAATCTGAACATAGTAACTGTACCATGTATATTTAATATGTATTTATTTTTGTAAGGGCATGCAATCAACCGACACAAAATACACCCAAACTCAGGATAAACAGACTTCAATCCTCGCACAAAGACGAGAACGAGGGATTAACTAATAACCTAACTGTAATAATTCTTGCCTTAATAATATATAAATATATGTAAATAAATAAATATCAAGGGACAAATAACTCTGTCATCTGATCACAAACTGGGCAGAGCCTGTACTATGGCAATCAGACATCTGGTAAACATACTTCTAAATACATACATATTATAGATAAATTACACCCAGGCACAGAACAAATAATCGTGCACCAGTCCAATCATCAATAGGTCAGCAATACACTCTTTTGAAAAGAATACGGGCGGTTTTATTTTTTCTATATTATATATTGGTAATCAAAGGAGGTTTTAATAGCCAAACTATGTTACTGGCACTTAATAAAGAGTCTGGGTATGAAAAATAGATTATTCCAAATACAAAACTTTTGTTTTTAAAAATCCCTTTCTGGTTGTGACTTTTTACCTACTTTCTCATTTTTGCAGTTAAAAGGTTATCAGGCAACTAAAACTAACTTCTCGTTATTTTTAGGAGTGTAATTTATTGTCGCATAATACAGCTTTATTGTAACTTGCAAGATATCTTTGTGTCGATTGTAATGACAACAGAACAACAAAAAACAGAACAGAAAAAGCAACGTCTCATAGTGGTTAAACTTGAGTCGTTCAACCGTCCAAAGAACCTAAACTCGATACCAAGACACAGGTTCCGTTCAGAGAAGGTTCTGGGAGGAAACGTTACACATAACCACGAGACGACCGGTTTTTAGTGACTCCGGATCTGAGGTTCCGCAAATGCAGACGTCAAAAGAAACCTTTAAGAGGTACTAGGAACACAAGTTAGCGTATGGACTGTGAGGAGGAAGATTTTAGTGGCTGATACACGCAGTCGACGACCAGCGCAGCGTGGAGCCCCAAGTTACTTCGTGATCACCAGTTTGCTCGATTAAGGTTCACTAAAAATTGCCTATCTTGGACACTAGGTAACGTAAGTAGCATACTCTTCTCCAATAAGGCCTGAATTTGTCTGAACGGTGAGGACCGATGTCAGCGAGTGTTGCAAAGACCAGGGCAACGCTATGGCGACGTGAGTTTTAAAGAAATTATGCCTTATGGAGAAGGATTTTTTAATGTTTTGGGTAGGCCTAACTTCCAGATATTGTATCGTATCGACATACACACATCAACAAAGTCTAGGGATACGTTATTTTGAAATCAAACATGGCTTTATTGTTTAAAACCTATTTAGTTTCCTTAAAAAGTTTATTTACAGATTTAAACCTTGTCTATTCTTTATTCAAAATTTAAAAATTAAAATGAGAAACAAATGAAAACACGCAAAGCACAGCGCAATCTTGAGTTGTATCTAATTTCAAGAAGTTGCATTAAAATTTTTTTTGCGTGTTAATTGAAGAAAACCTGATAAATTGTTTTATTTTCTTTTCTCAATTGGTTGTGTAAGCTTTTTAGCGTCATGCCACGCCATCATTTGAGTCGAGATGAAATGTTACGGGCAGTTGGCATGTTACAAAACGGTGTTATTCAACGCGTCGTTGCTGAGTCTCTGGGCACAAGCCAAAATGTGGTATCCAGGCTGTGGTCACGTTATCGCGCTACTGGAGATGTGGCAGAACGGCACATAGGTAGATATCGTGTTACCACTCAGAGACAGGATCGATTTCTCCAAATGACCGCCAGAAGACTACCCAATATCACAGCGATGCAACTAGTGCAAAGGCTCCAGGAGGGTCAGCAGCTGCTGGTGAGCGACCAAACCGTGCGAAGGAGGCTGCATGAAGTTGGTCTTCATGCTCGCAGACCGCTACGAGTCCCAGCGCTGCGACGTGGCAATCGCGGTAGGCGACTTTTATGGGCTCAAGAACATTTGACATTGAGTGATCAACAATGGTCATTGGTGCTGTTCACTGATGAGTCCCGCTATGGATTTCATCCAGATTCGAGACGAACACGCGTTTGGAGAACTCCAGGCAGGGTCAGCCGTCTCCGACATCCACAGGAGGTCCACTCTTACCAAGGCGGGACAATTATGGTGTGGGCAGGAATACGAATCGGCGGACGAACCCAACTCATTTGGATTCAGGGCAGCATGACTGCCCATAGATACCGTGAGGAGGTAGTAGAACGTGTCATTGTCCCGCTCAGGGCCCTAACGGGGCAAGAATTTCAGCTCATGCATGACAATGCACCTTCCCATACAGCGCGGCTGGTGAGGGCCGCCCTTCGAGAACACGATGTTCAGGTATTAGATTGGCCTCCACAGTCGCCAGACTTAAACCCAATTGAACACGCCTGGGACATGTTACAGCGAAGAGCATTGAGGGATTTTCCGCCCAACTTGACAACAGAAGAACAACTTTTCGAACATTTAAAAAGAACTTGGGACTGCATACCCCAGCAAGACATTGACACCTTAATTTTAAGTATGGAAAATCGTTGCCGCTGTGTGATTAATGTTAGAGGAGGAAATACCGATTACTGATTATCAGATTTGGTAAGATTTTTATTCATTTAATTCGATTGAATAATTTTATAAGAATAAAATGTTTTTGTTCACTCAGTAATTTTCTATGGCTTAATTAATTTAAGACTTTTATTAATTAGAAAAACAAAATCGCATCGTGTTGTTAATGTTTAAATATCGGCCATGAAATTATCTTTAATTCTTCCATTTACAGTCATAACAAAATGTTTATAGTTTTCTAGATAATCAATGAAATGTTCAATATCCCTAGATTGTGTTGATGTGTGTAGTATTCATTAAAAATGTTCCTAAATGCCCAAAGGTACATAAGAGGCTCAGAAATCCTTTGTCTACAATGTGCACGTTGACAAAGGACTGTAATTGATGTAGTTGCCATTTACATGGAAGATAATGCTCGCATCCACCGTTCTGGTGACGTAGATGCTTATATGCAATAAATCGGTATTTGTCGTTTGGATTGGCCAGCGCGGAGTCCCGACCTTAACCCCGACTCGACATTGAGCCTCCTAAAAAGGTAGTAAGACCTGTCCAACCACTTCCACAAAACATCAAGGAGCTTAAACGTGTGATTTTTGTTATCGCTTTAAGGGAGATCATACTCGTCACTAATTTTTGTTTTTAATGTTTTTAGGGTTCCGTAAAAAACACGAAACCCTTATATATTCGTCATGTCTGTCTGTCTGTCTGTTTGTCCGTCCGTATGTCACAGCTACTTTTTTCCGAGACTATAAGGACTATACTGTTGAAACTTGGTAAGTAGATTCTGTGAACCGCATTAAGATTTTCACACAAAAATAGAAAAAAAAACAATAAATTTAGAGGATTCCCCATATTTAGAACTGAAACTCAAAATTTATTTTCTCATCAAACCCATACATATCTATGGATAGGTCTTCAAAAATCATATTGAGGTTTTCTAATATAATATTTTCTAAACTGCATAGTTTGCGCGAGAGACACTTTCAAAGTGGTAACGTCCCCCCCCCCCCCCCCCCTCCTGTAACTTCTAAAATAATAGAGTGACAAAACTGAAAAAAATATATGATGTACATTACTTTGCAAATTCCAACGAAAATTGGTTTGAACGAGATCTAGTAAGTAGTTTTTTTTTTAATACGTCATAAATCATAAACCGCAATTTCCCTTTCATTCAATCAACTACTACAAGAACTTTTATATTATTACTTTTATATTGTTACTTGCTGCTACGGAACCCGTCATGGCCGAGTCCGACTCGCACGTGGCCGTTTTTTTTATTATAATAACATAAAATACTAGTAGTCTTAATTGCATTACATCCATAAAAATTTACATTTTATCACAGCTCTCTGTTTACATTTACTAAAACACCGAATCCAGGATTTACTAATTAGAAATTTCTAGTCATTTATGCTAATAAAACAATAAAAATATTAATATTATTCATAGAAAAGCCATTGAATGTAAGGTGTCCGTATGTTTTTTTTTGCAAAGGATTGAATATCTGAATGGTCATTTAGTTATATATTGTATGTTTTGCATGTTTTTTTTATTCACATAGACTTTGTCGGAACATGACTATTCATGTTACAAATTAACTATAGATATTTAATTCTAGGTACAAGTAGATTATTCGATCGTGACTTCTATTTCTTCAAGTAGATTTAGTTAAATAGGTATTTCGTGAAGTTATTGTCAAATGTTATTATTTTCTCTACTAGCTACGCCCTACGATTTTACCCGCGTGAAACTTTATAAATTAAAGCCTATGTATTGTTCGGAAATATAAGTTATATTACTACAAAGTTTCATCAATATACGTTCCGAAGTTTTTAGCGAAAAAGTAACAAACATCCATAGATATCCTACTAATATTATAGTCACTATCGCGATTATAATATTAGTACGATATCCAATGTCTTTTCTGATCTTGACTCAACTGGGGAATCTATACCTTACAGAATACACGCTTTTTAATAACAATTATTGTATCAATGCTGTGGTTCTGGATGTGAGTAAGCCATAGCTCATCAGGTGGGTGTGAGGATCAGCTACTAGCAATTGAAGTTATGTGTGTTGCACGCGTTGGAGGCTAAGGTTAACAACACGTGAGCCGTATTTGATCGCTTGTTTGCCGACTTGGTAATACTAATCTGTCCATTTGTTCAAGCACACAAACAGGCAGACAGGCATACATCCAAACTTAAAATATCCCGATTGTTATGTAGACTAAACTAAGTTGCAAACAAAATATATAGCTGAAAGTTGGCAGAAACTGTGTCAAGCTTTGCACTTTAGTGTTTACTGGAGAGTGGTATCAGAAACGAAAAGTTTTCCGGTGGAGTCCGATTCACGATAGATGCTTGTTCGACGGAGCCCGGTACAGATTACGGAGCCATTTACATATGAAACGTTTCACTGCACGCTGGTGGAATAGGGTGCGTATAATACGATTTTCTCACGGCTTCCATTTTATAAAAATGTTTTTAGCTTTGGGAATTGACAGAGATTTTCAACAATATTTCTCGGAAAACCTAATGATTTCTCGTAGATTAATCTATCAATATTACATTGTAATAAGGTGTAAGCTTGTTCCACATTTGAAGCAGATTTGTTCAAATTAAGAAATAATAAACAGACACATTTCTCAAGCAAAGGTAGATACTAGTCTTGAGCAACATACAGCAATAATAATTCTGGAGCAATTATTAGTTTTTCTTGGAATAAAAATTATACCCAAAAAGTCGTTCGGTTGCGTTGTTTATCGGCTTTAATTGAACGTCAACTTTATTTCACTTTATCTGTAGTCAGAATCATTAAAATGTTTATGTACTTACTATATAATACATCCAAGCCTTTCTAGCTTTAGGTATGAAATGTATTCATTGCGAATTCGTATACCTTATAGTCCATTAAAATGATATGTAAGATTTTTCCCAATTTAATTTTTAAGTCTAACTTAATGTGCGTTCAATTATCCCTTCGGCATGTAAGTATTGAACTCGTTGGTCACCGGCTTTATCTATAAAATTTATCACACTTCGCCACTGCTGTACGCTTGCACTCGTCTTGTACTTTTATCCGGCTGTACCCATATCCGACTTATTCTTCTAAATTCGAAGTTATGTAAAACGAATGTGGATACTTAAAAGACCATTCAGAAGATAAGTAGGATCATTTCCTGGGCCATTTTTTGCAGACGAACTCAATTTATGTCTGTTTATCGGTTCGGAATATAAGTTCGTTGATCTTTTTTTGTCAGGTCATGGCATTCGGTTCAAAATACAGGGAGGTTTGAATTTTTGCCAAGAACACTACAGCATCACTCACGTATTGTCGACCCTTCTCCCCTATGCGACGAGCTTTACTACGCGAATTATTCACGCGCAAGACTGCAACATTAACATAAAAATGCTAAACCGCTTTTGTGAAGAAAATTTAATATTTGTTTGTTCGAAATCGGAAAGTTAAAATAAATGTAAAATTTTATGAAATACCAATTAGCCTTATTTTAAAATAATATCGTTTATTTGTAAAATAGTTCTTATCAAAAGGACATAGATGTAGTTGTATCAAATTACACTTTGGAAAATTACAACACCTTTTATATCTATTATGCGCTCGGCGGCCATAATTGCTGCGTTTATTATAAGTAGTCTTAGTACTCACAAACTTATCGTGTGGGCAGTGGAACGATTACTGATGAATGAATATCTAAAAATAAATATTTAATTATAGTTTAATGTGTACGGCAATTTTTATTTTTACCAGTCATTGCAGTTCTTTCCCTTCATCATCATCATCATCATATCAGCCGAAAGACGTCCACAGCTGGACAAAGGCCTCCCCCAAAGATCTCCACAATTGCCGGTCTTGTGCTATTCGAATCCAGGGACCCGCACAAGATCATCGGTCCATCTTGTCTTTTAATTCCCCCTTAACCCTTAGTTTATATCTTGCAAAACTTTAGCTATTTGAATTGTTATTACGTAGAACGCAACCCAAAATACGCAGTGGCAATAAAGAGCAATTATCGGAAAATATTACTTTACAGAAACCAAGTTATTCATTACCTATCCTGCTTCTGCAATATAGGTAATGAATAACTATAGGAAGTCTATGGCGTGTAATGTGTTTCAGTAAAGTTTCAAGATTGACCATAAAATTGTGGTTATTATTTTATTATTTAGGATCACAACAAAGTATTGCGAACTTTATCCAAAAATATGGTTAATGGCTTATGCTACAGCTAAATTGAATTTAATACTATAGAATTACTTAACAGAAGACTATTCAGAAATACTTTTTCCTTTCTATTTTTCTACAGTAGGTGTTATTAAAAATACTTCCAAGAAAATGTACAGACGCCAGGACATCAAGCTACCCCTCTGTGAAATTTCCCCAATTGAAATTTAACCTTATACTTAAGTGATAAGGTTGTAAATCTACAAAAGAAATGTGACAGATTAGAGTAGTTAGATGTGCTGGCGTTTGTACAGTTAGTACCTGGAAGTTGACGATATAGCACTCCCGTGCCACAGAGAGAACGGAATGCCGTTGGTCTTTTACCAGAACTCTTTCCGGTTGTATCAACTAGCTGTCCATCAAACCAAGACAGGAAATAGTAAATGCGCCTGTGCTTTCGCGCATACTCGTGTATAAGTCTTGCGTAGATGGCAAGTCTCCATTGAGACTGGACGTCATTGCCGATATTCGACCTGGGTCACTATTTTATTTTTAATAGCTATGCCCCGCGGTGTTACCCGCGTTAAACTGTATAAATTATAGCCTATGTGTTATTCGAATATATAACCAAATTACTACAAAGTTTCACCAAAATCCATTGGGTAGATTTTTCGTGAAAGAGTAACAAACATCCATACTCACAAATTTTCGCATTCATAATATTAGTAGGATTTATTTTAAGTCATATTTAGTTTTTTTAGGTCATATGCAAGGTGTATATGGTTATAACGAAATACAAATTAATTAAGGCGTAACTTTTCATTTAGGTCGAACTTAAATCACCTAACGGTAACCTAAAGATATGAATCAAGATGTCGGAATTCTCGATTGAAAGTTGCGACACCAAACTTCGGCGATCGCACTTTAATCTTGTCCATTTTTGTAACAAAATACATTTATCCTTTTATTAGGTGGAACGGAGATGTTTTCCTCGGCCAACTTTTGTAACCAAACCTCCCATTTGAGCATGTTACATGAAAAGTTGATGCTATATATTATTTCTACCCTAATAAATAAGGACTGGTTACTGATTTGTGGTTGAGGGGATACGAATTTAATCTTAGAATGATTTTCTAAACATAGTTGGGTGCTATTGATACCGGATTTAGCGTCCATTTAGTAAACATTGGTCACTGAAACTAAAATAGAATCTCTTTGATCCTATTTGAAAGCTGTTTAGCTATGTATGTAAATTGTCTAACAGTTTATAAACTTGGAGTTTACGCTATTTAAAGATACGTTATATGAAAATAATAAAAACAAAAAAAATTAAGAATGTCGTTTATTCCACACAAAAAAAACATGGTAAAAAGTTTTTTGACTAATTAGGCAATATACAACTTACTAATACTATACAATAATACATCTTACTTACTAAATGTTAGTAGGTCTCGGTGTGACATTATTTGTCGTATAGGCCTTGGTTAAGCAGTTTGCCGCAGGCACATTAAAGTCAACAACAATGTATATATTTCTACCATTCATATTATGGTCCATGGTATGAATGATAGAAATATATGGTATGAATGGAAAATATATTTTTCCACAGTATTGTAAATACATAACTCAATGTTTAAAATTTTCATGCTTTAACTTTATATATAATTATTAACGTGTACATAAATATATTATTATATTCTCAGTACAATTGGAGATATAAGTAACAGCATGGCCAAAATAGCTTAAATTTATTAAACTCTGGGCACTAATATTGTGTGCCTTCGCCTACATTTTCCGGTGTAGCAGTGAAAGCCAATTGACGTTAGCTAACATATGCTGTCATTCACTATACATACACTCATGGGCACATTTAATTGGCCACCTACATTTTGACGTTTGCAGCTCTAAAAATCAAACATATATTTATAGATTTGACGGGCAGTGAACTTAGCCGTATAGCAAGTTACCTGCCCCAGAAGTTAAGAGTTGGTCTTTAAAGAACGTTATGTGAAACTGTTGCTCATCGTTAATATGCAAACACAAAAACGCAACCCACTCGTCCCATTGAGGATCGTAGAAAGCATTTCATTGATACGAATTTGGGGCCCATACCCTTGTTAACTGTTCGAGTATTGAGTGTGTCGTCAATTGTATGCATGAATGTTACGTTGAATACCATGGCTAGTCATCTTCATAGGCATATAATTTTCTATATCAGATTAGGTTTATCATCAAAGGATTGAGGATATAGCCATTGTCTAGGCGCGTACACATATATACAGACTAGACAATGGGACGGCACCAAGTACATCATACCTACAGTCGGCAACAGAAATAATTTTACAGACAATTTTTTTCAGCCAACGCCCGCGCTGTGGAATCTAATCCCTGTGTCGCGGGGTACTTTACAAACATATAATAGACGGACACAAATTACATCCAGACTCAGAACAACTATTTATGGGTCACACAAATAGTTGTCCGGCGCGGGACTCGAACCAGCGACACGAAGCGGCCAGGCGACTATCTTAATCGCTGCGTCACCCGTGCAGTCAAAATGTATTTAGAAATAAATTTCAACTCGACGGCTTTTACTTCACACTGAAGCTGATCCTCCATTGTATAAGTTATAAACGAGATAGACATAACTATGTCAGCTACAATTACTTATTTTAATTCAAATACCTACCTGTTGCATTTCCCATTTAGCAACGTTAATAGATCCAGTGCAATAGGAATAGAGAATCTGGCTTATCTATAATACCCTGAATGCTGTTGGTGCTTCTGTGAATTCTGCGTATCAAGACTACTGTGCTGTTTCGCATTTGGCTACCTGATTGATACACTACATATTATTTTATTTACACTTGGCTATCAGCTCATCCGTCCTTCCGTCCACAGGCACCCAATTGAGATATTCACACAGTGTGCCTAAAAAATTGTAGGATTCAATTTAATTACAAAAATATATTTAGGTAACAACAGTCACTCGACGATACGGAGCCCATGTGCAAGTCCGACTCGTACTTGGCCGGATTTATTTCCTAGTATTTACCCAAAACCACTACGCCTAACCCAACCTATAAAATAACCTATAAAATAAATTACCTATAAAAACATTTAGAAAATTATTAGCTTGAGAGACGTTTTGTGTTTGTTATTCTATAGTGGAATTAATGACATAAAACATGTGTTAAGCTAATTAGTTAGTATACTTTGAGAAATCCGCCTTAAGTCCCAGAAGGAAAAACGAACAACGTTTAGAAATGTTTTGTAGGTAGTAAACACAATCAGTCGGTGTCCAATTCCCAGCCGTCAGCTATCAAAGTTATCGCAGTAGCCGAAGCGGAGGGCGCTGAACGGTGCACAGAGTTGCCAGATACGGAAAACCAAGTCCAGACAAAAGTATGTAAACGCTTGCTTTGAATCCAATAATCCCCCTACATCTAGCCAAGGTGCAAATTTTAGGCGACATATTATGGATAATGGTGGTACGTCATTTTTTTTCTTACTCAATTGTAAAATAATTGGAACTGATATGTATCTACTTTTCAATAAACAACTTTTCGTTGTAGCTATACGATTGGTTAACTTCTGTAACAAAGAAAAACTATCAAAAATTACTCTTTAAAACTTGGTTGATTAATTTTACAGGGATCGAAAATGAAAGACTGAAAATTGTCGGGATGGACTTTGTAACAATTTATAAAAATCTTGGCTTTAAAGAGTAAAACCAACATAGAGTAAGTTAGACTGCCTTAATAGGTAGGTTATCAAAATTTTAAATAACCTTTAAGTCAAATCAAATACTTAATAAATTACTTAAAGTTTGAAGGAATGTTAGGTATGAACACCTTATTACATTTTCAGTATTTGTTTAAATCGGTTGTCGTAAAGAAATTAAAACCGGTTCAATGCTTTTTAACCAGTAAATATTACTATTTCATTATTGACGCATAAAGAAGAGTCAATTTGGTAATTTAGCACCATATTACAATTTAGGTAAGTATCTATTTGTATATTAAATTTAATATACAATCCGGGAAACATGTTTTTAAAACCCTGACAAGTTATGACAATTTTTGGCATCTGGTAACACTGCGGTGATACCTATAAGGAAGTGTGTAACTGCGAGGGGAGTGTTGTTGGGGTGCCCGAAACGTGCGTGGGCTTAAACCCCTCCTTCCCGCACCCTCCCCGTACAAATCACGCGGCCTCTATTAACTTTGAGACTTTACCTACTCGTACATTCTCGGTTCTACTGCTTATAACACGCATGGTTAGAACACTCTTGAAGTTGTGGCGAGCAAAGTATTTGACCTCACACAGCTACACCAACTATGGGCAAACACTATTTGGCTTACGCTTGTAGTACAAACACTGGTATACAAGTTAGATATCCGGTCAAATCCTACAAACATTTGAGGTCAGTTTTACCAAAAACAGCTTGTAAAAGCTAAGTAAATATATGTATGACAATAGAAACTAGAAACTCTGATTTACTTAAATAGGATTAAGAACTTAAGATATTTATTTTTTTTAAGACAATGCCCGCACTACTAATAATCAAATTACGAAATGAAATGGGGAAATTGATAAGCGTGCAATTTATTCACACAAAGCATACCAAGACTCCAGAATAGTACATATGGGTCACAAGAATATTTGACCTGTGCGGAGATCAAAACCGGAAAATATGGGCGCCAAGGTATTATTAGGTGGGTGATGTAGGTCCAGTCTATTATGTAATACTTACTGAATGCCCCTCGGGGTGTGATATATTCAGATGCTCTCTCTTGTCGATGGAAGTAAGTCATGGACACAATTGAAGAGAGGAGAAGCAACGGCATTACAAACTCCCGACATTATCCTGACTCCAGGCTTCTACTGAAACATGCATTGTGGTTACGTTTTTTGTAGTAATACCAAGTACCATAAATTATACCGTAAAAATAAAAATAACCTCAGTAAATTGCCGTTATGTTGTTTGCAAAATAAATATCCAGAGTAATGAAATTCAAATAAAAAATATTGAAGGGTAAATACAAATAAATATATCCATAGTAAAATCAAAAAGTTTGATTGTTTTTTACTTGAATATACCTCAACTAATGAACTGATACCCCAAAGTAACTTATGGAAATAATAATTACTGATTATGCTGGAAAATGTCAGGTTTAAAAATTTACACACACCATAACACCGACAAAGTTGCGGGTTGTAGCTAGTAAAATATATCAATGGGTATTACAATAAACTTTGGGTTACATATAAAAAAACTTAATATGGAGTCTTCCTCCGCGCTAGTCTGATTTACACCTGACGAGTTTTTTTAATGTTGGTAGTAATATACTATGTGGATTGCATACATGGTAGAATATTTTCTTGGCACGCGAATGTTAGTCGGAATGAAATTGCAATCGATCACTGACCACTTCCTAACATCTAACGTTATAACACTCTGAATCTCAGAGACCACTTTTGAAATAGAACGGCACGAGATTGTAGGGTTCTTTTTAAAAATAACGGTAGGATTGAAAGTGCAATTAAATTAGTCTAAAAGTGTATAAATAAAGTGTGTAATTTGATTGGACAATTACAATAATAATATCCTGGGAAATTATTTACACACGGCCACCTGATCCCAACTAAGCAGACCTTGTACTACGGAAACACGATAACTGATATATTACGTTTACTACATACTTTTCTTTTGTAAATACATACTTATATAAAAAATTACACCTCGACTCAGGACAAACAGACATCAGTCCTGGGTGGGAATCGAACCCACGACCTGCGGCGTAAGGCAAGCATTTACCAACCAACCCAACTGGCCCGTCAATTTGATTCGAGACTAAAATTATAGAAGGAAAAGGAGAAACAGATCTAGACATAATTATATGGACGAGGTGAAAGAAGTAGGGAAAATGGAAGCATACATAGAAGTCAAGGAGTAGGCTTTCGATAGAGAAGGCTGGAAACTGTTACACTGACAAGTCCACAACACTTAAGTTGATGATGATGATGATGGAACGTATAAATAAACAATGACGCCGTTAGTTTGCGTAAATCTATACAAAATCACAAATATAACCACCTCCAACTTTTTCGATTTAAACTTATGTAATAGTATTCCGTAAGCATTTTATATTGAATTGATAATTATTCTTAAGATTTTCAAATAACGCAGATATCGCAAGAAATGTATACATAAAATAAAAACATTGAGTCGAATTAAGTATGACGGTAATTAATAAATTACGCAGACTAACTGCACGATGATTAAATCAAGCTGGATTGCAGTTTTCATCGCCCGTGTGGTGTTTTTCTTTTTTTTCTCAAACAGATGACAGAACATTTTGGGACACACGAAAACACACCCATGCATTGCCTGGGCTTATGTGAAATACAATTATGGCGATTCCAAGGCATATCTTCCGCTGTAGCAGTCTGCTTTTTGGTGAGTGACCAAACGGGCTACCGTTTGGTTAAAAGGGCTTCGATGATCCAGTTAAACAAAATTTCTCCTCGTACAGTTAATAAGCGGACCAAGCAAAGCGAATCAGATCACGGTAACACGCTTAGTTTGGTTTAATTTATATTCCATTTGCCAATGAAGAAAGAAGCTAGTTCTAGCTTAAAATGTTACCTCAATTCTAATGAAGTATAATAATTCTAATATAAATTTTTTGTCTATTAAACAATAATTTAATAATAAGCAGGTCTAGAAAAGCCTACACGTGAACCCTGAGTAGCATTTAACGGTAGTAACGTTTAAGGGAGATAGAGCATAGCGTTAGTACGCTTTATGAGCACCTTGATTAGGAAAGTGCCTTTACCTTCACCACAATTATTCTCTAGGTAATACGGCTCCATGTGTGTTCTAACTTACATAGGCCGTAGCTGTAATAATCGCTTACCGTCCTATGGGCACTAAAATGGAAAAACATTGATCTTACTTAAACTTAAAATCTTACTACAAATCTAAATATACAGCCTACTAGTAAAATCTCAAGTCGCTATCTGCGGGTACGGTGCCCAAAAAGTTAGTGTCGCCGCAACGTTAGCTTGAATGGCCAGACTTATAACGTTGGCAGAGATAAGCGTCAGGTATTAAGTTTATTTGCAACAAATATCGTCGCGAGATCTCAGTACTTTCAATCGTGGCTTTATGGTTTTTGGCATAAAAGTAACGGTAATAGATCATGTAATTATAATCGTCGCTAAATAAGCACAACTATTTTCTACATTGGCGTGGAATTAGAGCACCATTTTTCATTTAGTTTAAGACTGCAAATTCGTCGAAAAACAATTCTTAACAAACAACAAAAAATAGAAAACAAAACAAACAACTAAGAACAACTAACAAAACATAAATTTTAATAAGGCCATAATTTTGAAGGCTTATTCACCATTAACTCAACAAATACCATCGAACAACCACAGTATTCACTCGATATGGCTCCAGGCGTCTTTCTGAAAGTCAAATTACCATTTCAAGGCACCAATAGTGGCAATAGAAGATATAAAAGAGAATTTACAGCGATTGATCCTGGGATCGTAGGCAGGGCACATAAGTCGTAGAACCGACGGCCACTGGGAAAGAAAGTTTCTCGATTGCTGACCACAAACCGGAAGACGCAACGTGGGCAGGCACACCATAAGTTGGACCGATGCCGCGATGATTCAGTGAGGCCTTTGGGCGTCTTTCGGCTGATGTGATGATGATGATGATGATGCGGCGAACTGAAGTCAATTCCGGAAAAAGCGTTTAAAAATGTTTTGATAAATGGATTATTCGTTGATGTACGCGCATAATTAACAGAAGGGACCGATGATTCAATGAGGCCTTTGGGCGTCTTTCGGCTGATGGTGTTATGATTATGATGATGCGGCGAACTGAAGTCGATTCCAGAAAAAGCGTTTAAAAATGTTTTGAAAAATTTATTATTCGTTGATGTAAGTGCATAATTAACGGAAGGGAATTGGACAGAGTAATTATATAACTAATTAACATTAATTAACATAAAAATATGACTAATGACGCAAAACAAACGAAAGAAAAAAACGCGTATATGATTCATTTTTGTAAAACAAACTCAGCCTGAAGCCGTGCTTAACTTTGCGAGATGATCCTTAAATCTGATTGGTTATTCAGCTCCTCAAGCGTGAAGTTAACACTGAAACAGAGTTGAGTTTATTTGTACATAAAATAAAAATGAAAAAGTATTTAGTAAACCAATTAAAACGGTTTGTAAAAGTTAAATAATAGAGATGTTTAGTATTAAAATTATTTAAACAAAATTTCTGACGTTACTTTTTGAGTTAATACGCACATAATTATGAATTTGTTACTATCTGTTGCTATTTATTTTTATTTTCGCTTAACTGAATAACATTTTAGATCTATTTCTTATATGGTAGATTGGAAGTTAAGAAAAATAAGATAGCTGGATTATATATATACATTTTGATCATAACACTGCTGGACTACTAATATTATAAACGTGAAAGTTTGTAAGTACGCATGGATGTTTATTACGCTTTTACGTAAAAACTACTGAATGGACGTTAATGAAATTTTACAATAATATAGCTTATACATCAGAATAACACATAGGCCACAATTTATAAAGATATTGTGTGAATTGTCCAAAATATTGTCAAGTAAGCACAAAAATATCTACCATCTGCGAGCTACTCCGGTATGCACTGCCAAAACTGCTAGAGGTACACATCCTATGTATGTATGTTCGTTACTCTTTTACGGCAAAACTACTTTAACGCGAGTGAAACCGCGGGGCATAGCTAGTCTTATATATGTAACAATCGCGACGTTATGCAGACGGGTTGGCAGGTTGATCGTAGTATGATAGACATAGTACCTACTCAGAAAAAAGCTGCTGCCCGTCTTCTGGTAGATATTCCCTCGAGTCGACTTCTACTACTTCTTTTTATATTGATGATATTTGAGTGAGAACGCGTTATCGCACATTGATTTATATTTTTTTAATGCATTTTTGGTTACTCAGCTTTGTATGCATGTATGTTTTATAAGTTTTTTCTGATCTGCAGCACTTCAAGATGATACACAATATTTAAGTTGGGACTGAAATAAAGCTGTTTACAATGCTTGTGTCGTCAGCATAATATTATATCTCTATTACATCTCTATTTGTTTTAATATTTACTCGTAAGTATTTTAATATAATACAAGATTTGTCTGCAGTATATCCGATTACAAATCAAGAATGATTTCAAAATTTATAATAGCATAGTTCGTTTTAATAAGCAATAAACAAATACTTGCGTTTTGGAGGCATTTGATAGATTATTTTGTAACTATTATAGTATATTATCTAATCAAAAATCAAGACTGATTTCAAAGTTTATAAAAGCATATTTCTATAATATAAATTATTATCTAATTTCTAGGTTGTTACAGAACATTATGACTATTGTTGGTTCTTCCAATTGCCAAAAACTGACAAGGATATTTATAAGAGTAAACTGATATCAAGTTAAGGGGTTTATCTTTTACTCCAGGCATTATTTTGTTCTACAAATTTTTTTATATATTTGTGGCGTACCAGAATACCGAATTAAGGTTTTACGCTATACATTTATAACGTTTTATATTTATTTAATTAATTCGATCTGCCTTTGCTAATGTAATTTATCATTAAGTTTTGCTCTTTAATGACAAAATCTAGTTTTCAGTTCTTGGTCATGAGGATTATTAACTATTTTGACCGTAGACAATATAGTTGCGGTTAGTTTCTCATGGAAACTTGTGTTAGTTTCTAATCTTGTTTTCACTAGAAAATAAATTTTATAAACATAAAAGTAATTTAAATATAACCAATATTTCAATTAGGTACTTTGATTTTTCCTGAACATATTGGTGTTAAGTACATGAATTTGAATTTACTAATTAGATAATGTGATTGTTTAGATATATCTCGATGTCATTACCCTTATTTGCTTTCGTACTGATAAATGTGATGTCCGGATACGAGTGACCCCGAAATTACTTAAATGTTGTGAGTGCGCGTGCGCCATCTTAAGCCTCTTTATGTGGTGATCAAGCATAAAATGGAGGATTAATACAAAACTCTCAATAAGGAGATCATAATTATTATGAAGGAGCTTCAAGGAAAAAAAGGCGCGATTAAGGTTGGCCTTGAATCTGAACGCTCTGTAAACTTACTACTTGACTTGGCAGAAAATTTAATTTGGATTCAATAAAACGTACGAACGATTCAGGTACAGCCGGCTAAAAGGATATGATGACTTCTTTTTCCTCTGAAAATTAGAATATAATTTTTTTTGTTTATTCTTCAATCCATCTGCAATCAGCCTTAAAGCTATAATCAGATTGTTTGTTCTGTCGTGGCTGTTCGAGCTTATTCACACCCTGTGATGTGTCATCTCATTTATACAATAATATCTAGTATTTGATAGTTAAATTGTGGCTATTTGTTTTCTCTTTAATCTCAATGTGGAGTTTGTGGAGTCCAACAGTGCTGTAGCAAGTTGATTTTTGTGTCGCCGCAGTCTTTGTTTATAGATTCTACAAGAATTTTCAACATCCTCCTTTATACTTGGTATTTGGAATATAATATTTGTGAAAGTTAACCGAATGGTTTACGGTCTAGAAAGAATAACAGGGCCACCCCATACCTACCCGTAGGTGTTGAAAAAGGCGACTAAGGGATACACCAGGTAGTCAGGCAGTAGCGTCAACTGTATACTACCACCTAACTGTGGTCACCAACTCGCACGCCAAGCGCGGTGACTAAGGCAAACACCTCCAAATGGCAACATTATAGAAACCTTTGGGGGAGGCCTATGCCCAGCGGTGGACGATACCAGGCTGATGTCGATTGGTGAAAGTTGATGGTGTGCGCTTCTGTTGGAACTCATCTTATCTTATCCATAGTTTTCGATTTAAGCATTCTACAATAACTTGAATTTGTAATTTACTTTAAACATTAAATTTAATTAACATCTGAAAAAAAATATTAAATACTAATCCACATTTAATACGAAATTAATTACACATACTGATTCCATCCTAATTTTGATGTACCTAACTTTCTTTTGAAAGAATATAATCATTGTTCATTCTTTATCCCAGTTATTTTTGAACTTCATATCCCAGTAATTTTTAACTTCTTTCTTTTTTTTAGCTTCTAGACACAACGAGCTCAATAAGATATTGATAGTTATTTTTTTTAATCCAAGGTTAGAAACGTAGTTGTTGTTAGGTGCAGATATTTAATTGGTTGCATATACGTAAAATTATTGATTCAAAAGAATTCCGTCTCGAATTTGTGGGTAGTTCGGCTATCACAGACAGTGGGATGTCCGAAGTTTCTTTGGAAAATGGTTTTATTTTAATAATCATAACATCAGTGATTACCCTTTTATCAGAATAATTCAAGCCTCTAAGTAGGGTGACGGATGTAGGACAGCCGATGGCGTAACTTACCGTTGTCTTCTTACCTTACAGTTGTCTGATAATAGCAATATTAACAACCAACAGCTTTAAACGTTAACTCCTAAGTCCAATCGTCCTCAGAAGTTGAATCTCTTTTACGGTTACCAGCATATCCGCGGACCTAGATGGTTAACTTCACCGCTGATTTATGAATGGAAGAGGGTACTCGGCTATAAGAGCCTCGGACACGTTCACTAACTGTCAATATATTACGGTTAATAACTATCATATAATACCTATTCATAAATAGTTGGCACTAAGTTTACTACTGGTCTTATGGTCTTAATTCAATTGTTGAAAATTATTAATACACAAAAGTCTTGGAAAAAAGTCGCCCATGAGGAAATAAATTCTAAATAAAATCGGCCAAGTGCAAGTCGGACTTGCGCACGAAGGGTTCCGTACCATTATCTATAAAAAAGAGCAAAAGTTTCACGTTTGTTGTATAGGGCCCCCTTAGATATTTACTTTATTTTGTTTTTTAGTATTTGTTGTTATAGCGGCAGCAGAAATACTTCATCTGTCAACTGTCTAACTATCACGGTTCATGAGATACAGCCTGGTGACATACGGTCAGACAGACAGCGAAGTCTTAGTAGGTAGGGTCCCGTTTTACCCTTTGGTTACGGAACCCTAAAAAAGAAAGCTGCTTGCTTTTATTGCCAAAAGTGTCATAATGCTACATTGCCATACAAGGACTTATTCGTTCTCCAAATTAGTTTATAGAGTTTCTCCCCTATGACTTCTAGTCTTATATTTTTGTCCATAGCGTCATTACCGTCAGCTATACTATACAGATCATAATGATGGTTGCGCGATACTACTATTTCGGCGTGAAATCAAGCACCTTTATCATATACATCTACTTATGTTGATATAACCTTGGAAAAGATATTTGCAAAACAAACATAAATTAATAAAAAATCGGCCAAGTGCGAGTCGGACTCGCCAATGAAAGGTTCCGTAGCAGCAAGTAACAATATAAAAGTATAAAAGTTCTTGTGCGGTTTATTATTTATGACGTAATAAAAAAACTATTGACTAGATCTCGTTCAAACCAATTTTCTGTGGAAGTTTGCAAAGTAATGTACATCATATACATTTTTTTGTTTTATCACTTTCTTATTTTAGAAGTTGCAGGCACACTTTTTACCACTTTGGAACTGACTCTCGTGCAAACTAATCAGATAATAGAAAAAATGATTGTAGGAACCTTAATATCATTTTGAAGACCTATCCATAGATACCCCACAAGTATGGGTTTGATGAAAAAAAAATTGAGTTTAAGTTCTATGTATGAGGAACCCCCAAAATGTATTGTTTTTTTCAATATTTGTATCTATATCTTAATGCGGTTCACATAATACATATACTCACCAAGTTTCAACATTATAGTATTTATAGTTTCGCAAAAAAGTGGCTGTGACAAACGGACGGACAGACAGACAGACATGGCGAATCTATAAGGGTAGTAGTTACATACTTTTCTTTTTCACAAAATCAGTAATTCTTTTATAAGGCAGTATATACAATTCTATAACAATATTTCCGATGACATCAGACAAAAGTCAGTAACAAACTTAAAACCACTATAAAACCCTAATTGTGTATCGTGGCTTTTATATTCAAATTCATATATTCACTAAAAATGTTACATTTATGTGTCATCGTCAATTTTATCCTACCGTGCAGTGCAGCAACGTGGCAACTATTCAGGAACACTTCTAGAAAACTCAGTACGAATCCTTTCTTCTTGATAATTTTTGTCCAAGATGTAAAATTGCAGACTATGTAAATGACAAAACTAATGAATATTGAGTCACTCTAAATCAACACGATAAAGTAAAATTTTTAATTAAAAGTTTTTTACAACACGATAAAGTAAAATTTTTAATTAAATTGTCAGTTTTTGACAGTGTTTCTCAGTAGCTGCGACGTTTCGTACTGCACGACAGGTTAAAACATGATTACAGTTTTAAAAAATATGATCGTTATGAAAGAAGCAAATGAAAGTCTGTAAATAAATCTGCTCATTTCGTTCCTGATAATATGAAACATTTTAAAGTCTACTTATATGCCGAGCCTCATCGGCCATTTAATTAATTCATGAAGGCATTACTGCATATGTGGTGTCGTAATTGTTGAAAAATTCACGAAACCGTGAAAACAATGAACTCTTCTGAGCCGGTTTTCATTGTGATAAAGTAAATTTAAAACAAGATATTAAAACCAACCAAGTACAATTTTCCGGTAATGTCTAAAAGTTCGTGGTAATTAAATAGATAATTTATTTTTATTTATTATTATATTTATTAGAAATTTTGCACAAATATTCCTTAAGTGGCTAAGCACACCTGATACCAGCGCGACTAATAAAAGATTTTTGAATATTCAATCCCTAAGAGGGAAAAAGGGGTTACTACTTTAACTCCTTACGGGGAAAATCTTAGTATTCAAACATGTCATATGAATATAAATGCCAAGTATGAAGTTTATCAGACCAAGAACACACGTTGCCCAAAACAAACTTTTCGGCCTCTTTTCATCCCTTTAGGGATTGAATTTTCACTTAAGGAATATTTTTAAGAAAGTGTTTTTTGTTTCAGACAAATGAGGGAAGTGCTAAACGGTTAGTTTTATCCTCTTCGATGTCTGATTATGAATACCACGCGGACGAAGTCGCGGACAAAAGCTAGTAGCTTATAAATGGAAAAATTCATATAAAATTCGTATGGTAATCCCCATACAACAAACGTGAATTTTCCCTTAAATATTTATTTTATTTTGTTTTTTAGTATTTGTTGTTATAGCGGCAACAGAATTACATCATCTGAGAAAATCTGTGAAAATTTCAACTGTCTTACTATCACGGTTCAGGAGATACAGCCTGGTGACAGACGGACAGACAGAAAGACAACAAAGTCTTAGTAATAGGGTCCCGTTTTACCCTTTGGGTACGGGCCCTAAAATGATCTTTAAAAAATCTTACCATTTCACGTTAGCTAGGTGCCATTAGGAATTTTTTGAAATAATTTAACTTACGCTTTTTCTTATTCATTTTATTCTACACTCACCTTTTATAAAAACTTAAAAAAGGAATGAGAATTTGTTAAGAAGTGTTTAAACTGAATGAAAAAGAAAATACATTTATTTTGGTTCGCATCGAGGGCACAGTAATATTATTGCGTCTATATGTTGAGTTAAATTTATATTATAGAATTGTATATATAATATGTATGCGAGTAAATACCATTTAGTTACTTCTTTACCTCTAAACCACAGTAAACACCAATTTTAAAGGTATAACTGTCATAAAGATCCGCTCATAATCAAACGTTGTGGCACCTTTAGAAACTGTACATTTAGATTATATTATTGTTTTAATTAAAACATTTTTAGATTTAAGTAGATGTAACAGCTACTGGATGTCCTTAAATAAATAAAATAAAAAATAAAAATGCTCTCACCGGTTCGTAAGTGATTGGCGAGGTCCAGCAACTAGGCTCGCGATCAGTCCATAGATGGGTGACCGCCACAGGGGTTTAATTTCTGAGCGTCTCCGTGTTTCGAAGTGCACGTTGAGCTGTCGGTCCCCGTTGTAGCCATTAGGCAACAGTCGTTAAACCATGTAAGAAGCCTAATGGTTGGCTTGAACAACTCTGACACTAGGGTAACCACTGCCCACACGATAAGTAGTAAGTAACTGTCATAAAAATGTTAGTTTTGGTGTGGACATATTTTAAAGTATATTCAGTAACCTTGGAAAGTTTCGTTTACAAACCTGTGCACTGTTTATGACTTGCGTGAATATCAAAATGTTTACAATACAATATGGAACAAACACATACATTTTTTTAGTACTCATTGACAGACATAAATCTTAACTATATCCAAACCTAAGTAATATAACTCAGAAGGTTTAATTTAAATAAATAGTTATTCATACACAAATAAAATAGGTATTTTAAAATCTATATTTTAAATTGTAACTGAAATCACTATCACACTAATATTATAAAGGCGAAAGTGTGTAAGATGTTCGTTACTTCTTCACGTCTAAACGGCTGAAGCGATTTTAATAAAATTTGGTATGGAGGTATCTGACACCCAGGATTAACACATAGGCTATATACATTATAATGTATAAAGTTTAACGCGGGTAGTTAAATATATCTTAAATGAAATCCTAAGTTTGCTATCAGTTTAAATAAACCATCTCATAAACAGAAAAATAATGAATAAAATTTGCTAACACACTACGAAAAAATAGCACTACAAAAAAGACATGCAAAGTCAGAAACTAATAGCATTTGTATACGTATTAATTGAGAATCTATGTCCTCGTCCAAAGGCCAGGAGTTCTGAATTCATTACCTCTTATACATACTAATTCTCATTCTTTATATACTATACCTTCATTCTGTTTGTTTAGTACTCATATAGAGCTCTATTTAGATTTTACAACAGCATTTTTACTTACGAGTATATGTGAATCATAATTTTTAAGATATGGTTTTCTTAAGTAGTCATATTTTTAACTCATATTTTCATGAATGAGTTCTCATACACAACTTAATATCGCATATTTATAAGGTTCTTAATACTCATCTCGGTTAAAAAAAAATAAGAATTAGAACACCACTAACAAATTCGTTTAAGGGACGAAGATAAAATGTAATAAAATATCTTGATGTTTTATGAAT
The DNA here is from genome assembly GCA_951640165.1 of Pseudoips prasinana. NCBI lineage: Eukaryota > Metazoa > Arthropoda > Insecta > Lepidoptera > Nolidae > Pseudoips > Pseudoips prasinana. The sequence goes on from OX621243.1 coordinate 23,260,071, forward strand.
TAAAACTATTCTATTTATAACGTCTTGACCTTTTTACTTTAGCTTGGCTTTTATACAATCTTTTAATAGACAGGCACTTAATACACCTGTTTATTTTTTGTAAGGCTGTGGGTAGAGGAATACGTAGTACTTGTTGGCTAAAATTAGGAAATTATAAATAAATCCACGGGTGGCAATTAAACATCCACTGTATTCTAATACAGGGCATTGCAGTTAAGCTACTAACGATACCCATCGGCTGATCATTTTTACGAGTTCCCTTACCACTCTTATATAGAGATACTTTCATTATTATGAAAATAATTATTATGTCACAATTTTATGTCCGCAATCTCAAAACAGTAGCCCAGAGATAGCGGGCACCTATTGTCCAGAAACTGTACTGTTCCCTAGAGACAGCGTGAGTGACGCCGTCAGGCGAAAACCTAGTAGTATAATATTTTGGTTAGCACCGAGTTAAGAAGTATGCCTATGTATTAATCCAGGTTGTCAGCTAAGTCCATAACAAATTTTATTAATATCGCTTCAGGCGTTTAGACGTGAAGAAGTAACATGTGTATGTTTGTTACTCACACACTCACAAATATCGCCTTTATAATATTAGTGTGATAAAACATCCCAAGTTTTTAATTTATTTATCCCTCTATCACGGTATACAGTGTTTAGAAATATCACATCATCATGTTAGCCTAATGACGTCCACTGCTGGACAAAGGCCTTCCCAAAAGATTCCAACAATAGAGTTGTGTCTATTATGTGGAGGGATACGTCATGATCGCCACGCTTGTGTTTATAAATATCACATCATCATGTCAGCCGAATGACTACCACTGCTGGACAAAGGCCTTCCTAAAAGATTTCCACAATGGAGTTGTGCCCATTTTGTGGAGGGATATGTCATGATCGCCACGCTTGTGTTTATAAATATCACATCATCATTTCACCTAATAACGTCCACTGCTGGACAAAGGCCTTCCTAAAAGATTTCGACAATGAAGTTGTGTACATTGTGTGTAGGGCTATGTCATAATCGCCACGCTTGGCAGACGGGTTGGCGATCGCAGTATTATGGTCATAAAAAGACGTTGCTGCCCGTTCTCTGGAAAATATTCCCGCAAGACAATTTCGCCACCCCCGCAAGATGACATGGGGTGTTGAACTTGTTTGGGAATTTGATTGGTTAAAAAATAAGCTAGAAGCAAAAGTAAATGTATGATTCAGTTGGCAGCAATACAATATTATCTTAATTATTATTCTTTGCCTTTATATTCATATTGCAACTCAAAAGTCAAAAGGTACACACAACATTGTCTGCATGCTGATCTCGAGGTAGATATGAAAATGGCACATAATAAAATTATATTATAATGTAGGTAGCGTCTTTATTCTTGTAGTGTTTAAATAAAATGGTAGGTAGATAATACCTTCAACTGAATGTAAGCTGTGTTCCAACTGAGACGTATTTTAAATATCCACGTATCAACTTGAAAAATAAAATAGGTGCGTACACGCAGTACCTGTGTTCGAGTCAATACGACCTAACACCGAAGTGCTAATCCAGGTATATAGGTATAGGCCGCTGGTTCAAATCCAGCTCGAAGATATGTGGCGGACGTGACCTACGGCTCCGGCTGATGGAGATGATTGAAAGACTGGAATTTGGAGAACTGTTGTTTTATTACTATATCAAGATTTAGTATAAATAATAGAATGATGTGTGGTGGCGGCGACAAATATCGGAATCAGAATATCATCACCCCATCTCATCCCGTGGGGGGCGTAGAAGTCGACCCGAGGGAATATCTACCAGAGGATGGGCAGCAGCTTCCTTCTGATTACTATGACCATCTTACTGCGATCGCCAACCCGCCTGCCAAGCGTGGCGATTATGGCATATCCCCCCAAGACGATTCTTGAGGGAGGCTTGTCCAGCAGTGGACTTATTTAGCTGTAATGATGATGATGATGAATAGAATGATTATGAATGAATGCTCGCGGTTTGCTGTCCGACAATGCACTGAGTTCGCGGTACGATGCGCGACCTAAGTTATTTCTTGATTTGCTGGATTAGCACTTCGATGTTCGGTCGTATTGACTCGAACAAACTGAGACTTACCACTCAGGGCCTTTCTCCTGTGTTCCTTTCCAACGTTAATCCTAACTTATAAAAGTTGCTGAGTCTGTATCTTTTATCGAGTACAAAAGGCTTTCTGTATTTATATATGGTTATTTTTTTACTGATGTCGATATATTGAACAATGAATCTCCAACCGTATATTTGACTGCTGGACAAAAGCCTTCCCAAAGGTCTATAATTGCCGGTCTTGCACTACCCGCATCCAGCAGCTTTCAACGACACACTCAAGATCATCGCTCCATCTTGTAGGGCCTGCCCATACTGCTATTTCCGGTGTAAAAACGCATATTATACTTTCAAATTTCTTTCATTTAATTCTTTGCTGAATACAGTTACGCAGGCATGTTGTATAAATTGTAGTAAGAGTCTACCTATAAAGACATAATTAAGTCCAGCTTATAGCTATATTTAGTTACTAAGTATTTTAACAACAATCTCCGCGGCTCTAAGAAAAAACTTATCATCTGGTAACCACAAATCATTCGTGCGTGACCCGCACGTCGTATGAAGCCGCATAATAATGGACATAACGTACCGACTTTGTCGAGTCCACCTAAATCTCTAGCTTTTGTCAACTTTTCTTTCTAAGTATTTTATTTATAGCGAATTTTGCCAATAATATACGCAGATTATATTATTACTAGCTGTGCCCCACGGTTTTATCCGCGTTAAATTTTATAATTTAGCACTGCTCCTCCCCCGTAGGTCATATCGTGATAATATGTGTAGCCTATATGTTGACCCGACCTCTTAGTAATATTCATGCAAAATTTTAAGTAAATCCATGCAGTACTTTTTGAATTTAGCCCGGACATACATACAGACAAAAATTCTTAAAACTAAATATTTGGCTTCGATATCGATAGTAGATCACGCCCCAAGTATCCTTTTAAAAAAAATATTCAATGTACAGTTTTGACTTTCTTACGATTTCATTATATGTATAGAAGATTGATGGACAAAAGTCCCTTCAAACCTGAAAAACTGTTCTCTCAACTGATCTAAAAACATGTACTGAGCTCAATATGAGAATAGATGCCCTCTCTCTATTTAGGGTATCCCATGCTACTAGAGATATAAGAGACTCAATCGGATGAGTGGATTTGCATCTTCACGTATTAGAGTAAAACGCAAAACATCCCTAAAAACCGATTGTCACATACATTTACTCATCAGTACTCTCTTTGGTGAGAGTTTTATTCGATAAATTAGTGAATTCCTTGTATACTAACTTTATAAAAATATAAAGGCAATCAGAATAGCTACTAGTACTACTATTACTATTTATGCATTTTTGGGTTAATATGTTAATCATTTTGTCCTAAATCTGATTAATGTTATCCGAGCTACTAATGTCTCGGTTAATATGTTCATTTTGTTGTCCTAGATGTGAGTTAAGTTGTTCGAGCTAATGAGAGCTGGGTTAATATGTTTATTTTGTTGTTCCAGATGTGAGTTAAGTAGCTGGTATCTAGTAGTAGCGTGTTAAACCAGAGATAATACAAAAAAAAAATACAAAATACAAAAATGATTTATTTCATCTCCACAAATTACATGATATTAACATAAAAGAAATAAAGTTGACAAAATGTATGAAGGTGCAACTTGTGGGAGATCTGGAGTCCAAACTAAGCCAAGGCCTGTATTTTGGCACTCCAGGCCCCCCCGAAACCTAGTACATTATATAAATTTGTCAGCAAGATACTTTTTTATTTAGCTATATATAAGTAGTAAATAAACATGTGTAAGCGTGTGTGTGTGTGTGTGTGTGTGTGTGTATGCGCGTGTGTGTGTTTTTGTATAATTCCGGGTTCTAATTCAGGATCGGCCCAAAAGCTGGTCTTGTCTTTATGGAAATTAATATATTAGATTTCACAACAAGCTTACGTTCTATATGTATATTACTGACTTACCAGGTGGAAAATTTAAGAGGTAAAATAAAAGTGTACTGATGTCTAGCGATTACTATAGCTTTAAATAATATATCTACACAGACTACTGCTCTATAATTTGTATTGTTGAGTAGGCTAGTTTCCATAACTATTATCATTAACGGTAAAATGGAGTGATACATACTTGATTCTGTCCATACATAATTTCTGTTTCTGTTTTGCTGTTCAGCACCCGTCGCTTTGGACGGGGGCCCAACAAAAGTGTGTGATGCGGCGTAAAATAGAAAAAGAGGGCTGGTTTCTCCCCTATTTCATGGTAGTTATATATAAGCTATATTTAGTTTGTTTCACCAAACTTTTTCAGTTTTGAAGTACCTACTGGAATCATTGTGGCATTTATTGCTACTTTTAACAAGTTGTAAATAGTTTTTCTTTAAATACGATAAACTATTAAAAATACCTTCATTGCTTTGTTGTTAGAAAGTAAGATTAATAATTGGCACTATTATTATTCATTTTGTAAAAGAATTAGTGACCGCCTCCAGCTTTGCATGAATAGTTTGATGGCAGGAAAATTTATTCGTATTTTGGACAAAAAGTGGTTATTGTTATTTAATAATTCAACACATAACCTCAGGGTTTTTTTTGTGGTGGTAATTTTACACGCAGTACAAATATTCATATATATGTCATCAATTGTTTTTACATCGTACGCTAAATAATAGCTATTATAGGCAATATATGACGTCGCAAGTAAGTACTTGACTGTAAACCTGCCAAGACAATTATTTTTGTTGATAAACATGCCTTATACACATAGTAATTAATTTTTTACTTTTCTTGGTCTGGGTGTTATCTGTGTATTGTTTGTATCATCCTTGTCCAATTCTGGACAAGGGCGTCCCTCAAGGGTCTCTAGTCGATCGCCAGTCTTGTGCTGCCCGCATCCAGCGGCTATTGTTTATATATATTTACTTAAAAGTATATTGTAAATAAGTATTTCTATCCATTGTCTAATTTCGTCCCTATAAGATAAATAAAGTACAAACATAAGTCTGTAAAATTATGCACTTAAACCTCTTTATTCCACGTTATAACTAGATAGATTTTATAAGATATATATGAGCAAATCGCGGCACTTGTGCTTTATGTATGTTACCAACTCTCTGGGGGCCTTACAGCTGCAACTTTAGCTATCTAAAGTGATTTCGTTGTTATGTTAGCTATCTAAAGTAATTCAGTTTACATGCAATACAATTCTCGATTGTATGCGTTTAAAAACAGATAACCGAACTAAGAAATATTGTGACTGCCTTCTAAATGTACTAACTCGACCAAAATCCGTGGACATTTCTCTCAGATGGACCGCATGGCATCCGATACCAACCACACAGGAGTTAGCCTATACCTAATATCACTTTAATTGATAAACTTAATAAAATAACATATTTGATTGGTATTTTTATACTATATTACAGTTATAATCAATTTCAAAATATTCTGTTGAATCGCTAAGCTTAAAGCGGCCCAATTTTAAGTAAACACTAATTACACTACATAGTAAAACTAGACTTTTGTATGGTATAAAATAATAGGATGCATTTTATAAAAATATGATTTGGCAATCATGGAAGAAGAGAAACCAAAATATTCAGGACAACCTTTTTCTATTATTATTTATAAAAAAATAAATAAATAAATATAGGAAAATCTGTTTCATATTTGTTGTAGTGTGTTATAAACGTATCAAATCTGTTTTTTTCCCTAAATATCTTAAAATATCCCGCAAAATTACGGATACCCATTCTTCTAAAGTGTATTTGATATGTTATAGATATAGCTCAGACTACTTACATCCAGAGACACATAACCTCACAGGTAGACTTAATGTCGGAAATTCGGATTCAATCTGTCGTAAGGGCAAATATTTGAACTGTTCCTGTGTCGAGGCCGAAGCAATCGCCTCATGTCCCGGTTTTCCCGGCCAAACGATTTTAATTAGACAGCTACTTATTGCTGGGCATTGAAGAACTGAATGAATTCAACTGTGCGATTCTGGATACTTGTTGGTGGCATCTGATACTTCGTCATCATCATTATGTGAAACACGTCCATCGTTGGACATAGGCCGCCCCCAAAGATCTCCACATTTGCTGGTTTTGCGGTACCTACATCCAGTGGCTTTCACAAGATCATCGGTCCATCTAGGGGGCCTGCTCACGCTACGTCTTCTGGTTCATGGTCGCCACTCGAAAAACGTTATGTCTCAGTGGTCGTCTGTTTTATGAGCTATGTGCCCTGCCCACTGCCACTTCAGCTTGGCAATTCCTCGGGGTATGGCCACTACTTTACTTCCACTGCGGATTTCTTCATTACTCATTGGATCTTCGAGATTTTTTGTTGTCAGTTAACCCATTTGGTAATATTTTTTATCGGTGGGTAATATTGTCTCAGACCAATTTTGTTCATAATCAGCAAATCTTGTATATATAATAATATGTATATAAATTTGCTTCGCAAATTGTGGAGACGGCTCCAACGACTAAGAGGAAATACTATATTAAGATAAAGTTTTATTGGTAGGTTTACCTATATAGTTGTATTTTTTGTGAAGACAAGATTGTTAAAATCGCCCAGGTACCTAATGATTTTTTTTTGTATTTATTGTGAACTACTGGTATTAACGATTTCAATATCCCAATTTGAAATTCCAAAGCCCCACTAATGACTAAAAACCTTATATGTATACTTACTACGTATTTAAGAGTAAATGTTCCGTATCTACTGTAAGTATAAGTAATTATTTTGCTCGTCCGGCCCTCTCATTATTGGGGATAGTCACTCCTAATGTTTGGTCGATGAGCCGTGTCCATCTATCTCGATCACAAACTTGATAGTCCAGATACGTTTTGTGGTTTCCTGCAACCCACAAAGATTTTTCCGACATTTTAAGCCCAAGGTGTTTTTATTCTATATTTTAGTAGGAACAGAACGTGTTTCCATATTCATATAATGAAGATATAATCAAGGCTAAAGTGATCATCATAAAATACGGTCCACCTTAGACCACATCTTCCCTTCCAAAATTGTGGTCCAGAACAAGGATATGAAACAAATATGTAACCGAACTTTCTGAATCCTGGCTGCTGCTAAGAATTTTTTTAAGGACAACGCCCGCACTAGATGTTTCGCAGAGTACTTTACAAATTACATCTAGACTCAGAACGACTATTTATGGGTCGCGCAAATAGTTGTAGGGCGCGGGACTCGAACCCGCGACAAAAATCGGCGAGGCGTCCGTCTTAGCCGCTGCGCGACACGTGCAGTCAGAATGTTTATAGCAAACGAAATTTTTTACCGTGACTCAGTCAGTAGTGAACCTGCCTTCTGATCGAAAGGTTGCAGGTTCGATCATGGTAATAGACAAATATTTGTGTTCATGAACATGTTTACTTGTTGTGGTCTGGGTGTTTTCTGTGTATTGTATGTAGCATAGGGTTCCTTGTAAAACACCAACAACAACCACAAGACTAGATAGCTAACATCATAAGCAACAACTTGTGTTCTACAAGTTCGGACTTTACTCAATACATGAAAAATAAACATGTAGTTATGTCTGAACTCGTAGGACAAAAGTTACCTATATATTTCAATAACAGGTTTGTATTTTCTTCTTATTTAGGTATACAACATTACTTCATTAGCCTAGCTAACGAACAGAAAATCCTAAAAACAGAGTTAAGTTACAATTTAGAATTATCTATAACAAAAAATTTTAAACTTTATTAGCTTTCGATACCTTATAAAATAAATTAATAAATTTTCAAATAACAGTTTATCATATTTCATCATCATATCAGCCGAAAGATGTCCACATCTGGACCAATGACTCCACAGGGATCTCCACAATGGCTGGACTTGTACTGCCGATTGGACCCTTGCAAGATCGTCAGTCCACCTTGTAAGGGGCCTGCCCACACTTCGTTTTCCGGTTCGTAGTCGCCACTCGAGAACCTTTGCCCCAGCGGCCGTCTTAGCCGTTAAGTACCACCAAAATCTTTGATATAAATAAATCGTTGTCCTAAATTTACTTGTAACTTTGAACTGGCATCATGATTTATAGATATACCACTTGGTGCACCTCTTGTTCTAACCTTAAGCAAGTAAAGTAATTTTCTTGATAAGGCAGGGGAAATGCCTACATATGCCAAAACGCAAAAAATGTCTGCGGGTGGTTATGTCGGACTCGCACTGATTAAATATAACCTGCCGTGGAATAGACGTGCGGGAACGCGGGTATGTTGCGTCGATGCCTCCCTTTCGCGCCGTGTCCCAGATGGTCCGGACACGGACCCCGGGAGGGCTCCGAGTTGCCCTCCCCTATTGCCGACTCCTGTCATTAAGGTTACCAATTGTGCCTACAACATACTTAATTCATACCGAAGCCACCTCTTAATACTCATATCAAGAAATAAGAATTTGTACATAATATTCATATGAGTATTATCTTTAAATATCTTATGTATTAATAGTGAAACTTTATAAATTATGTGTTAAATGAAAAAAATAAAACAGGTTTTTATTCACGTAGACTTTAAAAAAGCGCTTGTAAATAGAAATGTATAATTATTTTTAGGTACACGGATTGTGGGAAATAATTTACAATAAGATTTATTTTATAATAGTAACGATATTTAGCTAACTTGGTTAGGTAGTTTTTCCGCGAAATATATATATATATATATATATATATATATATATATATATATATATATATAATTTCCGATAAATCAACCATACCATACCATATAATCAACCATAAATCAACTCAAAAACTTTCGCATTTATAATATTATTATAGTAGGATGTCGAAGAAGAAAGACGTCGAAGAGCTTAGTAAAGTGTTCTACGAAGAACGGAAGATAACGCCTCAAACAACAATAACTAATTTTCTTCATTACACAATGATTATTTAATGCAGGAAACAAACTCGCACTCAAAAGTTATTTCATTCATGATTTTCCATTTTTATATATTTAAGAACTCACAAAAGTTTACCAAAACGCGAAGCTACCTAATCCTTTATTAAAACCTGCTAAAATAAGCAACGTAGCAAAACTGCATCTGAAGTGAGAACAGCTTTACATTGTTATTCATTTTATAAATATGTGTGTTCTTTCGCGATTGCTTAACAAAACACTGCAAATACAAACTTATGAACTCGACTTGTTATTTTAAATTTAATATTTCGTTTTGCAATAGAGAATGCTGCACTGCCATACCATCGCATTTCATCCTGCGGGGAGCTTAGAAGCTATCCCAAGGGAATATCTACCAGTAAAGGAGTGTCTCTCTATCGGCGTGTATCTGCACAATATGCGATCGTCAACCCGTGTGCTCCGCGGGGCGATTATGGTATAACCTATAAATTATTGTCATAGTTCTATTGTGGAGATCCTCGGGGACGCCTTTGCCAGCAGTGGACGTCTTTCAGCTGATGATATTACGAATATAGAATATAAAAATCATTTATAAAATGCTAAAAGAAATTCAAATTATTACAAATTCGATTTACGCTAAGCGAACATCCAAATTTATTAGAGAATTGGTTGATATTCAAATGAAGATCAAGAATGCAAAAGTCAATTAAAGGAAATTCAATTTGATGTCAAAGTCTACAAATGGAGGTGCAATTATTTCGACTTATTTAAATGTACAATGTTTTCTATAAATATTTAGTGTCTAAAGATAGTTTTATTATTTTATCACTTCACTGTATAATCATCATCATACTGATCTTTCTCATGAGTTACTCAACGTCTTTAGGTATTAGTATAATCTTCAGACGAATTATTACCGAAAAATTGTTAACGACGCCAGCGTTATACGCGTCATAGTATGACGCTAACGCTTACTGGTATAGTTGGCGAAAGGCAAGATGGTTTATCCTCTCCCAAGCTCTGATTGATCTGTGAGCTCAACAGGGTTGACGTCAGTAAACTGAGCTATATTCCATAGTAAAACGTTAGCTTATTATAAATACATATAATAAAATCGTAGGAAAGTCAAAACTGTACATTGGATTTTTTTTAAAGGATAATTAGGCCGTGATCTGCAATCGATATCGAAGCCAAAAATATAGATTTCTTAAAGTTTAACCCCTTTTTATATTTTTTGCTAATACTTTCAAGTGTTAATGAATAAAGTTCTGTTGACGTTAGAAAACTTGCAATCGACGATTATACGGCCAGACGTAATGTAATTAATAATTGTTTTTGAACAGTCTTTGAGAACTTCACAGACATGCTGATATCAATAAAATATTTGATAAAACTATTAATACACGAATACTATCTATCTAGTTCCATGCTAGCTGCCACTTAAATGGTTTTTTTTTTTTTTTTACTTATTTTCGTATTTTTTTTTTTGTAGATTCCTGCACCGCGTCTAATACTCTGTTTGGAGTAAGCGAGGAAAGTCGCTGGATACGGGCAACACAAATCCCGCTATTGTGGAGATCTTTGGGGGATATATTATAGATATCGTGGTTTGCAAATACTTGCTTTTCACGCCGGAGGTCGTCGGTTCGATTCCCACCCATTTTTTTTGGGTGGGAATCGAACCGACGACCTCCGGCGTGAAAAGCAAGTATTTGCAAACCATCCCACAGATATTTGTGTAACATGTCTATTTGTCTGTTGAGACTGGGTGTAGTTACCTATATAAGTCTGTATTTACAAAAGTTAAGTAGTACCTATATCAGTTATCTGGTGTCCATAGTACTGCATAGTTTGGGATCAGATGGCAATGTGTAAATAATGTCCCAGGATATTATAGTATTATTATTATTATTCCCAAAACTTAAGTATGCACTTATATTTGTTTATTTGACTTGTGAAAAATCTTAACAATGCTTTCAAATGACCCAAATACTATGACCGCATTTTGACATAATCTTCGGTTAAGTCTCTTCAGCAGTAGACTGATAGGGAGGTGTTGATTGACAACGTGAGCTGAATGAATCTCGTTTTTCGATTTTTAAATTTTACGCTTATTTTCCATTATTATTCAAATCGATAGTAAAACTATTTAATTGTTGTTGAGATTGTATGACTGATATATTTTTGACGCATATTTTTACTCAAATTGACAGTAGTAAACACATTTCAGAAGCCATGAATTAGTAATTAAAACAAATCCACAAAAAAATCTGCACAGTTTTGTAATTTAGGCATAAATGAGGTGGCTCCTGTTCACATTTTAGGTTAATAATAATATTGCTTGGCAGTTGAAATAAAAAGTACAGACGCCATCAATTTCTTTTATAGATTTTCAGCTTTATTACAGGAGCATAAGGTTCACTTTCAATTGGGGAAATTTGACAGATTGGGGTAGCTTTATGTGCTGGCGTCTGTACCTCATATATTAGCGAAACAGTTATATATTGCTGAGTAACCTCAATATTTTTACCTTAGTTTAATACCGTTCAATTACGGCCTTGGCAGTGGCTCATCAGTATGGGACTTTATAATATTTTGTGCACAAGTGTGTGCGTAAAACACAGGTGCAAAGTATATTCTCTCTATGCCTAAGTGATGACTCGAAAGGAGAGAGGTCAGGTACGGGGCTGACGGTATGCCTACTAATAACGCCAACTTCCAGACTCCAGTTTTCTACTGAGATTTCTATAAAATAAATCCTAATAAGCCATTTGGGCCTCTGCTGAGATTTGCACCCAGGACCTCATTATTACTATCATCAGTTGAACAAGCTACTTTTAGACCTGCGAGACAGTCAATTTCAAATGCTATTATCTATATAATATGCATGTTTATGCTATTATTGATATCTATATTTGCATATATGTTATATAGATATATATTATTTATATAATAATAATATAATAATATCTAGGGACAATGTCACACAGATCTTCCTAGCCCCAAACTAAGCAAAGCTTGTACTATGGGTACCAGGCGACGATATACATACTTATATAGATAGATAAATACTTAAATACATAGAAAACATCCATGACTCAGAAACAAATATTCGTGCTCATCACACAAATATTTGCACTTACCGAGATTCGCACAGGACCACCAGCTTCGTAGGCAGGAGCACTACCAACTAGGCTACGGTGACCGTCATATACATGCTAAAATCACACTATTCTGAAAAACTAATTAAAAGGGTGCAGAGTACTTACCAGCCTTCATGAATGGTTCATAAACGAGTGAAGATACATCCATCCATTCATAAAACATATATCAGTGTCATCTGAATGTGATCCTTTGCACCAATTATGCGCATACAAAATCTTCTTTAAAGATCTTTATGGAAAAATAACCGATGTCGCGCGGACACGAGCGAATTTGTTAACATCGCAAATCAGAGCGCTAACCCGTGAAGAAGTATTTCTCTGCAAGAATTTTACAGACACATTTTATGTAGACATCGGGTGATCATTAAAGTAGGATATCGTGCTACAATTTATTTTGGGGTATAGGTACAATTATATTCTGTGATCCATGCCAGTCATCACCCCCTCTTTGTGGAATTCTATCTTTTCACTTCAGCGCCCCCTGAGCCTTCGTCCGAACCCCATAAGCGTTATGGAATTTGTCGCTTAATTAAACAAACTACAAATTAACTTTAACTAAAGCATGAAACACTTGGTATCCCTAAATGAATAATTTAAATTAAATAAAAAAATATATGTACATCTTACTAGATAGGATAGGAAGTCGTGGAATTAATAAGAATGTTGTTTAGTACTCTAAACTACCTTCTTATTAATTCCACGACTTCACAAAATGTAAGTAGGCAGACCGCACGGACACTCTAGGTCATCACGCTAATATTATAAAACAAAGTTTGTGAGTGTGTATGTTTGTTACTTCATCACGTCTAAATGGCTGGATCAATTTTAATAAAATTTGGTATGGAGTTAGCTGACACCCTTGATTAAAACATAGGCAATAAATTATAAAGTTTAGCGCTGGTGAAACCGCGGGACACGGCTAGTATTATATATAAAAAATATGTATAGTACCAAAATACCTTCTTATTAATACCACGACTTCACAAAATTTATGTAGGCAGACCGCACGGACGCTCTAGGTCATTCATTATATACAATAAATTTACTTTCTTATAACGTAAACTTTGAATTGTATTAGAGTTTACTGCTTAGGTGTGACCTGGACCAGTACGAAAGTGTTATTACTCAAGCGCTGAATAAATCCTACTAATATAATGACAATCTAGTATTGTAGTAAGTATTACAATACACAATGACTTACTAATATCATAAATGCTAAAGTGTGTGAGTTTGGATGTTTAGATGTATGGATGTTTGTTACTCTTTCAAGCAAAAACTACCGAACGGATTTTGATGAAACTTTGTAATATAGCATATATATCCGAATAACACAAAGGCTATAATTTGTAAAGATTAACGCGGGTAAAACCGCGGGGTACAGCTAATCTCATTATAACATTTTTTTATTAGTTTCATTCGCCCATTAACAGCATAGCTAAAAGTGCAATTCACCGCAATATATAAAATAAATAAAGCAATGCAATTCAAAGTTAAAACGCAGCGTGGGCCCCTTTGTGATGGACTGATGTTCTTTTGAGGGTCGCTGAGTGCGGGTAGCACAAGACGTATCATTAGTCTGTAGGCTTATTTGATGGTGATTTAATTGGTGCTTCACCACACTTAAACATAAACTTAAAATAGTATTTTAGAATATTTTCTTATTTCATGTTATAGTTAGTTAACTTGCCTATTAAATTATATCGGTTCATTTTTGTATGGAGGAAATTTGACGGGTCATATACTAGATGTAGAATACTTCTACATCAAGCATACGACCCGACTCGTTTCCTCCAAAGAACGAGGTATTTGTTATTACTGGAAGTATCGGGAGCCCGGGAGTCAACATAGATGCCGCTGTATAGTACAAAATATATGAAATATTTCCTTTAAAACAGAACTGAATACGAGTGTTCCGTTACACTGTAATTAATCTATACTAATATTATAAATAGGTAACGTTTGTGAGTTTGTGACGTTGTAAGGGGTAATCTCTGGACCTTTTGAACCGTATTTCAAAATTAGTTCACCAATAGAAAGCTACGTTATTGTGGAGTGTAATAGGCTAAAAAATTCCAAAATTAATAACGCATCTTTACTTAAACTTAAATAATGTAATCCAAGTTTCGAGACAAACGGGCAGGGACAAAAATATTTATAACGCGGAACGAAGTCCGCGGGCACTGCTAGTAGGTATATAATAATAATAATTTCCATTTCGCTACTGAAATTGTTTATATTATACTGACTAGCGCTCATAGTTTTGGTCTGCGTTTTAATGTCAGCCAGTTTCTTTCAATTCCATTTACGGGCAAAATCTCAACTCTCTCATAATATACATATATTTTTCGGAATTTTCAGAATTATTCTGTTTGAATTATTGTTCAATGCTTCGAAGGGCACGTTAAGCTGTCAGTCCCATTTATGGTCGTTAGACGACAGTTATTATGCTACAACAGAGTCGGCTTGAACAAGCCAAGCACCAGGGTTACCACCGCCCGCACGATAAAGAATAAAATAAGAAGATTTCTTCACAGGTGAGGAGAAAGAGAATCGAACGATAAGTCGGAAGAAACGAGAGATATACTATTAGCTATAATCTAAATCATAATAATTGCAGTAGATGTATTTGCTATATTCGTGTTCATTTGTTCCATCTTTTTGTGGGGATCAACTACAAAAATTTTGTAATTTCGATTATTTTAGATGTTTTTAGAATGTAACTAAAATTCTGTCAAAGTTTTTCGATGCTATTGAAGTCTGCACTTTGTTTTTGAGGTAAAACTTCTTTAGGCACGCTAGACTTAAAGTATACAGTGTTGAATGCGTTAAAAAATAGCCAATCACACTATTGGCGAACGGAAGTTAGTGAAGATATAAAGAGAGATGATAGCTTGTATGTGAAAATTGTAAACTATATTCTTGTCTTTGTTGAATAAGCGGTTACCGTAACCTATGGACATTCAACACCAAACAAGTATAATTATGGACTACCTGATGTTGAGCGGTCTCTGTAGCCTATGGACGCTCTCAACTCCAAACAAGTACACGAACCACCTGATGTTGAACGGTCTCCGTAGCCTATGGACGCTCTCAACACCAATCAAGCATACGGACCACCTGATGTTAATCAGTCACCGTAGCCTATGGGCGCTCTCGATACCAAACACGTATACGGACCATCTGATGTTAAATGGTCACCGTAGCATGCATCTGAAAAAGTTTTACTTCAGTATTGTGGTCTAAATAAATTTCAAACTTTGGTAAGGAGTTTCTAAATAAATTTATTAACAAAAAACGTAGCACATGTAAATGAATGAATACCACCACCTGACATTCGAATTTAAAAAATGTCGAACGATGTCGATTCAATAGCACAAACAGCGTCGTTACGTGTCGAAAACGAAATAGATTTAATTTCCGAAATGATTTGTCGGGTTCCGCATGTTTTTCAACGTGGAGAACAGGCTCATATTTTAGCCGTCGCTACTCCATTAGTGACGCGGGAGCCCCAACCAATATGGCGGGGAATCTGCAGTGACAAGGCCATTCACCCCGCGTGCAACCAACCCCTCGTTTTTGTTATAAAATCAATATATTTGGAGCAGGGTTTCCTAGTTGCAACAAGATATAGACATATTATGTGCGTAGAAACCTTTACTTATACGATTTCATGCCTCTTACCGTACTCCAGTAGGGAACCTTCTTGAAGGTACTTATAAAAAGACATTTTAATTTATTCGTTATTATAATTTGTCGTATAAACGATTGCACCTAATAGATTTACAAAGTCTATATGTATCTTTAACTATAGGACATCATGGCATGCGAAGGGTCCATAAACAGACAAGGAAATTTTGAATTTAAATTTCTCAAGTACCTAATTAAGTTACATAAATGTCAATTTGCTTCTCTCTTGACATGACAGAATATAATATTTTTATATTACTTTATCACTAATTCCCTTAATAGCTTATCTATGCTTGTTATCACGCCTGAACAGCGTTAATGTCTTAACTGAAATTGAGAACGAAGATAATTCTTATTCCGGAGTAAGGTAATATAGAAGACCAATTATACAGGAAGATTTGAGTTTGCAGGTGAAGCCGTGGATGGGCGTCTACTTGCGGTTAAAGCTGTATGAAACTCGATCTTTATCGGCTTATTGCTGTCTGTAAAGACAACTTAGGTAGGTACCTACAATACAGCATGCATTTGAGCATTTGACGGACTAATTGTACACCCAGGCTCGGAACAACTAAATGTATGGGGTAAATGTGTTTGTGGTTTTATTTTAGTACGCATGGGTGCCTAAGTGTTACATACTAACAATTTTTTTTTTAGTTTATACTGATTACTAACATGCTACGGGCCGTCGACGCCTGAAAATAAACGATTTTTATTATTTATTTTTAATAGTCGTCCTTTGCGGCAATATAACCAAAAGCAATTGAGATAGTAGCAGGACTCAATAACTGCGCCGCGTGTCTATTTAATAGGTATTATTACAAATGTTGCTCATTTCATAGTAATAGTCGGGTAACGGACTTAGCATCTATTAAAAAAAAAGTTAAAGATGTACTAATTTTTTTTCATTTAGACATTGTATATTTTATGCATATCATATTTTCTAAGGTTATGAATAAATTTATTTGGCTGAATAAATTTAAGTGCCTTAACTGTAGGGTGACTAAGCACGGGAAATCAAAATTAAATTTAAGTACAGACGCCAGCACATGCAGCTACCCCAATCCGCCAATTTTTTTTATAGATTTCAACTTTATTACAAATGAATAAGATTTACTTTCAATTGGAGAAGTTTGACAGATTGGGGAAGCTTGATGTGCTGACGTCTGTACAAAGATTTTATTAGTATAAAGTATGTTACAGGTCCATTTAGCATAGGTATGAGTGCCTTAGAGCCTGTGCACACCACGTTTTTTAAACGCGCGCTTTTGTCCTACAGAGCAGTCCGTTGTCATTTCTAAGGTCTACAGGCGTCTGACTTGCGTGCGTATCGCGTCTGTATCGCTACAAACGCGCGACAACCGTTTAAAAAACCCTTAGAGTTATTACGCAACGATCGATCAACATTCGATCACAACAACTTTTAGTTATTTAACACGTTTCAATTAAGCTACACAGATGTCATAAAAATAAATTAAATAAATTCTTCAGTTTAAGAAACTGAAAGGAATAAAACGACTGCTTGATTAACCAGGCTTTCAGCCTATATGCAAATCTCTTAAAACTCGGCGTGTCCAATACCTTAGCTGGTAGTTTTTTGGAAATTGTTGGCCTACGTTCCTTAGAAAGGCTAACCCAAAATAACATAATTAGTTATAAGTAAAATTTGTTTAGGGGTATAAAATTGTATTATTATTAGATAAGCACTCTATCGCATATTATATTTATACCTGTAATGATAGATGTAAGAGAAAAATAAATAAATAAACATAACCTTTTTTATACTACCAAGTCGGCAATCGAGCGTACAACCCATCTAGTAAGTGTAAGTGGTTATCGTAACTTATAATGCTTGCAATTTATATTTCACCACTCAAACGTTACTAACATTTTGCCTCTCCCATATGAGCTCTGACGTCATTACTCACCCCTAACACTACGACAGTGTGTATGTGTAGGTGAATAATTTGGCTACGGAATACGGCTACCCGTCGTAAGAGGCGACTTAAACCATCGAAGGGACGTTATGCGTATTGTTACGTCCATTTGGCGACATCGAGAGGGACGCAATGTACCTATTGTCATACGCTGCCGTTATTGTGGCAGTGCGGGAACAAAATCCCCTTTCCAGAGGATCTGCTTTGCAGTGTTGCATAAAAGGCACTGGTGTGGTTCACAAGAGTTAGAGGTGTCCTTCGATATATGCCCCAGAGGTAAGAGGTTTTAGTTGGTACGAGTCTTAATACGTCTCCATCCCGGCGTAGGGAAAGCTGTCATGTATACCAATATGACGGATTGCCCCACGTAAAAAAACGAACTTAAAAATATCAATCGTTGATTCAACTTTTAAGTTTCCATTTCTATAATTTACCTACATATGCGATTAAGTGAAGATTTCATTAAGCCCCGAAGCAAAAAGTCGATGTCTTTTGTCGATATCTTTCTGTATGTGTCTGTTTGTCTGTCTGTGGCACTCAAACGGATCGTCCAATTTCAATGCGGCTTTTTTCTTTCGATGTGGTTTTAAGCTGCGTTTAGTTAGTCCAGCAGCTATTTTCCAAAATGATATATTTATAGTTAGAGTCGGGGGTTTTCTAACGGTCATGCCGAAATCTAATTGTTGGCAGATGACATTTTGATTTTTTTATACAATTAGATAGAAAACGATATACGCCCTCGTATTGTTTGCTAAATTAAGTAAACCGTTGCATGGCTAACCACAATCCGCAGTAGTATTCAAATGAGGTGGTAACAGTGACTTCAGTGACGCAGTAATCAACGAATCAGATCAAATGCACTTACTCGCCGAGGTGGTTATTTTGACCTTAGCAGCGTCTTTATTACTCAAATTCAAAATTAATTTAATCGTAAAAATTACATTTTTGCGTAATAGTATTTTTTTGCCCACTGTGCATGATGTGGCAACTACTGAGAAACATTACTAGATAACTCAGTAGGAATCCAGTTTTGAAATAAGATTTACGTAAGATTAATTACATATTCTTTGTGTGTTGACTTAGAACAACTCAAGCCTTAAGCACTTTTGTCACTTAACACCCTGCTACACAATTTGGTTTTAATAATTCTTTGAAACTTATTCGTAGAAAATTCTCTAATATCATTGGGAAGTTTGTTTATACAATCTTATACCTAAAAGAATTACTTATTTTGTGGAGACGGGTAGTATGTAACATAAGATTATTCTTATATCTAGTACATATTTATATCATGTGTATCGCTCCTTTTATTGAAGGAATCTATATTTTTATCCAAATAATGGAAATGAAAACCTATAAGGTTTTCGTATATACTAGATAATAAGTGTTATTTTCGTCATACTAGTGTCCACTAAGGCAAATGAAAAGAGAGGTAGAACATAACGTTCTTCCATCTATGAGCAGCTGGGGAAGTTCCTATATTATACAAAATACACAGCATTATTTTTAATGCAGATTGCCATATGTCATTGCGCTATGTAATATGAGTGCCGTAAGCGTTGTCTTGGAATGTTGGAGTTGGATTAGCGCACCGAAAGTTCCGTCATGAAATCATAAACCGAAAACAGAATAACACCCCTTTATCATCAAACTTCACTTAAATAGTACATTATAATTTTCTACTAAGAGTAAAAGCTTGCCAGGTTGATGAATATATCCTACTCACCCGATTTTCTCAACACAAGTTTAAACCCAATGTGTATTGTATTCTACCCCGCTCTCATGATGCAAACCGATAGTGACTAAAGTGCACCATTCTCCTGAAAAGCCGCTAGAAAATGACTTGCTGCTGTCAGCTTTCAAGATATAGAAACAGTAGATACGTGATAGAAAGTGACGAGCAAGTCACTTGAATAATATAGGAAATCATAAATATGATTTTTCTATCTTTCACTAACCATGTTACTAGATGGTGACCGAAATATCTGGGTTAAGAGAAATTAATGAGGACTCAGGTTATATAGGTACTTTACTGAGAGTTTGATACTGATAACCACATATTGGGTCTTGGATTCTAGTGTTTCTAAGCCTCGCATTGGGAGAATGATGGAAAAATAGAAAATAAGAACTAGAGGAATTATACATACATTTCAAATGTAGTACTTGGACGCGGATGTCAGATTGGGAAATTTGACAGCTATCCAATTTCCCGCACAGCATTTCGAATGAGTGTATTCTCTCTCATGTCAGACTCGGTTGTTAACGACAAATATACAACACATACTCATTTATTTCGGCCACATTATGAGAAAGAGATGCGATTTCCTGCAAACACCAAAGAGATGGAGGGCAAATCACATAGTCAGAGACAAACCTCCATCTCTTCTAAAAAGCAAATAAGCATAACAGGACCGCCCCATACCAACCTGTGGGTGTCGTAAAAGGTGACTAAGGGATCCTTCAGGTAGTCAGGCAGCAGAAAGAAAAGAAAGAAATAATTTTATTTTAATTACAAATACGGAAAATACATTTAATGTGGTACCTATACATTTAATCATTATTAATTTTATCCGTACTGGTATGAAAAATGAGCACCCTCTGTGTATACAGCTGGCTCTGCTGCCCGGCTACTAACTAACTGCAACGTTATAGAAACCTTCGGAGGAGGCTAGGTTAGCAATGGATGATATATAATTATTTATCGTACACAAATACCAATTCATGTCATAGTAACATAATATATCACATACCACCGTCCGTGAGTCCCTCACAGGGTTGCCAACTGAAAACCAGTGCTAGGTGCACCTCACCTAGCTTTTGCTGAGATGGTCACCTTTCGACGGAACATACAGGAGCTTTTGTACTTTCTTTATTTTGTTGTTTATTTTTTCGATATTTATTATTTTTTGTGTTTGTATTATGCTATACCTTGTAATTACTCATTTCTTGTGTGTTCGTGTTGAATAAATGTATTTCTATTCTATTCTATATCGAGCTGATATTGAAGCAGGTGTAATCCTATATAAGTCCAGCCTTTCAAAAGGTATTTTCTGGGTGGAATGGGCAGTTTTTGACGGTCAAGTTGGGTATTTGTATACCTCTTCAATGTGTAGATTATTTTTGGTGATGAACTCAATAACCGCGTAGTATATTGGTTACAAATTTTAGGAATCACAAATTTATTTTTTATTGTGATGGCTTCAAGTAAATTGAACTTACCCGATACGTAAATGCGATGATTCTGCGAATCCGTTGATAAAATTTTGCTCGTGATATGATGGGCTATATCTACCACAAGCAAGTAAAGGGGAAATTGTTGATATTTACAAATGGCCGAAAATAAAGATATCAATTTAGGAACATATTATTTGATTTGATTTCAAGTCACCATCATGTGCAAATTCAGACTATATAAGTATATATTTAGAAAAGAAACGTAATATATCAGTTATCTGGTTTCCATAGTACAAGTTTGAGATCAGATAGCAGTGTATGAATAATGTCCCAAGATATTATTCCAGGATACCATGTATCAGCTGAAAGACTTCCACGGCTGGACATTTGAATTTTCCTCAAAATACTCACGGAGTAAATGGAATGTGTTTTGTCAAGACTAAAACTGTATGTACAAGTAAAAGGAGACTCATAGATAGTACTGCTTTGCACGCATGGGTTTGGATCCCATCCTCGTTGCCAACCTGTTATCTTCAATCTTTACCACTGAATTAATTATTTAATAATTACAAATAAAAACAAGACAACAATATAGGCGTTCTCACACTCTTACTTATATCATGATATCTAAGACATGTCGCGGTACGAGACACTGAACGGCGGCGAGGGTGTGTCATTCTGACCTTTTAGTCTAGGACAAAGAACCAACCGGGTAGGAATGTGACGGTAATCTTTCCGACTTTTCACTTTTGATTAAGCGCAACCTCGTCTAACGAGGTTGAACGCGAATCCGTTAAAGTCTTGAGTGGGGTTCCAAAGCGTGGTTCAAGCGACCCCAGGGCAGACTCAGTATGTTGTGGTCCAACCAGCTCTAGGAAAGGTAGGTAGCTATATTCGTTTTGGTCCAAAGAGATTCGATGAAGTTACCGGTGCTCTTCTATTTGTGCTGGAGAAAGCCACAGCAATAATGAACAATACATCGCAAACAAGTGTACATAAAATCGCAGAACCTATCTCAATGGGGCAGACATACTAGACGTATCCTCAACTTATAAACAACTAGCTGTGCCCGGTGGTTTCACGCGCATTAAACTTATTAAATTATAAGCTGTGTGTTATTCGGATATATAATGTATATTACTATAAAGTTTTATCAAAATCCGTTGCGTAGATTTTTGCGTGAAAGAGTAAACATTCAGACTCACAAACTTTCGCATTTATAATATTAGTAGGAAAACGACCATGACATGCGTGCAAGTTTTGTAGCAAAGGTAAATCCCTCGTATTTTCCTTATTCCCAGAAAACTTGAGTGAGTGGAGGATTCGAACTGTATAATTCGGATGGTATACGTAGGTATATAAACCATTCGAATTAAATATCGATTCTTTTAGGACCTTTATTGCCTCAGGCAAATAAATGCACAGACATAAAAAAAAAACACTTCAAACTTCTACAACTACGGAATTTAAAAAAGATCATTTTAATTTCTAATATTCTAAATCCCAAACCTTAATGTTAAACCTAAACGGAGAGCTTAGCTCTCAATGTCATTTAACAATAATTTTAAGCTAAAAACAAAGTTGAAGGCAATGATCCGTAACAAAACAAAAAGCTTTTGGGCCAACGCCTCTGAATTTATAAAGGAATACTGAAACGCGGGGACATTGCTTTTTATTTTATAGTTTTTATACACAGTTTATAAGCGTGACCACCGCGTGACTGAGCAGTGAAGCAAAAACTTACCGTGACAATTATTTTCCAGGCCTGGAGCCAAGGACAGTATGAAGAGGCAAACACTATAATACCCGATCGGGCGAGTGAGCCGCATCTTCGTGAATTAACTTACACGTAGAGAAAAACGTGTACGTCCTCACTGCCCTGATTGGAACTCCAAAGTTACATAGATGTAGTCTTATTTAATTCGTGGCTTGAACCTTCGCTCACTTCTACTATCCTGTTACACAAATTAATTAATTAAATGTCAAATCATAAATTATGTTCAGACAAAAAATTATTCATATTATAACTTTCCTATTTTTATAATATTACATCTTTATTTCTTACTGTATTACTAAGCATGAATTGAATAAGCATGAATGATTGAATCAATAAATTACCAAACCATTCAAATTAAATTAAACTTAACATTAAAAAAATAGTTTGAAAATTACAGGATATTTTGAAGATAATGTAAATCTCTTGTAATTTACTTTGGGGGATTATACGAGTATGTTACGGAAAAAAAACCTTCATACGATTTTCGAGGTTTTTGTTTAATTTACATCTAGATCCACATTACAAGTTCAGGTTTCAAGTAAAAGAGACTTGTTTTAAAAAACCGAAACGTAATATTCATACATTACAAGATTAAACATTTTTTACGAGGATGATTAAAAGATGTCGGATTAAAAAAAAAGTGCCGACCTACATGTGGAGTTAAACATTTTTAAATTTAAACGAGCTAACCTTTAATAACACCTGACTATAACTCGAAAAAGAACTGTAACTTTTGAAGAAATGTTTTATAATGAAACAAAGCTAAGCACAATCTCCACTAAACTGGCTTTCATATTATATAAAGTCCATTAAAATTATTTCATCCGTTCTGGACTTACGATGCGACAATAGACTTCAAAATCTCCCTCTTTTTATAACGGGTGCTATCAATATTACCTTCCAGAATACGTAGGAGATAATTATAGTACTTTTTAATGTTTTACGAGTACGTGCGAATAAAGGCACAACAGGTAATTTGATCATCCATGTCTTATGTAATAGGCTACGGTAGCCATGTAAAATTATGTGGGTCTACTACTTGATGGGTTTCAAAGCTACCAATACTACGGTACAGTAATCTATGTTCCAGTTGCGGCCCTGTTGTTGCGTCGCGTCGTGCTTTGAACGTTCCATTAAGAAAGGATTGCGCTCTGTTGCCTCACTTAACAAATCTGGAACTTTACCGCACATTTTGTACGGAACCGTGTCAATAACGTGAGAATGCCTCTTATTGTTCATGCCTGTTCTACTTTTTGCTGCCTTTTGACTAATTCGTTAGTCAAGCGGAAGCATGTTCAACCGTTGATAATAAAAAAGAGGATAAAATTTCGGGTAACTAGACCAAAATAATTGATCGTTTTTTGTTTTCAACCCAACGTACAGAGGTCGTTGATTGATGAAATTTGTATGAATGGAAGTCAAGGACGTCCACCATAGGAGTGTTAAAAAGGGAACTCCCAAATTTATCTACTGATGTGTACCTATCGTTTGTAGATTTATGGCTAGAGGTTTGATGATTTCTCAATTTTTGATTTTTTATAATTAATCAAGGACTAGCCTTTTGACTGTAAGAACTGATCAACTAATCAGAAATACGAAGCAGCTACTTTCGTTTCTGTTTATCCGGACCATAGACACTTGAGAACTACCTATTTATATAGGTATTAAGAAAAAATATGACTGTGTATAAACGTACAAATTCATCTGCTACCGCAAAATCCGAAATTATAGGGAAATATCGATATGGTTTCTACTGTGATCAACTAGTTCTATAGATAATCTATCATTTTAGATCTGTACATGTTTGTGTGTGGAATAGATCCTTATTAAACCTGATGACCATTTTGAAATACATGTGTGGATGTAACAACATCATCATCATCAAATCAGCCGAAAGACGTCCACTGCTGGACAAAGGTCTCCTCCAAAGATCCCCACAATTGCCGGTCTTGCGCTATTCGCATCCAGCAGTTTCCGGCGACCCGCACAAGATCTTCGGTCCATCTTGTAGGGGGCCTGCCCACACTGGAAGACCTTCCAGTTCGTGCCACTTTGACTACCGACCTTTCTGCCCCAACGGATGTAACTCTATTAGAAAATCTTTATTCAGTCAGTTTAAATTATTCTATAGTTATAATAATCGTAGAGTATGTGTTATGTTTAATAATCTTATCTTTATATTGTGAAATGGAATTTGCGCATGCCCATCTTAACTATTATTGTTGTTTTTATTAGTAAGTGTTTTTACTCTTACCCATAAATCAATTAATCAATATTTATCCATCTTACGGTGGCCTGTAATAAATCACGATAAGACCGTCTTTTGTTTGTAATTCCTACTTGTCATTTATTGGTTACGATAACATTGTATTGTATTATTTTTTGTAGCTAATATATTCAATAATATTAAAAAAATGTAACACGGTTAACTGTAGTTATAGAGCTTTTGTATTAAAGCTATAGCAAAAATTTTGAGAGTAATCTAAAGAGCATAGGTAATCTACACATCAATAGCAATTAATTAAAATAAACCAGTTTGTGAATGAATAATAGTTTTTTTTTTGACACCCGATAAATAATGCGTTTCATTGTCCAAAGATTCATAAATTTAGTCCATTATTAAAAACGCTTTGTAAAATATTCTGACTAGAATTATATCTAATTTCTAATCAAAATATCTTTAAGTATAAAAGAGTTTCATAATTGAGCGAATAGGATGTAGTTTCGATTCCCGTATGTTCTTTTCAATCAGATTTAAGCTTGAAGTAAAGAAGCATTAGTTACGAGATTTTTTTTATCATTTCTTATATTTGGCACTATGAGAGATAAACAAACACAGAACGCTGACTGTACAAACGGAACACCTTGCTTCCATGTTCTCTCAACACTTGACACAATTCAGGACTTGACAATCAAAACTAGAAGCACTATGCTAAACAATCTAAATTCATAGCTGCTGTCGAGAATGTATAACCGTAACGTACTAGAACGTAGGTATAATAGTTCAGTGCAATAACTGTGTATATCGGGAATCGATATCGATACCACACATACGGTTCGTGTATAATAAAAATGACAATGGATTCAGGTATATCTGAAAATGTACGTAGGTACCTACGATGTTAGATTTTATCCTTACTTTTATATAATATTATGAAAGTGATTGTGAGTGTGTGTTCTCTGTTACGCTTTTACACTTTAACTACTTAACTGATCATGATGAACACACGTTAGGGGAAACAGAAAAGGACATAGGGTAATTTTCATCCACAAAGAGTACAATTCTCGAGCGATAATGCACGCTAACTAAGTAAAACCAATTACACAAATAATTGGACTTTCTTTTATTTGTGTCTGGCAACCCAACACATAATCGTACTTAGAAACCTTGAATGATCTATGTATCTTAGGTTTGAAGTAATAAATACAATTCAAAATCAATAATATAAAAAATACTGACGAATGGAATTCAAATTTATGATTACAATTGTACAGGAAAACGAACCAGAAGAGATTTTTTAACGCTGAGATGATGCGGATATTTTTGGCACGATTAATGGAATTACATCCCTGATTCCATTAATCGTCTGTATTTTTATTATCTGTATTTTTTTATATATAACGTTGAATTGAATTAAATATTAAATCTTCAGAGTACCTGCTTCTTTTTGGAAGAATTCGATAAATATGTATATCGATTTACGTCATAGAAAATAAAATGTTTCAAGAATGAAATTGAAATAATGTGGGATATTTTTTAAATGCACATCATAGATGATGTGCATTTAAAATACATATCTAAAGTGATAAGTTCTTACTTATCACCCATCAATTTATATTCATTAATTGAATAATGTTCATTAAAAATATTCTGATTGCACAGTAAAAAACAGTAAAAAGTAGGTTAGGTTAGGTGAACTGCGAGCATACATCGCACGAGCTAGAAACAAATTAATTTGCACAAACAATCCATTTTTTAAGGGTTCCGTAGCCAAATGGCAAAAAACGGAACTATAAGAGCTGTACTGTTGAAACTTGGTACGTAGATGTATTCTGTGAACCGAATTAAGATTTTCACACAAAATAGAAACATAACAATAATTTTGGGGGTTCCCCATACATAGAACTGAAACTCAAATTTTACTTTTTCATCATACTCATACATGTGGTATATTTATGGATAAGTCTTCTAAAATGAGGTTGAGGTTTCTAATATAATTTTTGTCTAAACTGAATAGTTTGCGCGAGAGACACTTCCAAAGTGGTAAAATGAGTGTGCCCCCCTCCCCCTGTAACTTCTAAAACAAGAGAATGATAAAACTAAAAAAATATATGATGTCCATGACCATGCAAACTAACAACGAAAATTGGTTTGAACGAGATCTAGTAAGTAGTTTTTTTTTAATACGTCATAAATCGTAATTCGTAATAAGAAATACTAAGAGTTTTACTTAAGACTCTTCAGTCAGTCTTTACTTAAGAGTTAAGCAACATGACACAAAAATCATGCTGTTCAATAGCTTAGTGCGGAGTATCTTGGAATACTGCAGCGTGGTATGGAGACCTCATTTTGCGTGCCATACGTTACGCTTGGAAAGGGTGTAAAAGCGATTCTTGTGGCATTTAACATTTTCCAAAGGCAAAGCAAAGGAGCTCACCTCGTATAACAGCCGCTTACAGTATTTTAAGATGCACCCTTTATCTAAGCGTAGGAATATCACGGATGCTCTCTTCTTTTATAAGCTGGTAAGAAACAAAATTGATTGCTCTAACCTATTGAATCAAATAAGATTACACGCGTCTTCGAGATATCCTCGCAATGCTATCACACCGCTTTGTCCACCCCTGCGAAGGACTGTTCTTGGCGCAAATTCCCCAATAACCAGATTATGTAAATTGTTAAACAGCTGTAGTGACATTATTGATTTGCATCACGACAATATTACTAAATTTACCAAAATGATAGTTCAATATTTCTACCAAAAATAATATGTGTTAGTTGAATCTATTAATTAACAATTTTAATTAAGTTATTTTAAATTAATTAATTTTATGCTAGATGTAAGTATGTAAGTATATCAAAAATATTGTACACTCTGTTTAATACTATTCTTTTTATTTCTATGTATACAAATAATATGAATATTTTAGATTTAAATTTAATATTAAGTTATCTTATCTGAATTATGTATTATTTTAAGCGTTGATTTGATTTGTGTTTAGATGTTTTATTTTTATCATGTTATAATTATAATATTTTTTTTTCGCTGTTAACTGTATTCTTGCATGTGGTGTTAACCAGTAAGAGATTGTTACATTTAAACAAGCATATTGTCATCACAAACGAATAATAGTAATAATGTAAACAATTGTTGGTTAATCAAATAAATAAATAAATCGTAAACCGCAATTTACCTTTCGTTTAATCAATTGAAATACTTGCTGCTACGGAACCCTTCATGGGCGAGTCCGACTCGCACTTGGCCGGTTTTTTTTTATAATAGCAATGTGCCATGAATTCGAATTAAAACTAAGATTTAATATTTGGAGATAGCTTTTTTGCAGTGCAATCAGTATTTTTACTTAGGTTATGGATTTTGTGCAATACAAAGTAAGATTTTTAAACAGTAGGTACCCAATTACTTTTATGTAGTATTTTATAAAGTAAGTATTCAAGACACTAAATATTTCTACACCTACATCTCCTTTAACTTAGATATATTGGTAGTCGGAAAGGTTTAAAATTCACAATTGATGCACTCTATACCAACCCTCACCCCATAAATACTACGCTTAGGGGTTGAATTTCACAAAAAGGTTTAGTGTTTGATCACTTATTATGTGGTACCAACTGTTAAAATTTGGTAGCTATAGTTTAAAGTATGCTAAAACTCACTTGCAATTTGAATTTTTTTTTAATACAACTAGTTGGCAAACAAGCTTACGGCCCACCTGATGGTTAGTGGTTACCGTAACTATGAACGCTTGCAACACCAGGGGCGTCATTCAGGAGTATAGAGAGTTCAACATCTATTTAGTTGAACTCTCTACATTCTTGTGGACTTTGTTATTCTATAGTGTTATGAGAGAGATAGACATTCAGGTTGACTGTCTATCTCTATCATACCTACGCATGTTATGTTTGCTTACACACTTTTGTTCCGCGCAGATTACAAAGCACATATAGCTCGTAGAACCGACAGTCGCAACTGGGGCAAATAGGCGAGTGGCGACCTCAAATGGAAGACGCAGCGTGGGCAGTTGCACGATCTTCTGTGGCGATCCTTGATGAGCCAGTCTCCAGCAGTGGACATCTTTTGGGTGACGTGATAATGATAATGATGAGATTACCTACTAGATTTAGTTGAGAATACTTACTTGTATGGGCAGTGGTTACCGTAATGTCAGAGTTGTTCAAGCCGCCCCAGTAGGTCTCTGACATCGCTTAACGACTGTGGCCTAATGGCTGCATTCTTCCAAGTACACGCAGTCACCCATCTATGGACTGACCGCGAGCCTAGTTGCTTGACCTCGCTGATCACTTACGGACCGATGAGAGCAGCATGCATGCAGTTGAGACTGATAGTCATAAATTCTATCTTACCGTTATTAGATATTAACTCATCGCAAATGTGCAAGCATCTCATCAGGCCTTAAAGGAAAATGTGTTATATTTATACCATATAATCATAGTACTGCGTTGATATAAAAACATTCATTCATTTCAAAGTTGTAAGTCTCTCACGGATACAGGAAATAATATTCATAATATTTATATTCTTATATATTATCGTGAATACCTACTTTACTGCTTAAGGTATAGCTAATACGTTTTGATAAAATATACCTGTTGGTTAAGTGGTTTACGACACTGACTGCTAAGTCAGAGGTGCTGGTTTTGATCCTCACCCAGGACAAATCTTTGTGTGATGAGTGTGATGAGCAGGATTGGTTCTGTGTCTGAATAAAATTGATCTATAATATTTAAGTATGTTTATACGCTGTATTATTTTTAAGATCTTTTATAACCCATATTTAAGCAAATAAAATATTTGAGTTTTAGTTATTAGTTGTCTAGTTGCCATAACACATGCTCTGCCTAGTTTGCGATCAAATGTCAATGTGTTAGCAAGTTTAAAACATATAACAGCTATCTGAATCAGAATTCATACTTAAATAATAACATAATAATACAATCTTAAACTGTCCCACTGCAGCGCAAGGGCCTCTCAGTCACTACGGATTAGTGCGGTTTGGCAGACTTCACATGCCATCATGAACATTTTGATGAACTCTCAGGTTTAGTGTATTTAGTGTCTTGAATACTTACTTTATAAAATACTACATAAAAGTAATTGGGTACCTACTGTTTAAAAATCTTACTTTGTATTGCACAAAATCCATAACCTAAGTAAAAATACTGATTGCACTGCAAAAAAGCTATCTCCAAATATTAAATCTTAGTTTTAATTCGAATTCATGGCACATTGCTATTATAAAAAAAAACCGGCCAAGTGCGAGTCGGACTCGCCCATGAAGGGTTCCGTAGCAGCAAGTATTTCAATTGATTAAACGAAAGGTAAATTGCGGTTTACGATTTATTTATTTATTTGATTAACCAACAATTGTTTACATTATTACTATTATTCGTTTGTGATGACAATATGCTTGTTTAAATGTAACAATCTCTTACTGGTTAACACCACATGCAAGAATACAGTTAACAGCGAAAAAAAAATATTATAATTATAACATGATAAAAATAAAACATCTAAACACAAATAAAATCAACGCTTAAAATAATACATAATTCAGATAAGATAACTTAATATTAAATTTAAATCTAAAATATTCATATTATTTGTATACATAGAAATAAAAAGAATAGTATTAAACAGAGTGTACAATATTTTTGATATACTTACATACTTACATCTAGCATAAAATTAATTAATTTAAAATAACTTAATTAAAATTGTTAATTAATAGATTCAACTAACACATATTATTTTTGGTAGAAATATTGAACTATCATTTTGGTAAATTTAGTAATATTGTCGTGATGCAAATCAATAATGTCACTACAGCTGTTTAACAATTTACATAATCTGGTTATTGGGGAATTTGCGCCAAGAACAGTCCTTCGCAGGGGTGGACAAAGCGGTGTGATCATAATGCCAGCCAAATGACGTCCACTGCTGTACAAAGCCCTCCCCAAAAGATCTCCACAATGGAGTTGTTTCCATCATTTAGAGGGATATGCCATAATCGCCACGCACGTACGGGCATTACGATGGTCATAGTAGACAGAGACAAGCTGCTGCCCGTTCTCTGGTAGATATTCCCTCGGGATGACTTCTACGCCCCCCACGGGATGAGATGTAGGGGCGATATTATATGCCGTCAGCACATAGACACAATACTCTGCAGGAAATACCATTGCAACTTTAATTTTGTGCTATTGTACAGACGGCAGCACATCCAGCTACCCCAATCTGTCAATTTTCTTTTATGAATTATCTACTTTATCACAAAAGCTTAAGGTTCACTTTTAAGTGGGGAAATTTGACGGATTGGGGTAGCTTGATGTGCTGGCGTCTGTACATATGTAAGTGTCTTGGCCAGAGCTTATCAGGGTAGCAGAGACGGTCGGCAACACGTTAGAGATATTAAATGTTTCCCAATAGCTTAACGTCAGGTAGCCCGTGTACTGGTTAGTATTGACAAAAATTAAAACAATAATAGTAGTTGTTGTATATAATGTATATCAACAGATGTAAATTACATATTAATAAGTATATTATACATAGATATTATTACATGTCGCACTTTTCTCTGTTAACTTGCTACACCCCTACCACTCATTTTTCATTCTTCTTGCTAAACTTGTCCATCCTAAGGTTATCTGGAAGCGATCGCAATTAGCGATAAGACCGCTGATTTAAATTGTGTGGTACACATATAGTCTATAGCCTGAGAAAGGAGATAGGCTACTTTTTAATGCGAAAAAAGGGTTGTAAAGCGTAGAAAGGGGGGATGAAAAATTGTATCGTAAATTGTAGAGCTAGGAGCTTGAAACTTATTTTTTACAGAGATCGCAGCTAGCGATAAGACCGCCCATTGTACTATCCTTACTAATATTTTAAATGTGAAAGTAACTCTGTCTGTCTGTCACACTTTCACGCCATAACTATCGAACTGATTTAAATTGTGTGGTACACATATAGTCTAGAGCCTGAGAAAGGAGATAGGCTACTTTTTAATGCGAAAAAAGGTTGTAAAGCGTAGAAAGGGGTTATTGAGGGTAAAACTTTTACAAACTTTGATTTTCATATATATTTATATAGAATCAACAGCCCAAAACATAAGTTTCAAGCTTCTAGCTCTAAAATTGATAATACAATTTTTCATCCCCCCTTTCTACTCTCTACAATTCTTTTTTCGCATTAAAAAGAAGCCTATATCCTTAATCAGGCTCTAGACTACCTGTGTACTATGTTTATACAACTGTTTACTTTACATGTAAATCTTGGTGTACAATAAAGAGTATTTGTCTTGTATTGTATAGTTCACTATAGTTATTCTGATTTAGATAGCGGTGAACAAAGGAGGTTATTGAAAACGAGTGCTAATAGTCACGCGTTTGCAATAACCTTACCTCCGTGTGTCACACGTTTCTTAATACTTACGTTATGTTCGTTCGATACGTACGCACGTAAAGAACAGTAGGATTAAATACCATCACCATGATTACTGTTGCTCATATTTAAAAGGAAAAAATGAGTGTGTTTTAATGATCACTCTATAGAAGTTAAAGTAGTAACTTCTAACTTTTTCCGATAGTAAACGTGGCTAATGAAGATTAATACGTTCAATCTCAGTAGGTATTGAAATGTTTGCTATAAAACTGTTTTTTAGCTGGCTATATTTACTACTAATTCTTCCAACGATGGTTTCGAATATTCCTTTATGCAAAAGTTACACCATTTTTTTATTGTGATTTTGTTAATAATAATACAATAAATTCAAAGTTCTTATTTTATTATTGTCATTATTATTATTATATATTTTTATAACCTTATTTATGTGAAACTCCTTCGTGTCGAACTTTAAAATAAAAAACAATATAAATGAAAATGCACGTAGTGCGAAAAGCAAGCGTGCCAATTTACCACTTGGTAATTTCCTTCAATATGAACGCTTTATTAGCAAATGTAAAATATAATAATAAACGCGACATTGCCAATCTTACTGCAATAACATCCTTATAACGGAAATGAGCAATCGTGTGATTTAGTTAGCCATTTCAATTTCTTTGCCTACTAGGAATTAATCTGAAATGACTTCAATATGCTATTTTGCTTTATGACTTGCTAACCATGTAACTTGTAACCAAATCTTCAACAGATTTCAGAGGCGCTCATAGCTAGATCCTCTCACCGTTGTATGCCCACATCCAGCGATTTCCCGCGACCCTTGTCTGATCGTCGGTCCACCTTGTAGGGAGGCCCCCTACAAGGTGGACCGACGCTCAAGGTGGCCCACACTGCGTATTCCGATTCCACTAGAGCCATATGTAAAATGATTAAATCCTCTTTGCGGTAAAAAATATAGTTTGTAGATTAAGAGAATCCAAAACTGTGTAAGTATATGCACCAGTATTTCGGTTTAGAAGATTTGAAGGGAAATTACTGTCACGCCTGAAAAATCCAATAATTAATAGATTTTCGTTGGATGCATGAGGCAGCAGTTTTTGTTTTTTCTCGTTGGTTATTCAAGTTATTAGTACATTTAGTATTCCGTAAATATTCCTATGAACTATCACGGTAATAGGTGCCAACTCAAACTCTAGCGCTTCCTAAATGATAAAAGCTAGTTAACAAACTCCACTAACAATATGTTTTCGCACAGCTTACAGTCTCAGTAATCTAGACAGGAAGCTGAGTTTGTTCGGAAACATGGACAAACGGTAAAGGCGTGCAATATGTACTCCCAATTTAGATACTTTTACGTAAAATTTTGTTTACATTCCGGACTATAATATTAAACAATTATTTGACTACTTAATAAATTTGACTATGTGTGAAGATCATTAAGTTCACGTAAACGGATGTAGTTAGTAACAATAAACGACCTAAATAATGAGTAAGGAGGGAGTATTTAAAACGTAGTGGTCGATTATACAATATACTAGCTAACGGCCTCCATCACGCTAACCGAAGAGTCTGAAAACGTTAAGTATTGACTTAATACAGTTTTAACCTCGAGCCCTGCTATTTGGGTATCTGCAATCAGTTTTTGGAAGCCGCCAATCATAGATCACGGAAGCTCATACATTTTTAATTCAATGAATAAATTATAGCTAACTACTGATCAATGTTTATAATCGAACTATCATAACAACATATTGAAAGCTTTTCCCCGAATCTATTTTTCGTTCATGTGTTACAATAAATCACGTATACAGCTTAAGCCATTACGAGGTATAACAATTTTTGGAATCGATTTCTTGTAATGTGACAGAACGGATATGCTTGTAGACATCGGTATCTACCATCATATTCGTCCTACCAATTATGGCATAACTCATAGCACATTTCTTCATAACTCATAGTGCTACATACAGCCATGTGCCCTAGGGCCTATGCACACCACGTTTTTTATATGCGCCGTCGACGCGCGTTTCCAAATCGCGCGACGACGACGGCGCGCTTTTATCCTACAGAGCAATTTGTTTATGTTTGTGTCGATACAAACGCGATGCTAACGCTCGTGTGTATCGCTACAAACGCGTATCAACAGCGCGCTTAAAAAACCTGGTGTGCATAGGCCCTTAGTAGTCCGTGCCCTTAGTAGTTCGTAAGCGATCGACGAGTTTTTGCACTATGATGACTGTGAAAGTAATTTAATTTCTAAGCGTTCACATAAAGCTGGGCACGTCCCGGCATTAGGCATCATTGCATCAGTGGTCGTTAAGTGAAGTCAGAGGCCCACAGGGCGGCTTGAACAATTCTAACACTAAGATAACCACTGTCAACATGAGAAATTAGAGTAATCTATCAGAATTTCTGATGTCAGATAATGTTCCGATCCAATTAATCAAGATATTTTCATAATTTGAACAACGATCCTCTTTCATACTTATAGCCCATGGTGTTCCATTGTTTTTGAAAACAGCTGCGAGGACACAGAAAAGGTAGCAATACTAAGAAGCGGGATGCTTGTAGGTTTTCGCGAGTTTTAATTAATTAAATTAGTATGTGCACATAAAAGCGTCCCGCAATTGAAGTGTGTAGCGCCACCTGTGCTGTCAGCCTGGCAGGAACACATCACAAGGCGCGGCACGCCCTGGTGCTGATTTGTTTAAAAATAGAATACGTTAATAGTTACACAAGCAGCTGCGTGTTTACTTCGCTGGCATTTTGCAGCCGCATTGTGCGACACCCCACCTGCCGTGTGGAATGCATTCCGCCTCCATGCTCGAAAGAAGCTATGCGGCAATCCCAACCCACACGCTGTGGATACATTCGTTGCCATACATTCGTTTGAACCAGACATTGTGCATACCACGAGCTCAGTGCCTCTAGCACGAGTTCCTGCAGTTTACTTACTCGATCACACGTACAGTTTTCTCCCATACATTGAGCACCAGAGTTTTAGTTCTTAATAGTTTCCGCGAGAGGCGCTGGTGCTCAATGTATGGGAGGAAACTGTACGTGTGATCGAGTAAGTAAACTGCAGGAACTCGTGCTAGAGGCACTGGTCTAGCTCGTCTTTATCTTCTCTTTATAAAGTACTATAACACGCGTGCTAAGCCAAGTGTATAACCCAAACATACACGTGGCTGAAACTTCACGAAATCTGCTCTAGCTAGTCTGCTGTCCTAAATAAACTTCTCTACTAACAACCGGGTTAATACAGTTACAACTTCAAGGCCGCTCATAATTGGATATCTGCTATCAGCTTTTATAATATCTCCAATTATAGATCACAAAAGTATACATATAAAATGATGAATATATTATAGTTAACTATTTATCAAAGAAACGACCACTTCTAGTCGACCTCTGTTATGAGCAATCGCTTAAAATAGAACAATAATTACTCGAACCGGATGGAAATTATACTTTGTTGCAGCAGGCCTTGACGTAAAAAAGACTTTAAAAAATATATAATGAAGACCATCACTAGGATATATTATTCATATGACACCGCTGCAGAAAACAGAGGTCCGGGTCACGTCATGAAAAATCCGGCGAATTTTATGCGATTTATTAAGTGCGACGTTTATAATTTATTCATGCAGGGCACATAGCTGGTAGAATCGACGGCCGCTGGGGCAGAAAGTTTCTCGATTGGCGACCACGAACCGGAACACGCAGCTTGGGCAGTTCCCCCTCAAGGTGGACCGAGGATATAGTAGAAGAGTCGCTGGAAGCATGCGGGTACCACAAGACCGGCTTTTGTGGAGATCTTTTAGGGAGGCCTTTGTTCATCAGAACTGATGATGTTGATCATCGAGGTACGGTTTCTATTTTACTCAAAAACCGTGTGCAAGTCGTAAGTTGGATGGATCACAATGTATATTCCTGGAACGAAACATTCGCAGGAGTACGGAGTCAGGTTGTTGTGATTACTATTAGATTACAGATATACTCACAGACCCCGCTTATTGCGCTGTCGGATGCTATTAGTATCATTGATAAAGATTTTATTAGTATAAATGAATGGAGTCGTTCGTACGGTTCACAAGTTAACCCCCTTAAGACTCAGGTAATTATTGTTGGAAGCTCAAGGATGATGACAAAGATTTCTTGTTCTCAACTACCTCAACTTATCTTTGACGGGAGTATTTTGGAAATAAACCGAGTTGTAAAAAAATTGGGTGTCTATTTTGATAACTCTCTCATGGGATACGCAGCTGCAGAATACTAGTCGTAAACTTTATGCGTCAGTGGGATCCTTGCGAAGATTTCAAAACTTTCTGCCTATTCCCACCAAAATTGCGATTGTCCCTTCTTTTTTCGATAGTAGATTATGCAGATGTCAGCTATCTTGATCTCACTGAAGCCCAACTGGATAAACTTGAGCGTCTCCAGAATGTCAGCATAAGATTTGTATTTGGCCTTCGCAAATATGATAATGTTATTAACAATCAGCGGTTAAAAATACCGACGCACTCCACAAAGTTTCTTGATAACGCATTTGTTGTACAAGGTGCTCGTTTGTGGAATGCGTTGCCATTGTTTATTAGGCGTGCACAATCACTAAATACATTCCAAAGACTTGTTAAGGATCACTATTTGAATACTACATAGTCCACATAATGACACGTATTATTATTATGAACGTACATATAATTAGTAAGTAGGTATATATAGTTTTAAGTATGGTACAAATAGTACCTCATAATATAATACTTTGTACACTTGCAACTGCCCCATCTCTGTAACTCCTTTCTCCTTTCACTACCTAGGTTGTCTGGAAGAGATCACACTTTGTGATAAGGCCGCCAATTGTACTATAATAATTTGTATGTTGTCGCTTTGTATTATTTCTTAAGGTGTACAATAAAGAGTTTATCTATCTATCTAATTTTATTTTCTAACATACTTATAAAAACTTCTGCTCTGTTGTCCATAACTAGATGAATTTAAAATTTTGTTGAAACAATAATAACAACCGTCGATTACATGTCCGAATTCTATCCGAACTTATTATATTTTCATGCTACCAGGTAATTAACCAATAATACGGCCCATATGATGGTTTCGGTTCTATGACACATTGCTGAGTTTTCGTTATCCCCGGTGAGCTCTACTCTGGAGTGTAATTTGTAAGGTATATTATTGCAGATAGACACTTATCCTCCTATGACATTGACAAGTCTGTTGGTCTAGTGAATAGTGACCCTGACTGCTAAGCCAGAGGTCGTGGGTTCGACCCCACCCAAAATCTCTGTGTGATGAGCCTGATTACTTCTTCTGAGTCTGACGGTAATTTATCTATAATCAGATGTCTGGTTACCAGGCTCTGCATAGTTTGCGATCAGATGGCAATGTGTTAGTTGTATACCTAAATATTTTGCCCGGGCCTGTGGCGTGGTTTACATATGCTTGCCTTGCACGCCGCAGGTCATGGATTTGATTGCCACCCAGGACAAATATTTGTGTGCATGAACATGTCTGTTCGTCCTGAGTCTGGGTGTAATTATCTTTATAAGTATGTATTTACAAAAGAAAAGTAGAATATGTAGTACTAGCAGTGCCCGCGGACTTCGTTCCGCGTTATAAATATTTTTGTTCATGTCCGTTTGTCCCGCGTAATACTTCGGGTTAAAAGTTCGGGATATTTTTTTTTCATAGCCTATGACACTCCGCAATAACGTAGCTTTCTATTGGTGAAATAATTTTGAAAATCAGTTCTGTCGATCCAGAGATTACCCCTTACTACGTCACAAACTCACAAACGTTACCTCGTTATAATATTAGTATACATATCAGTTATCTGGTGTGGGGTCAGATGACCGTGTGTGAATAATCTCCTAAGATATTATTAATATTATGATATTATCATAACTAGCTGAAATTTGAGTGTGTGCATTAAATATTTAGACAAGTTACTCTTAATACATCAGACTATTAAGTAGAGTTTTGTAGGAGTACTAAGTTAATACAAAGTTTTATCAAACGACACTTTATACCCTACAGTATTACATAATTGGATTGGCCCATTCGATTATAGTTTTAGGTCTAATCCGGCTAGCCAATCCCCGGGGATATATTGTAGCGGTTTTCCCTCGAAAACTTTATTTAGCTTTATAAATATACCTTAAAAAGTTCTCTTCCATTTTTTTAACGCAAGTTTCCAACTAAAGGAAAACTTCGCAACAACGTAGACCCATGTCTAAATTTTTTACTTGATAAAAAATTATATCGTGAAGGTTATATAGACGAGTTATATTTTGTTTAGTTTTGTTCCTCAACTTTTTAAGGATTATAGAACATTAATATTATCTGATGAAAAAAATGTTACATTTACAAGAAGAAATGTTGAATAGAGATGAGTGCACGTGTGGTGCAGGAGTTAAAGTAGTACTCGCTGCCACCTTAGCACTCTTATGTGTCAAGTTTTATTCCCACACATTATATATGACGGGCCTGTAAGCGTGGTTGGCAAATTCTTGCTTTTCACGCCGGAGGTCGTGGGTTCGATTCCCACCCAGGACAGATATTTCTGTGTGTGTGTAACCTAGCCAACCGGCCGCAGCCCATCAATAATCTATACCTATATATCTTCAAATAAACTGCAGTAGTCACATTGGCATGTTTGTCCGGAAAGTGATTATTGCGTATTTCGTCAATTGATATTACATATATTGTTCAGTTCCATAGCCAGAGTTAGCTCCTTATTTTAATTCTAATGCTTCTGTTTCACGTTTTAGGTATACAGATACACAGACATACATTGTTCCATCTCACTACACTTCTAACAGGGCTCCGACAATTTTGATGGACAGCTTTAGCAGGCGAATAATTTGTTTAGCTAAGTCTCTATTCAAAACGTAAATATGGTGACTAATTAACTATCATACATTCATACCTCAGTTTATCATGCATTCATTCTTTAGTTAGTTATATTCTCTTAGAAATTAACATTGTACCAGCGGAATTGAAAATGAAAACTGTTTTATTCACTTAAACATTCAGAGCTCTTTTAAATGGTCCAAACATTATTTGAACTAATAAAACAATTTATACAAATTTGCTTACATTGAGCTTATTTTAAGCTTAAACCTGCAATTTAGATAGTTACTAGTTTAACTAAGTTGGTGTATTAATTATATTGTATTTGTCCAAGTTTATATAATTTCAGTTAAATTCAGTTCCAATTGTTTTCGTGTCTGTTTCGAGGTGGGCATTCAGGAAGTTATGATTAGAGTGTATCCTGTGTGTAATTGACGTCTAACGTGGCTCAACCGAGAAGATTCAACGAACCAAACTTAGTACTACTAAGTAAGTACCAAAATTAATGGGTTTAAACGCAGTCCATTCTATAAAGTCCGGCGACATGTATGTATGTATATCATTTTAGAGCCCATGTACGCGGCTTTTGGTTTAGTTAAGAGTATATAACCCAAAATTCTAAACAGGATACCTAAACATGTAGTTGATAAACTTGATAACAAGAACAATAGACAAATACGTATTATTCTGAAGAGACATTATGTAAATACCCGACAAATTATGTAATCAACCATTATTATATCCAAACTAGGCAGAGTAAATAAACTTGACTGGCCTGTTGGCGTGGATCGCAAATGCTTGCTTTTCACGCCGGAGGTCGTGGGTTCGATTACCACCCAGGACAGATATTAGTGTGCATGAACATTGTCTGTTTGTCCTGAGTCTGGGTTTAATTATTCACGATAACGCATTCTCGAAAAAATAGCCATAAAAGTGCCCAGACCTGGTTCACGATCAAAAAAAATTTTTTCTGTACCCCTATACAAGACTGTTTACACCAACAATAATTTCTTCAAACGTAGTGTTGATGTGTATAATGATAAATTTAAGGATATAGATATATTTTGTACGACTTTAGTTGCATTTAAAACCAAATTAAATAAGACATATTTAAGTTTAAGTTAAGTTGTTTGTCCTTTTCTTTTGTGTGTATTATCGTAGTTTTGGATATTTTATTACATATTATAGTTTATGAGCTAGTTGGCGTAGTTCGCAAATGCTTGCTTTTCACGCCGGAGGTCGTGGGTTCAATTCCCACCCAGGACAGATATTAGTGTGCATGAATATTTGTCTGTTTGTCCCGAGTCTGGGTGTATTTATCTATTCAAAAATGTATTTACAAAAGAAGAGTAGCATACGTAGTAGGTATATCAGTTATCTGGTTTCCATAGAACAAGCTCTGCTTAGTTTGGGATCAGATGGCAGTGTATAAATAATGTCCCAGGATATTATTATTATTATACTATAGCAGCCAGAAAACTGATTAATATGTATCATACAAAGAATTGTTCTGGGTAGGGATCGAACTAGCACACTGGCCCAATCTGGGCCTCTACCGGCTAAGTCGCCGAACATCGATTTCTCAAATGGAATTCAAATAAATAAAGGTTAAATATGACTTAGTCAATCGTTAAATCGGCTTCCATGAGCACATGTGACGTCATAAATAGTCCGGAATCGATTGTCAACGTTGAAGCCGATTCAACGATTGATTAAGTCATTTTTAACCTTTATTTATTTGAACGCCATTTAAGTAATCGATTTTCGGCGACTTAGCCGGTAGAGGCCCTGATCCCAAACAAAGCAGAGTAACTAATCAACTTTACGAGCCTGTTGGCGTGGTTCGCAAATGCTTGCTTTTCACGCCGGAGGTCGTGGGTTCGATTCCCACCCAGGACAGATATTAGTGTGCATGAACATTGTATGTTTGTCCTGAGTCTGGGTGTATTTATTTATTCAAAAATGTATTTACAAAAGAAGATTAGCATATGTAGTAGGTATATCAGTTATCTGGTTTCCATAGTACAAGCTCTGCTTAGTTTGGGATCAGATGGCAGTGTATAAATAATGTCCCAGGATATTATTATTATTATACTATAGCAGCCAGAAAACTGATTAATATGTATCATACAAAGAATTGTTCTGGATAGGGATAGAACTAGCACACTGGCCCGATATAATAATAATATAAATCTACTAGCTGTGCCCCGCGGTGTTACCCGCGTTAAATTTTATAAATTTTCTTTGCTATAAACCTCACGGAGCCCGATACCTTTCCAACGAATGCAAAACCGTTGAAATCGGTTCGTGCGTTCCGGAGTTATAGCGTCAGGAAGGAAAACCCGACTTATTTTTATATAGTAGACTAGCTGTGCCCCGCGGTGTTACCCGCGTTAAATTTTATAAATTTTCTTTGCTATAAACCTCACGGAGCCCGAGACCTTTCCAACGAATGCAAAACCGTTGAAATCGGTTCGTGCGTTCTGGAGTTATAGCGTCAGGAAGGAAAACCCGACTTATTTTTATATAGTAGATTTTCATTCGGATAACAAAGATCCATTTTGTTAGTAAAACATAAATCTTAAAAATGATGTTAGTACAATATATTTGAACATTCACAACTCTAACATTAATGGCTTCTTGCGTGAGTCAGTGTATCAAGCTGCACATGCAGACCGATCCAGTGACTGACGTAAGGGCAATCTAGCCTGTTTCCTATGATTATTTGGCCAATATGTAGTAAAAATATTAGACTTAAACTAGATAATTAAACATAATTTCTTGACAATAACTTGATACGAGCTAGCTAAATATCATTGCTATAATAAAATAAATTTTATAAATGTTTTCATACAATATGTACCTAAATATCTATGTTAATAATGTGTACAACTATATTACTACAAACATGTTCTGACTATTCACAAGCGCTTTTTTAAAGTCTACGTGACTAAAAACTTTTTTTTTTTAATCTGATCCCAAACTAGGTAGAGTAACTAATCCACTTTACGAGCCTGTTGGTGTGGTTCGCAAATGCTTGCCTTCACGCTGGAGGTCGTGGGTTCAATTCCCACCCAGGACAGATATTAGTGTGCATGAATATTTGTCTGTTTGTCCCGAGTCTGGGTGTATTTATCTATTCAAAAATGTATTTACAAAAGAAGAGTAGCATACGTAGTAGGTACATCAGTTATCTGGTTTCCATAGTACAAGCTCTGCTCAGTTTGGGATCAGATGGCAGTGTATAAATAATGTCCCAGGATATTATTATTATACTATAGCAGCCAGAAAACTGATTAATATGTATCATACAAAGAATTGTTCTGGGTAGGGATCGAACTAGCACACTGGCCCAATCTGGGCCTCTACCGGCTAAGTCGCCGAACATCGATTTCTTAAATGGCATTCATATAAATAAAGGTTAAAAATGACTTAGTCAATCGTTAAATCGGCTTCCATGAGCACATGTGATGTCATAAATGGTCCACAACCGATCGTCAACGTTGAAGCCGATTTAACGGTTGATTAAGTCATTTTTAACCTATATTTATTTGAACGCCATTTAAGAAATCGATGTTCGGTGACTTAGCCGGTAGAGCCCCTGATCCCAAACTAGGCAGAGTAACTAATCAACTTTACGAGCCTGTTGGCGTGGTTCGCAAATGCTTGCTTTTCACGCCGGAGGTCGTGGGCTCGATTCCCACCCTGGACAGATATTAGTGTGCATGAACACTGTCTGTTTATCCCGAGTCTGGGTGTATTTATCTATATAAGTATGTATTTACAAAAGAAGAGTAGTATATGTAGTACATCTTTTATCTGGTTTCCATAGAACAAGCTTTGCTTAGTTTGGGATCAGATGGCAGTGTGTAAATAATGTCCCGGGATATTATTATTATTAATATATTTTTAAAAACATACATATTAAAGATATTACCCAGATACAGAACAAATATTGGTACTTAACACACAAATATTTGTTATGGGCAGGGGATCGAACCTACGACCTCTGGCTTTTAATAATAATAATATCTGGGAACAGTGTCACACAGATCATCCTAGCCCCAAACTAAGCAAAGCTTGTACTATGGGTACCAGGCAACGATATACATACTTATATAGATAGATAAATACTTATATACATAGAAAACATCCATGACTCAGAAACAAATATTCGTGCTCATCACACAAATATTTGCACTTACCGGGATTCGAACCCAGGACCACCAACTTCGTAGGCAGGAGCACTACCAACTAGGCTACGGTGACCGTCGAAGCTTAGTAGTCAGGGTCATTAAACTCTAGACTAACAACCCAGTCTTTCTATCTATTATACTCACTAAAGATAGGTAAGATGCATTCATCTCTTGTGTAATATAAGAATACAAACTTTCTACATAATAACCTCCCGTGCTTAACAATGAACCATAAACGGCATATCGCGCGCTGTGGGAGAAAGCTAATCAGGGTTTGTTCTACCAATTTATTTTCTACCAACATTCACTTGGATAATTACCTATGTTTTGAAAAGAAAGGTAAGTGTAGTGAAATAATAGTAGCGACTACGTCATCTAATTAATAATAATGTCCTCCTAGCCGAATTTCGGCCACGGCAGCCGGTCTCAATAGGGATTAGCCATCTGCGCGGGACATATTATAGTGCTCAAGTGTGTGCGCAAACGCAGGAGCACTTTCTATTCCATCACTCTAATGATCCGATGGGACGCCTAGGCGACACGACCGGAAAGAGGTCAGGCACAGGACCGACGGCTTTACGTGCTCTTCGAGGCACGGGGGTATAATACCGCCAATTCCCAGACTTCGGACTGATGCTGAGAAATTTTTCTTTTTTACAGAAAAGTCCCTAATCACTTTTTGCCCGACCCGGGATTGAACCCAGGACCTCGTTCTCTGCGGGTGAACACGCTACCGCTAGACCAACGAGGCAGCTAATTCATAATAATAATATCTAGAGACAATGTCACACAGATCATCCTAGCCCCAAACCAAGCAAAGCTTGTACTATGGGTACTAGGCGACGATATACATACTTATATAGATAGATAAATACTTATATACATAGGAAACATCCATGACTCAGCAATAAATATTCGTGCTCATCACACAAATATTTGCACTTACCGGGATTGGAACTCAGGACCACCAGCTTCGTAGGCAGGAGCACTACCAACCAGGCTACGGTGACCGTAAATCTCGAAAATCAATATCAATCAATTAATATCTCGAAACCCATTACTGTTTCATTAAAATTTCTAGAGATACGTTAAAGTAATATCTACAGAATAATCACCAACATATTATGTACTTATAACTTAAAAGCAAGGTGTACCATTAATAGTAGAAGAACTTTAAATAGCATTATCTACAATTTATAAAGCTAAGTGAATTGCTATAT
Source organism: Pseudoips prasinana (assembly GCA_951640165.1). Taxonomy (NCBI): domain Eukaryota; kingdom Metazoa; phylum Arthropoda; class Insecta; order Lepidoptera; family Nolidae; genus Pseudoips; species Pseudoips prasinana. The sequence goes on from OX621243.1 coordinate 23,304,718, forward strand.
TAAAAAAAAGCTACTGAAGCTAAGTACAGACACTAGCACATGCAGCTACCCAGATCTGTCAAATTTCTTTTATAGATTTTCAACTTTCTCACATAAGCATAAGGTTCACTTTCAATTGGCGAAATTTAACAGATTCGGGTAGCTTGATGTGCTGGCGTCTGTATCTGCGCTGGAGGATTACCCCTATGGAGTTCAAAACTCGACTCTGGGCGGTTACTAACGTGGGACTATCTATGAGAGGGTGGGTTTTAATTAAATAAATATTACTATTATTTATAATATACTAGCTATGCCCCGCGGTTTCATCCACGTTAAAGCAGTTTTGGCGTAAAAGAGTAACAGATATACATCCATTCATCTAAACTCACAAGCTTTCGCATTTATAATATTAGTATGATGTGTACCTCTAGCGGTTTTGGCAGTGCACGCCGGAATAGCTCGTAGATGGTAGATTTTTCCTACTTACTTGACACTTATGGTCATATTTTGGTCAATTCACACAATATCTTAATAAATTGTAGCGTATGTGTTATTCTGATGGATAAGCTATATTGTAAAGTTTCATTAAAATCCATTCAGTAGTTTTTACGTGATAGAGTAACAAACATCCATCCATACTTACAAACTTTCGCGTTTATAATATTAGTAGGAAGGATTACATGATGCATGAAATTAAATCTATAAGGTGTTTTTTAACTGTCATTTAAATGGTTGTTTTAGTGAGGTTTCGTACAACAATCGCTTTATGACAAGCCGCGGGCCTATTACCCGGTTGAGGATTGGCGAGAGCATTTTATCGAATACAAAAAAGGGTCATAGTAGACGTATTACTAATACCCTGGGACATTATTCACACACGGCCATCTGATCCCAAACTAAGCAGAGCTTGTACTATGGAAACCAGATAACTGATATACTACATATACCACTTTTTTTTTGTAAATACATACTTATATAGATAATTACACCACGACTCAGGACAAACTGACTTGTTCATGAACACAAATATTGGTCCTGGGTGGGAATGGAACCCACGATCTTCGGCGTAAAAAGCAAGCATTTGCCAACCACGCCAACAGGCCCGTCAAATTATAATTATGTTATTTCGTGTAGTCTGCAAGTAGATATTCTACGAGACGTTTAGGGTCATGGAAAGATCCTTAACCCCTAAACAGGCTATGGACTTATCAATTTGCAAAAGGTCCAACAACAATGAAAAAGCGTATAGCAAAGCCTGGTTAAAGGTTAAGTTTCACCCACTATTTATGTTACAGTTTGTATTAAAAAAAATAGATACAGCTTCAGAAATAAGATAGTGTAATCAGTCTAAATCTGTAATTATTGTGCGTCCTCAGAGAATACCTCGTAATTCTTAACAGAGGTTATTACTCTGCATGACCTTTAAGCCATTTTGGCACTCGTATCGGTATAATGCCCCTCCAGTTACTAGTGGGAGAAGCGGCTTCATGGAATAACGAAGAATGACAGTTACGAAAAACGCCCCTAAATTCACCCTCTCATGCTTCTGGCCATCAGTAACTGCCCTGGCTCTCGCCTGTTTCCCAGAAGGGTAGGCAGAGACAACGGATTTCCATTTGTCATGATCTTTGCACACCTCTTTTGCTTTGTTTACTGTCTATGACAGTGAACGACTTTTTTGTAGTTTTATTTTGCTTAACGGCTAAAGACTTCCAGAAAAAAAATTTCAACATTCAAAGTTAATATCTATTGTTAATTCCGCTAAGCCAGGATGTAGTATGCACCGCCCTCCAGCCCGCAAAAATATGCACATGCAAGAAGGAAAATACATAATAAAGCAAATTACATAATGCGCCAGTACGATACCCAACACGTGTTTCTGTCCTCCTAGCAAACAAGAGGCGCTCATAGCCAGAAGCTCTCACTGGTTGTAAGTGATTGGTGAGGTCAAGCAGCTAGCCTCGCGGTCAGTTCATCGATGGGTGTCCACCAAAGTGGTTTAATTTATGAGTGTAAACTAATCATAATTAGTTAGAATATTTAGAAAAAAGGCTTGATTAAGTAGCCATATATATGCTCTTTGTAAAATTTATTAAGATTAGGTACTGCTCGCTCGACACAGATATGCATTCGGTCGAAAATTTGTTGGCATTGAGGGAAGATTAATAGGATTAGTGTATTACTGCTACTCTTGGCACATTCAATAGGATTTCAGACAGAAGTTCAGGATAATCAATGGATCCTTACTGTATGGAACATCACTGATTTTTATTTTTCTTGATTGTAAATTATTTACTTCTTAAGACTCCAAATATAAGGTACAGTAGTAGAGTCGTGAAGGGGTAGCTAACAAATTAAACCACATACTAAAATATACCCACATAATAAAACGCAAACAGACACTTTCGACACTATATGTACATGAATTATTATTTTATTTAGAATTACAACACAACGCTTCACTGACTTTTAGAGTACACGAACTAAATGAAGGTCAACTCTTCACGTTTAATATCAGAACATTCCAGAAAGTGTGCCTACTTTAATGAAATATTGCTCCAATCATAACTTTATATATTGTACAATCAACGCTACATCAGTGGATACAATAGTATTCCAAGAATCACCCTTACTATCTACTAAATAAATACCTTGTTAAACTTAAAGTGTATTCATCAACCTAACGTCTACTGTACTAGATACAATACGTTTAATTAAGATATTTTATTAACACCCGAAAAAAGCTGTTACATTGAAACAATTCATTGGTATTAGCAAAATTGTCCGCCTCAAAATGCGTGGGTAGATTGTAACTGTGTATATAACGTTTTACATCTACAACTTTATTAGACTTGTCCTACATTTCACTATTGAAGTAATTTAAGTACAGACTTGAACTGATACTCACATGGCTCAAACCTCAATGGTCGTTATAGCGCAAGACTGGGAATTGTGGAGATCTCTGGGGAGGCCTTTGCGCAGCAGTGTACGTGTTCCGGCTGTCATGATGATGACTTAAATTCACCTTGTATAGCCTAGAATTCGGAACTATTAACGTAAAATTAAATTTTTAACATGGCATGATAATGGCAAATAAGTTATACAACGTGTAATCAATGATATTCCTTCATTTACAGACGCCAGTACATCAAGCTTACCCAATCTGTCAAATTTCCCCAATTGAAAGTGAACCTTATACTTTTGTGATAAAGTTGAAAATCTATAAAAGAAATTTTACAGATTAAGGTTGCTGGATGTGCTGGTATCTGTACATAAGTGTTTTTCTGACAGTTTCTTGTATGCAGGCGAGTAAAAAGGTTTCAGAATAATTAATTGTGGTAATGATAGAGACAGATTACAAAAAGGCATAGACTAAATGTCTTGTATATGCCTATCAATCGTCGCCGGCGTTGTAATAAAGTTAGGTACAACAAAGTCGAATTCACTGCCATCGATTAATTGAGAACTTTGGTATTGCCAGAATGTAACATCACAATATTTGTACCCAGACATTCTGGAACCTTTTTTAATTATGTTGTTAATTAAAACACCGAAGTCCTTAATTTTATTCAGTCGTTGATCTGCTTTTGACCTAATACGAAATGCTTTTTTATTATTCCTTAATTTCAGTGCTTTGTTGTTATACTTTTGTCCTAATGTGAAAGGGTTTTCTTTTTTTCAATTTTGTGCACTAATTATGTCCTTAATCGGTTTTTCATTCGTTTTTCTAATTTTACCAGCTCTACTTTTTGTTACCGTTGTTCTACTTTTAAATTAATATGAAAGCCTTTTATTTTCCTTAATTCAGTCCACTTGTTGATGTACTTTTGACCTAATAAGAAGGCTGTTCTGTAATTATGTCCTTAAACAATTTTTTTCTCTTCTTTAATTGGACCGCATCATTTTTCTACTTTTGTCTAAATATGAAAGGCGTGTCTTTTCCTTGATTTTGTCAATTGGTTCTTCTTTTGTCTTAATAAGACGACTGTTCGTATTAGGACAAAGGTAGATTAACGAGTGTATAAGATTAAAAAATATGGTGTTCTAGTCAAACCATCATTAAATAAAAAAGATCCAGCATGTTACGATATGTTGTGATTTGTTTGATAAAAATGTTGTGACCATTCATTTCAGCAAAACCATACTTAGTTGTTTTCTACAAATACGTTCCTCCTTTCATCTTGAATTACTGCAACCCGGTATAGTAACTACACTATACAAAAAGCTGATAATTAAACATATAGAAAAGACACTTCTATGGCTCTTAGAATACTAATCTGGATTGCCCAATTAAAAAATCCTACAAAGAAGGACCACCACACTTCATCTTGGGACAAACATAATAAATAACGTACGAGCAAATTAAGGTTGTTTGTAATAGACTGTGCACTATTACTAGGCATAATTAAGTTCCAGGCGCCTGCTATCCTTGTTTTCCAATTACACCTTCGCACCCACCGCTGCGCAAAACTGTCTTCGGAGCTAGCTTTACTATTCCTATGATATTATGTAACCTCATTAATGGCTTTAGCGATTTGTTCTATATCAATACTCACTGCGAAAGTTTAAGAAGCTTGTTAGAATTTTTTTACCAATAAAATGTTTCATTGCATTTTTTTGGTTTCCGTAGGCTCGAAGGATGCAGGTCCATGCCGATCGACAGAGTACGCTTCGAGTACGGAATCCTATACGTCTCTCTGTCAGCATGCTGTATATCATGAACCGTAATAGGTAGACAGTTAACATTTTTACATAGAGTGTATTTCTATTGTATCTATCATAACACATTGAAGATAAAATAATGTAAAAAAATATATAAAATTGTCCCTCAATTGTACGGAACTTGTTGTATGGGAATCCGACTCGCACTTATCCTGATTTTTATTACTTTTGATTGTTATTCACTATAATTATATTTATGTTTGTAATGCTTATTGATAAGTAAATGTTACACTCAACTTTTAAGTGTAAGTATCTCGTAATATTTCAACTGTTTTCATAAGTATGTGATGATGATAACTTTGATGAACCAATTAATAAATTAAATTAATAATAAAAATACCCATAAATCCAACAAATGGTAGGTTCTGAATCGCACTTAGCTTTGTAGTATACTGTATTAAAACTGGCGTTAAAAATTCGTTCCCATCTCATTGTTATATAATAATACATTTATATGTGACATAATGTAATTTAAATAATATAAGTCCAGCCTCCGGCAGCCGTCAACCTGTCACCGCAAACAGCATCCGTGCACGAGTTGACACGATCTCCGCCGTCTCTCTCGTCATTTTAAAGGGAGAGGTATGATAGCTTTAAATAAATGGCAAAATAACATAGGCAAGACTTAAATACAATAGTTGCTTGCTTGCTTATCGTATGGGTAGTGGTAACCCTAGTGTCTGAGTTGCTCAAGCCGCCTAGTAGGCCTCTGACATGGCTTAACGACTGTTGTCTAATGACTACAACCGGGACCGACATCTTAACCTGACCGCGAGCCTAGTTGCTTAACCTCGCCGATCGCTTACGGACCGGTCAGAGCATCTAGCTATGAGCGCACAATAGTTTATTTTGTACAACAAAAGGTAAGGTGTTTGTCTAATAAAATGAATAATATTTTATTGGATACTAGTTACGCCCCGCGGTTTTTCCCGCGTTAAATTTTATAAATTATCACAGCTCCTCCCCTGTAGGTGATAGCGTATTAATATGTAGCCTATATGTTGACCCGACCGCTTAGTATATTCATGCAAAATTTGAAGTAAATCCATGTAGTACTTTTTGATTTAACCCGGACATACATATTACATCTATATAAATAAAAAGACAAGTCCTGACTGACTGACTGACTCATCAACGCCCAGCCCAAACCCTTGAACCTAGAAAGCTGAAATTTTGCACAAATGTTTGCTTTATAATGTAGACAAGGAATAAGGAAGGATTTTTCGAAATTCAACCCCTAAGGGGGTAAAACAGGGGCGCTAAGTTAGTATGAAACTTTGCCGTTTTTGAAGTTTAAGGCATCAAAATTGGTATTTGGCCTTCCAGTTAAAAATAAAAATCACGTATTTCTGGGTTTTTGGAAATTCCACCCCCAAGGGCGAAAAATAGGGGATGTAAGTTTGTATGGAAAATGTGACAATTTTTAAGTTAAACGCATGAAAATTTGTATTTGGCCTTCCAGTTAAAAATAAAAAATTACGTATTTCAGGGTTTTTAGAAACTCCGCCCCCAAGGGCGAAAAATAGGGGATGTAAGTTTGTATGGAAAATGTGACAATTTTTAAGTTAAACGCATGAAAATTTGTATTTGGCCTTTTAGTTAAAAATAAAAAATATGTATTTCAGCATTTTTGGAAATCCCAGCCCCAAGAGCGTAAAATAGGGGGTGTAAGTTTGTATAAAAAATGTGAAAATTTTTAAGTTAAACGCATAAAATTAGGCATTTCAGTTAAAAATTAAAAATATATATTTCAGGATTTTTGGGAATTCCACCCCTTAGGGCGTAAAATAGGTGATGTAAGTTTATACTGACTGACTGACATATCAACGCACAGCCTAAACGGCTGGAGTTAAAGACTTGAAATTTTGACAGAAGGTACCTTTTATGACGTAGGCATCCACTAAAGAAGGGTTTTTGAAAGTTTGTATAAAAAATGTGAAAAGTTAAACGCATGAAAATTGTTATTTGGCATTTCAGTAAAAAATTAAAAATATATATTTCAGAATATTTTAGAATTCCCCCCTAAGGGCGTAAAGTAGGGTACGTAAGTTTCTATGTAAACTGTGACTTGAAGTTAAGCATGAAAATTGGTACTTAGCATTTCAGTTAAAAATTAAAAAAATATATTTCAAGATTTTTGGGAATTCCACCCCTTAGGGCTTAAAATAGGGGATGTAAGTTTGTATGAAAAATGCGACATTTTTGAAGTTAAACCCATGAAAATTGGTATTTGGCCTTTCAGTTAAAAATAAAAATATATATTTCAGGATTTTTTAAATTCCATCCCGAAGGGCATACAATACGGGATGCAAGTTAAAAATTAAAAATATTTATTTCAGGATTTCCGAGAATTGCACCCCTAAGGGTGACAAATAGGGGATGTAATATTGTATAAAAATTTTCATTTTTGAGGTAAAGGCATGAAAATTGGTATATGGCCTTTCATCTAAAAATTATAAATATATATTTCAGGATTGTAAGTTTGTATGAAAGTCTGTATTTTTTGAGTTAAGCGCATGTAAAGGCCTTCCAGTTAAAAATAAAAATCACGTATTTCTGGGTTTTTGGAAATTCCACCCCCAAGGGCGAAGAATAGGGGATGTAAGTTTGTATGGAAAATGTGACATTTTTTAAGTTAAACGCATGAAAATTTGTATTTGGCTTTCCAGTTAAAAATAAAAAATCACGTATTTCAGGGTTTTTAGAAACTCCGCCCCCAAGGGCGAAAAATAGGGGATGTAAGTTTGTATGGAAAATGTGACAATTTATAAGTTAAACGCATGAAATCTACAAATGATTGATCTACAAGTTCACAATTTTGTAACTAGATGGCGTTAATATCGTTTCAGATCGCGGAACTTAATTGGCATATCGGTTAAAATAAATAAATGCTTGAAATAGGTCGTCCAAAAATGAATCAATAGATGATCGCCTAAATCTCACCCAAAATATATGCACACATCTTAATTTTACCGCTTTACAAGTTTATATTTTTGTTGGTAGATGGCGTAATCATCGTTTTAGATCGCGCTATGGTTTCGTTCACAAAATGTCGCAACCTAATCTAACGGGAGTTACATTTGTGATTAATGCATCGTTGATTATTATTTTACTTTATTTGACTTACTGAATATATTTCAGGACAATTGATATGTATTCTTTGATTTTTGCTTGATGATATCGGGTCCTTTTTGTAAATGACAGTAGCAAAGTAGTCTTTCATATTTCTTAGTAAGGTTATTTATAGGTTAGGTTTTATTCAATTTATATTGCTTATTTGTTTCAAAAATTATATTTTTTAGATTAAGCTAGAAGTAAGTAGTTACATCGGTCATCATTCAAAATTGTCGCGGACAAAGTCGCGGGCACCAGCTAGTATACTATATTTTTGGCTTCGATCTCGATTGAAGATCACCCCGCTAGTATCCTAGTTAGTATATATTTTTTTAAATATTCAATATACTTATGGTATGACTTTCCTACGATTTTATTATATGTAGTATAAATATTTTTCTAAGCTTTTTCGAGTCGCGAAGGTTTGTGTTGGTTCGTGTTTTGATAATCTTACTAAAAATATTTTCGGATAAAATGTATCCTACGGGTTAATCCAGTATTTAACTATTTATATTTATTACTGTTTACGGTACAAATGTCACCCAAATCTGTGCTGCCATTTTTGCGTGATTAAGTGCATTAATTTCACTTTATTTACAACGATATTTGTGGTGAAATTCGGCATACAAAAATAATAAACTTACACTTTTGGAATATTAGTAAGGGAGAAGTATTTAGTAATTTACATTTACTGTTGAATAATAATATGTTAAAAAATATCTTGGAACAACTAACACACTGTCATCTGTTCCCAAAAATGGCATAGTCTGCACTATGGCAACTAGACAACCAATAAACATATTTCTAAACACAGTCATATAATAAATAAATATCCTGGGACATCCTAGATTAACAGGCCAGTATTAAAACATTAAAATCGTTTAGAAACCTAGAAAATGTAATTCCAAATACTGTTTACTTTATTTAATTTTAAGACCGATGAATTTTGAAAAAAGAATATGCGTTTTTGAATTTGTTTACATTATGTACCTAATTATACATCTAACACCATAGTACATTAAGGACCTCATAAAATATTAACAGTTAAGCAATTTCTGCTCACTTACTTACTTATCATATGGGCAGTGGTTACCCTAGTGTTAGAGTTGTTGAAGCCGCCCAGTAGGCCTCTGACATGGCTTAACGACTGCTATCTAATGACCACAACCGGGACCGAAAGCTTATCGTGCGCACCGAAGCACGGAGATCTCAGATATTAAACCACTTTGGCGCACTTTGACCGCGAGCTTAGTTGCTTAACCTCGCCGATCACTTGCCGAGCAATGAGAGCATCTAGTACTAATAGATATAATTTCTGCTGATATCTTTGCTTTCGTCCTAGAAAGCTTCTTTGCTTGTTTCCTAGAAACATGCGGCCATGTTGATTTTTCAGGCGTGGGCTAAATATATGACGATGCAAGCCTTATTACTCAACCACAGTGGTCCGCCCAGGCAAACGAACCGGCAACCACACGGCAATGACCACACGATTAATAAAAAAATTACGATTTATCCGCTTGAATATCCGCTCGCTAGCAAGCGCTCTACGGTGGCCGAGCATTCACTGTAAGTACATCATTAACCAGAGTTCATTTAAATGCAAAATGACCACTAATAATAATGCTCATAAATCGCGTAGAATAGAGAATATACTGAATTAAGTTTTTATTTAACAACGCTAACTTTTATACACCTTATTCCACTAACTTCCGCTAATATAATGAATGATGAAAGTATTAATCTCATAAAAATATTATGACTCACTTCCTCAACATTTCAGTGAAACAAAAGGATATAACTAAAACGCTTTTATTTTAAAAGATTGCTGTAGATCATTGTGTGATCGCTTAAAAAGTACTAAATGTAAATTTTACTTACCCAACCGTTAGCAAAAAGCTAGTAAAAAGTTAATTAAGGTACTTACGTATTATAATCTTATTTTGGTGTTTAAGATCTTAGAATAAATTTAGTTAATATAAATTAATTTTATAAAGGGAATAGATTCACGATGTAAATGATTACTAAATGAGAGTAATAGTGATCCTAGCCAAATTCTAGCTACGGCCAATAGCAAATACGGCAGACACATTATAGTGCTGGATAGGTGCACTCTCTATTCCGTCACTTTCTATGAGCGAGAAGAGGTGCAGGACCGCCAACCTAACGTGCTCTCTGAAGCACTGGGACTTAATATAACTGACAACTTCCTGGTCTGTTTCTGGGATTTTTCTTGTCAGAAAATTACCAATAACATTTTTTTGCTCAACCTGGACTTTGAACGTAGTATAAAAAATACTGTAAATGTTCTAAAATATACAAATATTGAGGATATTTGCACACGCTACTGCTTGTCCAACGAAGCGTGCAATGATATTAAAATTTTATGCTGTCGTTAATATTTCTTTTCATTGTCTATGGATGTATCCACAAGATTACAGTCCAAACTACCTCAGTGGATACCTCTGTAATAAAGTAGGTGTCAACGCCAAGGTCAAGGTCAGAGTGTTGTAATTTTATGTTAACTTAACAATAATTGTTAATAAGATAATCGGTAGACCCAAGACACCTGTCTTGGGTCTACCGATTATGAGAGAAATGCTTATAAATTAATATCTGTATAACAGTTACAGTTACACAAATCATAGAACCGACCCTAATTGATCAAAATTTCACATTATCTGAAAGACATCCACGGCTAGGCAATGGTCTCAAAGCTTTCCATTGCGGGTCTTGCGTTACCAGCATCCAGCGGCTTCCAGAGACCCTCATGATACTGAATGGCTTCCACTGACATTCCTCCAGTAAGAAACTATTATATATTTTGAATATTCTAAAAAAAAATGGCTTCTAAACCACCTCCCTTTATTTATGTTACTTTTGTAGCTAAAGTATAACTTCCTATTTTAACTATACGTTGAATTAAATCGACATAGTAATTCGCATTCTCTACTGGCATACTCTCTGTCAGCGTGAATAATTAAAGATTATATCTGCAGGAAAATATCTGTAGCTGAAAATAAAAGCGAAAATCCCTTTTGTTCTCACAAAGCATTGCTTAAGATGGCTAAGACCAAGACTGAGTGCTAATTGTTGTTAAAACAGCTACCGAACTGACCACAGGCTAACGGGATAAGAAAATCCCGGTTTTATCCTTAAGGTGCTTAAGCTCACCCGACTTAGCACCAAACACAACACAACCAAAAGGGTGTGTCCCCTATATCTAGCTACTTAAGCCACTACGCTCAGTACACGGTCAAATTGGATTTTTCAAAGCCGTACCTAATGAAAATTTTTAGATATTGATCTATATTTCTTTTTAACCATCTTCAGAATTAAAGAGGTTATCTATTCGACTGTTATATGCTATTTTTTGTATGTTTGTTATTGGATTGTAAATACTTTTTGTACGGCCCCATATAATATATTTTTTAATCCAATTTTATATACGTTTTTGACCGGTTGTATGTGACCCTGACTGCTCGAGGTCATGGGTTCGATCCCCACCCAATACAAATCTTTATATGATTTATGTTTGGTGTAATTTATCTCTAATATGTATGTATTTAGAAATATATAATGTTTATCAGTTGTTTGATTACCATGGTTTTCGCTCTGCTGCGTAGTTTGGGATCAGATGACAGGGTGTAAGTTGTCCCAAGATATTTATTAATTCATGTATTCGGTCACCGTAGCCTAGTTGGTAGTGCTTCTGCCTACGAAGTCCTGGGTTCGAATCCCGGTAAGTGCAAATATTTGTGTGATGAGCACGAATATTTGTTTCTGAGTCATGGATGTTTTCTATGTATTTAAGTATTATCTATCTATATAAGTATGTATCGTCGCCTGGTACCCATAGTACAAGCTTTGCTTAGTTTGGGGCTGGGATGATCTGTGTGACATTGTCCCTAGATATTATTATTATTATTATAGATATTTTATGGAAATAGTTTTTAACAATTGCGTTTTGGATGATGAAATTTAATGTGCACTTATCATTATTTATTGTGGGTAATATCTATACATTTGAATTCAGAACTTAACTTGATAAGCACCAAAATTAGATTCATAAAATGTAGGAATATTAAGTAGGTAATATAAGATCACTCTGACTGCTAAGCCAGAGGGCCTGGGTAGTGATCAGCTCGATTATTTAACAAAGTAAGTAATCTTTATTTTGCCCAAAATATGGTACACACGGCTACATATCAAGCTATACATTTCCAATATAAGCTGACCTCTCATTGTATGGAAATCCTATACAACGCGGGATCAGCTTATACTGGAAAAGTATAGCGCGATATGTAACCGTGTGTACAGACAAGATTTTATAGACATCACAATTACAATTTCACATATTGTGTCTATATTGACATGCAAAATTTTATCAAAGCAATATATATTTATGTTCATGATTTATAAACTCTTACTTATGATATGTGGTAGCCATAGTAAAGGCTCTACCAAAAATTAACATCAAGTTATATTTATAACTAGCTGTGCCCGCGACTTCGTCCGCGTGTTCATTAGTTTACTTCGTTTCTTTTTGTAAAATAAAAGACTTTTTCTAAAATAAAAGTAGCCTAAGTTACTCCTTATTACATCAGCTACCTACTAATAAAAGTCCCGTCAACATCGGTCCAGCCATTTCAGAGATTAGCTGGAACAAACAGACAGACAGACAGACAAAAAATGTAAAAAATGTTATTTTGGTGAATGTACCGTATATATATTCATATTAATGTAGTAAAAACCGGTTATTTCAATATTACAAACAGACACTTCAATTTTATTTATTTGTATTGTATTGTATGTATAGATAATAATTATATTATGTATACAATTGTTTATGAGAAATAAATTTGTTCTTAACTGTAACCGTTTTGTGAATGCAATTTTGTTGCTTGAGCATCAACATTAAACTAACTCATTGAAGTAGTTATAAATATTAGCTCTGTATAAAGGTTAATGTAAGCGCCGTTGGGTTTCACGAAAGCTTAACGCGACAAACAATTCGTAGCAAAATGTTATACAGACTGGAATAAAATATTAGCTGCTTCAACTATCATCAGGACGTTTCCTGTCAATTAAGGTGATATTCGACACGGATTAGCTTTAGAAATATTTTGTCACTGTCATTTAAATGTAATTTTATATCCGAGTGAATAAGACAAAATATTTATAAAACTAATTTATGTTTATTATAAGTCAAGAAGTGTTTTGTTCTGCTAGACGCACAGAATAACTGTACATAGATATAAATCATGACGTGTTGGACCAGTCTTATGAACACGACATCCGGTGGCACTATTTTTATAGTGTACCTGCGCGTGCTTTAGCAATATAATGTAACCTAGGTGTTCATCTAGAGTAAAATCTATCTCCATTCCAAATTTTGTTATGACATTACATACCTATGTAAATGTCAGTCAATGGCATCCGGTCAGCGTGATCATCAATACCGCTGACCAGATTATAACAATTATAATCATTATTATTACTCTAGATATTTGGATTTACCAAAAAATTATAGTAATAATTAGGTATGATTCTTTGGATGCAGTCACCAACGATCGTTACAGAATCACACTCCGTGCTCGTATGAAGTACTATAAGTTAAGAAGATTTTGTAAGATTTCAATACTTTTTTTTAGATATTTTATATTGGACCAGAGATAAATCTGTGTGTTTGCAATTGTAAAGAAATGGCCGAAAGCACTTATCCCGTAATGAATGGAATATGTATGAAGGCATGATGTTCCATACTTTTCTTCTTCTTTATCATTGTATGGTTGCTATCAAAGCATAATATTTTTCATTTATAACCCAAAACATAGTTATTTTAAGAACGTTGAACGGTTAAAATTTATTTTCTATTGCTTAGCTTAGCTTTCGTTAAGAATCTGAACAAATTCTACAAACAATAATATAATCTTTTTACAAACGTCTTACTCAATAAACGAGAATTTCTAGATAGAAATGCATCCTATTTTAAAACTCATGAAGTTAGAAATAGTACGGTCATATCTCGTCTTAGTAACTACGCGAAGCTGGTACGGTTGGAGAAGGTATGTATATGCCCGACTTTTTTCACGCTCAGGGTACGCGGCGTTCATGCCCTTGCATATTCATTGTGCACGCTAGTTGTCACGGCACGCGTAGATTTGGTGCAAAAATGAACTAATGTAAGTCTTTATACTGCGGTATATAATATTTTGGTTTTGTTAATGGGCAGAATTCACACACATTTTTTTCCTGGCCATAAAGGGCTAACCACAACTCCAAAAAGCTTGGCAATTTATACGAACTACATAAATAAGTAGGACATCAAAAAAATTTTAACTTATTTTTCTTTTTTTGGGTTCCCAAGTAAAGCCATGAACCCTTATAGTTTCACCACCGGCCACTCTATCTGTCCAAGGTTTAACACCTTCTGAGTTAAGCCTCTAAAACTCTATAATATGAAGCCATACAGTGTTTTAGGGGTTTAACTTAGAATACAAATTAATCTGGCCTACTTTTTTTGGAGTACCTCCGTAACAAGTAAAGCATTGCACCAATCCTCATTGCTGAACTGTGGGTTATGCGTGTGTGAAATATGTTTACAATAATTGTATTATAAATGTACATTGCGAAGTTAAAAGCAAAACTAGCATAGTTAGTAGGCTCTACAGGGTAATGAGTATCGATTGAGCACGCTACTGAGGTGCTCGACTAACGAGGCAGCCGAAGGTAAGCGATACCCGTTTCGAGAACAGCAAACCTTTTCCAATTTTTTTTAATAGCAATTTATAATTGATATTCTAAAAGGGGTTTACCAAGGACTTCTTTTTAAAAACCTTTAATATTTTTTTTGGGTTTGTCATTCTATAAAAATAATTAAGTTTTGGGTTTTATTAATCGATTATGTGTTTGGTTGCTGACTGTACCTACATATATTTCATTAAGGACTGACTTTCTATTCAGTATTCATATTAACTAATAACTTTATGTTTTACCACTGTATGATATACATACATACATACATAGACTCACGCCTGTGTCCCAGACGAGTAGGCAGAGACAACAGACTTCCATTTGTCACGATCCTTGCACACATCTTTCGCTTCGTTTACTGACATTATATTCTTCATACATGCTCGCCGGTTTAGGGTACTTCTGACCTGACCTTTCTTAAGTACGTCTCCGATTTGATCAGAGAATGTTCTACGAGGTCTTCCCCTTCCGGTTGTACCATTCACACAGGCCAGGTATAGGTACTTCTTTGGTCAATCTTCTTTCATTCAATGGCCATTCGGCAACGGTAAATGGCCAAACCATCTCAGCATACCTTTTTCAATCTTTGTGACTACATCCTCTTTCACACCACAACGGTCTCTTACATCAGTATTTCGAATTCTGTCCCTCAAAGTCACATCACACATACTTCTCAGAGCTCTCATTTCCACTGCATTTATTTTACTTTCATTCTTTTTCTGCCATACCCAACTTTCACATACATACATTAAAGTTGGCACTAACACTCCATCGTGTACGGCCAGTCGAGCCTTCTTTGAGACTTGTCGGCTACTCATAAAGGCATGTAGTGCCCCATTCGCTCTGTTCCCCGCATTTTCTCTTATAATATAGGGATAAAATATACGCATGTTGTAAAAATCAACAAAACCTAGCACAGTGGGAAAGGAGATCTCACCTCATTATCTTTGCCTTCTTATATAGGTATACTATTTCTTATTTGATTGCGGTGCATAATAATGTCACTGTGCCTGCGTCTTTAATAAGAAGTGGTAAGTAATAACAGATCCGGGGGCTAATTTAGTATCTTGCAGATGCCAAACGGTAACAAAATTGGCTTAATTATACTTCCTTACTTACTTATCGTATGGGCAGTACAACAACCGGGACGCTCTGAAATTAAACCACTTTAATGGTCACCCATCTATGGATTGACCGCGAACCTAGTTGCTTAACCGCACCGATGGATTACAAACCGGTGAGAGCATCTAGCCATGAGCACTTAATTATTGAAGATTTCATTCATATTTTTTGTTAATGTAATACATCTTCTTAATTAAACTAATTAAAATAATTGTATGTAAGCATAATTGTATTAGTAGTTTTAACAACAATAACACTTAATAGATTTAATAATAAATAAAATAATAATATGTAGGACATTATTCACACACGGTCATCTGATCCCAGACTTAGCAGAACTTGTAAGTACTATAGGAACCAGATAAAATACATATTATACTACTTTTCTTTTGTAAATACATACTTATAAATATAATTAATTACACCCAGACCCACGACCTACGGCGTGAAAGGCAAGCATCTACCAACCAGGCCAAGAGAGGTAGGGCATAGTTAAGAGAGGTAGGGCATAGCGTTCATTCGCTCAAAGAGCAGCCCGACTGGGGAAGTACCTCCACCTTACAGAAGACAACATTAAAATTATTAATGTTATTATTAAGGAATGAAATCATGTTATGTGGCGAAATAAACAATTAACTTGTCTTAAAAAAAAAAAGGATGTGTTTCTGAGTGTGAGTAAGGTCGCCAGAGCTCATTGGGGTGGGGGGAAGGGTTAGCAACACTTGTTTGCTGACTCTTAAAGACCGCAACGCTCCCACGACTCCTTTGGTGTCGCGAGTGTCCATGGGCGGCGGTGATCACTTACCATCAGGTGACCCGCTTGCTCGTTTGTCGCCCTCTGATATAAAAAGAAAATAACCGGCCGGTCAAGTTACCATATACCTCATTTTTTTTTATTGCGGGAGACATATTATATTTTTTAAACTGACTTGACTGCCTCGTTGGTCTAGCGATAGCATGTTCGGCCGCAGAGAACCAGTTCCTGGGTTCAAATCCCGGGTCGGGCCAAAAAGTGATTTTGGGACTTTTCTCTAAAAAGAAATATTTCTCAGCCTCAGCCCGAAGTCTGGGAGTTGGTGGTATTATACCCCTGTGCCTTGGAGAGCACGTAAAGCCGTCGGTCCTGTACCTGACCTCTTTCCAGTCGTGTCCCTAGGCGTCCCATCGGATCATGAGATGATGGAATAAAAAGTGCTCCTGTGTTTGCGCACGCACTTTTGCACTATAATATGTCCCGCGCAGATGGCTAATCTCTATTGAGACTGGCCGCCGTGGCCGGGTTGCGGCTAGGAGGACATTATTATAATAATAATAATAATATTTATTTCACAAATTATGCAACAAACAGATATATTATATTATTATTATATTTTACTCTTTATGTTGAATACGTACAGTCGTAATTTTAACTAGGATAGCTTGTAGTATCGATGCGATTACTAATAACTGACGGCTGCGCGTTATCTAGTCAAGTGACCACATATCGTTGATTTTGGCGCAAACCAAAACACATAGCAAACTAATTTATGAGCATGCAACGTATATCGGTTGGAGCGGGTGGTGCCGCGCGCCAGTCTGCCGATTAACCAAATTGCTTTGGAACCAATTGGTTCTCGGTGGAATTAACCATTAATTCAATTATCAATCACACGACCAACAATGGCACCATGTTTGCATTAGCGCCATATGATGTAGACACTCTTGTAACTTCCGCGCGACCATTAAATCAATCACTAAGCTGTTATCGAAAATTACTTTTTAATATCTAGTTCGTTGAAATTAATAAAGTTTAAAGTGCACTATTCCATGAATGTTATCATAATTAACGGGTTGGTGGGCGTGGTTGGTAATTGCTCGCCTTTCATGGCGCAGGTCGTAGGTTCGATTCCCACCCAGGACAGATATTTGTGTGCATGAATATGTCTGTTTGTCCTGAGTCTGGGTGTTATTATCTATACAAGTATGTATTTACAAAAGAAAAGAAGTAATGTAATATATTATTTATCTGGTTTCCATGGTACAAGCTCTGCTCAGTTTGGGATCTGTTGGCCGTGTGTTAATAATGTCACAAGATATTTGTTTTAATAAAAAAATACAAATAAATCCATCATTAAGTTGTTTTCGAAAATTACTTTTATCTAGTTCGTTGAAGTAAATAAGTAAACAAAAATTAAACTATTCCACGAATGTCTGAATGCTTCGTTAATGTTATTGTATTCGAATTGAGATTTTAATCGTTTTACATTTATGTTTTTAAACGTGCTTAAATGGGAAAGCGATGGTGGCAATCGAATTACCATATTCGAACATTTATAAAGTCTCTTAAACGAAAGCTCAAGGAAATATTGGGAGACAGCTAATTCAATTGGATTGGTTGATAGGTGAAGAAGTTTAGCAGACTATTGATTAGCTTTCGGATTGGGATTGGCTTTTTCCTAGTAAAGACTAAAAACCGGGCAAGTGCGTTCCTCTGTCGTGCAGAGGATTTTATACCTACGATGAATGTGTTATATAATACAGACACACTAGATATATGCACTTATTTTAGCCGAAAGATGTCTATGGTCTAAATCATTACCCAAAAATTACTGTTTATAAGCAAACAAATTATTTTTTGTAATTTTTACTCAACATTCTAGGCGTATCAGATAATGGAGGAACGGTAAAAACTCATCTACTTTTTTTAAATAATTAACGTGTATAGTATTAGAATATTAAATAATTCAAAATATTAAAATAATATTTGATAACATCAAAACACGCCCTTTGAAAGATTTGGACGCACAAACCTTGATAAAAAACCAAAACATCCAAGTCAAATTTATCCCAATTCAAGTAATTTAGATTGTAGATATGACTCCTATCTACCTAAGTCGAAGTCACCTCAACCACCAAGATCATAAGGCCAAGAGTGAGCTGGGTTCGCAAAATTAGGGTTCCGCACCAATATCTAATCGTGCGTTTACCACGTTCAGTCCCCCATAGGTTAAGTATCAAATCTTGTGTCTGTCTAGCCCACTAATATACTAACTACATCGGACGATCAAATTTATGATTTCCCATTTTTGAGATTAACTAAATTTTATTAAATTCATACATTCTTGCACTCATTCAGGGTGCTCTACCTTTCCCAAGGATTACTATAGCAATTTTTATGTAAATTTACTAGTATCTATGTGTTCAAAGACTAAAGAAATATCATATTAAAAGTGGCCTGTAGGTATCGCTGGGGTACTATTTTATAAAATATATTAAAATCATCAGCAAGCAAGCAGACTTGACTGTATATACTCGTACGTGAACCACTGCTGCAAACTGCATATATTAGGTCTTTACCTATGAAATTGCCGTTCTGCAGTACTGGCCATTTCAAATCAAAATAATTTTTGTTTGGCTAAGAATTCTAATTTCAAATTAATTTTATTTTAAAAACATGGATTCTTTTTTCCAAAAGTAGTCATTTCTTTATTGATTAGTGTTACATTTTCATCGCATTTCAATCTTTTTCGTCATCATGGATACGTTAAAAATTCGAGTAATTATGGAATATGAGTACCGTCGTGGCAGCAACGCGGCACAAGCGGCACGCAACATCAACGACGTTTACGGAGCTAACACTACAAACCAACGCACCACCTGTTATTGGTTTGCTCGCTTCCGTTCTGGAAATTTCGACCTGAAAAATGAACCTCGCGGTCGTCCGAAGACTTTGGTCGACAATGACGAATTAAAGGCGGTTGTGGAAGCTGATGATACACAATCTACGGCTGAATTAGCAGCAGCTTTCGACGTTAGCGTTAAAACAATATTGGTCCATTTGCGTCAAATTGGCAAGGTAAAAAAGCTTGACAAATGGGTGCCCCACGAACTCAATGATCGCCAGCGCGAAGTACGCGTCGAGACGTGCCTTGCACTGCTCAACAGACACACAAATGAAGGAATTTTGAACCGCATTGTTACCTGCGATGAAAAATGGATTCTGTTTGATAACCGCAAGCGCTCAGCAAGTTGGTTGGATCCTGGTTCAGCACCTAAACAATGCCCTAAACGAAAATTTACCCCTAGAAAAGTGATGGTCACTGTTTGGTGGTCTAGCGCCGGTGTGATTCATCACAGCTTCTTACCAAACGGGGTGAGCATTACTGCAGATGTGTACTGTGAAGAACTGAGCACAATGATGGAGAAGCTGGCGCATCTCCAACCAGCATTGGTCAATCGCTCGTCTCCGCTGCTCCTGCACGACAACGCGCGACCTCATACTGCACAGCAGACGGTCTCCAAGTTGCAAGAACTGGGGTTGGAAGCTCTCCGTCATCCGCCCTACTCACCAGACCTTGCGCCTACAGACTACTACTTTTTCCAGAATTTGGATAACTTCTTGGCGGGAAAAAATTCAATACCCGAGAGGCAGTACAAAATGCCTTTGAAGAATTTGTTGCCTCCCGTCCAGCTGATTTCTTTAAGAAGGGCATCAATAAACTGCCACTGCGATGGCAAAGATGCATTGATTGCATGGGTGATTACTTCGATTAATACAAATAAAAAAATTCATGAAAAAAATTCGTTTAAATTTTTTCATACAAAACGGCAATTTCATAGGTAAAGACCTATTATGAAACATATGCGTCATGTAGCAGTGGTACAGTTGTAATAATTGTTTTGTTTATTGTCATTGTGAGTGTGTAATTATCTTTCATAATAAATTATTATTATTATTATTAATTCTTAGCGCTCTCACACGGTTCTTGCGTCCTACGCTCAAGCCTAATTAGCCTGTGTGTAAATCAGGAACTGACCACATTGGTGCAGTATATTTCATATTGACATCTCAAGTATACGTTTGTGTATTGTGTGTGTTTATAAACTAAATTTCCCATCTGAAATGCTTTCCCCGTGAATTGAAAAACTTAAGCAGTCTTCAAAACTATGGATGGTTTAGTTCTCCCTATTATGTTTTCAGAGACAAAGCCGATGTACTTTATTGTAATGTTTAGTGCACATAACATTCCATTTTAATGGCTTTGTCGCAATATATGATTCATTTAACGAAATCTCTCCTCTTTGTGAATTGTCTTTCAAACTTTCATATTTAAGCTAAACGAATTCGTGATTAGTTCACCTAGTCAACAAATTTTATTAATTTTAATCTTTTCCGTACTAAATTTGGTGAAAGTATGTAAGTACGCGTAGTAAGTATTAAGTAAGTAGTAAGAAAGTATGTAAGTATGTAATACCTGCAATTATTCTAAGTTTAGTTTTCCTAGCGAGATATGGCCGCTTTTAAAATTCACCACTGTAGCTGGCTGGGAAAAGCTCGCTGGAAATAGAGTTGAATGGCGCAAACGTGTAGTGGAGGGTCGTAAGATCTGTGATGAAGCCTGGTTCAGAGTACTTGCTGATAAAAGACAGAAGCGACATGAAAGCGGCTCGGCACCTACCACCGCAAACTTCTCTTATCAGGCCTGCGGCAGGCTATGTCGCTATCGCATCGGTTTGTTTAGCCACCAAAAGAAATGTCTCTCAGACAATGCGCCGTAAATCGTCTGTAACAGACGCAAAGGCCATATATAGTTTGTTTTGAGACAAGTGGAGACAGGTAGGTGAATCAACTCTTCACCTAATTTCCATCCGCTTTAACAAAAACGGCAGTTGATTGACTGCGAAAACCACTTTCCTGATTATTTATCTTATCAAGTTTGTTGAAGAACAAGAGTTTCCGGGAAACGCCGTCACAACACTGCGGCATAACCATTTACGACTGCATTAGACATAAACCGGACAATATACTGAGATTATAGTTTCCATTTTGTTGCCAGTATAAGTTAAAATTACTGAAGCTATAAAAACATAGCGCACGTCAAATTCTAGTTTTAGCCGACATCCCCGGGGAATAACCCACAAAGTTAATTGCTTTAGTTTTTCAAAGAACTCTTTAATCGCCACGGAACACAGGGATTGGAAAACTAATTTTATTAATAATGGAAATTGGTTTACTCCTGGGCTTATTGTTTGCCTATAGTAATTATATTGAAATCCTACCTTTATATAGACAGAACCAATTCAGGCAAGATACTTAGTAAAATATATCTAAATAATAACTTCAAACAATTAGCTATTTAACTAAAATATTTCTATAAAACATATATTATAATTCTGTATCATCAAATATAAATTATGATCTAATAATCTGTTTGTACCTAGAATTAATATATAGTTAATGTGTTATTTACAAGCGCTATTTACATTTGGAGTAGTTACATTTAAAGTCTGTGTGATCAAAACCGTTTTCATTTCATTTTATTATTTAATTTAAAGCGTATAATGTGACGGCTATACCTATTAAGTTTCGGTCAATTTAATGTATTCAATTAAACCCCGTGGAATCTCCGGATAATACAAGTGTTGCCACTTACCTTGACCAGCGTGTCAGCCCGGCTACACAAGGAGGTAACGTTGCCAAGTACTAAAGGCCCAGGACAAACAGACATATGTACACAAATATCTGTTCTGGGTGAAAATCGAACCCACGACCTGCGGCGTGAAAGGCAAGCATCTACCAAACACAACAACGAACCCGTTAACAAAAAAAATTATGACCAAGAAAATGGTTGACTATCGGACGTCTCTGTGCTTCGGAGGGCACATTAAACATAATAAGCAATGTTGCTGTGTGGTGAGGGCACAGAATATCATCACCCCATCTCATCCAGTGGGGGGTGTGGAAATCGACCGAGTGAATACCTACCAGACGGGCAGCAGCGTTTTTCTGTGAACGATGACCATCAAACTGCCATCGCCAACCCCGTCTGCCAAGCGTGGCGATTATGACATATCCCCCCATTCTTTGGGAAGGTTTTTATCCAGCCATGTTAGAGGCTACTGGTTTAGTTGAATAAATCCGACACTAAGCCAACCACCGCCCATACGATAAAATAACATCGATTAATTATGCCACACTATTAACGTTACAAATTGTTAAATAAAAGTTGAAAATAATATTTTAAATGAATTAAAATGTATAGCTCAACAACATTCTCTATTAACAGAAGCGGATTTTAATAATTATACCAGAACCTGTCAATAACGGAAAATAAAATCAATTTTTATTGGCATCCGCAACATCATGCGCCCGTGGCATCGCCGCTGGCGGGCGAGTTCACTTCATATGTATTTTTTACTTTACTGTACAATTTCCACGCCAATATAAATCGATGGTCCAGCTAAATTGCCATAATAATTTGTATATGGACTATGGATTTGTATATGGCTGCGTAATTAAAATATACTGTGATTAACTTTAGTATCATTTAGTGATTCTAATTATAAATTGACTGCGGTGTTGGATTGCCCATTCAACCGCAGATAATACGAAATATTTTCACGGTGTACAATGTAGTATGTTTATGTAATGTATATATGTTCATAAAGACTCCTTTTAGGCAAATAATGCCTGTGCTAAGTAGTATAAACGTGAATAAATTATAAGATTTAAATAGAACAAAAATTATATCTTGGTCTGCGTATGTATGTGTGTGTGTGCGGTGTGTGTGGGTGTGTGAGCGTGTGTGTGTGTGAGAGAGAGAGAAATCTAAATCGAATTAGTAAATTGTGAAAAGCTGTACGTAAACGTTTGCTAGCTAGGCATGACATTTAATGTTAGTGTATACAATGAGGGCCTAGGTTCAGGGATTGGGTTGAAAAATGTGTTTTTGCGAATATTCGGATTACGGGCTGTTACTAATAGATCATTATTAGTATCAGCGCGTAGTTAGGAGTTAGAATGTTGGTGGTGTTACGTAATATTCTGTTATTCTATGTAACAGAATATACTCCAGGTATTAAAATGTGACAGCATTCACATTTTAATACCTGGAGTATATTCTGTACGTAACACCGCCAACTTACTAACTCCTAACTACGCGCTGATACTAAAATGATCTATTAGCAACAGCCCGTGATTGTATCCCTATCAGAATATTCCCGATTTCCCAGAATATTTTATGTACAGCCCAAACTCAAGATCCCTAATCACCGGGATGGAAAGAAGAGTAAAGAACTCGTGGATAAGGTCATGTGTATCGCAACAAGCTTTATCGGCTACGGTGACCACTTGCTATTAGTGGGCGGTATACATGCACTGGAGCAGCATAGCCGCGTTCCCGGGGCTCCCCACACCAGACGCCAGAAGAAGTCTACGGCAGGTTAGGTTTAGACGGTGCGACACTTTTTGCGGGTGGCATGAGATGGCATTCCTCCAGACTTACCAAAAATACGCGGTATACATGTTTACATACTTGCTAATAAAAAATCTAGTTTATAAATAATACTGGGAGATATAAACAGCCATTTCACTTTCTTCGAGAATATCATCGCTATAAAATTTGAAGATCTGTGACCACATATCGATTATCGGAAAACCATAACTATCGAAACCATAGTCAATCTCAGATTCAGATACAGATTCTGCATTGGCTACTGAGATATAAATCTAGATTAATATTTAATACATTTCTCCTAGCAACGTTTATCCTCATTACTACGGGTCATAAAATAACTCTCCGATTACAAGTTCAATTTCGCAATTCAATGTACTTACTTACTTACTTATCGTATGGGAAGTGGTTACCCTAGTGTTAGAGTTGTTCAAGCCGCCCAATAGGCCTCTGCCATGGTCTAACGACTGTTGCCTAATGGCTACAACCGGGACCGGTAACCTAACGAGGCATCTGAAGCACGGAGACGCTCAGAAATTCAACCACTATGGCGGTCACCAATCTATGGACTGACCGTGAGCCTAGTTGCTTAACCTCGCCAATCACTTACAGACCGGTGAGAGCATCTGGCTATTAATGAAACAAATGAAATTCGATGTCATTTATTTCTAAGTGGCGGGAACGCTAGACATTGTTTCCTAGAATATTCCTCTTACTATCGCATGTACAGACGCCAACACATCCAGCTACCCCAATCTATCAAATTTCTTTTATAGATTTTCAACTTTACCACATAAGCATAAGGTTCACTTTCAATTTGGGAAATTTGACAGATTGGGGTAGCTTGATGTGCTCGCGACTGTACCATCGATCTTCCTAGTGATTGCAAACCGTTTTATATTACAGTTTTCTCTTCTTTTTCCTTCCTAATACCGACGTTTTCGAGTATCTTCCGCCTGTCAGTCATATGAATATTGAACTCGCAAAAGCTAGAATCCTAAACATCTTTCAATCAAATACAGTCAAAGCTCATATCACGGAGTTACTATTTATTTTTATTAAATGTCTTGCTAGGTATCAAATGATTTTTTGACAGATTAACAGTCTCAGATTAACCTGTTGAGTATAGCTTTCCACAAATTAGTATTAAATTTATATATATATATATATATATATATATATATATAAGAGGACGACAAACGGGCAAGTGTGTCACCTGATGGTGACAGTGATCGTCGCCGCCCATGGACACTCGCAACACCAAGGATATATGTAATGGGTGTATAGGGTGCGATATATGTAAGAGTCAGCAAACCAGTGTTGCTGCCCCTCCCTTCCACCCCGATGAGCTATGGCGACCTTACTCACACGCAGAAACATAACATTAAGATACTAATGTTATTATTAAGGAATGTCTTCTGTAAAGTGGAGGTACCTACTTCCCCAGTCTCATAGATAAACAAAAAGCAACTCTTAAAAGTAACGGTACGATTTGCAACTTGCTTGTTTCTGGAGAGTTAAGGGATATAAGGTGAGATAAAGCAGAGATAACGCTGTTATATCTAGGTTATAGAACATGAGCTGATTATAAATAATATGTCCTGGAACATTATTCACACACGGCCATCTGATCCCAAACTAAGTAGAGCTTGAACTATGGAAACCAGATAACTGATATTTCACATATACTACTTTGTAAATACATACTAATATAGATAGTTACACCCAGACTCGTGACAAACTCACATATTCATGCACACAAATATCTGTCCTGGGTTGGAATCGAACTGACGAGCTAGCGTGAAAGGCAAGCATTTACCAACCATGCCAATCGGCCCGACAATATGAGGATATGTTGGCGCTGACTCTAGACAGGTATATTAAGCAACGCTAAGCTATCATCGCTCTATTAACTGGGGAACTACTATTGTACAATTTTATATATCCGCAAATAATAAATACGATAGACCATTGAATAATATTAAAAAGGAAAATCCTACAAGACAATCATGAAATCGCAACTTATTACTACAGAGCCGATCTGTCTTAAATTTATAATGAGGGCAGAGAAGATCTAATTCCATTGTAGCCGTGTTCCCAGAGTTTCCTTATTACCGAAGCTGTAGGCGGAACCTAGTATATTATAAGCCCCAATTTAATAAGAGACGATCAGAGTTTAGTCGTTTCGACTAAACTAAACTACTGCGTGGTATGGTTTCCGACCATACCACGCAGTAGTAATTGTCAGTAGAAGCACCAGCCAAGTGCGAGTCGGACTCGCGCACCGAGGGTTCCGCACAAACCTGTACTACAGCTTAAACGTTTTATAGACCTGTGCCTCTAGCACGAGTACCTGCAGTTTACTTACTCGATCACACGTACAGTTTCGTCCCATACATTGAGCACCAGAGTTTTAGTTCTTAATAGTTTCCGCGAGAGGCGCTGGTGCTCAATGTATGGGACGAAACTGTACGTGTGATCGAGTAAGTCAACTGCAGGAACTCGTGCTAGAGGCACTGAGCATATGATATGAATTTCAATTTAGTACCTCTACGCGTTCATGAGGGACGGGTTAGTAAGTTCAAAATTATTAAAAATATTTTTATAATATAATGTAACTAAAAATGTATGGTTTCGCTATTTTTCCTTTATCTGTGCTATAAGTCGTTGCTTATTACCAAATTTCAAGTTTCTAAGTCCCCTGCGAGCGTGGAATGTTTGCGAAAATTTGCGGCATAAACGGCTGTATCTTTTGATTGCGTTGGCTTAGAAGTTAGATTTTTTTACAGCCTCAGGGGACAGTAGACTTGAGTATTTGATATAAATTCCAAGTTGATACATTCACGCGTTCCTGAGAAAAAGGGTCTTAACAGGCAGACGGACGGACGGACAACGAAATGAGGGTTCCGTTTTTTCCTTTCGAGGTATGGAACCCTAAAAATATATTTATAATAAACTTTTTAATCAGATATGAATAAAAACAATGGTATCCCGAAAAATAATTGAAGATATTTAATTATTTTTCGGGTACCATTGATCTAAATCGTATTTAGGTACGAAAAACCTAAATTGAAACAAAATGAAATAGATGTGTAAAATAAATAAAAATTACTTACATTTCTCTGTTACGATCGAGTAACCATATTTGTGATCCAGTGAAATAGACCAGGTCATGTCAGAAGTACCCTAAACCGGCGAGCATGTATGAAGAATATAATGTCAGTAAACGAAGCGAAAGAGGTGTACAAGCATCTTGACAAATGAAAGTTCATTGTCTCTGCCTACCCCTCTGGGAAACAGGCGTGAGTTTATGTATGTATGAAATAGTGAAAGGTTCCTAGGCTAACTGTAAACATCGTGCTAAAAACAATATAACCTAACCTACTTACTTGGCACAGCCGCCAGCACATCAAGCTACCCCAATCTGTCAAATTTCCCCAATTGAAAGTGAACTTTATAGTTATGTAATAAAGTTGAAAATCGATAAAAGAAATTTGACCGATTGGGGTAGCCGGATGTGCTGGCGTCTGTACATGGATCTCCAAGTAGGTCGTTTAGTGAATTATCACAAAGACCCTGTAGACGACAATATCTTTCGATGAATCAGTGAAGAGAAAAGAGCTAATGAAGATAAAAAACATTACGTATCACTTTAAGGGTACGTATCCAATAGGATACATTTAATGTGTGCAAAACACATTTTGTTGTCCTACCAAAGTCGATAATATTAATTAATAAAAAAACCGGGCAAGTGCGAGTCAGACTCCCGCACGGAGGGTTCCGTACCATTATCTATAAAAACGACCGTAAAAATTCAAGTTTGTTGTATGGGAGCCCCCTTAAACATTTATTTTATTTTGTTGTTTAGTATTTGTTGTTATAGCAGCAACAGAATTACATTATCTGTTAAAATTCAACTGTCTAACTATCACGGTTCTTGAGATACAGCCTGGTGACAGACGGACAGACAGACAGCGAAGTCTTAGTAATAGGGTCCCGTTTTACCCTTTGGGTACGGAACCCTAAAAATGTAAACAATAGAAAAGTTTTACACAACATTTGATGATATACACACATCAACACAATCTAGGGATATTGAACATTTCATTGATTATCTAGAAAACTATAAACATTTTGTTATGACTGTAAATGGAAGAATTAAAGATAATTTCATGGCCGATATTTAAACATTAACAACACGATGCGATTTTGTTTTTCTAATTAATAAAAGTCTTAAATTAATTAAGCCATAGAAAATTACTGAGTGAACAAAAACATTTTATTCTTATAAAATTATTCAATCGAATTAAATGAATAAAAATCTTACCAAATCTGATAATCAGTAATCGGTATTTCCTCCTCTAACATTAATCACACAGCGGCAACGATTTTCCATACTTAAAATTAAGGTGTCAATGTCTTGCTGGGGTATGCAGTCCCAAGTTCTTTTTAAATGTTCGAAAAGTTGTTCTTCTGTTGTCAAGTTGGGCGGAAAATCCCTCAATGCTCTTCGCTGTAACATGTCCCAGGCGTGTTCAATTGGGTTTAAGTCTGGCGACTGTGGAGGCCAATCTAATACCTGAACATCGTGTTCTCGAAGGGCGGCCCTCACCAGCCGCGCTGTATGGGAAGGTGCATTGTCATGCATGAGCTGAAATTCTTGCCCCGTTAGGGCCCTGAGCGGGACAATGACACGTTCTACTACCTCCTCACGGTATCTATGGGCAGTCATGCTGCCCTGAATCCAAATGAGTTGGGTTCGTCCGCCGATTCGTATTCCTGCCCACACCATAATTGTCCCGCCTTGGTAAGAGTGGACCTCCTGTGGATGTCGGAGACGGCTGACCCTGCCTGGAGTTCTCCAAACGCGTGTTCGTCTCGAATCTGGATGAAATCCATAGCGGGACTCATCAGTGAACAGCACCAATGACCATTGTTGATCACTCCATGTCAAATGTTCTTGAGCCCATAAAAGTCGCCTACCGCGATTGCCACGTCGCAGCGCTGGGACTCGTAGCGGTCTGCGAGCATGAAGACCAACTTCATGCAGCCTCCTTCGCACGGTTTGGTCGCTCACCAGCAGCTGCTGACCCTCCTGGAGCCTTTGCACTAGTTGCATCGCTGTGATATTGGGTAGTCTTCTGGCGGTCATTTGGAGAAATCGATCCTGTCTCTGAGTGGTAACACGATATCTACCTGTGTGCCGTTCTGCCACATCTCCAGTAGCGCGATAACGTGACCACAGCCTGGATACCACATTTTGGCTTGTGCCCAGAGACTCAGCAACGACGCGTTGAATAGCACCGTTTTGTAACATGCCAACTGCCCGTAACATTTCATCTCGACTCAAATGATGGCGTGGCATGACGCTAAAAAGCTTACACAACCAATTGAGAAAAGAAAATAAAACAATTTATCAGGTTTTCTTCAATTAACACGCAAAAAAAATTTTAATGCAACTTCTTGAAATTAGATACAACTCAAGATTGCGCTGTGCTTTGCGTGTTTTCATTTGTTTCTCATTTTAATTTTTAAATTTTGAATAAAGAATAGACAAGGTTTAAATCTGTAAATAAACTTTTTAAGGAAACTAAATAGGTTTTAAACAATAAAGCCATGTTTGATTTCAAAATAACGTATCCCTAGACTTTGTTGATGTGTGTATTATTATATTTTCTAGGTTATGAATAAGTTATGAATAATATATAATACATAAAAGTAGAGGAACGGCAAGAGGAAGAAGTGGCAGATGAGTACAAAAGTAAGTTGGTTGAGAAGTTTGAGGGATCTGAAGACATAAGAGAAGTAGAAGAGCTATGGAAGGTAGTCAAAGAAGGTGTGGTGAGTGTAGCTGGTGAAGTATGTGGTGTAATAAAGAGACGAAGAGGAAGAAAGATGAAGAATATTTGGTGGGATAAAAGTGTACAAAAAAATGTATGTGAAAAGAAGAAAGCGTGGTTAGACTGGCTAGCCACCAGAGCAAATGAACGAATGCATAAGGCGACGAATGAGGATATAGAAAGGGCCTGGAATGATTATAGGAAAATGAAAGGAATTGTAAAGGATGAGGTGAATGAAAAAAAAAATGAACAAAAGGATAATTTTGATAGAAGGTTGTCTAAGGATTTTCAGACGAACATTAAGTTTTTCTGGAAATCC
Organism: Pseudoips prasinana; assembly: GCA_951640165.1. Taxonomy (NCBI): domain Eukaryota; kingdom Metazoa; phylum Arthropoda; class Insecta; order Lepidoptera; family Nolidae; genus Pseudoips; species Pseudoips prasinana. The sequence continues at coordinate 23,334,780 of OX621243.1, forward strand.
GTTAGATCAGTAAGAGGCATAACTCAAACCTCAGAACTGAAATCCATACGAGACCAAGATGGAAATATAGTGAAAGGGGAAGAATGCGTGTTAAAACGTTGGAAGGAGTATTTTGAAAGTTTGTATGAAAAAGGTGTAACAGAGAGTGAACGTAGTTCACTAAGTATAGACAAGAACAAATGTAAAGATGACATTGGTATGGATGAGATTGTGAAAGCTATTAAGGGTATGAAATCAGGTAAGTCACCAGGGTATGACAGGATAACTTCCGAGATGCTGAAGGCTGGACATGGCGTCATAGCGAGTCAGCTGTGCAGCCTATTCAATTTATGCTATACCACCGGCCAAGTGCCAAGTGATTGGTGCAAGGCTGTCATCGTACCTCTTTACAAAGGGAAAGGCTCACGGCAAGACTGTAAAAACTATAGGGGCATTAGTCTACTCAGCGTCGTTGGTAAGTTGTATGCAAAAGTATTGGTTGAAAGAGTTGTGAAAGAAACCGATGCGAAAATATGGGATGCACAGGCAGGTTTTCGGAAAGGAATGGGATGCACGGATCAGGTCTTTTCTCTGCGAAGCATAGTAGAGAAGTTTTTGGCCAAAAATCAAAAGGTTTACTGTGCCTTCGTAGACTTAGAAAAGGCCTACGATAGAGTGTTGAGGAGTGAACTATGGTCGGTACTGTCCATGTATGGGTTGAACGACAACCTTGTTCAAGCACTAAAATCTCTTTATAGGGATTCCAGAGCTTGCGTTAGGATTAACGGGTCATACACCGAGTGGTTTAGCATCCAAAAGGGTGTTAGACAGGGATGTGTAGCGTCACCGTGGTTGTTTAACCTATTCATGGACAGCTGTTTAAAAGATTTGAAAGAAAGTGAATGCGGTGTAAGGATGAATGAGTTACTCATCAAATGTCTGCTTTACGCTGATGATCAAGTTTTACTTGCATCATCGGCGGATGTGCGGAGTTGCAGGTGATGGTAACAAGTATGCATGAATCTTTTGACAGGAAAGGGATGAAAATGAATGTAAGTAAGACGAAAGTAATGGTATTTGAGAGGGATGAATACACGACAACGTGTGATATTGTGATTGGAGGAGAGAAAGTCGAACAGGTGAATGAGTTTGTATATTTGGGAACTTTGTTTACGAGAGATGGGAAATATGAAAAAGATATTGTTAGAAGAGTAAATGCGGGGAATAGAGTGAATGGGGCACTACACGCCTTTATGAGTAGCCGGCAAGTATCAAAGAAGGCTCGACTAGCCGTGCACGATGGAGTGTTAGTGCCAACTTTAATGTATGGAAGTGAAAGTTGGGTATGGCAGAAAAAGAATGAAAGTAAAATAAATGCAGTGGAAATGAGAGCTCTGAGAAGCATGTGTGGTGTGACTTTGAGAGACAGAATTCGAAATACTGATGTAAGAGAGCGTTGTGGTGTGAAAGAGGATGTTGTCACAAAGATTGAAAAAGGCATGCTGAGATGGTTTGGCCATTTAGAAAGGATGAATGAAAGAAGATTGACAAAAGAAGTATACCTGGCCTGTGTGAAAGGGACAACCGGAAGGGGAAGACCACGTCGAACATTCTCTGACCAAATTGGAGATGTTCTCAAGAAAGGGCAGGTCAGAAGTACCCTAAACCGGTGAGCATGTATGAAGAATATAATGACAGTAATCGAGGCAAAAGAAGTATGCAAAGATCGTGACAAATGGAAATCCGTTGTCTCTGCCTACCCCTCTGGGAAACAGGCGTGAGTCTATGTATGTATGTATGTATGAATAAGGCTAGAATTTGTTATCAAGTAGGTAGTTTTATAGCAACCTAGCTGTGCCCTATGTTTTCAACCGCATTGAACTTTATTAATTATTTTACTAGCAGCTGTGGTCCGCGGTTTCACCCGCGTTGAACTTAATAAATTATATCATAGCTAGATGCTCTCACCAGTCGGTAAGTAATCGGAGAGGTTAAGCAACTAGACTCGCAGTCAGTCCATAAATGGGTGACCACCAAAGTGGTTTCATTTCTGAGCGTCTCCGTGCTTTGGAGAGCACGATAAGCTGGCGGTCCCGATTGTAGTCATTAGACAACAGTCGTTAAGCCATGTCAGAGGCCTACTGGGCGGATGAACAACTGTGACACGACTGCCCATACGATAAATAAGTAAGTAGCGTAGGTATTGTGTTATTCCGATAGATAAATAAGCTATATTACTAAAAATTTCACCAATATCCGTTCCGTAATTCGTACGTGAAAGAGTAACAAATATCCATACATCAGAAACTTTCGCATTTGTAATATTGGTATGAAGTAGAATTGTAGCCCAAACCTTTTAGTTTTATCTAAACTTATCTTTAGTTATGCAAATCATCAAATTCATGCAAGTTTATTACACAACTTTTCTATTGTTTACAATCAGGTTACCTTTAATTTTACACCTTGCATCACCATAATATACAACTAGCTGTCTGTGCCTCGCGGTTTCACCCGAGTTAAACTTAATAAATCATAGTCTGTTTTATTCGGATATACATATAAGGTCTCTTATTACACGGTTTCATCAAAATAGGAGCCATACTTTTTGCGTGAAAGAGTTACGAACATCCATACATGGATGCATGGAACATCCATGTACATAAACTTTGGCATTTATAAGATTAATGGGAATAATATTTACATATAAATAAACTTACCTATAAATACAGTGTAAGGTCCCAATATGAGGGAAGGCTGGAAGAATTGCGGGCAAATAATTACTACGGGGAAAGGACAAGAAAATATATAATACCTAGGTTATTCAATAAATATAGTGCATTACAAGACGACACAACGATTAATTTTAATATGAGGTTAAAAAATTAAATTAAAGAGGTTTTGGGATATGTAAAATTAGTTAGTAAGTAGTGTGTAAGATACTTAAAATAAGTTTAGTTATAAGAAAGTAAATCCGTTGGTTAACGAGCGGATCGCCTACAAACTGCGTAAGCCGTTTGGCGATTCATACATGTAAAAACATTTATTAAAAGTAAATAAAAACAATATATATATATAATGTTCATATTATTTTGCAACATGAGGCCATGGGTTCTAGGACAACGACGGCTTTACGAACTCTTTGAGGCACTCTGCCTATTAAAACCTGATAATTTTTCTATAAAGCAAAATTAGCTGTCAATATCTTTTGGACCTCTTAATCTGCGGTTAAACAGGATACCACTCTCTCACCATGATACCCACCTGTACCTGTAATTATCTATACATATAATAAAATCGTAGGAAAGTCATAGGTAACTGTGCATTGAATTACTTGGGGTATATCGATATCGAAGCCAAAAATATAGTATTTAGAATTTTTGTCTGTTTGTATGTATGTCCGGGCTTTACTCAAAAAAGTACTGCATGGATTTACTTCAAATTTTGCATGAATATTACTAAGAGGTCGGGCCAACATATAGGCTACATTTTATCACGCTATCACCTACGGGGGAGGAGCTGTGATTATTTATAAAGTTTAACGCGGGTAAAACCGCGGGACACGGCTAGTATAGTATAAGTGCGATCGAGACTTGTAAGTGAGAAGTGCGCACTTGCTTATGAATGGTTTTATTATTACACTAATGAAGAATATGTCGGTCACCGTAGCCTAGTTGGTAGTGCTCCTGCCTACGAAACTGGTGGTCCTGGGTTCGAATCCCGGTAAGTGCAAATATTTGTGTGATGAGCATGAATATTTGTTTCTGAGTCATGGATGTTTTCTATGTATATAAGTATTTATCTATCTATATAAGTATGTATATCGTCGCCTGGTGCCCATAGTACAAGCTTTGCTTAGTTTGGGGCTAGGATGATCTGTGTGACATTGTCCCCAGATATTATTAGATATTATTATAGTGGTTAGTGACCCTGACTGCTAAGCTACAGCTAGTGGGCTCGACCCCACCCAAGCTAAACATCTGTACGATGAACATCATTACTTATTCTGTGTCTAGGTGTTATTTATCTATTGATAAATTTAAAACCTCTTACTGATTTTCACATATAAAAGTATAACCTCTACAAATCCTTCCCATTAAAACGTCTAGCAAGAAACAACATTCAGAATTACAAATAATAGGTTTCCGCGAAAATAGAAATTACAAATACCGAAATAACTAAATAGCTTAAAAAAAGTAAGATAAGTATGTTAAATATACCATAATACCTTTGCCTATATACTAAATATAACTTGTTACTGTTAATAAGCAAAATGTCTTTCTTTATTGAATGACATGATAGTTAAATAATAATATGCTAGTGTAATGTATAAATATATAAATGTAAAGTGGTCATATGGAATGGAAGACTCAATTAGTTCCTTAATAATTTACGAACAATAATAATTTACCGATATACATGTTTATAAATTTGCTGTGCCCGACAGGGTCCATAATGCTCCTAGCTATAAGCCTAATGTTTACCACCTAAGTTCACATTGTGGAATGCAAATAAATGATATGAATATGAATAAATGTGTGAGCATTTGTAACTAATGAACACGTCGTATTTTTACATCATTTTCATAATTCTTAAATATATATCATATTATTAAAATTAGAAAATTATTAATTTGAAGCATTCACTTGCTATGAAGACCCAAAATTATGAAAATTAATAAAAATCTACTTTGGTTTTTCCGTCGCACCAGACGAACAATATTACGCATAGATTATTTGTTATTATTGTTCTGTTACATCGTCATGACTGACAATTAATCCAAATAAATGTAATTAAGTTATCGTGGAATGAACTGGCATTTAGTATAAAATAAAAAATAACTCTTTAAAATAAACTAAAACTCATTTTCAATAAAAAGGATCGAAATTATATTTTTAAATAATTGTGATTTTATTATTATATTTTTTTAATCTACAAACATTACGGACTCAGTCGACAAACGGTCAGCTTTGGACCATTATTACAACGGTATATTACATATAAACAACGCTTTTTAGGAATTTTGTGCAATATCCTACTGTTATTAAATTAATTCCAAGAATGTTTTAAGACAGTTACAGTTTTAAGGGTTCACGGTTCACTATATTATACGTAATCTAAATAGTGTGAAAGCCTGCTCGCTTTTAGTCAATTTTTTAATTCATTTGCGAATTAAGTAGTAAGTATATGTTTGTAAGACAACGTTTTAAGGTACACCGCCTTACAATTATCTAACAAGATTATACCGTATTAAATATAAGGTAATATGTAATACGAGTTGTTTAAAGAATTGCTAGTAAACCGTTCAGGCGGCTCTGGAATTACGTACTAAGCCAATATACAGTAAAAATATTAAAAATAATTAATAATTAAAAAACCATACTACGGATTTCTACTCCTCTTCATAACAAGCAACTAGAACAACATTATTTATGAAACCATCTTGAAAGCAATCTCCTACCGAATAATAATAATGATCGTGTAACATAAATAAATATCCGGGATATATCGTAGGTACAGCGCCGTCTAGCCTAAATTAAACCTGACTTGTACTATAAATTCTAGACAACGGATATAAATACCTAGATACTTTTTTGAGTTAACATATATATTCGTAAAACATATAGAAAACACCCAGACCAAGATAAATCTCACATGTTTTTGAACACAATTTTTTGTCTTGTTAGTGGATCGAACCCGCAAGCTATGGATCAGGCAGGTTCATTACCAATTGAAAATTACAGACATCATTAAAATATAATGTCAAATTGATAACATAGATCTTTACAAAATCGGTGAAAAAGTTATATCTTCTTAATATTTTTTTACTAGAATTATTAAGAAGATAAGACTCCATTTTTTACCGAATTAACAGAGGACGAGGTCTGAGACTTATTATATACGATCTGAAATTATCAATAATTGTATCCATTACAATTTACAACAATGTACAGCTACGGAGCACTATTTGTGGGGTGTACCAGGAATTAGAATATTAAAATACCCATCTAAATATTAAATAAAAACGGATCAAACAAAGTTTTATTCTCGAAAAAATCTCCTTTAGGTGTCGCCACACCCGAGAGGGTGGCTACACTACCTTATTTATGTTGTACAACATTAACTTATTTTTTCTGATATTATTATTAGTTCTTTCCCTAAATGAAAATATTTACTTGACCTCAAGCTTAGGTTTATGGCATACCAAATAGTAAGAGAGGTCAACCGGCGGCCGTAGTGTAAATATTAGCCTACAACCCGGATTGACCAGAAGCCGACCCCTCTAGTTAGAAAAACAGTCGTTATCTGGGTCCTATCTCCTCTTTTTTATAGCTACCACGAGACGTTCACTAATTAATATTCTGTGAACAAACCTACGCAATGAGAATAATTTAATGTCCCCCAAAGTAAAACTAAACTGAGAAATAAAAAGCAAACAAATTATATACACACTAACACAAAAACCACTACATAAGTCGGAAGCTAAGAAACGATAAAATAACAAACGTTACACTACAAAATATGATAGCAATGAATATACAAAGAGCGAGCCTCGAAAGCAGTACACAATTGAAATATTCAGTGGAACAATCAAGATCGCTCCGTCTGAGTTTCCATTGTTGCCAGGGCCGAAACATCATTATTGTCAGCGAAAGTCTCTTCCATTGCGAGAAAGCGCAAAGCCATTGATAGTAGGTAAATAAGGCTTGCTTTTCTACAAAATTTTGCTCATTTCAATACGATTGTTTCCCTTATCAAAGTTGCAAACTACCTATTTTAGGTATCTAATTCCAAATGGTTAATAGTGAAGAAAGTTTGGTCTTTAACTTCTCGACTCGCACAATTAATTATTGTGGATTTGTGGTCTGTTGGCCGTGCTCTGAATCAATGTCAATCCTTTACTTTAGAACATTTCATTGTTTTAGCTAGCACAGTTTTGTTTGTATCTCAAGTTATACCGCTAAAGTCGTTATTATTTTGTTGCTTTAGTGACGGTCTGCTGGGAATAGTGTCATAGTTCTACAAGTAATAGCAATGAGCCGAGACTCGAGACGCTTAGGAGAAAATTACTTATGCCAATAAGGGGAACTTCTACGAACGTAACAGATTATATATAATATAGATAATAGAAGCGAATTACGAAACCTTTTCTTAATTAAGACTGATAGTTCCATTTCCTAAAAATATTTATGTATAGAAATATATATTAAGTCAAAACATATTTTATCTTTACGTCATATATGGAAATAAAACGAATATAACCATAATTTACCCACATTTGTCGAACTAAACGGGTCGATCTGAACCTCGCTTCTAAGAATGTCCATAAAAGGATCCATAAAAAAATAAATTAAAAAAAAAACAGTAACAGAGGAAGTGACCAGACCCGGGCGCCATTCAACCACACCTACGATAAAATCCGACAAAAGCTGCTACCTCCGAAATCACCCAACCAAACACAACGCGAACGGCCAGAAATAAAGCACTATCCCTGCTTATTTTTTCTCCGCGACGAATATTACAATTTGTTTCTATTGTGCTGATGTTATGTGAAATTATCGGTGCTAATAATACAGTTCATATGTCCCAAATCTTCATAGAACTTAACTGGTGAATACAAATATTTTAACAAACAATTGAGATGTGTTTTTAGAAAATTTTCGTCATCCTGGCCTTTAATTTAGGTATATATTTCCATCATTATAAAAAATATCAACTAAATTGTACGCCTATAACTGAACTGACTTTTTTAAAACAATTTTCTTAAAATAAGTGTTTGATCGTCCATTTATCCATTCAAAATAAATATATAGTGTTAAATTTCCTTGTAACTCGATACTTTGCCTTAAAAATCTTGTTTTGAAATTGGCACCTCCATTGAACCCGTTTAGACTTCGGTCCTAATAAAAAACTGAATCGAACGGAAATGAAATAACGTTAACCGGTTTTTCTCCGGTCTGTTGGAAGGCAAGCTTGGAACTTTTTTACCTTTTTTGTTGCCATGACAGCGAGGGCCCGACTCCCCATAGAAGAGATTATAAGTGGAACTTTTTGTTGAAGCATTCATTTCATTTCCTACATTATAAACAGAAACTAGTTTTCTAATAAATGTATCTATTCAGACTGATACTCGTTCTAATCTTATGAATGAGCAAGTTGTAGAAACTGGTTTGGCCAGACACAATAGCTATAAAATATAACCTTGTCCGCGTAGAAGTATAGAATTAGACATCGCGTCGTCGCGTCGGTTTGCTAAATTGTAAAACTGCACATGCAGGATTTTGGATACTTAGAAACCATCCTCTAAATTGGTGGTTCAGAATAATGGAAATAATCTACCTAAGTAGATCACAAAAAAATGTAAAAAGAAACCGGTATCATAATTCATATTTTTCGTAAGAAATATGAATTATTATATTTTTATTATTATTGTTTTCTATTTTTCTGAAACACAAGTTTTGACAAGTCCTCAGTACCAAAGATTCTGCACATGAGAAGTTAGAAAACAAAAAAGAACGAATCTACGGTTCTAATGCAAGATACAAAAATGGCGACATTTGCACGAACATTACGTTTAATTTTCACACTAGATGTTGTAGAAATGTTTAAGCTTTAGTTCCATTAGCATCGGTATGGTAAAACTGGTGCAATCATACCACTAGCACCGCCCACACCATCCTGTGTGGGTGACTAGATAGTTGCATTAGACAACAATACAGTTAGAAGCATTCCTATAAAATAAGTGTACCTTACTGTCATACCAGGTAAATTTCCATAAATGGACTACCTTTCAGAGAACAATGTGTACGCTTTCACATACGGCAACAACATGGTCTGGAGCGAGTCTCTACAATGCCATGTTAGGGGCGTTAAAGAGGTAAATTCAATTCAAACAAAATATACGTTTTACAATCGCCTGGTTTATTTTTTTTTCCCATTTACTGCTAAAACTCTTATTCCTTTTCAACATAAAATGTACACATTCATAATCGTACATCGATTACACAATCAGCGTGAATTACAGTATCAGTTATATTTTCATCATTTAAGTATATTTCAGGGGGAATTCATATTTCATTTTCTTTGGATAGGTCGTGTATTCCTTACACGGTATACTCATTATTAATATTTATGTAACATCTTATTTGAGTGTCAACAATCAAGATAAGTATATTTATATTCAGTATTTTAATTATTTGGCGATCATAGACGATACCATTCCATATCACGTTATAATTTACACTTACATTCTTCATCTAATCAGTCGCGGACCCTTCGCATTCGGATCCATTGTAACTTTCCTTTAATTATCTAAATAAATTATATGATACAAAAAATATTACACTAACAACCTGTTTAAGTATAAATTACACATACCTTACGTATAAGACGATTTCTAGCTTAGGATACAAATTTACAACTCTGACAAGTCACCTATATATGTAAACAATACGTTGTTCTATCTGATTAAACATCAGTAGCACAGCCGTCTTGGAAGCCGTCGTCGGCCGAGGGCCTGGTGATGGTGAGCACGCGCTTAAGCGCCGCCACGGGCGGCAGCACCGGCGGCGCGCGTTGCCACACGCGTAGCGTGCGCGCGCCGCCCACAGGCAGGCCGTAGTCCGCCGGGTAGGGGCCCTCGCTGGATGCAGCCGGCGCCGTCGTCGTAGTGCTCCCCGCGTGAGATCTCGGGAAAGTCCTACTCATGTAGCCTAGCTCTTCCTGAGACCCATCCACACTGCAGTTCTCTATTATCGGAGTTCTGTCATTGTAGTATGTCGGAATCGCCGTGCTAACTGCGCGAGCAAGGTTACTCGCTTGGTTCATCTTCATTTGTTCCCAGAGGCCGGACGGATATAATGAGTCCGAAGCCTCGCGTGCATATTCGCCACTTCCTGGTCTGGCGGCACTCTCCGGCCTCGTATCGTTGATAAGATCGGGATCAATAGAACCGGAGACCGTCGGTGACACTACGACTGGTCCCCCCGCCGTCACTACGCTTCCTCTTCCTTCATAATGATTCGTGGTATACGGAATGTCATTTGCCCGAGGGGGCTTCAGAATTGGATTACATTTAGGATCATTGTAATTGGCCAAGTCTTGTCTGTTGGCTAACACAGCAACGTGTGGTCGATCTGTTGATGTGGGATGAACTTCGTTCCCAGAAACCACTCGATCTATAGTGTTTGGTGTTTTACTATCGCACGCTGGATTTGGACGAAACCGGACGAACGTAATTAGAAGAGCAAGGGAGATGACCACGATAACCAGGAACAGTGCTGCTCCCAAGCTTGCTATCTGTGCACTACCCAGATAATCAGCCCCGGCGGCGAGCGTGACGTGTACTGTAAAATTGGCTTCGGCATTTCCGCCCCTATTCTCAGCCACGCAGTAAAAGTCACTCGAATCAGACTCTTGCGTATTGGTCAAGACTAAAGTTGACTTCTTTTTTGAGTCTCCGTCTTCATATATAAATACTTTCTGATGAGAATTAAACTGGCTTCCATTTAGAAGCAATCTCCCGTTAAAGTACCAATTGATGTTGGCACTTGGCACTGCTTCAGTTCTGCAGGTAATTGTAGCATTTTCGCCAATTGCTGCTTCAACATGCCGGCTTACAGGCAAAATCTCCGGTTTACATGCGAACTCTTCAATAGCTAACTCCGAAAACGGTCGATTGGCTAAACGTGTCGGAGCAAAGCAACTGGGTGTGGAGAGTAATTTGTGTTTCGTTAGCCATGATTTAAGATCTCGCAACCGACAGTCACACGTCCATGGATTATCAGATAAGTCTATGGCTCGTAACTTCTCTACCTTCTCCAATGAACTTAAAGGTAAGTCACGTAATTTATTATGGTTTAATTTTAACGATTCTAATGAACGCAAATTTCTAAACGCGTCGGCGGCTATTTCTCTTATGTCACATTTGGATAGATCAAGTTTGACAACGCTTGCTAAGTTGCTTAATGCATCTGAATGTACTTTTAATATTGGGTTTTGGGCCATTGTAAGATCTCTAAGGAAGGGAGCATCCTTGAAGCTGTTCGCTGGTACTTGTGTTAGTAAATTGTGAGAGAGATCTAATTCTACTAAGTTTGTTAAGCCGTTAAAAGCTCTATCGTGTATTTGGCCAATATTGCAATTGTGTAAATATATTCTCTGTAGATTCACCAGTCCTGTTTTCGCAAAAGCTTCCTGCGGGAGGATCTGAAGGTTATTCCCCGAGAGGTCCAATACTTGTGTAGCGGGGTCCACCGGTTCCGGCACTGTAATAAGAGCTCTGTCCACACACTCAACAGTCTGCTTTCCCCCTTTCCACTTACAGGCACACACCGCAGGACAAGACCCTGGGGGTGCGATACCGGCTAAAATAGTTTTCCACACCATCACACTCATTGTCACTATAAACCACCTCATTTTGTATCCAATCCAATTATTTTCAGTCACTGTAACATTTCCTTCACTACGCGCCACAGTTGAATTCGTTTAAAAAAAATAAAGTCACAAAATTTAATATATTATCACGTTCAAACGTCGGTATCGTATCACATCACTACTCGAGAAAGTTGGCAATCGGTCCATGACGGCACGGGGTGCACGCGCGACCACTGCGAGTCAACTGAGAGGGAGGGATCGTCTGATCGCCTCGGTAGAGTGAGTCCGACGCATGCGCGTCGGCGGCGCCCCTCGTCCCGCTCTGCGGCTCTCCTCCACCATCGAGTTGAGTAGCCCTACTCGATGTGAACTGTTGAAAGAATTCCAAAAGTGTAATTTTCTACCTGGCTGTGACCGCGGCCGATCATCCCACTCGCTAGCTCGACACGTTCATTCATAAATACCTGAGTCACTAGCGACGAGCCGGCGGTAGTTTCAATGCTGACCGGAGATGCAACAAACAATACAAGCCCCGCTCGCCGCACGCAAACCGCTCCGATTGGTATACAATATGAATCTTTTTGTTGAGATCACGTCGTGCAAGGCATCAGGTAGAGGACTAATAATAATTATAAATAGGAGGCCGAAGGGACGGCAGGTACACAACAACAATAACACAGGATGTCTCGCACAATAAACGAAACGTTTTCATTCATGGTTTCGTTGAACGAGCTTAACTCGCAACTCACTGATTTTAAGACGATTGGCAATGAAAGCATTTGTAAACATATTATAAGGTACCTACTTACCTGCTTGATTCCCGAAATTGAAATACGTATTTAACGTACAAAAGGTTTATATAACAACATTATGAATATAAAATATTTAAGTACCGCTGTATCTTCCACTTATTTCTCTACATAAATTATTTATTACGTAAGTACCTACTGTTCAAATATTTATTATAACAATTAGGTATAAGTGTAGTTCTTGCTAAAAAATAATATACCTGAAACTTATTTAAAGGCAATAACTTTCCAAATATATTCAAATCGGGAATGTGGTTAAATTTAAATTGGTACCAAAAATTATAGACCTGCGGCTAATTAGTCCTTCAAAAACGACATGTAAAATAACGTAAAATATGAGCTTATTATAAGCATTTTGTAGTTTCATTAATATAGAGTATTTGTTGGTGAGACCGAATTTTAAAACGCGTGAAATTAATTCAAATTACTAATTCATTTTCAAATTCACACCAAAAATTATAGACCTACGGCTAATTAGTCCTTCAATAAAAAAAACCGGCCAAGTGCGAGTCGGACTCGCGCACGAAGGGTTCCGTACCATTATCTATAAAACGAGCAAAAAATTCACGTTTGTTGACTGGGGCCTCCCATTAAATATTTATTTTGTTTTGTTGTTATAGCGTTAACATAAATACATCATCTGTGAAAATTTCAACTGTCTATCTATCACGGTTCATGAGATACAGCCTAGTGACAGACGGACAGACAGACAGACAGCGAAGTCTTAGTAATAGGGTCCCGTTTTACCCTTTGGGTACGGAACCCTAAAAATGACATATCAGATAACGTGGAATATGATTGTTCGAAGCAGTTTGTAGTTTCATTAATATGGAATATTTGTTGGTAAGCCGAATTTTAAAACGCGTGTATTTACTTGAAAAGAAGTTAGCTTCCTTCATTAAGTTTTGTCGTCATTTATTCCATGAAATAAGTTAAGATATAGTTAGTTTAATTGTTGACCAGATTTACGGAGTTCCTGTTTGGTCGAAAGCGAAGTAATTAAATTTAGAGGCAGTTTGAAGCGAGCGCAACAAACTCCTGTCTAATCCTTGGATTTAAAGGATTAGACAAGATTAGATAAGAGCTGTGTATATCATACCATTATACAGGGCATTTTGTTGGTATATGGTATCCAATACGGCAGGTGCACAAAACGTTTCTATCTATAACTCTCTCATGCATCTTCCAGTCAGCCAAGAGCGAGGTTCGAACGCTTAAGGTTATATTGCTCGATTAAAGAATAGAAATTTTGTTTCAATGTTTTGTTTCGATTTGATGCAATAAAGTGTAATCTATCTAACGCACTTAAGTTAACTACACACTTCATGTTAAAAAATACGGTCATGTTGAGATGTTGTGAACTCCTGCGCACTAAATAAATATCTTGCCAAAGCTATTAAAACGTTTGGCACTACATAGTTTTATTATTTTATTTAATTCTGAAAGTTAAACACTTAATATATCCAGTAATAATAATTAGGAGTTCCCTTCGCTCGCTCCCACTCTGTAAACTGTGTATGGGAGTCAACATTTCACAAAATAGCCTTTTGCAGGGCCTAAAATGATTGTACAGAAGCCCAATTTATACCAACAAGCTTAGCTGCTTGGTTCTTCGTATTAAGTGAACTTCCGCCATATCCTTTTCAACTATAGCTTAGGTATTTTGTATTGCTGAGTTATACATACTATGTATATAACATTATATATCATAATATCAAACTAATTAATTATTTTTGTTACCTTATAAGTGAAATGTTAGCATACTCGTTGAAGTATAACAAAACATTGAAGACAGTGTTTTGTTCTTTGAAATAGGTACAAAATCTGTTTATAAATACATAACTCTGGCTTCAATCTGAGACACTCTTTTTTTGTTTTTATTTATTTATTTAAGGGTTTACCAACAGCTTCTGTATACAACATATCAAATAACGATTGGCACCAAGTTATGGTCTCATACAGTAGCCAATAACAGGTGAACCAACACTCACAAATAGAAATGATAACCTAAACTAAAAACAAAGTGTAATAAAATTTAAGTGATAATAAACTATATAAACAAAAATATAACAAATAGTTATTAAACTCAACAGCTCAAGTTTCATGCGATTAATGTTGCACCAATTCGCAATTCTGCCCAAATCTTGCTGAATTAGGGGTTTTTTTATTGTTATCGATAATACATTCTTGGACATAATATTTTACCTTTTTAAACTGACAATTTTCTTATAAATCCTAAGATTCTTGTCCCATCAAGAAGCCTATATGGGACCACCTCGCAATCATCATGACATCTGAATAAGAAAATAATAATCATAATAACATGAAATAATCGGTTTAGATACAAGAAAAAAGATACGCATTGAATTTAAAACGTTCCTCCATTTTGAAGTTGGCTAATTATGATACATCTCGCTTAGCATAGAACAAGAACGATTAAAATAGGCACTTGAACAAAAAGCTGCAAGACATCAGTCCTTACCTTAATAGGCAATTAAAAAAAACGTGTAAAATGAGTGACTATTCCCGCCATATGCTTATTGCGCATAACTGCCTATAAGTACAGGCTGACTGCCTGTTGTTTATGGTACTTCGACAAAGGATCAAAGGAAGCTAATAAAATGAAATTAATGATGAGGGGTGGCACGCGGCTGGCACGCTCCGCCATGTGCGCCTGCGCCGTCAGCTGTGGCGCCACCTGGCGGCGCATGCCGAAAACAAAAGCAACACACATGCTGCCAAGATCTGGTACATACCACCCTTGTAAGGCCTCACAGCCCCCTAATAAAATTACTGTGTCACTTAAAGCGAAATGCGCCTCTAATAGAATTCGCTCCATAAATTTAATAAACGTTTAATTTATAGAGGACTGTACAACGTGTAGGCATAGGCAGTTTAATGTAGGATGCTTATCTTATGAGTCTGAATAAGATGTAGAACGAAAACTGTTTCGTAAATATTTCCTTATCAAGTACAACCCCGCAGATCAGCTGTTAAATTTTGTATAAAGAGCCGAAATAATTAAACGCTTTGAGGGTTCTGTACCCGAAGGGTAAAACGGGACCCTATTACTAAGACTTCGCTGTTTGTCTGTCTTTCTGTCTGTCCGTCTGTCACCAGGCTGTATCTCATGAACCGTGACAATAGACAGTTGAAATTTTCACAGATGATGTATTTCTGTGGCCGCTATAACAACAAATACTAAAAAACAAAATAAAATAAATATTTAAGGGGGTTCCCATACAACAAACGTGCAAATTTTACTCGTTTTTATAGATAATGGTACGGAACCCTCCGTGCGCGAGTCCGACTCGCACTTGGCCGGTTTTTATTTACATTTGTAAATAGACCCAATTTGATCAATTCATGAGAATTCCGACAAAAATTTGGATCTATTGAATAAAATCATGACGATCATCATCGACCTCTATTCATGTGAATTACATCAATATACTTACTCAGAATATTCAAAGCGTGATTTTAGCGTATGGTTCTCGTTTATAAATAAACTTTCTTTATACAAAGCAGAAACATGGCGTATTAAAAGATATTTGCTGAATTCATTTTATATGTAAAGTTGCTTTATAAAAAGCAGAAAGTGTATAATTATTAAAAGATATTTGCTAGATTAATTTCAATATAAAAAGGTTTTTTTCTGCAGTAAATGTTATAATTTTAATTTTAACCCTAGTAAGATAACCTACGCCTCAGAGGCGCCTGCGTTGGTTTAAAATTAATGGTAGTAAAAATAAAGTTAAACTAATACAAATACCTACCCACGGACTGAAAATATAGGTTTTTTGAAGAAAAGACTTTCGGTACAGCTTACCGTGCCCTTGAGCACGGAGGCACTCAGAAATTAAACCACTTTAGCGGTCACCCATCTATGGACTGACCCCGAGCCTAGTTGCTCAACCTCGCCGATTACTTACGGCTGGTGAGAGCATCTAGCTATGAGAGCTACATTTCTGAGATGAAATAAAGTAAAATGGTACAAAAATTCTGTAGAACATGTTCAATTCGAGAGTTATAATGTCGTCATCATTAACAGTATGCCGAGACTGTGGAATGGATTCCCTGCAACGGCTAGCTAAGTGACTACGGCATATCCTATGTCGTAATAATAAAGTTGTTCAAAAAGTAATGATAAGGTTTCTATAAGGTCGGTAATATGAGAGTTTTGGTGTTCAAATAATTTAGTTTGCATAAAAGAATATACGATGAATTTTAATAAGAATAAATAGAAGAATCCCCTACAAGATGGATCGATGATCTTGTGCGGGTCGCTGGAAACTGCTGGTTGCGAAGAGCGCGAGACCGGCAATTGTGGAGATCTTTAGGGGAGGCCTTTGTCCAGCAGTGGACGTCTTTCGGCTGATATGATGATGATGATCATAAAATAGAAGAATACAAAGACCTGTTATCTAGTGACAAATCTTTGTGTGATGAGCACGATTTCTGTGACTGGGTGTAATTATCTATAATGTATGTATTGCAATAGTATGCTCTATATATGAATGCATCAAGCTGAAAACAAATAATTGACAGGAGTAGACTTTCGAAACATAAGATTTTTATTTGCTTTATGTAGGACTAGCTGGTGCCCGCGACTTCGTCCGCGACAATTTCGAATGATGACCAATGTAACTATACTTACTTCTAGCTTAATCTAAAAAATATAACTTTAAAAACAAATAAGCAATATAAATTTAAGAAAACCTAACCTATAAATAACCTAACTAAGAAATAAACTAGATACTACTTTGCTCCTGTTATTTAAAAAAACGACCCGATATCATCAACCAAAGAAATCAAAGAATACATATCAATTGTCCTAAAGTAGGTACAGTCAGTAAGTCAAATTAAGTAAAATAATCAACGATGCATTAATTACAAAGGTTACTCCCATTAGATTAGGTTGCGACCACGGCATTGATAGGTCTTATATAAAATTTTGTGAACGAAACCATAGCACGATCTAAAACGATGATTACGCAATTTATTACAAAAATATAAACTTGTAAAGCAGTAAAATTAAGATGTGTGCATAGTTTTTGGGTGAGATTTAGGCGATCATCTATTAATTCAGTTTTGGACTACCGTTTATTTCAAGCATTTAGTTATTTTAACCGATATACCAAATAAGTTCTATGATCTGAAACGATATTACCGCCATCTAGATACAAAGTTGTGAACTTGTAGATCAGTAAAATTAAGATGATATTTTTTGGGTGCTATCATCTCGACACGAACAATTTGTACTACGCTAACTCGAATATAAAATATCGCTTTTTTGGTTTGTTATAAAAATTACCAAAAAAAAAGAAGTTACAAATCTTATAAAACCCAAAATCTTTACTTAGACAACAACGACCACGACATTTTAAGCAACTTGGCAAAGAAAAGAATTTCTCTAAAATTTGAGTTTGCGTGAATTGTTGGCGTCGATTTGTTGAATCAGTTTTGGATTACCTTTTTTTATCAACAAATTATTCCCTGGATTGCTTTATTTTTAACTAATAGACCAAATACATTACATGCGTTTACTCCAAAAAAAAAACAGATTTTTATACAAACTTACATTAGGGGATGTAAGTTTGTATAAAAATCTGTTTTTTTTGTCTGTATTTTAAAATCTGTATTTTAGTTGTCCTTAGGGGTGGAATTTCCAAAAATCCTGGAATACATATTATTATTTTTAACTGAAAGGCCAAATACCAATTTTCATGCGTTTAACTTAATAATTGACACATTTTTCATACAAACGTACACCCCCTATTTTACGCTCTTGGGGCTGGAATTTCCAAAAATGCTGAAATTCATATTTTTTATTTTTAACTAAAAGGCCAAATACCAATTTTCATGCGTTTAACTTAAAAATATACACATTTTCCATACAAACTTACATCCCCTATTTTTCGTTAAAATACGTGATTTTTTATTTTTAACTGGAAGGCCAAATACCAATTTTTATGCCTTAAACTTCAAAAACGGCAAAGTTTCATACTAACTTAGCGCCCCTGTTTTACCCCCTTATGGGTTGAATTTCGAAAAATCCTTACTTATTCCTTGTCTACATTATAAAGCAAACATTTGTGCAAAATTTCAGCTTTCTAGGTCCAAGGGTTTGGGCTGGGCGTTTATGAGTCAGTCAGTCAGTCAGGACTTGTCTTTTTATTTATATAGATGAGCTAAAGATTTCTGAAATCACAAAAAGTAATACTATGACGGATCAAAAATTAATTTATTATTTCTCGCAATATTCTCACTTAGCTTGAAGCATTTTTTGGTACGAATAAACCTAGGAATCAGCTTTATATACTCTTCAACGAACTCTTTTGCCGCTCAAAACTGTAGACCGCGTAAATATTTCTTTTTGAAAACAGATATATACAGATTATGGATCATCCTAGCAACTTAATATGAGTAAGCAGTATGGTCCATCATATTTACGTTTCTTGCTTCCAAATATTTGCTCGTGTCTGGGCGTGTGAGAACTGGTATTGTCATAGTTCAAAATGACGCGGCGGTTTTGGTTATTTTTACGGAGTTTTTAGTAACGGCAACGAAATAGTCCTGATTTATAAATATGAATACAAAATATTAACCTTGCTGGTTAAAAATAAAAACCTAATTATAATACAAGACGTAGTAGGTATTAAAGCGTGGAAAATATCCAAGTACAAAATGAAATAATCTATTAATTTAACATTAATTTTCAGCTACCCAATTACAGCATAATGATAAACTATCACCGATCACAAATTGGGTCCAGCTAAATGAACTTTTACATTTAAAATAAAATATTTAGTCGTCGTACAAATGCGCCATTATCCGTGGATTTATTTTGTAGCCACGCCTAAAAATACAGATATTACGAAAATTTGGTAAAATATTTAAATTCGTAATACCTACCAGTCAAATAGTCACCACTAGGTTTAAATCATTATGACCTTAGAATTATAATACTCATTCATAATATTATGACTCAATACACGTTCAAGGAATTTGTAATAAGGATATGACAAACTGTCGGGTAAATTTGTGGTACGTTCCTAACTATCGTGGGTAGAATGTCATTTTATATTTGTGTATTCTAAGCGAAGCTTTTTAACGGACGTTCAAGTCGGACCTAAAGGATATAAAAATAACAAATGATGAGTAAAAAACGACGGAAGTGCAACGTAAATCATGCGTCATATAAAGTCTAATAAATAAATTGAAATAAAATAATAGTAAAATAAATATAATAATAATAATAATAGCCGTTTGGGGTAGAAACCTTAGGACCATGGGGCCAGAGCGCACATTTAATATTTCGGGAAATAGCTAAACGATTGATCGACGCTTAACATGATCAGAGGGCTGGTCTATTCTTGGGTCAGAGGATCAGCATTGCCATCCAGCGTGGCAATGCGACCAGCCTTCTGGGCACTTTACCCATAAGCGATGCGGAGGGATTATTGGACGCCTTTTAGGGTAAATAGTGTATCTTTAGTTTATCTAATTTTTAGCTTATAATTGAATATTAGAAATTTACTATTGAGAATTTTTTTTTTATTTCAGAGGTTGACAAACGAGCAGGTGGGTCACCTGATGGTAAGTGATCACCGCCGCCCATGGACACTCGCAACACCAGAGGAGTCGCGGGTGTGTTGACGGCCTTTAAGAGTCACCAAACAAGTGTTGCTGACCCTTCCCCCCCACCCCGATGAATACATCTTTATAATACTTACATAAAAAAATATATTAAAAAAGATTAATATCTTTTTAATCTATTTTATTTTTACTATTTTTGTGTAATCAAAAAAAATAGTAAAAATAAAAATAGGTTATTATTCAAGCAGGCTTTAAAAAAGCACTTTTAAATAGTCAGAGTATGTTTGTAGTAATATAGTTACTTAAACATGCCTAATTATTTCTCTGTGAGCCATGGTGATTGGGGGTGATTGGAGTATGGTGTAGGTAGAGAGATATATGTGTACGAGTGAATAACATGGATTTACAATAAGAGGAATGATTTTTTTTCCTCTTTAATCTGCAATCGGCTCTCTAACCATAATCAGATGTGTTCCAGGGTCTTAAATTTGTAGGCGACATTCCATTAAATAACAACATTCCATTAAATGACACCATATATGTTGATTTGGTTTATGTTCTTTTATCCAGATCTAGTATTACCCATCTTTTCAGGCGTTTAATATTTTCTTGTAGGTATAGTAAACTCTTTGCCCGGTTTGTTGGTGTGTTTGCTTAGTCTTTCTTTATATCTTTAGCTGGTGTTCCTGACTTCCTCTTTAACTGTGGGCATCTCCATGTATTCATGTACCTCTGTGTTCCTAACATACCAGTGCGCATTTGATATAAGGAGAAAGAAGAGGAATGAATAAAAATGTTTTCGTCGGTATTAAAAATTAAATATAGATAGGTATATGCATGTTAGTATGTGTATGTTGACTTAATTTATATTAACTGAATTTCTTAATTTATAGTGCAGTGTAAGTGGTTACCTAGTCTCTCTTGAGAATGGTCATCGTAGCCAAAATTCGGCCAGTGGCACGCAAGAAGGTACCAGACATTATTTATAGAGTTAATTAATTTTTGATCCGTCATAGTATTACTTTTTATGCATTTCAGAAATCTTTAGCTCATCCTACACATAATGCAAATATAAACAATTTATATCGTACTGACGTGATCTATCAGTTAATAAAATATTGTTTATTTAATGTTGTTATGAGTTGCTTTCCATAAAACACCCTTCCTCGGCTAGACCATACAGCCAGAAAGCAGTGGGAACGTTCTCCAATAGTGCTGTGCAGCTCAACCAGTGTTTTATTTTGTACAAATTTTCTGATTGTTCTACACCTCGGCTGCAAAATAAACAATAACATTGGTTGCCAAGCGACATTCGGTTGCCATGGCGAGTGTCTGCAGCCGAGACCGCAAAGTTCATCCCATTGGTTATTCTGAAATCATAGACTCGGAAGCGCCCAATCGTAGAAGGAAGGACCGAAGACGGACTATAAGTCATTTTGACAGTATTTTAATTTGTTATTGATTTTATTATAATTTTTTTGTATCATATTTTATCTGTTTATAGTAAATAAGTTATACATTTCGTCTTATGTCCGCGAATATTGGCAGCAACACCGATACAGGAAGCGAATGTCAACCTACTGCATCGCTGGAGTCCGTATTTAGATGCCCTCTTTGTTCCCAGGTAAAACTATTTAATAGTAATCGGGGTCTGAAAATTCATTTAGGTAAAATTCATAAGACTCACAACACAACACCTCCAGGCCCCGGAATCCCGATTCCGCTTACACAAAATATACCACTCAGTGAAAGAGTTCCTTTATGGAAAACTCTATCCAATTTTAAAAACTCCACTCCCGTCATAAAGAGAATCCCTCGGGGGGCAAGGCAAAGGCCTTGCCCCCCGAGGGAACTAAAGAGTTGCTCAAAGTTTAGTTAAGTGCATTCGTCTTGTTCTCCGAGAGAATAATGAATCTGCCTGGGAACAACTTCTCACCTTCCCTTACAGGACTCTACACGTTTCACGGAAACAAAAACAGTCCCTTACGGCCGGGATAAAGAATAACTGTTCGAACCCTAACACCAATCAACCTCCATCAAAACCCAACAATTTCAAAAATAAAAACTATTACAAGTATATAGAGTCCAAGTTGGGGGAGGGTGACATTGCGGGTGCGGCTCGTCTATTGTTTAGTGATGATGTAGTGGCGCCGTATTCCGCAGAAACACTGGCAGCTTTAAAAGACAAACATCCGGCTCCAGCTGCCGATCTCGCTTTTCCCGCCTCTCCTAATGGCGAGCCAGTACTTACCGTTACCGCTAAGGAAGTTGCTGTAGCTATTAGTTCCTTCCGCTGTGGCTCCGCAGGTGGCCAAGACGGTCTAACGCCCCAGCATCTTAAAGATCTTATAAATCCGGCTATCGGAGAGACCAGCATGGTCCTACTAGAGGAACTCGCAGCGCTTAGTAATCTGATGCTTCGCGGCGATGTGGCGGATTCCGTTATCGACATATTGTATGGAGCGAATCTTTGTGCGCTGAACAAGCGAGATGGCGGTATCCGCCCCATTGCCGTTGGATGTACGTACAGGCGTATGGTGGCCAAAACTTGCTGTAGGCACGTCTACAGCAAATTATCAAAGGTCTTTCAACCCCTTCAGCTAGGCTTTGGATCGAGGGGAGGTTGCGAGGCCGCCATACACGCATTGTCTACTTATCTAGGTAGCGGGAAAGGTGAGGTAATTATCAAGGTTGACATAAAAAACGCTTTTAACTCTGTGAACAGGGACTCCTTGTTGGCCGAGGTCAGAAAAGAAATCCCCGAATTATTCGGTTTTATTTGGCAGTGCTACAGGCAACCCACAAAATTACTATATAAAGACAACGTTTTGGAATCCGCTGTCGGATGCCAACAAGGGGACCCTCTCGGACCAGTTATTTTCAGTCTTGCCATCCAACCTATTATTAGACATTTAAATTCTAAATTTAACGCTTGGTATCTAGATGATGGAACCTTGGGGGGTAATGTCAACACCGTACTGGATGATATAACCAGCTTAAAACAAAAATTACAATCAATCGGCCTGGAACTTAATCCTTCAAAATGTGAATTGTTCATCATGAACTCAACTGACAGACCTTCGACAATACAAAAATTTAATACCATAGTCCCTAATATTCAAATTATTGAAAATAATGCACTTCGCCTCCTTGGGTCTCCGATTTTAGATGAAAGCTTTCCACTATTTATCGAAGAAAAAATTCAAAACTTTAATGATACATTGGAAAGATTTTCTAAAATAAACATACATTCAGTTTATACTATAATTCGGCATTGCTTTTTCGTACCTAAATTTACATACGCTCTTCGCTCCTGTCCGCTATGGAAACATTCGGCCCTTCTACAAAAAATTGACAAAATTCTACGTCATACCCTTTCCACAATTTTAAACTTGGACCTTGATGACCAAGCATGGCAACAGGCTACACTACCTGTGCGCCTGGGTGGTCTCGGCATCAGAAAAATTTCTAGTGTTAGCCTACCAGCGTTCTTGTCCTCGGTCCACGGCACCAAAGAGTTAACCTGTAAAATCCTTTCTTCTACGCAGGTTGTCTCGGAGGTACCGTTTTTGACTGAGGCCCTGGACGCTTGGAAAATAACTTGTCCGACTTCAGAGTTACCCACAAACCCGTGCTCTCAGAGGCAGTGGGACCGGCCGCTCTGTGAATTAGTGCGTAATAATCTAATCAATACATGCACTAAGCCCGCAGAGCGTGCTCGTCTACTGGCTGTGGGTGAATGGGAATCGGGACTCTGGCTACAGGCAGTGCCGTCGCCCAATATAGGTACAATGTAGGACAACGGCACCTTTCGTGTTGCCGCCTCTCTTCGTTTGGGCATCCCATGCGTTACTCCGCATCGTTGTCGGTGTGGAGTGTCAGTTGATAATTTAGGACACCACGGTCTGTCATGCTGTAGGAGTGCGGGTAGATTCCCACGTCATAGTAGCATTAATGACATTATCCGTAGGGCTCTCTCCACCGCCGGCGTCCCAGCTGTGCTAGAACCAAGTGGTCTGGCGCGCGACGATGGAAAGAGACCGGACGGTATGTCTTTGTTGCCTTGGAAGACGGGTAGGCCACTGGTGTGGGATGCAACCTGCGTCGACACCCTTGTGCCTTCGCATCTTCCTTATACGTCGGAGTCTGCAGGTACTGCTGCTGCATCGGCTGAGGCCCTCAAGCGGCGCAAATACACTAACCTCGTCGGAGGTTATGTATTTGAGCCGTTTGGGGTGGAAACGCTTGGCCCATGGGGTCCAAACGCGCGCACCCTATTTCGGGATATTGCAAAATTAATCATTGACACTTCACGTGACCAGAAGGCTGGCCTTTATTTTGGTCAAAGAATCAGTATTGCCATACAACGTGGCAATGCTGCCA
This sequence comes from Pseudoips prasinana, assembly GCA_951640165.1. NCBI lineage: Eukaryota > Metazoa > Arthropoda > Insecta > Lepidoptera > Nolidae > Pseudoips > Pseudoips prasinana. The sequence goes on from OX621243.1 coordinate 23,358,923, forward strand.
GTCTTCTGGGTACGTTCCCCGACAACGATGAGGATTTTTATTGACGCTGTTTAAATTTAGTTAATTTATTAATTTTATATCTATGTAGGTTTAATGTAGTTTTTAATTTTTATGTATATATCTTTAGAACTATTAATTATTATAATTTTATTTATAAATGAATGTAATGTATGATTTACTTTGTGAAATAAATTACCTATGCAAATAGAAATCTTATGTTTCGAAAGTCTACTCCTGCTAATTATTTCTTTTCAGCTTGATGCATTCATATATTTTACATGCTGCGGGGTTTCCCCATCGCTACGACATGTCCTTCTTCAAAGGAGGTTTAAAAAGAGTAATAATTACACGGTAGGCAGCGGTTTGCTGTGCTCCCTGGCACTGCGAATGTCCGTGAGCAGCGGTTACCACTTACCATCAGGTGGGCCGCTAGCTCGTCTGCTACCAAAAGCAATAAAAAAACTATATAGAGCATACTATTGCAATACTTACATATTATAGATAAATTACACCCAGGCACAGAAATCGTGCTCATCACACAAAGATTTGTCACTAGATAACACGCCTTTGTATTCTTGTATTTACTCTTATTAAAATTCATAGTATATTCTTTTATGCAAACTAAATTATTTGAACACCAAAGCTAACAGATAACCGACCTTATAGAAACCTTATCATTACTTTTCGAACAACTTTATTATTACGACATAGGATATTAGACCAGGGTAGAAGCCTTTAAAAATAATAAAAAGTGAAAAAAAATAATAGTAGGATGAAACCCATTAGATAAGGAGTGGAATATTATAAAAATGAAAGGAAAAATAATTTACGGGCGATCTGACGTCGGGAAGGGGATGGGGGTGAGTTTTTAACAGGGACCGGACAACCCCGCTTCTGAGTTAAGCCGTTTGATAGGGTAACCCGTTCATTGGGTAACTCTTATCGCAGTGTTACCCTTTGATCGACTTACAGCCTCGAAACCCAGTGAAAGGGTTAACACGTTTTTTATGGTAACCCCGGGAAGGGGTTAACCCCTTCAATGACTTAAGCCCTTGAATAGCTTACCTTCTTGAAATGGTTTTATTCGAGTTAACCTGAATTACCCAATCAACTTAGCGGCGTGTAGATGGGAGTAGGTATACTCGCACCCGTGCGGTGCTTCATTGCCAAACTACTTTTAGGTAGGTACAACAAATTTGACGAACGAACGATTTTTTATATTTTAAATTTGAAAGTTTAGTGACGACAAATAGTAGACCTAATAATTAACGTGTTATTTAAAAAACTGACTTACTTTAATCTTAATTTTGTGACAATCTGTATGATGTGATTATATTTTGTTAAATAATTATTATAATATTTTTCTGTGTGGTGATGGCATAGGATATCATCACCCCATTTTATCACGTAGGGGGCGCAGAAAACCACCGAGGGCATACCTACCAGAGAACCGGCAGCAGAGTTTATCTATGAACTATGACCATCAAACTTTCTTTCGCCAATCCGTCTGCCAAGCTATGGGGCTCTGGGGGTCTGCCAAGCTCCCATTCTTTGGGGAGGCTTTTGTCCAGCAGTGGACGTACTTTGGCTGACATGAGGACGATGAAATAATTGACGGGCGTGTTGGCATGGTTGGCAAATGCTTGCTATTCACGCCGGAGCTCGTGGGTTCGATTCTATTTAGGACAGATATTGGTGTGCATGAACATGTCTGTTTGTCCTGAGTCTGGGTGTAATTATCTATATAAGTATGTATTCACAAAAGAAAAGTAGTATATGTAATATATCAGTTATCTGGTTTCCATAGTACAATCTCTGCTTAGTTTGGGATCAGATGGCCGTGTATAAATAATGTCCCTGGATATTATTATTTAAATTATTGTATAAAATGAACTGATATATTATGGGTATTCTAAAACATCATTGACGTGACTAAAATGTTCATTATCATAAGAATATTATCACTTTAAGAATTTTCAGAGTCAAGCAATCTTAGGTTATGTAACTGTCTATATATTTCATATACTATAGACAGCAATCTTGGTCTGATAAAAATACATTTAGGCGACCACCTAGGTACAAGTTTTCCAAGACTAATTCTGTATTCAATAAAGTTTTTACCGTAATTTCATATTAGTTACTAATTTATTTGCAAATATAGTTGAAATAATAATACGGCTTCTGTGGCCTCATTAATTGGCTTAAGGCAACTGCCTGTTTTTTTGTGCCAAGAAGTCGTATGAAAATATGACAAACTGGCTATCTCATATATCCTTAACAGAAACCAATGGCCTTAGAATTTGACAAATGGATGACAATCTAGTAGGACAATCAATTATACGGCTTCCGTAGCCAAATGGCAAAAAACGGAACCCTTATAGATTTGTCATGTCTGTCTGTCTGTCCGTCCGTATGTCACAGCCACTATTCATCGCTGCATTGGAAGATGTCTTTAAGCTCCTGGACTGAAAGGCTTTGGCATTAATCTCAATGGCGAATACATCCCTCACCTTCGTAATCATGGCTGAAACATTGAAATACCTCGGTACAATGCTCGAAGACTTCAGAAGGGTCTCTCTACTAGTGGTTCTCAAAATGAACATGGATAAGACGAATATCATGTTGAACATTCAGGTTGCACCCATTCCAGTTAAGGTAAGGGACTCTGCACTCGAGGTTGTGGAGAGCTATATCTATACCTAGGACAGACCACCCCACTAGGGAGGCGGTCCAACGCGGTGGTTTTCACCGAAATCTGCGTGCGCAAAGAGAACGGGAGGGCGCCAGAAGAAACGTTCATTGAGTACCTACCGACGGGATGACTACCGGCACGAATTAGTGCACTGGCGCGCACGGCTAGAGTTACGCCTAAACGCGCGCCAGCGTGCCGTCGGTTCGACCCTACCTCACCTCAAGGCCTGGGTGGAAAGGAGTCTGCCCAACACACTCTAGCTGAGTGCCCGGCCCGGGTGGCCAAAAGGCGACTCAGGATCTCAATCGGACGGGATCTGTCCCTGCTGGCAATCGTAGGGGCAATGCTGGTGGGTCACACTTCTAAATGGCACGCCGTGGTCTCCTTTCCGTCATGTTCCAAAAGGAGGCCGCCGAGCGCGAACGGGAGAGATCGCAGACGGAGGAGGCGTCGGGGTGGTGGCTGCAACCGGTAGCCCAACTCCCCCTCGGAGCCGCGGCGGCAGTAAGAGAAGTCAATGTTACCAGCTAAAAGAAGACAGCGATCTGTTTATGGCGCAGTCGCTGTGCCGGACTGGCAGAAGTCGGCAAATAGCGAGGACAATCCAGAGCCCTCTCAGGGTACGTGTGGGACCATCATACCATCTGGAATTTTTCGCATAAGGGGTGCACCGGAGCAACATACCCGCGTTCCCGCGGCTCCCCCATCAAGCGCCAAGGGAAGCCCACGGCAGGTAGGTTTAGTCGGTGCGAGTCTGACGCATCCATCCGTAAACATTTTTGCGGGTGGCATGCGTAGGCATTCGACCTGCCTTATCAAAAAAAAGGTAAGAGGTCCACTTCGAGTAGGAGATCAATTGTAGAATCTAACTTGCCTGGGCAGCGTTCGGAAAGCTAAGCTTCTGGTCCCAAATACCAATCAAAAGTCTTCGATTAGTATGTGTTGCCTCTGATGAATTAGGGAACCAAGACGTAGCCGCTCACTACGGGGCTAATAAAACGGCACATGGTCACCCAAAGAGCAATGGAGTACGCCATGTTCGGAGTTTCCCTCCGAAATCAAATCACAAATCTCAAGATCCAACCAAGAGAGGCAAATCATAAAAACCGACATAGCTTGAATAATTGCTAAGCAAACGTGGCGGTGGGCAGGGTACATAGCTTGCAGAATCTACGGCCGCTGGCGCAGAAAGTTTCTCAAGTGGCGACCATGAACCGGAAAACGCACCGTGGGGCCCCCAACAAGATGAACCGATGATCATGCGAGGGTCGATGACAGCCGCTGGATGCGGGCAAGGCAGGATCTGCAGTTGTGGAGTATCTTTGGGAAGCAATGGACTTTGCCCAGCAGAACCTTCGGCTGATATGATGATAATGGTGATGGTTATGATGATGATGCATCTATTCAATAACGGTGTACGCCACCACGCCTCCGCGGTTTAACTTTAACAGAATGAAAATCAAATTCTTTGTTATAATATAATTATGTCCTCCTAGCCGAATTTCGGCCCCAGCGGCCAGTCTGAATGGAGACTGGCCATGTGAGTGGGACATACCACAAGTGTGTGTGCAAACACAGGGGCACTATCTATTCCATCACTCTCATTATCCGATGGGATGACTAGCAGAACGACCGGAAGGTCAGGTACAGGATCGACGGCTTTACGTGCTCTCCGAGGCATGAGGCTATAATACCGCCAACTCCCAGACTTCGGGCTGACACTAAGAAATTTTTCTTTTTACGCAAGAATCCCATAGACACTTTTGGCCCAACCCGGGATTTGAACCCAGGACCTCGTTATCTACGTTTAAAGACGCTACCAGTAGACCAACGAAGCGTAACACATACTTTAAAAAAAGAACTGCTAAATTGCTTTTACTTAATTCTGTAGTACCTACCGAGTTCCAAATTAAAATAAATTATGACAATAAACAAGAACAGACACGAAAAATTTAATATTACAATGTTTAGCGACAAGCAAAATTGAACTTTAAAATAATAAATTCCAAATGATTGCGACTAGATGTCACGCGCGGTGGTGTTTATGCAATTACCAAACCAATTTCGATGCGAAAGAGTGCATATTACAATGTCTTGGCTGGAATGGCTTACCCTGTTACAGGGTATGAAAGGGTAACCCTTTCGGAAGCGGTTCATTACACCCGTTCGAAGGTGTAACTCGTATCATAGGGTTTATTTTTTAAGCGCTTAAAAATACCCGTTCAAAAACCCGTTCAAAAACCCGTTCAACGAGTATCCGGACGGTCCCTGGTTTTTAAGGGTAAAAAACGGTTTTTCTCGATTTCCGGCAAAACTAAAAGTCCTATCGAAAAAAGTCAAATGGCAAAGTTGTAGGTAATAAAAAGATCTAAATCTTTTGTATTTACACTTCTTTCACATAACCTCAAAATTTATGCGAAAACTTCAAAAAACCAAGTTTTTGGTTTTTTATTTTTATCTTTTACAAAAAATTTTCTTTTTTAACGAAATTTGGTGAAAACTTGCCTTTTTATGTCCCGAATACGCTGTAATTTATTTGATTAAAAATATTTATTTTTCACCTTATTTTTTAATTAATATCGAAAAAACACCCTAATTTTCAATCGAAAAGTCACCCGTCAAGATATCAGCTTTTTTCAAAAAGTTGGTATGTTTTCTGTTTGTTGAAATCTCTACTTACCGATGGTGAAAAAAAATATATGTTACTATAGTAAATCTTCTCAGAAAATGCAAAAAATCGAAAAAAACTCGAATTCGATTTTTTTCAAATTATTATAAAAAATTTGATCTAAAAATGTGATTGCTGTGATTTGTTTCAATCAAAAAGTTGATTTATTTAATGCTAATTACATTTATGTCATAGAAAATCTCATTATATATAAATATAAATGTAAATCGTACAATTAAATGTAGATACTTTATTCTGATTACGTTATTCATTACAATATTTTTAAACAAAAATATATTAAAGAAATCTATTTATAAATATATAAAAAAATATGTATAGAAAATATATTTTTAATAACTAACTTTTGGCTGATTTTCATGTATACTTCATATATTTTGAATATATCTGAAATATATTTGAAATGTATAAAATATATATGAAAATCGGCCAAATGTTTGTTATTAATAATATATTTACGATATATATTTTATATACTTTTTATAGATTTTAATATATTTTTATGTATTTTGAAATATTTTTTTTTCATGGGATTAACTAAATTTGTTTGTGCAAAATTAAGGAGATTATTATTAGTATGTATGTAGTAAGACCCAGACCCGCCTAGCCTCTTCCCCACTACTCCATGAAATACCTGGGCTACTATTTTTCGTAGGTCACTCAGGTATATAATTTAGCTTAAAATATAAATAGACATCTATGCATATAATTTAAAGAAGATTCGACTTTCTCTAAATATTGTAGATTTCTTATTAAATATTAATTTTATTAACTTATTTGTTTGTTAATTATAGTAGTATATTTTTATTTGCAATTTTTTTAATGGAACATGTAATCTAATGTTTTTCGAGTAATTAAAGTGTTAATTTTAATAAATAGCTCAAAATTTTTTATAATAATTCAAAAATATTTTTTTATTTTTTTTTTTGCTTTTTTGAGAAGATTTACTATAGTAACATATATATTTTTTTTAACCATCGGAAAGTAGAGATTTCAACGAACAGAAAACATACCAACTTTTTGAAAAAAACTGATATTTTGACGGGTGACTTTTCGATTGAAAATTAGGGTGTTTTTTCGTTATTAATTAAAAAATAAGGTGAAAAAATAAATATTTTTAATCAAATAAATTACAGCGTATTTGGGACATAAAAAGGTAAGTTTTCACCAAATTGCGTTAGTCAAGAAAAAAAATTGTAAAAGATAAAAATAAAAAACCAAAAACTTGGTTTTTTGAAGTTTTCACATAAATTTTGAGGTTATGTGAAAAAAGTTTAAATACAAAAGTTTTAGATCTTTTTATTACCTACAACTTTGCGATTTGACTTTTTTCAATTTGACTTTTAGTTTTGCCGGAAATCGAGAAAAACCGTTTTTTACCCTTAAAAACTCACCCCCATCCCCTTCCCGACCTCAGATCGCCCGTAATTTATTTTTCCTTTCATTTTTATAATATTCCCCTCCTTTTCTAATGGGTTTCATCCTACTATTATTTTTTTTCGTCTTAAAAATTATCGACCCTGGTCTATATGCCGTAGTCACTTAGGAAGCCGTTGCAGGGAATCCATTCCAAAGTCTCAGCATACCTACCTACTGTTAATGATGACGATATAATAGCTCTCGAATTGAGTCTGTTCTACAGATTTTTTGTACCAGTTTACTTTATTTCATTTCAGAAATGAGGCTCTCATAGCTAGATGCTCTCACTGGTCCGTAAGTGATCGGCGTAGTTCAGCAACTAGGCTCGCGGTCGGTCCATAGATGGGTGACTGCCAAAGTGGTTTAATATCTGAGCGTCTCCGTGCTTCAGAGGGCACGTTAACCTGTCGGTTCCGGTTGTAGTTATTCGACAACAGTCGTTAATCCATGTATAAACCCATACGTTAAGTAAGTATTTCAGAAATAACCTAAGTATGTCAATTACTTTCCTTTTGGAATTTTATTAAAGTTGAAGAATCTTTTATATGAACATTCAACCCCTTTTTTAAGTCAATAACTCAATTAATATTTAGGTACTTTCTTTTATAAATAACATAGTCGTTACATAGCTGATTTTATAAGATTTCTTTTCCTTAATTAAATATTTCTGTACCTATTTAAGTTATTTCTAACCTTCTATTTTCTTACCTTTTTATGCCAAAGGGCAGCAAACGAGCAATTGGGTCACCTGATGGTAAATGATCACCGCCGCCCACTGTACACTCGCAACACCAGAGGAGTCACGGGTGCGTAGCCGGCATTTAAAGAGTCAGCAAACAAGTGTTGCTGACCCTTCCCCCACCCAGATGAGCTCTGACGCCTTAGTCACTCGCAGAAACATAACATTAAAGTTATTAATGTTATTAAGGAATGCCTTCTGTAAGGTGGAGGTACTGCCCCAGACGGGCTGCTCTTTGAGCGAATGAAAGAGGTTTAGATTCTACGCAATCTCACCATCTGTTTGGTTTGTTCATAAATCGCCTTTCTTATATAACACAAGTGACGTTAAACCTACAAATATATTAATAATGTCAACCAAGAGGAAGAGAGTCTCAACAAAGAGTAGTCATCAGCGCAGTACGCGAGTGTGTATACAAACACATATACATTATATATTACCTCTCTACCATGATCTGGGGCTCTACCGGCTATGTCGCCGAACATCGATTTTATAAATGGCGTTCAAATAAATAAAGGTTAAAAATGACTTAATCAATCGTTAAATCGGCTTCAACGTTGATAATCGATTCCAGATCATTTATGACGTAACATGTGCTCATGCAAGCCGATTTAATAATTGATTAAGTCATGTTTAATCTTTATTTATTTGAACGCCATTTATAAAAACGATGTTCGGCGACATAGCCGGTAGAGCCCCGGGTGGCACATGATAGCTGACACAACCGGAGAACCGGTATGATATGACAACCTTCAAGAAGCTAGCCTGTTTATTTCTCAAGGGCCGTCAACGTACTTGTAGCCTCTCTGGTGGTGCAGGTGTCCATGGGCGGCGGTGATTACTTACCATCAGGTGACCCGCTTGCTCGTATGTCTTTCTATTACATACATTTAAAAACATCCTTACCTTACCCTAAATTTAGTACTTTTATTCCGCTTCATAAAAATAAACCGGGTCGGATTATACCAAATTTAAATTCTAATTCAATGCCAAATGTATTTTTATGTATGCACTGACAATAAGACAACGAATCTAACTAGTATGTTTACATATCGTTAATATGTATAACTGTTGGTTTTATTTTTGTTTCTGAACATAAATTTGAAAGGCCTTTAATATAAAGGCAGATTTCTCGCTGTTTCAAATATTTATTGCAAGTTAATTCCTAATTAATTATCTGGTTTCCATAGTACAAGCTCTGCTAAGTGTGGGATCAGATGGCCGTGTGTAAATAATGTCCCAGGATATTATTATTATATTAATTACAATAGAGAGTGAAAAAGTAAGTAAAGCGACAAAAGGTATTACTCACTTTTGTCTCTTTACTGAAATAAAAAATATGTTTTCGCACGATACCCATCTTCCTCCAGACGACCGATGATCGGACTAGAAATATTTAAGAAAAAACAGCGGCCGGCAGTATACTGTCGTAGCACGAGTAAATTAGTGTTAAATTACATAACATACTACACAACATGGTACAATAACATCAAAATAGAGAAGTAGTAGAACAGTTGAGAATGGATACGATTTATCGGGGAAAACAGGCAGTGGTTTCATTCATGCATGACTAAATACAAAGAGATAGTAAAATGAATAGAACTAGAACAGTAGTGGCTAATAAATATATTATATTACACAAAAGTCGCTGAAAAGAATAAAGAGATCGTGATATTTACGCAACGCATTCTATAAATCAGTAGCGTGAATCATAAAAACCTTCTCAAAATGCACGTGTGGAGCAGCGGCTAATACAGTCGCCTCGCCTCGCCTCTTCGTGTCGCGGGTTCGAGTTCCGCGCCGGACAACTATTTCTGTGACCCATAAATAGTTGTGTTGAGTCTGGATGTAATTTGGGTCCGTCTATTATATGTTTGTAAAGTATCCCGTGACACAGGGATTAGATTCCCTAATGCAAGCGTTGTCTTTTTGAATCTAAAAAACTCTAAATAGAATTGGTGCAATGCATTGTCATACGAAGTTTAGATCCTTACATAATCCTTAAGGCTTTGATTGTCAATCACAGAGAGAAATAGAGTTTTATATAAATTAATTCACAGTATTTGAGTAAGCCAACGTAACTATGTGACATCTGGGATAATTATTACCGTGAACGAGATTTTCTACGAAATGCCCATAACAATGGCTTCGAGAGATTCATGAGAAGTTCATAATTCCTGCTTCATTGAACAATTTCAGTTACATTTATATTAGGAAGTAGGTACAGATGGAATTTGAAACGCTTTTATAACATTACTTTTAGTGTATACCTAGGAGTCTTTCTCTTACCGGACACATTGATGCGACCAGGAGTTCAAACGATCTTGCAAAATACTAGAATTATAATACTATAACTAAGTAACGAAAACTAGATTAGACCAGAAACCGTTAATTACACCAAATGATTGTCGATCACAGTGGAATCAAACCTTTTGCAAACATAGTGGTGAGAAGAGAATTAAACAAAATATTGTAAAGTGAATACAGAACATAAGTATTTCCGCGTACCAATTTAAGTTTATTGTGAAATCCGGATACATGATCGATCACAATACTTATTTGCGAAGTCCAAATATAAATCTTATGTAAAAGTTTTGTAGACGCTCAAGTTTATTCAATTTGTCCTCCGCGAGATTTAGATAGCTGGCATCTGCATCGTAAAGGATAGGTAAAAGAAGGGGCTATGCAAGCGCAAATGGAATGAATATTGATGAAAAAATACGTAGTTGACGCAGTACTCGTGCAGTTGCACGTAACCTCCGGCTTATCTCGTGCAGTCGGACCCCAAGGATCGCAAGATAGAGTTTTATGGAACTAAACCAACAGTAACTGTTGTGGTTTCCGGCGTAGAAAAAATAACTGGGCCACCCCATACCGGGTGTCGTAAAAGGCGACTAAAGGATACACCAGGTAGTCGGGAAGCAGCGCTACCTGTGTGCTATAGCTACCACCTAACTGGGGTCGCCAACTCGTATGCCAAGTGTGGTAACTACGGCAAACCCCTCTAAATGGTAACCTTATCGTAATCTTTGGAGGGGACCTATGTCCAGCAGTGGACGATATCAGGCTGATGATGTATTTGACTTAGCTAACGTAACTATGCGATATCTGAGGTAATTGTGACAGTCAACGTGACAGATTTTCTAAGAAAAATCCATAACAATGGCTTGAATCTTCTCGAGATTCATGAGAAGTCCTTAATTTCAGCTTCATTGAGTAAGCCCTGTTAGATTTCTATTAGGAAGTAAAATTGTTATTGATACATTCCCTGGAAGCGCTTTTTTCACATTACTTTAAACGTAAGCCTAGGAGTCTTTTACTGCTTCTCCGGACAAATTAATACGACCGAGAGTGCAAACATGCTACACATGATCCTTGACAATAACTTAATTTTAGTTAGCTAAATATCGTTACTGTTATAAAAGAAAATCTTATTGTAAATTATTTCCTACAATCCGTGTACCTAAATATCTATATGTACCTAGAAATAATTATAAATTAATTATATATTACTGCGAACATGTTCCGACTATTTACAAGCGCTTTTTTAAAGTCTACGTGAATAAAAACCTTTTTTATTTATTTATATTTATTTTAAACGATCTTGTAAAATACTACGATTACAAAACTATAACTAAGTCACTAAAACTAAACTAGAATAGGAACCGTTCTTTACAGAAATTGGGCATAAAATGTAACTTTTGCATATGAAGTAAGTACGGAAGCCAGCACATCCAGCTACCCCAATCTGTCGAAATTCTTTTATAGATTTTCAACTTTATCACAAAACCATAAGGTTCAATTTCAGTTAGGGAAATTTTACAGATTGGGGTAACATCATGTCTGTACATGAGCTAATCTGCATGATCATATTCCCGTTTTCGCATAAGTTTCTATTACTATTTATTTCTATTATTAAATATGTAGATTACGTTACTGAAATATCCCACACTATTTAATTTACAAGTTGTAAATAATATAAGCTGTGCGGGGTGCAGCATGCAGCTGTCGCTGTACACACAGATTTCATAAACACGTTTTCATTGAAGAAATATAATTCGGCTGAAACAATAATTTGAACAGTTGGATGGTCTCAAAATTGTTTAGAGAGAAATGTATTGAACACATTTGTTTTAAATAAAGGCATACGAAAGTCGAAGATAATGTAAATATTTATTTCTGCTGTAAATCTATCAGTTTCCCTTTATATGTCGAGAAAGAAAGAAATTATTGTATTTAATATTAGTATTGAAGAAAGTTTGTGAGTATCGATGTTTATTACTCTTTCAAGCAAAAACTACCGAATGGATTTTGATGAAACTTCGTAGTAAATAGCTTATATATACTAATAAAATATAGGCTTATACTTTAAAAGCACCTATAACTCGCGTTCTACAATATCTGTGCCTAATGCACCTATCTAATTATCTCTGCTCCACCTTAAGGTTGACTGGGAGAAAATGCCTTAGGCATTACGCCCGCCTTTGTATTTATAAGTGCATAAAGTTAAGTTAAATAAATAAAAACTAATAAAACCGCGGGACATAGGCATCTAATAAACCCATGTAATGTGTATACACGAATTATTATCTCATCATAATAATCACATCAGCCGAAAGTTCCCCACAGCCTCTCCCGAAGATCTCCACAATTGCCTATCTTACGCTACTCGCAACCAACGGCTTCCAGCGAACCTCACAAGATCATCGGGCCATCTTGTAGGGGGCCTACTGCGTTCGTGATCGGCACTTGATAACCTTTCTGCCCCAGCAGAATAATAAATGAATTTCTAATTATTATTTGGTTTAACTAAATTTATAGAGAACCATCACGTACTTATACCTGTTCAGATAATAAAAAATATTATCAATATCAGCTCACGTGCAGTAAGTAAAACTTACGTTGTACCTACTTGCATAAAAATAAGATAAAGATCGAATTGAGAACCTTCCTTCCTATCGGAGTCGGTTAAAAAAGCAATATAGGCAGAACCGAAAACTTTCCTTTCTTTTTGAAGTCGAATGAATGTGAATGAAACATTTTGTGTTTAAATAATCCCGGCTTTCGAATTTTATTACGGAAGTTAGTAATTATAAATAATATATACCTTATTAGGTATATATTAATTACTCTTGATATCTACAACTAGTTTAATACACTTCAACCATATTGCTTCCGGTTCGATACTAAAACCGGTCAAGAACGAATCATACTCACAGACTCGTACTACCTCGGATTTCTAAGAAATTATTTACTTTTTACCAAATCCAGTTTGAAAATCTAAGTTTGTTTATGGAGACTACTTCATGATTATGATATAGCTGTTTTAATAGAAACACTACTCAGTTTCCTGTGATATTTATAAAAGCTTTTGATGTTATGAAGTTTCCGCTTAACAAAATTCATCATCATAATTGATCAATTTCCAATGGAATTGGAAAGGGACGTGTTATTTTAAAATATTATGTTTTATAATATAGTACGATTATTTATATAATATAATTTTAGGGTGCCGTACCCAAAGCGTAAAACGGGACCTTATTATATTAAGACTCCGCTGTCTGTCTATCTGACTCTACTGTCTGACTATCACGGTTCGTGAGATACAGACATCTCACGAACCGTGATAGTCAGACAGTTGGAATTTTCACAGATGATGTTATTCTGTTGCTGCTATAACAACATATATTAAAAATAGAATATTTAAATATTTAAGGGGCCACCCATAAAACAAACGAGATTTTTTTGCTCGACATTGATAACAGCAACATGTAGACGCTTGAACTATTCACAAAATATTTATTTACATATTCACTTATAGTATTAGTAACTAAATTAAAATTAAATAAATATTTAAGAGGGGCTTTCATGCATCAAACATCTTTTTATTGCCGTTTTATAGATAACTAGCTGTACCTCGCGGTTTTACCCACGTTAAACTTTATAAAATATAACATATTATTATGTGCTAATCCAAGGTGTCAGCTAACTCCATACCACATTTTATTAAAATCGATCCAACCGTTAAGACCTGAAGAAGTAACAAACATACACACTCACAAACTTTCGCCTTTATAATATTAGTGTGATGGATACGGACCTTTCGTGTGCGAGTCAGACTCACACTTGGCCGGTTTTTTTTATACTATATGTTGTTGACTGGCCAGTTGGTCTAGTGATTAGGGAGCCTGACTGCTCCTTGTGTGATGATCTCGAATACTTGTCCGGTGTCTGGGTGTAATTTCTTTAATATATGTATGTATGTATTTATAAATATACTTGCAATGCCCCGCGGTTTCACCCGCGTTATAGCAGTTTTGGCCTAAAAGAGTAACAAACATGCATCCATACATCTATACTCACAAACTTTTATAATATTAGTAGGATGTGTACCTCTAGCGATTTTGGCAGTGCACGCCGGAATAACTCGCGGATTATAGATATAGAATTTTTCATAATTACTTGACACTTATCGTCATATTTTGGAATTCACACAATATCTTTATAAATTGTAGGCTTTGTGTTATTCTGATGTATAAGCTATATTATTGTAAAGTTTTCATTAAAATCCATTCAGTAGTTTTTACGTGAAAGAGTAGAGAACAAACATCCATAGTATCCATACTCACAAACTTATGCATTTGTAATATTAGTAGGATTATGATACAATCTTGAATACTGTTTACTTGTGAGTTGGTCCTAATAAAATTTTGTTATTAGTAGAAAGTTACAGAACAATGTTCAAAATTTTTTTTTAATATATCATCGTCTTGAAGTTCTAACTATTAAGACAATAATTTCTTTCTTTCTCGACATATTAAGGGTAACTGATAGATTTACAGCAACTTTCACGTTTATAATATGAATAGGATAAGTATGTTTATCAGTTGTCTGGTTACCATAGACCAGGCTCTGGTTAATTTGCGATCAGATGGCTGTGTGTTATTTATCCCAAGATATTTAGTTATTTATTAAATTAAAAGCATTTTGGAATGCGCTAATAAAACCCATTTACATGATGCTTCCTCGCCGGAAAACACTAGCTTCTAGTAGCTCGTTAGCTAAGGGCAATGAACTTCCAAATAGTGCCAAGGCAATATCATTTTGACGTCATCAAAGAGGAAATGTTCATATAAAATTTAATTTATGAACATAAAACAAAGGAGTCTATAAAATAGCGATGATTTATTTTTAGATTAGATAGGTAGGTATACTCGTAGCTATTGAACTAATTACTATAGATTTGATGTTTAAATAATTACTAGCTCACTTGATAGGTTATTATACTCAATTATACTTCCTTTATTATTTATAATTTTCTTGTATTATTGACTTGAATTATTTCTCCCTGCAACAACTATTATTATTTCTTACTTCTGCTAGGGTGGTTCGATATTTTTTTAAGTTTTTTTTTATTTTATATACCGGTGACCAGCCCCTGCAGGTATTTGCAAGTGTATATATAATGTTCTCTCATTATTTATTCACATTATTCACTTGCAAATAGCGGCTGGGGCTGGTCACCGGTATTTGGCTTTGGTTCGATTTCCGCGCAGGACATCTATTTGTGTGACCCATAATTCGTTTTTCTGAGTTTGGATGTACTTTGTGTCCGTCATTATGTTTGTAAAGTAATCCGTGAAACAGGGATTAAACTGCTTGGAGCGAGCGTTGACTTAAAAAAAAATTAAAACCTATATTATTGAGTAGTTTACACCAAGCAATGAGTTTTATATGCTATGATACCTGTCTGTATATGTTGTGATACTTTGTGTTAATGTTGAATATTTATGAAAATAAAATACAGCCATCGAGGACCTACAACATTTATTGATGGAATGTGTTCGATATGAGTCTAGTAGAAATAATTTAATAAGGTCCCTGAACTTGAACAGAACCGATGTGGGCATATTCCACAAAATTCTATCCCAACCAAATAATGATGATGCGATGGGTTTATTCAAGTTCATGATCCATATTTTGTGAAAATTCAATTGTTTAGGATACGATGGGACTGACATACGCTATGCGTAAAAGTCCCTCTAAATAAATAAAGAAAAAAAAAGTACACCCGAATCTAGCTTTCGTGCCATATCTAGATTTTAAATGGCCTGTAATTGGTTTATTGGTTACTGATCCTGACTGCTAAGCCAGAGGTCGTGGGTTCGATCCCCAGCCAAGACAATGGTTCCAATAGTACACATCTGCCTAGTTTGGGATCATATAGCAGTGTGCTAGGTGTCCCAAGATATGTATTTATTTCTACAGACGAAATAATCTTAAAATCAGTTAGTTAGTTTTTGAGATATTGATATGGCAAGGTGTGAGGCCAACCTTTTTCCTAGCTTTGGTGTATAATAATAATGATATCTAGGGACAATATCACACAGATCATCCTAGCCCCAAACTAAGCAAAGCTTGAACTATGGGTACCAGGCGACGATATACATACTTATATACCTACATAGATAAATACTAATATACATAGAAAACATCCACGACTCATAAACAAATATTCGTGCTCATCACACAAATATTTGCACGTACCGGGATTTGAACCCAGGACCACCAGCTTCGTAGGCAGGAGCACTACCAACTAGGCTACGGTGACAGTCAAAAGTAGGAATAAATTAATGAGTCTTTATTTGCGAAGATTTTATGTGCATCACACCAATATTATAGGTAAATAAAAGGCGAAAGTTTGTGAGTGCATGTATGTTTGTTACTTCTTCACGTTTAAACGGCTGGAGCGATGTTAATAAATTTTGGTATGGAGTTAGCTGACACCCTGGTTTAATACATAGGCTATAATTTATAAAGTTTAACGGGGGTAAAACCGCGGGGCACAGCTAGTATAAAATAGATTCCAACTTGAAGCCCAACTTTCAAAATGTTGAGCTTCATGACAACAGCATGACATAAATTGACAAAAATGTTACAAACTTCCCAAGCTTAAAATGTTTAGAATGTTAGCGATTTTGCTCTTTGCACCACTAAACTAATTTAAATGTCATTACATCTCTTTCCAATATAGCTGGTATGAAAAGAACAGGGCATTCGTAGAACTGTCAAACTACTAAAATAGCACACTACAGGTTCTAACGTGTCCATTATATCAATGAACGTGAGGCTTATTTTGACTCAGTATTTCGCGCCATTACTAAAATGAAACGAATAACGATGCTCTGTCCTTGTCATAAGAACTATTTTAGAAAGAAATGCAATCATACTGATAATAGTTTAGTTGGTATTGCAAATAATCTGGGGAAATAATAAAAAAAAAGTTAAGGTAGTCGCCTCACCAATATTAGACGGGCCGGTTGGCGTGGTTGGTAAATGTATGCCTTTCACGCCGCAGGTCATGGGTTTGATTCCCACCCAGGTTATTTGTGTGCATGAACATGTCTGTTTATATACATATATATACATATTTATTTACATATAATAAAATCGTAGGAAAGTCAAAACTGTACATTGAATATTTTTTTAAAAGGTTACTTGGGGCGTGATCTACAATAGATATCGAAGCCAAAAATATAGTTTTTAGAATTTTTGTATGTGTGTCTGTATGTATGTCCGGGCTAAATTCAAAAAGTACTGCATGGATTTACTTCAAATTCTGCATGAATATTACTAAGAGGTCGGGTCAATATATAGGCTACATATTATCACGCTATCACCTACGGGGGAGGAGCTATGATAATTTATAAAATTTTAGGCGGGTAAAACCGCGGGGTACAGCTAGTTTACAAATATAAGTAGTAATGTAATATATCAGTTATCTGGTTTCCATAGTAGGTACGGACGCCAGCACATCAAGCTACCTCAATCTGTCAAATTTCCTCAATTGAAAGTGATCCTTATTTTTTGTGATAAAGTTTAAAATCTATAAAAGAAATTTGACAGATTGGGGTAGCTGGATGTGCTGGCGTCTGTACAAGCTATGCTTAGTTTTTGATCAGATGGCCGTGCGTGAATAATGTCCCAGAATATTATTCCCGAACACAGGACACTAATTGTGTGACCTATGTATATATACATAATTATTTAGAGACTAAAGTGTAGTTCAAGTTCGTAAATTTAATGTATGGGTAAGTCTTCAAAAATTATGTTAAGGTTTCTAATATAATTTTTATATGATGTACATTACTATGCAAACTTCCACCGAAAATTGGTTTGAACGAGATATAATAAGTTTTTTTAATACGTCATAAATCGTAAACCGCAATTTACCTTTCATTTAATCAACTGAAATACATGCTGCTACGGAACCCTTCATGGGCGAGTCCGACTTGCACTTTGCCGGTTTTTATCTGTATGATATAGAACCCCAAAAAAGCCGTAGGTAACTGCCAACTTAATATAACGACACATCATTACCTTAATTAAAATATTATTATTATAGAAAATTTATCTCTGAAATAACTAAGTTAACTATCATGCGTTAATTAAGCGCAACTCATACTAAACAATGCTAGGGAAACAAATTTTAATGTTTATTTAAATCAAAACTGGTTAAGAATTTGCGGACATTAACCGTCTACAAAAATACCCAATTGCATTTAAAATGTCGCTTGAATACATTAGTTCGTTGATTTTTTCTCTCAAGTTCCTTAATGACCACAACGTCTGCAATAATTAACGGTTAAACGAGCGTCCCAAATTAATGATTATGACTTACTTCCGGTGGTCAGTGGCCGACAACACTTTGTATGCGAAAACACCAATTCAGTAATTTCGGTACACTTGATGGATGAAGTAATTGAGACTCTAGTGTGACCACTCGAAGTCTCACACAGTTTAACTGCCAAGTATCAATGACTCATTTCTTAATTAGTCGATTACAAAGTATTGTACGAAACCATCTAAATAATAAAATAGGGCAAGATTAACCGTGCTAACCCATTTCAAGGTTTTAAAGATAGATTGAGCCTGAGAGAAAGAGCCTAATGGCGTGGTTGGTAGATACGCTGCCTTTCACGCCGGAGGTCGTGGGTTCGATTCCCACCCGGGTCAAATATTTGTGTGCATGAACATATCTGCTTGTCCTGAGTCTGGGTGTAAATTATCTATATAAGTATGTATTTACAAAAGAAAAATAGTATATGTAATATATCAGTTATCTGGTTTCCGTAGTACAAGCTCTGCTTAGTTTGGGATCAGATGACCGTGTGTGAATAATGAATGTCCCAGGATATTTATTGATTTCGACATACTGATAATTTTGTATATTTTATTTATTTATTTTATTTGGTTAACCAATAATTGTTTTGTTTACACTGGTACAATCAAATGAAATAGAAGTAACTAATTGGAATAAAGTGTAACAATCACTTACAGGTAAACTCAACATGCACACAAAATGTTGTCGTAACTTACTAACTAAAAGTTATAAATGCATATATGTATTATATAGGTATATATCCTGGGACATTATTTACACACCGCCATCTGATCCCAAACTAAGCAGAGCTTGCATAATAGAAACATATACTACTTTTTTTATACATACTTATGTAGATAATTATACCCAGACTCAGGACAAACAGGCATGTTCATGCCCACAAATATCTGTCTCGGATGGGAATCGAACCCACGAGCTCCGGCGTGAAAAGCAAGTATTTGCCCACCACGCCAACAGGCTTTACGACTTTATTGTTTCAGATGTCTTTATATCTCGTGGTTTCCGGCTTAGAATTAATAGCAGGGCCACCCCATATAATCCCGTGGGTGTCATAAAAGGTGACTGAGGGATACACCAGGTAATCGGCCAGCAGCGTCACCTGTGTACTAGCTACCACATAACGGCGATCACCAACTCGCATGTCAAGTGCTCAAAATCACACTCATAATTTTGGTATCTTGAGACAGAAAAATTATTAACGCCTCTCATACAAAAATATTTTTCTTTGGTACTCGTTACTCACTAGCACAACTCACTCACACCGACACATAGTTCAATTCCACTAACACGTCTTTCTTTTTGATTTTTCATACCTGTAGATGCAAGTGTGGGGGACAAAAAAAAGACACAACATACGACCGTAATTTCAATAATTAACACTCTATCACACACTCACAATTCCCTGTTTCTTACACAAATATTCACCATTCACACGCTCTTCACTCTTCACTTTGATTATAAGGATGGTTATCTTAGCAATAATAATTAGAATTAAGTTTACATAGTCTCTCTGTAATTACTAGTTATAGTTATATAAGTGTGTTTCACCTTACTTATTCCTGTTACAACGCTGTTCCATACGACTTGTTCATTTTTGGTTGTTTTAAAATGGCTTAACCGCGGGAGGGTCCTGGTGACCTGTAATACAGGTTTTGTTAAAAACCTAAATCAGGCACCAGTCCCTCACAAAGTTGAACTACTTAAGATCTATGTACATTAAGTTAAATATGATTATTGTAACGTTCATCTTGTGAGGAGAGAATAAATGCTTTTATTATTATTATTAATTCAATGGGCAGCTATTCGACACGGCGGGACAGAGATCAAGCTTAGGATCGATAGCTTTACGTGCTATTCGGGAACGGGTACACATAATATATCACCGGCTACTTCTGGACTCCAAGCTGCTACCAAGTATTTGTGTGCGAGAAATCCCAATGACACGTTTATATATACTATTACTACTATACTCTTCCGATAGAGCAACGACAGTCACACAACAAATAACGTCCCAACTGTCTACTAAATAAACAATATAACAAACTTAATTAAATAAATGATATAACAAACAATCCTAAATAAATTACTCTTGGTTATCACCATCCAATGAGGCTAATGTTGCATCCACCGCGCACGATATAGATGAGATAAGATTTATTAACGTTTAAAAGTCCCTTAATTTGAATTGGCACTCAACAAGGTTAATTTACAGTTGCAAAAAAGGGTCGCCTGTATCGTATTGGTTTTTTGGGCCTTGTTACCTGAGGCAGTCTTAACACTTTATCTTAATTTATTGTTTGATGATATCTTGGAACATGTCCCTCAGTTGAGCTGCAGAATATATTACGTAAGCTGTATATATACCTATTTTATTTTGATAATGATGGAACAAAATTCATTTCATTGTTTTTAACGACCCGGACGAGAGCAAATAGCGTCAGATAGGCCGCCCCGAGAACATTAAGGCCCAATAACTGCCATTCGACGCACAACATTCTAAATTTCGGCATCGGCGCATGCTGAGGATAATCTGAATAAGAAGGCAATTTTGGAGCACCCTATTTCAGATCTGAGCGCCACTGCCGCGATAAGGTTGGTAATGGCGGCACTTGGTAAATTAAAAAGCATGGTCTAACTTCGGCCTCGCTCCGAGGAATTGTGCCCGTCATTTACATTTTGCTTCACTGAACTTACTATTATAAATGAACGGATTACGGTACCAACAGTAGTATACGGTATTCCCTTTAGGTAAACCACGAGGTATTGTTAAGTTTATGCTATCTATAGGTAAGCTATGCTAATGAGAGAAGGTAACAACTTTATCCTATTGGGACGTGGCGTGGGATAGATTATTGCCTACTAGTAAAGCAGTGGCGGTGGGTGATTTGTAAAGCCGATAACCCCAAAGACGCGTGCCATATTTATTAGATTTAGTTCATAAAAAGAAAGCTGAGAGGAATTGTAGCATAAGGAACATTCCCCACAGGTACGTATAATTATTCATTTAACTTGATTTTTATCCCCGTAAATCGCAATAACTGACGGGAGAACATTAAAGTTTCCTTTTCAATACGGTACGTAACTATAATAATAATAATATAATAATATCTAGGGACAATGTCACACACATCATCCTAGCCCCAAACTAAGCAGAGCTTGTACTATGAGTACCAGGCGACGATATACATACTTATATAGATAAATAAATACTTATATACATAAAAAACATCCATGACTCAGAAACAAATATTCGTGCTCATCACACAAATATTTGCACTTACCGGGATTTGAACCCAGGACCACCAGCTTCGTAGGTAGGAGCACTACCAACTAGGCTACGGTGACCGTCTCTAAAAATTAAGGTACGTACTTATTAAGTGAAATATCGTAGGGCGTATAGCACATTCGCCTGTCATGCCGTAATTGGCTCCGTAGTCATGTAACGGATATCGTACGTGTACATCGTGTGGCTGAACAAATCATTTTACTTGGAAACCTCTTTTAGAAAATATACCTGGGCCTTGGCTAGAAATATTCAGGCGAACCTTTTCAGGGATTGTGCGTGCGTAACGCAATCTCAGAGGTATTTTTAATTTGTTACACTGTGTCACAGTATAAATGTGGACAGTACGGAAACTAAGCCTAGTTGATGAAATAATTTACTACGCTCTATTGTACATAGAAGTAGGATAAAGTTGTTGCTGTTATATTGTTAGTACTATCAAGTGCTACGACGTTGTTTGTGTTTTATATATAACCGTGTGAATGTTACTAAAATCCTCCGTTCCTCGAGTACTAATTTCGTTAGTACTTATCTTGGATTTCTTTCTAAATGATCCCATAGAAATTTTAATGATTTTGATATTGTGATATTTTTTTAATAAATCATGTTTGTGCTGAAAATTAGGTAGTTTAAAATACGATAGCTCTGATTTCAATGAAGCCGAGTTCAAACAGCCGTATACTACGCAATACGCTCATGGCATTTTTAAAAAGATAGCGGCGTAAGACTTATGTCTGACGCGGCACTAACGATTGACAGCAGCGCGACTACCACTCAGGGGTATTGTCGATGCGCATGTTTGTGTATATGCGCAGTTTCAAGCAAGGTAGTTTCCGTACGGTCTAGAGATTTTGTACTGTGACTGTGTGCCGCGTGTGTTATTGTTAGTATTTGAATGTTACGTAACATTGTTAGGTTGACGAATTTGAATCAACACTTTTCAAACTACATTTACCTTTATGTTTTACTTACTTTAATTTGAAACCGTAATACTATTATATAATGGTACCTATTTAAGGGTCAGAATTTAGCGCGTAGCTATCCGGATAGGGCACTTAAATGTTTAATACAATATATTAGATAGAACCGTACATTAAGGCCATTGGATTGGCTAAATGAATACAAAAAAGATTTTTATTTTGTACAGACGCCAGCATATCCAGCTACAATTTGACAAAAGAAATTTGACAGATTGGGGTAGCTTGAAGTGCTGGCGTCTGTACTAAAATCGACAGCATTCATTAAAAACGTTATCCATAGAAATGTTGTACAGACGCCAGCATATCAAGCTACCCCAATCTGTCAAATTTCCCGAATTGAAAGTGAACCTTATGCTTATATAATAAAGTTGAAAATCTATAAAAGAAATTTGACAGATTATGGCAGCTGGTTGTGCTTGGCGTCTGCACATATATTAGTTGTGCACAAGTTTCGATGTTCTTTTTATTAACCAAAGTGCTGTAGGCTCAAACTAGCTTTTAATAAGGAAAATTGCAGCCAAAACTTACTTTGAATAAAAACTAAGCTAACACTCTTTGCGGGTCACACGTAGGCCCCAACTTTACAATAAAATAATACAGTCCTGTGTACAGCAAATTTTATTAAAAAACCTTGTTCGGCTATTGAAGAAAAGTTCCTGTTTACAAAAAGAGGATGGGATTTGACCGAAAACCACAATTATTTATTTATTTTTGTCCGAATTAGGAAATCAGATATGTTTTACCGCAATAGCTCGCAAATCCTAAAACGACTTAAGTCTTAAGTGCTTAAGTCTGTTTCTATACCTCGTGCATTGACAATTATCTCCTACTCACTCGTGCTTTCGTACCTACTATTAAACCGATCCCCTGTATAGTAGCCCTTCTCCGTTGTAGTCGTAACTACTACTCGCTACTACTACGACCCATAAATAGTTGTCCTGAGTCTGGATGTAATTTGTGTTCATCTATTATATGTTTGTAAAGTACCCCGCGACACAGGAATTAGAAGGGAGGGTGTTGTCATAAAAAAATATATCCTGGGACATTATTCACACACGACCATCTAATCCCAAACTAAGCTGGGCCTCTACCGGCTAAGTCGCCGAACATCGATTTCTTAAATGGCATTCAAATAAATAAGTTTTAAAATGATTTAATCAATCGTTAAATCGGCATCCATGAGCACATGTGAAGTCATAAATGGTCCGTAATCGATTGTCAACGTTGAAGCCGATTTAGCGATTGATTAAGTCGTTTTTAACCTTTATTTATTTGAACGCCATTGAAGAAATCGATGTTCGGCGACTTAGCCGGTAGAGCCCCAGAGTTTGTACTATAAAAATCAGATAACTGATATACTATTTTTCTTTTGTAAATACATACTTATATAGATAATTTACACCCATACTCAGGACAAACAGACTTGTTCATGCACACAAATATCTGTCTCGGGTGGGAATCGTACCCATCGAAACTAAACCCATGGGAAATAACGTAACAATAATTATTATTGTAACATCATCATGTCAAGATGTATTCACCTGTCTGCCACCACCTAAGTAAGCGGTAAATTCATTGCTCAACGACGCAGGGGCATAGGGATCTGTTTAATACCTGACGATTAATCAGCCTCACCTTCCATTTAGCGGAAATCTGGATCACCAATCATGTTGGTTTAACCCATAATTACCAAGTTAAGTAGATAGATATGACTGCAACACTATAGGACTGTGAAATTGTAAGTTATATGAGCTTTGGAAAACCTACATAACACCTTTACTTATTTTAAATTTTTTGAATAACTAGCTGTGATTCGCGGTTTTACCCGCGTTAATCTTTAAAAATTATAGTCTTTGCGTCATTCGGATATATAGGCTATATTACTACGAAGTGTTATAAAAATCCGTTCCGTAGTTTTTGCGTTAAAGAGTAACAAACATCCATACATCCATACTCACAATCTTTCTCATTTATAATAGTATTAGGGTTTGTCAATTACTAGTTGTGCCCCGGCATTTTACCCGCGTTAAACTTTATAAGTTAATTATAAGCCTATGTGTTATTCGGATATGTAAGCTATATTACTACAAAGTTTTATCAAAATCCGTCCAGTAGTTTTTGCGTGAAAGAGTAATAAAGATACATACGTACTCATACACTTTCGTCTTTATAATATTAGTATGATTTATTAATTCATAAATTAAAACCATCTAAAGTTAAATGTAACTTCGTGAAGAACTTCTTCAAGGAGATGCCTAAATAAGGAACCCTCAGGGTGCTCTCGGGTATTTGTCGCTTAAATTAAGCTACTAGTTCAGAGCCTTCTGCGTTCGCCAACTGCTTGGTGTCTCCAATCAATTAATAATAAACTACTAGATTAAGAAAAAACGTAGTAATAGCTAACTGATTATTTATGTTAAGATTTCTTAACTTGTTTATGCGATAAGACATACTACACGAACGGACTATGCTAGTAATCTAGTTTCTTTAATATTGTATTAAACTTTACATGTACTGTATGTTAATATCCAAACGATGAATACATTTTATTCATCATCCTATAAGCCGAAAGGCATCCACAGCATTCTTGGCTGCATGTGTGTCACAACGGGTAACACATTTGCCTCGCCACTTCGTGTGCTGGGTTTGACAAATATTATACCCTTTATTACCCATAAATAGTTGTTCTGAGTCTGGATGTACAGACGCCAGCACATCAAGCTACTCCAATCTGTCAAATTTCCCCAATTAAAAGTGAACCTTATGCTTTTGTGATAAAGTTGAAAATCTATAAAATAAATTTGACAGATTGGGGTAGCTTGATGTGCTGTCGTCTGTACTTTGTGTCCGTTAATTAATGTTTATAAAGTACCCCGCGACACAGGAATTTATAACCCTTGTGCGGGAGTTGTCTTAAAAAAAAATTGCTGTACAAAGGCCTCCCCCGAGGATCAGTACATTCAAATAAATCTTATCATTATGTTTTTTAATTTCATTATACCTACATTCTTCTTCCAGCTCTATTAGGGTCTGCTACCAATCAAACTTGTATCTGCTAGATTACATAATAGAGCGAATCCATCAAACAACTAAACACATAGGACACCAGTAACTAAATAGCTTAGTTAAGCATCTTTTCACGGTTGCAAACCAACGTCCCAACAGAGGACACCCTGGTGGTTGCCATCCATCTAGACAGCACTTGTGTAGAAGATGCTTTAACCAGACCCGGAAATATGTTTTTATTTTACCCAATTATTAATCGCTCAAGGAATTTAAACCGCAATGTCTTCGGCATAAAGGTCCGATTCATTCTCACATCCTGCGCATTTTTCTAAGTGCGGAAAAGAAGTAACGTAATCCTATTAAATTTTAACAAAATATAGAAACCTAACAAGTCACCTATACATAAAAAAACTGAAATTGTAAGCCGATTGACTAGGTATATATTTTCATTTGCCGTAAAAGAACTCAAGAACAGTCTGAAGCAATTTAGCCTTTAGTACCAATATTCAATACCGTTCCGGACTCGCCTTTAGTGTAAATAAAAGGGACTTTGTTATTATATGCTATTAAAGAGCGAGCTTTTAAGTCTAGCCTTTTTGTTACGCGAAAAATACTTTATAATATTGCCATAAGAATTCTGTTTTCTATAACCTCGACTTTAGAAAGTGTTTGTTGAGAAAACATTAAAGAGTTTTCTATTAAATTGTAGCCTACTATTCTATTATTTAACTATTGTACCTACTTGTCGATTTATTGGCCTAATTCCTTGCCTGAGCAGGATATATTTTAGTTTGCAAAAACATATGCACTCTCTATTACTCGATCCCGATATATCTCACAGCCCGATGGAATTCTCTGTGTACGTTGAGTCTCTCTAGAAAAGTCACAATAACACTTTTTAGCCTGACTTGGTAATCGATCCAGGGGATCCAGACGGAAGAGGTTGACTATCTACACTTGTAAGAACTTGTAAATATTTATTTATAATGTCCTCTTAGCCGAATTTTGGCTACGACGGCCAGTCTCAGTGAAGACTAGCCATCTGCGCACACACTTGTGCACTATAATATAGTGCACAAGTTTGTGCGCAAACACAGGAGCACTTTCTATTCCATCACTTTTATGATCCAATGGAACGAGTAGCGACACGACCAGAAAGAGGTCAAGTACATGATCGCCGGCTTTACGTGCTCTCCGATGCACTGGCGTATAATACTGTCAACTCCCCGACTTTGGTCTGATACTAAGAAATTTTCTTTTTACAGAAAATCTTAAAAGCACTTTTTGTCCGACCCGGGATTTGAATCCAGGACGTCATTATCTGTGGTTGAACACGCTACCACTAGACCAGCGAGGTGGTCCAGTATTCATATTGTATTCCTAACTATTATAAATGGAATGTGAGTTTTGTTTACTGCTTTATTACGCTTCCACGCCTTAACTCGACCGACCATCAAGAAAATATGCACACACATTGTTAAGAGTACAGGGGCTCTACCGGCTAAGTCGCCGAACATCGTTTTCGTGAATGGCGTTAAAAATAAATAAAGGTTAAAAATGACTTAATCAATCGTTAAATCGGCTTCCACGACCACATGTGACGTCATAAATGGTTCGGAATTGATTGTCAACGTTGAAACAGATATAACGATTGATTAAGTAATTTTTAACCTTTATTTATTTGAACGCCATTTAAGAAATCGATGGTCGGCGACTTGGCCGGTAGAGCCCCAGATAAGGACGTAGGGTACTTTTCTCGAAGAAAAAAGCACTGTTCTCAAGGCAAGAGCAACTCCGCGAGCAGAAAGCTAGTAATGTATATTATGATGACATACATACAACCTGTTGATATACCTACATATTATATAACGCGTTCAGGATGTTGTTAGGGCTTCCCCGCTACTGCAGCGCTTCAAGTACGTTTGCCGAGGAACGCACACAAGACTTACACACTAATGCCGACTAATACGTAAAAATATTGCTTTTCTGGAGGACAGCACCAACAAAATGTTTGTTCTATTTGCTGAAAGAATGGATGGGTAGGTACATCTAGTTGCACGTCATAGGACCCACTGGTAGAGACTAGCGCGACTCAGAATTGTTATGTACAGACGCCAGCACATCAAGCTACCCCAATCTCAAGTCAAATTTCTTTTATCGATTTTCAACTTTATCACATAAGCATAATAAGGTTCACTTTCAATTGGGCAAATTTGACAGATTGGGTTAGCTTGATGTGCTGGCGTCTGTACAAGTAATTAGCTTAAGATTTTAAGTATTAACTGAGGATAAGATTATTACTAACCTACTAAAACTAGCAAATAACTAAACTACTAACATCTTGACGGGTCTGTGGCGTGGTGTGGTGGTTGGCAAATGCTCGCTTTGCACGCCGCTGGTCGTGGGTTCGATTCCAATCCAGGACAGATATTTGTGTACATGAACATGTCTGTTGTCGGAGTGTAATTATCCATATACCTAAGTATATATAAATAAAAGAAAAGTAATATATGTAGGATATCAGTTATCTGGTGTCCATAGTAAGCTCTGCTTAGTTTGGTATCAGATGGCCGTGTGTGAATAATGTTCTTAGATATTATTATTATTTTTATTTATGTTTTTATATCCCACGGCTAATTGCCGGACAATATGGTGAGACGGGCCTAAGCCAAGTCGACACCTGTTTCAGGATTTCGTTCAGAACTTTGGAGAAACTTACGTATTAATCTGCAGGTGGTCAATATTGCAGCTTTCTGAAGAAGAATGTAAGTTTACGGTGGAAGATCTAACATGACAATTGATTATTATTATTGTTTATTGAATGATACCTACAATGATTTTTTTGTTTATATCAGTTTTACGGCTCTGGCTTCTTCGGCCTTGTGAGCCTTCCATAAAATATATTTTTATTTCATTTATTTTCGTCATGTCAAGTAAAGTCCGTCACAGTCAAGTCATACGTTTAAATGCCTTTTGACTCATTTTAATTTAAAATTAGCTATAAATCAACCAACACGTCTAATAAGTCAAACATGTATTGACAACTTTGCACATAACTATGAAAGGTCGTGCAAAGCTGAAGTTATAGAGTTTGCGCTATCTGATCACACAGCTCAGTTATTAGCATGCCCCGTAAAAAACACATGTAAAATTAAATATTGGCGTATGAAAAAACGAGACTACTCAAAACAGAATATACTAAAATTTGAAAATTGCCTAAAAAACTTATCTTTTGGAGAAATTTATGAAGAAAATGATGCAAATAAAGCCTACAATTTATTTATAGATCAATTTAAGCTATTTTATGACTTATGTTTTCCTATTCGCATTATTACGATAAATGTAAACAAAAGACCACCATGGATATCACGTGGTATACAATTATGCAGTAAAAGAAAACGTCACCTTTTATGGACCTACCGCTATAAACGCACAAAAAACAATCGTGTTAAATTTAAAAGGTATAATAAATTATTAAAAAAATTATAACCCTAACGAAACAAGCTCAAAACTGTTATAAAATAAAAACATCTGACAACAAGAATAGGACTGCATGGCAAATAATTAATAAAAATCAATATAATATCCCCAAAAATGACATACTGAGAATAAAACTTGACCATGATTATATTACCGATCCTTCAACATTAGCAGACACTTTTAATAACTACTTTATAGACAAAGTTGTACCATTGCAGAGTTACGGAGACAAAGTCACATCTCTAATGAAGTCTAGAAAAGACTCAATGTTTTTGCAGCCATGTACCCCTCCGGTTATTTTAAGTATTATAAAAAGTCTCAAAAATACGAAAAGCGTAGGTCATGATGAGATAACGACAAGCATAATCAAATCAATAAGTCCTCTAATATGCCATCATCTAAGTCATATCCTAAATTTGTGTATAAGTAAAGGTGTTTACCCTGATCGCTTAAAAGTCACTATTGTTAAGCCCTTACATAAAAAAGAAAATAAGGATCTAATTAGCAACTACAGACCTATTGCACTAATATCAATAATTTCTAAAATCTTTGAAAAATACATTTGCAATGAAATTTACCAATACTTTGAGAAACACTTATTATTCTGCCCACAACAAAAAGGCTTTCGACGTAACATGACTATTAACATGGCTTTATATGACTTTATAGTAAACATAATGACTAATATTGACAAGCGAACTCCTGTATGCGCTGTATATTGTGACATGACCCAGGCATTTGATTATGTAGATTTTAATATTCTAAAAAAAAAACTAGAGTGCTACGGCATAAGGGGTAATATCTTAAATCTACTGAACTCTTACCTCTCAAACAGAACACAAGTAACTGTAATTTCTAAATTTAACAATAGGACAAATACACAACAACTATACACATCTAGTGAACGTCAAGTTAAATTCGGCGTCCCTCAAGGTAGTGTAATTGGACCTCTTCTATTCATTATTTACATAAATGACTTCCCTTATTCGACTAATCAACCAATGACTCTTTTTGCGGACGACAGTACATTAATAATGACATGTAAAAATCCTGAATTGTATGAAAATGACATTAATAATACCCTGACATCTCTAATCACGTGGCTGAATAATAATAACTTAAAAATTAATCTCAATAAAACAAATATAATGCATTTCAGCCAGCGCATTGACACCCCATCAGAAATGTATATAAATTACAATGATATAGCAATAAAGGAAGTGTACAATACTAAGTTCCTTGGGCTAATTATCGATAAAAAGTTGAACTGGAAAGAGCACATTAACAATCTCAGTAACAGGCTAAGTAAATCTTCCTATGCTCTATTTAAACTAGCCTCAACAGTAAATAAAGATACTTTACTTACTGCATATCACGGTTTAGTAGCATCCATGTTAAGGTATGGAATAATTTTCTGGGGCAACTCAACCGACAAAAGTTTAATTTTCCGCCTCCAAAAAAGATGCATACGCGCAATGTTCGGACTGAAAGTCACAGATAGCTGTCAAACGTATTTTCGCGATTATGGCATTCTAACTCTACCATCATTGTATATCTTAGAAGTGTGTCTCTTTGTGAAAAGTAATTTGAAATTATTTCCTAAACTATCGGATACTGTTCAACGTAATAGGCGAGATAATGAACGACTACGTATGCACAGCGCCAAAACTACTCATATGGCCAATAGTGTGATCTGTATGGCACCTAAAATTTATAATAAGCTACCTCAACAATACAAATCATTAAATCTTAATTTGTTCAGGATTAAAGTTAAAGAAATGTTAATAAAAAAGTGCTATTACAATCTAAATGACTACATAAATGACAAATTGTAAATTCATATCTTTTCATTTACTATTTATTCACCAGTAATAATTATTATTCAGGAAACAATTTTTAAATTCTATTATCATTTGACATTGCAATCTGACATTTTTTACTTTGACATTTCTATAACGGACCTTTGTTTTTATACCTAATTTAATTAATTCAATTGCACATTCAATTTGCAAGTCGATTATGGCAAGACATGTTGAAACAATTTAATCTGCATAACTGTTTTAGGATGTATTTCCTGTAAACCACACATGTTTTACGCAAATAAATATATCTTTATCTTTATCTTATCTTTATCTTTACGTAGCCCTTGTCGTACCCCAGTAAAGCAGTGGAGACTTTACTAGAGGCTTATATGGAGTTTTAGATTCAACACAGAAAATCGCAATTCACGGCAATATGGCACTTTCCTCCACTTGTGTACATTGTCCATGATGTTATGTCTAAAAATCCACCATATTTACACATAAAAACTTGAATTTACATCAGTTTTTGAAAATGAAACAATGCACTGATGCGTCTTTTTCCGCGTTGGCGCCAAAACTCCCTGATACAATGATATTTTTAAGACAATTTGTTTCTAACACAGTGGAGCCCATGTAGTTCTGTAATAAAGAAATTACTATCTATTATTATATTAAGTTGTGAAAGAACCTGGTTCTATATAACAAGATTTGTAATGCAAATGAGTTGTTGGTGGTCGGTCAATTGGTTGGATTATCATGATTGTTAGAATATCATTATCAGATTCCATATTATGGTCGTAGTCGGAGCTGCTCTGATCATCCCACAATCGTCTTTTACGACACCCACGGCGAGTAATGGACCACACGTAGCGACCTAACACGATGGATAATAGGTACTAGTGAATGAAAAACTAAGTTAAAGTTAGTCCAAAACTCAACAATGCGGTTGCTTAAATCATGGCCTAACTGTAGGTACTAGGTAATAACTTATAGTTTCCTAATTACTTACTTATCGTATGGGTGGTGGTAACCCTAGTGTCAGAGTTGCTCAAGCCGCCCAATAGGCCTCTGACATGGCTTAACGACTACAACCGGGACCGACAGCTTAACATGCCCTCCGAAGCACGGAGATGGTCAGAAATCAGATCTCTTTGGCGGTCACCCATCTATGGATTGACCGCGAACCTAGTTGCTTAACCTGTCCGTTCGCTTACGGACCGATGAGAGCATCTAGCTATGAGCGCCTCATTCATTTCCTAATTTATAAGTGGTTATTGTTTTCGTTATTTTAAGAACCGCGTGGTTTCCGGCCTAGAAAACATAACAGGGCTACCCCATACCATCGCTGAGTGGGTCTGTTGGCGTGGTTGGTGAATGCTTGCCTTTTGTCACAGGTCGTGGGTTCGATTCTCACCTATGACAGATATTTGTGTGCATGAACATGTCTGTTTGTCCTGAGTCTGGGTGTAATTATCTATATAAGTATTTATTTGCAAAAAGAATAGCAGTAAGTATCTATATTATCTGTATAAAATTGTAGGAAAGTCAAAACTGTACATTGAATATGTTTTTAAAAGGATACTTGGGGCGTGATATACAATAGATATCGAAGCCAAAAATATAGCTTTTCAGAATTTCTGTCTGTTTATCTGTTTGTCTGTATGTATGTCCGGGCTAAACTCAAAAAGTTCTGCATGGGATTACTTCCAATTTTGCATGAATATTACTAAGAGGTCGAGTCAACATATAGGCTATATGTTGTCACGACATCACCTACGGGGGAGGATCTGTGATAATTTATAAAGTTTAACGCGGGTAAAACCGCGGGGCACAGCTAGTATGTAATATATCAGTTATGTGGTTTCCATAGTACAAGCTCTACTTAGTTTGGGATCAGATGGCCGTGTGTGATTAATGTCCCAGGATATTATGGGCAGTAGTGCCAGCTGTGTAGTACCTATACATATACACCTATTTGCGGTCACCAAGTCGCATGCCAAGCGCGGTGACTAAGGTAAACCTCTTCAAATTGCAACGTTATAGAAACTTTTAGGGGAGGCTTTTGTACAGCAGTAGCAGACAATATCAGGCTGAAGATTATGATGATGATTGTTTTCATTGTATTATAAAGCAATCTGTTCTGTTCGGGCTGTTGTTCTGTTGTAAACTAAGGCAGTATCCAGAGATAGTAGACCGTTTCACGAAAGAAATGCCGTTTTATAACATTACATTTTATTTTTTACCGAAGTCCCTTGATCTTATTAATTTATAATCTAATATAAGTGTCAGAACCCCAACCATATCTAAGCTTTGAAATCTACCCTGACCATTAACCGGCTGAATTAAATTTAGCATAAAACCATAATAATATACATATATTAAACTAGCAACACATTGACATCGGTTAATCCGTTTAGTTCATTATAGCCAGAGTAGCTCAACGGTCCGTTAGAGATTGGCGAGGTTAAGCAACTAGGTCCGCGGTCAGTTAATAGATGGGTGACCGCCAAAGTGGTTTAATTTCTGAGAGTCTCCGTGCTTCGGAGGGCAAGTTAAGCTGTCGCAGTTGTAGCTAGGCAACAGTCGTTAAGCCATGTCAGAGGCCTATGGGCGGTTGAATAATTCTGAATTTCTGTCTGACACTAGGGTAAACACTGCTCATACGCTAAAAGTTGTAGTAATGTATATTACATATACATTAATATAATAATAAATGGTAATCCGTTTATGAACCCCTATACTCTAGGAAGACATACACAAGCATAAGTATAAGTGGTGATATAAATAGTGGACGTAACTAAAGGAGCTTAATCTACTATATAAAAATAAGTCAGGTTTTCCTTCCTGACGCTATAACTCCAGAACGCACGAACCGATTTCCACGGTTTTGCATTCGTTGGAAAGGTCTCGGGCTCCGTGAGGTTTATAGCAAAGAAAATTTATAACACCGCGGTAACACCGGTAGCACCGCGGGGCACAGCTAGTTTGCTTATAAAAATATTTATACTTTTGGAAACGTTTCGCGAAAGATGTCTTTATATTTGGAACGGGTAGTTTTAAAAAGTCTTTGCTTAAATAGAGTTGTTAAACTGCCCGTTCCAAATATAAAAACATCTTTCGCGAAACGTTGCCAAAAATATATGTTTCCTTGTTTATATCATAAATTAGTAAACAAGTGCAGCATTAAACTGGGTACTTCCCACAAAGCTCAAAATAAAGACAAAAAATTCAATACTCAACTAAACTACAGTGAAACTGAGCAACTCCTAAAAACACTAATTTAATAATAATAATAAAAATAAACAAAAGGAAAAACTCCCAATCAGGAATAACCCTCGGCTCATTCATTTTGTATAAGGAACCAAAGTATATTATCATGTTATAAAAACTACTTCTCTTTAATTTGTTCAGTTCATGGGTAAGTTTTCTTCATTATTCATGTACAGACGCCAGCACATCATGCTACCCCAATCTGTCAAATTTACCCAATTGAAAGTGAACCTTACGCTTTTGTGACAAGGTTGAAAATCTATAAAAGAAATTTGACAGATTGGGTTAGCAGGATGTGATGGCGTCTGTACAACATCTTTGTTGCTGGCTGATTTTATTATTAAATCTAAGCATGATAACATTTCCAAGTTTAAGTAAGTAAGAATTAACACTGTATATTGATTTTGTATTTTGATTTTTATTTAAAACGCTTATAATACCTAAAATCACATTGCAATATTTCCATCTGTTAAATCAAACAAACTGGCTTCGCATCTCAGCTCTTTATATTTTCTTTAAAAAATAACGGGAGCAATTCGACGAATCTGTCAAAAGCTTTTAAATTATGGCCACATAGAAATGTTGCGAGGCGAAAAAAGCGAAGCAAAAAATAAAAATTGTCGAGGTTGTCGTTGTTGCGATAATTGAATGAGATGCCTGTCTGTGACAGATTTGACAACCGTTTTACGCCTTATTTTTATTTCCTCTTTCCCGCTTTCGATTCCAGTGACGGCTGGAATAACTCTTTGTTTTAATTTAACTCGAACATCCCGACCCGTAATGCCTTTTATCAGACCTAAGCCAGCGTTTAATATCACATAAATATAATATCGATACAGAAAAGGTAAACAATGCGTTTATTTCTTGGCAATGTTGGACCTTTAGAAGGTCTTATAGTATGTAAGTTATACATGTACCTAGTAACTTATATAGTATCATGTATTACGGTTTACGATCGAATTTATTTGAGATTGCTGTTTCTCTGAATGGGATGTAAATATCAATAACAAAAGAGTTCGTCGGTCCCGGTTGTATTCTTTGGATTCGTTTGGTGTCGTTAAGTCATTTCAAAGGCCTGCTGGGCAACTCTGACACTAAGGTGGCATTCAGAGTTTGGGCGCCAACGCGGAAAAAGACGCATCGAGGCTATGTTTTATTTTCGAAAACTGGTGTAAATTGGAGATTTTATGTGTAAATATGGTGGATTTTTAGACATAACATCTTCGACAACGTACACAAGTCGAGGAAAGTGCGATATTGCCCTGAATTGTGATTTTCCGTGTTGTAACCAAAACTCCATAAAAGTCTCTAGTAAAGTCTCCACTGCTTTACTGGGGTTGGACAAGGACTACGTGTATGACTTGACTGTGACGGACTTTACTTGACATGACGAAATTAAATGATAAAAATATATTTTACGGAAGGCTCATAAGGCCAAAGAAGCAAGAGCCGTAAAACTGAATTAAAAAAAAAAGGTGGCGTTTAATAAAGAAAAAAGAAGCATCATACCGTCCACTTTTCATATGACTTGGTATAATTATGAGTTCGTTACTCTCAAAAACCAAAATCAAAAACTCTTTATTCCGTAAAAAAGTTACATTTATGTGGAATCGTCATATTTTTTTACCCTACCTTGCAGTGCATGACGTGGCAGCTCTCAAAATATAAACATAATACCACCAACATAATACCTAGTTCAATCTGTTTCTCCATTTACTTAATTTACTTTTGTTATTTCTGTATGTACTAGATGATTAAGTAATTAAATAATTAATATATTTCCAGTTCTCCGTATATAATAATAGCTCATAACCAGATGCTCTCACCAATCCGTAAATGATTGGTTAATGAACTAGGCTCACAGTCAGTTCATAGATGGGTGACCGCCAAAGTGGTTTATCCGTGCTTCAGAGGGCTCGTTGATCTGGCAGTCCCGGTTGTGGCCATTGGGCAACAGTCGTCGTTAAGCCATGTAGGCCTAATGGGCGGCTTGAACAACTCTGACACTATATCTGACCATTGCCCATACGATAACTAAGTAATAGCGTTCCGTTTCTTTCTGCCCCTTCTTCTTTCTACTTTTTACGGCCTTTGAGAGGCCGGTTGGCGTGTTTGGTAAATACTTGCCTTTCACGCCGCAGGTCGTGGGATCGATTCCCACCCAGGACAGAAATTTATGTGCATTAACATGTTTGTTTTTACAGAATCTGGGTGGAATTATCTACATAAGTATGTATTTACAAAAATTATTTCCGTAGTACAAGCTCTGCATTGTTTGGGAGCAGATCGCCGTATGTGAATAATTTCCCAGAATATTATTATTATTCTATAAGACTTAGTATGAACAGAAAATATTATTTCTTTAATTAAGTATCACAAATATTATACTTAATTACATGTTTGCCAATTCCGTATGTAGACACATAGGCTGCGACCTTCGTTATCAAGTGGCCTGTACCAATCTCTCACCCCAATTACCGAGCTCCTTTTGTACCCAATTCACCCATTCCTATCCCATTAACTTGGCTCATTCCACACACCTTTTTTATCTGATTATGTTGTAGTATTAAATACAATGTATTATTATACCTGAAAATATATACTGGTCTTAATTGAATTAGTGAGTGAAGTTTTGCTGGGATTCATAGATTATAATATGTTACACGAAAAATACAATTTTTTTTTTATCTTCAACCGAAGTGGTTGTCTGTAGGAGTTCATGTATTTTATCTTCATTCGTTGTGAACTGAGTTTTATATGATAACTAGCTGTGCCCCGCAATTTTATCCGCGTTAAACTCTATAAATTATAGCCTAGGTGTTAATCCAGGGTGTCAGCTAACTCCATACCAAATTTTATAGAAATCGGTTCAGCCGTTTAAACGTGAAGAAGTAACAAACATACACACTCACACAGTCACACACTCACAAACTTTGATAGGATAGGTTTTCAAAAATAAGTCCATTACTTGTAGTTAAATTCAGTTCTCACGAAGAGAAGTCGAAGTCAGTGCAACTTTTAAAAACCAGTAGGTAATTTTGAATGAGGTAGGTACTAAAGTTTCATATATATCGCTAAAGAAATCCAACATTGTAAACATAATTTATTATTTTTAAGCCGATTCTTACGAGTATTAAATGTGCCTTATGAACTTTTGTTCGAGTATTTTTGAGTGTTGAGTAGGTTTAATTCTAGAACATGTATCATAAACACTGTATATACAGATCAGCTGACTTTATGATAAAATCACTTGTAGAATAGAAGTTTCAAGTTGTCAAATTTCCCTAATTGAAAGTGAACCTTATGCTTTTGGGATAAAGTTGAAAATCTATAAAAGAAATTTGACAGATTGGGGTAGCTTGATGTGCTGGCTTCTGTACAAAGCCTATGGGCATGTTTGTCCATAGAAACACATATTCGTAGTTTGCAAAATGTTCCGTGTATGATTCTATTAATGTACCTAATACGTTATGTAAGTAATTCTGTTTTTATACATAAACCTTATTTGTGTGTATTAAATGCCTCATTGGTTTATCGGTAGCTTGTAATCGCAGATAATAAAGTCCTAGGTAGTGTTATTGTTTTAATTCGGGCAAAACCTGCGGGTTAACAACAGTATGTGATACAGGCTGTTAGTCCGTAGAACATTGGCTGCGTTATACGCTCATACATCGGAGACCACGTAAAGCTGACGGCCATGCGCCTGATCTCTTCCCGATCGTGTTGAATATCCGTCCCAACGCATCATGATAGAGAGTGCACCTGTGTTTGCGGAAATACTCATGCATATTTTTTTGTCCTGGCTTGTCTCCATTGAGATTGGCCGCCACAGCCGAAATTCGGCCAGGAGCAATGTAATATTACGGAATATAGAAGTGTGTTTAAAGCATAACCTATCTGAAGAAAATTTCTGAATCCGAGTTTAAATATTTAATTGAATCACGCAGCTGACTCGGTGAAAACAAAAACGTTATTTATTCATGAAATCTTTTCGCAAACGTAAGGCTCGATGGCGGAGCGTTTCTATGCTTTGCCAGTCGCCAAATACATGAAGACTGTTTGCCATTCCCATTGGGGACAAAAGCGGCACACCGACACACCCAGACGGGGACAAAACCAACATCCTTTACCACATCACGTATATTTATAATCCCCACATTCACTTCCTGCTTTTTGTACAATGTTATTCTAAGAAATTTAAAATTTGCAATACATTCAAACTGCCATGCTGCTACAATGGCTGCCTACCTGCGTTTAATCCCCCTTATTATACCACAATTATTTTATTTATCTTACTAACTAGAATAGCTTGTGTGTGTCTAATGTCTTGTTTATTTTGCGGGGAACTTTGAAGTTATGATTACTTTACCTACATAACTAATGAGGCAGACTGCGCCTGCCTATGTGGGTACATATTATTGTTATGTATCCGATATTACAGTATAATCACTCAGTTGGTCTAGCAGCAGCGTGTTCAACCGCAGATAAGAGGACCTGGGTTCAAATCCCGGGTCGGGCCAAAAAGTGATTTGGGATTTTTCCGTAAAAAGAAATTTCTCAGTATCAGCCCGAAGTCTGGAAGTAGGCGGTATTAAACCCCCGTGCCTCGGAGAGCACGTAAAGCCGTCGGTCCTGTACCTGAACTCTTTCCGGTCGTGTCGCTAGGCGTCCCATCGGATCATAAGAGTGATGGAATAGAAAGTGCCCCTGTGTTTGCGCACACACTTGTGCACTATAATATGTCCTGTGCAATTGGCTAGTCTCCATTAAGACTGGCCGCCGTGGCCGAAATTCGGTCGGGAGGACACTCATAATCACTCAAGGTAAAAACAAAACATTAACAGATATTAACCGTTTCATATTAATTTTAATTCATAAAAGGAATAAAATCTCAAATTAACCGTATAGTTTTTATACCTGTCAAACATTTTTTTTTTTAAATCAAAAATAGTTTATTATCACAAACAACGATTACATAAATAAATGATGTATGGGGTCTCATTTTAGGCAGACAATGCCTGTATTACGAGACCCTTTTTACCAACCACCCACTTATTTAATAATCTCTATATCAAAATAGCAAAATAGAATAGTATGTCGTTTACAGATTGGATTGTGTGTACCTCATTGGCTGGTGCTACCGTGTTCTCCGAGGTCCTGAATTCAAAACATGGTGCAGGTCATAAAGTATTAGTATTTTTCTGGTAAGATTTATATTCAATACTAGCTTTGCCCCGCGGTTTCACCCGCGTTATACTTTATAAATTATAGCCTATGTGTTATTCGGATATATAAGCTATATTTATACAAAGTTCTATCAAAATTCATTCAGTCATATTGGCATAAAAGATGAAAGAGTAATTAAGTAATAGTAAGTAATTAGTAGGATGTGTACCTCTAGCGGCTTTGGCAGTGCACGCCGCCGGAATAGCTCGCAGATGGTAGATTCTTTCCTACTTACTTGACGCTTATCGTCATATTTAGGACAATTCACACAATATCTTTATAAATTGTAGCATATGTGTTATTCTGATATATAAGCTTAAGTTTAAGTTTCATTAAAATCCATTCAGTAGTTTTTACGTGAAAGAGTAACAAAAATCCATCCATCTATACTTACAAACTTTCGCGTTTATAATATTAAGAGGATTATTGGAGTATATATCATAGCTGGATATGACGGTGGTACAAAAGAACCACCCACCTAGTTTGTAGCCTTATTTACTAGACGGGTTAAACCCCCACTAGCTTACAGAAGCTAGTGGGGGTTCAACCCGTACTTTGTAGCTTATACCTACAGGCGAGACTAGTGTCCTACGATAACTATACTCTTAAGTAAAATTCAAAAGCTCATAGTCTGTATTCGAATTTTAAACGCGCCATAGCGCAAAACGTTAGTTCAGATAGTAATCCAGTAGACGCAGTGCTACAAAGGCAGAGTGCATATTTAACAAATACTTCACGCGTGGCCCGTGTCGGATAGTTCACAAATTTCACGTAAGTGAACTTCAGCGGGCCGCAACCGTCGTCGGTCCCTCCCAGCTCACCGGCGGTAAACAATGTACCGCTGGGAATTGTTACACATTCCTTTCCTTTCGTATAATAATAGCCTTTTTATACAAACCAGTGCAGTCAAAACGTTTTATTTAAACTAAAGTGACATTCATCCGCTCAGATTTCATTAAAATATTCACAGTATGAAGCTAATAAAGCAGATTATGACAAAGTGCTCTGTGACTCAAACTAGAATAATTTTATAAAGCCTTCCATTGCGTTCGTTTGTAGTTTAACAACGTGAAAAAACAGTTTGCACACAATTCGAGTTGCCGCTTGATAAGCTGTGTGTGTGTGTTTTTATTATTCCTACTTAGTATCCACATCCTTATTAATGTCTACTTTCTGACTGCCTCATTGGTACAGCGGTAGCTTGTTCAATCGCAGATAATTAGGTCTTCGGTTCAAATCCCGGGTCGGTACAAAAAATGATTTTAGGAAAATTTCTCAGTAGGTATCGGGCCGGCGGAGTCTGAGAGTTGGCGGTCAGAGAGCACGTAAAGCCGTCAGTCCTGAACTGGACTTCTTCCCGGTCGTGTCGGTAGTCGTTCCATCGGATCATGAGAGTGATGGAATAGAAAGTGCCCCTGTGTTTGCGCACACACTTGTGCACTATAATATATGACGCGCAGATGGCTATAAAGACGGGTCGCCATGTCTGAAATTAGATGAGGTGGACATTATTATTATATACTACATATATACTTAAAAGAAACTATACTATATACATAAAATAAATACAGTTTCCAAAATCAGCGCATTAAAGTTCAAGACAGGTTATATAGCCATCGACCTGCGACGCTTTATCTTTACGAAGTGTGGCCATCAAAGAGAACGAACACGAACTGAAGCTGCATACTGATGACATCCGAATGCTGCGATAGTTTGCGGGTGTCACGCTAAACGACAAAATACGCTACAAATACATCAGGGGTGCTATCAAGGTAAATGTGGTATGACGTCACATCTACCAAAAGAGCACATTATCAGAATATCATCACCATATCAGCTGAAAGACGTCCCCAGCTGGACAAAGACAATTGCCAGTGTTTCGCCAGTGCCAGTGATCGTCGGTCCATCTTGTAGGGGGCCTGCCCGCGCTGCGTCATCCGGCTCATGGTCGCCACTCGAGAACCCTTGAATAATAACTAAATGTCTCTTCATAACAATGATGGAAAAAGCCTAGCCGTACATAGTATAAACTGCTACAACTCACTACTTATTCTTAGCGAATCGATGGCAATCTAAATTGCCCATAACTTGGCTACGAGAATCGCATTATGAATAGCGTCCATCAGATCTTTAAGCGTGCAGTTGTTAGGCGTGACATGATAAGAGGTGTCCCATCGTTTGTGGGACTGTAGCACATTTGATTTCCAGGCTGCGATCATTAATGTATCTCCACCTAAAACAGTTTTCCCTGCGACGACCAACCTGGGTTTGAAGCCTATTCAACGACTAACAGGCTAACCAAGGCATTTTCCATCCACGCGTGGAACAAAAGGTGTAGGCAGTATAATATCGCCACCGTTGGAATCTAGCCTGTGAGAGTTGTCAGCTCAGCAGATGGCAACAACTCACTTAATTCATTATTGGATAACCGTTTCAAACTCTTCAAAAGATCATCTTCTTGGAGAACATGACCCACACTGTCTATCTACCTAACCTAGACTAAAAGGAAAGCCAGTAGGTTCGTATCTGGGTACCGACCTAGATACGAACCTACTGGCTCCTACGTAGCGCTGTGGTAAAGGGAGTCGCCTCGCCTACAATCATGCCCTCGTGTTTTGGGACTCGATTCCTGTACTGTACAACTAGTTATTATAAGTATTCTGAGTGTGGGGGTTTTTGTCCGTAATTTGCAAGTTTCTAAAGGTTCCCGCGATGCAGAGATTCGTTCTGTGCGGGCGTTGTCCTTTATAAACAACACAATCGAAAATAAAGAAGTTGACTTCACGTAACGGGAAAATGTGAGGAAGAGTTGTAGTTTACCTTTATAATATAATATATCATGGGACATTATTCACACACGGCCATCTGATCCCAAACTAAGCAGAGGTTGTACTATGGGAACCAGATAACTAATATACTACATATACTACTTTTCTTTTTATAAATACATATTTATATAGATAATCATAAGTGGACGTCTTTCGGCTGATATGATGATGATGATAGATCATTACTCGAACAAACAGGCATGTTAATGCACACAAATATCTGTCCTGCCTGGAAATCGAACCCACGGACTGCGGCGTGAAAGGCAAGCATTTAACAACAACGCCAACCGGCCCATTTTATTAAAAGAATATCAAAAATGATTTTGTATACGACCCCGCTTATGACTGACTTTTGTTAAAAAATCAAATCAAATTAACCGTCCAGTTTAAATTCCATTCCTTTTTGTATTTGAATTCTGTTGAATCTGCATAAAATCAATTTCGGAAGCTCTTGTTTAAGCAATAGGTCAATCAAATTAAGTAAGTAAGCATCTAAGAAGTAATTCGTATTCATCAGGAGTCAGCAAGTTTACGCTGCGGGCCGAGTAGGTACTACCTACTTACTACGAGTAGCTCTCCCGCAAATTGGCTCATAGCAGTCGTCGCACAACTTTTGAACTGTAAATGATACTTCTAGATGATAGTATAATTCAGGTGTTCAGGGTAAAAATTTACATTTCGATAGTCACGGATTAAACTCAGAGTGGCGTACAAATTGGCTTAGTTCAACGAAAAATTTAAATGTGCTCTAGCGATTGACTGGATAAAGCTAACTTAGTTATGTTGGAATGGAAAATACCAAAATTGTTTTAATGCTCTTTGCTTCGTTTTTACGTAGTTGGAAAGGGACAGAGACAGATAAAAATAGACAATTATCTCAATTCTAACTCTAACATTTGTGACATCGACATTGATATGTTTTCTAATGATCACAAAAACTGAAATAGGATTTATTAAGCTCAGATCATACAGCGTATGAGTGAAATTTTGGCGAAACTAATATCAAATTATGACCGAAGCATATTGTAGGTAAACGTAAACTAATGATATAAGTATTATTAGAAAAATAACGCGTACGAGATAGCTGCGCGGTGAATTCTGCTTCTTAAGGTTAACATTTACAAATAACGTTCCGTGATTGCTTTCTCACTTAAATGGTCAATTAATATATTATTTAGTTTCATTGTTTTTTTTTTTTAAAGACAATGTGTAATTTAATGCTATATTTTAATTATTTTTATTGAGTATGTGAGTTTTAGTCCATTGTATCGATACGTAATTAATTAAACAAAGTGTTCCGTTATTTCATTAGAACATAGGATTAGGTATTTTTAACTTATTAAAGCTAATGCTTAAAACGCGAAAGTCTCGGACGCGTAAACTTATTGCTATAGAGTAATTTGAATAATTATTAGACGGACTTTTACAAAATTCCAATATTACTGCTTATTTTGGGATCAGATGGCCGTGTTTGAATAATTTCCCAGGATATATTATTATATATTATTATGGAGCCACACGTGCTGTCAGTTTCCTCTTGTTTGTCTTTTATATTTCCTTCCCTAGTTTTCCCTATCGTTACAAATGACGCACTTTAGGCAACACTGCAACAAAATGAGTAAATAAATCTTTTACTATTAAAC
Source organism: Pseudoips prasinana (assembly GCA_951640165.1). Classification (NCBI taxonomy): domain Eukaryota; kingdom Metazoa; phylum Arthropoda; class Insecta; order Lepidoptera; family Nolidae; genus Pseudoips; species Pseudoips prasinana. The sequence goes on from OX621243.1 coordinate 23,402,661, forward strand.
AAGCAATGCTTATATAGGTTTGAAATTCGTTCTAGGAAGCGTCACTACATATAAATATAAATAAAAGTTTAAGGATAGAATCGCTGCGAAAAGCTTGGATTTATTAAGTTGCTATAAAAACTTAAGGCTATTTAGGTACTTTAAATTCAAAAAGCAAATGCTTCTTAGGAAAACAGACCTATTTAGAAATATAATTATCTATAGAGGTAGAAAATCAAGCGTCAAAATGGTAAATTTATCTAATTTGTGAGGCGCCAAAGATCTATTGATAGGACGGAATCTCTTATCTCTTTAATCTCACCATTTGTCTTACTGGTCCCGCTTGTCTTTAGCTCTAATGTTTCACTTTTGTTCTTCCATTTTTTTCTATTGTTATTAAGGATAGACGTTATCGGAGAAGTAGGAATATATTCTTTTATTTAACCATATTAATATGTACTGTAATGATCACAATAATCGGAAAAGCAGTTTTTCATCTTCATTTATCAAGCTCCGAACAAAAAGAAATTACAGTGAGACTGGCAAAATAATATAATTTGAAACCTTAATGATAACAGTGCGCTGAATCCTGGTTCTTAAGGTTGATATTTATAAATAACGTTCCGTACTTGATTTCGAACTTAAGGGGCTGATTTCCAAGCAGATAAAGTATTAGTAAAGTAGTTATTATAAAAATATATTTGATTTATTTTTATATTAAAATAAAAGAAATCATTTGAATGTAAAATTCCTATAACATATTTATAAAAAAAAGTGTTTTAAAATCAAAACAGAGTCCAACTCTTTATAACAACCGATTTGAACGAAAGGTTAGTTAGTTTGCATTTCTATCGGATGAGCGGTTTGGCATACTAACGTAGAGCGACAGTTGAACTACGTGCCTTCAAATCCGGATATGTCATGTATCCGTCGCCACAGGGTGCTAGAGGGTTATTTCCTAGATGGTCTGAATATCCGCTTGCCTCCATTGCCCGGTGAAGCAGTGTAAACCTCCAAACCTAAATGTAAATAAGATTACAATTTGAAATAAAATAATAAGACCCTACTTGGGTCTTATTATTTATAAAAAATCAAATAATAAGACCCTACTTGGATCTTATTATTTTATCTAAGTTAAGTAATGGAATCAGGCATTTGTAAGCATCCCTTGATAATGGTCCGTGTAGTACTGAAACACGTGTTGGGTATCGTACTGGCGCATGTAATTTGCCTGTTTATGTTATCCTACTTGCATGTGATAATTTTTGTGGCCGGAAGGGTGGTGCAAATGATTAAAGTCCATCGTGGCATGATTAAAGTGACAATTATTAGCGGAATTAACACTACATATTGATTTTGTATTTTGACTCAAATAATGGCTAGTATGCTGACGTAAGTGTACAAAATAATGTTTAAGACTTAGAACCGCCTTCGTGTATTCTTTATGACGATCAATTTGAACAACATTTGATAGGTAGGTACTCTATCGCAAGCATTTTTTATCAACGGAGAAATCATACATACAAAAACATATATACATGCAGTCAATGACAACTTCCTCCTTTTATTTCCTGGTAAGAATAACGTCAAGGTTTTTTATTATCTATAAGCAAATGTAAATTCCTCTCCAGATTAGGTTTTCGGATTGACTATACTTTTCTTACGCCCGCATTTAGATATAAAATTAGATTAGAGAAGGATTTTAAATGCAAACATCTAAATAGCGGAGCTCATCATGTTTAAATTAGAATTGGTCACTTTCATTTCCTTGATTGCCTTGCCATATTTGTTAATTAGCTGACTAATCTATCAAATTTGCGGACCATAAATATCTATCTACATAAATTATAAATCGAAAACGGTTCCAAACTGAGCTTTATTGCTAAACACATAATACGTAATCAATATATAATACCTGTATAAGTGCTCATTGAGATTAACATCTACGTAAAATCGCCTCACTACCTTAAAATGCAAAATAAAAATATTTTGTAAATACCTACAAAATATTATTATTTTGCATTTAAATTAAAGTTCCAAATTTAAATCTTGTATTCCCCGGAATTGTTCTATTTATTTGAGCGTCCAAGCCCTCCGGCGGGGCTTTTGGAAAAAGTGTCCGGGGAATCCCTTTTTTGTCATGATAAATCAAACGTTAAATAATTAATTAAGATTTGTAACATATATAAAACTCCTTTATATATTAAACATGTATTAAACTGCATAGTACTAGTAACTAGGTACAGTGACGTTTCCCTTCAACAAAAGTCGAGGATATCCTGAAAAAACGAGTTCACCCAAGTGGCCGTAATTTTTTTTTTAATTCCATTTTACGGCTCTGGCTTCTTTGGCCTTATGAGCCTCAAGTAAATATATTATTATATCATTTATTTCCGTCCTTGTCAAGTAAAGTCCGTCACAGTCAAGTCATACATAGTCCTTGTGCAACCCCAGTTAAGCAGTGGAGACTTTACTAGAGGCTTTTATGGAGTTTTGGTTACAACACGGAAAATCACAATTCAGGGCAATATCGCACTTTCCTCCACTTGTGTACGTTGTCGAGGATGTTATGTCTAAAAACCCACCATATTTTTACACATAAAAACTCCAATTTACTATAATAAATAATTTTTGAAAATAAAACATAGCCTCGATGGGTCTTTTTCCGCGTTGGCGCCAAAACTCCTCTCAATAAGTGGCTGTAATTGTCAAAGATGTTGCCCATCGTCTGCAATTTATGACATGGCAACCCTAATCACGGTAGAAATAAAATTAATCTAGAATAAACATAGATAAGTATTTCCGTCACCATACCGGCACCGACACGTTAGTTCTTGTACAATTTTACATCGTATTTACTATATTATGACTCAGTGACATCGTCACAAAAGCTCGTTTGCATAACGATAAACCACGACGACAAAGGAACAAGGTTGAATCGACAGGTTAATACATGTTTCTCTTTTATAGGTGTGTATGTGTGAGTGTGACTCATAGATAGTTATGTATTGTATGGAGACAGGATACAGGATGTTGCACACCTCGAAAAGCTCAGATAGAGCACGTCGGTGTCTGAATTGTTCATCCATTCGTAAGTGTAGGAACTAGAAGCTAGAATCGCATCCTTGTCTAGGTACTAAATATTTAGTTACCTGGTACTAGATATGTATATTTGGTGCATTTAGATGGTGCAGTTATGACAGAACTATACTCCACACAATATAGGTGGGTGGATAGACAGCAGGCCAATTGACGGTATTCCACAAGATATTTTAACTTGGCAATGGCAACGATGTTGTTCAAAATATAGTCATTTTGAAGAACATCATTGCTCCTTATTAAGATTCAACTACTTTCTTTAAAATCACAAAGTTACCACATAAAAACCAATATAATCAAGAAAAAATAAATTTCCAAATAAAATATGTAGTGTACTTTGTGATTAGAAAAAAAATTGTTGTATTTGATTTGTCATAAATATGATATATTCCTCACTACTCATTATTTTGTTTTATTTTACCCTGTTAATAAAACTGGGTGCTGTCAACCTTTTAACAAGTATACCAAATTCACAGAGTATATGAGTGATGAAAGAATGAGTAATGAGTATGTAGGTGAAATCATAGCTATAAGAATAATATATAATATAGGTATATAGCTTTGCCCGTGACTGCGTCTGTGTAGAATAGTGTTTTTGTGTGTGGCACAGTCGTCTGCCCTCACGTGTCTACTCATTCGGGTAAGCGCACTTAGGCATATTTCCCCACCTAAACCGAATCGTATCACGCCGCGCTGTTATTTCACATCCTTGAGGAGGGAGGAAACTTTTACAAATGTTGACTGTCATATTTGTTTATATCGAATCAACGTCCTTCAAATATCCCTAGCTCTGAAATTGGCGATACTTCCATACCTACAACTTTTATACGCCCCTGTAAACCCCTTTTTAAATTAAAAAGTAACCTATGTCCTTTCTCAGGCTCTAGACTATCTGTGGACCAAATTTCATTTAAATCGGTTCAGTAGATTTGGCGTGAAAGCAAGACACATATACAGTGTTACTTTCACGTTTATATTATGTATGGATACGCTTCTATAAAAATAAAAAAAAAATAATAAAGGTTTTATTCACGTAGACTTTAAAAAAGCGCTTGTAAATAGTCAGAACATGTTTGTAGTAATAAAGTTGTATACATTATTATTTCTAGTAACACGGATATTTAGGTACACATTGTATGAAAACATTTATAAAATGTATTTTATTATAGCATTGATATTTAGCTAGCTCGTATCAAGTTATTGTCAAGAGATTATGTTAAATTATCTAGTTTAAGTCTAATATTTTTACTACATACCTATTGTCAATGGTTCTGTCTATATTAAGGTATTATTCCTTCTGACCGTATACCGCCTACCTAAATAATACTAAGAAATAAGTTGTCTACAAAATTTGTAACAAAAAATAAAACCACCCGATACACGTAAAAAATATAGTATTTACTGGTAGGTGCTCAATGATAATATAAAGGCAGAGCTCTTCAGCTGAAATATTGATATTGTTACCCTGATTTATTTATGATCCTGTTTATGTTACGGCACACGAATAATAAATCTATGTTTTCGGCTCTTTGGCTCGTTCTATCAATAAACGTAACAGCGAAAAACCAAATCTACTTTTATAATAATAACCCGTTATTTATGGAATACTAATAAAACGTAACCTGTTTAACCCTTCTGCTGCGGTCGTTCAGTAATGTGGCTGTAATAAGTGGGTTGATATAAGTACAAAATAATATCTTCGTGGCCCAATTTCGGCCACGGCAGCCAATTTCAATAGAAACAAGCCATCTGCGCTGGAACTATGATAGTGCACAAACACAGAAGCACAATCTATTCCAGGGGCTATTGAAATGGCGATCAAATAAATAAAGGTTAAAAATGACTTAATCAATCGTTAAATCGGCTTCAACGTTGACAATCGATTCCGGACCATTTATGACATCACATGTATTCATGGAAGCCGATTTAACAATTGATTAGGTAATTTTTAATCTTTATTTATTTGAACGCCATTTAAGAAATCGATGTTCGGCGACTTAGCCGGTAGAGCCCCTGGTTAGTGACCCGACCGGAAAGAGGCCAAGCACATGACCGACGGCTTTACGTGCTCTTCAAAGCATGGGGATTTAATTAGCGAACTCTTAGACTACGGACTCATACTGAGAGATTTACGTTCTAGAAAAATCCCTAAATACTTGTTTGGTCCGATCCGTGTTTTGAACCCAGGGGCTCTACCGGCTAAGTCGCCGAACATCGATTTCTTAAATGGCGTTCAAATAAACAAAGGTTAAAAATGACTTAATCAATCGTTAAATCGGCTTCAACGTTGACAATCGATTCCGGACCATTTATGACATCACATGTATTCATGGAAGCCGATTTAACAATTGATTAGGTAATTTTTAATCTTTATTTATTTGAACGCCATTTAAGAAATCGATGTTCGGCGACTTAGCCGGTAGAGCCCCTGGTTAGTGACCCGACCGGAAAGAGGCCAAGCACATGACCGACGGCTTTACGTGCTCTTCAAAGCATGGGGATTTAATTAGCGAACTCTTAGACTACGGACTCATACTGAGAGATTTACGTTCTAGAAAAATCCCTAAATACTTGTTTGGTCCGATCCGTGTTTTGAACCCAGGGGCTCTACCGGCTAAGTCGCCGAACATCGATTTCTTAAATGGCGTTCAAATAAACAAAGGTTAAAAATGACTTAATCAATCGTTAAATCGGCTTCAACGTTGACAATCGATTCCGGACCATTTATGACATCACATGTATTCATGGAAGCCGATTTAACAATTGATTAGGTAATTTTTAATCTTTATTTATTTGAACGCCATTTAAGAAATCGATGTTCGGCGACTTAGCCGGTAGAGCCCCTGGTTAGTGACCCGACCGGAAAGAGGCCAAGCACAGGACCGACGGCTTTACGTGCTCTTCAAAGCACGGGGATGTAATTAGCGAACTCTCAGACTACGGACTCATACTGAGAGATTTACGTTCTAGAAAAATCCCTAAATACTTGTTTGGTCCGATCCGTGTTTTGAACCCAGGGGCTCTACCGGCTAATTCGCCGAACATAGATTTCTTAAATGGCGTTCAAATAAATAAAGGTTAAAAATTAATTAAGCAATCTTTAAACCTGCTTCAACGTTGACAATCGATTCCGGACCATTTATGACGTCACATGTGCTCATGGAAGCCGATTTAACGATTAATTAAGTAATTTTTTACCTTTATTTATTTGAACGCTATTTAAGAAATCGATGTTCGGTGACTTAGCCGGTAGAGCCCCAGTAGCACATTACCTGCGGTCGTACTCGCTACCGACTAGACTAACAAGGCAGTCAAATAATACCTACAGAACTATCATAGGATGGGACATTTGATAAACCAAACAAAGTAATCATTTTATCCTGTTATCAAATAGATTATTTTTAAAGACAAAGCCCGCAGTAGGGAATCTAGTCGCTGTATCGCGGGGTACTTTAGAAACGTATATCAGACGGACACAAATTACATCCAGACTCAGAACAACTATTTATGGGTCACACATATAGTTGCCGGCGGGGGACTCGAACCCGCGATTTAATCTCAATAACTTAAACGTTAGAAAACCGGCGACTCCAACTATAATTACATCATTTTGGAGGAGAGCTGATACTCTTACACTGCTGAACCGATATTTACCAAACATAGCTAAGAACCACCGCAAGGAAATTGGCTTTTAAATCAAAAATACCGCATCGAAATGGGTTCATTCATTTGAGAGTTACAATGCCACAGACATATACAAGACACACACACAGATATCGACGTCAATCTTACACGTGTCTCAACGTTTATGTCATATTTTAAATAAACTAAGTACTAGGTATGTAAAAGAACATTCCCACATAATGTAATTAAACTTCCATACGACACTTTTCAACTTCATCCAGTCTTAAATAAATTTTACTTCTTTCAATTTATTTCTAAAAGACTCCCGAACCGGACAATTACTATACACAAACAGTAAATTAAAATTAAAAGCAACGGAACCGCTGTCAGGTACGTAACTTGTCGAATGAATATGCTAAATAAATAAACTACTTGTGTGAGCCCGGACCGTGAGATCATTCCATTGATAAATACTGGCCGCAGAGTCCGAGTTAAAAGGGAAATTGTGTTGGAATGTCTGTTGCGGTTAGGGTTGCTAGCTCTACCCGCCCACTATTCCCCGTTCCCCGTCCGAATTGGGATGGCATGCTTTTACCCAATGTAGGTATTAAAAACGAGCGCCAAGGGTTTCTTTTATTGCTGTAGGTAATTATTATCCTAAATGGGACCGTAGTTATCAGGCTTATTGTAGCGGCGGTCCTTCGAATTCAAGCCACGTGTGACTATCGAGCAATGTTTCGCAGTTTGAGGGGCAAAGGCAACGTGCCTCGGGATAAAATGGTGAACCTAAGCATTGTTATCAAGGGGGAAATGTTATATTGTGACCATACGTCGCCTCCCAAAGCTACCTCCTTACAAAGTCACACACAAAGTGTACCAACGAGTACACCTATGTTTGCGTGGACTGATTGTGACAACAAACATTGTTATGTTACATAAAAAAGCGTTTGCTACTTTAGCAGTTATATACAACGTGAAACACATATAGTGTAAGATATTTAAGGACATGAGAAGCATTTGTACTTTACAAAAGATGAAATCAGGGGAGCTACTGCCTAAGTCGCCGATCATCGTCATCGCGATCAGCGTTCAAATAGATGAAGGTTAAAAATTGAAAATAAATATGTAATTACTGTTAATTCCGCTAATTGTCAGTTTAATTAAGTCGGAATGCAATATGCAGCGCCCTCCCGCCCGAATGTCGCATACAAGAACTACGACGAGTTAGCATCCCTCCTGTATGGACATGGAGGACTGAAACATGTGTTGGGTATCGTACCGGCGCACGTAATTAGAATTTTTATAATGGCCTTCTTGCATGGGCATATTTTGCGGGCGTTAGGGCGGTACATATTGCATCCCGGTTTGATCAAAATGACAATTAGCGGAATTAACATTACATAGGTGTTTATTTTGAATGTTATGTATATCCTAAAGTAACGCCTGATTCCAATACTTAGGTTAAACATTACTAAATCATTTGTTCAATCTAGTCGAAATCTGATAACATGTTACGTCCCTATGTATATTAAATTTTATTTTAGGAGAGACAACCCTGTATCGGTGTGAGTGTGACCTCCCATCCCACTCGAGTGTCATCGGCACAGTGCCTCTATAATAATGCCACCTCCAATAGCCCAATAGGTGACAATAAAGATTGAGGGCTTGTTACTCTACAATCTCTTAAGAACAGGTTTCTTATAATAGACGTCTGTTGTGTGTGGCATTGTTTTATTGTTACTTAGTAGGTGATGTAGGTATTTACATACAGACATTACGGAACTATAAATATTTAAATGTCTTCTTTTGTCGTTCTTTTTCTATCGTGCGTGTTTAAAAGTAGGTACTCGCCTTTCAATTGTTTTGTTACAGTGATCTATTCTGAAGACTAATGGACTTACCTAATTCAATTTATACAGAACTACTTTGAATTAGTAAAAGGCATTTATTTCATAAAATATATACAGTTGGCAAGAGTTAAAACTTATTATAACGTGGCTTAAGATAGAACTAAGTATCTAGCACTGGAATCCACGCCCACTTCACAATATACAAAGCATGTTTTAAAGAACTATTATCCCTAAGAGCCGATTTCACCGATAAAATTAAACGCCATCAATGGACGCTAAACTCAGTTACAGGAAGCGGAACCGAGTTTAGCGTCAATTGATCGCGTTTAATGTTAACGGTGAAATCGGCTCTAAGTTACACAGATATTGGACCTATACCGGGATCTAATTGCTACTCGGCCGCAACTATTTTTACGACTGAGCTAGTCAGAGCTAGTTCTTAGTCAAAATAATTTTGATTCTCTAGACAAACTGCAGCTGGTCGATAATATGAATGAAAAGAGGAAAAAACGTGTACATTACAAAATCATATTCAGCACGTGATTCTCTTTCATGCGTAGGCGGTTTATCTCTAACCAACTCATTTAAGGGCATTGGATAAACTGAGGTATGTGCAAAACAGTTTTCTTTTTGTTACATAATTGGCAATATTAGGTAATACAAATGAATATATAAAATGTAAACAAAAGAAAAGCTGTGTAATAGATTAACACGACATTTGATGATTTTAATTTGCTTAATAGTTGGTTGTTTTTATAACAAAAATTGTAGCCCAATCCTTTGCTTTTTTTATCTAAACTTATCAAAAGTCATGGAATCCCAAATGCATTTATCCACTTTTCCTTTTTTTTGCACTGTTAATAAATGTAGGTATCCAATTTTACAAATGTATTGTGTACACTTCCAGCCTATCCAATTATTACCTTAATACGCTACATGTTGCACCTCTCACGTCGCTTACTTCGAATAAAACAATCCATTAACACACAAAAACTTTAAGAAAGCATTATTACTAAACTCGCTGTGGAGCCGCATTAGAAATAAAAATCATGCATCCGGCATGCCTTGTCGTCTCTAAGTAACGGAAATAACTTATCAGATACGCTGCCGTAACATGACTTGGTTGCATTTATATTCACCGCCGCCTGGTGCAATAAAAAATACTTATGTACAGCTGACTCGGCCATACCAAAGACGTTATACAAGCTATGAGGCTTTCTGTCGTCCGTGCAACATACAATGACGACAAACCAGGATTATTCTTTATGTTAGGAACAGGTAATATTGGTAGTGATGTAATACGACACATTTTGAAAACTATCGATAGTGTCGTATATATAGCGGAGATCTATACTTCAGAAAATTTTGTTTAGAGTATGGTGGTAGTTCGCGCTTTCCATAGAATTGTATAACCAAAATAAAACAAATTAACAGTAGGTGTTCAACCTTACAGTATATTGGACCAACACGGTTAATCACAGAAACATTTCTTAACGCGAAGTAAAATAATTACCTTTTGATATGTTTTGTATTAAGAATGTATGGCATTGAGACACCACTAACGAATTCGTAATTCCTACTAATCATACTTATATATTATAAACTTATTACTCTTTCACGCAAAAACTACGGAATGGATTTTGATGAAACTTTTTAGTAACTTATATATCCGAATACCACATTGACTATAACTTAAAAATGTTAACGCGGGCAATAATCAATTTATAAGTTGCCATTCATACACCCTTAGTAAGGATTAAGTAGCAGTTGCATAAAAAAGATTATATTAATATCATCGTATATAGGCTGTATACTCAATAACTGTATGGTTTCTCTCTGTACGGCTCTCTATAATGATCCCCTACGAGTTATTTAATTATGATATTTTGTTGTACATTACTTGTACCCATTCATTCAAAATTTCACTATCCTAATGGTTTGCTGGATTCATTAATTAATTAAGCTCGCCGTAGTACATGCATTTTTCTTTTTTCAACATGTAACCTAAATGTCTGTTGAAAATAAAGCATAACATAAAAAAAACACTTTTCTTAATACATAACTGGACGATCTTATTCAAATGTAAACTACACGTCCACGCCAAAGAAATCCAATGTGATATGGATATCCCATTCAAGTACATACTTGGAATGTTTGTGACATAAGGACGAGTTCAAAACAAAAGGCGTTCACTTAACTGAAACATTCACAAATCGGAGTCGTGCAAAAACTGAAGACTCACATACCCGTACAATATATCCACAGCCTTAGAAAATACCTAAAGAATTCAATTAATTTGCATTATACACCCTTAGTTGATTTTGGATAACACCTGAATAATTTCTCGTAAGTACATTCACCAATTGAAATAAAAAGCCATGTGATTTGAAATAGTTCGCTTTTAACGACGAGGGGACCACTGTTATTTCTTTGTTATATCTCGAAGTCTTTAAACGCTTTGCAAAATTATAAAGGTCCGTATTTATAGTTATTAGTATAATACAGTGTTATTTGTAAAACTCTAACAACCTCGCAGGATAAGATTAAAATAAACAGCATTTGTTCTACGACTTTACTGAAAACAGTAAAAAAAATTGAACTATCCATACATATTATTACAGAATAACTGATCGAGTTACTCGTACTCTAACGTAAACTCTTGCTTATATTCCTAACTAATATATATAAAAAAAGGTCAACACAGTTGCTATACAACAGAGATTTTTTTTAAAGACTACGCCCGCTCTTGGTATTCTAATCCCTGTGTCGCGGGGTACTTTACAAACATATAATAGACGGACACAAATTATATCCAGACTCAGAACAACTATTTATGGGTCACACAAATAGTTGTCCGGCGTGGGATTCGAACCCGAAACACGAAGCGGCGAGGCGACTGTCTTAGCCGCTACGCCACACGTACAACTCTGGTAGCAATATTTACGTGACATTTCTAGAAACCTATTACAAATGATTCATTAGAAACAATCACCACACCAAAATTCGCTGTTAAATCCAAAGTTAACATAGCCCAATGAATTCTGTAGTTCGTAACAAATATTTCGGTAACGTGCTCAGTGTGAATCGCAGCTTGATTTCATGATATTCTACTTGGCTAAGAACAAAAAATGTAATTCATAATTGTTCATTCATGTAATTAATAATCAAAACAAAAATTTAGGCTTAAAAGACTTTATCAACATAGCCTTTTCACCTTTTATTAATTATATTACGTTCATACATACATATTAAATCGGCTGACTGTACACATCATATCAGCGTACTAAGGAACTAAACAACCAAGATTCCAAGTAATCGACAAACATCGTTGAAATCCCTAGCGAGGCGGCAATATCGCAGCGATGCTATGTGATTGGCGCGCCGCGTGGGCGGCTGCATAATGAACCGCCGGCAGGAGTGGGTGGCAGGTGGGGTGAACCGAGAGCTGTGCCCGCGTCGCATCTCGTCCCGTTTCACGCTAGATTGGAATCCGCACGAGCCAGCGCCTTCTGCCGTCAAATCCGTCAACATCTCTATTCCGGTTATCAGAACATTCTGAACCTCAGCTTGTTTTGTTAATACGTACGTACAAACGATATTTACTCGCAATTAATTAACTAATCGTGTTAGTCAGACTTTCTTCTCAGCTATGGCCTTTAACTGAGCAGAGACTCAAAACAATATTTGAGGCAATCCATCGTCTTAGTCGATCATGTATTAACCACGTTGAAGAGTTGCGAGTCATTACGGCCTGTACATGTATAGGCAAGTTTTATGTATAAGCTTTTATTTTAGCCAGTAAAACGTTATCGGCCATGACACTACTGGCGATTAATACTTTTTTTTTATATATATAATAAGGGTGGCAAACGAGCAAGTGGGTCAACTAATGGGAAGTGACCACCGCCGGCCATGGACACTCGCAAAACCAGAGGAGCCGCAAGTGCGTTGCTGGTCTTTAAGGAAGTCACCACCCTGCGCTGGGGTTTGAGCCCCAAATTGGTTGTTCTCTTGCGCGGGTTACTTAGTTTGTAGTCTTATTAGTTAGAAAGCTTGATGCCCCACTTGATTGATCAGTGAAGTTAAGGTAGAAAAACGTTTACAGTTGCTGTGTGACTGAGAGCAAAGAATATCAATACTCCATCTCTTCCCATGGGAGGCGTATCGCCCCGAAGGAATATAATTATCCCAGAGAACAGGCAGCAGCGTTTCTCTGTGTACTTTGACCGTTAAACTGCGATAACCAACCCGCCTGCCAAGCGTGGCAATTATCCCTCCAAATGTACATGCCCCATTGTGGAAATCTATTGGGGAGGCCTTTGTCCAGCCGTGGATGTCATTCGGCTGACATCATTACAGTTAGCCTAGGAGGTTTTTACTACTTCACCGGACAATTTCTATCTATAGTTTTCGACCAATTCCGAGGATCCTGTTAATCGCAGTGATAGATCGGTGTGTTTTTCTGTAATTTCATTGGCCGAACGCTGTAGAAAAATTTGCTGCTCTTATAATTATCCTCGTTAGCCGCTATTATTATCCCCCGCTCTTATGTAAGATACTGCTCGATATGACTTTGTCTTCAAGCTCCGGGAGGGTCCCAGAGACCTGTAATACAGGTTGTTTGAAAACCTACAACAGGCTCTGGTCTCTCACAATGTTATGTCACATAGTATATATATCAAGTGTGATACTAACTATTGTGAAGAGAAAATAAAATTAATTTTGATTGATTTATTATTAACCTCGTTATTGCGCAATACCTATATTTTAGAAAGGTAAATGTAAAAAGAAACATATCGACATCTAAGCCAGTTCCACCAACTGTTTTATTTATATTATTTTAATGTAATTGTAAACTTCATTACCTAGCTTAACTTATTATCCTGACATTGGTTCTCAAGAGAGCTTAAATTTTAAAATAATAACTCTTTGAGCAATGAGAGTTTGGAACCAATTGTAATATCGATAAGAGAGATAGATGAGATGTAATTATATATCGATGATACGTGCGTAGAGATTCAAAAATAAACATGAAAAATCTCTCACATTAGGTGCAGACGAGAAACCATTATTATGCACTATATTATTGTTACCATTTTTAACTGCGTGTTGCCTTGCAAAACTTACGTGTAGTGAAAGTCTTCAAACTGAGGGCGTGAAATGTATATTTATGTGCAGACAAACTCAGAAAAAGGATTTCTTAAGGCACGCGTATTTCTAAAAATTACTGGAGCTTTTGGGGCAGACTACCTCCTTATTTAGTCCGGTGAAGCAGTGAAAGCCTCCTGGACTAACTGTATATGTCATGTAAAAATTAAATCGCCACGTTAGTCTAGTGGTAGACTATTCATCCGCCGATAATAAGGTAGGTTCAAATTTTGGGTTGGGACAAAAAGTGTTATAGAGATTTTTCTGGCAAGCAAAACACCCAGTGGCCCAGACTCACGAAGTTAACCTTTCGGTACTGCGCCTGATCTCTCCCCGCTAATATCAGATACCCTTCTCATCGTATTCTTAGACTGCACTTTAATAGGTACTATGTAGTTGGCTAGTCTCCGTTAAGACTGGCTGCCGAAGCCGACCTATAGCCAGGAGCGCCGTATTATTTTGGCGTACCAAATACAAGAAATGTTTACGATTGTAAAAACTTTAAAGAGAAAATCTCTGAAAGGCAGTAACACGAATGAGCGGTCAAAGCGTCCCGGATTGAGCTACTTTTCCCCTCGATTGCGGCGCCCACTTCCGGTAGCCTTCCGGTAAAATTCCACACTCAGGACGATTTTTCTTCGGCTTACTTCTCTTTTTAATTTGCAGACTGATTGCAAGAGCAGAGTTTTTGTCTTTATTTGCTTGTTACACATTTCTTTTCAGTTTAAAAATGTGTCACACAAAACAATGTACATTTTTTTCCTGTAGGGTAGAAAAATTGGCGAGAGAATTTTTATATAACAGCGTTTCGCATAATTATGACCGATGTTTTTTCCATAATAATTTTAGTATCAATAAATTATTATTCCATAACTAAAGACTATCTATAACTAATTATATATGTTTGTATGTTATGTTTCCAGAGTCCGTTTAATGAAAGTCATTGCAGAAAAACAGAAAGTACAAAAATATGAATTAATTGGTAATTTCTTTCTTCACAAAGCAGCAGTTTCTTAAGCAGTGGCCCTAATTCTGACCATCATCAGACTAATATAAATATGAATGAATTTCTTGAAAGAAAAGTATGTGGCAGAAATACGTGGAATTTATAGATTTTCAATTTAGTTTTGTCGCATCTTACTCGTAATTTACTTACTATTTTCTACATGTAATAACAATAATATTTATATTCAGAAGTGGGACAGTAACGTGTTTCTCTTGTACGTGCTACAGAAGAATTCATCTGTATTATTGGTGATTGTATTGAAGTTGATAGCACATCGACATGGTACTGAGACATAAATTAAGTTTTTGGCCAGCGAAAGAGATATAAAAAACTTTAGTCAGTCGTCACATTTCTTCCCTTCTTCCATTTCTTCGAGACTCATAACGCCATGGTATCCAAGGGACGAGTTGCAGCTCTACCCAAGTGAAGCACACAACCAAATTTTATTCCCAATTTATCTAGCTTATTACAATTGTACTGAATAAATTATGCACATCTAATGTCAGTCGCAATTAGTCGTTAGCAGTCAGATTTTCAACTGGCTTGTAACAAGTAATACAGTTGTTTATGATAGGATTCCATACCTGTGAAATTAGTGCAAACTTATCAATCTGCAATCTTGAAGATCTTTCAGATCGTAAAGCGAAGCGCAAATATTTCATTATCGCTTTGCATCGATCATTTGGGTTTTTATTGTTTTAGTAAAGATAGATATGCCCCAAGTGTTGCTCCAAATCATTTATAGAAATATTTTAGCAACATACGCATCTGTGGCACATAATTTTTCGAGTTCTTCAAATGTGATTGACCAATTTAAATGATGGAGTAGTCGCTGTACTTCAGTCAGTCTGTCAGTCTACGTATCTCAGATGTACCTTCTTGCATAAGCAATTGGTCCTGGCTGTTCAGTCATAGTATTGTGCTCTACTTTTCAAGATTCTGTACCAGAAATGCTTTTCCTTAATACTCTGCTCCGTAACACCATACCGTTTTCATCAATATTACGCACAGCTTGCATATCGCGAGATTTTTAATAAGTTACTATTGATAGTAGGTTAATTAATTTAATATTACGCTCGTTTTGTCGAGATCACACGCCAAAATTAATAATAATAGTAATTGTTACATAAGTAGGTATGCAATATGATTTTGAGCAAGGACAGGGAGAACATATTGCCGAAGGTATATGAAACGAAACTATTGGCTTAAATAGGTGGGATTGGCTATCATGATAAAATTTTGTCTTGTTTGCCTTTTAACTAGTTTGACACAAAGATGACGAAAACTATAGTCGAAATTCCCTTTCCTTCCCAAACGGTCTTATTAAGTTCTGTAATAGAACATAATAATACAATTGTATTT
This sequence comes from Pseudoips prasinana, assembly GCA_951640165.1. Lineage (NCBI taxonomy): Eukaryota > Metazoa > Arthropoda > Insecta > Lepidoptera > Nolidae > Pseudoips > Pseudoips prasinana. The sequence continues at coordinate 23,418,729 of OX621243.1, forward strand.
AAATGAATTTAGCCGTATAATGTACAGAATTACCACCTGGCCTCTGCGAGAAGTCTCAAAGGCTAAATTAATTTCTAATTGGCTTTCAACTTCTAGTATTATAAGCACGGTGCTTACAAAATGAATTGCCATGACCTTAGTTTTGTTTTATTCAACTTAATAAACGTTTTAATAATTTCAACGTAATACAGAGTTGGCAACATAATACACGCGTGCGGTACTATAATCCGTATTACAATTTGTGGTAACCTACATACCTCCGTACCTGCTATATAGCTCTTTTAATTTGGTGGTCGAAAGGGGTGTGCCAACATCGCAGCTCTGGGAATCTACCCTACACATTAGGTATTCTGTGAATCTCCCACGGTGAGACGGCTACGAATTTACTATACTACAGTCGTAGATATTTATATTGTTAATGTGACTCGACCGTCTCACTGACCTTGTGGTAGCATGTTCAATTGTAAATAGTAGTATCTAGGGTTCGATTCCTGTGTCGCACAAAAGACGTACTATAGGAATCTTTGTGACAAGAAAGATAGGATCGATCACAGGTAATCAGTTCTTCACAAGTCGTCTAGGAGACTTTTATTGCTGCACCCGACAATAGAGGCAAGACCAAATAACACAAAAACAAAATAATCCACGCCAGTAGCGTGCCCTTTGGGGTTGGAGCCTGGGCTCAGGGTAATTACTGGCGTGGTGACTTGAACTGTCAATCTACGTATTTTCGTAGAGTGACAGTTCAAGGCTAAAATCGCGTTCTAGGCTAAAATCGCACTAAAAGGCGGCCTCCGACTGCACCTAGGGCCAGTCAAGTGACTTTTTTTCGTTTACAGATTACCTGGGAATCTGTCACTGCTTCACCGGGCAATAAAAGTAAGCGTAGGCGCAAGAGGTCTTGTAAATAAAATACAAACTAGGTACCCGCGTTTGGAAGGTACCCTCTTTGGGGTTCGAACCTTGACTCCGAGCGGTTATTGCCGGGAGATGCATGAGAGCGTCATATTTTTGAGAGACGTTAGTCAAGTGGCCATGTGAGTCATCTCGGCTAATAACAGTAGCCTCTTGTCCGGTGAAGCACTGAAAGCCTCCTAGGTTAACTGTAAACAATAAACCGTTACAAAACTCCTGACTTCAACTGAAATTACTTAATTTTGGAAAGAACTGATACTCTAACACTGCTGAACAGATATTAACCAAACATAGCTAAGACCACCGCAAGTAAAGTGGCTTTCATATGAAAAAAGCCACATATGGAATCGGTTCATCCTATTGAGAGATACGATGCCACAGACAGACACACACACACACAGACATCGACGTCAAACTTATAACACCCCTCTTTTTGCGTGAGGCTTGTAAAAAAGAATGACAGCAGCACGTGGTCATGCTAGGTTTTTGTAACGATAGCGCGTTATTTGAGTGTAAATCTCTACTACTCCTATTCGAAACGCGTCAATGTCTTTCTATCACAGTCGTGTTTTTTCTAACACAGTTGTGTGTTTTTTTATTGCGATTGAGAGTGTGAATGAACAGTGAGTTCATCTGTTTTTGCGCACCACACTCATGCACTCTAATACGTATCTTTTGTGTAGGTTATTCTCCGTTCAGATTGGGGGCCATAGTAATTCTTCCGGAAGCACTATTGTTAATAATATTATTAATGCGTTTTGTTCGATGGGGAGCGGACAATGGCACGTTGAACCTCGCTCATAAATGGCCAGTATTTTTGCTACGACGCGGTTTATATACAAAAGAAGTTGTAATAGAAAGCGCTCTTATACGAAATAGGTACGCCGCAGATTTTTTGCCAATCAATTTTCTGGTAATTCAATTTCAGCTGTGACCTTGAGATGTTAATACAGAGTTTGTAAGCAGTAACAAAAAGATAATATGCAACGTTGACAGTGTACCGGGGGAATTGCGATATCAGCGCCGCCGTTGCCCCATTTGTACCAAACAAGAACTGACTCTCATATTCTGTTTTAACCGAATTAAAAAAGCAAGACGTTTTCAATTCGACACTATAATTTATGATTAGACACTGTCTCAATATGAATAATGTTATTGTTTCGATGTTTTTGTTTTGTGTTAGAGAATATGGTTACAGAGATGGTAGGGACATTGTTCTGTAGGTTCCGACATCTACCCTTAGTGGGCATGCAAATATTAAGTAAAATTAAATTTAACACAAATAAATTACACAATACAATAATGATTTAATTAATGTTAGTACAACTACCTAAATATAATAAATAATAATACGTATTTAGACAACCGATATTGTGTTTGCCTACTAAATAATTACTTTAAGTGGAACAAATCCCGTGTTCATGCCCGCTTGAGGATATTTCGCGGACCGTCTCAACCCGCTGAGTTTGTTTCGCCGGGTCTTCTCAGTTGGGCCGCATTGGATCCGGTGGTAGCATTAAAGCACGACCATCGTCATAAACACCAGGTCCGCCATAATAATAATATTGAATTCGTACATTAATATAGACATAACCATTCAGACAATATGTAGTAAAATATAGCTAAAAGTATAAATTTCGATAATTAAAACTAAACATAATCTCTGGTAATAACTTAATTCCTGCTAACTAAATCATTACTAATATAAAATAAATTGTATAAATGTTTTCAAACAACCCGTGTACTTAAATATCTAATGTACAGACGCCAGCACATCCAGCTACCCCAATCTGTAAAATTTCTTTTATAGATTTTCAACTTTATCACAAAAGCATAAGGTTCACTTTCAATTGGGGAAATTTGACAGATTGATTGATTATGTGCTGGCGTCTGTACCTGGAAATAATTATGTATACTTAACTATATTATTACAAACATGTTCTGACTATTTACTAGGGATTTTTAGTGTCTACGCGAATAAAAATCTTTTTGATTTATTTTATTTTTTATGATATTAACTAGAAAAGTAATAAGCACGTGAAGCACATTTCTAAGATCGCTTATTGTCTGTGGCAACTATGGAACTTATACAAACTGAATCGTCAGTTCCAGACGCTGCTATCCCTCCGTTCTAAGAAGTATATTGTTGTCGGCCGTTCAATTATGTGCAGATATTTAGCATTAGTAACTACTTCGTTTCATCCTACAACATTATATTCTCAGAAATGAACACTGAAAATAACATTAATGTAAATATTAATGTCCTATTGTTTACACTTCGCAAGCGTAACGCGTGGCTCGACACGCATTTGGCTGGTTTGTAAGTTAGGTATATTGTTAAATTTGTTATTGTTAACTGAACTACTAACCTGCCCTTGCTATGCAAAGGTGGATTTGTATACCAAAATCCCATCCAAATTTATGAGTTTATTTTCATACAAACCTTGTACAGACGCCAGCACATCAAGCTACTCCAATCTGTCAAATTTGCCCAATTGAAAGTGAACCTTATTGTTTTGTAATAAAGTTGAAAATCTATAAAAGAAATTTGATAGATTTGGGTAGCTGGATGTGCTAGCGTCTGTACTAACAATGACGAACACAAGTCATAAAATGGAGCCGAGCGGACTTTCACACAAGCAGCAATTGATTTTTGTTTATTAGGATTTATTAAAGCAATTTAATGCAATTTCTTCACAAGTTAGCTTAGAAAACGTTTAATCTTGTAAATGTCATTATTAAGCGGCAGGAACTCGAACAACGGAGTGAAAACTTGGCAATCCAATCATCAAAAAGCAAGGGAAGGATCCCCTACCTCCTCGGCTCGTATGAAGAAATGAAATTATATTGTTGCAAGAATTTCGTACAGTAACTCCGTTCCTGTTATTCTAGTTTTATTCAAAGATCAACCACAGAAAAATAAATATACGATATACTATTATATGGGTTTCATGTAGATTACGTAGAAAGATTAAAAGAAAGTACGTGGTCGGCATATAGGGTGCCAGGAACCAAGTTACAGTGCACAATCGTTGCAAAATTGCAAAATTCATAGTAGTCATTACAATATTACTCACGTAAATGAAAAGGTTTTAACCAATTTTTCATGTAATTTGCAGACAAAGCTCGTCTACTCAAATATCGATACTACACATACTAGATAAGAATAAGAATATCTTTATTACAGTAAAGCTTCACAGAGTGTTAAAAATAACTTTGGTCCCAAACTAGGCAATGTGCCTGTATCTTGGGTACCGATCACACGGGTTTTACTTATTATAATACAGGTTTACATGGACAAGATTCATAATCAATTAAATAAAGAAGATTTACAACACAGTTCAATACTTATTATCATAGTAAGATATACTCTTATATATTAGAAAAAGACAGAGAGCGTGACTCTTATGATATGGGCATAACGCTTTACCCTTACGTGAGGATGTCTTCCAGTCCACTTCTACCGAAAGCCACGTTAAGGATCTTCGTTTAAATATTAATATGCATAATAATATTTAGAAGTAACTAAAATAAACAGTTACGTAATGGAATCAGGCGTTACTTTGCGGAAATTCATAATAATCAAAATACAAAATCAATATGCAGTGTTAATTCCGCTATTTGTCAGTTTAATCATGCTGGGATGCCATTTGCAAGCAAAAACCCGCCCGCAAAAATGTGCACATGCAAGAAGGACAATATGAGAAAGCCAATTACATGCGCCAGTACGATACCCAACACGTGTTTCAGTCCTCCACGGACCATTTTCAAGGGCTGCTAACTCGTCGAGTGCTCGAAGAGTTGTAGGTAGATAGACGATTTTGTCTTTTGAAAAAAGTTACATTACTTGACATACATTTTAGAGGGACCGATAATGTTTACGAGGGTCACTGGAAGCTGCTGGATGCTGGCATGGCAGTGCAGTACCAGCAATTAGTGAGGCTTTTGGAGGAGGTCTTGGTCCAGCCGTGGGTGTCTAGCGGCTGATATGTTGCTTCGGCATATATTTACATACATACCGCCGTGTTGTGCTGATGTTACTACATTACCACACCACGCTGGTACCAGAGTGTTGACTTGGTGTGGGTTATTTACAACCCACACCAAGTCAACACTCTGGTAAACAATTAATGTTCTTAAATTTGATTTTTTATAGCATTATTCGCAATGCAAAGCGTTTATTTAATCTCAAAAATGGGAAATCATAAATTTGATCGTCCGGCGGGTCTCGAATCTGCAAATTTAATAATTTGGAAGGTATTATCAATATGATATGATCTTTCACATGCAACTGTGAACATATCAGTCGGCCATGTTTCTAGTAAACAAAACTGATAGATAATACCTACATCCTCCGGAAGGGTGTTAGCAAGGGAATCCTAAATTTCCAATCTGCCAGCGTGTATCGTTCGTGAGCGCCTACCCTGGATTGGTAGATGGTGCAGGTTCGAGACCCGCCGGACGATCAAATTTATGATTTCCCTTTTTTGAAATTAATAATCTTATCATAGCTACCTGCGTTATGAATAGAAGCCTATTGGTTTAGGGTAGTCTGTTGGACTGTAGGTCATGGGTTCGATTCCCACCCAGGAAAAATCTTTGTGTGACGATTATTTGTTCTGTAAATGCAATGATGTTTACTAAGACTTCACTGTCTATCTGTCCGTCTGTCACCAGGCTGTATTTCATGAATCGTGATAGTTAGACAGTTGAAATTTCCACAGATGATGTATTTATGTTGACGCTATAACAACAAATACTAAAGAACAAAATAAAATAAATATTTAAAGGGGCTCCCATACAACAAACGTGAATTTTTTGCTCGTTTTTATAGATAATGGTACGGAACACTTCGTGCGGGAGTCCGACTCGCAATTTGTCGGCTTTTTATAGATAATTTGTATTTATTTAAAAATATATAATTATGTTTGTCAGTTATAGTTATAGTTTGTCAGCCAAGATATTTATTTATTTATATTTTAGGGCGTATTTTATGAACTCTACCCTACTATAAATATATATTAATAACTAGTGTAAATAAAATTTCCAATAAATGCTTTATATTAGTCTTTAACCATGGCTCACTCATTGTTCGATCATGAGATCACGCGGAGCTCAATAGATGGCGTTGTACCGATTCTCAATTGTTTCCTAGATGGCGCTATAGAGATTTTCCTCCCATATTTATACACGTCCTTACACTCACATTTAATAATAATATTAGGTCTTTACCTATGAAATTGCCGTTCTGCAGTACTGGCCATTTCAAATCAAAATAATTTTTGTTTGGCTAAGAATTCTAATTTCAAATTAATTTTATTTTAAAAACATGGATTCTTTTTTCCAAAAGTAGTCATTTCTTTATTGATTAGTGTTACATTTTCATCGCATTTCAATCTTTTTCGTCATCATGGATACGTTAAAAATTCGAGTAATTATGGAATATGAGTACCGTCGTGGCAGCAACGCGGCACAAGCGGCACGCAACATCAACGACGTTTACGGAGCTAACACTACAAACCAACGCACCACCTGTTATTGGTTTGCTCGCTTCCGTTCTGGAAATTTCGACCTGAAAAATGAACCTCGCGGTCGTCCGAAGACTTTGGTCGACAATGACGAATTAAAGGCGGTTGTGGAAGCTGATGATACACAATCTACGGCTGAATTAGCAGCAGCTTTCGACGTTAGCGTCAAAACAATATTGGTCCATTTGCGTCAAATTGGCAAGGTAAAAAAGCTTGACAAATGGGTGCCCCACGAACTCAATGATCGCCAGCGCGAAGTACGCGTCGAGACGTGCCTTGCACTGCTCAACAGACACACAAATGAAGGAATTTTGAACCGCATTGTTACCTGCGATGAAAAATGGATTCTGTTTGATAACCGCAAGCGCTCAGCAAGTTGGTTGGATCCTGGTTCAGCACCTAAACAATGCCCTAAACGAAAACTTACCCCTAGAAAAGTAATGGTCACTGTTTGGTGGTCTAGCGCCGGTGTGATTCATCACAGCTCCTTACCAAACGGGGTGAGCATTACTGCAGATGTGTACTGTGAAGAACTGAGCACAATGATGGAGAAGCTGGCGCATCTCCAACCAGCATTGGTCAATCGCTCGTCTCCGCTGCTCCTGCACGACAACGCGCGACCTCATACTGCACAGCAGACGGTCTCCAAGTTGCAAGAACTGGGGTTGGAAGCTCTCCGTCATCCGCCCTACTCACCAGACCTTGCGCCTACAGACTACTACTTTTTCCAGAATTTGGATAACTTCTTGGCGGGAAAAAAATTCAATACCCGAGAGGCAGTACAAAATGCCTTTGAAGAATTTGTTGCCTCCCGTCCAGCTGATTTCTTTAAGAAGGGCATCAATAAACTGCCACTGCGATGGCAAAGATGCATTGATTGCATGGGTGATTACTTCGATTAATACATATAAAAAAATTCATGAAAAAAATTCGTTTAAATTTTTTCATACAAAACGGCAATTTCATAGGTAAAGACCTATTATCTAGGGACAATGTCACACAGATCATCCTAGCCCCAAACTAAGCAAAGCTTGTACTATGCGTACCAGGCGACGATATACATATTTATATAGATAGATAAATACATAGAAAACATCCATGACTCCGAAACAAATATTCGTGCTCATCACACAAATATTTGCACTTACCGGGATTCGAACCCAGGACCACCAGCTTCGTAGGCAGGAGCACTACCAACTAGACTACGGTGATCGTCAAACGACCGTCCGTATTTGTTTACATTCCAATAAGTGACGTAACATGTACAAGATTTTTTTTTGTTGAATTGCAAGATCTTAAAACATCACGATCACTTTGCTTTACCAGATTTTGCAATGACTTTGCCATTGAAATATTAAGGTAAAAACGATAACGCGGCGTTCACAATTCCGGAAAAAAGAAGCATAGTAGCCGTAGTAACGTTTGTAAGTTTAGTTACGCATTAGGTACAAGTTTCGTATTATTTTTCAGTAACTAAACTTACAAACGGTACTACGGCTACTATGCTTCTTTTTCCGGAATTGAAGGCGGAAGTTGGAACATATTACTCTCATGATCCGATAGGACTAGCGACACGACCGGAAAGAGGCCAGGCACAGGACCGACGGCTTTACGTGCTCTCCGAGGCACGGGGTATAATACCGCCAACTCCCAGACTTCGGGCTAATGCTGAGATTTTTTTCTTTTTACAGAAAATTCCTATAATCACGTTTGGCCCGATCCGGGTTTGAACCCAGGACCGCGTTCTCTGCCGGTGAACACGCGACCGCTAGACCAACGAGTTAGTTAAAATGTCCCTTTTTCAAAACGAGAAAATATAAACTTTAATTTATTTTACATGAGGTTCACAGTTATGATAATTTCATTGCTTCAGTGGATATTTCCAGAAGAGCGGGGCATCGAGCCATCTAGCAAAATAAAACTAAAATCAAAGAAACCAGTACAAGAGTGCTCCTCTTTTGAATTTGAACCTCGTCTGAGGATGATTACTAATGAAGTAGTGGATGAGAATGATTTTTTGTTTTAGTTTTTAGGAACATTTTGTGCTAGTGGCGTTGTCCGTTAATATGTGAAGACGTAGGCCGGTCGTACAAGTGAGGATTGGGGAGAGCATGGATACGAATGCAAACTAAGGGTATGCAGCCGCAGCCGATCACTTACGGACCGGTGAGTGCAACTGTATTGGAGCTAGAGAAAAGAGACAAAGTGACAGAAATAAGGCTCCAAACATAGTACTCCAGTATCATGTTTGGAGCCGTATTTTCTTCGGACGAATTGCTTTAACATGTATTGGGCTAAATATTATTATAGTCTTAATCTTTTCAGTGGAGTAGAGCCTGAATAACACGACTCCTCTCTGATGTCCTTTTTATAAAAAACTAGCTTCGCTTGTGTAGCGGACCAGTGAGCGCCTTTCCGGGATAAAAGGTCGTATATACAAGTTATTAAATATTCATGAGCCAAACTAAGTTGAGCCGATTTTTGCTTACCTAATTGAGTAACATCGGAACATCGCAACATCCCAAATACACAAATGTTTCTCATTTATAATATAAGTACGATGTCAATTCAGAGATGCCAATATATCATCGGCTTAGCCCAAGCATTCTCAATCATATATAAGCGATAGCCGGTATCCATGTTACGATGACGACTAGCATTTCGTAAAAGCGGCAAGCTACAGTTATCGGCTTAATTTATGAAATTGATAACACTTCGCCACTGCCAGCTTTCGTTATTCTGCTGTCTTTGCCACTCCTAATAAAGAAACTTGAACTTACCCATCAAAATGTACGCCGTATGAGTTTATGAAAAATCTTTTGCTGAATAAAAATCTCTTGTGGAATAATATAAAAACGTAATCGGCAGTTTGTATATAATGTGTTTCTTTCTGTTACAAATTCTGAAAATAAAAATATGATTGCGTTAAAAAAAGTATACAAAATAAACATGCTCTTTTGAAAGGAATAAATAATAAAAAGTGCGAAGGTAGAGCGAGGAAAGCTTTACACAGCAATTAACTTCATTTTGTTAAATGAAAAGGAAAATATTTTTGATGAGACTACGTTTTTTACCCCCGCTGCAGATGTTGGGGTGTTATGAGTTCGGTTGCTAGAGCTTGGAGCCTATATCATTATGTCTAGCTTTTTTTATATGATAGCAGGGCAAAGAGCAAGTGGGTCACCTGATGGTAAGTGATCACCGCCGCCCATGGACAATCGCAACACCAGTGGAGCCGCAAGGGCATTGCCCGTCTAGGGAATGAGAAAATCGCCTAGAAAGGGATAGGTTCGCTTCTTGAAGGTTGTCATGTCATACCTGGCTGTTGTATCATAGCTTCTAAAAAGATTTACCGATTTAAATTTGGTTTATTTATCTGATAACTATGTTAATTGAGCGTAACTTCTGTGTCTGAGCGGTATAAGAGGAGGTCACGGGTCCGATATCAGCACCAAACAAGCCGTGCCGTTAAGCTGTCAGTCCCAGTTATCATGAGTAAGTACACTTAAGCATCTTCTACACGGTTGCAAACCACCAGGGTGACCACTGTTAGCACGTTGGTTTGCAACCGCGTAGAAAATGCTTTATGACAATTATTACAGGTAGTTGGCAGCCTTTGACACTGGTCATCTTTGGTTTCAATGTCAAATAGCAGTTGTTCATTTAATTTTGGTAGCTGGGCCTAACAGGACCTCAATAGAAATGGAAGAGGTAGAACTAAGAGTAATTTCATCGTTATTGTTCATAATTATGTTGAAATTTACAGACATTAATTGCACTACATTTAGATACAGATATTAGGTAAAATCAAGGGTTGTTGATAATTAAGGTACGTTGCCAAATCTTATTTATTAGACAAAACATCTTAAATATTGAACGTATACGGGAGATATTATACTGCTCAAAAGTGTGCGCAAACACAGAAATACTCGATATGCCATCACTTTCATGATACACTGGGACAGGCTAGCTAACATAACCGGAGAGAGATCAGAGGCACGAGGGTATAACAACACCCTTTTCCTTGACTGTAGGCTTAACTAAGAAATTTTCTTACAAAAAACCCATCAATACTTTTCGGCCAAACCCGGGATTTCAACCCAGATTTGCAATTAAGCATAGATACCACTGCTAGACCAACGAGCCAATTACAATCATGATCTAATAACTTCCTCATTCCACTCCATCCCTCCTGGACATTATTTTTGTTTCATCTAAGCAACACGTCGCTAAACAGGATTAGAGTTCAGAGGAACCCTTGTCGTATCATGACCGAATTTTCTTATCGTACAAAAGTAGTACCGTGCGAGGCTAAACCAAAATTCCTTATGCAACGTAATTTTGGTGGCATGGATGTCTCAAAACTGCACGTAGATAGACACGTAACATTAACTGGGATCCACTGCGAATCGAAAGACGATAAACTTGCAGTTCAACGCGAAGCTAGTTCAAGTTTATGACTTACATGCATTTTTTTATGCTGAATGGGTTTGCGCTTGAGTTGAGGTGTTACACTGCTTAGCCGTGCGTATGATAAAGGAGGAAGCAAAGCGCTTCGTACGGCAGAATGGGATGTCAACAACAAAGCGTTGAAAACGCTCCCGACGCCTAGTAGTCCGATGAAAAAAGGGGGAAGGAGGGATAAGTTCATGGAGGTCTTGAGCGCATTCTCCATGAAATAGCCTATAGCAAACCGATAAGCTTGCAACCAAGCTTTGCAGCTTTTTATTTGTTAGGTATCTGTCATCGATTATCCTGCGAGCGCGTCTGTCTATTGAATCCAAAGAGTCCAGCTGATATTTTGCAGAGCAATCCCAGAGATGAGAGCAGTACTCCATGCAGGGTCGGACTTGAGCTTTGTACAAATTTAAAAGCTGTTCCTTCGTGAAGTACCGTCTCACCTTATTAAGGATACTGAGCTTCTTAGCAGAGGCCTTAGCTTTAGACTCGATGGATCGCTCGTAATTCAGGTCGCAAGATATTTTGAGACCCAATAAGTCTAGGTGACTGGATATGGGTACAGACACATCACGAAATGGGGGAGTCCGATAGGACGGGAATGCCTGTGTTTTCATGGCGTTGAACTCGACCCTGTTTACGATACCCCAATCAGATATTATTACCTGGAGGGTCGAGTTCATCCGTCCTACCATACTCTCTCTGAGAGAATCGGTTGTACTCCTACTAGCCCGTGGATCGGACATGTAACTCTCTGATACTGTGCTGTCATCTGCGTACCCATAAACAGCGGGTAAAAGCATGTCGTTTATATGCAGCAAAAAGAGTGTAGCAGCAAGAACAGATCCCTGAGGAACACCGGCATTTATGGCCTTGAGATTGGAAGAGCAGCCATCAATGACCACTCTAATAGACCGCCCACTCAGGAAATCTGAAATCCAGTTGCACAGGCCAGAAGGTAGTCCGTATGATGGAAGCTTGCTGACCAGATTATTATACCAGACCCTATCGAAAGCCTTCGAGATGTCAAGCGAAACCGCTAAGGCTTCACCATGCTTCTCAATTGCTTGAATCTAGGGAAGTGTTTCTAAAAAAAAAAAAAAAAAATTTCGCGAGTAATTCCACTTTGTCCTTCGCACTGTGAGCCAGTGAACTGTCGGGCTTCAGTGGAGGTAGTAAAGAACGGCAAAAGATCACTTCAACCGATTTGGCCAGGGACCAAAAAGCTTTGCTACCCGTAGGGCAGCTAGCAAGTTTCGGCCGATTCGGGCTATGTGGTTGAAGCGGGCTCTATTTGCATGAACAGCGAACAGTGTTCATGTCCCGTAAAGATGAAACACTTGCCATCACATCTTATGGACAAAAAATCGTTGGCCAAGTCAAAGTTTAGAGTTTATGCCAACAGGTCCAAATACATGAGTATTGGAAATCATTGCTACTAGGTGTGTAAGAATTCAAATCGCCAGCATATTCACAAATCCGTAAAAAAATGAGATCCAACTAAAGTATGGAAGTTTCTACATCAGATTGACATGAGTAGGATTCATATATGGCCTTCGAAAATATGATCATATATCCGAATTTCTATGACACATTCTACCCATACTATACCATATTACATTTTGTTCTGTTCATAGAGGCGCTCACAGCCAGATTCTCTCAATGGTCTGTGATTGGCGAGATTAAGCAACTAAGCTCTAGCTATATGTATATATATCGGAGGCCTGTTAGGCGGCTTGAACAACTATATGATACTAGGGTAACCACTGCCCATACGATAAGTGAGTAATATTTTTTTCTACCGTCTATACTACCTTAAGCAAGGATTTGAATTCCTACGTGATTCACATTTGAGGTCTTTGAAATCATCAGAAAAACCTTAAGCTTACAATGCCGGTGCACTATACGTTTCCTAGATACTCGTAAGTATCTTACAGTACAAGCAATTCGGCTAATTCTATTTATTAGTTTATTATACTGTTTCTGTATGAATATGAATATATGTAAGTACATTAATCTATGTACTATAATATATTATCATGTTAGAGCACTACAGTCTGTAGAACTGACAATGGTACACTACCACCTGCATGTGATTTTCAACTACATATACTCGTCCATCCTACGGTTCCCTGACAGAAATCGCAATTATGTGGTAAGACCGCCAATTATTTTAGATATTAAGTTTGTTTTTTGTAAACTGTTTTAATATTTTGTGCAATAAAGAGTTTCTATATATAGTCGTATATATCTATTATGATCGCTTAATATAACGTCCAAATTTCATATTTGTTTCTAAGCGTCACGAATATTTTTTAATAAAATAAATATTCACTACCCTGAATCACAGACCACGTATGAGATCCCAATATCAGAGCTCTGATATTGAGTTTTATTAGATGGTCCTGTACAACACAAGTTTATCATAAAACTACGCTTTTAAAGAAAATTGTTTTTTGAAAAGCACCTGTAATTTAAAATAAACTACGTAATAATATCAAGGATTTACTGTTATAAAAATTAATTTGTTAAATTAAAAAAATATATATTATTCAGTGCAAGATCTCTTAGCAGATAATCAATAGTAATTGAACCACATAATATTAAATATATTATTATTCTTATTCTGGGTTGTTGGTGCTAATTAGTGAATTTGACTGCTAGAGGTCGCGGGTTGGACCGCCGCCCAGTAAATCTTTGTGTGATAAGCACGCTTATTTCTTATGGGTCTGGGTGTATTCTGTCTATTATATAGATAGATAGATAGATAACTCTTTATTGTACACCAAGTAAAATAAAATATAAGGAACAAGGATGCATTACAGAAATGTACAATTGGCGGCCTTATCACTAAATGTGATCTCTTCCAGACAACCTAGGCAGGGATTGGAGTATATAACAAAATAGTTGCGGTAGTTGTCAGTGTACAAAAATGATGACATGGTACGCACTGGTACTATGACAAAAACAGTGAACTTAATACGCTACAAACTTATACTTAACTTACATATTACATAACATATACTATATACATATATATAAATATATACATATATAAATAAAATATATATACATTCTTGAAAATTATAACCATAATGTACACAAGAGCAATATATATATATATATATATATATATATATATATATATATATATATATATGTATTTAGAAATGTATACGTTTGTTTATTAATTATCTATTTGCCATACTATAGGCTCTGCTTTGTTTGAGATCAGATGACAGTGTTATCCCAAGATATCCTTATTTATTTATTTATTCCTTAATGCACACAGAACAGTTCAAACAAGTACAGTTACAAAAGCCATATACAGCGTATAATAGCAGAGAGCCAGCCAGTTAGACAACAGCGTTGGTCTAGCGGTAGCGTGTTCACCCGCAAAGAACGAGGTCCTGGGTTCAAATCCCGGATGGGGCCAAAAGTGATTATGGGACTATTCTGACAAAAAGGAATAAATTCTCAGTATCAGACCGAAATCTGGAAGTTGGCGAGATTATAACCACGTACTTCGGAGAGCACGTAAAGCCGTCGGTCCTGTGCCTAACCTCTTTCCTCTCGTGTCGCTAGTCGTCCCATCGGATCATGAGAGTGATGGAATAGAAAGTGCCCTTGTGTTTGCGCACACACTTGTGCACTATAATATATCCCGCGCAGATGGCTAGTCTCCATTAAGACTGGTCGCCGTGGCCAAATTCGGCTAGGCATTATTATTATTATTAATTTACATCACTAATAATTTTCTTTCATCGCCATGCATGAGAGGCTCGATTATTAAACTTAACAGGATAAAATTTAACCAAAGAACAGCCACTGCGTCAAATCCAGAAACGAACAGAATACGATATGCCCCCATAAAAAATATTTATTTGTGTATAAACGAAAATATACAGCATCCACTTAACCCCATCTGTAATATAAATGGGATTTATAATGTGAATTTATAAGTAGGGTGCACGTAAAGCTACATCATTAGGTATTTTGTCGCACCCATTCAAAGAGAGAAATGTTTCGGTGGCGCGGTTCATTTTGGCGCCATTCTTGGTATAATTCTGATCAAACTCAAACTCTTAATCCATTTATAACGTAAAACTATTACATTTATATGGAATCGTAATTTTTTTACCCTACTGTGCAGTGCATTACATGAAACACTGCCAAAAAACTCAGTACAAATCCTTTTTTGTAATATTTATTTCTTAAAATAATATTAAATTTTATTTAAAGGTGTTTTATATGTATTATTGAGTCACTCCACACCCAAGCTGTTTTGTCACTTAAATACTCAGAAGTTTTTAAGCAGGGCTTCAAAATTTGGCTTATATAGTTCTTTTTAACTTAAATTGCAACATTATTGGAGACCCTATTGTCTGCGTTCAGTGGAATTCTCAATAGTTTGACTGCGCGTGTGTAGGTACCTAGTAGCGGTTAAAACAGTCGCTTCGCTACTCCTTGTTCCGGGTTCGAATCCCGCACAGGACAACTATTTGTGTGACCCATAAATAGTTTTTCTGAGTCTGGATGTACTTTGTGTCCTTCAATTGTATGTTTCTAAAGTACCCCGTGACACAGGGATTCATCTGTCTAGTACGAGAGTTATATTAAATAAAAATAAGCTGGATTGGGACTAAAATATCGCAAACTTAGATCTAAACTAATACAACTGAGAAAAGGTCATTTTTCAAGAGACAATTAACTTGTATATACATTTTTTGTTAAGGGAGTTATACAATTTAATTTGATCCTAGATAAGAAAGCTTGTAAAATGTTATTGTATACAAACTGGTACTAAAATTGTGATTGGTGGGAGGGGGTGACAGACGTTGATTCAACAAAAGAAACTTAACACCATCTAGCGATTAATTTTATAAGAATTTATGGCTACGTACCCGTAGGACCTCCTAGTTTGGACCTCGTCTACAAAGATGACCCTTTGGACCCCTTTGTACCGTTTGGACCTTCAAACTTGGATGTTGTCTATACTTGATTACCTATTAGACCCTCTATTAAGCAACGTGTTCTGTTGGACCTCATTCACATGTCTTCGTATAAAAAGCTAAAATACACTCGCGCACAAAAGTGACACACCTTATCAAAAATAAAACACTACAAAAAATATAAATCAATGTTTTAATCAAAAATATAAAAGATCACAACGTTATGTAACAAATAAAATTATATATTCCAGTTACATTTTTCTAATTTGACAGCTCTTCAAGACCGTATACATAAAAATGCATGCAATATATTAATTTAGAATGTTTATATCACATTTTGAAAGAAAGAAACACTGATATAATAATGTAAGTAAATCTAAATTGTATGTCGTAGCAACTGAATTTGTAAAGATTGGTTTTACAGGCAGCAACTTGATTAAATTTGTAAATATAAGATATCTTTGTATTTTACCTACATATTTGTAAATCACCTTTCAAGTAATCACAGTCTTACTCTCGTTGATTTTTTGTAAATTTAAAATAATGTATATAAGTAAAATTAAGTATATAAATCACAGATCAAATGTTAAAATCAGTTTTATTTTTACCCATGTAAACTAAGTACACTTAATAAAATTATCATATTTTTTTATCATAAATCTCGCAGATAATTATAATAAAGTATCGTTTTGCCTTACATTAAGATAATCTTTTCAAAAACAAAAATCTTATTAGCTATAAATACAGATCAATCATTAAAATCACAGTATTATCGTACAATTTAACTAAACGAAATTTGTTACTAAAACCTAAGAAAACTGATCCAATTTGCACATGGGGTTTTTTAAAATATTTATCCATTACACACCTGTAAATTTTCAAGAAATATAGTTTTCACTATAATTTCTTGTGTTTCTTCTACTGACCACGGATTGCTGCTTGTTGTTAGTGTGCCTGTATTCGCTTATGCTATTTCGCCTAATTATTAGAATTCTGGTTAAACATTTTCAACACAACTGTATCTTTTTTTACTAAAATAACGCCCGGCGAATACTAAATAAAAACATATTTTATTAAGGTCCAAAAGGTATTAGAAAAGAGGTCCAACAGGTTCATCTTTGTAGTTTTAATTTTGAAGGTCCAAAGGGTACTTAAAAAGAGGTCCAATGAGCACATTGATTATTATATTTTAAAGAAGGTCCAAAGGGACTTAAAATGAGGTCGAACGGGTACTTTTGCGATAGAGGGTCTAATCTTGTAGGTCCAATGGGTACGCAGCCGAATTTATTGCACCTGTCATGTTGGATAGTTGTTTTTTGAGTTTACAGTTTAGATCTTGGTGGGTATGTTAATCTCGCTGTACCTAATTTATAGACATTAGACACCATAGGTAGACAACATTGTAAAAGGAATAGCCGTTTAATATCTCTTTTTTTGACAATACCATTCGCCAATTATACCATATCTACTATTTGAACGACCACCGTGAATCAGTTAGTAGTGAATCTGCTCTCTGATTCAAAAGTTGCGGGTTCAATCCACGCACAGAACAATATTATTAATTATAATAACTCCTGAAAATAAAATTAATAATATTTGTTTTCAGGATCATGTGGTCTACGTATTTTCTTCTAGGTTCTAGGTCTTTTTATAATTATTTCTGTCATCTTCTATCCATAGTACTCGATTGCTTTTAGCGATAAGGCCTCCTATGGCATTTACATTACTGTGATTTATTTCTGTGAACTGTAGATTATACGACGCAAGGAAGTGTACTTATTGTTATTATTATTACAAGCTTTGCTTAGTTTGGGATGGATGGCACTGTGAGCCATGTTCCGAATATTAATTTAGTATTATAAGAGGTATTATACGAGTATATAATTGAACGTGTGCCGCAGTCATACAAAAGACTATCGCCTCGCCACTTTAAGTCTTGGGTTTGATTCTCGCAAAGGGCAACTATTTGTGTGACCCATTTATAGCTATGAGTCTGGGTGTACTTTGTGTTCATCAATTATATGTTTGTAAAGTACACCGTGACACAGGGACTCACTAGGTATTAATTAATATACCTACTGATTCAGGGAATCAGTAGGTATATTAATACCTAGTGAGTCCCTGTGTCACGGTGTACGGGTCACACAAATAGTTGCCCAGGATTCAGGGAATCAGTAGGTATATTGATACCTACTGAGTCCCTGTGACACGGGGTACGGGCGTTTCCATTAAAAACAAATAGCCCTATAGAGCTAACTCAAAGATTACTGTAATTTTACATGCTATCGAGTATTTTTGCGTAACAGTTTAACTTCTCAAGAATAATTCATATTCAAAAGCAATCCTGGCTTCTTATTATTTTCTGGCAACCCGACTAACGTCATATCCCAGCCGGATCAAATTGTATGATTGCTACATGTAAAAGTGGATTATGAGTGCCGCGAACCGTCTCTCGAAACACTTGAACTTTACAAAGTTCAAGAAAAATCTAAGTGTCAGATGCAAATGTTCGTACAACAAATGCAATATTATACGTGGGAACAATGCCAAAAGCGTAGGACACTACACTGTGTTAGATTTTTCTTATTTTTTCATCAGAGCCCCTTGTCGAGTGACAGCTTCGTATTTTAATCGGATATCGCTGCCTCTATTACGGTAGCCGGATGTCAGACCCACCCACTTAACTTGCATTGACACGACACGAGTTGAGAAAATACGTTGTTGCGACTTTGTTTCCCGTAAAAGGTACTAGGAACACTGTCAAAGCCGGTAAACACGTTCACATGTTCCGTCTCTTTATATGAAATAATTAATGTATTCGAAATTGTTTATTTTTTCTTATAACAACCGATCTCGATCTTGTTCAAAAAATTTTGATGATATTTAGTGAAAAGATTTTTAGGTGCTAAGTATGCATTTCCGATGATATCATTCAAAACTGCCTCACCCGCAGCTTCTTGATAAATACAAAATCTTAAACCTGGAGTCCAGAAGGAAACTTTTGCATGTTTGATGCTGTATGGTAAACCATACAGCATCAAACATGCAAAAGTTGCAATAACAAAGGAGAAGGAAACTTCTGGGCCCAACAGTTAACTAGTTGAAATGGGAATTAAAAAAACCGTTATATTTTTCTAAAGGAAATCACAAAATATGGTATCATGTTTCTATCTAGGAAGCGAGAAAACTTAAATTCAGTTATGAAACGAAATAATCGATAAAATAATGATGAATTGCTCGCAATCGATTAAGAATAAATCGGTAAAATCTCAGAATATGTTTGAAAATCGAGTGACAAGTGTTTTTCGTGGAATCGTTTCATAGCGGATTGTATTCCTTTAATTTTTCTTCGGGCATCACTTCTCTGCCTGACAGCCTTTACATACTCTTTGACTGTCACTCGTTCGTTGTCTTTCGGTTTAAGTGCGCACGTATTTTCCACGTTTTATTTGTGGTTTTCTTCGACTGTAGTGACTGCTCGGGGCGCGGGGGATCCAAACGTGCCAGATCTTCGACATGTCACACTCTCCATGCATAAAACCATAACACAACCGAAGCCATTCAAAAATATTTTGTCAAAAACTACAATGTTATAATTTAACCTCACTTTTACTATACTTCATATAACTTGATTCCTGGATAGCCAAATTTCACCAAAATTTCAGTGAGGTCTTGTTATTATATCCTCTCACAAATAAGGCTAATTTGATTCAGTTAACACCTGGGCCCAGGAATGTATGGAGTCATTTTCTTCTCCTTTGACTGTACTAACATCCCAAATCAATTGTGTTACATTGTACCTAGATCTGTGATGCGGCGAGAGGCGCGTGTTCCTCGGCTGTTCTACACTGCAGGGTGCCGAACTAACGCCGGAGTATACTATTATTTTGCGGACATTGGTGTGGGTTACACGTTTACTATGTAACTTATCTACTCTTACTATATTATACTGTAATGTGTAACTGTTTAATGTCCAAATATAATAAAACGAAAATAAAAGAAAGACTCGATTTATCAAATCAAAATCGGTCCACAAACATCGGATATATCGCGTGAATTAGCTTATTTTCCTTCTCTTGCATTAAATTGACAATAGATAAAATCGTAACTTTTCAATGTCTGAGTCGAATTTTGTAACGAATTATGTCATCGTTATTTCTTTTTAAAAGAAAAGAATGCACATCGAAGCTGGATTTTCAATATTACAATCAATTTACACCACACGAGGCTGTTGTCACGATGATGATTGACGAAAACAACATCAGACATTAGGTACAGACTCGAAATCTGAAAAATGTGAACAGCGCCATACAAACTCGTTCACGTCACGAGCAAGATCTGACACGATTTTAGTTCGGGCGAACACGATAATAAAACAAATAGTAATGTCTGTCAATTTCAAACAACTTTTTGCTGGGCCGATAACCTACTAGTGGGAATGAGCTATTACTACAGAGTACAGTGGAAGTCACATCAGTGGATACAATGCACGATAGTGCATTGTATCCACCGGTTTTTTTTTAGTTTTATAAAACTAAACAAAAACTGCCTAAATATTATCACTACTTTTGTTTATTGTTACTTCTAAAACACCAACAACCTCGTAATATTAGATAGTTAACACCATAACCAACAACTTTTGTTCTACAACTTTTGGTAATTTGTTACATTTTATTTTCATACAGAAATAAGTATTAACTTAATTTCTCGCTTGTATGTTTCATGACTCTGCGAATCTCGCGCTGTGCTCGCCATCTTAGCGTCGTCGTTTGCGCGCGTCGTCCTTATTGTTATGAATGAAACATAGACCTACAAATGTTGCGATAGTACAACATAACCTTTTAAAATCATTTTTTTTTCATGTATTGAGTTATGTCCGAACTCGAAGTTCAAAAGTTGTTGTTTATGGAATTGGAATCTAGTTCTGCGGGGCAGTTGGTGTTTTACAAACAACTCTGTGTATAGCGAACGTGTTAGTCTGATTATTATATTTATGAAGGTTTAATCATCATCATCATGGAGCCAAAGACGTCCATACCTGGACATTAGTCTCCCCCACAATTCCTGGTTATCCGCCGCCCGCATCCAGCGGCTTCCAGCGACCCACACATAATCGGCGGTCCATCTTCTTTCAATTCGTGGTCGCACTAGTAAACCTTTCAGCGCCACTAACAACTTCAGTGTGCATCCAACTGTTGTCTGGGAAAGATCGACGAAAAGCAATGTAACCGCCGACAGCACTTATATTTATATAAAATCGATGTAGGTATTTTATTATTCTGGTATATGCTATAACAAGCTTCCACAACTAGGACAGGACATTCGGACATGTTCATGCACACAAATAGCTGTCCCGGGTGGCAATCGAACCCACGGTCTGCGGAGTGAAAGGCAAGTATTTACCAACAAACAGTGAGCTTTAATCGTTTGCTTATGGAGTGAAGAAATCTCAAATAAACGTAGATTGTATAAAACTGATGTTTCTATTTCTTGAAATTTGCTGCTGCGTATTACTTAGGAATGCGTTCAGACACATAACAAACTTATTAAAATATGACACTGAATTGTTTTGTATTAAATTAAACATTCACATATATTTCAGAAAACTAAATACAACGGCCTAAAATTGAAAACAAATCCTTACATTGAAATAATGAAATTTATTCAGCACTTGGGTATTAACATACACGTGTACTTGTCAAGTTCACACTGCAGTACATAAACATAGTCGAATACAGTATAAAAATTACAAAAAATTTATTAGTCCGTCCGTGCGGTCTGTTTTATCAGATATATTTTCTTAAATCCATTGCGGCGGACTTCACAATATAATATAATTAAACAATATAATATTAATAATCTTCATATAATTAGCGGGCAACTTCCCGACCAACTGATTTCTGTTGGTCGTGGGGTAGACCATAGTGCACTTTGGCTCTACGAGCATATCTTACTTACTTAAGGCACATTATATGTTAAGCTCTTGGCTGTAAGTGAGAACACCAGAGCATGTGGCACTCATGAGGCTACAGAATCCGCTTAACGTAAAGTACTCACCTATGCTTGCAAGCTTTCTTTTCCATCATGTAAGCAGTGGTTACCCTGGTGTCACAGATGGTCCAGCCACCCAGTGCCGTCAACATGGGTTAACGACTGATATCATAACAACAAGAAAGGCCTAGTCAGAAGTACCCTTAACCGGCGAGCATGTATGAAGAATATAATGACAGTAAATGAGTCGAAAGAGTTGTGCAAGAATCGTGACAAATCGAAGTCCGTTGTTCTTGCCTACCCCTCTGGGAAACAGGCATGAGTCTATGTATGTCTTTAACAACAACAAAAGAACCCCACAGCTAAACATGCTCACCGAATCACGGAGACGCTCATAAATTAATCCACTATAACTGTCACCCACCTATAGACTGACCGCATACCTGCTTAACTCACCGATCACTGGAGAGTGCAACTGACTATGCCTATATGGTGGTAGATAAAAAGCAACCATCCAAAGAATCAATTTACGTATCCATCACACAAAAAATTGTTATGAGTCGGGAATTAATTCAAAGCCCAATACACGTGGCCACAGAGACATTAATGAGTCAAATTTACATTACTCATGAATAAATAATTCAAAAGCTATATAGATATACACCAAGTGGACAATTTTAATTTAACCATTTCAACGTTCTATTTAGAAATATACTCAGTTTTAATGAGTACAAACGCTAGTGACATTTTAATATAAAAAATAGGTCAGACTTGATACCTACTCGGGACTGGTTGCTTTAATCCTTTAAAATCCTCTGCGAAGTGTAAGCGTTGCCGACGCTGTGGGCTATAATAACACTAACTCTTATAAACTTGGATTATACCACCCTCCGTAACACGACTTAAATTCAAATATGCACTTAGTTAAAAATGCTGCATATTACTCGCATTTCGAGATCGCTGCTCTGAGCTTATTATCTGCATAGACTCACTACACACATGGTTCCCTGGGGGAAGACAGAGGAGGTGGCTTCCACAGTAATTGTACCGATATGGTATGGCTGGCGACTGGCCTATTAGTCTAGTGGTTAACTGCTAAACCAGAGGTTGTGGGTTCGATTCCCATCCAGGACAAATCTTTGTGTTTTGAGCACGATTATTTTTTCCTGTGTGTAATATTTTTATCAGTTGTTTGGTTGCCATAGCTCATCCTAGTATGGGATCGATCGCAGTGTGTTGTCCCAAAATATTTACTTACTAGCTGTGCCCCGCGGTTTTACCCGCGTTAAATTTTATAAATTTTCACAGCTCCTCCCCCGTAAGTCATAGCGTCATAATATGTAGCCTATATGTTGACACGACCTCTTAGTAATATTCATGCAAAATTTGAAGTAAATCCATGCAGTACTTTTTGAGTTTAGCCTGGACATACATACAGACAAACAGACACAGACAAAAATTCTAAAGCTATATATTTGGCTTCGATATCGATTGTAGATCACGCCCCAAGTATCCTTTTAAAAAAATACTCGATGTACAGTTTTGACTGTCCTACGATTTTATTATATGTATAGATTATTTATTTATTTATATGTAGCGTGGTGTTTAGCCGCAGATAAATATCGGGTCGATTCCCATGTCGGATCAGACACCATTGTAGGTTTATTAGAATGAAAATATCTTACTATAATAAAAAGTAAATTCGAAATAGTAGGTAAATAGGAGCACCATGAAATGCATAACCTATTTTTGCAATCTATTTCCTGATTTACGAAAAAAATTCCTGCAAAAGTTCGGTATGTCCAGTGCAAGGGCAACTAGTGTATGGGCAAAAAAATATCCCATAATATCACATCGCTATTTTCGTTAATTTTCTTTTGTACCATCTGTTATTTTTTATGTAATTCATGTTGTAATAAAATTCCCTACAAATGATTGGTTGTTTTTGATCGCAAATTTGGGCCATTCGTTTTTGGAGCCACGCCGGCCGCTGCTGCAGCACGCTCGTTTCGCTGGATCGGCTCGCGCTCTTGGGGTTCTAACCAAACCTACTTTTCTGGCAGCTGTTCGTAAGTGCCTAAAATGCGAACTTAAATTTTGCAAAATATTCATTTGTTAAATTGAACTAGGACGAAAAGTTATTTGGGAAATAAAATTTGACCAATGGCCCTTGAAGTGTCGGTAAAAAGTGACCTCTACAATACAAACTGAATCATGAAAACATTTAGCTCTTACGATAACCAATAACTATGTTATTGTATTCTTGTATCCTATAATGTTTTAGTGTACAATAAAGAGTTATATTATCTTATCTTATAAACTCAAACATATAATGGTATATGTTTACCCAGAAATATAGGCGCGGATCCTGGTCATCTTTTAAATTTATTCTCAAATTTAATTTTGAGCGCGCTAAATATTACGTATGTATAAAATACGTTTTTATTAAATATATTTTAATTTAATTCCGTCTAAGGATTTTATATTACATCGTTTCTAGAAAATTAAGGTATAATTTGTTTTCCTCTACGAGTATTATTAGACGCTGCTTTATATATTTAGTGATTTAAAACAAATTATAGAGTTTATTCCCGAAAATAACAATTACGGTAAGTAATACTTTCTTACGTTGTACATTTATTTTTGATAACTATTTTAATTGAAGGCTTACGTTTGAAGCCTTTGTTAGCTGGAATTTTAGAATATTAAGACCAACTTTTTTGAATACCTTGTTATCGTTAGACTCGCTGACTTATTTCTGAGGACCGCTGAATACATGAAATTTAAATTAACTGCTTCATTAAATCTCAATATTCTTCTCAAAATTTACAAATTTAGCTTATATTTTTAATATTATTGTTATTTTATATATAACTGTATTGTAATGTTGTACTGTATATATAAAAAGACATTAATATAAAATATGTTATGTTTATGAATGTATTTATGTTTAACATATATGTAGACATACGATGTATATGGTATGTCCCTTTACATTATTATAAACTTTATTATTTTTATACTCTCCTTCATTTCATCATACTATACAGCTCTTGTATATCGGTCGGTATGTGTACGTTAAGAAGCCGGTCCCGGTTGTAGTCGTTCCACAAAAGTAGATAGGCACGTCAAAGGACAACAGGGCGGCTTGAACAACGCTATCACTAGAGTAACCACTGCCCATACGATAAAGTAAAAGTTAATTCTTGCAGCACGGAATTGTCATTTACCTATATAATCCGTTTTTTCCTCTTCACTAAGGCTCCGCGCAAACGGGCCACCGACCACAGCCACGAGTGGCTGCCGCGTGCAACGTCTTTTGGTACCGCGCAAACGAAGGTGTTCGGTGGTTGCTACAATTTCTAACTCTCCTGCTGTAGTTTCACGAAGGATTAAGCAATAAGAGGGCGCCAGCAATCTGTACGCATCGGTGAAGCTTCATCGAATTGGTGTGACCTGGAGACTGGTGTCCCTCAAGGCGGTATTCTTTCTCCTCTTTTATTTTCTGTTTTTATCAACATCTTAACGAAAAATATTCAAAACGCGTATCATCTGTATGCTGATGACCTACAATTATACGCTCAAGCGAGTGTTGACAGCTTGCCTGAAGTGATCGGTAAACTAAATCAGGATTTAGACCTGATCAAAAATTGGTCTGACAGTTTTGGGCTTACTGTAAATCCATTGAAATGTCAAGCTATCATCGTGGGTAGTTCTCGCATGATGAGCAGATTTAATGTTGAAGACCTACCGCATATAAAATTTAATAATTCTGCCATACCAATAAGCCAAAATGTTAAAAACCTAGGTCTGCACATTGATTCAACACTAAGCTGGCAGAATCAAATAAGTAGTGTTAGCCAGAGGGTCACAAATACGTTACGGTCTCTCTATCGTCTTAGACACTTTCTCCCATCTGGAACAAAAGTGTTGCTCGTGCAGGCCTTAATATTCCCTATCATCGACTATGGTGATGTGTGCTACTTTGACCTGAATGCAGATCACCTTAATAAACTTGACCGACTTCTAAATAACTGCATTCGATTCGTTTTCAATCTCCGAAAATACGACCATGTGTCTAATTATCGCTCTCAACTTAATTGGTTGCCTATTCGGAAGCGTAGATCTCTGAGAGCGTTAACTATTCTTTACTCTTTACTTGATTCTCCCTCTTCTCCCTCGTATCTAACTTCAAAGCTTCAATATTTACACAGCAATCACAGTAAATATCTTCGTTCTTCACATAACAGACTTCTTCAGTGCCCCTCTCATCATTCTAATTTCATTCACACCTCTTTCTTCGTACAATCCATTCTTCTTTGGAACTCCCTTCCACCGGAAATCAGGATGGCAAAGACTCGTTACTCGTTTAAACAGAAAAGTCGCGCATATCTTTTAAAAATAGGTTAGTATTTAAAAGTATTACTGTTGTATTATTTATTATACAATTTATTTATGCTATTTAGTTATGTATATATGTATATATATATATATATATTAGATTATATATTTTATAGTATGTAAGTATATATATATATATGATATGTATCTGTTTAATTTATATGTACCTTATATAAATATCTTCTCATCTACAATATTTTTACACTCAGTGCACCTACCATGTTTTCTCTGCATCACCCCAAGGTTGACTGTTAGAGAATGCCTTTGGCATTAAGTCCGCCTTTGTGCAATTCTGTGCAAGAAGTTTTTAAATAAAAAAAAAAAAAAAATAAATAAATAAGTTGCCACTGGTGGCGTGTCGCAGCCACTCAGCCGCGAGTGGTCGCCACTCGCTACGCGTGTGCGGCGTGTCCATACTAATTGTATGAAAAATTTCGTGAACTCTTTGTCGCTAGCCACCAGTGGCTGCCACTGGTGGCCCGTTTGCGCTGAGCCTAAGAAACACAGACTCTAAGAACTTACTTGTTAGATTGAAATAGTACCAATTCTAACTTTATGAGAGACTGGTTCCTGTTGTAGGTTTTGATAAATTCTATTTCCATAAAATTTTAGCCTCTGGGTGCCAAAAACCTGGCATCCATAGCCGCACATATATGAGTATAGTCATAGTAGGTATGCTTACTAACAAAGCCTTATAATTTAGAAATGATAACGACTTTATGTATATTTAGGAACGGCGCCGCGACAACGTGGGGCTTTAAAATTTCTTAACCCCAAACTCCTATTAAGAAGTCTTGATTTTATTCTTAGGCAATGAATGTGAATTGGGTACCGTCAGCAAGATAAGTAGCTACATAGACTGCTGCTTTATCAATTTATAATGTTACTTTATATATATATATATATATATATATATATATATATATATATGTCCTTTGCATCTGTTACAGACGATTTACGGCGCATTGTCTGAGAGATATTTCTTTTGGTGGCTAAACATACCGATGCAAGAGCGACATAGCCTGCCGCAGGCCTGACAAGAGAAGTTTGCGGTGGTTGGTGCCGAGCCACTTTCATTTGTTTGAGCAGTTACGAGAACCGTGTACATTTATGGGACATTACGAATTTTAAAGACACTTCAAGTGGTAGGAACTTCATTATTGTGTAGGTAAAAGAGTGGATACTGCCATCGAAGGTAATAAAGCAATTAGATAAGAAGGAGTTGTTCAACGCATGAGCTCATAGGTTGTTTAGTAAATGCTCTGTATTTCCGGGCGAAGAATTGAGTAACGGTAAACCCTGCCTGTGGTAAGAGCCGACTAAAATTGACAAAGAGAGGTTATTAGAGAAGCGAGGTGAATTCACGTCCATTTGGTGACCTGGAGAAGGACGGTAGTGTATTGTTGTTATTTGGTTTAGTTGCAGTGGTTCTGGCAAAAATCTTACTTCGCTGAAGAGCAGCGATGCAGTGTTGCATAGGAGAGTCACCGCTAAGTACCAAAGGAGTTACCAGTACGCAGTACGGATATATATAGGATACTAGTCCGTCACCCGGACAATTTAATTGACTGGTTAAACAATAATAATTTATCTATTAATCTGACTAAATCCGTATACATCCAATGTAATAAATCTCATATTGATAAGTTCAATTTTAAAATAAATATACCAAAAATTACACAAGTGACACAAACTATGTTTTTTGGAGTAATAATAGACGAACATTTAGACTGGAAAGCGGACGTCGACAGTGTATGCATATGCAAATAAATAAGTTTGTATATGCCCTTAAGCAAATAAAGAATGTCACAAACATTAAAACGGCTATGATGTCGTACCGTGCGTATGTTGAGTCCTTACTACGGTATGGACTAATCACGTGGGGAAACAGCACTGACCACCATAGAGCATTATTTGCCCAGAAAAAATGTGTACGAGGCATGTATGGCATCCCTTATGACGAATCAAATCAACCAATATTTAAAAAGCTTGGGTTGCTACCACTTCCTTCATTATAGTGAAAAAATAGTAGGAGAAATGTGTTCTAGAAGTCGGCGGAACAATATAAAAATTCTATAATGCAGATTATTTAGAATTGAGCTATATAAATGGTTGAATGGAAATAACTTCTATAGCACTAAGGAATTCCTGAAACTGAAAATTTGCATGCCTTAGTTTCAATTCTATTTTTAACAGCTCATATTAATAGCTAATATTTTTGACAAATAAAGGTATGACTTATGACCCGTCACTGTCCCCAAGCAACGGGTATTCAAGATGGATTACAACACGTGAAACAAAATGTAAGCTAATGAATTCTATTAGTATTTTTCATTGTAATAGGGATTTGAACTATGAGTATATTAACTAAAGAAAATTAATGTTTTTTTTTTATTTTATCAATTTTTTTATAAAGTCTTATTTCTTGTCGTAAAGAGATAGAGATAATATATTAAGTACTTTTGTTGCTGACTGTACTGCCCATTTAAATATAATTCCTTTGTCTAAACTTGTTTAACATGTAGAATACAATAGAGATAATTGAAAGTGGGTTGATGGTTTTTGCCATTCGGAATAAGGTACAGAAACACTTTAGAAGTAGGTACTCTCAGTTCTTTCATACAGAAATTGTTAGGGTTTCGTAGCCCGAGGGTAAAATGGGACCCTATTAGTAAGACTCCGCTTTCTGTCTGTCTGTCCGTATGTAACCAGGCTGTATCTCATGAACCGTTATAGTTAATCACAGATGATGTATTTCTGTTGCCGCTATAACAACAAATGCTAAAAAACAGAATAAAATAAATATTTAAGGGGCTTCCATGCCACATGCAACAAACATGATTTATTTTGCTCGTTTTTGCTCGATATTGATAACGGTAACAGGTAGACGCTTGAAATATTCACATAATATTTAGTTAAATGTTCACTTCAAAATAAATAATTAAATTAAAATAAAACAAATATTTAAGGATCCATACAATACACATGATTTTTTTTCCGGTTAAGGTATAGTTAATGGTACGGAACACTTCTTGTGTGAGGCCGATTCCCTACTAGCCGCTTTTTTTATCTTCTATACATCTTCTATACAAATAAATAAAATTGGAGTGTCTGTTTGTAATATTGAAATAACCGGTTTTTACTACATTAATATGAATATATATACGGTACATACACCAAAATAACATTTTTAACAATTTTTGTCTGTCTGTCTATCTGTTTGTTCCGGCTAATCTCTGAAATGGCTGGACTGATTTTGACGGGACTTTTATGGGCAGGTAGCTGATGTAATAAGGTACACTAAGTAACTTAGGCTACTTTTATTTTAGAAAAAGTCTTTTATTTTACAAAAAAAAACAATAAAAACGAAATAAACTAATAAACACGCGGACGAAGTCGCGGGCACAGCTAGTTAATTACTATAACACATTACTACTCCTTCAACGGGAGCTATTGAGTGCTGCATAACGTAATATAAGAAAAACTAACTGCTTCGTTGGTCTTTGATCTTCGGTAGCATATTCAATCGCAATTAACGCGGTTCAAATCGCAGACCCCAACTCGGCTATCATTTTTAGTTTTATCTTTTAATTGGAGACTATTATCTTATCCGTTAATGCTTTCAATTCTCCCTCTCTTTAGCAGAGTGATCCGATCACTATTAAGCATGTCTACCACAAGTTCGCGTAGTTAACTCTCTCGATGATACTTGCAGTTAATCCAGTACATTAGCTAGCATGAATAAAAGAAGATTGATAAAAGAAGTATACCTGGCCTGTGTGAATGGGAGAACCGGAAGGGGAAGACCTTTTCGAACATTTTCTGACCAAATCGGAGACGTTTTCAAGAAAGGGCAGTCAGAAGTACCCTAAACCAGCGAGCATATATGAAGAATATAATGACAGTAATCGAGGCAAAAGAGGTGTGCAAAGATCGTGACAAATGGAAATCCGTTGCCTCTGCCTACTCCTCTGGAAAACAGGCGTGAGTATATGCTGTGCGGTGACGGCGACAAATATCAGAATCAGAATATCATCACCCCATCTCATCCCGTGGGGGGCGTATAAGTCGACCCGAGGGAATATCTACCAGAGGACGGGAAGCAGCTTCCTTCTGAGTACTACGACCATCATACTGCGATCGCCAACCCGCCTGCCAAACGTGGCGATTATGGCATATCCCCTCAAGATGATTCTTGAGGGAGGCTTGTCCAGCAGTGGACTTATTTAAGCTGTAATTATGATGACCCCAAGCGGAAACATCAATGAACTTAAAATGTCTATATTAAAAAACTTCAAATTTCATCGAGTAAGAAAACTTTATGAAGTCGTGGTAGGGGCACTGGCTTCTTCCACTATGCTCGGGTTGAATTGTCATTTTCAGAGGCTTATAGCCCGACAGATCTCAAAGCAGCGGCTAAGACAGTCGCCTCGCCTTTTCCTGTCGCGTGTTCGAGTCCCGCGGCGGACAACTATTTATGTGACTCATAAATAGTTGTTCTGAGCCTGGATGTAATTTGTGTCCGTTTATTATATGGTTGTAACGCGACATAGGGATTAGATTCCCTAATGCGGGCATTGTCTTTATAAAAAACAGATTTCTCTTTCTACAGAATAGATACAACAATCAAGTCCATCAAATGCGGGTGAAGTACAGACAGACCTTTAAGCGTGTCTTCTCGCTTCATCTTTTTGGTTGATAAGCTTCAAGTGTGAGATGAGGCTATCCCGAACGTGCTCGTTGCTATCTTATCGAGCTTCGATACTTCAAATACTTCAAACATTTATCTGCACCTGTTTTCAACAATTTAGTAGTAACCAATAATAACGAAATAATATTGTAAGGAATTTTCAAGACGGACGATGAGTCACGTCAGACTTTGCCTATATATGGCCGAGTTGACCTCTCTCTCTCTTTTTGGGACCAAACATCGACGTCTGCGGTAACTCTGCCGGTATCGATTAATCTCAAGCTCAAGTGTAGTGTTCATTGCAGTGGTTACTGTATTTATTGTTGTACGTGATTTTTCATAAGAAAATTGTTGTTGATTTCTAAATTATTAGTTCTAATGTGAATAAACCTCTTCTTTATGATGAAAAATCCTTTTAATTCCTAAAAATTTAATAATGAATTGTTTCTGCCTAGAACTTCGCTCCCATTACGACTTTATAGTTTTAAATCTTATTAGTTCCCCTAAAAAGTTACAGACGTTACGTACAGACGCCAGCACATCAAGCTGCCCCAATCTGTCAAATTTCCCAAAATGAAAGTGAACCTCATGCTTTTGCGATAAAGTTGAAAATCTATAAAATAAATTTGACAGATTGGGGTAGCTGGATTTGCTGGCATCCGTACACATTAACTGCTATTTTATTCTGCTTTCAAAATTTTAAAAAATAAATTAAAGCATATAAAAGAAAAAGCAAATACAACGGTAAAATTCTCTGAGTAGTAATTCGTTACGGAAAGTTGAAATTATTTATTAATATTAATTAATGAAGGGGATTAGTATGTTTTTTCTTTTTTAATTTGACGTGCTGTGTGAGCTCGAGGATTCATGTCACATCGTCGTTTTTTTTAAAGACAACGCCCACACTAGGGAATTTAATCCCTATGTCGCGGGGTACTTTACAAACATATAATTGACGGACACAAATTACATCCAGACTCAGAACAGCTATTTATGGGTCACACAAATAGTTGTCCGGCGCACGACTCGAACCCGCGTCACGAAGCGGCGAGGTGATTGTCTTAGCCGCTGCAGTACACGTGCAGTCAGGCCGTGGACATGTTAGAACATTGAACGCGTCGTTGCTGAGACACCAGCCAAAAGGTTGTGGTCACGTTATCGCAGTAGTGGAAATGTGGCTGAAAGGCTCACGGGTAGATATCGTGTTACTACGTAGAGACAGGATCAATTTCTCCAAATGACCGCCAGAAGACAAGCAAAAAGATGAAACTAGTACAAAGGCTCCAGAAGGACCACAGTTGCTGCAGGTATGCGACCAAACTGTGCAAATGAGATTGCCAACGCTAAGTGTTCCCGTTAATTAAAATCCCGTGTTCATGCCCGCTTGAGTATGTTTCGCCGGACCGTCTCAACTGGGTCGTGTTGAAACCGGTAGTAGATGAACCCACTGAGTTTGTTTCGCTGGGTCTTCTCAGTTGGGGCGCATTGGATCCGGTGGTAGCATTATAGCGCGACCATCGTTATTAACACAAGGTCCGTCATAATAATAATACCTTAATATAGACAGAACCACTGACAATATGTAGTAATAATATTAGACTTAAACTAGATAATTAAACATAATCTCTTGACAATAACTTGATACGAGCTAGCTAAATATCAATGCTATAATAAAATAAATTTTATAAATGTTTTCATACAATGTGTACCTAAATATCTATGTTACTAGAAATAATAATGTATACAATTATATTACTACAAACATGTTCTGACTATTTACAAGCGCTTTTTTAAAGTCCACGTGAATAAAAACCTTTTTTATTTTATTTATTTTAATTGCGAATCTCGGTCGGCAGACCAATGCTCCCGGATGCTCTTGCAGTCTCCCGAGTCCTTCCGGATCCAGGAAAGCTGCTGCGTTCGTGGAGTCTGGAGTATTTACCATGAAGTGACGAACAATGGTTTTTGGTGCTGTTCGCCGATGAGTCCCAGTTTGGTTTTAATCCGGATTCACGAGGAACAAGCGTTTGGAAAACTACAGGGAGAGTAGCCGTCTACGACATCCTCGGGAGGTCTACTAATTCCTAGCCGGGACAATCATAGGCATCATCAGGAAGTTTTATTTATCATACTCATTGATTTTATATAGTGATTAAAAAGATAACAGTTTGATGTAAAGCAAAAAATCATGAAATGGTTTTGATTAAAGATCTTCTAATTATTATTTACACGTCGAACATTCTCTGACCAAATTGGAGATGTTCTCAAGAAAGGGCAGGTCAGAAGTACCCTAAACCGGCGAGCGTGTATGAGGAATGTAATGACAGTGATCGAGGCAGAGGAAGTATGCAAAGATCGTGACAAATGGAAATCCGTTGTCTCTGCCTACCCCTCTGGGAAGCAGGCGTGAGTCTATGTATGTATAATTATTATTTCATTCTTCCATTTACTATATATACAAAATTGTACTATATCAGAAAATCTTCATAGATTTTTAGATATCTGATGAAATATAAAATATCCCTAGATTATGTTGCTAGTTGTAGGTATGTTTTGATTTGATCATTATGTCAATGTATATGTACCTGTATTTCTGTTTTATACTAATGCAGATAAAGAAGGCTCGAATCATAAGAGATCGATCGATTTTTCATCCGAATAATAGCAGTAGTAGTTTTCCAGCTTAAAGAAATGATTTTTAGGGATGTTCATAAAGATCCACCTACTTACATATCTAATATTTAACTTCTAACGAAAATCGTAGAGGGTAGATAATAAATACCTAGAGAGAAAAAAATGTCCTGAATGCAATATTAAACTGTTAGCAAGGCCGGGAATTCGAATTTGCATAAACATGCAATTAGAGCTAGGAAAGGGACGTCCCCGGTTGTGTTAATATTGAAGAAGAAACTCCGAACGTTTATAATGTGAACTCATACATTAGTCATAAGCGGCTATCTACTACCATCCATACATAGCTTCTATTTCTATTAAATTATCTCAGGGGGAAATGTTGGGATGTGACTTGACTTAAGGCGACGAAAACAGCCCCAGTTTATCATGCTGAATAATATATATGTCGTATTTGACTATATTTTAAAAAACATAATTGATCTCAATCTTATCCAGTACGTCAACATAGTGTTAAAATTTTTCGAGATTCTTTTATTTCATATATTTTTAGACCTAACTTTGTGATTGATTTTCTTAAATAAATAAAAAAAGGGTTTTATTCACGTAGAGTTTAAAAAGTGCTTGTCGCGTGTCTTGTTGCGCTAGCTTTAATAAAGTCAGAACATGTTTGTTTATAGTTAAGTATACATAATTATTTCTAGTTACATATAAATATTTAGGTACACAGTTTGTTAAAACATTTATAAAATATATTTTATTATAGTAATGGTAGTTTGCTAACTTGTTTTAATTTATTATTAAAACATTTTTTTAAGTTATTGCATAGCTTCTATCGCGGGCCTTGAGCGTGGGGACCGAATCCAGAAATTCCGTAACGAAAAAAACCTAACACCCCCCACTCTGACCGCCATCTATCGATAAATACCAGAGCTTTTAATGACTTTTTGAAATATCACGCTTGTCTCTTTAGTTCAGCAACCCGCCTTTAGGTGGCATTGGTTGTATTGGAAAACTTACGGTAGTTACGGTAGTATCAGCTGTTTGTGAGAAAGTATATAGGTGTATAGGTATTTATCATCTACGTACAGCAGTGAATATCTGTACTCGTATAATTTGTGTACAAAGTGTTTTAAATATGAATAAACAAAATTAATGAAGAAAGTCACGAAAAAGTAGTGAAAGATTTTCTTTCACTATTTTTTCGTGAGTTAGTACTCTACATACATTCATTTTATTATTATTATCACAAATGCAGTATTATAAAATAAATAAATAATTATAATTGCATAAGTTGATAAAAAATGCTATGCAATAGCTTTACCGCGGCAGTCTCCGAGTGCCACACGTCTTTTTTATTGTTTTTGGCGGCAAAGGAGCTAGTGGCCCACCTGATGGTAAGTGGTAACCGCTGCTCATGGACATTCCCAATACCCGGGGGCACAGCAAACCACTGCCTACCGTGACATTAATACTCTTTTTAAACCTTGTTGAAAGAATAACATGTCGTCGTAGCGCTGAGGAAACACCGCAGCAGGTAATTCATTCCAAATCCTGCACGTACGTGGGATGTATTTTCTGATAATATTATTTTTTGTAAATTTAACAAAACAAGTTAATTTTTGTTTATAAATTTAATTTTTATATGTATATACATATACATATAAAAATTAAATTTATAAACAAAAATTAACTTGTTTTTTGGGATCAATGAAGTCGCTTAGAATATAGCAACATTTGCTATTTATGTTTTTGACAAGGTAAACTTAGATATAATTCAATTGTCATTCGTATATCTACAGGTACATCATATTCCCAAAGTTACGATGAAAGTTGCAAGGTATTTTAGTAGGTACTGTCAAATAAATCAAATTGCTACTTGGAAAATGTAGTGCAATAGAAATTAATTACCTTTATACACTAATTAGACGGAACGTTCGCTATTGTCATGTGTTAATTAAGCTTGGAGACGTATTCTGATTACCACATCATCTCTTAAGGCCTAATCCAGCGCGCAGTTATCTGTATGGCAGATTTAGATATGTTATATTATTTTTATATACATAGTATATAAAATTATAGTCTGCACTTTCAACATATTCACATGTTTTTTACCCAACTAGAGAAATAGGAAGTACTGTTACTACTTTTCCTATATTAAATGTTCATTACGAAAGATATCTATTGTTCTGAATATTTAGAAATATTAATTGAAGGTTAAACAAACTTACCTTAAGTGAAGTTTGACCATAATTATATGAGTCGCTGCATCCGAAGAGATTTTCATATTACACAGTAGTACACTCTTCAATGTACTGGACATCGAACACTTTTTAGAGCTTGCAACATTAAAAAGACAAAATGTCAACGTCATTTTTCCGCCGCCACCTGGATATCACCTCATTCTTTTCAGAGTAACACAGCATCTACTTTAGATTTCACTAAAGGCAAAGCATTAAAATCAAATAACGGGAAGAAAGTATTCACAAGAATACTTTAAGGGAGGGAGGGATCGAAAATCTCTTCGGATGCAGCGACTCATATAATTATGGTCAAACTTCACTTAAGGTAAGTTTGTTTAACCTTCAATTATATTTCGTCGCTGCATCCTCGAGATTTTCATATTACACAGTAGATGTTTAGAGCTTTAGGGAAATCGTTAGTAAGAGTATTGAACCAATACCCATAAACGAATTAATACATGCAATAATTTACTTTATCTTATTAACTTAATCATTTTTAACTATACTTAACCATAATCAACTGGAATTTTTAAATACAGGATCATTATTCGATTTGTCATAAAATTTACTAAATCCGTGGGAGTTTCATGACCATTCTGCTGCCTTCCTAATCACTTCAATGGAAACGCATCGACGGACGTCTCTGCGTGGCGAGCACTATGCGCAGAGTATACGCTTGCGTCAATATCCGCTCTCTTGCAATACTTGCTGGACACAGCGGCTGATTGTGGACACAGTTGCGTTGTGGTATATATATATATTTTCTTTTTCTTTTTTTTTTTTTTTTTAGTGGTCAGAATTAACCTTTCTGCGATAGACGTGTCTCTAAACGGTCCTATTAGTTCTATGTATGCTATCAGGGTTTTCCCTGGGCATATCTCCTTCTAATTGTGATAAAAGAATTAGATGCGATTGAGGCCTCGCTTACAAGAATTTTAAATATTGGAATCGTTATTCCTAATATTTGAAACAACGTCTCTTATCTTAGGTTCATAAATGACAACTTTAATTTTTGATACACTTAAGGCATCCCAAAAGGCCTGCGGCCAAAGCTCGGGTGCTGAGAGTTCATCTTTATTAGATTATTTGGTCGGGGTAGCAATATCAGCGGTAGGATCCTGCGTAGCGACAACATTATCAAGAGTATGTGTAATCGGGTCAATATTATTCGGCGAAAATGGAGCGTATACCCTAATTTGCTAAATATGAATGTTCAGATGTATTATTCACATAAAATAAAATATACATTATCACCCTTATTTAAAAAAACGAAGTCTAAAACTAAACTACAGTTGAACTGTGGATCAAGCAATATCATTGGATGGTTTTCGACTAAACCAAGGATCGCATCACGGTTCAGAAATTATATTGTTATGATGTTTGTATATTTGGTCGTTATCGAATCAAGATTCTTTAATTTTATGCGTATTAGCCTTGACCAACGTTACGACGGTACGTATTCTAAGATTTAATGAAAATGAATGCTCAGATACTTTATCTGCATCAGAAAAAAAAATACATATTAATATGCGAGTAAGTGACCATAATCACATCATGGTTCAATAATTATATTGGGTAATGTGTTCGTATATTCGGTCATTATCGAATCACGACTCTTTAATTTTATAGGTATTAGCTTTGATCAACAGTATAAATACGACGGAGCCTATTCCAAGATTTAATGAAAATGAATACTCAGATACATTATCTGCATTAGTAAAAAAAATGCATATATGAGGAAGTGACCGTAATCGCTTCATGGTTCAGAAATAATATTGATATATGGTGTTCGTATATTCGGTCGTAATCGCATCGCGGCTATTTAATATAATCCGTATTAGCTTTAACCAACTATACCGAGGACGGACGGACGGAGCGTATTCACTGATTAAATAAATATGAATGTTCAGATACATTATCTGTATCAGGAAAAATACATATTATTATGCGAGTAAGTGACCGTAATCGCATCACGGTTCAGAAATAATATTGGTATCGTATATTCGGTAATCAAATCATGACTCTTTATTTTTATGGGTATTAATCTTGACCAACAGTATCGATATGACAGAGCTTATTCATAGATTTGATGAAAATGAATGCTCAAATTCATTATCTACATCAAATACAATACATATAATTATGAGTAAATGACCGTAATCGCATCACGGTTCAATAGGTATATTGGTATGGTATTCGTATATTCGGTCGTAATCGCATCACGACTCTTTAAAATATACATTTTTAGACGCCAGAAAACCCTCAGCTAATCTGCGTCAGATAAAACACATACATATGTGAGTAAATGACCGTAATCGCATCACGGTTCAATAAGTATATTGGTATGGTATTCGTATATTTGGTCGTAATCGCATCACGACTCTTTAAAATATACATTTTAAACGCCAGAAATACTTTTTTGCTAATCTGCGTCAGATAAAACACGTACATATGTGAGTAAATGACCGTAATCGCATCACGGTTCAATAAGTATATTGGTATGGTATTCGTATATTCGGTCGTAATCGCATCACGACTCTTAAAAATATACATTTTTAAACGCCAGCAAGCCTTCTGCTAATCTGCGTCAGATAAAACACATACATATGTGAGTAAATGACCGTAATCGCATTACGGTTCAATAATTATATTCGCATCACTACTCTTTAATATATATATTTTTAGACGCCAGCTTAGGCTACAATACATATGTGAGTAAATAACCGTAATGCCATCATGGTTCATTGGTGTGGTATTCGTATATTCGGTCGTAATCACATCACGACTCTTTAAAATATACATTATAATAAAGTCAAATTCAACGATTTATTTGCAAATAAATATGGTTTTAGAAGTGAATGTAAGAACATTGGTAGCACAACCAGGTGCTATAATTTTTTTATTATTATTATTATTTAGTTGTCAATGGTATTTCTACATTTGGGTAGCATCTACTTACAAAACAAGTACCACAGTATTGAGTTTTGTTAATACCTATAAGCCATATCCTGATATTAGCATATGAACTAAATCGTTTATTCAATATGGGAGAAAGTGCTGAACGGAATGTATTTTCAGATGAGAAATTAGCTCATGCTATGTAATGAAGTTTAATGCTACAGGATTTTTTTTTTTTTTTTTTTATTTTTTTTTTTTTTTTTTTAAGCATCAATGTTATTATTATGACCAAAATTCTATAAATTTTACACGCTGCGTCGTTATCGTTTTATTGACAGAGATGCAATCATTAATTCAATTGTCTCATTTTGAGTGCTTGTTACAAAAAAAGGCCTCTTTATTGGCTTTGCCACACAGATTAGATTCACATCTCACTAGGCGAGTTAGGAACGACAGTAATATCTACTGCCAGGTTGTCTATTATCTTGCATAATCATTTTAAAATTGGTGAAAAACGGAGGAAACAAGCAAAAGAAAAAGTACCTATTTCTAATTAAGGGTAAACATTTATATTGAAAGCGTTAGTATCCTTCTTCCAGTAAATATATCAAGGTCATTTTTCATTTAAAAAGTAGGCCTGAACTTGTTTTCTAGATCTGGGGAGCCCGATCTCTCTGCTAAACATAGCATACTAAATTAAAGTAAATATATGTATGCATCTAACAATACGAGTAACCGTATCAAAATAAGGAAACTACATGATAATCTTAAATTTAATTTTAATATTGGCCTCTAATGGTTTTATTAAAATTTTAATATTCCTGACTGCTAAGCCATACGGTGTGGGTTCGATCCCCACTCGGGACAAATATTTGTTCGATTAGCACGATTATTACTTCCGTACCTGGGTGCAATTCATCTATAATTTGTATGTAATTACTGATATACAAGTATATTTATCAGTTGTCTGTTGGCCCCACTATGACAACAGTACTGGTTCTGCCCAGTCTGCAATGAGATGGCAAGACATTTATTTATTGTTATTATGTATATAATATACTGTATAATTAACTTATAATATTCAAATTAATAGATCGAATATTTATAGCTACTTTGTTACGTAGTTACGTAGCAAATGACTAATACCATTTTAAATTGATAGACAAGCAATGAACAACATTTTCTCTTATACTGGATATCAAACAAAACTAATACACGTTTACCATAAACGAATTCTATTTTCCACAGGTTTTTTACAACAATCACAGTCAACTTAACTGGAAAAAACCATGTCTGCAAAACTAGCAAATCAATCAAATATTCGCTATACTGGTAACCCATGTTACTAATACATGTTCTAGAAGTAGACGGGATCAACATCGGGACTTGTACTTGAGTTGTACGTGTACTTGGTTAATCAAATATAATAAAAGCATTCTGGCTATGTGCGTACGTTTCTGTTACCTACTAATCTAAATAGAAACTACATTGCAGATTATTTAGAATTAAGCTATTTGAATGGTTGAATGAAAATAACCTCTATAGCATTAATGAATTCCTGGAACTGAAAATTTTCTATTTCAGGATTCAGTCCTGTATTCTCCTTGCTAAGTGCGTCCATTATAATTTGCCCCCATTGTTCAGAGAACACGTGGCAGATATCTAGGTTAGTTTTGTAAGTAAGTAATCAGGTTGTTAATAATAAATCATCACAACTCCATATGATTTTAACCCAAACATTGCCCCAGGGCATTGTAATTATTAGGGTTTTACAACAGGTACATACCTGTTGTAAAAACAGGGCTTGTACTATCTGACACAAAGGGCAGATCTTATTCCATAGAATGGCTAACTGTAAAATAGGTTAGAATAATCTAATAATGCCAGAAAACATTCAGCTTGTAAAACTAAAATCTAATTATTCATACACTCACGCCTGTTTGCCAGGGGTGTGTAATGTAATCATAATTGGTAATAAAATAAAATGATAGTATCGTTGTAACCGTCGGTCACCTTAAGATTCAATATGTTGTATATTTGCTGGAGAGTAAGTATGTACTTACATTTTTTGCTGACACTCGGCATTTGCGTAGATTCAATCGGCACCAAATTTTTCTTCATATTCCTTCTTCGTGCACTTAAACTAGCCCATTTTTATAGGCCAATACAGTAATTCACATTAAATGTCACTATAATATAATTATAACACTTGTTTACTGAAAATAAAATAAAATAAAAAGAATTGATGTTTCGATGCCCAACACGAAAAGTGAATGAGGTGACATCCAGGTGGCGGCGGAAAAATGACGTTGACATTTTGTCTTTTTAATGTTGCAAGCTCTAAAAAGTGTTCGATGTCCAGTACATTGAAGAGTGTACTACTGTGTAATATGAAAATCTCGAGGATGCAGCGACGAAATATAATTGAAAAAAGGCGCTCATTGATAGTCGCTCTCGCCAGTACACGAGAGATTGACGAGGTTAAGTATCTTCGTACATCGTTATAAATCGGCATTAGTAATTGTATATTATTTTATACATATCTACAACTACAATCCATATCTTTACCAGAAAAACATAAAATATACAAATATTATGAATATTCTATTAAGTTTTTACGCTGTTTAGCGCACGAGTGTTTTCCTCAATTCAATTCTCAATCCTTTATTGCATTCCACCGTGCCTTGGTTAACCTGCGATTTCCAAAGAAACCTAATTTTTATATTTTGAAGTATTCCAATTGAGAAAAGAGGCCAAGCATTATGACTGCAGAAATTATAAGAAATAAAAGTTTGAGACTTGATTATTTTACAACTTGAACGTTTTAATATGAATGTATTTTGCAAATTGGATTTTCCAAGATTTCGATCTTATGACAAATAAACATTCTGCAACCATATGTTATTTTGCGACTTGATTTTTTGGGACCAAAGGAGACAAGGCTGGCGGGAGACCGAGAGTCCAAAGCGAGAGAGACAAAAGCCTTCGGAGTAATCTGATAATCTGAATGTGTACGAGCAAAGAAAGCATTCATTCGTTTATTCATTCATATACTGGATAGAAATAGATGCAGATAGCGCAAGACCGTTAATTGTGGAGATCTTTCGGGGAGGCCTTTGTCCAGCAGTGGACGTCTTTCAGCTGATTTGATGATGATCCCGGGGAGATCAGATTCTTTTATTATTCTTCATCATGAAAATCATCAGCTGATGTCGTCTGGACACAGACCTCCCCAAAGGTTTCAACAATGTTTGCATAATGAAGTAATGAAGACAATGTAATAATGAAGAAGCTGTCAAGCACGAAAGTGTATCCACAACGGGGTACACACGGCTACATATCAAGCCATAAATTTCCAGTATAAGTTGAGGTCGCGTGTTATAGGAGTTCCATACAATGAGAGGTCAGCTTATATTGGAAATGTGTAGCTTGATGTGTAGCCGTGTGTACCTTCCAACCTGTATGTAAATTTCGTAATATCGATGTGAAATATTAATGAGCTACATTGGTAACTTTCGTATATATCGGTATACTCATCTATTTGCCGTTCAAAATGCGGCAGTTTTCGGCTTCAGCTAATTGACTTCCGGAGTCGAACTTCCTTCCTTTAATTTCTAAAGTCTGTTGAGAATTTCAACTCGCTTTTTGGCCTCTAAAGTAATGTAATGATATTACTCCTTATAATAAAAGAGCCATTCTTATTACAAAAGTTATTCTTTTGTCGTTTTGTGTGGATGTTGGTGCGGAGTTGCGTCTTGTGGAATCGCCAAGGATTTGGGGGGATTGGGAGAAAATGTATGTCAGCGTGTTAGTAATAATAATAGTTTAGGACTTGGTATCTGGCTTGAGAGTTACATGCAGAAGGTGATTTTGCTGGCGAATGCCAGAATTGTTCGGAACTTTTACTCCATGGTGCCCAAATATAGTATGAGCCGTGTTAGTATTAAAATAGCGCTATATTATATATTAATTATAAATAATGTTGCTAATAAAATGTGATTTATAATATTAGATTTATATTAATAAAGCTTTATTTAATTCTAACCAAATGTGTACAAATTAAATCGTACATAGATCAAGAATCAACAAATTAATAAAAACAAAAAATGGAATTAATTAATAAACTTCCGGCCCTGAAAGATTAGCCGGTTCACCCCATGTCATCCCGTGGGTGTAGTAAAAGGTGATTGAGGGATACACCAGGTAGTCTGGCAGCAGCGCCACCTGTGTACTGGCTACCAGCCGTGGCCACCTCGCATGTCAAGCATGGCGACTATGTTTACCCCTCCAGGAAAAATTTGGAGGAGGCCTGTCCTGTCCAGTAGTGCACGATTTTAATCTAATGAAGATGTAAATCATTATAGTAACAAAATAAATTATAATATATAATGCAAAATCAAATTTATAAACATTATGACAATTTTTAACCGATTTAAAAAGTAGTTGTCATTGCAAATAGTGAGGCGCTCATAGCTAGATGCTCTCACCGGTCCGTAAGTGATCGGTGAGGTTAAGCAACTAGGTTCGCGGTCAGTTCATAGATGGGTGACCGCCAAAGTGGTTTAATTCCTGAGCGTCTCCGTGCTTCGGAGGGCACGTTAAGCTGTCGGTCCCGGCTGTAGTCATTAGACAACAGTCGTTAAGCCATGTCAGAGGCCTACTGGGCGGCTTGAACAACTCTGACACTAGGGTAACCACTGCCCATACGATAAGTAAGTAATGCAAATAGTACAGACGCCGGCACATCCACCTACCCCAATCTGTCACATTTCTTTTATCGATTTTCAACTTTATCGCATAGGTATTAGGTTCACTTTAGATTGGGGAAATTTAACAGATTGGGGTGGCTTGCTGTACTGGCGTCTGTACGTATGTGGGCGTTGTCTCTGATTTTTATATCAATACATATCTACATTATGTGACAAAAACTATTTCACGATTACTTTCGGCGAACCCACGCTTGCTCTCCTTACCTTTTGATTTCTCTTCGTAACCCATATCATTAATAATAGACACAAGCATAATCATGATGTAAATGCTTCCCGTCTTCAGAAAATCAGTAACTCTTTCAGGGGAAAGTAGGTAGGTACTCTTTAATAACAAGCTTCCCGATAATATCTAAGAAAATTCAGTTAACTCTTAAAACGACGTTGAAAGCCAAATTGTGTAACAGGACATTATATAAAATTTCATACTATGTAAATGACAAAAACGTCAAAAACATTTGGGATTGAGCTAATCTAAATTAACGCAAATAAGTAAAATGTTTAATTATTTAATATAAGCGTCAGCTTGTTAAAATGGATTTACTTAAAAATGTAAATTTTTACTGAATTTAAATCTAAGGTTTTGATTATAAAAAAATATCTTTTTTCATAACTCCTTATTGCTAATGACGTTCGCCTTAGTGATCTGGTGTAGCACTTTTACAATTAGCATGGTTCTTCCCATGCTAATTGTAAAAGTGTCATGTAAAAAAGTTAATGCAATGGATGTTATGATATGATATATTATTATGTTTATATAACTGCAACCTTCCTAAATCATTTTCATCATCATCATCAAAACAGCCGAATGAAAGACAGATCTTCACAACTACCGGTCTTGTGCTATCCACATTCAGCGACCTCCAGCGACCCTCACGATCATCGGTCCATCTTGTAGAGAAATAACCATTTTATACACGTAATATAACCTAATTTCACCTTGTAATGTAGAAGGTTATGTGGAAAAGATCAGTACAAGCGATAAGATCTGTCAAATTTCCCCAATAGAAAGTGAACCTTATGCTTATGTGATAACGTTGAAGATCTATAAAAGAAAGTTGACAGATTAGGGTAGCTGGATGTGCTGGCGTCTGTACATGTATAAGTTAATCAAAAGGCGAATAAGGGATACAGCAGGTTGCCGGGGAGCAGCGTCACCTGCCTACTACCTACCACCTAAC
Organism: Pseudoips prasinana; assembly: GCA_951640165.1. Classification (NCBI taxonomy): domain Eukaryota; kingdom Metazoa; phylum Arthropoda; class Insecta; order Lepidoptera; family Nolidae; genus Pseudoips; species Pseudoips prasinana. Next base: position 23,463,383 of record OX621243.1, read on the forward strand.
TGCAGACGCCAACTCTCATGCCGAGCGCGATGACTACGACAAACCACGCCAAATAGAAACGTTGTAGAAACCTTTGGGGGATGCCTATGTCCAGCAGAGGACGATATCATGCTGCTGATTTTTTTTTTATACAACCTTAGAAACTTTACAACTCCCATTTTGAGGGGCCCCATGCTGTAGTCTCTTGGGAAAACCGTAACAGGGAGTTCATTCCACAACCTCAACGTACGTGGGAGGAAGTTTCGCTAAAAGCGAACCGTACGTAATCGAGGATGTTAGGATGAACTCCCCGTCCGTGGCGAGAGGTGCGATGGAAGAAGGTCGTGATGACAGAAAACGAAACATTTTCAACGCAAACACTTTGACTGCACGTGTGGCATAATGGTTAAGAGAGTTTCCTAGCCACTTCGTGACCAAGGTTCGATTTGCGCACAATAGGAAAATTAATCTCTGTGTTGCGGGGTAGTTTTACATTATGTTTGTAAACTACCCCGCGACACAGGGATTAATTACATCAGTTCGAGCGAAATACTCTATTTTTGTACTTTACATGTCTGTGTCCTTATTGTGATTCTATAATGGTTCTAAGCAACCAGCTTGGAACATCGACACTAATTCCATTATAACTTGCATCAAAAACTTGTATCATATTTTCGAGTTTCGAGAGAATGTTACATATGTAGTAAAACCTTTGTACATTGTCTGCGCGCAATTTCACCAACCCTTGCCACAGTAACATAATGCACGACGAGTGGGGAACAAGGATTGGATACTTGACGTGAGAGTTTGTGAGGTTAATATGCACTTACGTAAAATGGCCAGAACAAGTCAGAAGCCCGCAATAATGGAAGCCACTCTGTCTTCAACGCGACTAAACTAATTTAAACGTCACAGCTAGATGCTTTTCTTTTAGTCTAATATAAATTGTTAGTACGATGTGATTAATAAATTATCTATGACTAACTATGCCCCGCCGTTTTACCCGCGTTAAGCTTTTAAATTATACCCTATGTGTTAATCCAGGGTATCAGCTAACTCCATACCAAATTTTTAGTTTTAAATATTTAGTTTAGACGTGAAGAAGTAACAAACTTTATAATATTAGTGTGATGTCTAAATTATCTTACTTACTTTAGCAGTGGTTACTCTGGTGTCAGAGTTGTTCAAGCCACCCATTAGGCCTCTGACATGGATTAACGACTGTTTTCTAATGGTTACAACCGAGCTCGACAGCTTCGAGAGCGACACGCTCAGAAATTCCTTTCTCTGCAGTGAGACAGTAATAAGCTGCATCATTATCTACCTATCAGTCTGAAATAGTATACAGCCCTTAAAAATATTATTATTATTTTTGTTTTGCTTTTTAGTTTCTCGGTTTAAACCGGTATCGTAAGGAGAACACGGGCCAAAGCCAAGTGTTAACCTAGGGGGATAGTACTAACTTGTGATGAACTAGCCCGAGTTGGTAATCTTGCTCGTTAGTCTGTAAAAACTATTATTATTATATTGACTGCCTCATCGGTCTAGCGGTAGCGTGTTCAACTTCAGATAATGAGGTTAAGAATTCAAATCCCGGTCCGGGCCAAAAGTGATTTTGGGAGATTTCTGTAAAAAGAAAAATTTCTCAGTCTCAGCCCGTAGTCTGGGAGTTGGCGGTATTATTCCTCCGTGCCTCGGGGAGCACGTAAAGCTGACGGTCCTGTACCTGACCTCTTTCCGGTCGTGTCGCTAGTCGCCCCACCAGATTATGAGAGTGATAGAATATAAAGTGCGTCTGTGTTTGCGCACACACTTATACCACAGTAATTATACACTATATGTCCAGCGCAGACGGCTGGTCTCCATTGAGACTCGGCGACCGAAATTCGTCTAGGAGGACATAATTACTATGAATAAATAGTACACTTACATAATTTCGTAGCTTTAAAACATAATGACCTAGTTTTGCGACTTACTTAGCAGCAAAATTCACAGTTATTTGATATTTTTGGCTGCCATTGTGGGTGATTTATGCTAAAAACAGAGTATTCATAATGTGTACGTGTGCAAAAATGCTACCGCATATGTACATTGAGCAGAACCACACACCACCCGACTAACCCGGGGGATTATTTGCAATTTCTCTTCACAAATTATATTAGTAAGGAACTTGAAACCTTCAACTTGTATTAATTTTAACCTTTCTATGGTAGAACTCTGGTGAACTTTGCATACTTAACAATCTAGTACTAATGGAAGTATATACTTAGTGGTTCATTCTGCCTCTAATATAAATACATCTAATATAAGGAATAATAAAATGTAGTTCTTTTATAAATTGGAATGAATATTATTAATATTTGTAATAAATAATATATGTGTTATATATTAAATATTTTCTAAATGAACGGTGTCCGCACGTAGGTAGGTACTACATTGAATTTTCCAATCAGCTTCTGTGTTTTGTTTTTAATGTGTTGTTTGTAGTTGGCTATATCCACTGCTTTACCAGACATTAGAGGTGCCGTCGATATAATAAAGGGGAACCGCCTTTAGACTTTAAACCTCAGTTTAGTAATTGACATGAAAATGCATAAGAGGGTCAGTTTTGAGAGTTCATGTAACTGGGGCTCTACGTCAAGCCGCATTTTCGCATTTTAATGACCCAGGGTCCTGCAGCAAACATGGTGTTACTTAAAAGCATAACTTCCTTCTCTTAAATATAACTTTGGTAATTACTTGGACACCTTTTCATCCCTTGGTTACAAAAATGGGGTCCACCAAACAATCACTAATTCAGGGCGGTTGCTTTTTGGAGTTATCTCAGTAGCTTTTCGGGAGCTGAGTACATACTCTAATACTTTGGCGATTAATTTTCTCTTCAATAGTATTTTCTTGATCTGTTATTAATAGTTCTAATTCGATTGCCACCGTCAGCTCTTCTCTGCAACAATTTCTTCGCTCTTATTGTTTTATGCTTATAGGTCGTATGACCCCAGCCCATGACCAATCATCGACAGAAAATAATCATATATATTATATAAGTTTGCGCACAATATAGTATAGTAGCTCAAACAACGTGTAAACGGTCTTCTAAGTGTCGTGTCATGGATTGTATATTTTGTTTAGTTCTACCCACACAATTTATAATCAACTAAAATTGTTCAATTTTGCCAATAGTTTAGCTTACCTAGATTAAATACATTCTGCATATTGTAAACTACCAAATTGTTTGTGATTTAAATATCGATACTTAGTTTATTTCTCCTTGAAGTGATTATGAAATTGTAATCTTTGGGAAATAAAGAATTTGAGATGAAACCGTAATTTTTATATTTCATAGGTATTATTAATTTGACAAACTAAAAACCCTACATATATTACCGTGAAACTGTATTGGTATCAAAGTAATCAGCAGTTTCACTGTAACCGTCTGTTCAGCGAGTTTAAAACGGTTCTGTTCAACTGGGGCGTAACTTTGCAATGAAATAGAATCCTAAAATCGTAGTTATATGATGCAAAAATGATACAAAGAAAAAGATAAACACTTTAAAGAGGTGGCTGATAATGGCTCTCTGTAAAGTTGATCTTCCCCTTTCATAGACATATACAAACACTCACCTCCCATACTTATAAATTATACAAAGAGTCCCATAAATTTTGCTTTTAGACAGTATTGAGTAGGTCATCTACGAGTATAAGAAAAGGAGACCTATGAACTCCATGAAAACGAAGCAATGTGATTGGCAAAACTTATCACGCAGTAGCCAATTATAGAGCTGCTAGAGGTGTTGAAAAAAATTACAGCTACCCTAGCAGTAAATCGTATACTTACTGCATACCTATTGCTAAAGGCCATCAAGAAAATCATAATACTGATGGATTTCATTTATTTATAGCTGTGGTATTCTCAAAGGCAAATTAAAATATTTTTATTTTGAGCACCAATCAGCTGTACGTTGAGGAATTGCGGGCGTTCTCATTTTCGGGATGCGCTTTAGTATCTTACATAGGTGTATGATTATTTAAGCTGACTTGTCACTTAATATCACTCGGCACTATCATAATTACCAGCGCTAGATCAATAAAATGTTCTAGCAAATAAGATGGTGCGATTTTGGTCTTACATGGCCACCAAGTATCTTTGTTTTTATTTTAGGGGCCGTTCAAGTATTACGTAAGCACTATAGGGGGGTGGGGGGGTCTTTGTTTTGCTTATTTTGGATGACATGGGGGGTAGGGGAGTCCAGATGATGATTACGTCATCGATAGTTATTTACTTTTTTACACGAATGGCAATCCTCACATTGTCTATGCTTGAAAACAAAACGCATTTTCGGGGATTCCCGCAAATATACACGCATACGTTTAGGCACTCGCTTTAGAATCGATTCGGGGCATTACCGCGCGCTGTTCACTTGTCTAAATTTCTTCTGTCAGTGTATTGTTTTGTTCGGATACTATAGCAAGTAGACGTATTGTAAGCATAGCAAAGCAATTCAACATTTGTGTTACCGTTGATTCCATTAGCCAAAGTTTAACGTTTAAATAAGATATCGTTTCAAATAGACAAATCCAAGTTATACCAAAAATTGTTTGAAAGTTTTAAAAAATTTCATACAAGTACGAAAGTACAAAATGTACAAAAGTTAGTTAACGAAGTGTGGCGAAATTATAAATTACAAGCAAAGTCCGACAAGGAACTAGATATCATTGTATCTAAGAGAATTGATGAAGAATTGCAAGCGGCGACTAAGAATAAATCCAATCTACTACATTTTTTTTCCAAGGTGAGTGACGAAATCATTTTAGGTATCTATGAGTGCTAGAAATATTAGAAAGGAGGTCATTAAAAGTGGCCCAAATGATGTACCGAGGTACACTTTGTAGAAAAAAAATCCTTATTATATGTTGAATATCACTGTATATTTACTTTTTAAATATTTGTGTTGGATCGGTAATGCCAAAGAAAATGCCAAGTTGTCGAGATCATAGTAGGTATCGTCAAGAACCAATTCGTAGGGCAAAAAAGCAGAAATCCTGAGAGAATAGTCAAGTTACTAGTATTATATAATATGTGATAGTTATTATAATTATTTATATTATAATTATACGTAGTATTATCAAAATACTCAAATAAACAAACAACGTATGAACTATGAAGTGTCAAATAGTCGACGGCGTTTTGTTGTTTTTAGATTTGATTTGTGTATTTTTGTGTAGTTTCTTTTAATATTATAATGCAATAATATTTAAGTAAACAGAATAAGATATTATTTTATGTAAATACTGTATATAGAAACGACATTATAAAGATATTATAAACATTTTTAACTAACAGAACGCCATAAAATGTCTGATGTTGCCACATTTTTAAATTGTGTTGTCGATTAATAAAACTTTGGACTATAATTTACAAGTTACAAGAAATTTCTAAATCTCTGAAGTATTATTTTCGAAATCCTTTGTTTTTTCTCTATAATTTGATATGCACGTACCTCGGGTACAACTTTGGGTAATCGCTGAGCGTCATAAATTAATACCATCTGTTTATGCTGGTATCAAAATCACTTCCAGTATGCTAGGAAAACCGCAAGCCGTTGGATATTCTGGACCAACATACAACGCTATTCGAAGTGGAAAGCATAGTTCATCTACTGCTAATACTCATGCTCAGGATTTCGAGACGCTTCTCGAACTTGAAGAGTTTCGACCATTAGCTAAAACTGACCATGGACTAGTAAAACCAGTGGTAATCATGACGGATGATGGAGGGCCAGATGAAAATCCGCGTTATGAAAAAGTCATAGGGTTTGCTATACAACACTTTAAGCGACATGATCTCGATGCATTGTTTTTAGCTACCAATGCTCCTGGAAGAAGTGCGTACAACAGAGTAGAGCGCAGGATGGCTCCTCTTAGTCGGGAACTGGCTGGTTTAATATTGCCTCATGACCATTTTGGGTCTCATTTGGATGAACGTGGCGTTACAATTGATGAACATTTAGAAAGATCTAATTTCGAATTTGCAGGAAATGTATTAGCTGAAGTATGGAGTTCAATGGAAATTGATAGCTATAATGTTACTGCAAAATATGTTGGGGCAGGTCAACAAGATGTTCCTGTATTTCCAGACATTAAATGGTATTCAGAACATGTGCGTGAAAGCCAATACTTGCTTCAAATTGTAAAATGTAAATATACAGAATGCTGTCGTCCAAGAAGTGGTCTATTCAGATTACTAGGTAACAGGTTTCTTCCACCACCTGTAAAAGTAAAACAAACAGTTTATGACTTGGTTTTGGATGAAGGAGTGCAATTTCTTGATCTTCCAGTCAATTTAGCTCTACGCTTAAGTGCTTCACTCAAAGATTTCCTGCAAATGCCCTACGATTATTTTTGTCCGACGGTAAAATTGAGGCTATCAAGTCGAACATGCAAAACTTGTGGTCTTTATCATGCTTCCATCAAGTCACTAAATCGTCACATCGAGAAGATCCATAAAAAAGTAAACACGCACACTGATAGGAAAGTTAGACCTGTAAGAGTCGCTGCTCGTCGTGCTAATGAACTGATGTGCATTATTCAAAATTTAGAGCACCATGATGTTGAATGGCTCGATGAGAACGACGTAGACATTCCAAAATCGGATGAAAGTGAGCAGACTCACAAAACTGAGCAGCAATCCAAGCAATCCAATGTCATCGACAACTTAGAATCATGGATTCGGGTTTCATGGACTGAAGAAGAATTTGAATTTGAATTTAATATGTATACCAAAAATTTTAAATAAGTTTGTTATGTTCGTAAGATTATAATATTTTTGTCCATTACTCTATGTTGATTACTGCATCAGTAAAATCTAATCTCTATTTTAAATCAATTTTCTTATTTTAAAAATTATAATTATAATATAAAAAAAAATACATTTTTAATTGAAAAATGTTTACTTAAGCATGGGGGGAGGGGGTAAAAGCTGTGCTTACTTTTGCTGACAAGGGGGATGGGGGGGGTAAATAATTGTAATAAATCTGCTTACGTAATATTTGAACGGCCCCTTATTGTTATTTTATATTTTTGTTGTCTGTTCAATTTCTCTAAAGGGATAAGCGACTTCTGCCGACCAAGCTGTTGCTCTCCGTGATGTCTGAGTTAAGTATCAGAAAGAGAGGTCAGAATCTGGATGGCTTGTAGTCATTATAGACGCTCATTGTTTATATTAAAACGTAATGTTCAGTATTATTTTTCACAGATTTTACTTTAAATTAACAATTACTTGATACGGCTGCAGCTGCTTTACATAAAAATTGTATAGGAGAATAAAGACAAGAAAGAAATACCTACTTTTATTTGTATTACGCACTCAGTTTTAGATATAGTACTTAAAACCAAACATAATTTTGCTATGTTCCATAAATGGCCAACTTCACCATTACCTACAACAAGAATTGCTGCAGCGCTGGTATTCTATGTAGTTGGTCCCAGTGATTCACGCCATACGTACATAAACATACAAAAAAATAAGGAAAAAAAGTGATAATAGAATTAATTAGATTAAGTGGATAGCTATTATAGAATAAATAAAAATTGGATACTTTAATTAATAAAAGCACCACTCAGAAATGCTATGATAAAAGATTAAATCTAATTAAAAACAACAGAACGCCGCAAATATCGTTGTATCGAGCTGACGAAAGAGCACGTACCCACTCATCGCCGACGGTAGACTATCTCCCGCCGCAAAATAGACCGATACAGACCATTCCCGTAATGTAAAAGGGCAATGAACGTTACAATATCGTAAAAGCGATGTAGTCAGGTCACAAACGGTGGGGACACGTGAACGGAAGAGTTTTCGTCATAATTTCGAGGAGTTAACGGGCTCCCGAGAATCACTTTCATTTTCACTTAGCGCTACGAACTGCTCCATAACCATTAAATCCTCATGTTTACTACTCTTCGGAAGCGCTGGCCCTCTCTATCTAACTTATTCACAAAGCTAACTAAACAGTAAACAGAAATGAAGCCATTTTAGTACAGTCATCCTCTGACAAGATACGATTTTAAATTTCCAACTGCACGAACGTTATTTCAATGTATTAAATATTTAAATTCAACGTAGGAATTTAATTCCTTTGTGACTCCCGGTCCAAAAAAGGGGTGTGATAAGATTGGAGATTTTTGACTGTATGTCGACTACAGAATCCTAACTCCCATTTGTATGGGGTCCAGGATTCTGTAGTCATTATGCGAATCAAATGTCATAGTTCTGTGTGCCTAAAATTTGACATAATTAAAGCGCGTTTAAAAAATTTCACATCTTTTTTTTAAATATTATAATTGCGAATTTTTATTACCAATTTTGTTATTATGCAGTCAGTCATCTTCGAGATGATACAATTTAAGATTGTATCATTTGCAACAAAACGTACCTAAGGCTACGTACACGAAGTCAGCGGGGATGGGGCGGCGGCGACAGCGGCTCGGGGAGCGTCTCAATGCATAGATTTATACGGAGCCAGCATCGGAGGTAGCGATGTGGGTAGTGACGTATGAGCGTTGCACACCAGTCTAGCGGTGCCCGCGGGTCCGCGTAGACGTAGACGCATATTAACTTCTTTATGGTCAATGTTTCAAGATGAAAGGCGTATAAATTTGTATCAAAAAGATGTTATTGCAGCATTTTAGAGATTTCGTATCCGAATAAAGAGTCTAATTTCTCTAAACACAACACTGCGCTACCATAGCGCCGCGCGATCTGCTCGCTGGCTGCGATAGCAGGTCTCCGTAACCACGCCGCCCCCTGCGCCACCATCGCCCAATCGCTGACTTTGAGACCGACCCAGTAAGAAAAATTATAAATACATTTCTATGAGAAAATTACAGCTAGGAATGGCTCTGAAATATTCAAATTAAAAGTATAAAAGCCTTTCTTTTTTTCCTATACATTTTTCTCATTACTCTTGTTTTTGTTACACAAATGCCCAAAAATAGAGTGTTCTATTTATGGGTGTTATGTTTTAATTTATTTTTCTTAAGTATCTGCATTGAATAATACTTTTATGTTTGTGTTTATACGCTTCTGGATCCGATGCCCTGACCGGTAAAAAAACATTTTCAATGTGATATTTTTCTTCTAAACAAAAATAAAGAATCTTAGTTACAGTGAAAGAAACGAAATAGATATACATTATATGTATGATTAACTTGTAGTAGTACAAGTCATGTTCTGAGTATTAAATGCTTGCCACTTGAGAACCTTCCTGCCCCAGCGGCCATCAGTTCTACGAGCTATGTGCTTCACCCATTTCCACTTCAGTCTGGCAATTCTTTGGACCATGTCGACTACTTTTGTTCGCATGCGGATTTCGACGTTTCTGATTCGATCGCGCCCTTACAGGATAGGGCCCCTCGGAGTATAGGGATACTCCGAGCATAGCATATTAATTATAGCCTATGGTTTATTCGGACATATAAGCTATATTAGCACAAAATTTCATCAAATGCAGTTTTGCGGGAAAAAGTAACCTCACAGACCTCACAAACCTCACAGATTGTGATTACGAGTAGAAGTTACTCCACTGATAAAATTCCTAAAGTATGACTAGCCTGTTATTTGTAAGTAAACCTTTAAATTGCTTTTTAGATGGGTATGTATACCTTATGCAATTTCAGAAATTTCCTGAGATTACTTTGTAAGAAACTTTTGTAGCTATGTTTATCTATAGCAGCTTCCAACTAAGTCTGATATACAATTCACAGGATAACTCCGCCAAATGCCATTTCAGATGTTTAAATTTCTTTATTTGTTTATACTACGCGAGTTGCGATTGCGAGTTGATAAGTAATCAACTCTTGTGAACTAGAAATCGCAAACTTAGCGTTCTAACTCTACTCACTTATATTACCATCATCATCACCAATATCGTGCGCTGCTGGACATAGGCCTCCCCCAAAGGTTGCCATTTGGAGTGGTTTGCCTTAGTCACCACAGTTGGCATGTGAATTGGTGAACTACGTCAGGTGGTAGCTAGTACACAGGTGATGCTGCTGCCCAACTACCTGGTGAATCCCTTAGGCGCTTTAACGACACCGACAGCATGGTATAGTGGGGCCCTGTGATTGTTTCCAGGCCGGAAACCGACCGGCCGCTAACTCACTTATATATGCTTGCCAAACTTGCTAAATTAAGATTATTGTTGCAATCAGCCAAAAATATATTAAATACATAGTTAAACAATGGTATTCCGGTTAACGTATTAAGTATTTTAATTTTTCTATCGAATGACTTCAGGTTACGCTAAGGTATTCAAAATGTTATTTAATATAAATAGCAGAAGCTGGATTAAAACAATATATTGTATAAACTGAGATTGAGAGAGCGAGCGTGGGCTCAAGCCTTCTAGCAAATAAAACTACAAACTAAGTACCTACCCGCGCCGCACCCCCTTTGGGGTTCGAATCTCGACTCTGGCGGTTAGAAACGGGGCGGTGAATGAGAGGGTCCTTTTATTTTAGTGATGTTTGGTGCACCTGTCGCTGTACGTTAATACGTGAAGACCTCCCGTCCGATTGAGAATCGGAGAGAGGATTTCATCGATTCGAATGCAAACGAAGGGTCATGAAATACGTTGGAGGTCGCGGTGCATTCGCGGTCGAACTCTTGTCCGGTGAATACGATGTATCGGATTATGTATGTGACAAGAGTCTTTGATTGTTTTTTGGCGACCTCGTTGTCTGAAACTTCCAAGACGTTCCTAGAATGAAAGTGCATACGTGAAAGGTGAGAAGGTGTGTAATAAACCGCATTTACCACCAAATGGCTTGGATGCTGAATGGCAGAGTGAAATAATTCTTTGTATGCTTGCTTTATCCAATGAAGATCGGTGTGGAGGCTCCTGTTGTGGACGTACTCCTGGTGTGCCCACGGCACGTCTCATGAACTGATTCTGAAGCGTTTGGTGTGGTTGAATGAACCTAGGAGCGGCGGGTACGAACACCAGACTCGTGTAGTCGACTAAGAGCAAATGCGGTCCAATAACGCACGGATCGCAGGTGCTCACTGCAAAATGTGGGTGTTCCAGAGAAGGGTGTTACACATATAAAGTCATCTACCGCGCATCATTCTAGAGGATACGAATTAATTGAAAGGGGTATAAATAATAAAGCGTCCAAAGAATAAATCGGTGCAATGAGTATAGTTAGATACTTGAGTTGAGCAAAGACTTCAGAGACATAATCATACTCGTAAACCAAATGAAGCGTATGCAGACATTTTGAAGACGCTTAAGTTTATCAACTTTCTTTTCCGGAAGATTAAGATAACTGCCATAAGCATCGTCAAGGATTGAAAGGAGTAGAGATTAGGCAATTTAGTATTGGAGTAAATTACACGATATTTTACAAGTCTACCAACGGACATAGCGTATAATATTAATTATCTATTATTTACTGATACTGAAAGCAAAACATTTAATCTCGAAGCTTCTTGTTGTTTATTAGGTAGACGTCGCGTCGTCTGGTAGACTTGACATTTGACAGGGTCAAATTAAGGGGTCCAAATAAAAATCATGCAAATTAGGACGCACGGTCGCTGCTGTTAAATTAACCTACGTTTTGCAAGCCAACAAAAAATGATATTGTAGGGATTCGAATTATCTTGTAAGTAAAAAATATACGCTTGTATAAATTCAAAATGTATACTGATATTTTTTATCATTCTATCTTACTATATTTAAATCAAAACACATTTTATTATAATAAGTAAACTACATCATTAAAAACTCATCATTATAACACAAATAACTAAACTGTATAAAAGAAAACTACAATACAGAATAAACACATTTTTCTAATTTATCTAAAGTGCTAAGCAATGCGTTAATAATTATGGTGAAATTATAAAAAGAAATAAAGAGATTTCAAGAAATGATGGAGCTCCACCGCTAATTGGTCGTGAACGAACTTGTAACTGTCGAGAATGTATCTACGTGTGAAAAAGGAACCACTACTAAAATCAACTTAATCGACGTTTCATCTTGTTTTTGTTTCAGATCATTAAACACGTTTATTTTAAGTGCATTTTTAGCCGTTTCAATTTTTTATTGATGTTTCAAAATCATCCTCGTAAGATTTCCACAATTGTCGGTTCTGCAGCTTCCAGCGACCTTTACAATATGATCGATCCATCTTCTAGGGGTCTGTCCACTCTGTGTTTTGCCGTTTTAGGTCGCCACTCAAGAATCTTTTCGCCCCGGCGGACGTCGGTTCTATGAGCTATGTACCCTGCCAATGCCACTTGAGTTTGGCAATTGTTCTGGCTATATCGGTTACTTTCGTTCGCCTATGGGCTTCGACATACCTATCTGATTCGATCTCGCGGAAACACACTTAGAACAGCCCTCTTAATTGTTCTTTGGGTAACCTTGAGCCTTTTTCTACATACCTATCTGATTCGATCTCGTGGAAACACACTTAGTACTCTTAATTGTTCATTGGGTAACCTTGAACTTTTATCTTATTGAGGTTTGGAGGGTCGTATCTTCTAGAAAAAGAATAGGTTTGTCCACCAAAACGAAAATATCTATGCCTGACCATTTTTTTTTGGGGCAGATACCGAAAACTATTGCTGAATTCTTTAAGATTAAGTAGACGTCACGTTAAAGTTAATTTATGCGTACGTACGTCCGTTAAACCTCTTTTAAAACAGCTACTTAATAGAATTTACCGTGTACTAAATGAGAACGCAATGTAGAAAATGCTGTACTTTTCGGTTGGGTCGTTACGCAGTCATAATAATAGATATTTGTGATAGTCATCTCCTCAGGCAACTTATACTATTGTAATCAGGTCTTAGAGGTCGATTTTAACCTACTTCTGAACGTCGTATCGATTTCAAACTTCGGCAGAATATTTCCGTAACTCGGATGATATTACAATAATATAGTAAAGTCTACGCAGCGTTTGTGGCTTCATTTTGACATTGCCAACGTTTTTATTATGAAAATAAGCAGTAATGACGGTTTTAAGAGTAAAATATCCAGTGACGTGTGTCGGACATATATCTAGCTAATGTAGGAACATAGTACCAACCAATTTTTTTTATTCTTACTAGATTCTTCCCGCGAATAAGTTAAAAGATACTTTTGTCCCGGAAATTATGTCCATAAAACATCTACTAAATTTCAACTGAATACGTACTTTACTTTCACATTTATAATATTATTAGTATAAACTTAGTCATTATAATAATCCTTTTGCAAACCTACTTCAAAATGAGGACTTAATTAAATCAACTGTATGTTTGTTTTGTATGTATGTTACCGATTTCTCCTCTGTTTGTGAACCGATCTTGTTTATTGTTTTTTTAATCGATAGAAAACGCTTTTGAAATTGTCAAATATGGAGCCCCTCAAATACAGTATATATTTCCTGATTAGAAAGAATCCAAAAACAGTTCTTGTACCACCTGTACAATTTAAACAATTTGTGACGTACTCTGTCACCATATGAATCCAGGCTCACGCACTTAAAAATCTTTACTTTAGAGCGCAGACGAAATGTGGCTGATATCGTGTTTTTGTATAAACTTATCAATGGTACGATCGACTGCCCCACTTTACTGAGCAAATTAAATATTGATATTCCACGTTCAAGCAGTCGTCTCAAAAACAGAAAAACGTTCAGTCTTCCTTGTTGTCGTACTAATTACAGTCAACATTCACCAATGTACAGACGCCAGCACATCGAGCTACTCCAATCTGTCAAATTTCCCCAATTCGAAGAGAACCTTATGCTTATGTAATAAAGTTGAAAATCTGTAAAATTATTTGACATATTCGGTAGCTGGATGTGCTGACGCCTGTACCTCGTCTGCTCGTCTTTCAACAAAATAATTATGTAATGATGTTGATATTTTCATTGTATCCATACAAACCGTAAAACGCTATTTTCTCAGCCCATAAATTCACATTAATAATTATTTTAATTTAGTTTAGTCTATTTTCTTTATTTTTCTCTTTATTAGGATTTTTTTATGTACTACGAAATATTGCATGCTATGTTTTATTCCAGAACGTCATACACTAACACTTTTTTAAAGATCTTACATTTCTTTTTTATTTTATATTGTAAACGTCCAGTGTTGTGAAAAGAAAAGGTAAGAAAAAAAAGGTAGAAAATAAGTAGCACTAAGAAAAGTAAAAAAGGTACATACATTATATAAAAGTACGGTTTTTTTGCAGACGTTGATAGTTTAATAATAGTAAGTATACAATGACATAACCTTTACCCGTTGTCTGTAAAATTTGGCAATATAATAAGATCTAAGTCTTTGATCTCTGCCATTATATTCCTATGGGATTAAAAGTGTTTTAATCGCAAAAGGTAGCATAACTAAGTGGCTTGTCGACTGGACACTTCCCCCGGGACAGAAACTTTGGAGGGGTTGAGCTAGTTAACTCATTAAAAACTGGTTAACTGCGAGGTCGAGGAAAGTCATGTAGAGTGCGCCAAACTGCCAGTTTGTACTAATAATTTCTACATTTCCACGTTAATTCTGTATAGACTGAGTTCCCATGACGAAAAACTATTTAACTGTGGAACAAGTTCCGGAACGAATGGAATATCTAACCTAACAGTAACCCACTACTAATAATTATTTTAAAAGACATACAATCTACTTGAAATTTTCTTTATAATAATCGTTTTGAATTTATATGGATACATCTCGAATCATTAATGGGATTTATAATCAAGTCGCTAAACAAATGAAAAATCGCCAAATTTAAATTAATTTATTCAAATTTGGCGATTAATTAATTATAAATATATTAAAAAACATACGGTTGAATTGATATACAACTTTACAAAGAAGACCCCATTCAATTTAGTTACGTAGATGTGACTTAGAATGGCTCAACGGATTTTCGTGAAACATAAGTAAGATACATTTAGATTAATCATAGGTTTTTTCTTAATTATAGTTAGATCATTTATTATTGTAATGTTATTAATGAATTGTTTTTATTTAGAATATAAGTTTATTTTAGTTACCTATCCTTAAATTTAAAATATGTTTTAAATTATTTTTTTGCTTTGCTATGTATTAATTTTTAGTTAGAATGTTTAATATTTAATTTATATTTTTTATGTAAATATATATATAACTTTTTATTTATATTACTATGCCATTGTGGCTTATATAAGCCTCTACCGGAAGATCAGCGCTGTAGTAATTAAATTAATTTTATTTGCCTTTTTTGACAAACAAATTTAGGGTATTATTTTAGCTTTGTATGGTAAGTTTTTTTTTTTAATAAACATTTTTTCATTCACCATAAGTTAAATCTATAGTATTCTCTGTTTAGAATAATATAGTAATTTCGAAAATGTGTGTTATGGAAAATTATCAAATAATAATTATATTGGTGCTTCAGATATTGGCTCGAGTACGGAACTCGAACCTTGACTTGTACTATTGTAATAACTGTAATACTTTAATATTCTAATCGTTCTCCAAAGTATTATTCGATGTAATATTTATTGTATCGGAATATTAGCAAAATTATATTTATTATATATAATAAACTAAATTGTATCCTTAACATTTATCATAAAAACAAAATACAATGCAAAATTTCTGTCTGTTCCTATCTAAAAACCCTAGACTACCAACAAACTGAAAATCTTTTAATCGTTTTACAATAACTTATGCTATAGTGTTTTATTCAAATCTCTCGCTACAAATACATACTCTACACTATATGATTGCACCTAAACTTATATGTTTCACAAACACAAATTTACTCGCAATACTCTCTCGCGTACACTCAGACAAACACACATCTACCATCTATCTGTATTCTGTACCCTCTCTCTAACTCTTCTATTAAATGTTTATCTTCTGTTTTTAGAATTATATAAAGTGTTTTAGAATTATATAACTGCTTTTGAATTGTATAACTGCTTCCAGATTTATATCTATAAGTTATGGTTTATTAAGCATCTTACTAGCATTGCCGCGTGGTGGGCCTGGTGACCTGTAGTACAGGTTTTCATTCAAACCTATTTCAGGCACCAGTCTCTCACAAAGTTGGGGCTAGTTGGAGACATGCTTTGTATGTTGAAACGTAACTATACACATATGTATTATGTAACCCCATTTGTGATGAGATAATAAATGGATTTATTATTATTATTATGACGTACGAGATTGCTTCCGTCAAGATAGGCACGCTCTTTCTCCTTTTACGGGTATAATTCGGCGTAGGTACTTTTGCCTGCGCTGTTGTACTGCCTCGTTGACAATACCGTCTTTACCATAAGGGCACACGGGGCCCGTGCCCAGGGCCCCCATTCTCAGGGGGGCCCCAGAAGGACCTAAATTTCTCTCTACCATTTATTCTCAAAACATTTTTGTCGGGCACATTAGACATTACTGTTTTTCGCAAATTAGTAACTTTATAAGAAGGTATTTACATGGCATAAACTACGCCATTATATCAACGAAGACAGACGGTCCAAAAAGGCTCTTTTCTATCTGGAAGCTGAGGTCGAGAGAAGCCTATGGATTTGTAGTACGAGATTCCAACAACTAAAGCGCTAGCGTCGAAATTGCTTAATCGGTAACGTTATTTTAGTGCAGTATTCCAACCGCGGGATGGCGCAAGCATGTCCTTATACTGGAAAATATATTCTGATGTTATTTTGTCGACCTAATTTCTTAAGTACACCATCTAGCGATCACTCACGCAATCACTCCAATTGCAAAGTCAAGCTGAACCGTCTAAACAAGGCCTAACATAAATGTCGACATCGTCTATGGTCGGGGGAATACCCGAATGATGTATTAAACTTTCAGTCTGTTATGAGTTATTTTGTTTCGTTTTATATTTAAAATGGAGTAAGATAAACAGAAGTTTTGATTTGTTCGTTTGTGGTTCGTTTAAACATTATTTCATTATGTCAAAAAGAATATTTTAAGTGGTTCACAAAAAAGAAAAAAAGTTACAGCTCAAAAAGAAATAACAGAAAAGCTTCCAAAGTTCACTTCGTTTTTTACGGTTGAAGAAACAAATAAGCCGAGAGATTATTCATTCTCATCACCGCAAGACAAAAGTATCTCTAAATGTCACCAGGAAAAAGAGTTTACGTGTGACGAAAATGACAATCGCACATTAGATTCAAAACCATCGACTTCAACCTACTGTGAATTAATAACTGCAAGCTTAGAGAATGTATCTGTGTCTCCTGACCCTGGTACTTACTGTGACGACATTTTACCGGAAAAGTCCGTGATATTTGGATTCGAAAAGGGCCAGAGTTTTTCCAAAATATAAATTGTGACTTCTCCGAAACTTCTACTAGTTTTCCAGGTTGAAATGGTAAAACAAAAACAAGATGCTTGAAAAAAAATATTTTTATTCGTAAATTGACGAATGGTGAGTCTTTAGAAAGAAAACGGCTTCTTTATTCACCAGCTAAGAAATCTGTATACTGTTATTGCTGCCGTCTATTTAATACCACTACTGGTGCTGGATATAATTTAAGTTCTCTTAATGGATATAAAGATTGGAAGCATATAAGTAACTTATTGATAGAGCATGAGAACAGTTTACAGCACAGGGAATTTATGATGAATTATGTTGCAAGAATGAAAACTACTGGACGAATTGATACTGAGTTGCTGTACCAATATAATAGAGAAATTAACTATTGGAAGAAAGTAGTTAAGAGGATTGTTGCAGTAGTGAAATTTTTGGCTTCAAGAGGTTTTGCTTTTCGTGGTGATAATGAGACATTAGGATCGCAAAATAATGGGAATTATTTGGGATGCTTAGAACTGATTAGTGAGTTTGATCCTTTTCTTGCTGATCACATACAAAACTGCGGAAATCGTGGAAAAGGAAATACATCATATTTATCGGCAAATATTTGTAATGAATTTATTAATTTAATGGGACAGCAAGTTTTGAAAACCATTGTCAAAGAACTTAATACAGCAGAGTACTACTCTATTAGCGTAGATTCTACACCAGATCTGTCCCACGTTGACCAACTGAGTTTTATAGTTAGATACGTAAAAGACGGACAGCCTATTGAGAGATTTTTGCAATTTTTGCCTATGGATGAACATAATTGCGCAATATATAGCAGATACCATTTTAAACTTTTTTGAAAGCCTTGATATTTCTATAAAAGATTGTCGCGGGCAGAGCTACGACAATGCATCAAATATGTCTGGAAAGTACGCTGGTGTTCAGTCAAGAATAAAAGAAGCTTGTGAATTTGCGATTTACTTTCCATGTGCGGCACATTCGCTAAATTTAGTGGGTGTTCAGGCTGTTGAGTGTGTTACTGAAGCAGTAACATTCTTTCAATTTGTACAAAAATTGTTTAACTTTTTTTCTGCTTCGACAAAACGATGGAAAATTTTACAGAGTATTTAGGTGCAAATACAGTCTTGAAGTTTCTTTCGGAAACTAGATTGTCTGCACGTGCCAATGCTGTTAATGCTTTGAAAAATGGTTATTCAAATATTTCTAAAGCATTGTGTTCAAATGCAAGTGACATTAATCAACCAGGAGACACTAAAAAAAATGGAAAAATTTGAGACTGCTCTTCTAACGGAAATATGGAATGATCTTTTGGGAATCATGAATAAAACAAGTCTAAGTTTACAGAATAGCACTATGACCATGGACGTTGTAACGAAACTTTACGAGTCTCTGATCAGTTATGCCAATACCACACGCGATAATTTTGATCAGTACGAAACGGCTGCTAAAGAAAAAAATCCATATGCTGACTACAAACACACATTTGAAAGAAAAAGATTTCGCAGCACACGCATCACATTTTTTAAAGGATCATCAGAGGCGGCACAGTTGAGAGGCAAGGAAAAGTTTCGTGTAGATACTTTCATTCCCATAATTGACACATTAATTACACATTAAAAAAAAACGTTCGGCAGCATACCAACAAATTGATTGTCGATTTAGTTTTCTTTGTCAGTTAACAACAATAGAATCTGATGAGTTGACCAAAAAATGCAAAGAATTTGCAGAATTTCATCATGAAGACATAAATGCAGATGAGTTCAAAACAGAATGTTTTCATTTAAGACAATATGTAAAAAACATAGCAAAGCAATTGGCGGATTTAAATATCTCAACCTTACATAACTTAATAAAAGCAGATAAATTGGAAGAAACTTTTCCAAACGTAGAAATTGCTACAAGAATATTCCTTTGTCTGATGGTTACCAATTGTACTGGAGAGCGATCATTTTCGCAGCTTAAGAGAATAAAAAATGAATTGAACAACAATGTTACAATAATGACTAAGTAATTTGTCGATTATGTGTATTGAAAGTGATATCCTTCAAAACATAGACTTTAATGACATAATAGAAGATTTTGCTCAACAAAAATCCAGAAAGAAACCATTATCGTAATCGGAACCGGCACGGCGGCATTCGAATATCATTAATGACATATAACATCATACTGTATCTGATTTACCTATAATAAATGATTAAACTTATTTAAAAAATGTTAGTATAATTCGCGATTATTACTTTCCAAAAGGGCCTCCAATTCTTGTGTGCCCAAGGGCCCCAACTTAGTTTAAGACGGCGGTGCTCGTTGATCTAGCGATAGCATGTTCAACCGTAGATAATGAGGACCTGGGTTCAAATCCCGGGTCGGGCCAAAACTTTGGTATATTTCTGTTAAGAAAATTTCGCAGTATCAGCCCGAAATCTGGGAGTTGGCGGTATTACGTCCCCGTGCCTCGAAAACCACGTTGGTCCTGTACCTGACCTCTTCCCGGTCGTGTCGCTATTCGTCCCATTGGATCATGAAAGTGATAGAATAGGAAGTGACCCTATGTTTGCGCAGACTTGTGCACTATAATATGTCCTGCGCAGATGGCTAGTCTCTATTGAGACTGGCCGCCGTGACCAAAATCGGCTAGGAGGTATTATAGTAGTTTATGACGCTGCATTGATGTATACCTAAATTTTTAACCGACTTCAAAAGGAGGAGGTTCTCAAGTTCACCGGTATTTTTTTTTAACCGACTTCAAAAGGAGGAGGTTCTCAAGTTCACCGGTATTTTTTTTTTTATGTATGTACACCGATTACTCGGAGATTTATGAACCGATTTACGTGATTCTTTTTTAGTTTGATGCGAAATAGTTGCCATTTGGTCCCGTAAAAAATTTATAAGGTTTGGCCCAGTAGTTTTAATTTTATGGCCGTTTTTGTATGAAAATTTTTGTTTATGTGGACGATGTAACGGTCTTTGGCACAGACGTTTTTAAATCTTAGCAAGTCAAGCTAGACTTATTCTGTTCATGTGTGTCTTGGCATGAAGATAAAGAACAATTTCAGACGACTAGCGATTAATACGCGCGTATAAGCTCGTTTTGGAAGCGCATGTAGGCGAACCTTTTAGCACAAGCGCATTTTTTATGTACGTACAGCGTAATCGACGCTGAGATTTATGAACCGATTTTCTTGATTCTTCTTTAGTTTGATACGGAATAGCTGCCATCAAATCTTGGTAAGCAGATGTATTCCGTGAACCGCATTAAGATTTTCACACAAAAATAGAAAAACAAACAATAATATTTGGGGGTTCATAAACCATACATGTGGGATCTATGGATAGGTCTTCAAAAATTATATTGAGGTTTATTATATAACTAGCTGACCCGACAGACCTTGTCTTGTCTTAACGATGACTATTAACGCACGCTATCTGTCAATACTATGTCAAATTAAAAAAAGTTACATTAAAAAAGGTTATATTGTCCAAAGCGCTAAGGTTAGATTAGAAATAATATTTGGTTGTGAAGTATTCTTAAATTTTCTTATTTTCCGCGCAATTTTAAATTCTTTTTTTTACATAAGAACCTTCTCCTGACAATAACAAGCACAATAAAAAAAGAAATAGTGAAATCAGTCCAGCCGTTCACGCGTGATGTCATGACAACGGAAAACGGGTTTCATTTTTATATATATAGATATATAAATATATATAATATAATATATATTTTATATATTTTTCTTAACTGTATAGTTTGCGTGAGACACTCTTCCAAAGGCGTTTAGTGCCCCCCCCCCCTGCAATTTTTAAAATAAGAGAATGATAAAACTAAAACAAATAGATGATGTACATTATCATGCAAACTTTCACCGAAAATTGGTTTGAATGAGATCTAGTAAGTAGTTTTTTTTAATGCGTCGTAAATCGTAAACCACAGTTTACCTTCCATTCTATCAACTCAAATACTTGCTGCTACCGAATTTAAAGACCTCTCGACTCGTTGTCTTGATCATGAATACGACCTAGCCCTCTGCTCAGTAGACTAGTTGGCTAATCGATCATTAATAAGACCTAGTCTTCATAGACTCATGCCCTCTGCTCAGCAGACTTGATGGCTATTCGATCATTAATAAGACCTAGTCTATAAGCCCTCAGCACACAGACTCTTTAGCTAGATGGTCATAAATACGGCCTAACCTATGCGCTTGCTATACAGACTTTCATGAATCTTAGCTAGTCTAGACTCGTATTGTGCAAGTTTTCTTAGAGTGAACGTAATTTTATGTAGTTTTTCTTGCTCTCGGTCATTCACTGTCTCACAAGAACGTGAAAAAGAGTTTCGGACAACATTTTTGTTGGGACCTATAATTTTGAGGCGCGCGGCACCTTTCGTAGTCCTACCCATAGCTAAACACTAAAAAGTAACAAATAAAAAAAACTTCGTTTAAAAAAACCGACTTCAAAACTGAAAAGTATAAAAAAAATATCTTAATAAAGATTTAATTTAATACATATCTTATGCAAACGTAATACCTTTAATATTAATGAAATAATATAATTTGTTTGTGCTACCTATTCTTAGGTTTGAAGTCGGTGCCAAGCCCTAAGCAAAATAAAAGTAAATATTACATACAGTTTTCATAACATGTGATGAAATTCCTACACTTAAGATTAACCTAAGTAAATAAACTCAAACAACAATATGAATTAATATGAAACATTTAATATTAATACCTAAATTAGTTACTATAGTTAGAATAAATCTATATTATGCTTATATATGAATATATTTGTGGCCCTGAAAAACAAACAGATAAATGATTAATTAGGAGACAACTCATCAAAATTTTACAATATTTCGAAACGACCGTCAACGACGTCTGCACGCTTGGGTTGTTTGTGTAGAAATACGAAACTATACCGCTGAAAGTAACGCGCGGCGAGTGTGGTACCTACTATTACATTTGGCTTGGCACCGACTTCAAACATATCAATGGGTAGCACAAACAAATTATATTATTTCATTAATATTAAAGGTTGCATAAGATTGTATTAAATTAAATCTTTATTAAGATATTTTTTTTATACTTTTCAGTTTTGAAGTCGGTTTTTTTAAACGAAGTTTTTTTTTAATAAATACATTTAGGTAAACGTAGTCAGTTTAACAAATAGTTAAAGTTAAAAATTTATGCGGACTTTATCACCTACTAATTGTTATAATTAAAGCATACGAAGAAAAATGAGATAGAAATAGACTAGTGGTTAGACCTTAGAATTGTGGAGCCAGTGGTTTCCAGTTCACACCTAAGTCGCACTCTACTTAACTTTCGGATTCATGTACCTACGTATTATAAATTAATTATCTCGCACTTAAAACGGTGAATGAAAACATTATAATGAAACCTGCAAAAGAATGTATGGATGGAATCACGTAGACTTTAAAAATGCGCTTGTAAATAGTAAGAAAATGTTAGTAGCAATATAGTTAAGTAAACACAACTATTTCTAGTTACATATAGATATTTAGGTACACGGAATGATAAAAATCATTTTTAAAATAGATAGATAGGTACACTTTATTGCACATCACAAAATAAAATTGAGATGAATAGACATAGTTTCAATTTATGTACAATTGGCGGTCTTATCGCATATGACCGATTTCTTCCAGACAACCGTTGGATGGACTAGATTAGCAATTGAGAAAGTGACTAAATCAATATATATATATATATCAACATATTCATACTCACATACTATAAATAATAAAATGGTAATGATTCTTTGCTGTATTCTTAAAAGTGTTAATAGACTGAGCGCGTTTTATAGGCAATGGCAGGGCATTCCACAGACGAGCTGCTTTTGAAATTTATTTTATAAAGTAATAAAGACATTATGTTTAGGTTTAATTATCGAAATGTATAGTTATGGCATTTGAAGTCTGCCAACCCGCACCAGGCGTAGTGTACTATAGCGATTTCTTAGCGATGTGAGAGGAGGGTTGCTGCCAGGGCACGCCATGCTCTAGCTGCAATCATACTAATATTATAAAGGCGAAAGTATGTGAGTATATATATTTGTTACTTCTTCACGTCTAAACGGCTGGAGCGATTTTAATAAAATTTGGTATGGAGCTAGCTGACATCCTGGATTAACACATAGACTATAATTTATAAAGATAGACGCGGGTAAAACCGCGGGGCATAGCTAGTATATATTAATTCGAATAACCTAAAGTTTTGAAATAAAGATTTTAAACCAAAACCATGTACAATATATAAAAAACAAAACATTATTTAGATCCAAATACACCACCGACAGGATTATAAACTGAAATCTGCAATCTGCTTTGAAAACCCCTACGCTTTGCCAATTAAACTTTGGTTGATCCTGTTAGGTCGTCCAGATTTATTATTCTCTTTCAAACACATTCAGATAATGTTGGCTGAAAGTATCAGTATCGCCTAGTATTTACTCGACTGATATGTTGCCAATTACATTTAAGAAACTGACATTAATAAGACAATGCCGCCTTTATTTTAAAATCTTTTAATTTAAATATTGCGAGTCTAGTAAATACGCCTTCAACAACTATTCAATGTAAAATGTAGTCATATCTTACTTTTTACTTTTGTTTCGCAATTACTTATGCAGTTATGTCAAAACATACCATAAAATAAATATCTTGGGACTATCACACTGCCTGTACTATGGCAACCAGATGACTAATTAGTATACTAATATGTTTTAAATCTTATTATTATATTATAATATTATAACCGTGAAAGTTTGTAAGTATGGATGGATGTTTCTTAGTCTTTCACGTAAAAACTCTTGAATTGATTTTAATGAAACTTTACAATAATATAGATTATACATCAGAATAATACATAGGCTACAATTTATAAACATAATGAAATAAAATAATGAAATTTATTCAGCACTTGAGTATTTACATACACTTGTACTTGTCAAGCTCACAATATATTACATAAACACAGTTTAAAAACAGTAATTAAAGTAACAAAATATTTTAAATTAGTCCGTCCGTGCGGTCTGTTTCGTCACATGAATTTTTAATATTCTTAAATAAATAATAAATAGCAAGTTACTAAGCTATTATTGTTACATTTAGCAATAGTATATCAAATTAAAGAATTGAAAACAACGAGCAGTTGGCTAGCGCAAAAGGCTCTCTATCAGTAGCTTAATTTAAACGACTGAGGGCACTCTTATGGGCCACATCTCAGGCGGCCGCTGAAGTAAAAAGATGGAATTCGAAATGGGTGTCAGATCACTTGCACGGTATTACCGATCACGTGGTAAAGGGGCAACGCGATCCTCGCCGCTGAGGATCCTACCCTAGCTAGCCTGCGGCTTTCTCTAGCTATTGTGTGAATTGTCCAAAATATGACGATAAGTGTCAAGTAACTATGAAAAATCTATCATCTGCCAGTTATTCCGGTGTGCACTGCCAAACCCGCTAGAGGTACACATCCTACTAATAGATATTATAAATGTGAGAGTTTAGATGTATAATATAATATAATATATATCCTGGGACATTATTCACACACGGCCATCTGATCCCAAACTAAGTAGAGCTTGTACTATGGAAAGCAGATAACTGACATATTACATATAATATTTTTCTTTTGTAAATACATACTTATATAGATATGTACACCCAGACTCAGGACAAACAGACATGTTCATGTACACAAATATTTGTCCCGGGTGGGAATCGAACCCACGACCTGCGGCGTGAAAGGCAGTGATTCTACCAACCACGCCAACAGGCCCGTCCTGTATGGATGTATGTTTGTTACTCTTTTACGCCAAAACTACATACAAAATATGCCGAGCAGCAGCGGAGGTTCCAAAAAAAACCAAAATACTTTAACTAATTTAATTAAAATCAAAGTTACAATTATAACTTATTACTAATTAGAGCTAGTGTGGTGCGTTTCGAAGTTGGAAACGAAGTGGCCGAGCTCCGATGACACGCGGGCCGATGCGCGGTGTCACTTTCGCAACGAGGTTACACGTGCCGCGAAGTCAGCGATTCTGTCGCCATGCGCAATACTAGGTATCGTTGCAGTGTAGGTACTGTCAGCAATACTCATGTAGGGTCGGCACATAACACCTCCCCCTGAAGTTCAGCAACTATTTTAAGACGTTTAGTGAAAATGTTGCTGGTATCTGGAGCTTGCGTTGAGGTACTTCAGGAACTGTGTAGGTGTGAGTTTGATCCGTCGTCGCAGCAGCCGATGAAGATTTCTCTTCCGAATGTTGCAGCCTGTAGCGTAGACAGCGCCGGTATAGTACTGTGACGACGAGTACTATAATTCCCAGTAGTGTCATGTAAAACGGGATAGTGGTGTGGTAGATTGGTAACGGATCCAGATGTATGGGTATTTGCTGATTGATTTTATCTTGAAGATCGTGTAATTTTCTTAAATTGATGGAGTGTATCTTGATTGGTGACTGGGAAGTGCGGTCTTCATTTTTATTGAACAATACTTCAGATATCTTCTAGGCTGGCCTTGTACTCGGTCATTTACGTTGACTATGGTAAATTCATCGGTTCGTAACTGGCAATTGTGAGGAATTGTTACTAAAAAGCTGCCGGTTAATACGCTGTGTTCATCTCGTTCGCAGGTGACTTGAACTTTGGTTGGTTGTGGGAAAACCACCACGTAGTGTCGATCATCCAACTTCTCCATGGCTTCTCGTGATAAAGTGACGCTGGTCTTCTTACAGGATTCATCTGTAGCCTGGCCGTTGACTATCTTGGTTACGCAGTCTGGTTGAGATGTTATTTGGTGGTTGAATTTTTCTTCGCAGAGATACCGCTCAGTTAACTTCGGGCATTCAGCCTCTATATACACATGAAAGTTTCTAGTGATAGCTATAAAAGGATAAGGGGGAACTACGACCTGACTGTTCTTATTCGGAACTATTGCTAAACGATAAAGGGTATACACTGAAGGGGAAACTATGGGAAATTGGAACACTATCACAATCTGATTATCATTATAGTATGATCCCGGTTTAACTACGTCGTAATATTGCCTAATTTCTAAGTCTAATAACTGATCTTTACTATAAAAGCTTTGCAGCTTTCCTAGCATACTATTCAATACATCTAAAGTTAGAACAGAATGATGCGTATTTGACGCCCGACTAAAAGCTAAAGCATCTTCAATTCTACGTAATTCACTAAGTAACTTATCTATATTATCACTAACTATAGCTAATATTTGCGAGAACTTAGCGATCTCTATAAAACTATGTTGAGTAAATGAGTTTTCACGAATTAAAGTATGTAACGTTTTATTTATTTCAATCTGATTTTCAACAATTTCAGTGATTATTTGAGACTGTTGATTCATCCAATCTTTGCTGAGACTAATATGGTTATTCTGCTGTGATATAATTCTGTCTTGATTGTCTCCAAGTGCTTTGATAGCGTTATTATATTTAATTGCGTCCGTGTAATCTAAGTTCCCTGTTAAGCTTTTAACTACCGAGCCTAACCCATCAATTAGACCTCTTTTAGATCTGGTAGGTTTTAGGCTTAGTAACTTAAGTGAAGCTTTGTCTAATTTATCACTTAGGTGATCTAACTGTAATTCATACATAGCATAAGTATAATTATCAAGTCTATTCTTTACGTCATAGAGTTGTAATTTCACTGAGTTAATTTTACTATCTATGTCAGTAAGCTCCACATACTGTAGGAAGGTATGGTAATGAGTCGTAAGTCTCATAGGTCCCAATTTAAAGGGTAGAAGTCCAGGTCCTGTATCGAGTCCTTCAAGTTTTATGTCCTGTCCCTGTATGAGGCCGGGAATCAACATCACCAGTATTATCCTGTAACAATTTTGCGCTATTAGGGACACGTTTTAGCCTGGATTTAGCAATAGGACCGCGTTTTTTGGATGTGTATATATGAATAGGTAAATCGGCTAAAACTGTATCCTGGGTAAACCTAGGTGCAAGTTTTTGGCGGCTAGCACCTGGATTAGAAACAAATATCTGTTGTTGGGGTAGATATTCTGCTTCCGGCTCCCGATTTTTGTTCCTATTTTCCATTATAGTAGTTCTAAGAGCTGAAGTCGTTTCATTGATTAGTTCGTACACTGTTTTCATTCGATCCCTATGAGTCTGAGTGTATTGTTGTAGTAAATGTTCTGTCAAATCAATGTCTAATGGGTCTCTGGGGTCAAAATGTCCTAATATAATGTCATACGGTCTACACTTCGTGAAACTGTGGACTGAACTATTGTAGGCTATAAGAGCATAAGGTATTAAATTGACAACAGGTTCATCTTTATGCTGTAATTTTAAAATACGAAGATGTTCAAGTAGCGTTGAATGAAACCTTTCAATATTACCATTACCGTTAGGGGAATGAGCTAAAGTTTTATGATGAGTAATCTTATGAATCTTACAGAACTCTGAAAACATTTGGTTAGTAAATTCGGTACCTTGGTCAGTTACAATAGTGAGCGGTAAACTATGATGCGTGCAAAATGTTAGTAAAGCTTGTACTACACTGAGAGCTGTGCCATCTTTTAAGTTGTACGCTTGGCCATACTTGGAGAACACATCTATAAATGTCACATATTTTTCATTTTGTGCTGTAAATAGATCCATGTGAATAGTTTCGAAAGGTTTTGTAGCCGGTGGAACTATATTAAAAACTGGTTTGACTGGATTTCTATCGTATTTAGCCTGTCCACATATTGTACAATTATTTATGAATTTAGAGATATGTTCTTTCATTTTAGGCCAGTAATATCGCCGCGATAACGCGAGAAAACACTCGTTTATGCCACGGTGATTCGTCTTGCCATCGTGATAGTGACGAATAATATCTTGTTGCCTGAGATACTCTTTAACATTTTCCAATTCCGTTTTAGCGATAACCAAATTCATAGCCGAACTTTTAAATTTTTCCTGTAAAATGGGCACAATTCTATACATAGCTAGGGGTGGATTTATAAGGAGAGCCGTTTTAATTTTAGGGTTTACATATTCTTTTATTGCAGCAACTAAATCATCTTCCAAATTAGATTCTGACAACTGGATGGACGTTCGAGTATGTGTATCAAATGGTTTAGTTGCCGTCGCACGTTTTTTAATGTCGCCTACTAACGTCAGACATATTTGTCTATGAAATTTGTTAAGAGGTTCTTCAACTATAGGTATTTCAAGTATGGGGTTCTCATTGTCAGTATGTGCAGTTAAAGTCGCAGAATCGTCTAAGGTCTCCGGTCTATTAGTAGGGTTGGCAATCATTGAACTAATCTCTTCATTATTGATTTCTACACGAGAAAGTGCATCAGCGTTAGTGTTATTTTTGCCTTTCTTGTAAACTACTTCAAAGTCATATTCGCTTAACTTTAGTCGCCATCGAGTCAGTCTAGAGTTGGGTTCTTTCAGGCTCATTACCCATTGAAGGGGTTTATGGTCAGTCACTATTTTAAATTTACGTCCAAAAAGATAAGGTCTGAAGTACTTGGTGGCCCAGACAATGGCCAACAGTTCTTTTTCAATCGTACTGTAGTTGATTTCGCTTTCGTTCAGTGTACGTGAAGCGTACGATATGGGTCTGTCGGAACCTATGGGACCTTGAGAGAGTATAGCGCCTAAAGCAAAGTTAGAAGCGTCAGTCGTGAGAATAAATTCTCTAGTAAAGTCAGGATATTTCAAAATTGGGTCATTCGTGAGTAAAGTCTTACATTTCTCAAAAGTGCTAACATAATTCGGGTCCAGAGTAATTTTCCTACCTTTCTTTAAACATTGTGTAAGGGGTTTGGTCATTCTAGCAAAGTCTGGTATGAATTTCCGATAGTATCCTATCAGGCCTAAAAATTGTTTAATTTGTTTTGGGGTCTTAGGTAGTGGATACTTTTCTATTACTGAAATTTTGTCGGGGTTCGGCTTAATTCCCTCATTACTAATGACATGACCTAGGTAAGCAGTCTCAAGCTTTAAGAATTCGGATTTATCCAA
The DNA here is from genome assembly GCA_951640165.1 of Pseudoips prasinana. Classification (NCBI taxonomy): domain Eukaryota; kingdom Metazoa; phylum Arthropoda; class Insecta; order Lepidoptera; family Nolidae; genus Pseudoips; species Pseudoips prasinana. The sequence goes on from OX621243.1 coordinate 23,492,719, forward strand.
TTGTATCTTAAAGTTGGACTCTCTCAACCTCTGAAAGACCTTTTCAAGATTGACCATGTGCTCCTGAAGTGACGTGGAATAGACTATAATGTCATCTAGGTACACCAGGCATATCACGTTTTGTAGGCCTCTGAGTACATTGTCCATCACACGTTGGAAGGTGGATGGCGCGTTCTTGAGCCCCATTGGCATCCGAAGGAACTCAAAATGTCCATGTTCAACGTTGAAAGCGGTCTTTTTAATATCATCAGGGTCCATTTCAACTTGGTAAAACCCGGATGTCAAGTCAAGTGTCGTAAAATATTGGCATTTGCCCAATTTGTCTAATACGTCTGTTATATTCGGTATGGGATATTTGTCATCTATAGTCTTCTCATTGACCTTACGGAAGTCAACCACCAAACGCCACTTTTGCTTCCCTGTAGCATCCACCTTTTTGGGGACAACCCAAATAGGTGAGCTCCAAGCTGATTCGGACGGCCGTATTATGCCTTGTTCTAACATTTTTGTAATCTGGTCACTAACTTCCTGTCGGTGAATGAATGGATAGCGATAACTTTTTGTATAAACGGGGATTTCGTCTTTAGTTTTTATACTGTGTTTGATTTTATTCGTAAAAGTAAGGGATTCACCTTCAATATAAAAAACGTCAGAATATTTAGAACATAACATCACTAAATTTGCCTTTTCTTCCTCATTCAAATGATCGACGCGCAATCGCGAAACTACTTCTTGTGCTCGTGTCGATGATTGTTCGGTACGCTTGCACTCAACGTTAAGCAAAGTTACTTGCGGCGGCCGATCTATTGAAAACACAATATCGTTCGATGTTGAATTTTCAATTTCAACTAACGCACGACTATTTTCTACGGTGGTTAAACATTCGTGTATTATACAGTTACAAAGAGTTTGTTCATGTACTAAAATCTGTCCGTCTTGTGCGTTCATTGGCAGTCTAAGTAACTTAGAACTATTGGCGGGTATTATGTTTTCATATAAATTTAAATTCCGTGAATTATATATGCAAATTTGATTGACTGCAAATTTGGTAGTTAAAGTCAAAGCTTTAAGGTCCAATTTAGCATGCCATCTTGTAAGAAGATCGAAACCTATCAATCCATCAAAACGGTCATGAAATTTATACACATATAATTTAATATTTTCAGAATCATTAAATTGATTAAAACACGGTATAGTTATGGAATGATAATGTCTACTGGTAGCGTGGACATTGGTGACCTCAAAAGGGTCGTAATTTAATGGAACACCGGGAAAATATTTTTTTACCGCTTCCGGGCTAATAAAAGATTGATTAGCGCCAGTGTCGATTAGCAAGTTTAAGTCAGGGTTTGTTACATGGATGAATGGAAGTTGCCGTTGTGTCTGTAGATTCAGTTCTATTTGGATCTTTTTGATGTCATAGCTCTCTGAAAATCCTCACTTGTAGAGGGTTGCATTTGGCTATTCCGTTCAGGGTCATTTTCGAAGTCAGTTTCGGGTGTCTCTTCCTGCTGGTAGCATGCATAATCATTGTAGTCGGTATAGTCATTATGTTCATAGTAATGGTCATACGTAGGCTCATTATCGTAGTATTGTGTATTATAAAAGTCGTCATAACCGGAACATTCGTTAACGTTAACGTCACGACTCTTGAAATAATTTGAAGGGGGTGGATTTCCTTGTCTAGACCAATCCCATTTTGGTTGGCTGGGTGGTAACTGTCTCGGTGTGAAGTTGACAACTCCACTCATTGGCTTAGGGCCATTATAATGTTGGGGTAAATGTCGCGGGGTCATTCGGAATATATTACTCCTTGGGTTATAGTTTGGCGGTGGGGCACCGAACATTTGTTGCGTACGCGTCGGTTGACCACGTGGCTGGTTGAATGTAACATTGGGCCGATTTGCCTGATTAAATTGACTTTGAGGCGCCGTGTGGGGATGGCTTTGGTTATGCATAAAAGTTTTCGGCATGGACATATTGCTAGGCCCCGGTATATTTTGGGGTACAGACACATTATAAGGCACAGATATTGGAATACTACGAATAGCAGGCAAAGCAGGGTAGGAAGCATGCATGGGAGGTAAATTAATATTATTACGGTAAGGGGTTCGATTAGTTTGATAACTTTCGCTTCTCTGTAATAGGTACATGACATTAAGTTCTTCCTGTACATACTCTAAAGCTGTCTCTATATTAGCGGGACGCATACATCTTATACGGGACCCCAAGGGTTCCTTAAGGCCACGGACAAACACCTGCTTAGTCAGGTTTTTATAGAGGTCTCGCTTTGCTGCAATAGTTGTCTCAACTGTTTCATTAAGTGTCACATATGTCATTATCGTACTAAAGAGCGTCTGGCATCTATCGTAAAACTCTTGAGGGGAGTCATGGCCTTGGGTTTGCAAGGACAAATCGTTGTATAGAGTGGTCTCGTCTCTACGATCCGCAAAATTATTAATTAAAGTATTTCTAATTCCTGCCCAATTTTCGGGGATACCGTTTGAGTTGACAGTCGAGGCGGCGGGACCTGTGATTTTATTTAGTATTCCGTTAAGCAAAGATTGGTTGTTCAACTCAAACTCGGCCCCTACCTGTACATATCTTGCGACCAACTGGTCACAAATTCGAATAAATCTTGTCAAAACATGTGGGTTTCCATCGAAATCCGGGACTAGGCGGAGGGCCTTGTAAATTGTGTCTAAATCATTAGAATTCATACTGTCTGATTCTATATCTAATTCTCTAATCGTATCTAGTAATCTGGCCCTTCCGGACTGCCTATAAGAAACAGTCGGTCGGGAGTCTAAATTCCTAGGATGGAACAGTTTGAATATAATAACTACTTAAGGATACTTAAGGATAAGGGAGAGCGTCACTAGAAAAATTCTTGTGCACTTACTTGAGCATGTGGTTTCTTCTGAGCGGCATCGATGTCCGGAACCTGCCTCCACGTACAGCCCGACGGTTCTTGATACTTGTACTGGTGCCTAGAGTCACCCGGGCGACTCGCCTAATTTTCGATTTTTTGAAAATTTATCTTGCGAACCGGCCCGCAAGTATCCTACCGACTGCGCCAAATATGCCGAGCAGCAGCGGAGGTTCCAAAAAAAACCAAAATACTTTAACTAATTTAATTAAAATCAAAGTTACAATTATAACTTATTACTAATTAGAGCTAGTGTGGTGCGTTTCGAAGTTGGAAACGAAGTGGCCGAGCTCCGATGACACGCGGGCCGATGCGCGGTGTCACTTTCGCAACGAGGTTACACGTGCCGCGAAGTCAGCGATTCTGTCGCCATGCGCAATACTAGGTATCGTTGCAGTGTAGGTACTGTCAGCAATACTCATGTAGGGTCGGCACATAACATACATATAATAGAAAAATTACACCAAAACACAGAACAAATAATCGTGCCCATCACACAAATATTTGCCCTGGTTGGTGATCGAACCTACGACCTCTAACTTAGCAGTCAGGGTCAATAAACACTAGACCAACAGGCCTGCAAATAACTGAGCTGCCAAGTAAGTAACATAAACTACAAGAACTGTATATTAAACGTGTTGTAATTGATTGTTACAGTTCTGATTATACATTATCTCACAATTACTTGTAAAAGAAAGTACTTACGAAACTGGGAAACATTTTACATGAAAATGTTTTCGACGAAATATTCTTTTCCCTTGATTTCTTCATCGTGTTTTCCTTGTTATGTGATCGTGAGACGACAATCACCTGTGCTCATTTTCCCTGCGTCTCTAACTGCCGCAACAGATTTACCGACAATATTAGGTACTCAACGGTACAAGATATTGTTTATCTGTTATGCCTATTAGGTACTAGCTGTGCCCCGCGGTTTTACCCGCGTTAAATTTTATAAATTATCATAGCTCTTCCCCCTTAAGCGATAGCGTGATAAAATGTAGCCTATATGTTGAACCCACCTCTTAGTAATATTCATGCAAAATTTGAAGTAAATCCATGAGTACTTTTTGAGTTTAGCCCGGACATACAAACAGACACACAGACAAAAATTCTAAAAACTATATTTTTGGCTTCGATATCGACTGTATATCACGCCGCAAGTATCCCTTTTAAAAAATATTCAATGTACAGTTTTGAATTTCCTACAATTTTATTATATAAATGTAATAGATACATAAATAATGTAAAACAATTGAAAAAATTAAATCTATATTTTTATATTTCCCTAAGTATAGTTATTTATGTATTTAGTTTAAACTTGGACAAAGAATATTATACACCTATCATCATCATCATTACAGCTGAAAGAAGTCCACTACTAGTCAAGCCACCATCACCACGATTAGCATACGGGTTGGCTATAGCAGTAACGTGGTCATAGTACAGACGGCTACATATCAAGCTATACATTTCCAATATAAGCTGACCTGCCAATGTATGGAAATTCTATACAACGCGAGACTAGCTTATACTGGATATGTATAGCTTGATGTGTAGCCGTGTGTACACAGAAGGAAGCCCCTGCCCGCCCTCTGGTAGATATTCCGTCGGGTCGATTTCTACGACCCCACGGGATGAGAGGGGTGATAATATTCTGATATTCGCCGCTATCACTACACAGCAAGTTGTATACCTATGTCTACCTAAACATAGGTATTATTTTAAAGCCATAGATTTTATCTACCAGTCAATGTTTACGTGGTGCAGATAATGTTATAATCTATCTGTACAGTCTTATGTACAGATGTATAGTTTATAACATTATCTGTGGAGTATATAATTGTGTTGTATAAATAATATTAATAATAATGCCATCCGGGTCGGCCTCAGGTCATGGTGGCTAATGGAGAGTGCTCCATCCCCTTACTCTAACGATTCCGCTGAAATACACTTGACGACAGGACCGGAAAGAGTGCGCTTCGAGGCACGAGGGTGTAAAGCTATTCTGTATATCGTCATATTAACATATAATCGTGGTTACCATCCATCTAGACTGCAGTTGTGCAGTCTAGATGGATGGCAACCACCAGGGTGACCTCTGTTGGGACGTTGGTTTGCAACCGTGTAGAAGTTGCTTATCACTACCTCAAGACTTCGGGCTGATAGTAACAGAAAAATCCCAATTAGACTTTTTAGCCTGATCCGGGATTTGAGCCCAGTACCGCATTATTTACCGTTAAGCATGCTACCGCTACGCCAAAGAGTCAGTCAAATCGGTTTAAGGGGACAAAGGATACCCAGATTCAGAACAACAGTCTATGGGTTACACACATAGTTGTACTGTGCGGGACTCGAACCCGAAACGAGAGCTCTGAGGTAGTAGTGAGCGGACAATCTAAAGCACTGACTCCCCGCGTGTAGTCAAAAGCTTGTTTCTTCTTTCTTAGGTTTAAAATTTAGGTTGGCAACTAAGAGCTCTTAAATTACTATTAACTAAGGTCCTTATTTATAGTATACTGAGTGGTTACCATAGTGTCGGGATTGTTCAAGCCACCTAGTAGGTCTCTGATATGGCTTAACGACCGTTGTCTATCGACTAAAACAGGAATCGACAGATTAACGTACCTAACCTCGAAAGCATAGTAAAACTCAGAAATTAATACACTTTGGCGGTCATGCATCTATAGACTGACCGCGCACCTAGGTGCTTAACCTCAGCGATCTCTCCTAGACCGGTGAGAGCAACTGGCATTTGCGGTAAAAATACTAACATATTGGTTTACTGAATAACTAGATAACTAACAATAACTGAATACAATAGACTACAAAAAGGTAAATACTATATTAAAGCTTTTGTATTATGCCAGCTAAAAGAAAACTATGTTATATAAAACATACATAAATATTTTCTGTAATATCAATCCGTGTTTTCCTCGCACGGGGAGTTGTAATACCTTGTACCGCGTAGCTATATAGGTAAGTTCTCTGTAATGGGCTTTCTTGTTTTCTTTCGTTTCGACATTCGGTTCTCAGGTGGAGCTATAACCTTGTTTCCTGAAGAAAAAATGGTTCCACAGTTTTCGGTGTATGCCGGTAATCGTAACAGTGAATCACCACTCATTGCAAAGGGCGCTCCGTGCCCATGCGGTAGGTACTTCATCCTGAAATTATGACTTTAGTACGTGCCCGATATTTCGGATGAGATAAGAATACCATTTTATATATATTCCTGTCACAGTAGACCAAATTACTGGAAATAATTTAGTTTATATTAACTTCGATGTTAAATGTTTGACTTTAACTACATATGTATATTAATAAATATATTATTATTGACGGGCCTGTTGGCGTGGTTGGTAGATAGGCTGCCTTTCACGCCGCAGGTCGTGGGTTCGATTCCCACCCGGGACAAATATTTGTGTGCATGAACATGTCTGTTTGTCCAAAGTCTGGGTGTAAATTATCTATATAAGTATGTATTTACAAAAGAAAAATAGTATATGTAATATATCAGTTATCTGGTTTCCATAGTACAAGCTCTGCTTAGTTTGGGATCAGATGGCCGTATGTGAATGTCCCAGGATATTATCATTATTAATTAATAACTTTCTAAACGACGATTTATAAGCTTTTACCTTTTTCTTTATTACACGCTTTATAATATTAGCTTCACTTGTATGTTTGTCTGTAACCGACTCCTTTGGGCGCGATTTTGGCCCACTTTAAACGGTCAGATTTCATTCAAACTATGTAAATTTATCGAGATCCGATGACAATACACTTGTGCTTTTAGGATATTATCGAAATGATAATCCTTCTATCGTGTCAATGAAATATTTATAACTATAGACACCATGCACCCCACGCTTTACAAAAAAACTATTTTTCTTATTTACACTATTATTAATTTATATTAATTAATAAAAATTGCACTATTCATAATTAAAATTAATTTTAAATTTTTTAGTTTGGTTTGCTATATAAAGCGTGTTTTTTATTATTTTTACAATTTTTTTTTTTTTAGGTACCATAGACAGGCATCCCTCTATATACATATGGTAACCCTAGTCCTGACGATCTTATGTACGGATGATGGTACGGATACCATCGTAGAAGATCGTCAGGACCATCCCATACGCTTCCTGAGTCAGTCTCTCAGTTATTATTTTATTATTATTTTACACATCTTCAGATAATTAGTATGAGTAACTTTCAATAACTATACGGGTAATTTATTCTGTTAGTGACGCATTAAAATAAACATAAAGATATAAATTAAGCATTACATAACAAATGGCGATAATTCGACTGTAGATAGATTAATTTAAATAACATGGTCAATCAATTATGATCATCAGTGCAACCTGGCTGAATATAGAAAGTAGTTGGTCACATTTAACCGCTTGAGCAAACTAGTCGCAAATTATATGCGGCAGCAGGTTCCTTGAGAAGAATGCGTAATTTCCTTCCAACCGCCACTAAAATTGCACTAGCTCAATCTCTTCTTTTCCCCATCCTTGACTATGCTGCTGCCAGTTATCTTGACCTTACAGAAGACAAACTTGATAAACTCGAGCGCCTTCAAAATTCCTGTATAAGATACGTATTTGGAGTCCGCAAATACGACCACGTCACCGAATTTCGTAAAAAAACTCGAGTGGTTACCAATCCCACTTCGCCGTAATTCTCGCATACTTTGTCTCCTTTACAATATTTTGTTTAATCCAACAGCGCCTATTTACCTTAAGCAACGGTTTGAATTCGTTTGTGATACACATTCTAGGTCTTTGAGATCATCAGAGAACTTAAAACTACATATTCCAGTGCACTCTACAGATTTTTATGATAAATCTTTTTCTGTCCAAGCAGCTCGGCTATGGAATTTACTTCCTGTAAAAATAATACGTACACAAACTCTGACTTCTTTCAAAATTTCTTAAAAAAAAACACTTATTATCTCTTTAAATTATCTTCATAATTTGTCTTTTTTTCCTTTAACTGCTTTTCGTAACCTCCTTTTTCAAAGCTCCTTAATTGAATAGATGCATTATATTTTGTATGTATAGTATATTATTTATGATAGTATAGTATTATTAGTATTTAGAATATAAGTATGTTTATGTAAATTGTATATAAGTACATAACTTTGAATATTTGACTGTACACTACGACTATCGCCTTTTCTGTCTTACTTTTTCCTTGTCCACCCAACAGTTGTCTGGAAGGGATTGCTACAAAGCGATAACACCGCCGATTGTACCTGTATTTACTTATTTGTATGTTACATATTGTTTCTTTTGGTGCAATAAAGTGTACTCTATCTATCTATCTATTTAACCGCTTCTGAACTGGGTACCCCGATAAAAAATTATTACTTACTTCCGCCAGCAGTACATCTATGCTACTCCAGTTACATAGTGTCCAAGATAGCCAATTTCTAGCGAACCTCAATCCAGCAATCCGGAGCTCATGGATTATCTTGGAGGCCCCTGCTGGTCGTCGACTGCTTATATCAGTCGCTAAAACCACAACCCCACTGTCCATAGCCTAATATGTGCTCCCCATACCTGTTCAAGGTTTCATTTAAAGTCTATGTAACTGCAAGTGCAATTCCTTAGCGCCAGAGTCATTAAATAGCGTTCGTCTCGAGGTTATGTGTCACGTCTTCACCCAGAACGTTACAATTACTGCACCCCTCTTCCAGCAGCGCATTAATTCTACTAGCTCTAATTGCTTTCTCTGCATTACAATCGACACAAAGATATCTGTTTTAAGTCACAATAAGGCAAGATTATGCGTATACTACTTTGACTTATATGTATTGTACTAGACACGCTGTTCCGAATTAAATCTATGTCCCAGTCCGGCTGCGCGCTAGGTGAGAGGCGCGGGCGCGGCGGACAAAATCATAGGAGTGAATAAATAATATTTTACCTTTTTGCATTCTATCTCGGAGATAGATTCACGTAAAAGAGTAGTAAACTCTAGTCACCAAAGTCTAATAAATGTAATCAAGCTCGTTTGTTCATCAATTTATTTTGATTCGGCTTTGTCGAGAGTCATACGCAAATACTACCTCACTTACTGGCTCGCGGCCGACTGAACGAGTTGCAGCTCCCGAGCTGCAACTCAATGAGCAAATTCTCAATATGGTATTGCGCGTCTAGTAGAATACATATAGGTCAATGGTATATTATGATTAAATGTAAATTATACTACTAATAACGAGAGATTAGTTTTAGTTGCCTGATAACGTTTTAACCGCAAATCCGCGAAAAATAAGTAAACTGGCACAAACTGAAAAAAGTTTATAGATTTTTTTCGAATTTGGAATAAACATTTTTTCATACCAAGATTCTTTATTAAGTGCCAGTAACATAGTTTCGCTATTAAAAGCTCTTTAGAACTAAACGATTACCAATAATATAAAAAACTTGCCAGTAACAAAGTTTGGCTATTAAAACCTCTTTAGAACTAAAAGATTACCAATGATATAGAAAAAAGAGTATATATACACTCCTTAAAAAGGTTTAGAGAATTATGTAAGTACATACATATAATACATAAATTACAGACTAAGAACCCACCCATTTGGGTTTGAACCTGGACTGAACGGTTATTGACTGAAGTGTAGATGCAAAACAGTGAAGGTTGTTTTAGGGACGTATTGTCTAACTGTCTCTACGTTAATACGGGAATAGGTAGGTCTCTCGTCTGTTTGAGGAAAGGATAGAGCATTTCAAAGAACACAATGTCTTACATTATCCCGTTTGATTTATTTCAAAACTTTGACGTAAAAGTTTTATTTTCACATAAGTACATTTAAAATTTCATTTTTGTGAAGAATGATATCTGAGTCTGGGACTAAAGTGTCCATAAATTAAAACGTTCTCCGAGGCGGGTCTCAGTTTCCTGTCACGATATAAATAATTGGCGAGCGATGAAATTTATTACGCAGACAAATTTTGACAAATGTTTCTCATTGCTTTGTTATTGAGAGAAATGTACGGATAACTACGATTTTTTCGGTAAACCTTCTCAATAAATCTGTACCTTCTACTTTCCCTAAGGAATATTTTCTTATATTAAAGGACTTCTAATAAAAACTTGTCTTCTTATCGTTACTCTGGTCTGAGTTGTTCATGCCGCCCAGTAGGCTACTGACATGGCTTGACGACTGTTGTCTACAACAACCGGGACCGACAGTTTAACGTATCTACCTAAGTACGTAGACACTTAGAAATTAAACGAATTCGATGTTCACCCATCTATAGATTGCTTTACCTCGCCGATCTCCTCGGACACACGAAAGGAGTTATCCAGGTATCTCATTAAATCATTAGATGACCAAAAAATTGCTGACTCCCTGAATTATTTTGATCAATTCAGATAGGTAACGCCACCAACAACTTTCCAGTACCTTAGCAGAATTGAGAATAGTTTTCTATGTCACGGTTTGATCTAATTTGGGAGTTATACTTTATTTTTTACGTGATGAATCGTTAATTTGATTAGCTAAATTAGGGATTTGCTTTAAAGACTATACTCGTACTACATTAGGATACTATACTACAGTATATAAGTAGACCAATTAGCATTCAATGACAATGTTGCAGCATGACCCTTAACCCCATTATTACGGTTAAGACGACATCTGCTTTACCTTGTCTACTGTCTCTTATTAATAACTTTAGCAAGTTTTTGTTAAATATCATTTTCATCATCATCGTATCAGCGGAAAGGCGTCTACTGGGGCTCTACCGGCTAAGTCGCCGAACATCGTTTTCGTGAATGGCGTTCGAATAAATAAAGGTTAAAAATGACTTAATCAATCGTTAAATCGGCTTCAACGTTGACAATCAATTCCGTACCATTTATGACGTCACATGTTGTCATGGAAGCTGATTTAACGATTGATTAAGTCATTTTTAACCGTCATTTATTTGAACGCTATTTACGAAAACGATGTTCGGCGACGTAGACCCTGGTGGACATAGGCCTGCCTTAAAACTCTCCATAATTGCCGTCATATCTTAAGTGTCTGTATCAACGAAAATTTACCCTCATATTGATCCTGCTCCCAGATATCAAGGTCAGCCCTAGCTCTAGTTTGCCTAGTCTAATATACCTTATAGAGTTGGGACTTTAGTTATAAGTGGGCTAAGTTACCTGTTTATAGTTAGTTACATTTTTCCTTATATTGAGCTTACTCTATGTTATATAACCCAGATATCACGGTTAGCCCGACTTTGCTTTACCCAGTCTGCTGTCCTTTTTAAAGTACTCTTATAACAAGCGGTTTTAGTTACTTGGCTATAGTTAAGGATAACTTATCATCATTTTGAGCTTGCTTTATGTTACATAACGCGGATATCATAGTTAGCACGAGGTCTGCTTAACATAGTCTGCTGTCCCATATAGAATAGAAACTTTAGTAAAAAAACTTGTGTGTACTTATGTACACGCGTTAGAAGTTATACTTCTTAATATACAACTTGAACATAGTTATCAATTTTCATACCACCTAGAACTAACGTCATGCTGTTATTTTTACGATGCGCGCGCACGATGCGCGCGCATCGTAAAAAATCACTCTCGTACCACCTAGAACTAACTTCATGCTGTTAAATTTTTTGGTGTCGGTGTGCGCGCGCATCGTAAAAATTCACTCTCATCATTTTTCTCCATCGCACAGTGGAACGAATGTATGGGAGCGGTTGGACGTAGACATGTCCGAAAAAAAAGAGTAAAATTATGCCAAACTAATGATGCCATCTTATTCGATTACTTAATGCCTTCATAACTTGTGGTGATGAATTTCTTCATAACTCCCATATTTCGGGAGTAATTTGAGAAAATGTGAAATTTTACTATGAAAATGAGTGTATCGAGCTCTCTCCCTCCTGATTCCGGGCTTGTTTCAAGTAGCGGTCTCTAATATCATAATGCTAATACTAAGAGCTATATTTAATACTAAGACACATAGTGCGCCAAATGTGCACTTTCTGGGATAAAGAGTGATGTTTATTTTATAACACAATTTTTTTATTTATTGTTTATTTTGTTGATTAAAACCGTTTTTCTAAAGGTTTACCTTATTACAATAACATTTCTGAGCAGCCAATTAGAGAAGATATAAGCTAATTAGGATATATAATTAGGGACTTAAGGTTTACATATAAAACTGATGCACTAATGATTACTGATAAGAACATTGCTATTATTTAATTACTAAATGGCTCTTAATACACTAATTTAGCATGCATCATTTACTAATTATCACAATAACTAATTACCTTGCAATATTTAACAAAGGATACCTGGGATACCTGGATTTTATATAAATAGGTCACTATTAGTAACTTTAAAATCAGTGTTGATTTACACCTCGTTGTATCCAAGCTAATCTCGCAATGTATTTTCCAAATTTTAATACAAATCTTGATATTCACGTTGCTTTATGCGCACGCGCACATAAAGATTTACGCGACTTTAACTATTTGTTCAGTGTTTTAAAAGATAACAGTTGTGTTCAGTTATGTGAAAGTGCTGAAACAAGTTTAAAAGACTGGTGTCGTCGATTTTGCTACCGCATTTATGCAAAATGGACAAAGTCTGGAAGAAGCACAGATAAGTTTCGGAAGAAACATGAGATTTGGCTACAGGCTGCAATTCAATGGCCGGAATTACAGAATGAAAATATGGAACCTTCTACAGAAAATATAAGTGACGTCATCGAGCCCATAATTTCTCCTGCTAAATCTGATGCTTCAACTTGTACACATCCTAGTCCTCGTAAATCTTCAACTTACTTAAAAGTCATACTCTCATCAGTTCTTGTGAATATTTTTGTTAATATATATTTCTGTATATATATAATATATTTATAGACCTCTTAATAAGTCTGTCTGCGGTTTAAAGTAAATACAAATGGGGAAAAAACGTTTTTTTTTTTTTAATTTTCATTTCCTTTTATCCCAGAAAGTGCACATTTGGCGCACTATGTGTCTTAGTATTAAATATAGCTCTTAGTAATAGCATTACGATATTAGAGACCGCTACTTGAAACAAGCCCGGAATCAGGAGGGAGAGAGCTCGATACACTAATTTTCATAGTAAAATTTCACATTTTCTCAAATTACTCCCGAAATATGGGAGTTATGAAGAAATTCATCACCACAATTTATGAAGGCATTAAGTAATCGAATAAGATGGCATCATTAGTTTGTCATAATTTTACTCTTATTTTTCGGACATGTCTACGTCCAACCGCTCCCATACATTCGTTCCACTGTGCATCGCGCCAAAAGAAGTATAACTTCAATAAGCGGGCTAAGTTAAGTATTTATAGTTAACAACAGCTTATCCTGCACTTGCTCTATGTCATATAACCCAGATATTCTTATTGCGAATATGAACAAAGTGCCACCATATAGTTTGGAGTGCGATCTCTGGTATAAGCAGCTTGATATTATGTTAAATACCTTACAACCAATGACAGGTATAGTTTATTATTTAGATCTTATAAAACAATTATTATCTTAAAGAAATAAATATTTTTGCCATAGATAGTATTGGAATCAAGTATAACGGCTCACTTGATACAAACCTTAAACATTTAATGCCTTTGCATCCGGCCGCTCTAGTTGCAATATTCTAGTTTCATGAGGCTCTTGCCTCATTATATCATTCTGTCTCCCATTTTGCTCTGGAGGAAAGTGGAACTACTTTTTTCCAACTCTTTATTTATTTCAGACATGCCTGAGGATTACCGCTCAGAGTCATTCTATTGTGCCACTGTTGATACAGGAGTTGCAGTGGCACCCACCACTGCAACTCCTGCAACAGCGAGGTACTAGTCCCAAAAAAAGCAGCTACTTATTCTTATATTGAACTCACTTCATGTCGTATAACCCAGATATTACGGTTAGCCCGAGCTATACTTTAACTAGTATGCTGTCCCTTATAAAGTTCTCAATTAACAAGAGGATTAATGAAAAGCAGCATGTACCTATTGTGTTTAAATCCTCATTGTATTAATTAGAGGTCTTGTTTACAGTTCCAATACGAAAAGTCTTAAATACGCACGAATGAACTTTTATCAGTTTAATTTATTCATGTATCCACGTACTAAGTGAATTGGTTCGCAAACAAATTTTCTACCTACACGCAGAAAAAGTTATTTACCTCGACTCGAACGTATAGAAAAATTAAATCAGCCGTCTGAAACAGACCTAAACAAATTAATTCCAGTAAAAATCTTGATCTACAGAAATTAGGTGAGTAAGGACTACTGGGAAAAACTCCTTGAGCAAGATTAAATCAAATCGATTGGTAACGCAAAGTGCGAGTCAAGGTTTTTGTGAAGCAAAGCTTACCTTTCATTATGGTCTTTGGCAAATACTCTCTCATTTATTTAGATGAAATATACACAATAAAGGTAAAGAGTCCATCTTCATAATTTAATTTCTTAAAGCTTCTTAAATATTTTTTTACTAATATAATTTGAAATCAAGGAGACCGAAGAAAATTAAATAACTTATTTTGAAATTCGCTTATTATTATATTTTTCTAATTAGGTAATCCTATTTATATTATGATGTTTGGATGTTTTTAACTTAATCACTCAAAAACGGATTAGGTTGAAATTTGGAATGGAAATAGATAAACCCTGATATATATAGTATTCAGTACACAGGCAGACATATTCAAACCCTTGCATAGCACCCCGTCAGTCGAAGCCTGAACCCAAAGCACCAAGCACGGTTTGCTTAGTTATATTTTGCTAGACGGCATGTGTCTTCGCTCGGAACTATTGTCCGATGGAACAGTAAAGTTATCTCTTGACGGTCACCGTAGGCTAGTTGGTAGTGCTCCTGCCTACGAAGCTGGTGGTCCTGGGTTCGAATCCCGGTAAGTGCAAATATTTGTGTGATGAGCACGAATATTTGTTTCTGAGTCATGGATGTTTTCTATGTATATAAGTATTTATCCAACTATATAAGTATGTATATCGTCGCCTGGTGCCCATAGTACAAGCTTTGGTTAGTTTGGGGCTAGGATGATCTGTGTGACATTGTCCCTACATATATTGTCTCTAAACTTTTTTTATATGTAACAATATCAGTTTACGGCACTGAAAGAGTAACAGGGCCACCCCATATCATCCCGTGGGTGTCGTAAAAGGCGACTAAGGGATTAACAGTTAGGGCTGCTGCCCAACCACCTGGTGTATCCCTTAGTCGTCTCCTGTGTATTAACGATTGCCTAACTGCTGTCACCAACTCGTATGCCAAGCGTGGTGACTACGGCAATCCTGGACGATTGGCGTGGTTGGTAAATACTTCCCTTTCACGCCGCAGGTCGTGGGTTCGATTTCCACCCAGGACAGATAATTGTGTACATGAACATGTATGTTTGTCCTTAGTCTGGGTGTAGCTGGGTAATCTATTACATATAATAAAATCGTAGGAAAGTCGAAACTGTACATAGAATATTTTAAAAAAAAGGAAACTTGGGGCGTGATCTGCAATCGATCTCGTAGCCAAAAATATAGTTTTTTGAATTTTTGTCAGTTTGTCTGTATGTATGTCCGGGCTAAACTCAAAAAGTACTGCACGGATTTACTTCAAATTTTGCATGAATATTACTAAAAAGTTGGGTCAACATATAGGCTACATATTATCACGCTATCACCTACGGGGGAGGAGCTATATTAATATATAAACTTTAACGCGGGTAAAACCGCGGGGCACAGCTAGTGACTTCTATGAGTATGTATTTACAAAGAAAAGTAGTATATGTAGTATATCAGTTATCTGTTTTCTATGATAAAAGCTCTGCTTAGTGTGCGATCAGATGGCCGTGTGTTAATAATGTCCTTGGATATTATTATTATTTCATTATCAGGGTTTCTTAACTAAGACTCAGAGACAATGCGTGCACAGACTCATCCACAAGATGACCCAGTGAGTCTTGTCGTCTTTAGTCCAGCCTATAATTATGGACCCTCAATTTAATATGTGGTATCTAAATGAAATACAAGATGGACCGATGATCTTGTGCGGATCGCTGGAAACCGCTGGATGCGCATAATCGTAAGACCGGCAATTGTGGAGATCTTTGGGGATGGCCTTTCTCCAACGGCGACGTCTTTCGGCTGATCTGATATAATTATCTAGATGACGGGACACTATGCGTAGATTTGACCACAGTTTTAATTAAAAATACTAATGGTTTAATTTCTTTAAATCGTTTTATGTTCGTTTTTCACTATTGTTTACAGAACCCAAATAACATGACACTACGAATTATTTGTAAATTTAATCTGAGGAGTTTACTGAGCTTTCATATATTTGGGGCCAGAAATATAAAAACCTCAGAGAACTCCTACGGTTTCTAGAGTACAAGCTAGCGACCTTTAAAACAACAAACATCTGAAACATCTCGCGAAATAATGAAATATTGAAATTTATTCAGCACTTGGGTACACACCTACACGTGTACTTGTCAAGCTCACAATGC
Source organism: Pseudoips prasinana (assembly GCA_951640165.1). NCBI lineage: Eukaryota > Metazoa > Arthropoda > Insecta > Lepidoptera > Nolidae > Pseudoips > Pseudoips prasinana. Next base: position 23,509,172 of record OX621243.1, read on the forward strand.
AGTACGTATTAAGGTAACTAGTTTTTAAACTAGTCAGTCCGTGTGGTCTCTTTTCAACAATGTCTCTTTTCAAAAATCCTTAAATAAACATCAAGTTTAGTAACTATTATTATTATATTATATTATTAGTAACTTATTTCTTTAAGGATTTTTCTGTTTTTTTTTTCATCAATTTATTTCTATTATATTAAAAAATTAAGACGCCGAGCATAGAAGATCAAGAACCGCACTTACTTAATTTAAGTGAACAAATACCTATGACAGTCACAGACAATGACAAATACCCTTATGAAGTTTGGCCACAGCCCAGAGGTACGCTGAAGTTATAAGATGGAATTGTACAAAGAGGTCACGGGATCACAGATCAGAGGTTATGGGGCCAACGCGATTTTCGCCAGTGAGGACCCTACCCTAGCTGCTATCCTGCAGCATTCTCTAGCTAGTTAATTTATAAACTTCCCCTTATAATCACTGATACGTAGCTCTCATGTCCAACTGTGGCGAGTATTACAGTACATATTATAGTTTCCCGACACAAATACCCAAAGCAAATAATTAATTAATCATACATATTGTACACTAGCTGGTGCCCGCGACTTCGTCCGCGACAATTTTGAATGATAACCAATATAACTACTTATTTCTAGCTAAATCTAAAAAATATAACTTTCAAAAGAAATAAGCAATATAAATTAAAGAAAACCTAACCTATAAATAACCTAGCTATGAAATAAACGAAAGCCTACTTTGCTACTGTTATTTAAAAAAATTACCCGATGTCATCAATTGTCCTTAAGTCAGAGAGTCAACTAAAGTAAAATAATAATAAACGATGCATTAATCACAAATGTAACTCCCATTAGATTAGGTTGACCCGACCTCTAAGTAATATTAATGCAAAATTTGAAGTTAAACCATGCAGTGCTTTTTGAGTTTAGCCCGGACAAACAGACAAAAATTCAAAAAACTATATTTTTGGTTTCGATATCGATTGTAGACCATGCCTCAAGTATTCTTTTAAAAAAATATTCAATGTACAGTTTTGACTTTCCTACGATTTTATTATATGTATGTATAGATAAGATCACAGCTCCTCCCCAGTAGGTGACAGCGTGATAATATGTAGCCTATATGTTGACCCGATCTCTTAGTAATATTAATGCAAAATTTGAAGTTAATCCATGCAGTCGTTTTTGAGTTTAGCCCGGACATACATACAGACAAACAGACAAAAATTCTAAAAACTATATTTTTGGTTTCGATATCGATTGTAGATCACGCCCCAAGTATCCTTTTAAAAAAATATTCAATGTACAGTTTTCACTTTCCTACGATTTTATTATATGTATAGATAAGATCACAGCTCCTCCCCCGTAGGTGATAGCGTGATAATATGTAGCCTATATGTTGACCCGACCTCTTAGTAATATTAATGCAAAATTTGAAGTTAATCCATGCAGTAGTTTTTGAGTTTAGCCCGGACATACATACAGACAAACAGACAAAAATTCTAAAAACTATATTTTTGGTTTCGATATCGAATGTAGATCACGCCCCAAGTATCCTTTTAAAAAAATATTCAATGTACAGTTTTGACTTTCCTACGAATTTATTATATGTATAGATAAGATCACAGCTCCTCCCCCGTAGGTGACAGCGTGATAATATGTAGCCTATATGTTGACCCGACCTCTTGGTAATATTAATGCAAAATTTGAAGTTAATCCATGCAGTAGTTTTTGAGTTTAGCCCGGACATACATACAGACAAACAGACAAAAATTCTAAAAACTATATTTTTGGTTTCGATATCGATTGTAGATCACGCCCCAAGTATCCTTTTAAAAAAATATTCAATGTACAGTATTGACTTTCCTACAGTAGGACAGTAGGATTTTTGAACGACAACGGACATCACTGTATTCGTATTGTCTCCGTAAAATATTAGTTAAAAGTGGTTAAAAGTTGCTCATTTCATAAGTGCTATATATCATTGTGAAGGTAGTGAAACGGACTAAATAGTGATATATATAACACATCTGGACTCCATCGGGACTGTGAGTAAACAGTGAAAACCTTTCAAAAATATTCCGCAACGACTAACGTCCCTGACCTAGGGCAACCCGCAGATCGCCCGCTTCTACGCACACATGCACAACGCTTACATATTGCATGGCGCTTGCTTGAACAACCTGAGCCTACGTTACACGTTTATAGCAGACTTAGATTACGCCAACGCTTCTAAGTGCAGAAATTTTGTCTATTTTTTATATTGAATTTTTTATATTTTTTTTTTCTTCACTATGAATTTTTTCAAAAATATAGCTTTTCGAAAAACACGTACCCGATCTATGTCAGAAGATCTAATATGTGATGAAAGTATCCATAATGACTCAAAGCTAGACGGCTCCACCAGCAGTATGCCCAACTTATCATCTGATGAAAATAATTTACTAATTCAAGATCTAAAAGAACAAATAGAAAGACTTACCTTACAACTAAATTCTGCCCACAATAAAGTTAACTCCTTATCCATTTAAAATCAAGCACTAAAATTAACTATCAAAAATTTTGAAACTAATGATTCTGATAAGATCATAAAGTGCGCTCAAACTATTCAAAAAACTTTGTCTGAGCCAAAGATCATGCCTGATGAAAATACAATGCGATCAAAAGAACCAATTCGTAAATCTAAACCTAAAATATGCATTATCAGCGCCAATAGAACAAATAAAGTCCTCTCTATTGCTGAAGACACTTTCTTAAATGCTGATATATGCCACTACATGTCGTCGTATTGTGGAGTGAAGATACTCATCAAGAATTTGGACAGTAAAATTGCAAACTTTTCAAAAGAAGATTATTGCATCATATTTATAGGAGAAGAAGACTTCCACAAAACAAACAACTATTTGGATGTCATCACAGAATTAAGAAATACCTTGCAAAAAAACCAGCACACCAATATTATAATATGCCTCCCTACTTTTAATATTCATTCACTATTATTTACTTCTAGAGTTGAAACATTTAACAACATGCTTTATTTGGATACTGAAACACACAATTACGCAATATTAGTAGATTCAAACTTAAAACTATCCTATGATTATAAAATGTTTTCTAAACATAGTGGTAAACTAAACAATTACGGAATTAGAAATGTAATGTCTAATATTCTAATAGCAATGAAGGAAATCCAAGAATTAAAGACGTTATCAGATATATACAATAAGACATACGAAAATACAGCTACACCCTCAAACACTGGATTTTTTCTATTTTAATCATATACACATCATGCATCAAAATATTGCTGGACTGCTAAATAAATCAGACACATTAGCTGTTCATATTCAGGAACTTCAAAGTAAACAAATAGATATAGATATAGATATATTGTGTATAACGGAACATTTTATAATGTCTGGTAATGAACATCTATTACATCTACCTAATTACAAGCTTGCAGCGTGCTATTCAAGAAAAAATATAAAACGGGGAGGAGCATGTATCTTGATAAAAAAGGCCATGAATACAAGATTTGCCAGATATAATGAACTACTCTGTATCTGGTATAATTGAATGTTGTGCGATAAAGTTAATTAAACATAATATAATTGTTATATGTATATATAGACCTCCAAAAACAATTAACATGTGTAAATTTTATGAGAATTTAGATAATATTTTAAAAAAAGTGTTAAACAATAATAAATATAAAATTATATTATGTGGCGACTTTAATGTTAACACTTTGAATAAAAATAGTCTAGCTATGGAATTTGAATACTTTCTCCTGAGTTATAATCTGAAAATTGTTATAAATCAACCGACGAGACTTGATAGTAATACTTGTTTGGATAATTTTGCTCATAATCTTAGACAAAAATGTAAACACGAAGTTATTGATTTAGCCTTATCAGATCATACAGCTCAGGTACTAAAAGTAAAAGTTAGTAAAACATGTAGAATAAAAACATGGCGTAAAATAATCAGAGATACTTCCAGTAATTATCTAATTAAATTCAATAAATATCTAAACCAATTAACTTTCTCAGAAGTATTTAGTGCCGATGATCCCAACATTGCATTCAACAGTTTTATCGAACAATTTTTAATCCTCTACAATTTATGCTTTCCCTACTAAACAATTACAGTAAGGTCAGAAAATCCTATAAAATGGGTATCACGAGGTATCCGAGTATGTAGCAAAAAACAACGATATTTGCTCTGGCAGAAAAGACTCAAACCGACAAACGAAAATAAAATTAAATTTCATACTTATTCCCAAAGATTTATAAAATTATTAAGCTCACCCAAAGGGCTCAAAACAATTATCTAATTCAAAAAACAAATCAAAAACATCGTGGCAAATCATATACAACAACAAAACACTCCCAGAACCAATCACTCAAATAAAAAAACAGAATTTAATAATAAGCAATCCCAAAGAAATCGTAGAGTCATTCAACGATTTCTTCATTGAACAGATAACAGATATAGAATAAAATGGATTAGAAGAAGTTAAAAAAATTTATTATAACCCACACTCAATATTTATGTCCCCAGTTATTCCACAAGACCTAATAAGGGCCATAAATTCACTAAAAAATAAAAAGAGTTGTGGATGCGACGGTGTCTCCATGCACATTATTAAATCTGTTTCTGTTACTATAGCGGGCCCTTTAGCCCATTGTATTAACGCTAGTATAACCTCCGGTATATTTCCTGACAAATTAAAAACAACAATCATAAAACCACTACATAAGAAAGACAGTAAAGAAGACATGTCAAATTTTAGACCAGTTGCGCTTATTTCCAGTTTCTCGAAAATATTTGAGAAAATTATGTATGAATCAATTTACTCTTTCTTCTCTAAATTTGATCTACTATGCAAAGAACAATATGGGTTCCGAAAAAATAAAAATATTAACTCAGCAGTATTCGATCTACTAAAACCGACAATGGCAAACGTAGACTCAAAAACTCCTGTATGTGCAATATACACTGACATGTCGAAAGCCTTCGATTATGTGAATCACGAATTATTATTGCAAAAACTTAACTGTTATGGCATTCGCGGTAATATTCTTAATCTCATAAAATCATATTTGAGCGATCGCAAACAGTTCACTGAGATTTCTAGAATATGTGACAAATCTAAGAACGAACTTAAATTCGCATCTTCCCACAAAGTGACAAAATTTGGTGTGCCACATGGAAGTGTTCTAGGGCCATTATTATTTTTAATATATATCAACGACCTTCCACGACAAATGCACCATCCGATGGTCTTATTCGCTGATGATAGTACGGTAATAATCAAATGCTATGACAAAGAAAACTACGAGAAATATATTAATGATGCAATAAATTCAATAATAAATTGGCTAAAACATAATAATTTGATCATAAATATTAAAAAAACTAAAATTATGCATTTTTACCAAAGGATTCGCAAAGAAGACATAAATATTATACACGAAGGCCAAAATGTAGAGTGTGTAGTTGTTACCAAATTTTTAGGCATTCAGATTGATAGTCAATTGACATGGAAGTCTCAGGCAGAGACTATTTGTAAAAAGCTGAGTTCATCTGCTTATATGCTTTATAATCTTACCAATAAAGTAAATAATAAAACAGCACTTATTGCTTATCACGGTCTAGTAGTATCGGTCCTAAGATTTGGAATAATTTTTTGGGGCAACTGTAGCGAACGAGAAAGTATTTTCAAAGCCCAAAAGCGATGCATAAGAGCAATATTTAAACTTAAAGTTACTGATAGTTGTGTACCTATTTTCAAAGCTCATAATTTGCTAACTTTTCCGAGTCTTTACATATTAGAAGTAGCCAAATTTATTAAAAGCAATATAATCCTATTTCCCGCGTTAAATGAAACCCGAAAACGAACCGTAACTCTAAGATCTCAATATAGAAATATGTTAAGTACCGGAAGCCATAAAACTGCCCTCTTAAAAAAAAGTGCATTTGGTATGGCACCTGTAATTTACAACAAAATTCCATCAGTAATCAAAGAGCAACCATATAATATATTTAAGAAAAGACTGATTACTCTATTACTAGAAAGGTGCTACTATTCAGTTACGGATTACTTAAACGATTCATTCGATGTATAGTTTTGTTATTTAATTAGATACAATTCAATTTAGTGATTTATTTGATTCCCTATTTAGTTTAATTTTAGTTTTAAGCCTAAGTAGTTTTATTTTAGTTTTAAGTCACTGCAATGTTTGTATGCCGAATTGGCAGAATATACTCGGTATCTTTTATTATTTATAACATCACGTATTGTAATCACCTACATTCTATGCAAATAAAGAATTATTATTATTATTATTACAATTTTATTATATGTATAGATAAGATCACAGCTCCTCCCCCGTAGGTGACAGCGTGATAATATGTAGCCTATATGTTGACCCGATCTCTTAGTAATATTAATGCAAAATTTGAAGTTAATCCATGCAGTCGTTTTTGAGTTTAGCCCGGACATACATACAGACAAACAGACAAAAATTCTAAAAACTATATTTTTGGTTTCGATATCGATTGTAGATCACGCCCCAAGTATCCTTTAAAAAAAATATTCAATGTACAGTTTTGACTTTCCTACGATTTTATTATATGTATAGATAAGATCACAGCTCCTCCCCCGTAGGTGACAGCGTGATAATATGTAGCCTATATGTTGACCCGACCTCTTAGTAATATTAATGCAAAATTTGAAGTTAATCCATGCAGTCGTTTTTGAGTTTAGCCCGGACATACATACAGACAAACAGACAAAAATTCTAAAAACTATATTTTTGGTTTCGATATCGATTGTAGATCACGCCCCAAGTATCCTTTTAAAAAAATATTCAATGTACAGTTTTGAATTTCCTACGATTTTATTATATGGTTAGATAAGATCACAGCTCCTCCCCCGTAGGTGACAGCGTGATAATATGTAGCCTATATGTTGACCCGATCTCTTAGTAATATTAATGCAAAATTTGAAGTTAATCCATGCAGTCGTTTTTGAGTTTAGCCCGGACATACATACAGACAAACAGACAAAAATTCTAAAAACTATATTTTTGGTTTCGATATCGATTGTAGATCACGCCCCAAGTATCCTTTTAAAAAAATATTCAATGTACAGTTTTCACTTTCCTACGATTTTATTATATGTATAGATAAGATCACAGCTCCTCCCCCGTAGGTGATAGCGTGATAATATGTAGCCTATATGTTGACCCGACCTCTTAGTAATATTAATGCAAAATTTGAAGTTAATCCATGCAGTAGTTTTTGAGTTTAGCCCGGACATACATACAGACAAACAGACAAAAATTCTAAAAACTATATTTTTGGTTTCGATATCGAATGTAGATCACGCCCCAAGTATCCTTTTAAAAAAATATTCAATGTACAGTTTTGACTTTCCTACGAATTTATTATATGTATAGATAAGATCACAGCTCCTCCCCCGTAGGTGACAGCGTGATAATATGTAGCCTATATGTTGACCCGACCTCTTGGTAATATTAATGCAAAATTTGAAGTTAATCCATGCAGTAGTTTTTGAGTTTAGCCCGGACATACATACAGACAAACAGACAAAAATTCTAAAAACTATATTTTTGGTTTCGATATCGATTGTAGATCACGCCCCAAGTATCCTTTTAAAAAAATATTCAATGTACAGTTTTGACTTTCCTACGATTTTATTAGATAAGATCACAGCTCCTCCCCCGTAGGTGACAGCGTGATAATATGTAGCCTATATGTTGACCCGACCTCTTGGTAATATTAATGCAAAATTTGAAGTTAATCCATGCAGTAGTTTTTGAGTTTAGCCCGGACATACATACAGACAAACAGACAAAAATTCTAAAAACTATATTTTTGGTTTCGATATCGTTTGTAGATCACGCCCCAAGTATCCTTTTAAAAAAATATTCAATGTACAGTTTTGACTTTCCTACGATTTTATTATATGTATAGATGTGTATGACTGTACTAAGACAATGGCATAGATATTTCATAATTTTGACATTGTATTTCACTAACAAAATAAGCGATACCTACATGAGCTCTGCTAAAATAAATCACTAATAATCGAGGTATCAAGATGCCAACAAGGCACCAGGTCCCAAACACCAAATAATAATAATACCTACGTAAATATCCTGGGACATTATTCACACACAGTCATCTGATCTCAAACTAACCAGAGCCTGTACTATGGAAACCAGATAACTGATATACTACATATACTACTTTTCTTCTGTAAATACTTACTTATATAGGTAATTACACCCAGACTCAGGACAAACATACAAGTTCATGCACACACATATCTGTGCTGGGTGAGAATCGAAGCCGCGACCCGCGGCGTAAACGGCAAGCATTTACCAACCAGGCCAATAGGCCCGCCTTTTCAATAATAACTCCTTAATATTTAAATTATTTATTAACATTTCATTATCATTAGGACTAGATTATTCGGACGGACAATAAGCTCAGCAGATTCAGAACAACTCTCTATGGGTCCCTCTAATAATTGACATGTGCGGGGATCAAACCTGAAGCATTAGAGTGCCGAAGTGGTGGCGAGACGATTATCTCAGCCAGTGCAGTCATTATACTCGTAATTCCACCAACCAATATCAACGTACATTATAAAATAATAATATACTAAGACGCAAACAGTGGAACAATAACACTATGTGTTACTGTGTGTACTTTCTTCGTCCGGAAATTGAAAACGCTAGTTCGATTTTCACCACCGCTTACATAGTACGTTCACTGAAACGTTCGAAGTTCAAATCTGTGGTCGTACAATGTACGCTCGTCACTCCAACGAGGGCGTCGAATCATATCCAATCGGGCCATATTGGCGGTCTGCACTCGTGCAATGCACCGTACGACAGTTTAAGGTCGTATCGGGAACGGGAAACGTCTGCCAAACTAAAATGAAGTGGAACTAGGGCGTCTGTCGACTACACGAATACGGCAACACGTACATGTATGTGAACTACAATAAATGGCTCCTGTCTCTATGAACGTGCTTTTAGGAACATAGATTACAATGTCACGGATTCTATTCAATACTCTTATGAGAAGGACGCATTATAGTAGTTTGACATTTCTATGTATGTCCTATATTTGACTGCCTCGTTGGTCTAGCGGTAGTGTGTTCAACCGCAGAAAATGAGGTCCTGGGTTCAAATCCCGGGTCGGGCCAAAAAGTGATTTTGGGATATTTCCGTAAAAAGAAATTTCTCAGTATCAGCCCGAAGTCTGGAAGTTGGCGGTAATATACCCCCGGGCCTCTGAGAGCACGTAAAGCCGTCGGTCCTGTGCCTGATCTCTTTCCGGTCGTGTCGCTAGGCGTCCCATAGGATCATGAGAGTGATGGAATAGAAAGTGCCCCTGTGTTTGCGCACACACTTGTGCACTATAATATGTCCAGTGCAATTGGCTAATCTCCATTGAGAATGGCCGCCGTGGCCGAAATTCGGCCGGGAAGACATCATGTATGTCATTACATCTTTCCCTAATATAGCTTATATGAAAAGTCATATAAGCTATATTAGGGAAAGATGTAATGACATTTAGATTAGTTTAGTAGTGGAAATATTGTAATCGCCAACTTTCACTATCATCATCATCATACCATCATTCATCATTATTTGTATACCAGCCGAAAGACGCAACTGCTGGACAAAGGCCTCCCTAAAGATTCCCACAGTTGCCGGTCTTGCGCTACCCGCATCCAGCTGTTTCAAGCGACTCACAAGATCATCATAGGTCCACTTTTACTTTACCTCTATAGATACTAACATATACCTTACTGATACAGCTCGTAAAGTTGCTTATAATAATTTATTTCGACAAGTTCTAACAGGTCGCTATTTTCCTTAATATTTCAATAAATTTAACGAAACCCTGTCCTTTTCATCAGAGCTATGTTAAAATGCAAAGCAACGAGATTAATTAGTATTGCATATAATCAGAGAGAAAATAAAGTTTACAGTCATCCTTTCACTACTTCACCGGATAGATGAGGTGAGCGAATCTCCATGCGGGCATTTTCGAGCTCGAACTAGGTGGTTACTGAAGTGGAGATGTATGAGACAGTCGGTTTTTATGGACGTTTTGTGAAACTATCGTAATAGGTACGTTAATAAGCCACCATGCCACCATGCCACCATTCCTAATTAAATTTCCAATGACCAGTAATTCCAAATGAGCCCCAGATGATTGCCAGACAAAATTGACAAATTATGAAAGGCTCAAAAAATAATACGATGTTTTTTGTGTGTTGTTGTGTTCATTAAACCTTGTCAACTAAATGCTTTTATTCCAAACTAAGTGAACCAGTGCTAAATCGGAGTACATTTTATGCTCCTACCTTCAAAATATACGTTTTCTATAGTAAGATAAAACAAATATTTTTAGTTTATAATTGTATTATGAGTTCGCGTAAGTAACGTAATTTACTAGTATAGACTTTTTTATTAATTTAAGGAAGTTCAACAACTACGTATATTAAAAAAAAATTGCTGCCTTTTTTACAATACTGCACTTAGCCTAAACCTACTGAAAATAGTGTTGTCTAACTAGCATTACATGTCTATCAACAAGAGGCAACAATGTATAGTTACGGCAGTCTTCTATAATAATAATATAAATAAAAATAAATAAATATAATAAGTGTCATGAAGTTTGTGTGTTTTGTAATTAAGTTGTTTTATAAATCGTCTTTGTATGCGTTCAATTTGATCATTATATACCAATGACTGCACGTGTGATGCAGTGGCTAAGACAGTCACCTCGCCGCTTGGCGCGCGGGTTCGAGTCCCGCGCCGGACAACTATTTGTGTGGCCCATAAATAGTTGTTCTGAGTTTGGATGTAATTTGTGTCCGACTATTATATGTTTCTGCTGTGTGGTGACGGCGACAAATATCCGAATCAGAATATCATCACCCCATCTCATCCCGTGGGGGGCGTAGAAGTCGACCCGAGGGAATATCTACCAGAGGATGGGCAGCAGCTTCCTTCTGAGTACTATGACCATCTTACTGCGATCGCCAACCCGCCTGCCAAGCGTGGCGATTATGGCATCTCCCCCCAAGACGATTCTTGAGGGAGGCTTGTCCAGCAGTGGACTCATTTAGCTGTAATGATGATGATGATGATTATATGTTTGTAACGTACCCCGCGACACAGGGATTAATTTTCCTAATGCGGGCGTTGTCTTCTAAAAATATAATATAATAATAATATTATATTTATTAGAATACAACGCCCGCATATATAATAATAAAAAATATATACCAACCTACATTATACCTCGGAAACCAAACTGGGCTACCTGTATATTAAGATACTAACGTGAACTCATAAAACAATTATATATATTTTTAAATACATATATATAATTACATATACACATAGTCTCACGCCTGTTTCCCAGGGGGGTAGGCAGATACAACGGATTTCATTTATCACGATCTTTGCATACCTCTTTTGCCTCGTTTATTGTAGGTAATTATATTCACAATTATAATAATTATAAATGACAACTTTAATTGATAATATACTTAATTAGTTCTTATCTTTCTATATGCTTAATAGCATCTATAATATAAAATGAGATTTTTCTTATTTGTTTTAATGGACATAAATCGCTAGGCAAACTGAAGTTTAGAGAATAAAGACAAACAGTTCCATAATTTAATAACTTAACCGTCAATATCTCCCGACACGAGAGTATCAAACTTATCTTTTATGTCAACGTTAATAAGAACGCAATTATTATCTTTCATTAAAATAACAACAGCGTGTTCTAACAAAATCGGGTATGAAACAAAATTGCGGGGAAACGTCGCGTCGTCACTGTCAGATTGATGCATGAGTTCGTGTTTTTCTTTGTACTACACCATCAATCTTACAGATCTATTAACGTCGTCTTTAACGCTCTCCTAATTATCTGAGCAAGCTCTCTAAAATCCCTGGAGCTTATGTGGAGCAAGGATACCCGTCATATTAAATTGTTTTCTTAATTGTTCCTACATTACCTTTAGTACGCGATAATTAGATTGGGTGCTGGGGTAAATGAGGCGTATGTTTAACTGTGTAATGTTGCTAGTGCGATATGTCAAGTGTTTAACTTAAGACCTATTGGCAAGCGCGGTTATCATTCTGAAATCGAATCTTAAATATTTATTGCACACTCATAATAGCTGTAAATAGTCCACTGCTGGATAAAAGCCTATACCAAGAACCATCTTAGGGGGATATGCCATGATCGCCACGCATGATGTACACATAAGAAGAAGTAAAATGTAGAATACTACATTTTGCTTCTTATGTGTACAATCACCATCATACTGCGACTGCCAACCCGTCTGCTAAGCGTGGCGATCATGGCATATCCCCCTAAGACGGATTGATTGGCAGTCGCAGTATGATGGTGATTGTACACATAAGAAGCAAAATGTAGTATTCTACATTTTGCTTCTTCTTATGTGTACAATCACCATCATACTACGACTGCCAACCCGTCTGCTAAGCGTGGCGATCATGGCATATCCCCCTAATAGCTGATAGAAGGGCTGATAGAAGGGCATGTATGTATAAAGGTGATCTTAATTAACTTATTAATGAGTTTTTTTAAGCAAATCAATCACAGATAAAGATTTGTTTAACAGCGTATAACCACGAACAACATTATCGACTTAAAGTGTTTTCCACCGAAGTAAATATTTACCATGTACCTAAATGTAACTAATACCTACTAATATTAAACAATACATACATTCACAGATATATATTAATTTTGATACCGCATAATAATAATATATATACTATATAAAATATTACTTACTATTATTATTAATGTGAGAAGTTAGTTCTTTTATGATACTTTAGAAACAGACTAGCGCGAATAAAATGGGGAAGAGACGCATTGCACGGACAGTAAATGAGCCATTGCGACTGGAACTATATCTATTCCAGGAACCAATCAATAACATGAATATTTAGCGATGAAACTCAGTTCGGAGCTGTATTTATCTGTATACCTGAGGAGTTTATCCTTAAATCTGATTAGTTAATCAACTTCTCAGATATGAATGTATATTCAGATCTTAGTTTGAGCAATTAAATTTTTCCTGGATGTGGATCGAATCGAAGACCTTTGGCTTAGCAGTCAGGGTCACTAACCATCAGGCCAGTCTAAGCATCCTTCCAGCAAAAGCTTTTATAATTTTCCTTTAACATATTTTAACTATCAAGTAGTAAATGAGTTATTTAATTAAACTGCTTAATAGTGATTGATATCTATGCATCGCTATATTTTAGTCTTAGTCGTACCACTTAATCTTTTCTTCTTGTTCTAATAGATAAAATGTAATAAAAGCTTCTCAAAATAATAATTTTTTTAATTTTATTAAAACCACTGACTTTTTCAAGCTCTTTTATTTGATATCCATATTGAGGGAGTTATGGAAAAAAATATGTATGTCACCATTTTGTGATGGCGGCCATCTTGTATTAGAAATTTATCATAGTATTAGTATTTTACTACTCCATAATACTAATAAATACGTGTATTTTTCCTTTCACAAATTAGAACTTAAGGCTAGATTATAACTATAACTGAGTACATACTATTTTCATTTGTGAAGGACTGGTGCCTCAAATAGGTTGCGAAAACCTATGCCACAGATCACCAGGCCCCCCTCATGGAAAAGTAAGTAGGTACAGACGCCTGCACATCGAGCTATCCCAATCTGCCAAATTTATTTTATAGATTTTCAACTTTATCATAAAAGCATAAGGTTCACTTTCAACTGGGGAAATTTGACAGATTGGAGTTGCTTGATGTGCTGGCGTCTGTACATAGTTTAAGCAGTAGGTACATAGGCTTACAATTAAATTTCTAGCGAGATCTCTGATAGAGATATACCTAGTTATAGCCTTTCATTAGATAGAGTTATGTAAATATATGTTATCCGCCATTTAGTTATCCACACTTGAATTTTTATTACTTCTTGAACCGATTTCATCCAACGAAGTTTAGAACTCTTGCGATTAATACACCTTACAAAAAAAAAACAAAATCAAAATCGGTTCTTCCGTTTGAGAGCTGCGATGCCACAGCCAAACACAAACTCACACGGATATCACACACACCCCTCTTTTTGCGTCGGGGGTTAAAATTAAGCAAGAGGTAAGATACTCGTTAAGACTCCAGATGAAGAAGAGGTAGATATAAAACATTGCACTACAGATATCACACAAGCCAACATCGCGAACCAACATATTTTTTTCACAAAAGCGCTCATGATTTTCGTAGACGCTAAATTAACGCGTGCCACGTGAATATCGCTCGTCATAACCGTTTCTCCTTTCAGAATGTTCATATGCGTTACATTCTCAAAAGATTTATTTACATTTTGTAGAAACGTTTACGTAACATTGTATATTCTCTCTTGTACGGTTGTAATGTAACATTGGTTGGATAAGAAGAATCCATTCCGTGAAACCCTAAAATCGTCGTTGCAATTGCGGGGGTTTGTCGCGCAAACAGGCAATAAATGTTCGCAGAATAAGCCAGAGCTGGATCGTTGCGGTACCGTCGATATTGCTATGTCGGTTTTAAAATATAAATATAAAGTAAGTGTATACATATGTATTTGTGTTCTATTTTTGAAGTGAGAACTTCTTTAGCGGCGTTGTGCACTTTTTTGGGATGGGTAAAAATGTTAAACGCGTGTCAGTACACGTGACCTGATCGAATGTTTGTAAGTCGGGGGGTCTTTTTTTTTATTCACACTAGCCTTTTATATACTCACATGACCGCAGCATTTATGAAGTGAAAACTTCTTTAACTTCAAACTGCACTTTTTTTTAAATTATGTTAGCTGTTTGACATCCGACCTGGGGCACTACCAGCGAAGTCGCTGAACATCGATTTCTTAACTGGCGTTCAAATAAATAAAAGTTAAAAATGACTTAATCAATCGTTAAATCGGATTCCATGAGCACATGTGACGTCATAAATGGTCCGGAATCGATTGTCAACGTTGAAGCCTATTAAAGCCCCCTGCTTGCTTCAATCTCATCGAATTATGAGATTGAAGAAATAGGAAGTTAATAATATAATATCTGGGGACAATGTCACACAGATCATCCTAGCCCTAAACTAAGCAAAGCTTGTACTATGGGTACCAGGCGACGATATACATACTTATATAGATAGATAATTACTTAAATACAGAGAAAACATCCATGACTCAGAAACAAATATTCGTGCTCATCACACAAATATTTGCACTTACCGGGATTCGAACTCAGTACCACCAGCTTCGTAGGCAGGAGCACTACCAACTAGGCTATGGTGACCGAAGTGTATTTAGTTAGTTAGTCTCCGCTGATATTGGCCGCTGTAGTTGAAATTCGACATAAGTACTATTATTGTTAAACGTACAAATGTTGTTCATTAAATCATTTTTCAGTATAAACGGGAATGTAAACAAGTTTGCTTGTAAAGGAAAAGGAATTAGATAATTCTAAACTGTGTCAATTTAAACGTTTACCTATTAGCTTCTATAAGGTATACAAACATTATCACATCAACTGTAATTACTTCAGAAATTTAGCATTACAGACTTCAAACATACGGAGGGTATTCATAATATAATAATATCCTGGGACATTGTTCACATACGGCCATCTGATACCTAAGCAAGCACTAGTACTAGGAAGATCAGATAGCTGATATAGGTACTACATATACTTCTTTTCTTTTGAAAATACGTACTTATAGAAAATAACACCCAGGCACAGGGCAAACAAACATGTTCAATGTTCATGCAGAGAAATATCTGTCCTGGGTGGGAATCGAACCCACGACTAGCGGCGTGAAACCACGCCAACTGGCCCGTCAAATTTTACGTGTAAGTTTTTCTATGAACATAATCATATCAACTGTAATTATTTTAGAACTTTAGCGATACAAACTTCAAATATAAGGAGGGTATATTATTAGTACCTACCTATGTATGTATATGCATTATGCACCCATTATGGAAAGAAAATAAAACTTTCTACTAATTATAATCATGACTGTGTGGTAACGGCGAAGAATATCATCCGATCTCATACCGTGGGGGCGTAGAAATTGTCCCGGGGGAATACCTGGCTGAAAACGGGCAGCAGGGTTTTTCTGTGAACTAGGACCGTCAAACTGCGATCGCCAACCCGTCTGCCAAGCGTGGCAATTATGGCATATGCACCCATTCTTCGGGGAGGCTTATGTCCAGCAGTGGACGTAATTTAGCTGTCATAATGATGATGGTGAATTATTATAAGGTATCAACATATAAATCTACTAGCTGTGCCTCGCGGTTTTACCCGCGTTAAACTTAACAAAATATAGCCTAAGTATTATTCGGATATATTAGCCATTTTGCTACAAAGTCTCATTAAAATCCATTCCGTAGTTATTGCGTGAAAGAGTAACAAACATCCATACCCACAAACTTCCGCATTTATAGTATTCTTTATTTCTACTCGCTTAGATTTGTAGTTGCCGAGATACGCTACTGTGACACCCGGCCGGACAAACGGAGACCTTGGGTAGATTTTTACCTATACGGTACGGAACGCAAAACCTTCCATGTTTGAGACTTGTTTGGTGTGGTTTCAAACGTACTTAACTCACATGCACTCAAATCTAAAGTAACAGAATGGCTGCTCCTTAAGGATTACTCTTACACGGAGTCTTTACTCACCTATCTTGTATAATACACTCACAGACAGACACACACACACATACATTTACACCTACACACCCCATACACACGCAAACACACAGCATCAATTCTACTCCTGTTTACCATACAGTAAAATGACACTGTCCACTTTAGATATAAGTTTTAAATATAAGTTAGTTGTTGATAATTGACCGCAAACTGCCTCTTATAATACAGGTATACCCTAGTTTAAGAGGTAGAGTATTATTATTGTACAGATTTTGCAACATAAAATATAATGTATTTCCAAACCAAATATTAAGTTAAGTTATTTCAAACTCTGTATGCTTTTTGGATAAATAAAGATTATTATTATTATTATACTTAATCATAATAACACTCATTTTCTTCATAAATAAAGTATTAGGTATACTTTATATTTGACTCCTCTTGAACATTACGAAGATTTTCGTCAACGTTTAATATTTTTTCGGCTAGAGCCTGAAATGTTATTAGAACTGGAAATCTAATTTAATTAAATGTCGTAATATTAAGCCGGATAAGTAAGTACCCAACTTACTTTGATTAAATTGTGGAACGTACCTACACCATCTAATCGTAACCTAGGAGATCGAGAGCTAAGTTCGCAGTAGAGAGCCTAAAATATGATCGCCGCCTATAACTTTGGGGCTGATAAATACGCCATTGGAGAAATGTAAAACCTGTGCATAGATTTTCGCTTTTATGTTGCTTTGAATACGGTTTAATATGGCGTAACACAATGGTTTGACAAAGATGTTCATTAATTTTGCGCGTTTCCTATAAATTGATGCCTACGGCCACCTTCTACCATCGCACATCTCGCCACGCACAGGGAGTTCATCCTCACATCCTCGAACCTTTTCGATCACGTACGGTTCGCTTTCAGCGAAACTTCCTCCCACGTACGTTGAGGTTGTGGAATAAACTCCCTGTTACGGTTTTTCCAAGAGAATACAGCATGGGGCCCTTCAAAAAGAGAGTTGTAAGGTTTCTAAATGGTCGGCAACGCGCTAGTGATGCCCCTGGTATTGCAAGCGTTCATAGGCTACGATGACCACTTACCATCAGGTGGGCCGTATGCTTATTTGCCAACTAAGTTGTATAAATAAAAAAGAATTAAAAAAAATTGGTCGCGAGTATTGCTATATGTATGTAAAAATATTAATATATTATTATTTTTGATTTTTGCATCATATACTTCAGGTGTAAGAGAACTAGTATTGATTTAAAAATGTCTAATCATATCAGAAATCAACGAGGTATGTATACATAAATATTATGGTATATTATGTTAATTTATTTTGTAATTACTGGAACTAGCAGCCTTTTCATCATGTCAGCCGAAAGACTGCCACTGCTGGATATAGGACGCTGGTCGCTACTCGAAAACTTTTCTGCCCCAGCGGCCGTCAGCTCTACGAGCTATGTGCCCTGCCCAATGCCACTTCAGCATGGCAATTCTTCTGGCTATTCCCTTTTAGAAAGGAAATATTTCGTCATTTGTAAATTTGCAATATACATGTTCGCCCCTCTTACTAATTTCGCCAAAGTTCGAGGGCAGCTAGTACTGTAGGAAAATATGGGAAATATGGGTACATGATTCTTCTACTTAGGGTGGAAACAATGTGACCGTAGGTCCAGGAGCATATAGCTTAAACAGAAAGTTGACCCATCGCTTTGCCAAATATTCAGAAAACCAAAGACCTGGCACGTACCTTGGCCAATCAAATGCATAAGGTATCCGTGTGAACGATTCATATCAAAAAGTGACTATTAGTACTTACTGGCCTGTTGTTTTACTGGTTAGTGACTGACAGCTAAGCGAGAGTCATGGGTTCGAACCCCACCCAGAACAAACCTTTGTGTGATGAGGTCGATTATTTGTTCTGTGTCTGGGTGTAATCTATACATATGTATAGATTACACCCAGACCCAGAACAAATAATGTATAATGTATAATAAAATCGTAGGAAAGTCAAAACTGTACATACAGACCCAGAACAAATAATGTATAATAAAATCGTAGGAAAGTCAAAACTGTACATTGAATATTTTTTTAAAGGATACTTGGGGAGTGATAATCGATATCGAAATATAGTTTTTAGAATTTTTGTCTGTTTGTCTCTATGTAAGTCCGGGCTAAACTCAAAAAGAACTGTATGGATTTACTTCAAATTTTGCATGAATATTACTAAGAGGTCGGGTCAACATCATCATATCGGCCGAAAGACGTCCACTGCTGGACAAAGGCCTCCCCCAAAGACCTCCACAATTGCCGGTCTTGCGCTGTTCGCATCCAGCAGTTTCCAGCAACCCGCACAAGATCATCGGTCCATCTTGTAGGGGGCCTGCCCACGCTGCGTCTTCCGGTTCGTGGTCGCCACTCAAGAACCTTTCTGCCCCAACGGCCATCGGTTCTACGAGCTATGTGCGGGTCAACTTATAGGATGCATATCACGCTATCACTTACCGGGCAGGATCTATGATAATTTATAAAATTGAACGTGTGTAAAACCGCGGGGCACAGCTAGTTCATCATTATATGCATGTATTTCGAAATATTTTTATAATAATATACATGGACATTACAAACTCACACACGGCCATCGGAACCAAAATTAAGCAGAGCTTGTACTATGGAAATCAGATAACTGACATACTATATATACTAATTTTCATTTGTAAATACATACTTGTGTTCATGCACGAACCCACGACCTCCGGAGTGAAAAGCAAGCATTTGCCAACCACGCCAACAGACCCGTCAAACAGTTACTACAAATTAAAATTGACTACCTAAAACCGTCTCTTTCCGCTCAGGGATCTCTCAAAACTGTAATAAATTTAATTAAACAATTCAGAATCCTTATCTGCGCGAGAAATAGTGCCTGTAATATTCCAACTTAATGTCACGCTTAAGATTATATCACAGCTTAAGCCCCTTTGTGCTGGCTATTTTAGCAACCGCCTTACCTAAATCACTATAATTAGGTTACAAAACAAATCTGAGACAAACTCAAAACAGTATCTGCAACAGCCGTATAAAAGGAAGTAATAACACGGAACATCAAGAAATATAGTCCACATTTTTTTAAATAAAGAATATTATACCACTAGAAAATAAACATAAATTACTGTTTAGTGTTCACCCCATAGAAAAACTGTACTGTAATAAAAGGAATTTAACAAACGCACAAATAAAAGTGTTAACAATTGGCACACTGCCAATGTTCACGAGAAAATTCATTTGGTCCCATCGAAATGTATTCGTTTTGAATAGAACAGGATCGTATTAAATACCGCCCTTTGGAAGTTAACTTAATTTTAGCGACGCTAACATTATTCTATTAAGATATGTTAAAATCGTTAAAGTCTTCGCCTTTAATTCAACCTTAAAATTTCAGGTGAATTTATTAATTCTCTGTGATTATCGCTTTCCTAGAAGTCTAGTCCCAGATAACGAGATGTTGACTAAAACATAGTACAGTCGACGCCACATCGCCTCGGTATGTGTCAGCATGACAGCGTCTTTATTACATCGATAATAAGGGTGGTTTTCGACGTGCCATCATCATTATATCAGTCGAAATACGTCTACAGCTGGACAGAGGCCTCCCCCAAAGGTCTCCACAATTGCCGGTCTTGGGGTATTCGCATCCAGCAGATTCCAGCGACCAGCACAAGATCATCGGTCCATCTTGTAAGGGGCCTGCCTACGTGCCAAGTTATGCTCTAATGTGAGGTTGACATTCTGTTTCGAATATATTGCAGATTCTGTAATCTGTGTAAGTAAAACCACGCATGACTATCTAAACTAAAACTAAAAAAAAAAAGGGTAAAAAAAATATGACGATTCCACATAAATGTAAAATTTTTACGGAATAAAGTTACTTTGATTTGATTTGATTTGAAACCCGTAAACTCGTATGTTCATGTGGAAAATCTTTGGTAAAAAGTCAGTGTATGATTATTATTATAATATATAGCTCTATATTTGACGGGTCAGTTGGCGTGGTTGGTAAATGCTTGCCTTTCACGCCGCATGTCGTGGGTTTGATTCCCACTCAGGAGAGATATTTGTGTGCAGGAACATGTTTGTTTGACCTGAGTCTGGGTGAAATTATCAATATAAGTATGGATTTACAAAAGAAAAGTAGTATATGTAATATATCAGTTATCAGCTATCCATAGTAAAAGCTCTGCTTAGTTTGGGATCAGATTGCCGGGTATGAATAAAGTCCCAAGATAAAATAAAAAATCCCTACCATAATTGACGTGATATTTAATACTGAGGTTTAGTCTATTATTAATTTTGATTATAATCCTACTAATATTATAAACGCGAAAGTTTGTAAGTATGGATGGATGTTTGTTACTCTTTCACGTAAAAACTACTGAATAGATTTTAATGAAACTTTACACTAATAAACACGGTCACCGTAGCCTAGTTTGTAGTGCTCCTGCCTACGAAGCTGGTGGTCCTGGGTTCGAATCCCGGTAAGTGCAAATATTTGTATGATGAGCACGAATATTTGTTTCTGAGTCATTGATGTTTTCTTTGTATATAAGTATTTATCTATCTATATAAGTATGTAGGTATATCGTCGCCTGGTACCCATAGTACAAGCTTTGCTTAGTTTGGGGTGATCTGTGTGACATTGTCCCTAGATATTATTAGATATTGTTATATAGCTTATACATCAGAATAACACATAGGCTACAATGTATAAAGATATTGTGTGTATTGTCCAAAATATGTCGATAAGTGTCAAGTAAGTAGGAAAAAATCTACCATTTGCGAGCTATTCCGGCGTGCATTGCCAAAACCGCTAGAGGTACACATTCTACTAATATCATAAATGCGGAAGTTTTTGAGTATAGATGTAAGTATGTATGTTTGTTACTCTTTTACGCCAAAAATACTTTAACGCGGTTGAAACCGCAGGGCGCAGCTTGTTATTATTATAACTTTTCAATTTCAAATTGCAAAACTCCTATGGAAACCGTACCTACCTATAACGTATTTTTACACATATTTTATCTTCTATATTTTGCGAGCGGATATTGTAGCAACTACTGAGAAACAAAAAAGAACTCAGTAGGAATCCTTATTTATATAGCTTATTTACATACCTACCTTGAATTTTTGAACATGTTATACTTAATTGGGTTGATTTAGAGCAGCTTTATCCATAGCTTTTTGACATAAATTGGGTAATATGCAAGTTGCCTTTAAAACAACTAACCAGCGGCATAATTTAGCACTTATTAGTTGTTTTAAATTCGTTAACCGACAAATCTGTGGTATTATTATCATTGGAAAGTTATTTGTAGGTAGTAGGGCTTGCAGTGCCATACAGTTGTTACTGATTTGATGGAGACGGAAAGCATGCCAGCACATCCCGCTACGCCAATCTGTCAAATTTATTTTATAAATTTTCAATTTTATCACATAAGCATAAGGTTCACTTTCAATTGGGAAAATTTGACAGATTGGGGTAGCTTGATGTGCTGGCGTCTGTACAAAAAGATATGCTTATTGGATAAACGTAACAAGGTAACAGCTATAATGATTATTTCTTTAGGTATTTACCTTAGGGAAACTCTGCCACATGTTATTGATACATAGTACAATTTCTGCTTAGTTTGGGATCAGATGGCCGTGTGTAAATAATGTCCCAGGATGCTATAATTGTTATTCCAACTTATTTATTTATTCATATTTAATCCATATTTATTCTTATAAAATCGATATATAAAACAATAATACACAAATAAATACGTAAAAAACAGAGCTCTTCCGGCGGCGGGGTTATACGCTCTAGGCGGCCGGTGGTCAGGGCGACAGAGTGAGGAACCTCCTCACTCTGTCGCCCTGTCCACCTGTCCCTCCCTGTATGTTATTGTTATTATTATTATACATTGTATTCCCCATCACCAGCGGTGTGATGTATATGTAAGCATGGACATACCCCGGCATTCATGGTTGTAAAATTATTTAGTTTACTTATTTAATATAATCATTTACTGAACTTATAATAATGGGTTACATTGGATGATGGATAGCGATGATATATTTAAAGGATATACATATTTCATAGTATTATTTCTCAAAAACACGTGAGTTTAAAAACTGTGATCGAATACGAGTATCTAGTGATGAGTTATAATCATGTTATAATGTTAAAGCAATTTAGTAGGTATTTATGTAATGGTTGTTATAGCAATAAAACTAGGTGTCTAAAGATTTAAAGAGTGGAGAACCATTAAGGGTATTTTTAAATTATATACAGTAGCATTTGATTAAAGGAAAATCTTTAAGATCCCGGTATTTTTAATATATTCACATTATACCACGATCGGTAAGCTACGCGGAAAGGCACTACCAACGCCGACCACTGCCCATCACAACAACCCTATCCTTCTGCATCGAATAAATAAAATAAAAATTAATAATTTGAAAACACTTATTAATACTTTGGGAGGGCTATATCAGTAATCAATAACACGCCATCATTTAAGGATTTTACACGACTAAATTAACGCCCTACAATATGTCATGCGGCACACATTCCAAACACAATAGGCTAACATATGCGTGTGCCGAATTTAAACACGATCACAACAGAAGGAATAATGTATACATACAACAAAATTGCTAGGTGACAAACTCATGCGGAATCTTTTATCAAAATTACAATTAATTTAGGAGGCTAATTTAAACTACTGGTTGAGAGACCGCTCTGTGTTAACCATCGGCACTATCTTCATTTTTTAAATTTTAATATAGTTGTACTAAATTTAAAAATAATAAATTACTAACTTGTTATTTGCTATTTATTTAAGGATTAAAAAACACGGACCGCATGGACGGACAAATTCAATTTTTTCTTTGTTACTGTATTTGTTTAGGTACCGCTTTGTGAGTTTGATAAATACAAGTGATAGCTTATACCCAAGTGCTGAATAAATTTCATTGTAACATTATTATTTCCTTTTTATTAAAGTATGAACTCATCCCACACACAAATTAAGAAAAATAACAATTCTATACAGCAGCTCCACAAAAAAGGCGCGACAAGAATTAAAGATAATGAAAACGGCCCAAGAAATAATTATGTTGCCTTTGGGAAAAATACGTAGTAAAGTAAAGAAATTTTCCATCGCCTGATTCAAAGTAGATTTTACAGTGGTACGGTCCAACAGAACATAATTCATGCCGCCCAGTGAAATATAATGCGGATGTTCTCATAATGTACGACGCGCAACTTAATCTGGGCGCGACTTTTTCCGCCACTGATATTTATACAAATGGCCCGTACTACGGGTAGCCAGAAGTGTCGGGACCACTCAGGTTATAGACGCCATTTTATTCATAATTTTATACGTATAATAAAAGAATATGAAATCTGGTGTGGCAGACGTCAGATGGATAGCATGCGTTAATGCTGATGCATATAAACGTAAAAAATAAGGTTTCGCTGACTATCTAAGGGTCAGCGCAGACAGAGAGGAACGCAGCGGAGAGGATTTTATTAAGGCACTAGAAAATCAACTTTAGAGCTATAGGAATAAAGTGCATATATGCTTGAACCTGACAAAATGCTCGCGCAGTCCCGCGCATTATAATGTTCAAGCATACATGCACTTTATTTAAATAATTTTAAAGTTGATTTTCTAGTGCCTTAATAAAATCCTCTCCGCTGCGCTCCTCTCTGACTGCGCTGGCCCTTAGTTTTACCCGTTTTAACTACAGTTTCTTAATAAAGTAACATATAATAAAGTACATTACTTTGTAAAGTAAAAATTAATCAGATTAATATGAGGACAGGGTATCGTTGACTGTAGACACTTAGCTCAGCCCGTTTTTTCTACAGAACTTTATAAAAACCAGTAGTCCTTCAAACTGTAGCAGAGCTCGTGGTGTCCGTAATAACTAGGTTATGACATTTTAATGAGCTCAATGAGAGGTTAAGGTATTGTTCCCTATTGACACATAGCTTAAACCGTTTTTACTACAGTAGTTAATAAGACCAGCAGTCAAACTAGAGGACGTGGTGTCCGTAATATCAGGGTTATCAGAAAATCAGACACAAGTAAGAAAACTGAAAGTACAAATAATGACAGAAAGCGTTATTAATTAACAACGCCAGTGAGATGCCATTGTCGTAAATGTTCACAGTTCGATTTCTACATCGCAATATAGAGAGCTTCATCTGAGTGACCTTGTCTGTAGTTAGAGCGACGTAATGATCTCACCAGAGAGCACGTTGCGGACCGTTTTCGCCACTTTACTCTCTACTTAGTCTTGTGTAGTGTTGCCGTTTTTATAATACCGAGAACAAGAAAACAGTGAATCTATTTGTCATGGCAAATAGGTGTACTAAAGAGGTTCTATTTATGTTTTTGTAGCTACTATATTTAACTTCAAATAAAATAAATATAGGTATTATACCTTGCCTATGTATAATGTACGATTATAATATATATTGTACAAGATATTTATTTATTTAGTTATTTATTAACTTGTACTTTATTTTATTAGTATCGTCATGAATTGATGATTTTAATAAAATAAAAGTACAAGTCAACATTTTGGGATGACTAACACACTCCCATACGAGCCTAAACTAGGCAGTGCCCGTATGATGACAACCAGACAACTGACAAAAATATACTTATATATTCCTAAATACAGTCAATAATTTAATAATTTAGTTGCTTTTGTAGAAAATCAGCTTTTAACAAGTGAATTCTACACATATGGAGCAGCATAACAACTTTACCTTGCTTTTGAATTGACCTTTAGTTTTTGTATTCATGCGATTTGTAATGGAACGGAAACGCATAGGCATTGGACCAGAAGGTTTCGGAAAAGAGAAAAGTTTTGTAAATGATTTGAAAAGTCTATTTCATTAGAGGAACCGACATTTGTTGGATAGTTTCATTTCCTTCCTACGACGTCTGTAAAATGGCCTCTGATTTCCGAACCTGTCATTTCTCTAACCCGGTTTTGTTACACCTCGTTTTGTAGGGCCTGTTAATTTAATCAACCAACTAGAATACCAGCCCTAAAAATTATGTTTAGGTCATTAAATAATTATAATTAAGTACTTTTTTGTCTTTGTTTTTGCTTATTTTGTGGAAGTAGACGTGTCTTGCTTATGGCAATATGATTAAAAGTACTTCTCTACATTTAAATCTTTATCTGTTCAATGTTCATCTCAATTCGTTCAGCATTATACATAGTATTTAAATGGCTACAAATACATACATATATGGATACTTTTCCATTTATTATAAGTATTAAATTAGATTTTTCAATACGACGACAGAAAAAAACGGGTCCGTTTCAATAATTTCTTTAGAAAGTGTTTGTTGGGGCTGAAAAATCATTTTGCGTGTGTTAGAAGTGAGCAAAACTCAGTTGTCCCGATACTAATAATAATGATGTGCAAGTAACTCTAAATTACTTATATTTATTATAAATAAATATCTTTGTGACAATAACACACTACCATCTGACCCCATTCTAGGAAGAGCCAGTACTATGGCTATGGCCAGTATTACTGATAAACATACAGATATATATTTCTAAATACATACACCCAGATATAGATTAACCACTCGCACTCATCACACAAAGATTAATCCTGAGTGGGAACAAACCCTCGACTTGTATCACCTTATCAGACAGGGTCACCGACTACTACACCAACAGACCATGCAAATTACTTCGTTCCTATGACATAAAACAGATAATATATCGGTTAATTACAAATGGGAGTAGTTATCACTACAATATCAGCAACCACTTCAAAATTTTAAAATCATAAACTTGGGTCTATTTCAGCTATTGAAATTTTATCCACCACGAAATACCTTCATGTACGTTAAATAATAAAAGGCTGGGGCCACCGGATACGACGGCCCCAGTAACTCATATACAGTTCCGGCGTAAAAACGACACAGCCGGACAACGCGGGCGACGATAGTGCAGTTATATGTGTGTATGTCGTTTTATTTACAACTACTCCGTTTCCGAGGTTTCACTCCAAGACTGGATACTTTACTGGGAGCCAACCAACCATGCAGTCAAGTATTTATAAAGAACTTTATGTTAATGTTGGCCCCAGATTCCACGGAGTGCTGTAAGAGTTTTTGATTTACGTTATAGGTTTTATTAAACGCTTATTTATTCATTGTATGCTTTTGTGAAACTGTCTGTTTAACGATATAAAAGAAGACGTGCATCTATTAACAAGCCACGGTATGAGAGCTTTTTTAAAAATGTACTTTTTACCTATTACGGACGTCGCTGGATGCGGGCAGCGCAGGACCGGCTATTGTGGAGGGGGCCTTGGGGGAGGCCTTTGTCCAGCAATGGACGTCTTTCGGCTGATATGAGGATGATGACTATTTACCTATTTCAAATGACAAATCTAGTTTGCTAAGTGTTGGCGTATCCTAACTCACCTATGCTATGCACTCTCATATTTAAGAGTTAAGGCTCAACTAAACGTGCAACTTAACATTTTTTTCGCTTAAAAAGCAGCTAGCCTGAAGCAACTCTGGTTTTTGTATTCAACCTATGTTGAGGGAAGGGTCTGAACCCGACTAACAAATAAAACTACAATCCACGTAACCTGCGCCAGGGAGTAGTCCCTTTCGGGTTCTAACCTCGTGTCAGAGAACAGTTAGAAGGACCAGTACCTTATTAAAACTTGTAGTGACAATATCTATAAGTTGCCGGAGCTCATCGGGGAGGGGGTTTTAATTAGTTGGACAGTTGGTTTCCCTCTAAATTGGGCCATTGTGCGTGTTCTAAGGACGAGGTAACACGAGTGATGTGCAGTATTGCAAGCGTCCGTTGGCAATGGTAACCGCTAACTATCAAACGAGCTGTATTCTTCTTTACTGACTTGCGTGAAGAAAGCGTTAAGAGCGTACAAATCCTTAACATTATCTGTTAGAAATAGCTAGAAGAGCAATAAAATGATAATGAATATTATGTCTAGTTCTCATTTTAATAATAGCTTAGAAACTGGCTACTATAGCTGAAATTCAACTCCTTATTTTAGAAAAATATGTGTCAGATACATCCAGTACTCTTTTAGTCGGTGTCAATGGAACACGTGCAGGTCACGAGGCAGCGTGTCCTATGCACTGACACGCCATGCGTGACCTCGCACACATCAGGAACATTCAAGAGCTGCTGAAAATCTTGGGAAGATTTGCAATCGCCACTACGTTAGTTGATACACTAGCAGTCCAAAAATCACCCTTACAGTTTACGTAATAAAGACGCTATCACGGTCACAATTTATCCCTCGACTTGGCGACTCTACTACGAGTACAACGTCGACACGGCAAAGCAATCACTTACACGGTTATATCGCCCGAAAGAATCGTGCATGCCATCCCAACTAGCTGTCCTTGTTAGTCTTGTCACACTTTTACACAGATATGTGTATAGTAAATGTCGCGTATAAATCCGATGATTGGCGATTAAATTTTATGGCCGCCATAGATTCATCCGGATTCATATGGACATTGAGGTTTTATAAAATATGTCGGATATGTCTCGGAGCTTGCAATCAGACCTCTGGGTTAAGGTAAGTATGCTGGACATGTGCTATGGATACATACGGGATGGTTAAATCATACAAGAAATTTTCTAATAAGTATGTACATATACATATTTATATGCGGGTATCGCAAGACTGGCAATTGTGGAGTTCTTTGGGGGAAGCCTTTGTGCAGCAGTGAACGTCTTTCTGCTGATATGATGATGATGATAATGATAAATCAAAATTAACAAGAAAACTGAGGCAAAGTTTAGATGTTAGATAATACTAATTCAATGATTAAACATTCTTTTAAAACTTATACCTCGTTAAATGTTTAATTTTTTGAGAAAAGAATGTCTGGTCAGATATCATTAGCGCAAAGACTTCTAAATTACGGATATAAAAATCACATGACACGAGATGCGAGCACTGGAGTTGTTTTCTTTCAGCTCACGAACAACATTTTGTTCGTGAGTAGAAGTTTCGTGTCGTGCTACCGGCGCGCGGCGCTTAGAGCAGCAAAGTCCCGTGGTGGTAACGCTTCCCTGCAGTTATTATCCGAGAGCGTAATGGACCTCTAGCGTAGACACTGCCCCCAGTTGTCATCAGCTTATCCCGAGTCACCAGCGGAGTCGCTCAAGTGTTTCTAACGTAAATCATGATCTGCCTTTGCTGTATGTTGAGCGCTCTGCCTTACGCGAAATCACTCGGTTGACTGAATATAAATCCTTATCCAGTGTCCTTGGTGTTTATGGATCAAATAAGTATCTCGTTTATTTCTGCCATCGAAATTGTCGATGGTTTCCACTTGCTGGCTTAACATTTACCTATTGAAATTAATCTAAATCGAATTGGATATTAAAATGTAAGTTTTAAAGGGAATCTAATCCTGGACGTCCTGTGCGGCTTATTTGTGGATCATTGGTGGCTTTAAATTTCACAATAATAAATAAATAAATAATCTGTAGGGCTTGGGGCTGGCTTGTGAACCGGTATTTCACTATGTCAAAGACTCAATAAGCCTCCAATTAAATTGGTAGTTAGGCAAGTATGCCTGCTACATACCATTGTTTTTTTTAATTTTACATGTTAGGAATAATTAAGTTAAATTTGTAAATAGATATTAGGCATCCACTTTTATTTTGCTTGTGTGAATTGTTATAAATTTTGTTTCGTAGGTGTAATTAATTTGTTAATTATTCATTGTGTTGAAAAGCTAAGTACGGTCTTCAAAATATTGTAAACGTTTATATTAAGTTCCCTGGTAACTAAATAGTATATTATTCCTTTTGAGAAATAAAGATTCTATAACCGTAAGTACCCGTGTAATTCAGGGTATTAGTTACGGGGTATAATGTTATATGCTTATATAGGGGTCTTAATTATAAAATACTTAGATACAATTTTATATAATTAAGAAAATGTAGAATTTTTTTTTTTATAGTAGAGGGCGACAAACGAGCCAGTGGGTCACCTGATGGTAAGTGATCACCGCCGCCCATGGACACTCGCGACACAGAGGAGTCGCGAGTTCGTTGCCGGCCTTTTAGAGTCAGCAAACAAGTGTTGCTGACCCTTCCCCCCACCCCAATGAGCTCTGGCGACCTTAATCACACTATTAAATATCGGCTGATATTCTTTGCAGATGTATCATCATAATGAATAGTTCAGAAAATGAATAGTTCTAGTGGTTATCTGTGTGATCGGTGACTGTGCCTCACCGTTCAGTGTCATTTCATTTTGAACCACTGTTGACCATGGCTTACAGGAATTGTAGTGGTAGGTAAGATGGAAAAAATGGATGTATCATAATCCGATACACGATTATATCTTACTAGCTGGCACCCGCGACTTCGTCCGCGACAATTTTGAATGATCACCTATGTAACTACTTACTTCTGGCTTAATCTAAAAAATATAGCTTTAGCAACAAATAAGCAATGCAATATAATTTTAAGAAAACCTTTAAAATAACGTAACTAACAACGAAACTAAAGACTACTTTGCTACTGTTATTTCAAAAGAAAAGACCCGATATCATCAACCAAAACAATCAAAGAAATACACATCAATTGTCCTTAAGGATAGCCAGTAAGTTAAATAAAGTAAAATATTAATCAACGATGCATTAATCACAAAGGTTGCGACCACGGCATTAATAAGTCTAAAATCACATTTTGTGAACGAAACCATAGCCCGATCTAAAACGATGATTACGCGATCTACTAACAAAAATATAAACTTGTAAAGCGGTAAAATTAAGATGTGTGCTTTTTTGGGCGAGATTTCGGCGATTATCTTTTGATTTATAAATAATAAAAATAATAAAATAATGATTTATTTCTCTCTTAAGGCGCATACATCGTGTTGTTATGTTAAAAACATTGTTTAAGCACTTATTTAAAAAGCCTTTGAGAGAGCTGGAGTCTGTACTAGGCTCGAAACCTGTATAACAGATCTCCAGGCTCCCCCCGTCTTGGACATAAAGTTTAGAGGCTTATTTACATATTCTAAATTAAACAAAGTTATAAGCTAAAGTTAAGAGAGAAAACAAACATTACTAAAATTTGTAATGATTTGGCAATGTTACTTACACATGCAAGGCAAAATAGGAAATAAACAAAAAATTTAAATTGTGTGAGAGTTGAGTGTGTGAATGTGTGTATTTGTGTTCTAATAATTTTTATTTTTGAGTTTGAATCAATTTTTCTGTTTCATCGTAGTTTAAGTTACTTAACCACTTTGTAACTGTGTATTTACATTTGGTCCTACGCATAGGGTATATACCCAGCGTTTTATTGGCCATATTGTACACGAAGCTACTCAGAAAGCAATAGAAACGTTGTGCCGTAGTTGTAGTTACTAGTACCGGACGGCAAACAGTGTACTTCCGTCGTTGATTTAAAAAAAAATTTTTTTTAAATTTTGAGGGATCGTAATAAGTTTGGGAGTGAGTGCTCAAAATAATGTTTTGAATAAATAATTTTCGAACGGAGAGGACGTTACATTTAAGATAGAGTTCGCTGGTGGGGAACCTGTAGGGGAGGCGCCATCCCACTTTTAGAAGAGCTCTTTGTGCCCGCTCGAGCTGCAGAAAGTGTGTTTTGGAAGACCCACCCCAAACCACAATACAATAATTAATTACTGATTGCCCAAGAGCCAGGTATACGGTTCGGAGTACTTTTGTGTCTGCTACATGGCGAAGATTTTTGAAAATATAAATTAGTTTTCGCAACCTGGAGGTCAGCATATCAATATGAGGATGAAAGGAGAGTCGGTCATCTATTTTTATACCAAGGTACCTGACACAGTTGGTCCTGATTAAATTGGGGCAGCTGCATACAGTTTTGGACTACCTTTTATTTCAAACATTTATTTATTTTAACCGATATGCCAAATAAGTTACACGATCTGAAACGATATTAAGGCAGATGGCCTTAATATCGTTTCTCTCTAGGTACAAAATTGTGAACTTGTAGACCAGTAAAATTAAGTTTTTTTTACGTTCGATCATCTCGACACCAACAATTTATACTACGCTAACTCGAATTTTAAGTAAATTTGGTTTTTATCCCAATTTGATAAAAAGGTCGTTTTTTAATTTGTTATAAAATTATACAAAAAGAAGAAGTTACAAATCTTATAAAACGCTAAATCTTTACTCTGACGACGACGACGACTACGACATTTTAACAACATGGCATAAAAAACGAATTTATCTTAAATTCGAGTTGGCGTAAATATTTGGTGTCGATCTATTGAATCAGTTTGGGATAAACTTATTTAACAACAAATTATTCCCTGAATTTTGATTTAAAAACATGTATTGCTCTAATTTTAACTGAATTCCAATCACCAATTTTCATGCCTTTATCTCCAAAAAAAGAAAAAAAGATTTTCATACAAATTTACTTCCCCTATTTTACGTCCTTAGGGGTGGAATTTCCACAAATCCTGAAATATGTATTTATAATTTTTTACTGAAAGACCAAAAACCGATTTTCGTGGGTATACCTTAAAAAATATCACATTTTTATACAAACTTACATCCCCTATTTGTCACCCTTAGGGGTCGAATTCCCGAAAATCCTGAAATATAATAATATATGTTTTACCTGAAATGCCAAATACCAATTTTCATTCGATTATCTTAAAAAAATTCAAAATAAATTTAAAAATTTTAACGCCCTTGGGGGTGGAATTTACAAAAATCCTGAAATATATATTTTTATTTTTAACTGCAAGGATAAATACCAAAGTCATGCCTTTAACATCAAAATGACGCATTTTCATAAAATCTTTCATCCCTTATTTTACTCACTTAGGGGTGATATTTTCAAAAACCCTTCTTTAGTGGATGCTTCTTCGTCATAAAAGGTAACTACAGTCAAAATTTCAAGTCTCTAACCCCATCCGTTTAGGCTGTGCGTTGATATGTCAATCAGTCATATACACTTACATCCCTTATTTTACGCCCTTGGGGGTGGAATTTCCAAAAATCCTGAAATAAATATTTGATAAGTTTCAACAGAAAGGCCAAGTACCTACTAGACGTGTGCGCCGATCGGCGCGGCGCACGCCACAGATCAATTTAGCTACGCTGACGCCGCCGCCGCCGATTTTTATCGGCGTCGAAATTTAAATAATTTTCTGGATTTATTTTGAATATAATATAAAGCACTTAATTTTAATATATATAATTTTTTAATTTGCATAAATAGTGTTTTTTTGCATTTGTGAAATAACACGTCAGGCAGTCTGATATTTTGCAAGAAACAGCAAATATGCACAGCGGGACCGTCACTTCCGCTTTGATCACTCAACATCTACATCAACATCATC
Source organism: Pseudoips prasinana (assembly GCA_951640165.1). NCBI lineage: Eukaryota > Metazoa > Arthropoda > Insecta > Lepidoptera > Nolidae > Pseudoips > Pseudoips prasinana. The sequence continues at coordinate 23,542,405 of OX621243.1, forward strand.
AAGCCTTCTTTTGGCTTTTTTGGCTTTTTCAGAGAGGTACAGAGAGGTATGGTTGGAGCAGTTGCAAGCAGTGAAAACTTTTTTTTTTTAATAAGGCCGGGGAAACGCCTTCGCATGCCACCCGCAAAAATTGTCTGCGGGTGGGTATGTCGGATTCGCACTAACTAAATCTAACCAAACATGGACTTGGCGCTTGATGGGGGTAGCCCGGGAACGCGGGTATTCTGCTCCGGTTGGTGCTCCCCTTTTGAGCCATATCCCAGATAGTTGGGACACGTACCCTGGGAGAGCTCAGGATTGCCCTACCCTATTGCTGACTCCTGCCGAGCTTCCTCGAGTCGAGTCGAGTCGAAGTCGAAGTCGAAGTCGAAGTCGAAGTCGAAGTCGAAGTCGAAGTCGAAGTCGAAGTCGAAGTCGAAGTCGAAGTCGAAGTCGAAGTCGAAGTCGAAGTCGAAGTCGAAGTCGAAGTCGAAGTCGAAGTCGAAGTCGAAGTCGAAGTCGAAGTCGAAGTCGAAGTCGAAGTCGAAGTCGAAGTCGAAGTCGAAGTCGAAGTCGAAGTCGAAGTCGAAGTCGAAGTCGAAGTCGAAGTCGAAGTCGAAGTCGAAGTCGAAGTCGAAGTCGAAGTCGAAGTCGAAGTCGAAGTCGAAGTCGAAGTCGAAGTCGAAGTCGAAGTCGAAGTCGAAGTCGAAGTCGAAGTCGAAGTCGAAGTCGAATTCGAAGTCGAAGTCGAAGCCGAAGTCGAAGTCGAAGTCGAAGTCGAAGTCGAAGTCGAAGTCAAAGTCAAAGTCAAAGTCAAAGTCAAAGTCGAAGTCGAAGTCGAAGTCAAGTCAAGTCAAGTCAAGTCGAAGTCGAAGTCGGAGTCGGAGTCGGAGTCGAAGTCAAGTTAAGTTAAGTCGACTCAAGTCAAGTCAAGTCCACCACCCTGAGATAATCCGGGTCCAGGGTACATGTCAACGGAGGGAGCCACGATCTAGCTTGCTTTAACTTTTTGCTATTGGTCGAAGCTTCTTTTGAACTTTTTTCATTTAACCAATGATTTATTTGCCAAATTTAACTACACCGAAACAATGTTTTACGGATTAATATTTGGTCACAAATATATGCCGGTTTACTTGGTATTACTTTTAATGAAAGAAGATTGACAAAATAAGTCTACCTGGAAGAGGTATACCTGGCATGTGTTAATGGTGCAACCGGAAGGGGAAGACCTCATATAACATTCTCTGACCAAATAAGAAATGTTCTTTAGAAAAGCCAGGTCAGAAGTACCTTAAACCGGCGAGCATGTATGAAGAATATAATAACACTAAACGAGGCAAAAGAAGTGTGCCAAGATCGTGGCAAATGGAAATCCGTTGTCTCTGCTTACCCTTTTGGAAAATTGACGTGAGTCCTATGCATGTATGTATCTACTTGATATATTTGACTATCTATACATATAATAAAATCGTAGGAAAGTCAAAACTGTACATTGAATATTTTTTTAAAAGGATACTTGGGGCGTGGTCTACAATCGATATCGAAGCCAAAAATATAGTTTTTAGAATTTTTGTCTGTTTGTTTGTATGTATGTCCGGGCTAAACTCAAAAAGTACTGCATGGATTTACTTCAAATTTTGCATGAATATTACTAAGAGGTCGGGTCAACATATAGGCTATATATTATCACGCTTGTGAGAATTTATAAAATTTAACGCGGGTAAAACCGCGGGGCACAGCTAGTATCTATATAAATAAAAAGAGAAGTCCTGACTGACTCATCAACGCCCAGCCAAACCCTTGGCCCTAGAAAGCTGAAACTTTGCACAGATGTTTTCTTTATAATGTAGACAAGGAATAAGGAAGGATTTTTCGAAATTCAACCCCTAAGGGGGTAAAACGGGGGTGCCAAGTTAGTATGAAACTTTGCCGTTTTTGAAGTAAGAGGCATAAAAGTTGGTATTTGGCCTTCCAGTTAAAAATAAAAAAGATGTGTTTCAGGATTTTCGGAAATTTCAGCCCCAAAGGTGAAAAATAGGGGATGTAAGTTTGTATGAAAAATGTGTCAATTTTTAAGTTAAACGCATGAAAATTGGTATTTGGCCTTTCAGTTAAAAATTAAAAATATATATTTCAGGATTTTTAGGAATTCAACCCCTAAAAGCGTAAAATAAGCGGGAATGTAAGTTTGTATGAAAAAGCTATCGTTTTGAAGTTAAACGCATGAAAATAAGTAGGTACTAGACATGTGCGCCGATGCTTAAATGATCGGCGACGGCGTTTGGCATCAAGTATGTCGGCGGCGGCGGCGTCATCGGCGTAATCGGCGTGGATGGTGAAAATAAGTAAAATTTGCTTTGATTTAATATATTATAGCATCCAACATCCAATACTCTTAAGTATTCCCAGCGTTAAACAACTGCAGGATTATCCTACCCAGCCACTTTACTACCAGGAGTTGTTTTTTTTTTAACTTGACGTTTACAGCTAGTCTAGCAGGCTTTCACTTCTGATCGGAATAAGTCGCAGCGTGTCGTCGGGACCAGCGGGCCCGTCGGAGCAGGCGATGCATGCATTGCAATTGCAAAAGGAGATGCTGTCGCAGCGCATAGGGCATATAAAGTTGCCGTCAAGGTGCTATCGATCACTATAGCGGAAGCCAAGCTGTCTTGGGACGAGTTCATCGAGCAAAATGGTACCTACTGGGCAAGCTAGATCGTGGCTCCCTCCGTTGACATGTACCCTGGACCCGGATTATCTCAGGGTGGTGGACTTGACTTGACTTGAGTCGACTTAACTTAACTTGACTTCGACTCCGACTCCGACTTCAACTTCGACTTCGACTTGACTTGACTTGACTTGACTTCGACTTCGACTTCGACTTTGACTTTGACTTTGACTTTGACTTCGACTTCGACTTCGACTTCGACTTCGACTTCGACTTCGGCTTCGACTTCGACTTCGAATTCGAAGTCGAAGTCGAAGTCGAAGTCGAAGTCGAATTCGAAGTCGAAGTCGAAGCCGAAGTCGAAGTCGAAGTCGAAGTCGAAGTCGAAGTCGAAGTCAAAGTCAAAGTCAAAGTCAAAGTCGAAGTCGAAGTCGAAGTCAAGTCAAGTCAAGTCAAGTCGAAGTCGAAGTTGAAGTCGGAGCTGTAAACGTCAAGTTAAAAAAAAAACAACTCCTGGTAGTAAAGTGGCTGGGTAGGATAATCCTGCAGTTGTTTAACGCTGGGAATACTTAAGAGTATTGGATGTTGGATGCTATAATATATTAAATCAAAGCAAATTTTACTTATTTTCACCATCCACGCCGATTACGCCGATGACGCCGCCGCCGCCGACATACTTGATGCCAAACGCCGTCGCCGATCATTTAAGCATCGGCGCACATGTCTAGTACCTACTTATTTTCATGCGTTTAACTTCAAAACGATAGCTTTTTCATACAAACTTACATTCCCGCTTATTTTACGCTTTTAGGGGTTGAATTCCTAAAAATCCTGAAATATATATTTTTAATTTTTAACTGAAAGGCCAAATACCAATTTTCATGCGTTTAACTTAAAAATTGACACATTTTTCATACAAACTTACATCCCCTATTTTTCACCTTTGGGGCTGAAATTTCCGAAAATCCTGAAACACATCTTTTTTATTTTTAACTGGAAGGCCAAATACCAACTTTTATGCCTCTTACTTCAAAAACGGCAAAGTTTCATACTAACTTGGCACCCCCGTTTTACCCCCTTAGGGGTTGAATTTCGAAAAATCCTTCCTTATTCCTTGTCTACATTATAAAGAAAACATCTGTGCAAAGTTTCAGCTTTCTAGGGCCAAGGGTTTGGCTGGGCGTTGATGAGTCAGTCAGGACTTCTCTTTTTATTTATATAGATACTAGCTGTGCCCCGCGGTTTTACCCGCGTTAAATTTTATAAATTCTCACAAGCGTGATAATATATAGCCTATATGTTGACCCGACCTCTTAGTAATATTCATGCAAAATTTGAAGTAAATCCATGCAGTACTTTTTGAGTTTAGCCCGGACATACATACAAACAAACAGACAAAAATTCTAAAAACTATATTTTTGGCTTCGATATCGATTGTAGACCACGCCCCAAGTATCCTTTTAAAAAAATATTCAATGTACAGTTTTGACTTTCCTACGATTTTATTATATGTATAGATAGTCAAATATATCAAGTAGATACATACATGCATAGGACTCACGTCAATTTTCCAAAAGGGTAAGCAGAGACAACGGATTTCCATTTGCCACGATCTTGGCACACTTCTTTTGCCTCGTTTAGTGTTATTATATTCTTCATACATGCTCGCCGGTTTAAGGTACTTCTGACCTGGCTTTTCTAAAGAACATTTCTTATTTGGTCAGAGAATGTTATATGAGGTCTTCCCCTTCCGGTTGCACCATTAACACATGCCAGGTATACCTCTTCCAGGTAGACTTATTTTGTCAATCTTCTTTCATTAAAAGTAATACCAAGTAAACCGGCATATATTTGTGACCAAATATTAATCCGTAAAACATTGTTTCGGTGTAGTTAAATTTGGCAAATAAATCATTGGTTAAATGAAAAAAGTTCAAAAGAAGCTTCGACCAATAGCAAAAAGTTATTTTGTAAATCAACTTAATATAGTTCGGTAAAATAATAAATCAAATCGGTGATCTAGAAATATGTCACATAATGCAAATAGCAGAAAAACATCGGTCAATAGATTTCAGTGAATTAAAATTGAAACAAAAATATCGGAAAAGTGATCTATACACTCCATAAATATTATCTGTTATAATAAAATGTATATAATACCAACTCTTTAGCATACTCTTCCGAATAATATTGGTTCACAGGCAATTTAAAAACCACCCTTCTTTTTAAAGTCGGTTAAACCGATTTCCACTCATTGTATGCCGGTACAAAACAAGTTTTAAGTAGAAGTTGGCTAACTAACTTGAACTTAAAAATTCCAATCCCCATCCTCCCCTTTTTTCAAGATAATGTAATTAGACGTACAGATGACGCCATATCAGTGTGTACACTTGCATTACTAAAACCATCCTTGGCGCCTAGTTAACAAAGGCGGTGCCTTAGTCTAGATCATTGCATATTAATAATAATAATAATATCTAGGGAAAATGTCACACAGATCATCCTAGCCCCAAACTAAGCAAAGCTTGTACTATGGGTACCAGGCGACGAAATACATACTTATATAGATAGATAAATACTTATATACATAGAAAACATCCATTACTCAGAAACAAATATTCGTGCTCATCACACATATATTTGCACTTACCGGGATTCGAACCCAGGACCACCAGCTTCGTAGGCAGGAGCACTACCTACTAGGCTACGGTGACCGAATATTATGTGGTACTAGCTGTGCCCCGCAGTTTTACCCGCGTTAAACTTTATAAATTATAGCCTATGTGTTAATCCAGGGCGTCAGCTAACTCCATACCAAATTTTATTAAAATCGCTTTAGCCGTCTAGACGTGAAAATGTAACAAACATACACACTCACATAGTCACACACTCACAAACATTCGCCTTTATAATATTAGTAGCAGTAGTAGGACTAGCTACAAATCCCTTTGTCTACGCGTGTGGCGCAGAGGTTAAGTTGGTCGAATTACCACTACCTCGGCGCCCCCGTGTTTCAGGTTCGAAACCCGCACAAGACAACCATTTGTGTACCTACATAAAACCATCTGGATGTAATTCGTGTCCGTTAATTATATGTTTGTAAAGTATCCCGCGACACGGATTCAATCACCTAATGCGGGCGTTGTCTTAAAGAACACTTCATGAGTAGTTTGCATGTTTATCTACACATTACTCAATTTTATATGCAAATTAATTCCTAATTAATCCTTATTTTTCTTTAGAAATATCGGAAGGAAATTAAATAAAAATATATCAACGCTGGTAAAAGAAGATACTTTAGTTTATTAACTGGGTATAACTTCTTCTTCGTATCGTGTCGATGGTAAGAATTATATTCTATCTTCCCAAAATTGGGCAACGCTGATCCCTTTGGCTGAAGCGTCATACAAATCCTGAAGGGAACAAGAGACTGACAGGGGGGACAAACGGATAAATGTGCCATACTTTGGGTGACACGCCGCACTTGCAAATGTTTTGTGATGTGGGAAAGTAACCCCATTTACACATGTTTTCTTTTGATCTACCAACCTGGGTACGTAGTCTATTAAGAGTCCTCCAGGTTGGCCATGGCAAATTATGTCCCGGAGGTATTTTTTCCTTTGGCGGGACAAACAAAGGTGGAGCAAATTTATCTCGCCATATGGTTGCCCTCGCTATAAGTGCATCGATAGTAGCTGTGGTAGTGACCAGGAAACCAGTGGGTATAAAGTGGGTGAACTGACAATGTCACATTATAAAATTTTACAATAGCTCAAGAATTTTGAATAAGTATAAAGTATTCCAAAAAGGTTCGATTCGTAACAAGGAGATTTAGAAAGTTTCGATATTTTATCAGTTTGTATTGTTTCTTGAGGTGTACAATAAAGAGTTTTATGTGTCTATCTTTCATTGCTTCACCCGACAATTGAGGCGTTAGTCGTTAAGTTACGTCCACCATTTATGTTAATAATAATATCCTGGGACTATGAAAATCTTGTACTATGGAAACCAGATAACTGATATATTATATATACAATTTTTTTTAAATACATATTTATATAGATAATTTACACCCAGACTCAGGACAAACAGACATGTTCATGCAAACAAATATTTGTCCCGGAATCGAACCCACGACCTGCGGCATGAAAGGCAGCGTATCTACCAACCACGCCAACAGGCCCGTCACCGTTTATGTTAAATCTTACATAAACTATCTACTTGGCCTAGTTGGTAGTGCTCCTGACTACGAAGCTGGTGGTCCTGGGTTCGAATTCCGATAAGTGCAAATATTTGTGTGATGAGCACGAATATTTGTTTCTGAGTCATGGATGTTTTCTATGTATTTATGTAATAGGTCTTTACCTATGAAATTGCCGTTTTGTATGAAAAAATTTAAACGAATTTTTTTCATGAATTTTTTTATTTGTATTAATCGAAGTAATCACCCATGCAATCAATGCATCTTTGCCATCGCAGTGGCAGTTTATTGATGCCCTTCTTAAAGAAATCAGCTGGACGGGAGGCAACAAATTCTTCAAAGGCATTTTGTACTGCCTCTCGGGTATTGAATTTTTTTCCCGCCAAGAAGTTATCCAAATTCTGGAAAAAGTAGTAGTCTGTAGGCGCAAGGTCTGGTGAGTAGGGCGGATGACGGAGAGCTTCCAACCCCAGTTCTTGCAACTTGGAGACCGTCTGCTGTGCAGTATGAGGTCGCGCGTTGTCCTGCAGGAGCAGCGGAGACGAGCGATTGACCAATGCTGGTTGGAGATGCGCCAGCTTCTCCATCATTGTGCTCAGTTCTTCACAGTACACATCTGCAGTAATGCTCACCCCGTTTGGTAAGAAGCTGTGATGAATCACACCGGCGCTAGACCACCAAACAGTGACCATCACTTTTCTAGGGGTAAGTTTTCGTTTAGGGCATTGTTTAGGTGCTGAACCAGGATCCAACCAACTTGCTGAGCGCTTGCGGTTATCAAACAGAATCCATTTTTCATCGCAGGTAACAATGCGGTTCAAAATTCCTTCATTTGTGTGTCTGTTGAGCAGTGCAAGGCACGTCTCGACGCGTACTTCGCGCTGGCGATCATTGAGTTCGTGGGGCACCCATTTGTCAAGCTTTTTTACCTTGCCAATTTGACGCAAATGGACCAATATTGTTTTGACGCTAACGTCGAAAGCTGCTGCTAATTCAGCCGTAGATTGTGTATCATCAGCTTCCACAACCGCCTTTAATTCGTCATTGTCGACCAAAGTCTTCGGACGACCGCGAGGTTCATTTTTCAGGTCGAAATTTCCAGAACGGAAGCGAGCAAACCAATAACAGGTGGTGCGTTGGTTTGTAGTGTTAGCTCCGTAAACGTCGTTGATGTTGCGTGCCGCTTGTGCCGCGTTGCTGCCACGACGGTACTCATATTCCATAATTACTCGAATTTTTAACGTATCCATGATGACGAAAAAGATTGAAATGCGATGAAAATGTAACACTAATCAATAAAGAAATGACTACTTTTGGAAAAAAGAATCCATGTTTTTAAAATAAAATTAATTTGAAATTAGAATTCTTAGCCAAACAAAAATTATTTTGATTTGAAATGGCCAGTACTGCAGAACGGCAATTTCATAGGTAAAGACCTAATATTTAGCTGTCTATATAAGTATGCATATCGTCACCTGGTACCCATAGTACAAGCTTTGCTTAGTTTGGGGCTAGGATGATCTGTGTGACATTGTCCCCAGATATTATTATTTTAACATTTATTTCAACATCTTTCTTATTAAATACATTTTAAAATAAATAAAAAACAGAAATATACATTTTAAAATTAAAAAACTAGGATATTTAAGAAGCACCAAATAACGATACGATGTTTTTTTTACATTTTTATTATTATTATTATTACTTATAGACAGTGTCAAAGCTAAAGCGTACCCATTCTCGTGTCGTTGACTGTAGTATCCCCTTAGTCTCATGCATTTTATTTACGATACCTACAACGGAATTTCAATGAATTGCTCCCTCGTGACCGAAAAAGAACACAACATTCGTTCTTGAATACCCACTGCAGTAGGTACTCATGAACGAATTTACACAATAAATTAAAGACACTAAAGGTCTCTGCACACAGCGGGCGCGGCGCGGCGGGACGGGACGGCGACGCGACACTGAGGAGTTGTAATGTACTAGATATTACGGGCGACGCCACACAGAGCCGTCCCGCTCGACGCGACGCTGTGTGTGGCGTCGTCCGTAATACTGTGTAAACCTATTATACTGAAATTTTTTGTGTAAAAATACTGTCACTAGACGACCATTCATCTAGGTGATATGGACGAAATAATAAGTAAGTAATTTCAGTATTCAGTACGTTTTTGTAACACCGTTATAAATAACTCGGATGTCACCTTTGGCTACAGTTGAAATTCCGCGCTAGTCATCTGTGGCAAATGTGGCCTTTTAGTCGCTAAGCCCAGCGAATAAGTAAAATTTAGGTACATACATTTTTAGATTCTGAATCGCCATGGTCTCTTTCTGTGAGGCAGTCTTGCTTCAGAAGGAGGCCGCCGAGCGGGATCGGGAAAGAGCTGATCCCGCTCGTAGACGACGCCTCGGGGCGGCGGCGGCAGCCGATAGCCCAACTCCACTCGGGGCTGCGGTGCCAGTGTGAGAAGTGTCCTCTACTGCCGCCACGTGAGAGCAGCTCCGGGAAGACAGCGATCTGACTGCGGCACAATCGCTGTGCTGGACTGGCAGGAGTCGGCAAATAGGGAGGGCCAGCAAGAGCCCTCCTAGGGTACGTGTCCCAACCATCTGGGACATGGCGCAAAAATGGGCCACCGGAGCAGCATACCCGCGTTCCCGGGGCTCCCCACCCGTAGACACTTTTTGCGGGTGGCATGCGTAGGCATTCCCCCTGTCTCGAAAAAAAAAGCTTCTGAATCTGAGTTTTTCACAAATTAAAAAAAGTTGTATGATAAATTCGGCACCATGGAGCTAGACGGAAATATGTTTAATGAAGTTTTAAATTCACAAGCTTAGTGCACATGATGTTCTAAATTCAAATTTACTTTATCCTTTAGCGGACTTTTGCTCTCAGATCTCGAAGAATTTGACTCTTTCCGAGATAGGGGGATGAGAAAATATCTTCTTTCTACTTTCTTAAATAATACTTCTATTGCGATTTATCTCTCTAGAAAAGTTTTAATTAGAAGCCTGAAACCAGGTAGTTGTCAGGAGGACGGATAAAAGTCTCAGTCGTGTCATCTAGCCGTCCCTTTGGATCATAAGAGGGTGAAAATAGAGAGTGCACCTGTGTCCGCACACTCCCTTGATCACTCACTATAACATGGTCAGTGGTGTAACTCCGCGGACTGCCCGACTTCAGTTAGAAAGATGGCGGAATCAACGGAGTCGAATTCATAACCTCCAACATATTTTAATCGTTAAAATATAACGAAGAGCTTTAAAGTGGGTTGTTCAGAGTTGTTATTAAAATATATTACATGAAACCGGATTTTTTTAATAACTCTTCAAAATTATTTGCGACACATAAATCGCGGAATTTCCAATCTGACATTTTCGAGAAGTAGGTATATTTTGATCTGTAATAATGAGCGGTCTGTGGGTGATGGTGATGAATATCATCAACCCATCTTATCCTGTAGAGAATACCTACCAGAGACCGGGCAGCAGCCTCTCTCTGTGAACTTTGACCAGATTACTGCGATAACCAACCTGTCTACAAAGCGTGGCAACGCTGGCACCCTTCTCCGCCTCCTCCTAATGTTTAGATCTTCTTCACTATTGTATAACGTTGCCCCACTGCGACTTATAAACATATGCGCCGAGTATCACAGGCGGCATGCCTATAGAATAATGCTTACAAATAATTAATCGTATCTATCATACCAAGTACTTATCGTGCACCACAGTCATATGTCAAAACAGGACGTGAGACGAATTTATTACGAGAATTAAACGGCGAAATTCTCCACACAGATCCGTTGGAATTTAATGTTTTCAAAGCAACAAGAGCGTACTAACAAGCTGCGGAAGCTGGTAGATTCGTGACGTTTTCAACGAATTATTTTAATTAATTTGAGGCAAGGAAAGGGTGGTTCCGCCTCCGCGACGGTACAGTAGAGACCCCCGCCCCCCTTCCACACGTCCGCACTTCGTCCCGCATGCCATACACACAAAACTAATTCAACTTGTGCACTATGTGGCCGTTGTACCTTACCGCTAGTAGGCGACGAGAAATGTATCTCACAAAGAAGCCGACAAGGAGAAAGGCCGTTACGATTCCATATGTAAAACTTTAAAAAATATTTATTTACTGTTGTACTCATCACGTCAGCCGAATTACAACCACTGCTGGATAAAGGCCTCGTCAAAAGATCCTAGCAATTGAAATTGACCATCATCGACGGTCACCGTAGCCTAGTTGGTAGTGCTCCTGCCTACGAAGCTGGTGGTCCTGGGTTCGAATCCCGGTAAGTGCAAATATTTGTGTGATGAGCACGAATATTTGTTTCTGAGTCATGGATGTTTTCTACGTATTTAAGTATTTATCTATCTATATAAGTATGCACCTATATCGTATCCTGGTACCCATAGTACAAGCTTTGCTTAGTTTGGGGCTAGGATGATCTGTGTGACATTGTCCCTAGATATTATTATTATTATTTGAAGGGATACGTCATAATCGCCACGCTTGACAGACGGGTTGGCGTTCGCAGTAGCCAGTATGAGACGACTTCTACGCCTTCCACGATATGAGAGGGTCTAGTGATATTCGTTCACGACAGCTACACAGCAAGTGTGAAGTATTATATTTTTGTAGTATTACATGTTAACTGCATATAAGTAATTCTTGGTACAAATAGAACCATAGCCATATCTGTGAGTTTAGTTCCATACATAGTTAATTTATTTAAGTTACTGTCAACATGGTTATTCGAAGTATAAAATGTACAGTTTTAGTATATATCATTACGCTTTTTTTTTGTTGATTATGGATTTGCGTTGACCAAAATCCCACCTTGGAAAAGGCCATGTTATATGGGGGTTACTCGTTAGATCTCAATTGTTGGACAAGAATTTTGGAAATATCTTGTAGACTACGAGTATAGAGCGTACAATATCTATCAATTGAGAAAAATATGGCCAATATCAGCATATTTTTGCAGTTACTTAGTAGTAACATTGCGAATCATTAGTTCAGCAATATATTAATGTTTATTAATGGTCACTAGAATACTAGTACTAAAATCAATCTGCTAGTCCATCTATGTAATGTATTAGTTCTATGTTTTGATTTAAGCTGAAAAAAAACGAGCAAAGTTTTTCTAACATCCAACCATTATTAATATAAAATCATATGTATTTAATATAAGACCTTATTGAACATAAAACCATATTCAACATAAAAAGGTAGTCAAAACATTATTGAACTACTAGATTTCATCCGCCACTTCGTATGTGTCAATGCGATTATGAGTTTGCTTGTTGAACGCGTTGGGCGCGTTAACTACTCAACAGATTATCATGCATTTTTACTTCTGTCGGTGCCCCTAGACAGTACAACGGGAACTTCAACGGGAAAGGTATACCTTTCATCCCGAAAAATTACGTTTCAGACTCCTACCAACTAGTATACTATTATTGGCCTTGTAACATAAGATATCTGCCACTGAATGCCCTATCAAAATTGACTCAGCTGTTTTAATAACTCATTTCTTTTCAAACGAGCGGCGAAGTGTTATAATATAGCTTTTTTTCACGCCTGAAATAAATACCAAAAATATAGTATACAAACCGAAAGAAAACGCAAATAGACTCGTCAAGGATAACCAATGTTTTAACTTATAATCCGATTACTACAGTTAAAGAAGTTTTAAATTATTAAAGCTTCTTGCTTCAATAATAATTTGCCTTTGTTCATGGTACAGTTAACATCAGTTCAGTGGGCTCACCTGCTGTACAGACGCCAGCACATCAAGCTACCCCAATCTGCCAAATATCCCCAATTGAAAGTGAACCTTATGCATTTGTGATAAAGTTGAAAATCTATAAAAGAAATTTGACAGATTGGGGTAGCTGGATGTGCTGGCGTCTGTACAAAAACTATCCTTCATCATGTCAGCCGAAAAACGCCACATAACGACGAAGGCCTTCACAGCCCCCAAGATCTCCTGCTCTTTCACCAGCCGCATCCAGCGGCTTGCGACCCTCACAAGATCATCAGTCCATCTTTTAGGGGGCCTACTCACAGTTACACTTTTGGTACTTGGTTGCCACACACCTTTCTGCCCCACCCTTACTACCCACATAATTCCAACGCTGTCATGGAGGAAGATGTGTCCAGCAATGTAGGGTAGACAAGATATCGATTATAAATATAAAAAAAAACTGTAGGTTTTTATCGCTATCTTGACTACACTACATTATTGGACAGATCTTCCTCCATGACAACTTTAACAGCTTTTTTTGAACAAACGATTTGAAGTCCGAATACTCTATTATTTTAATTTCATATTTTAATTTATTAATATTTTATTTTATAAGTTCGTTTTTCAATACATTTATTTTTTAAATTAGCTATAAGTTATATTATTGGTGTCCAGGTACTCTAAAGTTGTAACTGCGAGCTGTACTGACACATCAATTGTCCGTGAGTTATTTTACATGGTTCCATCATAAAACCAGCGCTGCAACAGTTAATGTTGCAGCTAGTGCTGAGATGGGACCAATTCGGAATCGCACAGATAACAATTAAGGACTTCTGTTTGTGTACCTTTATATATATCATTATTATTATCTGAGTCAGTTTACTGAATAAATGTATTTTCTTTCTTTCTTTCTATTGTACAAAAGGGTTGGAAGCCTAGAGTTGAATAAGCGTAATTAGAATAATACCTTTTCATTTTACTAGGACTTCGATGTCACCGCTTTACCATAGCTACCATTTCAACGCAAAGAAAATTGGCTACTCATTCCTTTATGACAATGTCCGAAAATGGAATTCGCACCCGCATACGATTGTTCTACTTTCAATATGGGGTCTATCAAACGAGGCGTGAAGACGCACATTGTGAGCCGGCATGGTGATGGCGACAAGTACTACGTAAGTGTACACTTTCAGCCCTAGTATTAGCTGTTATCGCATTGGGACTCGATTGCCAGTTAAGATGAAGACTATTTAAGTAATTTGTCACCTTAACAAAAAGGAAAGCGTAAGGCCAGTTTAGAATAGAATACACTCTCACCGGGTAGAAATACATGTTGTGGAAGTCAACAAAATCCAGTACGCTCGGTGGTATGATCTTGTATGCCCCTGGCAAGCTGAGAGCCAGTGCTTGAGTGAGGACATATCGTTTTTTTTCTCAGAAAAAAACATCCGTATTAAGAAGTACTTTCATCTTGCCTAAAATATTCAGGTCTAAATCCTCTGTAGTTCTGAGTGATGAGTTGGGCTACGGTAGTTTCGTAAGTGGCGACTAAAATGGTCGAAGAGTAGTTATTTAGGGTCATGAGCGGGATGAGAGGGAAATTGCTACGATTTCGAGTGACCTCGAAAGAGCCAGCAGTATAATGTGGTCATATGGTTGTACTAGTAGTGGGAAAATAAAATTTCCTTCGGTGAAGAGCTACATTGCAGTGTTGCACAGGAGAGCCACCTGCATGTTTCACAGGAGTGCCGTTCCATATTTGCCGAAGAGGCCTATGTGAGGTCTTAGTTGGTACGAATCCGACATACCTGAGGATAGTAGGGAGTGCCACCACTATAATACTAGGTAGGATAACTCCATATTGCAATCATATCTATTAGTAAGGCTACCAAGGCTTATCAGGGAGGGTGAAAGAATCAGCAATGCACTCATTGCTGATTCTTTCACCCTCCCGGAGTAAATAATACGCCCATAGGTATAATAAGGCCATAGTCTGTCTATGGTTAAGTCAGTCGGCGACTTTATGGTTGCTTGCTGACTTAGTTGTATAAAAAGAATGTAGGTAAAAATTTACACTGAACAAATTTTAATTCCTAACTCATTTGATATTGTATGTGAATTACATGTCTGAAAATATGACTGAAATTCTTCTAAAATAACATATTTTGCAGTTCCGTGAGCCCGAAAAGTAATAGATACTGAATTAGAAATATTCGTTTTCATTACGCTGTTCCTTACCACAAAATATAACTACAAACTTGATAAGTATTGAGACTCCAAAAGTTTTATTGGATATCTCGCGGCCAAAACTTCCAGCAATCTCAGAAACAATATTGAAGATTTCTTTTGAAAATATGGAAGTTCCTAACATATAATTCTTGGACGGCGAATAGTAGGTAATTTAATAACCTCCGGGGATCCGCAACGAATTGTAGAAGAAGGTACCTACAGCATAAGTTAATTACACTAATGAACAAGGGAAGGTACGCTCAAAAAAATCCACCCCAAGATCACTCCAAAGTCTTTAGTACGATGTTCTTCGCGCGGTTCATTAGCGCCTTGACTCGAAGCTGGGCTTACATGCCGCCTTTTAAAAATATTTAAAGAAAGGATTACTTTTGGTATTATTTTCGTTTGTCTTCCTTTTTCGTTTGGATAATGAGGTCCGTGAGATAAGAGGGGCCAAAAAATGTTATTGGTATTTTTCTAACAAGACTAAAACCCAGAAATAGGCCGCAGCCTGTAAGTTGGTGAAACCATGCCTTGGAGCTCTCCGTTTTAAAGCTTTCGGTTAGTTAGTTAGTAGTTGCGTTGATATTTAGCGAAACGAGAACACGCTATGTTCGCGCATATTCTCTTTATATATATGTATATCCTCCATAACTATAAATAATATAAATGTCCAGAAACCAGGAACACTATTAGATAGATACATAGATACACTTTATTGCATAACATATAAAAAAGTTTACATGAAAAGCTTAATATTTGAAATAATGTACAATTGGCGGCATCAGCTAATAGCGATTTCTTCCAGACACTATTATTAACATATTATTAACATTTCAGAAGTTTAATAACCACATATTTAAAATAAACCTTACATGTGAATCCTTGGTAGCACTAAACTAGGTTTTATTATACTTACATATGTATTTAGACTAGATATGATGTTGGATTGCTGAAGTGGCATACCATCACGTGCTATACAAGGTAAGCCCTTAAGCCACTTAAGGCGCTAACATGAGCCAATATCATTGATTTTACAATGCGATTAAATTACTTTCGCCTCTAAAAAAGCCTTAAAACAAAATAATCTCGAAATATTACAACTCAATTTAAATGGGGATTCAAATTTTTTGTGCACCTTATGGTACGCAAAAACTTTGTTGCATTAGATCTGTTATTAATTACATTTTTCTCGCAATTATTGATTTTGTTACATTTCACCCTCTTTTGTTGCGTGTTTTGAAAGTTGTCTGTTTACTCAATTTTGATATTGATTGATTGACACGTACAGTCCCGAAAACTTATCTGGCCCGCTTGCAGCGTCGCTGTTATCGCATTTAGTGTTGCTAGTAACTATTTATTTGCAATAAAGTGGGTAAAAATAATATACACATTGTAACGTAAATATTACTCCACTAAAAAGCAAAGACTGTCATTACAAATCTTTATATTTTTATACAATAATTATGATCATTTACATAAAATGTATGCTGAGTCTCCTCTAACGGGGACACTCCAGGTATTACTATGTCACCGGAATTGTTTAATACAGAAGTCATTTCATCATCATCGTTATCATAATCACTGCTTTCACTTTCACTATCACTACCTAATTGATTGATGAAAGGCTCGTCTAAGTATCCATCCCTTTTCGATACTCATTTTCAATATTTTTTACATGATTGCAATGCTTTTGCCATTCATTGACTGTTATTTTATCAAAATTTTCTGCAATCAATGTAGGCATTTCAGAATTCGATCTACCAATATTCTGATCTGCTATAAATTTTTGCATCTGCTTGCTCTTTTTCTTCCACAAGTTTTCTTACAAATCACTCCCCGACACCTACAATGGAAATAGCAAAAATTAAATAAATAAAGAATATTTTAAAATATGTATTTAAATTTAAAAAGCGAGGGGGAGTTTCGTATTTTTCAGAAGCTGACAACACTAATCTGTAGCAGCAGCTACGCGTTTATACAACTTATTGAAGGGTATAATTGGTGCCTGAAGGTGTTTTTCTTCATTCATATAATTCAATACTTGTATTATAACGTTGCTCGCATCACTTTTTAAAGCTTTCGGCATTTTCACAATTAAAAACCACAAAAAGAAAAATAAATACGCGCAACAAACAATCAATGGCAGGAATGTCAGGGAATAACAGCCGATTGACATTTCAAACTGGCGTCGTTAGTTCTACTTTTGGCCACCGGGCCAGATAAGTTTGTGGCACTATACTAGGTATTTTGTAAAGGTGAGACTAGAGATATACTCGGACGATAAAATTGGTCGTTAAGGCGGTCACTCATTTACCGTATGACCGCTTACCAAGATGCAAACCTCAACAGCCAACTGGCCATAAGCGATTATAGACATTTAGGAGATTCAGGCAAGCGATTGCACCAAGAAACATTATTACTTTGAAGCTACGCAAACTCCATGGCTTCAAAACCGTATTGAAATATTAATCACACGCTAATTATTAAAAGTCCGATAAGAATTTGCGGCATGTAGCTCTACCTTTACAGAGTAGCTCCTTCATTAGGGGACCGGTGGCGAGGTCCCAAGTATAGACCACATTTTTTGTCCCGCTACGAAATTTCCTTATAAATTATTATCACCGTGGATACCGTAATTTAGTACAATGCTGAAAAAGGCTTCGCGGTTTCTCTCAACGTTACGATATTTTCCTCGTCTCACGTTAAACTGGCGTAACTAATCCGTTGCAATTAGTTTACGGTAAAGTTAATTTAATTTTACGAATCATATATTTTTTTACTTTTATTTTAAAGCATCAATTTGCTAATAAAGCATGAGACACACCTGCTGATAAGTAGTCACCGTAGCTATGCACGTCCAACACACGTGGTTTATCAACATTTTATTATTACATAATGATAATATAATGTAAACTTGAACATAGCTAAGGTATATTTTGCTTATACTTGTAATCGACAATAAATACTTCTATAATAATAATAATATCCTGGGACATTATTTACACACGGCCATCTGATCCCAAAATAAGCAGAGCTTGTACTAGGGAAACCAGATAACTAATATACTACATATACTACTTTTCTTTTTTAAATACATACTTATATAGATAATTACACCCAGACTCAGGAAAAACAGACATGTTCATGCACACAAATATCTGTCCTTGGTGGGAATCGAACCCACGACCTCCGGCGTGAAAAGCAAGCATTTGCTAACCACGCCAATAGGCGTTCTAGAATTTAAAATAGTTCCTAAATGTAACACAGTAATTGTTATTTAATGTTATACGAATATAATTATCAAAACTTACATACTATATTATATATTAAATTCAGTTTTTTTTTTATATATAGGTATTTAATATTAATAGTATGTTTTGTAAAGTTTTGCTAATATTTATGTTAATATAAATGAAAAATATTAAAGTTTGGCCTCCTTAAGGTTAGGTTAGATAGTTATTCGTAATAGGAGCCGGAAAACATCTCTTTCCTAGCCAGATGTGGTGTCATTCTTAAAGGTCACTAAAGAAGCAGCAAACACATAATATTAAAAATATAACAAATAATCGTCCCTATCTGTATTAAACAACGTAAACCTATATAGTTACGCGTATCTTTAGACTAAATGTTTTGGTATATACCTAATATATATATCTGCTGTGTGGTGACGGCGACAAATATCGGAATCAGAATATCATCACCCCATCTCATCCCGTGGGGGGCGTAGAAGTCGACCCGAGGGAATATCTACCAGAGGATGGGCAGCAGCTTCCTTCTGATTACTATGACCATCTTACTGCGATCGCCAACCCGCCTGCCAAGCGTGGCGATTATGGCACATCCCCCCAAGATGATTCTTGAGGGAGGCTTGTCCAGCAGTGGACTTATTTAGCTGTAATGATGATATATCTATACATATAATAAAATCGTAGGAAAGTGAAAACTGTACATTGAATATTTTTTAAAAAGGATACTTGGGGCGTGATCTGCAATGGATATCGAAGCCAAATATATAGTTTTTAGAATTTTTGTCTGTGTGTCTGTTTGTCTGTATGTATGTCCGGGCTAAACTCAAAAAGTACTCCATGAATTTACTTCAAATTTTGCATGAATATTACTAAGAGGTCGGGTCAACATATAGGCTACATATTATCACGCTATCACCTACGGGGGAGGAGCTATGATAATATATAAACTTTAACGCGGGTAAAAACGCGGGGCACAGCTAGTACCTAATATAATTGGGTCATTGCTGCGAGCACTCAAAATTGCTATAACAGCACTCTATATCCGGGTTATTTGTCCCGAGAAGGGCCGAGTAGCCAAAGTAGTACCGTGTAATCCGCCCATCATGGCATGTAAATTGAATCACGTCTTTCATCTCCTCACATGAGTGTCTTTCTCTCAGGGAAAGCTTCACACCATACATAAAATTATTCAAGATGTGCCTATGTACGTTCCATGTGAGACAATAACCCATTTTTACACTAAATGAGCTTGTCTGTTTACATTACAGGTTGTCTAATCTTAAAATGAACTCATTTTAGTTGGTGTTAATATTAGGTCTTTACCTATGAAATTGCCGTTCTGCAGTACTGGCCATTTCAAATCAAAATAATTTTTGTTTGGCTAAGAATTCTAATTTCAAATTAATTTTATTTTAAAAACATGGATTCTTTTTTCCAAAAGTAGTCATTTCTTTATTGATTAGTGTTACATTTTCATCGCATTTCAATCTTTTTCGTCATCATGGATACGTTAAAAATTCGAGTAATTATGGAATATGAGTACCGTCGTGGCAGCAACGCGGCACAAGCGGCACGCAACATCAACGACGTTTACGGAGCTAACACTACAAACCAACGCACCACCTGTTATTGGTTTGCTCGCTTCCGTTCTGGAAATTTCGACCTGAAAAATGAACCTCGCGGTCGTCCGAAGACTTTGGTCGACAATGACGAATTAAAGGCGGTTGTGGAAGCTGATGATACACAATCTACGGCTGAATTAGCAGCAGCTTTCGACGTTAGCGTCAAAACAATATTGGTCCATTTGCGTCAAATTGGCAAGGTAAAAAAGCTTGACAAATGGGTGCCCCACGAACTCAATGATCGCCAGCGCGAAGTACGCGTCGAGACGTGCCTTGCACTGCTCAACAGACACACAAATGAAGGAATTTTGAACCGCATTGTTACCTGCGATGAAAAATGGATTCTGTTTGATAACCGCAAGCGCTCAGCAAGTTGGTTGGATCCTGGTTCAGCACCTAAACAATGCCCTAAACGAAAACTTACCCCTAGAAAAGTGATGGTCACTGTTTGGTGGTCTAGCGCCGGTGTGATTCATCACAGCTTCTTACCAAACGGGGTGAGCATTACTGCAGATGTGTACTGTGAAGAACTGAGCACAATGATGGAGAAGCTGGCGCATCTCCAACCAGCATTGGTCAATCGCTCGTCTCCGCTGCTCCTGCACGACAACGCGCGACCTCATACTGCACAGCAGACGGTCTCCAAGTTGCAAGAACTGGGGTTGGAAGCTCTCCGTCATCCGCCCTACTCACCAGACCTTGCGCCTACAGACTACTACTTTTTCCAGAATTTGGATAACTTCTTGGCCGGAAAAAAATTCAATACCCGAGAGGCAGTACAAAATGCCTTTGAAGAATTTGTTGCCTCCCGTCCAGCTGATTTCTTTAAGAAGGGCATCAATAAACTGCCACTGCGATGGCAAAGATGCATTGATTGCATGGGTGATTACTTCGATTAATACAAATAAAAAAATTCATGAAAAAAATTCGTTTAAATTTTTTCATACAAAACGGCAATTTCATAGGTAAAGACCTATTATATTACATTCACGGTGACTACTTAGTAATTCTCATATACTAGGTGGCGGGGTGGCTGAGGCAGTTGCCTCAGCCACACGTGTCCCGGGTTCGATTCCTACGCCGGACAATTATTTGTGTGACCCATAAATAGTTGTTCTGAGTCTGGGTGTAATTTGTGTCCGTCTATCATATGTTTGTAAAGTACCCCGCGACATAGGGATAAGATTCCCTAGTGAGGGCCTTGATGAGTGATTGACGGCCACTGGACAAAGGCCTTTCCAAAAGATTGCTACAATGGTGTTCATTTGGAGGAATATACCATAATCACCACACTTAGGAGACAAGTTGGCGATCGCAGTATGATGGTCATAGTAAAAAGAGAGACGCTGCTGCCCGTTCTCTGGCTGATATTCGCTCAGGTCAATTTCTACGCCTCCCACGGGATGAAATAGGGTGACGATATTCTTTGCCGTCGGCAAAATACCACGAACAGAAGACTTAGAAATAAGATAATTGTTATTTATTTGAACAGGGAATAATACATTGCCTAGTCTGTGACGAGGTCCCGATGACACGCTCCACGGACGTGAGTACAGAAACGACGTAAACGTATAGAATAATCGCTCGCAACAGTAGAAGGGCTAGACAATTATTTTGCCATACGGTAAAGAATAAAGAGCCACAGTCAAGTGCTAACTTGGCCGTACATGTCCTATAATATGATCTCTTAATACGTTGGATTCAATAATAAGCCTTATCGAAATGTAAAAACGGTCCACGTACAAAATTGTAAGCCTCCTAATTATTGTTTTATATATTTATTTATTTATTTTTTTATTTAAAACTTTAGCACAACGACTTAATGCCAGACAAGGCGGACTTAATGCCAGAGGCATTCTCTACCAGTCAACCTTAGGGTGATGCAGAGAAAAACTTGGTAGGTGCACTATAAATTGTAATGTGTGAAGGTAAAAATCCTATACTAATATACAAGATGTGTACTTACATAAAATACATAAATACTTATTACATAAACTAATATATATTTATAAATAAATATAAGTATAAACTTATATAAATATATACATATATATGTATATAATATTAAAAATAAATATGAGAATACTATTGAGCTGATTCTGCCAAAAATGTTTTCATCAAATGCGCACGGGTTTTCTGTTTAAAAGAAAAACGACTCTTTGCCATCCTGATTTCCGTAGGAAGAGAGTTCCAGAGTATATACCACCGACTTTAATATTCCAACAGTTACGGGACTGTTGTGATAAAAATTTGGTTATCTCATAACACATTTTTATATATACAATACTTACTACTACTTATTAAATACTTCTTGAAGGTTGCCATGTGATATAAATATACCTGCACTGTTTATTGAATCCACAGAGTAGTCATGTGCAATGAAGTTTCATGTAAAACACTCAGTATCATCATTAATCCAGTATTACTACATTTTAAGATAAGGAATAACTTAGTTGTCTTAGATTTATCATACAGTTTTATAACGTATGCAATACATTTTTAGTTTAATTTGACCCAGCTTCTACAATTGTTATTACCTATAGTAATCTATGACATTTGTAAGCTATACGGACGAGGCAGACTAGGAAAGATAAAATTGGGTATTTTCTCAGCTTTTAATGTTATATTAATTATTATATCATCATCAATTATTATATATATTACATAAATTATTATCCAATACAAACAAAAAATATTGGAATATTCTCAACATTATTAAAACCGGGTGTAATTTATCTACACATCTTAATAAAATTGGAGTGTCTGTTCGTAATATTGAAATAACCGCTGTTTACACCAAAATAACATTTTTTGCAATTTTTGTATGTCTGTCTGTTTGTTCCGGCTAATCTCTGAAATGGCTGAACCGATTTTGACGGGACTTTATTGGCAGGTAGCTGATGTAATAAGGAGTAAGTAGGCTACGTTTATTAATTTTTTTTTTGAAAAAACCAAATCAAAACTAATTAAAGTAATTAACACGCGGACGAAGCGCGGGTACAGCTATTGTCAGTAAAGTTATAACTTAATTTGTAATAAGTAAAAAAAAAGAAATTAAGTAGGTATCATCATAAAAACAGCTAAAAAATTAAAGAATCGACTGTCGACTCAGCTAGTCTATATAAATAAAAAGAGAAGTCCTGACTGACTGACTGACTCATCAACGCCCAGCCCAAACCCTTGGACCTAGAAAGCTGAAATTTTGCACAAATGTTTTATTTATACTGTAGACAAGGAATAAAGAAGGATTTTTCGAAATTCAACCCCTAAAGGGGTAAAACGGGGGTGCAAAGTAAGTATGAAACTTTGCCGTTTTTTGAAGATAAAGGCATGAAAATTGGTATTTGACTTCTCAGTTAAAAATAAAAAATTACGTGTTTCAGGATTTTTGGAAATTCTACCCCCAAGGGTGCAAAATAGGGGATGTAATTTTAAGTGAAACGCATAAAAATTGATATTGGTTGGCATTTCGGTTAAAAATAAATAATATGTATTTCAGGATTTTTCGGAATTCTAGCCCTTTAGGGCGTAAAATAGGGGATGTAAGTTTGTTTGCAAAATACGACATTTTTTAAGTTAAACCCATGAAAATTTGTATTTGGCCTTTCAGTTAAAACTAAGAAATATATATTTCAGAATTTTAGAAAAGGCTAACCCGAAGGGCATAAAATAGGGGATATAAGTTTGTATGAAAAGTGCGATATTTTTGAAGATAAACGCATGATAATGGTAATTACAAAATAACTAAAAATGTAAATAAATAGAAATTCCACCCCCAAGAACGTAAAATAGGGGATGTAAGTTTATATTGACTGACTGACATATCAACGCATAGCCTAAACGGCTGGAGTTAGAGACTTGACATTTTCACAGTAGGTACCTTTTATGACGTAGGCATCTACTGAAGAAGGGTTTTTGAAAATTCCACCCTTAAAAGAGTAAAATAAGGGATGAAATATTTTATGAAAATCCGTCATTTTGATGTTAAAGGCTTTGGTATATGGCCATGCAGTTAAAAATTAAAATATATATTTCAGGATTTTTGAAAATTCCGCCCCCAAGGGCGTAAAATTGGGGATGTAAGTTTGTATGAATAATGTGACATTTTTAAGTTAAACGCCTGAAAGTTGGTATTTGGCCTTTCATTTAAAAATTAAAAATATGTATTTAAGGATTTTTAGGAATTCCAGCCCTTAGGGCGTAAAATAGGGGATGTAATTTTGTTTGCAAAATGCGACATTTTTGAAGTTAAACCCATGAAAATTAGTATTTGGCCTTTCAGTTAAAAATAGGACATATATATTTCAGGATATTTGGAAATTCCACCCCTAAGAAAGACTAAAATAGGGGATGTAAGTTTGTATGAAAATCTGTTTTTTTGGGGTTAAACGCATGTAAATTGGTAGTTGGTCTTTCAGTTAAAAATACAGGGAATAATTTGTTGTTAAAAAAAGTAATCCAAAACTGATTCAATAGATCGACACCAACAATTTACGCCAACTCAAATTTTAGAGAAATTCGTTCCTTTGCCAAGGTGCTTAAAATGTCGTGGTCGTTGTCGTCTAAGTAAAGATTTAGGGTTTTATAAGATTTGTGACTTCTTCTTTTTTTGGGTAATTATTATAACATATTAAAAAAAACGACATTTTCATCAAATTGGAATAAAAAACGAATCTATCTAAAATTCCAGTTAGCGTTTTTTATTATTTTACTTTATTTGACTTACTGACTATAATTAAGGACAATGGATATGTATTCTTTGATTTTTTTGGTTGGTGATATCGGGTCCTTTTTTTAAAATAACAGTAGTCTTTAGTTTATTTCTTAGTTAGGTTATTTATATGTTAGATTTTCTTTATATTTTATTGCTTATTTGTTTTAAAAGTTATATTTTTTTGTATTAAGCTATGTTACATTGGTCATCATTCATAATTTTCGCGGACGAAGTCGCGGGCACCAGCTAGTCTATAATATGTATGTATTTAGAAATATATACCTATGTATGTTCATCGGTGGTCTGGATACCATATGACAGGCTCTACAGGTTTGTGATCAGATGGCAGTCTGTTAGTTTCCTCAAGATATTTATTTATCTGTCAGTAAAAAAAAACACAACGTCAAACTGAAAACTTCTTCCTTTTTAAAATTCTCCGAAGGAAAGTAGTAATTGGGACTTTGTTAGTGATAGTTAGTCACACTAGTCAAACTTAGCTACCGTACTAGCTGACTTAGCACTCGATTGTACATATATGTCCTACTAACACATACACTTAAGCTCGTGATTCAATAACAAGGAGCTCGTACTAAATCGCCTGGGGCATTCACCGTGTGGTCAAGTGATTCGGACCGTATAGCCGTCTATATCACTTCCACCAATCAGAACAGTCCAATATTGCAATTGCTACGGTTAATTTAAATCCAATGGTTTTAATAAACACCTTACAAATTACACCAAACGGACCGAAATCCGGAACTTGGACCTGCATTAGTAGGTATCCCCAACAGATCATACCTGAATAACCAAACCAAGCCATTAAAACCCTCGGCTTGAAACAAATAAAAATAAAGCTGTAACTTTTGAACGAGGTGAAAGCAGTGAACGCTTTATAGTCTTACTATATAGGTATGAACTGTAATAAAAAACGAGCAATTTTAACATAGCTAAGATGATTATTAGTAATTTTTCGACTGAGAAGGAAAATTTAAATAATATATTATACAACATGTAACATAATTAACGCACATCCGGAAAATAGTTTGTTCAGAATCGTTTACTGAATCGATTCATATAATTTTTAATATAGGTAATTTTTTATTCCAAAATAATTAAAATTACGGAAATTATTTTCATATTAACCCTGTACAGTCAAAACAAATTGAAATGGACCGTAAGTCAAATAAATAAGACTTTTAAAATCGCAGTTTTATTTGTATTCATACAAATTCCATCATTCAATACAAAATTAAGAAAAATAAACTTTATTTCAAGAAACTAATTTAGTAAATAACAATGTATCATCATTACAGCTAAATAAGTCCACTGCTGGACCAGCCTCCCTCAAGAATCGGTCTTTAGGGGATATGCCATAATCGCCACGCTTGGCAGACGGTTTGGCGATCGCAGTAAGATGGTCATAGTAATCAGAAGGAAGCTGCTGCCCATCCTCTGGTAGATATTCCCTCGGGTCGACTTCTACGCCCCCCACGGGATGAGATGGGGTGATGATATTCTGATTCTGATATTTGTCGCCGTCACCACACAGCAGCCACCATAACAATGTATATACATGTTAAATTAAAAATTCAGTGTATGTATGATGATTACAATATAATATTCTAATTGGGGTGTTTGAGGGTGTGCATTAATTATGTTACATGTTGTACCTATATGATATAATATGTTGGGACATTATTCACACACAGCCATCTGATCCCAAACAAAGCAGATCTTGTACTATGGAAACCAAGTAACTGATATATTACATATACTTTTCTTTTCCAAATACATACTTATATAGATAATTACACCCAGACCAGGACAAACTGACATGTTCATGCACACAAATATCTGGCCTGAGTTGGAATCGAACCCACGACCTCCGGCAAGAAAGGCAAGAATCTACCTAATCAAAGTTTACACCGCTTTGTATTTGCAACGCACGCTACACCTAAAGCACCTATAAAGACTATTGAAATCTTAGACAGAAAGGAGCCCTCAGTAAACGATTGAAAATTAAAAAGGCACAGAGGCCAACATACATAGAATTTTACTTAAACACTCAAATTTACCCATAGTACAAGCTTTGTTTAGTTTGGGGCTAGGTTGATCTGTGTGACTTTGTCCCTAGATATTTTTATTATTATAACTTGACTGTACATGTCCTATATTACGATCTCCTCTTAATACTTTGGATTTAATAATAAGAGAGAGACTTGAAATGATAAAATTGAGTTTTTCGCCTTTTAAGGTTCCTCATAAATTATTATCCAATACAAACAAAAAATATTGGAATATTCTCAAATTTAATAAAACCCGGTGTTATTTACCTATAATATTTATGTATTTAGAAACATATTACAGGCTCTACATAGTTTGGGATCAGAATCTTCCATCTGATGGAAGTGTGTTAGTTGTCCCAATAAATTTATTGATCGGTCAGTTATTAAAAAAAAACAATGTTGAATTGAGAACTACTTCCTTTTCCAAATTCTCGGAAGAAATGTAATAATTAGGACTTTGTTAGTAGTAGTTCGTCCCACTAGCTGACCTTAGCTGCCGTAGGAACTAGCTTACTCAGCACTCGATTGTACGTATATCTATGTCCTACTAACACATACACTTTAGCTCGTGATTCAATAACAAGGAGCTCGTACTAAATCGCCTGGGGCCTTCACCGTGTGGTCAAGTGATTCGGACCGTATAGCCGTCTATATCACTTCCACCAATCAGAACAGTCCAATATTGCAATTGCTACGGTTAATTAAAATCCAATGGTTTTAATAAAGACCTTACAAATTACACCAAACGGAACTTGGACCTACATTAGTAGGTCCTCCCCTCATCCCCAACAGATCATACCTGAATAACCTAGCCATTAAAACCCACAGCTACAAAATAAAAAAAAAGCTGTAACTTTTGAACGAGTTGAAAGCAGTGAACGCTTTATAGTCTTACTATATAGGTATGAACTGTAATAAAAAACGAGCAATTTTAACATAGCTAAGATGATTATTAGTAATTTTTCGAATGAGAAGGAAAATTTAAATAATATATTATACACCATGTAACATAATTAACGCACATCCGGAAAATAGTTTGTTCAGAATCGTTTACAGAATCGATTCATATAATTTTTAATATAGGTATTTTTTTATTCCAAAATAATTAAAATTACGGAAATTATTTTCATATTAACCCTGTACAGTCAAAACAAATTGAAATAGACCGTAAGTCAAATAAATAAGACTTTTAAAATCGCGGTTTTATTTGTTTTCATACAAATTCCATCATTCAATACAAAATTAAGAAAAATAAACTTTATTTCAAGAAACTAATTGAGTAAATGACAATGTACATGTTAAATTAAAAATTCAGTGTATGTATGATGATTACAATATAATATTCTAATTGGGGTGTTTGAGGGTGTGCGTTAATTATGTTACATGTTGTATATGATATAATATGTTGGGACATTATTCACACACAGCCATCTGATCCCAAACAAAGCAGATCTTGTACTATGGAAACCAAGTAACTGATATATTACATATACTTTTCTTTTCCAAATACATACTTATATAGTTAATTACACCCAGACTCAGGACAAACTGACATGTTCATGCACACAAATATCTGGCCTGAGTTGGAATCGAACCCACGACCTCCGGCAAGAAAGGCAAGAATCTACCTAATCAAAGTTTACACCGCTTTGTATTTGCAACGCACGCTACACTTAAAGCACCTATAAAGACTATTGAAATCTTAGACAGAAAGGAGCCCTCAGTAAACGATTGAAAATTAAAAAGGCACAGAGGCCAACATACATAGAATTTTACTTAAACACTCAAATTTAAGGTAAGAGGAAAATACTTCAATGGAAATCCTGAATATAGAGAATCGGCTAATGTCTCTGCTATCTGCCAGGTACTTAACCTCACTGATTGTTAACAGGCTGGTAAGTGTCACATGTTATGAGTGCCATTTTTAGGGTAAAACAGAACCCTATTAATATGACTCAGGGTAAAACAGAACCCTATTAATATGACTCCGCCGTCTGTCTGTCGGTCCGTCTGTCACCAGGCAGTATCTCATGAACCGGAATAGTTCGACAGATAACATTTTCACAGATGATATATATCTGTTACCGCTATATCAATACATTCAAAAAATAGAATAATTAAATAGTTAAGGGGGCTTCCATACAACAAACATGAATTTTGGCGTTTTTATAGATAATGGTTGCAACCCTTCGTAAGCGAGTCCGACTCGCACTTGACCGGTTTTTATTTTAATTATTATTCGCTCAGTGTTTTATGTTTTATACATTACTACATTAGCACCGTGTATGCCAAATTGTACAATCCATAAGTTTATGGTATAGTTACCAGTCCTACTGAAATCAAATCATAACAGATTACACCAAGCGGAGATTCAAAGGAGAACTCCAAAGTCTCCGAACGATACAGAAACACAACCGTCACAGCTTCCACGCCTAATAGACATTCGTTTCAACGTAGTGTTGCCAACTTTAACATTATAAGAACAATTACATATGTATTTGCCGCTTTCATATATTTTTGGCCAAAAACTAAGATTTTGACTTCCCGTTCAAATAGATAGATTTGGTAATAAGTTAGACAATGAAAGTATCCAAACGACAAAAAAGTGTATGTCAGTAAAGTAGTATGTAGTAAATTGTTTAATAATATACTTTAAGTATAACACTCGCCAGCTATTACCTTCTTGGCAGACAGTACCACAGAATAGGATACCAGGATCAAAGGGAAGAGATGTTCAAATGATATTCTTTATGATATTCTTTGTGAGATTAAAACCGCAACGAATATATATATGTTACCGGAAATGTATGAAATCAAGGAATTGTATACAAATCCTAGGAAATGTGTACAATTCCGATACTATTTAGGAAATGTATAAAATATTGTTTGAAAAACTATTTATTGCATAGGTATTAGGATACCTATGCAATGGATGGAAATGTATACATTTCCTCAGAATTGTATATAATTCCAATATCGTATTAGGAAATGTATAAAGTAAATGCTTTCTGTAATAAAACACGTTGTAAATAATATTTTTTTATTATAGCACTTATTGAGACAATCTGGTAACAGTCATACCGTAAAACAGTAATAATATTATGTTCATATTATCCTACTAATTAAAACTTCTAAAATCAACTATCTATTAACTTTTAACGTATTACAAAATCAACTTATATTTATTCTTATAAAATCAAATTTTCATTTGGAAAGTAATCATTCTGATAATTAAGTAATTATAAATGTCACAGTATAAAAGTAAATATTTATATTATAATACTTTGTCAGCCCATATAGCTATTTATTTTTGCAGGGTAAGCTCGAATGGCATTTCGAAGTACATAATACTTTATTTTTAAAACACAGACTTCTTGCTGTAGCACAGATTTTCTTACAAAGGCACTTCTTAAATCTCTGGCCGGTTCCAGTAGATTGCAAGTTGGCAACTGACCGTAGTGCAATCTCGGTACTCGGTACATCGTCTGCATCAAGAAGAACTCTTGGACACACATTAATCTGAGATTGAGCATATAATTGTTTTAAGATACCGTTCTTGGTACCAATCTGATAGAGTTCATCATCGGTTTTAGTCAAAACTACACCAATAATGTTACGTGCATCACTTCGTCCTCTATCAACATCAGGAACTGCAATTCGTACTGAAGCGCCAATAGGTACAGGGGCCAACTTCTTTTCACTCAATTTCAGCATTTTTTCGGCTTTTTGTTGCAGGTTTTTCTTAGCATTTTGATGACTATCTTGTACTCTATCTTTTTTTGAACATATTGGACACAAAACTTTAGATCCAAATCCTTCATCGGGTGATTCTTCAGCAACAGCGCAAATAGCGTGGATTGCACATACACATTACAAGGCACTGCGCGATCGCCGGATCAGGCGAAGCAATACCCTCCCCTCGTCCCGCTGTCCCCGCGTACCTACCAATATCTTAAATGTTTTACATTTCCGATAGCTATTTAGGAAATGTATAGATTTTCTAGGATATGTGTAATGTGTAAGTATAATATAATCTATTTCACACATTTCCGTACGATTTTAGGAATTACATACATTTCCTAGGAATTGTATACAATGACGGATTACATACATTTCCGTTAACATATATAACAAAACGAACTTCAGAAGAGGCAGTGTTAATCCAAGCTAGATCACCTTACTAATTATATTAATTTTCAATTAAAATTGTTTTAGCTGACTGATATCAAAGAATAAATATAAACAATAACCTATACCACGTCATGCATTGCACGGTAGGGTACAAAAAAATTGACACATATGTATTTTAATGTGTTTAAATTATATTTTTTTTAATTTTAAATTGTAATTTGAACTTCCCAAATGATCGTCGTTAGTCTTGTTGGGGAAGTTAATAATTTTTTTTTGTGTATTTTGCATGTAGATGAGCTACACGTTCTTCAGATTTATAGATAAATAAAGCTGCTTAAGTTACGTCCACTACTTTAGTTACCTTGCATATGTTACCTACAAATAAAAAAAAGGCTTCAAGTTTTCGCGTGCGAGAAAGCAATCAAAACTTAATATTACCTATATATTATTTCATCTTGTATGAGGCCCGAATTCCAAACCACTCTGGCAACACCGGTCGTACCTGTAAGGCGGACGTCGGAGTTTCATCAAGCATCTATAGTTGTCGGAACAAAGACGGATAAGTTGGAAGCGAATAGCGGACTCAATCCGCGTTCGTATCGGAAACTGAACGAGATCTCGCTTTGTTCGTAAACAATGTGCAGCGGACAAGGTTCCCCATAAAACTTTCAAACTCAAAAATGGACTCCACGGATCGACACGAACTTTGCCATTCATCCTTATATATTTTAGCTATAGATTATATTATTACTTAACTTAAGTTTAAGTGGATTTCATAGCTGCACAAATAATCGGATGCCTAACTAAGGCTTACATCTTACTATTATTAAACTTTTGATATTCTTTGATAACATGGAGTTAATTTTAGTTGAGCCACTTCACATTTTGACAGGGTTCGAGTGTAATTTGTGATATGGATTTAAGTTCTGATTATTCGCCATCTTCGATTTTTAATATAATAGTACTTCATTTAAAATAGTAGGTGAGAACTTGTTATTTATTTAAGGATTCCTCAACATTGTATGTGATACAGACCGCACGGACGGACTAGTAAAAAAATCTAGTTACTGTTAATATTTTATACTAGCTGTGCCTTGCGATTTGACCCGCGTTAAACTTTAAAAGTTATGGCATATATGCTATTCGGATATATAAACTATATTACAACAAATGTTTATCAAAATCCGTTTGGTAGATTTTTCGTGAAAGATTAACAAACATCCATAAATCCATACTCACAAATTTTCGCACTTATAATATTAGTAGGATGACGATTTATGTACTGCATTATGAGCTTGGCAAGTACGAGTATTGGTTATACCCAAATGCTGAATAAATTTCTTTATTTCATTTTATTACTAATAAATTCCAACCGCCATACGGCTCTATGTATTTTTTTAAGTTTTGTTGTTTTTCTCCCACATTTCACGCAAAATGTCAACGTACCTCAATCGCTCAGGTGCTATATAGTATTAAAATCTTTTGTAGCGCTGCGCTGGAACCAATATCAAACAAAGAAGCTAAGCCGTTTAACGAAATTTTATTCCCAGGATCGTATTAAAGCTTAAGAGCACCTCCAATAAATTGTCAGCGCGAACAAAGCACATAATAATAGCGAAACTATATCGCTAACTATCGAATTAGTCCCTACAGCGCAATACAAAAGTTCGTAAGCAAATAAAATCAAGAGTGAGAACAAATGGTCCCCTTTAAGTGAAATTAAGTGCGAGAAAGCGAGTAAGTCATGGCCAGGCTATCAATTTCCCAGCGCCACTAATATTCGATTCTAAAGGAGATTCATGTGTGCTATCACTTTGTCGCTTCCAGGGTTACCATCTTGGATACCTGATAACTGTTACCTCCTTTCTGTATCAACGTGACAAAACCTATTTCTTTGTTTGCATGACTAATTAACATGACGTTTACATATTTTGTTAATTTAAGGTATACCGTATTTTGCCAATCAAAGGGTAAATATCTCTCTCAAACGATCATACCTGCTGGTGTGTTGGTCGCTTAACGGCTGAGCGTCTTCCCTGGATTAATAGAAAGATTGATTATTACTTACTTATCGTATAGGCTGTGGTTACCCTAGTGTCAGAGTTGTTCAAGTCGCCTTATAGGCCTCTTATACGGCTTAACGACTGTTGGCTACTGGCTTCAACCGGAACCGACGGCTTAACGTGCCCTTCGCAGCACAGAGACGCTTAGAAATCAAACCACTTTGGCGGTCACCCATCTATGGACTGACTGTGAGCCTAGTTGTTTAACCTGGCTAATCACTTGCGGACCGGTTTTTGGGAAATCAAAAACCGGTTCTAAGGTTTAGTACAAAAAATCTCTTACGAGCTACTGCGGTTACTCAAGTATAGTCTGACCACAGATATCTAAAAATAGAAGATAGGACGTCCCACTAATATACTATGCAGTCCAAGTGTCGCCAAATGAATTTACGCACACAATGACTCAATGAATAAATACAAAGACACGCACACATTGCATTTACGCACTCTTGGAGATCTTCGCGCCCATTGGGTAACACATTCAAAAAGGATTTATGTGTTTGTTAATACATACACGCGTCAGCATGCACTCACACAAAGGCAGTACAGGCTTAGTGAGTTCAAGGGGTAGTTAATAGAATGTTATCGATATGTGGCAATTTAAGTATTCGATGACGCGAAATTACAAGTCAAAAATACTTATTAATTGGTTTTTATTTGCACACAATAAAACAAATCAAATAAATTCTTGATCACTGTCCAGTAAAATGTAAATATTTATTCAGCACCTGTCGTTTCAAAAGTTTGGGTACAGCATTCTTTGACAAATAATGCATCCTTGTATTAATATATTTCTCCATTACAGCTTTGATTGGTCATATTGGTAAAACCGTGAGAGCCATCGATATACGTGTTCGAGTACAGTGACGAAGGCAATCACTACGCCTCAGACAGCATGGCTCGGTCCAAGAACATGAGCAGCGGCCGTACTGCGCAAAAACACGTTGGCGATCATATCGTTCTCTGCATTATTCATTGCAGCGTAAGAACTATAAATTGACACATTTAGGCATGAAAAGCAGCAATGTATACATCACAATTCGAACGAATAAATTCAAATTCACCACTTGCATTTTTGCAGTAAAAGTCGGAATACTTCATTAAATATGATGTTTTTACAAAAATAAACTGTATTACCTGTTAAATGTGATCCCATTGGTGTGTAAATTAGCAGTGTCAATACGATGTTTACATGTAACGATAGCAAAGGACGGCATTTCGGATAAAACTCAATATTTGTGTCAGAAGCACAGACGTATTCATTTGGGCGCGAAAGTGAGCGGACTGATGGCGGTTATTGGCGGTGTAAGCCCATCTGAGCACACTGTAGGCGGCTAATACGCGTTAGTTTGTTCTCTCTCTAGTATTTAATGCTCTGAGAGTCTGACCGATCGCTTATGGCCCGTCTGTTGCAGCGTTATATCTCAGCATAAACTAAGTTAGCAACTTGATAATTAGAATATTTTAAATGTTGCTCTTAAGCACCAAATTAGAATATCCGGTCGGTAGTATATCGGTCGGAAGTGAATAAAATAATTTAAAGTTATTTGTATTTCTAAATTTCATAACTATTAAAAAAAAAACAGATAGATTATTAAAAAAAGATAAGTATTAAACAATTTGACGGTCACCATAGCCAAGTTGGTAGTGCTCCTGCCCACGAAGCTGATGGTCCTGGGTTCGAATCCCGGTAAGTGCAAATATTTGTGTGATGAGCACGAATATTTGTTTCTGAGTCATGGATGTTTTCTATGTATATAAGTATTTATCTATATATATAAGTATGTATATCGTCGCCTGATACCCATAATACAAGCTTTGCTTAGTTTGGGGTTGGGATGATCTGTGTGACATTGTCCCTAGATATTATTATTATGATAAAAAAAAAATATCGGGCTGTGGAGTGGATCATACGAGACGGCATAGGGCGCTTAAGTTAAGTTACTGGCTGAGAGCCTTCTGCATAAGCCAACAGCTCGGTGTCTTCAATATAAAAAATTTAATAGATAAGTACTAAATTTAAAAAAAAATGCTAAACAACTTGTTATATGTTATTTTATTAAGTATTAAAAAATATTATTTGTTAAAGATAAAACAGACCGCACGGATGGAGTAGTTCAAATATTTTTGTTACTTTGATATTGTAATTGACTATATTTATGTGTTGTATTGGGACCTTAACAAGTACTAGTGTATGTTAATAGCCAAGTGCAGAATAAATTTCATTATTTAATTTCGGAATCGCACACTGGGACAGGATGCAAAACTAATGAAAAAAATATGATATGAGCTTGATTAAGGGTAAACCCACGTACTACCGGACGTTTTGTTGTGGAACCACGTTGATATGAATATGGTCCGATGAGGCAGTGTAAACCTCCTAGGCATACTGTAAATGTCACAATATTATTGTAGTGGATTTGGTTTTATACATATTAAAAAATACATGAATTATCACACTAATATTATAATATCGGGCTGTGGAGTGGATTATACGAGACGGCATAGGGCGCTTAACTTAAGTTACTGGCTGAGAGCCTTCTGCGCAAGCCAACAGCTCGGTGTCTTCAATATAAAATTTTTATTATAAAAATACATGAATTAATACACTAATATTAAAATATTAGTGTGATAATTCATGTATTTTTTAATATTTATAAAACCAAATCCACTACAAATATATCATGACATTTACAGTATGCCTAGGAGGTTTACACTGCCTCACCGGACCATATTCATATTTATAAAACCAAATCCACTACAAAAATATCATGATATTTACAGTATACAAAAAATCACACTATACAAAAAATACATGAATTATCACACTAATATTAATATTAGTGTGATAATTCATGTATTTTTTAATATCTATAAAACCAAATCTACTACAAAATATCATGACATTTACAGTATGCTAGTGGTATGCAGTAGGTTTACACTCACAAACTTAAGTCTTTATAAAGGCGTAAGTTTGTGAGTGTGTGACTGTGTGAGTGCGTATGTTTGTTATTTCTTCACGTCTAAACGGCTGAAGCGATTTTAATAAAATTTGGTATAGAGTTAGCTGACAACTGGGATTAACACATAGGCTATAATTTATAAACTTTAACACGGGTAAAATCGCGGGGCACAGCTAGCATTATATGTTTCTTAAATGAATTCGCTGTGCTTTTTACGAGTCCCGAAGTTTAATGCGTCGCTAACAAAACACGGAACGCGCGTAAAATGTAATACTAGCGGTTGGATTATCAACATCGCTGCAGTAGACAATCCCCCTACTACAGAAGTAAATGAAAATAAAAATCATCCAAGTGTAAGTCGGAGTTCAACCGGCCCAATGGTTCCGTGCCTTCTTTTGACGGATAAAATGAAACCGTATTGATACGTTCATCTATGAAGGGATTAGATTAAACCATCACACTAATATTATAAAGGTGAAAGTTTGTGAGTCTTTATGTTCGTTACTTCTTCACGTCTAAACGGCTGGAGCGATTTGAATGAAATTTGGTATTGAGTTAGCTGACTTTATTAATATTTTGTATTTTTTACTTCTTTTTCGATGTAAATCACAAAAGAAACAATAAAATAAGTTGTAATTTTTCCACCATTCTTTCAAGAGTTGTTATTTTCCTTTAATTTAATTATTTCCTTAGTCTTTTCCAAGAGCTATCAATAATACCATGGATTAACACATAGGCTATAATTTATAAAGTTTAACGCGGGTAAGACCGCGGGGCACAGCTAGTTTGTTATAAATAAATATTTTTTAAAGGCTTTTATTAATAATTAGCTCTATTAATACCATTACCAAATATTATAGCTATATGATGCAAATACTATTTTATTTTACTTATACTATTTTTTTAGGACGAATACTACGTCTATATACGAAAACAACGGTCACCCGCGGGTAGTTGGTTCGATTCCCACCTGGGACAGAAATTCGTGTGCATGAACATGTCTTTTTGTGTATAGTCTGGGTGTAATTAAGTATCTATATAAGTAAGTACTTACAAAAGAAAAGTAGTAGGTATACGTAGTATATCAGTTATCTGCTTTCCCTGGTACAAGCTCTGCTTGGTTTGGAATCAGATGGCCGTGTGCGAATAATATCCCAGGATATTATTATCAAGTCGGGCCAACTAGTTTTTTAAGGTTTTGCAAGTAAAATCTTAGTACCAGCCCAGATTAAGGAGGTTGTATCTCATTCGTGACTTGGAGGGCACGTTAAGGCTTGTCCGTATTATCGCTTTATAAGCGTTAGGGTATTAAAGAGCATCAAGATTAAGATGAATTACTAAGCACCGATAGACCATTATTTTATTGAATAACAATATGACTAAAAATCTAATCCCTAACACACTGCCGTCCGATCCCAGTCCCGAACTAGGCAGAGCCTGTAGGTACTATGGCAACCAGACAATTGATAAACATACTTCTATATTACTAAATACATACATATTATAGATAAATACACCCAGACACAGAACAAATGATCGTGTTCAACACACAAACATTTACCTTGGGTGGAAATCGAACTTACGACCTTTGGCTTAGCAGTCTGGGTCACTAATCGCTCGACGAACAACCGTCAATACCAATAAACCACACTGAATTAAATCTTTACTGACTTTATAATCGTAGACACTTCTTCATTTAATTTAGCTCCGGAACGTCGGAATAAAATCAGTGCGTCTCAGTAGGTACCTCCTAACTCTCGATTAAAGGTTTTATCGGAGGACTGATTAAGTGTCGAGACCACGATGGATTTATTGTAAAAGTTGGCCGTTCGCTGAGGTTAGTGATTCAAGCCCGCACACTTTAGTCGAATAATTGTCTACGTGATCGGAATCGAGGCTTCCTGCCGCCTTTAATAAGATCAGATAAAGAGCTCACGCCGCGCCCCGCTGCAGGTGTGTGCGCAGATCTGTTCACCGTCGGTTGGCTCAATATCCCTCCCGCTAAATTATGCTTAAACACTGCGTTTTCTCGAATCTGTGAACCTACCTAACTGTGACTTGGTGCCGGATTAATTAATGTCGCATTGTGCTAACGTTTAGGTATTATTACTAGCTTCTACCCGCAGATTCGCTGGCATGGGATTTCCTGCTAGGCAATCCAAACAGTTGTCTAATATAATTCCTACCCAATGTGTCTCTCTGAACAAAGATTTCTCTTTTGTATCCAACGTTCTTGAGCGACTCATCCATAACCAACTCAATGTCTTCCTTCGCAAGAACAATCTTCTTAATTCTTACCAATACGATTAATGTCACAGTAGATATCAGGCCTACAAAATAGCAATATGACAGTGTTGGTAGAAGTTCACCAAGGCTTTTAAAACGGTTGATTTTGAAATCCTGTGGCCATTTTACGCTCTATTAACATACGAGGGTGCGTTTTTAAGTTCGCGGAATGGGGGGGAGGGGTTAATAATAGGTCATTATCGGGATGGCCACGACTTCAGCCACTCAATATTAGTATAAATACCAAGTTTTATCTTAATTGGATCATTAGTCTCTGAACTATCGTCAAGCAAACAACTCAATCGGGAAGAAAGTGTGAATTATGGAAAAAATCGAGTACCGTGCCGTAATAAAGTTCCTTACCAAGCAAGGAAAGTCAGTTCAAAATATACTGGAAGAGATGGAATCCGTTTACGGGGACTCTTGCCCGGGTAAAACCATGGTTTACAAGTGGCACAGTCTCTTTAAACAAGGCAGGACCTCACTTGAAGACGACTCTCGGCCCGGACGGTCGCCCGAGGTGACTACTCCGGAAATCATTAAAAAAGTCGAAAAAATTATATTGGAAGATGCCAGACTAAAGAAGAAACAGCTTGCAGAAATGGTTGGAGTATCGGATACGACAATTTTCAAAATTCTACATGATCATCTTGGCATGACAAAGGTCAGTGCAAGATGGGTGCCAAGAATGCTCACGCCGCCTCAAAAACAACGCCGCGTGGAGTGTTCTCGCACGTTTTTGGACCTCTGTAACGAAGATAAGGATGGACTTTTAAGTCAAATTGTTACTGGAGATGAAACTTGGGTTCATCATTATGAACCTGAGTCGAAACAGGACTCTATGCAGTGGCACAAAAAAGGCACACCACCACCCAAGAAGTTTAAAGTGTCACAATCGGCTGGAAAAATCATGGCAACAGTGTTTTGGGATTCGGAAGGGATCCTGTTGATCGATTATAAAGATAAAGGCGTTTCTATAACCGGACAATACTACGCTTCCATCCTCGAGAGGTTAAAAGAAAGCATTAAAGAAAAAAGGAGGGGAAAATTAACCAAAGGTGTCCTTCTTCTACACGACAACGCGCCAGTTCACAAGAGCCGTGTTGCTTTGGCTGCCCTGCATAACGTGGGCTTCGATATTTTAGATCATCCACCCTACAGCCCAGACCTGGCTCCCAGTGATTAC
Organism: Pseudoips prasinana; assembly: GCA_951640165.1. Lineage (NCBI taxonomy): Eukaryota > Metazoa > Arthropoda > Insecta > Lepidoptera > Nolidae > Pseudoips > Pseudoips prasinana. The sequence goes on from OX621243.1 coordinate 23,581,517, forward strand.
TACCTCTTTCCAAAACTCAAAAAAGAACTTCGTGGGAAGAAATTTTCTACTGATAAAGAAGTGAAGGACGCGGTTTCATCCTATTTTTCGGACAAAGACAAAACATTTTTTTATGAAGGTATACATAAGCTAATTGAAAGATCTGAAAAATGTATAAGGGTAGCAGGTGAATATATTGAAAAAGAAAAATATATTTGTATTTTTATTTACACTTCTTACCCTCCATTCCGCGAACTTAAAAACGCCCCCTCGTATCTCCAACGGTAATTGGCTGATTTCACAGTTACCTATTTGGACGTCGGCAACTTGTAGGCATAGAAGTTAATTTCCTTCTTAGTTTTATACTACTGCTGGTGTACTACACGGTGTACATATAATAATAATAATTTAATTCAGAATAAATTCCATATATGTTAGTTACAATGATAACTTATAAACTAGTGTTAGTAAAACATTATTTCTTGCTGCGTGAGCATCGTGGCAGAGCCCGCGAACTCTGGGAAATGTCTACTTGATTGCGTGCAGTCGTATCCACCTTCCCAAGATCGGAGAGTCCCACCTATCGACCAACGTTTTAAGAATGATGTTGGGGCTGGCGCGTATACGACGTAGCAGAGATGCGCCGACCTTTTGCGCATGATGGCCGAAAAACTATCAACAGCGGCGTCGGCAAGCATTCCGGACGCGCTAGACAAACGCGGCAGCCCCATCAACAACCGGAACGTGTTGTTATATTGTATGCGCAAACTACTGTATACCCTCTGCGTAAAGTTGAACTCGTACTTATAAATGCTATTTTACCTTTACGCGAACAATTGCCAAATATACACCAAATACCTTTTGGCAGGCTATTGAATCCCGAAAAGTTTCAAGTCATTGTTGTTGGCAAAAGAGAAGAGAAGAGAAGAATTTATTTATTGATACGACTCTTTCCTGGGGTCTACAGAACCAAGAAATAAGCAGAAAAATGTTGGCTTCTACTAAGACGCTTGCGAAACTTTCTCCTAACTGCTACCAAAATTGCATTCTTCTTTGCTTCTCCCTATTCTAGAATAGGTGATACCAGTTATCCTGATCTTATAGAGGACCAACTTGATAAACTTGACCGACCTCAGAACTTTAGCATACGATTCATATTTGGTTTGCGTAAATATAATCACGTCTCTAAAGTTTTATTGACAAATCCTTGAGTGTACCTACAACTGTCCGTTAATTATAAGTACAAGTAGTCCGAAGTTACTTTCATTGTTTTTATCCATAGTTTTGTTTTACCTTGAAACAAGAAGGAGCTAGAAAAAAATGTGGGCACTGCCAAAAAAAGTTTTGCTAGATGGTGTTATCATTTACTGTACCTGAGCGAAGAGGGTCACTAAGCTGTATAGACAAAAGATGGTCCAAATATTTTTGGGAGTACAGCTTCTGCTGTACTCCCAAAAATATTTCAAGCATTAATATTTCAGCAGCTACGACTGATAGTAGCAGTATTCACGGGCCACTACGGCACCAACTATCACCTACACAAACTGGGACTGCCGAATAGCCCGATCTGCACGACCTGTAGGGAAGAAAATGAAACAATGCTGCATATAAAATGCAAATGCGATGCATTGGCAAGACACAGAATGGCCATCCTGGGGCTGGCATATCCAGAACCAGGAGACTACAAGGGTCTACCCCTAAGAAGCGTACTGGATTATGTGCAGACTTCATTCAGGGCTCTAGGGATGGAATAAAAACCAGTGCGGGATAGCACAAAAGATCCTGAAGGGTCGAAGTGCTGTTCGCAAGTACACCCCAACAAAGATAAGAAGCTGTATTGGCAATATATCGTGATCGTGAAAATGATTCCCAACTATGAGAACTAGCTTGATCCTGTTCTTATCCCCATACTCCTATATTCAGGTCCCACTGACATACGAAGGGCTAAACATTGTGTACATACAGTTTATGTTAAATTTAAATAAATATTTTGTTTTTTATTTGTCGTGATCTATTCATATTTCTGAAAACTGTCAATTTGGAGCAATTACACTAATTACATAAACGTGAGCATAAAATACAATCTTATAAATATATCCGGAGACATTATTCAGTGACGGCCATCTGATCCAACACTAAGCAGTTTGTAGGTACTATGTAAATAAGATAACTGATATATTACATATACTACTTTTCGTTTGTAAATATATATTATTAAGATAATTACACCCAGACTTAGGACAAACAGATATGTCCATGCACACAAATATCTTTCCTGGGTGGGAATCGAACCCACGACCTGCGGCGTGAACACAAGCATTTACCAACCACGCGAACGAAAACTAATTTTAATAATAATATCTAGGGACAATGTCACGCAGATCATCCCAGCCCCAAACTAAGCAAAGCTTGTACTATGGATACCAGGCGACGATATACATACTTATATAGATAGATAAATACTTATATACATAGAAAACATCCATGACTCAAAAACAAATATTCGTGCTCATCACACAAATATTTGCACTTACCGGGATTCGAACCCAAGACCACCAGCTTCGTAGGCAGGAGCACTACCAACTAGGCTACGCTTTTATTCAGTCACAGAATAAGTAGAATGTAAATAAAAGACTATTCTGGGGCACTACCGGCTAAGTCGCCAAACATCGATTTCTTAAATGGCGTTCAAATAAATAAAGTTTAAAAATGACTTAATCAGTCGTTAAATCGGCTTCCATGAGCACATGTGACGTCATAAATGGTCCGGAATCGATTGTCAACGTTGAAGCCGATTTAGCGATTGATTAAGTCATTTTTATCCTTTATTTATTTGAACGCCATTTAATAAATCGATGTTCGGCGTCTTAGGCGGTAGAGTCCCTGACTTATTAAACAAAATATTATATCATATCAATATGACGAATCACCGCCCAATGGTGTAAGAAGAAAATTGTTAAATGATAATTTTTTAAATAAAAAAAAATATTCTTTTATGTAAAAAGTACTAATATTAAATGTAACACCTATATGTACATACACTGTCCGCAATAATTGTTTTGAGTTTGATACCCAGCTTTATAATGTATATATATTTACATAGGTCCACCCAGCAGCTTAAATTTGAAATGTAAAACAAACAAAAATTTCCGCATCTTTTATTTGTTGGTACACTTACCCCGGGGTGTAAGTATCAATAGGTCTTAAATAAATAATCAGAAACAAGGGCGGAAGGGCCTAAGTACGGGACATTAACAAGGGTCCAGTCCAATTTTCGTCCTGTCCACGGTGATATATTGAGGGCCGAAGCGAAGCTGTAGCCCACAGCGCCGACCGACGACACAACTCATTTACTTTTTTCACCAGATACCGAGATACCGAACACAATAATTGCGTCGCGAAGGCAAAATCAAGTAATTGTTAATATTCTACTACATTACAAAAAAAAATGTCATTAAATAGGTACTTGATTTTATAAAATGTAATAGTTTATATAAGGACGGGCCTGTTGGCGTGGTTGGCAAATGCTTGCTTTTCACGCCGGAGGTCGTGGGTTCGATTCCCACCCAGGATCGATAGTTGTGTGCATGAACATGTCTGTTTTTCCTGATTCTGGGTGTAATTATCTATATAAGTATGTATTTACAAGAGAAAAGTAGTATATGTAGTATACCGTTATACCAACCAACAGAGCTTGTACTATGGAAACCAGAAACCAGAGCTCTGTTGGTTGGGATCAGATATCTGTGTGTAAATAATGTCCCAAGATATTATTATGAATAAGTTATAATGTGCCGCGTTAACCTTCATAAAAAATAGCCTGTTTTATTTGGATATGTATAAGCCATATTACTCCAATGTTCATCAAAATCCGTTCCGTAGTTTTTGCGCGAAAGAGTACGAAACATCCATACCTCCATACATCCATACTCACAAACTTTCGCATTAAAACTACCTTTAATATCGAATACTAGTAGCCAATCTTTCGTTCTGAAATATTTTTTATTTTCCTTTCTTGATTTGAAGACTAGACAAACAAAGTTTAGACGCAATTTGTAGCGTTTCGCTTTCATGGATAAGCCCTATTATTGTAGAAGTTATGACCCTTGTCCACAAAAAAGGTTGTGTAAAACTGCTCAAAGTAAACGTCTAGTAAACTGATCTGACAACTTGAAGCAAAACAATCAAACTATTAGATAATTCTTTGGTTGTCTGGATACTAAAAATAATTTAAATCATTCCAGTTTTGAAGGAGGAAATTAGAGGTATAAGACGCCTCGATTTTGTTGATTATAGTTTTATTATCTTTTTTGACAGATGTCAAAAGAATCCTTTTTATGTTACGTGATTATCTCGTTGTTTTTTAATCGATAAAAATGTAGAAATGTTTTTAAGTATTTCGCGCCAAAACTAAATCAACACAACTATATATATATATATATATATATATATATATATATATATATATATATATATATGAAAAGGACCGGTAATATTTATATTACCGGTCCTTTTCATAAGAACTATTTTAGATGTGTATATATTATATATAAAATCTATGATTCTAATTTCATATCTTATGACCAGTTCTTTATTAAAATGAAAGGAGATTCTAGCCTCAATTCGAAAAAGGTTGTATACCTAGAAGTTAATATCATTACAGTACCTAAAAAGCTATATAAGTTAATATAGTAAAAAGATAGTTAGTATATCTTTTAAAATAGATGACTATAGTGGAGTTCGTTAGTAAAAAGGTTAGAGAACTTTTCACATAGAGCACAATATAAACTTTAAAGAACCACAAAAACTTGAAACAAAAACCGTTTCCGCTGACTAACACGAACAAAACACGAAGTGATTACGAGCTGCGGCTATGTGCGCAGTAAAATGAGGTGAAATTGTTATTTCCCCTTACTCAAAAGGACTACTTAATATAAGTATACGACTTTACCTGTGCTGTGCTCGTATAAAAAATTGGTTATAAAAAGGACAAATAAAAAGGTAGGTAGTTGGAAAAGTTGGTGCTTTTTTTAGGGTTCCGTACCAAAAACAGAACAATGTATCAATTGATTATTTATTAACTGACTTGAAACAAAAAAGGAGGTTATCAGTTCGACTGAATGTTTTGTTTTCTTTTTTTTACCTAGTATGTTGGACTTACGGATAGATTGAAGGGCTTTGGATAGGTAATAAGTTGAATCTATGAATTATTTTTTATGAATTTTATCAAAGTCGTTTCTCAACACACACACGGGTGTCACATAAATACGGGTAGTTTCCTGACTAAAGACACATTTGGGTAATTACTTCAAATAAAAGATACGACTTTATATGTACCTACTTTAAAAATTCATAAATAATATGTAAAAAAAAATAAATAAAAAATAAAAAGGTTTTTATTCACGTAGACTTTAAAAAAGCGCTTGTAAATAGTCAGAACATGTTTGTAGTAATACAGTTATTATTTCTAGTTGCATATTACAGATATTTAGGTACACGGAATGTTAAAACATTTATACAATTTATTTTATAATAGTAGTGATTTTTAGCTAGCTTGTATTAAGTGTTACTAGCAACCCGCCCTGGCTTCGCACGGGAAGATGTCAATCGGTACTTTACGCTTTTTTATATTATTTTAAATTACTTATCTTTGCATTTTTTTACAATAATAATAATATTCTGGGACACTATTAACACACGGCCATCTGATCCCAAACTAAGCAGAGCCAGTACTATGGATACCAGATAACTGATATAATACATATACTACTTTTCTTTTGTAAATACATACTTATATAGATAATTACACCCAGACTCAGGACAAACAGACATGTTCATGCACACAAATATCTGTCCTGGGTGGGAATCGAACCCACGACCTCCGGCGTGAAAAGCAAGCATTTGCCAGCCACGCCAACAGGCCCGTCAGTAATAATATTAAATAAATTACAATAATGATACCCAGGGTATGTACCATTATTGTAATTTTCATTATCACAATTTTTTTTTTTAATTCGGCCATGTCAATCGCTTTGGTAAGTGACAGAAATTTAAAAATCTTTTTTGGAAGATTTGAGTTAAAAAAATCTTATCTATTCTCTTTATAATATTAGTTCAGACGGAAAAATAGTAGTCAAATTCCTTCTTTTTGAAGTCGGTTAAGGCTTACTAACTTAAAAATTTAGTAATTTTGACTGCACGTGTGGCGCAGCGGCTAAGCCAGTCGCCTCGCAGCTTCGTGTTGCGGGTTCGAGTCACGCGCCGGACAACTATTTGTGTGGCCCATATATAGTTGTTCTGAGTCTGGATGTAATTTGTGTCCGTCTATTATATGTTTGTAAAGTACCCCGCGAGACAGGGAACAGATTCTATAGTGCGGGCGTTGTCGTTGTAAAAAAATAGGTTCCGCAGGTAACTTTTGGGTAGGTACGGAGTTCCAAAAACGAATGGTACTCGTACTGCTTCGAAAAAGTAGTACTGGAAGAGGGTGCTATTTTACAGGAACAACTAAAACTCGGAATAATTAGAATTAAACCTTTCTATCATATGTGTCAGAAGAATATTAAATATTTTGGACACCTTTACTACACTACACACACACTATACCTACTTATTTATAGAATCTGCGTTTATTTTTATTATTTTATAAAGACAACGCCCGCACTAAGGAATCTAATCCCTGTGTCGCTGGGTACTTTACAAGCATATAATAGAACGACACAAATTACATCCAGACTCAGAACAACTATAAATAATTGTCCGGCGCGGGACTCGAACCCGCGACACGAAGAGGGGATTCTTATTTACTAAAACATTAATCGTCATCATGTCAGCTAAATCACGCCCACTGCTGAACAAAGGCCTCCCGAAAGAGCTCCACAATGGAACTGCGTCAATTATTTTGGGGGATATGCCATAATCGCCATGATTGGCTACAACTGGCAGGTACACCCCCACGGTATGAGATGGAGTGCTGATATTCGTCGCTCTCAGATACACAGACAAAACATTAATATTTTTATTTAAAGTTAATAATATCTTGGTACCTTATCCGTACACGGCGGTCTGTTCAGAGAGAGATCATACAAACTAATCAGAGCTAGTACTATGGAAACCAAATAACTGATATAATATTTATACTAGTTTTTCTTTAATAAATACATACGTATGTATACCCAGACTCAGGACAAACAGACAATATGTTCAAGCATACAAATATCAATCCTGGGTAGAAGCGAACTCGTGACTAGCGGCGTGAAAGGCTAGAATTTACCAACCATACCAACCGGCCCGTCAATACAGTACAACTCTGAACGGTATTAAAGGACGCATAACATAACCTAACCTAAACCCTTATCAAAAAATAAACGCTCCAAAAGACTAAAGAACTACCATTTAGGAGTTCTTGTAAAAAGAAAAAGTACACCGTCTAACACAGAATTTCAGAATTCAGTCTCAGCAAGCCAACAAGTTACCAACGTAGCCGGCGTTTTAAAAATTCAGTATGTACCCACCCGCCACGCTTGCATTTTTCGAGAGTACTAAAGTCTGCTTCGTTTATATTAAAGACCTCTATCTATTCGTTTTATCCGCCCCGAAATATGCTTTCACTCTCGTCGGCTCTTCATCCCGTAAAAGCCGCTTACTTCCACGTACATTACCCGTTCGCGAAGAAAAATCACACAGGTGCGTCTTCTTAATGTTTTTATGGCATACATTCAAATATACGAGCACTTGATGACTTTCAATTTGTGAGTGTTTTTTTTGTAATACGGTCTTAGAATAATTAATGTCAAAAGACCAAAAAACCGAATTCAAATTTTCTTTTAGACAATCGATTGGGATAAAATACATGAGACCATTCCGATTCGATTAAATAAAGATTATCAAATTCAGTTCACCGACAACGGAGAAATCGCGTGACATACCTACATATATAAAAACATAAAATCGATTTGATAAGCTCCTTTTTTGATGTTGGTTAAGTAATAAAAACAAATCTGAGAGCAAACATTTTTAGATGTAACATATAAAAAACCTAGTTGAAGTAAATTAACCCAAGCAATTGTTTTTTATTTGATCAGTAGGTACGTTTTAGTTAGCTTGGGAAGTTTTCTCAGTCTCACCTGTGTTTTCACATAAAGTTAGTATACCTACGGTTTTCACCGCATATTACGCATTTGGACTGCGCATATGACGTAGCGCGATCGTGTTTATGGTTCGATCCCCGCATCACAAGTATTTATATGACCTACAAATAGTTGATCTGCGTCTCGATCTGAGTGATATATGTCCGTTAATTGGAAGTTTCCTAAGTCCTCTCGACACAGGGATTTATTTCCGTAGTGCGGGCGTTATGTTTATTAAAACACAATGGTTAGTGTCCACCAGCAAATACGGTGTCACTTAATGGATCACCTGTCATGTCTAAAATACGACTTTTGTTGTTTGTGGTTTGTCTACTTTACTCACAAAAAATATAGAAAAATAGCTCATAGCTTGATGCTCTCTTCGGTCCGTAAGTGATCGGCGAGGTTAAGCAACTAGGCTCGCGTCAGTCCATAGATGGGTGACTGCTGGGCGAGTTCAACAACTCTTGACACTAGGGTAACCACTGCCCATACGAAAAGAAGAAGACATACTTATGGTATGGGCAGTGGAGTATAACTGAACCAAGTGCACGTGTAGATGCTGATCAAAAAGACGCTACTGCCCTTTTTCGGGTAAGTATTGCTCGGGTGAAGTTCTACGGCCTTTTACGGGATTAGATGGAGTCGGACTATTCGTTTAAACAGTCTTCAACATAATTTAAACCGGTATATTCACCGACGTCAGCGGTAACTATACAGGGTCGACATCACGTCAATGTCAGCTACACAAATTTCAATTACTGAAACTGAAAAGTGAAGCTTGAAAATATGGAGAATCAAAATAAATCACCGGGTATAATAATTATTTACATAGCCTCTCTTTATTTGCAATAAAACATACAGGCTTGCCGAGGTGTTGAAGTTTAAACGCAAAAAGAGAATGGCAGAATTCGTATCTCATACTTCCGTTGTTGTTCAGCTATATAATTTGTACCACTTGTTAAGACAACTAAGGTATTGATTTTAATGTAAGTATAATATTTTTAGAACTTGGCACTAATTAATTAAATCAAAAAGAATATTTCATCTATTCTCAATAAATAAACGTATTAAAATCGTAAACTAAACGCAGTTACGTTTACAGAAATTGCCATTTGTAAAATAGTATAAATGTCGAAATTATAATTAATTATTTATAAATGGGAACAACATTACATATAAGTCATATAATTATTGACTTATTTATTATACATAATAAAGCACAGTAGTTGCATTAAATCGTATTAATTAATGATTTAGAATAGGAACGATTTTCGTCGTCAATATTTTTTTGTTCATGGCAATTATTTATTGACAGGCAAAGACAATCTGTCAGGTATTTATTGCTGTTGTTTTGATAAATGTCATCAATTTAGCAAATAATCTTGCAGATATTACGTGAGTTCAGAATCAGTTCCTCCGTGCTATATTATATGTCTGTAGACAGTGGATTCACGAAAAGACGCTTTATCATTTAATTAAAATGACGAGTTTGCAATGTGTTAATTGCAACATTCGTTTGCCCCGACTAAGAAGACAAGCATTATGCGAATGAGTGAAGTTCTCAATAAACCCAATGTTGCTTTGTGCTATTTGATAATTATTATTGTTTGGTACTTATATGAAGATATTCTTAGATGAAGTAATACTAAGGATAAATTAATAATAATATCAATAAAATTAATGTAGTTACAAAAAACAAATAATCTATTGTTTTATTTACCTCCACTCAAAACCTCATATATAACCCCTCGCAACCTCACACAAATGTACAACTATGTAATTAATGGAAATAAAGACCTTTTCATTATTTCAACAAATAATAGCTGTTTGAATCTTCCTAACCTAACTCGCGACCCGTTTAGGGTTTTCCGGGCAGGTTCGGAATAAATCCATGTAAAAAACTATAAAAAGAACTACAACATTAACGTTATCACCATTATTACTATGAATACCAGGCGACGATATGCATACTTATATAGATAGATAAATACTTAAGTACATAGAAAACATCCATGACTCAGAAACAAATATTCGTGCACATCACACAAATATTTGCACTTACCGGGATTCGAACCCAGGACCACCAGCTTCGTAGGCAGGAGCACTACCAACTAAATATAATATGTAACAATCTTCATTGGTACACTAGTTAACACTAGCATTTCATTGCCACATCAGTAGACACACTTTGATATTTACAGTATCTTTATTACTTAGGCAGTAAGAGTGATTTTCGAACTGCAATGTTTCCACGGTCATGGGGTTGACCCACAGATTACCAAACGTAAACTTAAAATAAAACTGGCTATAACTTTTATACCCCAAGTTCTGAAAATCTAAGAAATTTAAAATGCCTTTTTTATCACATTAACCACCAATTAAAACATAAAATATCCCGTAACACGAAATTTTACTAGCGGTACAAAAGCCTCATACATTCTTGCCGTTTGCCTTTAGATACTTTATGATGAGGAGTATCCGTATCACCCCCATGTACGTTTTACGATTTTACGTAGTTTTCGAGATAGAATATTTTGAATGATTTTTCCGTAAATTTCACCTAACATCAGTTCTATTGAACATTTGTGATTCAGTTTTTTGTGATAACTAATTAGCATAGTTTAACCTAACACCCTCAAAAGTATGGTTTATTTAATCATTGCAGAACTGGCCTAGAATTTATTCAAAAGTTCAAAATTAGGGTTTCAGCTCAGGACTCATAAATTTTCAAAGAATCAAAAAGACGCAAAATCGCAATCAACATTGAGGTTATTCGGGTACCATAAAGTATCTAAATTTTGCGTTTGAACGTCAACTCCTCGGCCACCCTGTATATGAATATTCTAATTAGTATATGCCATTTGTCCTTGTAGTGTAGCCAATCGGATCACGGGTTCCATTCCCCTACCCAGTAAAACATTTGGGTAATGATTAGCTAGTGTTAAAAGAAATATAAAACCGATTTCGACCTCTTTTTTCAATTACTTGGAATAAATTTATTTGAGTGAGACAATTCCACTAACGTATTTCATGTCATTACCTGTCTTCAGTATAGTTCCTACGAAAAGAACAGGGCATACATATAAATAAATTTAAAAAATCGGCCAAGTGCGAGTCGGACTCGACCATGAAGGGTTAGGTAGCAGCAAGTATTTCAGTTGATTAAATGAAAGGTAAATTGCGGTTTACGATTTATGACGTATTAAAAAAAACTACTTACTAGATCTCGTTTAAAACAATTTTCGTTGTTAGTTTGCATGGTAATGTACATCATATATTTTTTTTAGTTTTATCATTGCCTTATTTTAGAAGTTATAGGGGGGGGGGGGGGGGGGGACACTCAATTTACTACTTTGAAAGTGTCTTACGCGCAAACTATTTAGTTTAGAAAAAATTATATTAAAAACCTCAATATCATTTTTGAAGACCTATCCATAGATACCCCACATGTATGGGTACGATGAAAATTTTTTTTTTGAGTTTCAGTTCTATTTATGGGGATATATGAATCGCTCATAGCTAGATGCTCTCACTGGTCTGGAAGCGATCGGCGAGGTTAAGCAACTACGCTCGCGGTCAGTCCATAGATGGGTGACCGCCAAAGTGGTTTAATTTCTGAGCGTCTCCGTGCTTCGGAGGGCACGTTAAGCTGTCGGTCCCGGTTGCAGTCATTAGACAACAGTCGTTAAGCCATGTCAGAAGCCTACTGGGCGACTTGAGCAACTCTGACACTAGGGTTACCACTGCCCATACGATAAGCAAGCATTTATGGGGAAGCCCCAAAATTATTGTTCTTTTTCAATTTTTGTATGAAAATCTTAATGCGGTTCACAGAATACATCTACTTACCAAGTGAAACTTGGTAAGTAGATCAGTACAGCTCTTATAGTTTCGGAAAAAGTGGCTGTGACATACGTACGGACAGACAGACATGACGATGTTCCGTTTTCGCCATTTGGCTACGGAACCCTAAAAAGGTTTAAAATAAATGAAAATTCACGTAGACTTTTAAAAGCACTTGTAGATAGTCAGGACATGTTTGTAGTAATATAGTTAAGTATGCATAATTATTGCTAGTTACATATAGATATTTAGGTACACCGATTGTTAATACATTTGTAATAGTAATGGAATTTAGCTAGCTTGTATTAAGTTATTGTGAAAGAAGTTATGTCGTGGTTTAATTATCTAAATATACCTAGTTTGCCTAGTATATAATTAATTATATACTAGGCAAACTACTAAAACTGATTCTAATACCGCTCGGGGTTGCGGTGGCAGTATGAGAAGTGTCCTCTACTGCCGCCACGTGCAAGCAGCCCCGGGAAGACAGCGAACTGTTTGTGGCGCAGTCGCTGTGCCGTACTGGCAGGAGTCGGCAACCCACAGCTCTCCCCGGGTGCGTGTCCCGACCATATGGGACACGGCGCAGAATGGGGGCACCGGAGCAGCATACCCGCGTTCCCGGGGCTCCCCGTATCAGGCGCCAGAAGAAGTCCACGGCAGGTTAGGTTTAGTCGGTGCGAGTCCGACATACCCACCCGCAGACACTTTTTGCGGGTGGCATGCATTAGCATTCCCCCTGCATTACCAAAAAAAAAAAATACCGGGCATGTAATTGGTATTCACACAACTACAGATACCCTGTTCCTGCCTTGTTGTGAGCTGTTGTATTTCTTCATTGACTGGCTTGTTGGTCTAGAGTTAAGTGACCATGATTGCTACGCCAGAGGCCGTGGGTTCATTTCCCAACCAAGACAAATCTTTATGTGATGCACGATTATTTGTTTTTTGTCTGTAATTTATCTATAATATATATTTATTTAGAAATATATAAGTACTAGCTGTGCCCCGCGGTTTTACCCGCGTTAATCTTTACAAATTACAATTCACAGCTCTTCCCCCTTAGGTGATAGCGTGATAATATGTAGCCTATATGTTAACCCGACCTCTCAGTAATATTCATGAAAAATTTGAAGTAAATCCATGCAGTACTCTTTGAGTTTAGCCCGGACATACCTACATACAGACAAACAGACAAAAATTCTAAAAACTATATTTTTGGCTTCGATATCGAAAGTAGATCACGCCCCAAGTATCCTTTTAAAAAAATTTCAATGTACAGTTTTGACTTTCCTACGATTTCATTATATGTATAGATGTTTATGGAGATAAACATGAAATGAAACATGGAAACTGCTGGATGCGAATAGCGCAAGACCGGCAATTGTGGAGATCTTTTGGGGAGCCCCTTGTCCAGCAGTGGACGTCTTTCGGCTGCTATGATGATGATGATAGATGTTTATCAGTAATTGTCTGGTTGCCATAACAGAGTCTCTGTCTGGTTTGGAACCAGATAGCAGGAAGTTAGTTGTCCCAAGATATTTATTATCAGCATGTCCACCGAAGGACAGCCATTGCTAGGCTATATACAAAAAAATCGTACAGCGCTCTCCGCGTCCAATATAACAATGCGTTTAGCATACTTGTGGGGCTGCCCCGTTTCTGTAGTGCATCAGGGATGTTCGCTGATGCGCACGTAGATTGCTTTTACGCAACAATGCGCAAAAGGTGTGCTTCGCTGGTGCGCAGGGTGTGGGGCAGCCCCAACAGCGTCTTAAGTATGGTTGCCAGTCGACTGGACTGTAAATACGTTGGTCACTGTTGTGCAGTCTCCCATGGGATGGCACAACAGTGACAAACCTTCATTTATTTATGTATGTGTTCCGTGTTTTTGATAAATGTCAGAGATTACTAACATAGTCGTAAGTTTAAACTAACAATCTTGTTGAGTCTTAGTTACTCCAATAAAGAAATTTCTATTCTATTCTATCTATGCCATAATATCACAATATCATAATTCCAGATAGACGAAGATATTATTTGTAATTTGAGTGATGGTTCTAAAGTTGTAGTAGCGCCATTGTGTTATTTTTAGACACAAAAAGAACTTTCACAATAAGATAAGAATCATCCTATTTTTATAACGGAAACTCCTATTATGTCTATAAAACTCATTATTTGGCGTGTGCTGTGAAAACATTGGATGATACATAATTGTTTAGGTACCTACTTGTTTATCGTACTCACTATTACATACCCCCAATAATATCCACGAGGTTCAATATATGCGTAGATAACTATTAGTAAAGTCAGACTTCACGATAATAGTTAGACGATTATAGTTATAATAAACTACTTAGAGACATATACTACTAGACATGGGTACCTATATGTTTAACACCTGAACTACAATGAATCAATAACCTAGTCCCCTCTTGTCTCGGTCTTTATAGTCCACATGGCTTTTATACACCTAAATGATCACCCTGTATAAGTTGGATCCTACTTTTATTGCTTTTATTTTAAAAACCATAAAACCAACTTCAACTTTCAGCACTCTCAATCGATTAATAAAATAATTTTCAAAATCGGTTTACAAATAATGGGGGCATCGCGTAACATACAAAAAGAAACAAAGAACTGTCGAATTGATAACCTCCTTCTTTTCAATGCGGTTATAAAACTGAGCGTCGATTCGGAATCGGTAAAACAATTCTATAATCGGCATCGAATCGGTAAAACGAGTCTATAGTCTTAAAACTGGAATTTAAGGTACGGACGCACGAGCACACAACACACATCTCTAAATTGATAGATATACTTTCAAAAGTACCGCAAATTAAAATGTTAATCTAAATCGTTCCGCTCAATTCAAGCCTCTTAGCAAACAAACACAAACCTGGAAGGAAGTTGAAATCTTTGTCGCTTGATAGTTTAACGACCTTGACAATATCGGACAATCGCAGTTACCTCACCGCAGCTCGCACCGGTATATAAAATCATTGCTAACTGTGGATGGATATCATTCAACAACAGCAACAATCATCTAATCAACAATGAGAGCAAGCCTACTAGTGGCTTGCGGCCTGCTGGCCCTCGCAGCATTCACCGACGCCAGGGAGATCCGGGAGAAGAGGGAAGCCGATCTCGAGCCCGCCGCCAGTGGTGGCCACTGGGACAAGGGTGGCGGCCACGAGCACCACGGACACCACCACCATGGCGGTGGCCACGAAGACCACAAGGGACACAAGGGCCACCATGA
The DNA here is from genome assembly GCA_951640165.1 of Pseudoips prasinana. Lineage (NCBI taxonomy): Eukaryota > Metazoa > Arthropoda > Insecta > Lepidoptera > Nolidae > Pseudoips > Pseudoips prasinana. The sequence continues at coordinate 23,596,733 of OX621243.1, forward strand.
ACACCACCACGGCAAGCACGGGCATCATCACCATGAAGGACACAAGGGACACCACGGTGAACACGGCGGCCATAAGAAGCATCACCATCATGATGATGGCTACCATCATCATCACCATCATGGCGAGAAGGGCGACCACGGCCATGGACACGATGAGCACGGCCACTGGCACAAGGGACACGACACAAAGGGACACCACGGCATCGACAAACACGACGAATTCAAGAAGGACAAGCACTTCCACGACCATCATGGCGAGAAAGGATTCCATGAACACCACGGCGGGCACCACCATGAAGGCGGACACAAGAAGGGCGGTCACTTCCACCATGGACACAAGCACGGCGGACACCACCACCATGACCACGGCAAGGGCGGACACCATGAGCACGGAGGCCATCACCATCACCACAAGGGACACCACGGTGAAGGCGGTCATCACGATCATCACCACCACCACCATGACCACGGCAAGAAGGGCGGCCATGAGCACCATAAGTCTTGGGGACACAAGAAGGGTCATTAAGTTATTCGTTGTACCTGAATTGTTATGTATTGTTGTTACCACATTTTTGTTACCTATGTTTTATACGAAAAGAAAAAATAAATTTTATACAAATTAAAACATTATTTCTCATTACTACATCAATACCTATATCATAAGCATAAACAGTTCATATGTAAACTTCACTCTTGCATTATTATTATGAAAGTAACAAAATCTGCCAAATGCAAGTAGAATTACACTATCAATATTTAACACAAACAATTGATACTCTCCATTCCCCACTTAAAGGCCCTCAGTCAAAATATCTACTTAATTTTTTATTTGGATCGATCAAGTTCCTTAAATATATTATGACAATATACTTACCTAACTTAACCCGTAATCACACAATGGTATAATATTTACTACCCCATTTTAGACTCATATTAAACGAGTAAAAAACAAATGAACAAACGCTATAACCGATTGAGGGTTAAATCAAGATTCTATCCTCTTTATAGCATATACTAAAAAGAAAAGGTTTAATGTCAAAATAATACAGGTAAGTATTTTTGTATAAGTTGTTTTAATCGTATATCTAGATATAATGTCCCGATTGTTTACAAGCTGTTTATTCACGTATCAAGGATTTAAGTGATGATGATGAGTGGTCCTGTGCGGGAATCGAATCCGAAACCACGGCGCCCACGTGTGGCGCTTGGTAAACAAACAGGTGCATGACTTTGCAGAGAAAATCCGAGCTGGATGCGAAACGCGATGCTCCTTAACATATTCAGTGCCTCTCTACTAGTGGGTTGGAGACACGTTGACATGTCCAGCGCCCGTCTCCCGGGTTCATGGCATGGCTGCGAAAGTGTTAAGACTAAACCACCAGCAGTCATATCTTCTAACTATAATAATAATAATATCTAGGGACAATGTAACACAGATCATCCTAGCCCCAAACTAAGCAAAGCTTGTACTATGGTGGGTACCAGGCGACGATATTCATACTTATATAGATAGGTAAATACTTATATACATAGAAAACATCCATGACTCAGAAACAAATATTCGGGCTCATCACACAAATATTTGCACTTACCGGGATTCGAACCCAGGACCACCAGCTTCGTAAGCAGGAGCACTACCAACTAGGCTACGGTGACTATGTCACATGATGACACCGTGCAGCCAATGTTTGCGCTTGTTTACTCACATTACATTGCATACTGTAGTCTTCAAAGGGCACATGCGAGAACTGACCATCCTAGCTCCTTTGGTAATTAGTAGTAGTCACCATAGCCGAAATCGGCTGGGAATAGAAGTATGTATAATTTGCCTGTAGGTATAATGGGCTGTGTTTAAAAGAATTGTTTCTGCCCACGGCCACTTTCTACCATCGCACCTCTCGCCATCGACAGGGAGGTTAACGAATCATTCAGTAATTTTTTACCTTAATCTATTTGGAGGTCGATCACGATCATCATGATGGAGACGAGACGAGGCGCTTTAGGCGGTAGTTCCCTCCTAAAAGTGGTTAAGTAATATGAATGCACCATAAACACTTCGCGGCCCTTTATAGGGGTCCGACCGTATCCCTTAAAGAACCCTTAGAACTTTATTAAAAAAATATATACTCGTATACCCATAATATCAGCTTAATGGCATATCACGCAGCGCCATCTAACACAAACTCCACAAAACTTGTACTAAACACAACTAAGATTTAGCCTTATGCGAGGACCGAACTTTTATATCAGAAAATCACTTCCAAATAAGTCGCGGCGGTCAAACTGTAATTATAATTTAACCAGGTTATATGTATGGCTAAAAATCTGCATTTTTATAATATAAAGAAAGCATGGTACCTACAGGAGAATTTATAGGGTTTCTGGGCGTATCTTTTTATTATTTTTAAGTTTCTTCACATGTGGTGTATAGGTAAGCTAATTATGATAATCTTAATAATAGGAGTGAAATAAAAGAGATTAGTGCTTTAATTTATATTTATTATTACTTATAAGTACTACTAATATACACGAAATGCCATTGTTACATTCTTACTACATACGTACGAGTCGTTTAGCTTGGCGTACAACAAGTCTTAAGTAAATAGCATTATTCCATCCACACTTATATCGCTAATTCAATAGGAATATATATAAGAATCAGGAAATCAGAATTAAGTACTATGAACCACAGACAATTTAGAGATGTATCGGCCACAAACATTTCGTGTTCTTTTTTAGTGTTCCGTAGCCAAATGGCAAACAACGGAACCCTTATAGATTCGTCATGTCTGTCTGTCTGTCCGTCCGTATGTCACAGCCACTTTTTTCCGAAACTATAAGAGCTATACAGTTGAAACTTGGTAAGTAGATGTATTCTGTGAACCGCATTAAGCTTTTCACACAAAAATAAAAAAGAACAATCATTTTGGGGGTTCCCTATACATAGAACTAAAACTCGAAATTTTATTTTTCATCGTACCATACATGTGGGGTATCTATGGATAGGTCTTCAAAAATGATATTGAGGTTTCTAATATCATTTTTTTTAAACTGAATAGTTAGCGCGAGAGACACTTCCAAAGTGGTAAAATGTGTGTCCCCACCCCCTGTAACTTCTAAAATAAGAGAATGATAAAACTAAAAAAAATATATGAAAACTAACAACGAAAATTGGTTTGGACGAGATCTAGTAAGTAGTTTTTTTAATACATCATAAATTGTAAACCACAAATTACCTTTCATTTAATCAACTGAAATACTTGCTGATACGGAACCCTTCATGTGCGAGTCCGAGTCGCACTTGGCCGGTTTTCTAAAATAGTATTATTAAAACACAGTGCACAATAAGATTAATTATAATCACGCTTTATTTACGTGATATTCAGTAAAAAAAAATCATAATCAATTTATAACTGTGCAGTTCTCGGTTTCGTAAGATATATAAGATAGAAACGAGTTCGAACTTACAATTGTCCTGACTTACAATTGCTCTGCATATTACTGGCGTGATACGTTTCGAGTCCACAAACTTTTTCACAAGTTTCGTTTTCTGTAAACTCGTACAAAGCCGTTGGATAATGGGATTTTTTAATTTTTCGATTTCAAACTAACTTCACCCATATATTCATCCTTTTGATGACAAGCAGAGTAAAATGTAGATTTATAAAAAAATGAGATCAACAATAATTAAATCCCTGACGCGACTAGAGATTGTATACTAATAACACGCGCTGAAATATATTTGATTGCTCGAGAAAGAAAACATTAATAATAATATTACTTCTCTGCTACGAAGATCTTAATTTATCCTTTACAAATTGACATCTTCGTAGCAGAGAAGAAATACCTACTATTTGTAATGTTTTCGACCTTATTTCTCTTAACTATAAGTCTTTAAAATATAGCTTGATTAAAATGACAGTTGTTACAAATAGTCAAGACATAACTTTGTAGTAACTTACTATCGTCTAAATCTGACTGTTAATATGTTTTCAGTACAAAGTTTAAAGATTAATAAATAAATTTTATAAAAATAAAGCTTTAAAACATAAAATACACAAATACACACTATGGTGGAATAAGGTAGTTACCTACGTATCAAGGTAATGAAAGATGTACATACATTATGCTAATATTTTATGTATGTAGGTACTTAAATATATAATATTCTGATAATTTAGGTGAAAGGTAATACACAATTCTAAATTATCGTGAGACATCCATACATCCATACTCACAACTTTCTAATTAATATATTAGTAGGAAGTTTACAACCTTAACTATAGTTACAATTACTGTCACCGATATATAGTAAGTATATTACATTAAATTCTTAAGATTAAAAGTACTTAAAGCGCACGCTAAAACTCGCGCGGATGAACATAGTAGGCATCCGCTCCGGACGTCCATGTCAAAACCTATGCCATGCGCACGCGCCGTTTAGCGCTTCTCATACCGATTTTGAGTGTACCTACCTTGCTAGTTTTGGCGCACGGCCTTATTCTATAATTCCGAACCAATCAGCAATCTAATCAGCAAGGTGGTCTCCTTACTTGTAAGTTATAAGCTACAAATTTAATATATTATTCAGATCGTTAATACGTTTCTACAAAAAACGGCTTGATATCACTCGATAACCGCGCATTTATGGTGTATATTTTAGCCTAATGTTAATTCAGTGTTAATGTTCATTCGGCGTGCTATTCTAAATATTCATAAAAAAAAATTATGAATATTTAGAATAGCAAGCTGACCTGTTGTTAAATGCTTGCACTTGCAACACCAACCATCTGCATAGCATTGAATGTTATGGGATTGTAACATATCATTGATATGCAGAAGTAACATTGGGGAAAGTACGCAGCCTTGCGGGACACTATAGCGCTCCCGGCCTAGAAGCATGAACCGTCGAGAACGATCTTGACGCGATTTGACGCGAAAGAGGTGATGACCATAGTTCGTTAGTTACCCGTTTGTAGTATTATTTACTAGACGGCATTACCCCCTCTGGCCTCTATTGTTTGGTGAATCAGTAAAAACATTCCACACTAACTGTAAACGTTAAAAAATGCTATATCTACTTAAAAACACATACAGCACACTAAATACTATCCGTTATATACAATCTTTAATTGCATCAGGTTCAACGCGTTTATAAATTCAAAATCTTAAATCTAAATTTACAATTTCCGTCAATTAACAAGTTTCATACACTATACTAAATTAATAAGATTAAAAGGACTTGTGTAACATTATAATGACTAAGACTAAAGCTTCGAGCATCTATATATATACTAAAGGTAATCCGCGTGGTCCTCCCTTATATGTTTTGTCTTTGTCTTCCATATGTCATGTTACATTTAAGTGAATGAGAAAAGACATGTACCGAAATCATGAATAAGGTTATTTAGGTTATGTATCATTCCGTAAACGCACTGGTCGACGTGAAGTTAACAGCTTTGGTTTGCTAATGAGAATATTGATTAAATCAAACGAGGTATTTCAAGATCTTAGTTGGTCGATGCTTTTCAAGCGCGATGTTAATCAATTATTGATTTCTAAGCGAGACGCAAGTCCGACCAAATGTTCTTACAACTATGTTTAAGTAGATCTCTAACTATAGCTTATATTTATTAAATAGCTTATATTTATTAATAATTTACGTATCATATTTAAAAAATAGTTATATTTAAATTTGGATGTGATTACTTTCCGAATAAACTTTATTATTTTTACAGGAGACAGGTCACGTAGGTACGTCTGGTTTAGCCTTCTTAAAACCTTCGAAAAGATGGAACCCTGGAAATAATTTTTTTGCTGTTAAATTTTATGTAACCATTGTTAGTGCTGGCGATTATTTTACACCACTAAACTAATTAAAATGTCATTACTTCTCACTTTAATATAGCTCGCATGAAAAGAACAGGGCAAACTAAAGAAGGGCCAATTTAATAGATCACATTTGACACTTCATCAAAATTCATCAACGTAACCTTAACCGGCGGGCGTAGAATGTTATTTATTTTTTCGTTGTTAGAACTGCACATTTGCTTAATTTCTTTTCAAATACGATTTATCTTTTTGTAATAATTACCAAATTAAGGTCATTTTACGATTTACTTTACTAGTAAGTGACAGGTGTCAAATATGATTTATTAAATTGGCGCTACTATAATTCACGCACTAATTATAGGCGCCGAGCGCCGTGTTGCCAAAACTAAATGAACACAACTAAACATGTCCTTTTCATAAGAACTATGTTAGAAAGCGATGCAATGATATTAAAATTAGTTTGATTGGTATTTAATAGACTAAGGGGCATTCTATTGTATTTGTAAAACATAAATAAATACAAAACACGAATACATATAAAAGCATTTATACAGAAAAGTCAATAGTTTACAATAATTGGTATCGGTGCCCTTAAAACTATAAAAATGTAATCCATGATTGAGCTTAATCACTGTATTGTATCGTTAATACTAGGTTAGATCTTTGAAAATTTAATTAGGGAGCGATACTGCAGTAACGCTAGTTATCGATCATACATGATGGGCATGGATGGAAAATATTTTGCGAAGTCTAGTTTACTAATTTAATTAAATCTCATAAAGGAATATAAAAACTTAGGTAGGTACGTGGTATTTATTTAAAGTACTTCTTTAGCTAGAAAAACGAATGTAAAAGTTTTAATGAACAGTTAGCGTGAAGTTGCCAATGAATAAAGTAATAGTCCCAGCTGGTCAGACAACCGGTGCAGGTTGCCATTATAACGAATTTGTTAGTTAATTATTAAACCTGCAGATTGCGCTCCCAGTCTTTAAACCGAATAGTTATATTAACTTTATGGACGAACTGAACTCCTATTCTGCCATCTATTCAGTGATTCAAAGTAGGTACGATCAATATTATTATTATGAATCATATTGGAAACTAGCTGTGCCCCGCGGTTATACCCACGTTAAAATAGATTAATTATAGCCTATGTGTTATGCGGATATATAAGCTATATTACTACCAAGTTTCATCAAAATCCGTCCGGTAGTTTTTGCGTGAAAGAGTAACAAATATACACACTCACACACTCACAAACTTCCACCTTTATAATATCATTGTGAATATTTTCTTACAAAACAAAGTTGGACTGCATATGAATTGCTAACCAAAGCAGATCAGCAGTAACAAACCATAGATAGAATTTTCAGATAATTCAATTATACAAACCGGTGTTCGTTTGTCTACAGATTATGTTTCTTGTTTTAAACTACAAACATAAGTAATTGGGTCCGTTATACAAAGTTTGTAGTTCATTACTGAAAGAGCTTAAGAATGTTAGGGAGCCTGGTCAAATTTGTGCCAACTATACCTCTATGCAAGATTATGATTTTCACAATGCTATCAAAATTAATTTACATTAAATTAGGTAGCGTTTACAATCGGCGACAAAAGAAGAAAGCTTGTAGGTAACAACCCGAATGCTAAAAGTTTGCAGAGTTATTCCTAGGACATTTGCCATTTGGTAGATACATCTTGAAAAAAATATCTTTGCTTCTCTAAATCTAAAGAAAAGTACTCAATGCGTGGTTATATGTATCTAGAACATTTGGCTTTTGATACATCTCTAGTTAGGGGTTTCGTAGGTTTATGCATTATAATTTTATCACCATTTTCACACGTGTAAAATCTGAAATAGTGTTGTTTATACAGGATTGCCGATTATCCCCTACTGCAAAACCGTAAAACCAGTGCACATTCCTACTATTAAATTGTTTTGCTATTGTTTTTATACGTGCCACTTGACATACATATTAAGAGGCACGAGACATCAGCCAAATTGGTGTGTCCGTAGTTTTTATCCAATAAAACAAGGTACAGACGCCAGCACATCAAGCTACTCCATTCTGTCAAATCTCCCTATTTGAAAGTGAACTTTAAACTTTAATAGTTTATGTGATATAAAGTTGAAAATCTTATATGTAGCTTAGATATATATAGCTCTTATGGGTAGCTTGATGTGCTGGCGTCTGTACATATTTTTAAACAACATACGACAAATTTTATTATATTTTGAAGAATTTCAATATAAAAATAAAATAAAAATGGTTTTTATTCACGTAGACTTTAAAAAAGCGCTTGTAAATAGGATAATAGGGTTCGTTTTTAATTATTAAAAAGTTATTAATCTGTATTTAGAGAAGTTACTCATAATTAACAGTTGGCTTATTATAAGTGCTCTACCCTTCGTTTCGTTCCCTAAAACGAATTCGAGCTCTCTATGGTAACGAAGCGTTGTGATTGGCGAACCATATCACGCTACCAATACAACAACCAACCATAGCGCAGCTTAATTGTAGAGTACTTGAACTCATTCATACAACCATTCGTGCCTAATACTTACTACTACTACTTTGAAAAAAAATCATGACCGTTATCTGTTCATACTAATTTTTCGGAAATATGCACACATTTTAATATTTTATGCAAGTAAGGATTAACTTACCGTAACTTCGTCCACCGAACGGGTTTTTCTCAAAGCCATGGGAGGCATGCAATTGTAGATAATTTAACAGAAATACAATCTGGCAGTAGATAGTATGTTACGTGTACTTTTGATAGTTTACGACACTGTATTGAAATTGAAGATAAAGAGAGAGCATTTACAAAATACATTACAATTACTAAGCAATGATAGCAGCGCGCTGAATTTTGAGCATTATTTTTTAATAAATAAAAAATAATGCTCAAAATTGTCCACAATAATATGAAAGTCTGGTTCATTGAGATAACTGCATCTTAGAAGACGTCTACCTAACAAAGTCGATTAAATTATAACACGCATGTATCACATACGAGTCGAAAACTACTTTACTTAAAGAACTACTGATTTAATCAAGGAAATCTTTCCTTAAGTAAATCATTTCATTATACGGGTTTCTTTGTAAAAACACCAACAACCTCGCCAGACTAGAATGCTAACATCATAAGAAACAACTTTAGTTCTACGAGTTCGGACATAACTCAATATATGAAATAAATGGTTTATAAAAGTTTTTGTTGTAGGTACTATCGTGGCATTTGTAGGTCTATGTTTGATTCATAAAGGAAAACAAGACGCGCGAACGACGCTAAGCTCACGCGCTTGTGCGCTTCTTTGCTATGCTCGTAGAGTTATAAACATTCAAGCGGCAAATTAAATTAATACATATTTTTGTATTCAAATAAAATCTATCAAATTATAGCAGTAATTCATGAATTAGGTTGTCGGTATTTTAGAAGTAACCTGGTATAAGGAAAATCACGTAGGTATCATATCAAAGATGAGGCATTTAAACAACTTACATACATTTTAAATGCTTCATCTATCTCGATCTCTTTCTTAAAGGAATAGGTTTCGCTTCGACAATTTCACATTTTACAAAAATCTTATTACCGGTTCTTAGAACTAACGGGTTAAACGATCTCACATATACGGTTCTTCGACGTAATTACAACTGATTTCTACGGTAGTTGCATCGAAACGTAAATGGAATTCTCTGTAAAAAAGAAATTTAGAAATCAAATATAAATATATATGTACAAAGAAATAGTAGTTTTCGTTAAATTTAGTGAGAGCTAAAAAAGGTAAATAGATAAATAATTGGAACAGTACGTGGCTCGCAACGTGCAACTTTTCTTTTTTAGTTAGTTTTTTAGTTAAATCCACGTGACTAAACAATAAGTTACCCAGACACAAAGCACACCTAGACTCAGACAACTGTTTGGGTCACACAAAGGCAACTTCTTTTTGCAGGATTCGAACCGACAAGATGCGGGCGTTGAGATCTTAACGAGGCTTAATCTTGAGTGACTAATAGAAAACGAAACGCATGGACGAAATCGTGTTCACGATGGGAGCAAATCAAAACTTATAATGACTGTATGCAATGAGAGTGCTACATGACAAGTTCGAACTCCTATGCACGTTTCGTTTTCTGCAAACTCATACTAAAACCTCTGTACAATGTGCAGTCGTCTATCACAGTATTACTAGAACACCTCGTTAGTAGTCTAATTAATCTGATAATGTAGAAATACTTACTTGTGCCAATGGCGATTCTGACACATTGTTTCAGACAATCTCGTTAAAATATGTGCATTAAAGGAACTAATAATATTTAAAAAATAAACAATAGTAAAAGATCTGACAATACTATTTCTATACTCATTATAGTTCAGATAAAATGCATTGTTTTTATAAACAATTATAATTATAGTAGATTTTATTTGGGTAGTCGGTTAGTTTTATAGGTTTCAAATAATTGTGTAAATGTACATATGCACGTGTATAGAATAATAAATATAAATATGTACAATATAGCTGCACCCTTAATGCATAAAAAATATTATATTTTTATATTACTTTTTATAGTTTTTACCTCATATTATTTGAATATGAAATACCAACTATTGTCAGAGTGATTTACACTCTCCAAATACCATTTTGCGGTTTGATTGTTACATTGGTGCCATAAAAGTAATTAAATCGTGTAAGTTACAAAATTACACTATTTAATTAGGTTAGCTTGTGAGTAACCAAAGAAAAAACGGATCTAAGATTTAATAAAAATATTTGCGACCTTATTTTGTTAATCAACCCTACACAAAGATATCGCAGAAGTACCTATAAAAAAAAGTAATAATACTTACAATTATATGGATGTAGAAATTGTGTTGTCATATCTCGCACCGTAAGTGGGTTTCATAAAATAATCAGCGATCGAACTTGAGTTATTTTTAAATTGTAAATACATTGTGATTAAAGCTGATAATCTATTATTATATGCTTGTTAAGATAAAACAAGCGTGATGTCATATTTATTTAACTGACTTTCACTATACCATTAGGGAGACATTTTAAGAGTTACGTAAATAAAACTAAAAATATCCATGCTATATCCTTTAATTTCGGATCGTTCCTATTATTACGTATAGTTAGGATCAAATAATGCGTTTAATATAATTCCGCGTTAAGTTCGATATTGAAGACAATCTTTCACAGAATCCGCCCAAAAATTATTACTTTTACATGAATTAAGGTTTATTAAACATTCTACCCATTACCTACGCCGTCGAAACGTGGATACGGCAGCTTTATCCACAAATCAGGTCGCTCAAGTCGCTCGGAGATTATTTTAAAAAGATCCAAATCTAAAAAATCTGTAAGAAGAGAGTTGATATTACCGATATGTTATGACCCGCACGTTGCTGCTGAGGGCCATATAGCGGAGCTCCGCTAGCCCTCGATACAGGCGGCTTCTTGGTTGGCGGGCATGAACAAAACAAGCGTATGCGAGCGTTATAAGTAGAATTATAGGTAAATAAAACTTTTATATTCGGGGATCAATTGAGGCGGTCAGATCTAAAGAGGCACACAATTAGGACTAGGATGATTCAAACACCCTCAAGCAACATTTGCACTCAACCAAAGTAAATAGTATTCGTGTAAAATCGAAGTTTGTTACGCGATCAGTTACTATTCGCCAATTCGCGTAACGTTACTGTATCTTACGGCCACATATGTGCTGACGACCTCAATTTGAAATTTGTTTATTCTGAATAAAAAAAGCTAATTGATTCACAGTAAATTTAGTTGAATAGCCTTAAAAGGTTTTGTTTCAGAATCATTGATAAAACATCTTAAAATAATATTGATCGGAAAATCAATACATAACAATAAAAGAAAATCTTGTTTACTCGACAGACACTTTATCGTAATGATTGTATTTGTTGTTTTCACTTAATCTTAAATGATTCTGATCAAACTATTTCAAGTCAATGATGTTATAAGTAAAAAGGTGTAGATAGGTTTCCAACACAACATTCGATCTTCAAAAACGGCACACCAACGCACACATAAATAACTTAATATTGCAATATCACACTACATTACGATTAGACGTCAAAGTAAGATGGCATGATTCAATAATCGTGAGCGAAAACGAGACCAATGTAATTTGCGATAGTGCGTTGTCAGTATCGCGTCTTCCGTTGACACTAGCGACGCGATACTGACTGAAGTAAATTCTAGCTAATTAGCCACATTTCAACGTGCCGCTCCCGGAGCGCTTTTAACCTATCCAGACCTTTTTAGTTAAACATCATTGATTTCAAGTTATGACACGAAAACATCATCATAGTACCGTTACGTCAAAAAAATTAACACATGTCACAATGGTAAATTGCTCCTCTGCAGTTTTCATTTCATTTTAACTCAGCTATAGAGGGGAAACAATGGCGCTCCACTGCATTTATAGAATATTCCACAAATACGGTGCACTACCGTTGGGCACCTTAATTGTGCCCACCGCTGGATAGTGGTCCACTTTCTAATATTATGTTCAAAATAAAATTGGCCACTAACTAAACTAAACTATTTGAATTAAAAAAGCAGTTCGGGTTGACTACAAATTGACGTACATATAAAACGTTAAAAACGTGTCGGTCGAAGATTATACGAGTAAACAAGATTTTCTTTTATTTTTATACTATTGATTTTCCGGTCATTCATTAAAAAATATGTGAAAACTGTTCGTATTCATGCATATGCCACTTTTAAGACTATTCGTCTCTTGAATTGTCAAAAATATATTTAAGGGTTAAATATAAAGGCCTATAATCATGGCTCGGAGACAGTATGATGTAAAAATGTAGATTATGCCTAACTGTTATAATGTCTTTGCCGACGCGATGTTCCCAGCATAATAACTTGGCAATGATACTGGTACTTATCCCTTATCTACCCTTATCTAACAAGACTTCGGTTGTGAGTTTACTTATCTATTATTGGCAATTTGACGGTCTTGGTCTTGACGGTCACCGTAGCCTAGTTGGTAGTGCTCCTGCCTACGAAGCTGGTGGTCCTGGGTTCAAATCCCGGTAAGTGCAAATATTTGTGTGATGAGTACGAATATTTGTTTCTGAGTCATGGATGTTTTCAATGTATATAAGTATTTATCTATCTATATAAGTATGTATATCGTCGCCTGGTACCCATAGTACAAGCTTTGTTTAGTTTGGGGCTAGGATGATCTGTGTGACATTGTCCCTAGATATAATTTGTGTACCGTAATTTTTGATGTAGATTATGCCTAACATTGACTCTGTTATAATGTCTTTACCGACGTTACCTGCATTATGACTCAGTAATAATACTAGTAACGTCGCAATGAATGTAATATTTTTGGGTTTTATAAGTACTCTTTAACTTGGGTTTTATTTAAAAACTAGTCCCTTAGTCAACGAGAATTCCATTCCGAGTTTAGTTGTCTATTATAGGCAATTTATGTACCGTAATTTTTCGTCGAGACGTTACCAGTATTATTGTAGTGAAGTAGATAGTACAAATGTGGACATCCCTAGTTCTTGGAATCTCATTAACATCATATTAAAGTTAGAATTGGTGTCGAAGAAGAAAGACTAGATTCTTAGTTTGTACATCTGAAGGTTTTAACTCAGACATTATACCAGACCCTTGTTTGGTTAATTAATTTGTTGAATGTCCATGTATACATGATAGCTCGATAGTTTGACAAATGATCGAGTATAGAAGTCATTGCACTGTGCACTGCGCATATCCGGGCCTGACTAAAATACTTTTAGCGGAATTGATGCTATATATTTCAATCCAACTTATTTTTCAAGCAATCTTATATTGGAATTAATAATATAATAATCATATCCTGGGACATTATTTACACACCATCTAATCCCAAACTAAGCAGAGCTAGAGGAAAGCAGATAACTGATATACACTTTTTCTTTTGTAAATGCATACTTATATACGAGTAGATAATTACACCCAAACTCAGGACAAACAGACATGTTCATGCACACAAATATCTGTCGTGGGTGGGAATCGAACCCAAGACCTCCGCCGTGAAAAGCAAGCATATGCCAACCACTAAATCATAACACGTCAAGAGTCATAATCACTTCACTCACAGGTAATCTTCAACGGAGTCCAAACCAGTAGCACCGTTAATATAATTAAATCTCGCCAAGGCTTCGAAATCGGCCTCATGACTGGACATGTCAGGCTCCTCGGAGGAATCGATGGAGAACGAATCGATAGAGTCGTCGGAGCTGTCATTTACTATGTCCATAGCGTTCGAATCATCCTCATACGAACTGGAAAAAGATTCATCGTCGTTCTCCGGCTGTTGTAACAATAGAGTCTCGAGCTCTGAAACAGAATTACAAAATTGTGGAAGATTATAAATGTCAAGATAATTATGAGGATTATAAATGTCAAGACATGACAAAACACTAGACTTTAATACCTTCGTAACCATACGTAAAAAACAGGCGTTTTATATTTTGTATTACCATTTTTATAAACGTTTGTTATTGTTTTTCTGTTGAGTCTGGTGTAAACAAATGTCGCTTAACGTAATATCTAAACGACAGATATCCAAAGTTTACGTTTACGTCATTCAATGGGTATAGAAAGCTACATTTTGAATCAGCTATGGCTACTCTCGAGAGTAAATTTTGTGTAACCATTAGAAACCGCTTACTGCGACTAAGATTAGAACTGTGCTCTCGTAACTTCATTTTGTGTAACTGTTAGAAAGCGCTTATTGCGACTAAAATAGAACTGTGTCACTTTTTAACGACTGCTTGGACATCAAAAGGACAGTTTATCCAAAGCTTTAAAGTGATTCAATACTTATAAAAAGCTACATCTCCAACCAGCTAGTGTCTACTCTCGTAACTACATTTTGTGTAAGCTTTAGAAAGCGCTTCCTGCGACTAAAATAGAACTGAGTAAGTTTTAAACGACTGCTACGCAGTTCTTACTAGTAAATCTAAAAGATAGCCAAAGCTTTTAAGTGATACAAGAGGGTATAGAAAGCTACATTTCTAACCAGCTATTGGCTACTCTCGAGACTACATTTTGTGTAACCATTAGAAAGCGCTTACTGCGACTAGATTATAACTGTGTAACTTTTAACGTCGGCTGCGCGGTTCTTACGAGTAAATCAAAAGGACAGTTTATCTAAAGCTCTTAAGCGATTCAATGGGTATTGAAAGTTACATTTCCCACCAGCTAATGGCTACTCTCGAGAGTACATTTTGTGTAATCATTAAAAGCGCTAACTGCGACTAAAATACAACTGTGTAACTTTTTAAAGACTGATACGCGGTTCTCACTTGTAAATCAAGATGATTCAAGAGGGTATAGAAAGCTACATTTCTAACCAGCTATAGGCTACTCTCGAGACTACATTTTGTGTAACCATTAGAAAGCGCTTACTGCGACTAGATTATAACTGTGTAACTTTTTAACTATACTTATATTTATAAGTAAGAACTGGCTTCTTTGCAAAGAACAAACTAAATATATCCATTTTTTTTATTCCATTTGAACCAACTTCAAGGATGTGAATTCGTGTATGTACGTTCATTTTTTGTTGCGATATTGGTAATTTTTATATTTGATAATCTTTTTTATTCGAATAGGATTGCTTGCGGAAAAGTAACATAAAAATTAAAAAAACCGGCCCAGTGCGAGTCGAACTCACGCACGAAGTGTTCCGTACCATTAACTATAAAAATGAGCAAAAAATTGTATGGGAGCCCCCTTAAATATTTATTTTATTTTGTTTTTTAGTATTTGTTGTTAAAGCGACAATAGAAATACATCATTTGTGAAAATTTCAACTGTCTAACTATCACGGTTCATGAGATACATCCTGGTGACAGACGGTTAGACATAGACAGCTAAGTTTTACTAATAGGGTCCCGTTTTAGCCTTTGGGTACGGAACCCTAAAAACGGTTTAAAAGTCGGTTTTACAAAGCTTTTCAAAGTTTCTACGGAAACTGATATACATACTACACATACTACTTTTCTTTTGTAAATACATACTTATATAGATACATAGATACAAAAACAAAACATGTACCTTTTCTATTCTCTATAATCTCATTTCTTTTAGCCTTCATGTCGTCATCAAAATTGTGTACCATCTTCATAATAATAAGGTTCAAAGTTGTGCATCCAGCTTCTGAGGTTATCGGAGTTCTGAAAAAATAAGCATTAATCCTTAGTAACATTATAAATAAAAATAGGAGCATTCCTTAAAAACGAATCCACAATTAAACACAACCAAATGTGGACCATTATCAAGGAACTAAAACACTCCAAAACAACTCATGAAAGGAGTAGACAAGAGCTGGTCCAAAAAGCTTTGGAAATACAGCAGAAACCAGCTACGACTAATAGTAGCAGTATTCACGGGCCAGTACGGCACCAACTACCACCTACACAAACTGGGACTGTCGAATAGCCCGATCTGCAATCCTGGGGCTGGCATATCCAGAACCAGGTGACTACAAGGATCTACCTCTAAGAAGCGTACTGGATTATGTGCAGACTTCATTCAGGGCTCTAGGGATAGAATAAATCCAGTGGGGGATAGTACAAAAGCAGACCGAATCCAGAAATTCCGTAACGAAAAAAACCTAACACCCCCCACTCCGACCGCCATCTATCGATAAATACCAGAACTTTTAATGACTTTTTGAAATATCACGATTGTCTCTTTAGTTCAGCAACCCGCCTTTAGGTGGCATTGGTTGTATTGGAAAACTACCGTAATCAGCTGTTTGTGAGAAAGTATATAGGTGTATAGGTATTTATCATCTCCGTACAACAGTGAATATCTGTACTCGTATAATTTGTGTACAAAGTGTTTTAAATATGAATAAACAAAGCGCATTTATTAATGAAGAAAGTCACGAAAAAATTGTGAAAGAAAATGAGTTAGTACTCTATATACATTCATTTTATTATTATTATCACAAATGCAGTATTATAAAATAAATAAATAATTATAATTGCATAAGTTGATAAAAAATGCTATGCAATAGCTTTACCGCGGCAGTCTCCGAGTGCCACACGTCTTTTTTTTTTCATTTTATAGACAACACCCGCACTAGGAAATCTAATCCCTGTGTAGCGGGGTACTTTACAAACATATCGCACGTTGAGAATCAAACCGTCACTATACAAAATTAGGAAAATTTGAAGTATCAATGCCATCTAGTGACACGCAGCAAGAAAAATATATTGCAAAAACTCTCACGGCAAACATACTTATAGATTGGTAGATGTCACTAGTGTCGTTATGTAGTTTCGTGGGGAACGCTGCAACTTTTGACAACAACATTGACACGTTTTCATTAGTGTCATGGACGGCGTGTGTTATAATTATGTGGACTCTGTGCGGAATAGTGTATTTTTTTGTTTACGGATGCATTTCGTCGAAATCAAAAGGTAAGTGAGACCTTTGTTTATAGAATAATGTACTTAAACGTAAAGTGACAGTTTACTGTTACTTTCAATTGAATAAACAAACATATTTTTTTGCATGAATAATGTATTTAAACGTAAAGTGACAGTTTTCTTTTTTTTTTGTGTGTATGCAAAGGTACGGTTTGCACGTATAATGTATTTAAACAGAAAATGACAGCTTTGCCGTCATTTTCGTATACGTAATACAAAATAAAAGTAAATTATATAATGAACTTTTTAGTATGATGTCGGTATTATATAAATTTGAGATGTTTTTTATCTTTTAAAAGCCTCCACTATTCATAAAGTGTCAGTATTGGCGATTTAATATTTCATAAATTTTCTGTATTTCATTGCTACCTAGTTCTAAAACAAAGCGTTAATTTGTTCAACGATATTTTAAAGGATTAAGTTAAAACAGTAAAAGTGACAGCATTTTTTCATTCGTTTTCGTTAAACATGGGTAACAAGGGTAAATGTATTTTGCATTTATTCGTTTTTCTGTTGCAGCCTAATAACGGTTTTGTGAGTTTAAGAGTATGTTAGAAACTACACTGCTAAGTTGAAACTTTTCTTTGTTACAGTCATTCACTATGCCACTTCTCAATCCGAGGACTAGTAAATTAAAAACAATGATTAAAGAATAGAACTCACAATACAATAATAATATAGAAGGTGCTGATAATCTTGCAGAATAAGATCAAAATAGATTCTCCTGGGCAAACTCCAAGCTCCAGAACCAAACAAATTATACAACACGTTCGAAGATCTTTTTCACCTTCTGGCAGGATGCATGGACTGTAACTATTTTTTGCTATCGCTTTTGCTTTTTTTTTGAAGTTCGACCCTCAGTGGCTTTGTCAGATTCAGAAGATGAATCTTCATGAGAACTGGGCTTGTATGTATATGAAAATACAAATCAAAACTATTTCGAAATTACTCAGCAAAACAATTTACCTCTTAATAACCCACCATCTTTAAAAAGTAATGCACTAGCTGCACTAAGGCCTACAAACATAACGCAAATCGTTGTCACTAATACAATAGCTGAAGGAAGCCAGAATAATGAACAAACCCGGAAGAGAAAACGTGGTAGTAAAAAAACTGTAGCAAAAACATTGCGAAATATGGGGTTGCAGTATGCATCATCATCCTCCAAACATAAAGTAATTGACTGAAAGGAAAATGGGTATTTCATGTAATTGTCGCTGCCGATTGAAGTGTACAAGTGCAGATTAAACTGCTTGAATTTCACAATTTGTGAATTAAAAACCAATTCCACAGAATGCTACTTTTGGAGCGAAGTCGAAGGCCAAAAGGGCGCCACTAAAATAGGTTCCTGTGTTTTCAAATTTTTTGCGAAAATATCCGCATCGTCATCTGAAAAACTCAATATAATTTTTTACTCTAACAACTGTTGCCACCAACAAAAAAATCAATTCGTTTTCTCTATGTACATTTATGCCGTAAAAAGCCTACCAAATATTCACTCAATCACACACAAATTTTTAGTCAAAGGCCACACTCAAAATGAGGGTGACTCAGTACACTCTACAATAGAGAGATGGATCAAACAAATGCTTAGATCAGGGCCAATTTACGTCCCGGATCAGTATATAAATGCCATACGAGAGGCTAAGAAAAAAGGGAAGAAATATAATGTAGTAGAAATGACGCACAGCGAATTTTACGATATTAAAAAGCTTCAAGAGTATAAATTGAAAAAAGATACAAAGGAAGGGACAGTCAAAGTAGGAGACATAAGAATCTTGAAAAAGCAGATTCAGACTACGTGAAGGTTTTATATAAACAATCTTATATGGAAGAAAATTAAAACGAAATAAAATTACTGAACATTCATCGAGCACAGGCTCAATTAGTTCCTCTGTATACCTCAAAGTTACCATTATCTGATAAGAAAAAAGCAGATCTCAAGGACCTCATTAAAAAAAACACAATATTGCCTTATTATGTGTCGCCTTTTTACAATAATATTCTTTAATTTTTTTATATAAATGGATGTAATGAGATTAATTAATTCAATATAATAAGTAGATTTTTGTATCCGTGTTTAACTAAACACCACTTTTATACTTCTTTATTTCATAAGAAGTTATTTTTGTGAATTCGAAAATTGAATTTACGTTTTTTTATTTCGTAAAGCGTTATTTTTATATACATGGTTAACTAAAAACCAGATTTATTATGTTCTTTATTTTGTAAGGCGTTATTTTTTGTATTCTTGGCACTTAATTTCTTTATTTTGTGAGTCTTTTTAAATATTAATGGAAACTAAATGACATCATGTCAAGTTACCTCAGTTTTTATTTTTTCTGCATGATTTTGATTACAATTATAAGATAAGAAACATTGATACATAACAAGAAGACTGATTGCGATAATTATGAGACTGATTACTATAATTATCGAGTAGAATTAAGGGTTACCCACGTAAGAAGTGCCTTGTGTTCGTTAGCATTAAAAAACTAATTATTTTTAAGTTAAACTGACTATAATTAAGCCAAACTTTAATAAATCTTAAGTTAATTAAACTACTGCTTTATATTATAGTGTTTTTTTAATTATTATCATTATTTATTCCCAGATAATATGACGATAGTGATACTTTACCTTATTAATTATTGTAATATTTTCATGCATTTCTTTAAAAAGTGACATTTCATGACATTAATTGGAAAGTGACACTATTTCGGGTGAAAAATAAAAATATTTAAAAAACTAGGTATTATTTTGTTACTTATTTGAGTTCTCATGAAAGCTGAGACGAGCACCAATTGCATTGAGCATAAAACAAAATGTATTTGTTACATTTAATGCACTTTTGCAAGGTTTTTTTATTTGGGAACTTTACACGCCTATACTGAATATTTACGTTTTCGTGTTAGTGACGGTTTGATTCTCAACGTGCGATATATTAGACGGACACAAACAAATTACATCCATAATAACTATTTATGGGTCACACAAATAAGTTGTCTGGCGCGGGACTCGAACCCGCGAGGCGACACGCTGCGCCACACGTGCAGAATTGTGAAGAACTTTGGGGGAGGCCTATGTCCAGCAGTGGACGTCTTTCAGCCGACATGATGAAGATGAATCTTGATGTTCTGGGTATTAGTAAGGTGGCCAGAACTCATTGAGTCGGGGCAACGAGTGTACAGGGCAACAGCAACCTCTAACCATCAGCTGGGACCTATTAGTATAAAAAATGTAAAGAACAATATTCCATAGTAAAAAACCGGTCAAGTGCGAGTCGGACTCGCACACGAAATGTTCCGTACCATTATCTATAAAAACGAGCAAAAAATTCACGTTTGTTGTATGGCCACCTTAAATATTTATTTTATTTTGTTTTTTAGTATTTGGTGTTATAGCGACAACAGATATACAGTCTATTTTTCCTTACTTGTCTTATTTGGTAAACAAATATGGCGTACTGGTAACCAAAGACAATTGATAGAGTTGGGAAAATATCGAATGAAGGACTGAACTCAAAAAATTTCACTTGTCAAATAATACTTTTAGTCTACGACCAGTTCCAACAAAAACTTTAGTTTTTAATAATAATGCCTTACATTACCATACACACATAACTTGATATATATATAAACATTCTGCTTTATTATTTAGTTTTTTACATTAAAATTATACAGTTCACACTGGTCAGAATCATTCATTCACTTTTCCCTTCTCTAAGTTCCAAAGACAAACTAGCATTTTGAAATGTCAAATTGCCAATATAATTTTTAATCTGTGGAAATGGATTCTGATATTATTTTGATTTTAAAAGAATTAATGTGTTTGGATGGTTTATTTGAAGCAGTTTTTGGTGTTATTTCTATAGTATGTGTTTCTTCCAACAATCAAGATGTTCATACCTAACTAAAAGTGCGTGATTGATGACGAAACTAGTGATTTTCGTACCGAGTAGTGTTTGTTTACCAAATAAGACAAGTAAGAAAAAATAGACTGTACATCATCTGTGAAACTTTCAACTGTCTAACAATCACAGTTCATAAGATACAGCCTGGTGACAGACGGACAGACAGACAGACAGCGAAGTCTTAGTAATAGGGTCCCGTTTTACCCTTTGGGTACGGAACCCTAAAAAGGGGTTATTACCTGCATATAGGGCAAGTGTTGTTCCTCCTCTGCCACTTGGATATACAGTAATTACAGAACGTATGACGGCAGTTCAGGGTGAACGGTGTTACGAAAAGTTCAGTGCATATGCTACACTGCAATTCACATTCAATGAGAGCCCTCACTTCACTCAACACGGTCAAAATACTGAAATAATCTAGAATCATTTTCCTCTCGTTCTGAGCTGAGGCCCTTTCGTTTTCTTCCTGTAAGTATAAAAAAGATTCATCGTTACACGACAGCCCAGAAAAAAATCAAGTTAATGATGAGCCTCTCTTAAAGTATCAGAGATACCCAAAGGGGTACAGTTTATAGACCCTCCCGGTATTATTTTGACTGGCCAGTTGGACTAGCAATCAGTCAGGGTCACTACACTCACTGATACGCCGGTGGTCGTGAATTCAAACCCCCACCCAGCACTTCTTGGAAATCTTTGTGTGATGAGTACGTGTATGTTTATCAGCTGTCTTGTTACCATTATACAGGCTTTGCCTTTTTTTAGTAAGGCAGGAGGAATGCCTACGAATACCACCCGCAAAAAGTGTCTGCGGGCGGGTATGTCGGACTCGCACTGACTAAACATAACCTGTCGTCGACTTCTTCTGGCTCCTGATAGGGGGAGCCGGTAACGTGGGTATGCAGTTGCGGTGCCCCCCTCTTGCGCCGTGCCCAGATGGTCGGACATGCCCACTGGAAGGACACTGGGTAGTGCAGGATCTGCCTAGTGTGGGATCAGATGGCATGTTAGTTGTAGATATTTTATTTATTTTATTATAATCATCTTGCTCTCCAAAGTCACAGCAGCCAACCTGAGCAACATCTAGCCATCCAAACAGGACATATAGTGCACTACTGTGTGCGCAAACAAGTAACTTATTTTTCAGACTGAAGAGAATAAAGTGCAGAGCCTAGTGGCCGTACATTGTTTTACAAGAAGTATAACCTTCCCAACTTACAACATTCTGAAGGTATACAACCTTATTATAGGTGCTATTCTCTATAACCATAAATGATAGTTGCTTAGCAACGTTGTTAATAAGAAAAGTAATCACTTGTTCCTTGTACATTTTACTGTCAATAAATAATGTTCTATTTAATAAGTAAGTAAGGTAAGTGCAAATATTTGTGTGATGAGCACGAATATTTGTTTCTGAGTCATGGATGTTTTCTATGTATTTAAGTATAGTATGTATATCGTCGCCTGGACGAGCGTTCCCATTGAGGGACCACATATGAATGTTGAGCTTTTGAAATCGTTAACCTTTAGTAAAAGTTCTCAAACAATTGTAAATTTTATTTAGCTACTAGTTTGTAAAAGTAGCCACTCTAAAGTTACAATCGGTCAAAGGTGGTCCCTCAGACGTGACTGAGAGGTAACCATAACTCTTAACATAGTTACAATTTACAACTGCTATGAATGACTATTCTTAGTAAAACATTTGCAAAACTTATCATATTAAATATCGACCTTTCCCGTTTCCTGTATAAAAAGAATTAGCGTGCAGAAGATGGTCCCTCTACCGATCACCACAAGTTCACTTTGTGTGGAAACCGTAATGGAATTTGTTATTTTTGTATGGTTTAAGCGTTAGTAGAGAGTATTTGAACGATTGTAAATTCAACCGTTAGTTTGTAAAAGAAGCCATACAAAAGTTACAATCTATCAAAGGTGGTCCCTCAATTGAAACGCTTAGCACAGGAAAACTACAATTTACGTAGCATACGGAAGTTAAATTGACCAATGATACGGTCTATTCTTTAGTAGTTGATTTCTACTAAGGATTATTTTACTAAACAGTATCAAAATACATACGGTTTGGTTTCCAATAATAATCTAATTCCTATGAAGAATTATTATGATTAAGGTGACCACGCAGCAGGATTTTATCGTATAAATATAAACTAGTGACTGTTTGGACTGGGTTCAAGTGACCCAAAAATAGTAGTTCTGAGTCTGGATGTCCAGAAATCCTTAGTAGAAATCAACTACTAAAGGATAGGCCGTATCATTGGTCAATTTAACTTCCGGATGCTAAGTAAATTGTAGTTTTCCTGTGCTAAGCGTTTCAATTGAGGGACCACCTTTGATAGATTGTAACTTTTGTATGGCTTCTTTTACAAACTAACGGTTGAATTTACAATCGTTCAAATACTCTCTACTAACGCTTAAACCATACAAAAATAACAAATTCCATTATGGTTTCCACACAAAGTGAACTTGTGGTGATCGGTTGAGGGACCATCTTCTGCACGCTAGTTCTTTTTATACAGGAAACGGGAAAGGTCGATATTTAATATGATAAGTTTTGCAAATGTTTTACTAAGAATAGTCACTCATAGCAGTTGTAAATTGTAACTATGTTAAGAGTTATGGTTGCCTCTCAGTCACGTCTGAGGGACAACCTTTGACCGATTGTAACTTTAGAGTGGCTTCTTTTACAAACTAGTGGCTAAATTTACAATTGTTTGAGAACTTTTACTAAAGGTTAACGATTTCAAAAGCTCAACATTCATATGTGGTCCCTCAATGGGAACGCTCGTGTCGCCTGGTACCCATAGTACAAGCTTTGCTTAGTTTGGGGCTAGGATGATCTGTGTGACATTGTCCCTAGATATTATTATTATTATTTAATATACTTTTATCATTCGCAAATAATGATCTACGTCAGAAAATCATCATCTTAAGACTACAGAAACACCCAACTCTGGACTGGAACGACAGAATTCTATAATTTGTTGCGATATATTTCGGTGATGACAGGTATAGGTGATAAATGCGGTAAACGGCACAAAAGAGACGCCACGTCTCTCATTTATACATATTTTAAATAAATATAAAAAAATAACACAGGGAAGGTATTTCCTAGTTAAAATAGACTCGAAATTTATATTTCAAAAAAATTAGGACTGTTTTTCAATTCAATCTTGATTGTGGCGTCTTTTGTGTCGTACCTACTGACGTTTGATTTGATTTATGTCTTATTCCTTATTTCATAAATATTCAAACAGAGCCTCTGAATAAATAAAGTTTTAGAAACTATCCAATATTTTAGATTACGAAAAGTTTTTGTTTCGCAGTCGAAACTATATATTTAGTTAGTATAGTTATACTTTTACCAAATAAAAAAGCAGCTGTAGGGATAAAAAGAGATAGCCCCTTTTTATTGATATGAAATGAGGCTTAATTTTTTCGAATATTTATAGTACAGGTTTTAGGTCCTACTAAGTATAATGTCCTCCTAGAATTTCGGCCTCGTCGCCCAATCTCAATAGAGATTAGCCATCCGCGCAGGACATATTATAGTGCCCAGGTGTGTGCGCAAACACTCCAAGTCACGGGGGTATGATACCGCCAACTTCCAGACTTCGGGCTGATGGTAAGAAATTATTATTTTTACAGAAAAGCCCCAAAATCACTTTTGGCCCAATCCGGGATTTGAACCCAAGACCTCCTTCTCTGCGGATGAACACGGTACCGCTAGACCAACCAAGGAAAATAATGTCGACTGAGGTTTTAATTGAGGTATTCATAAAAATACCGCTGTTTAGGGTTGCGTAGCCAAATGGCAAAAAACGGAACCCTTATAGATTCGTCATGTCTGTCTGTCTGTCCGTCCGTATGTCACAGCCACTTTTTTCCGAAACTATAAGAAACTGCTGAAACTTGGTACGTAGATGGGATGTCTATGGATAGGTCTTTAAAAATGATATTGAGGTTCCTAATATAATTTTTATCTAAACTGAATAGTTGGCGCGAGAGACACTTCCAAAGTGGAAAAATGAGTGTACCCCCCCCCCCCCCCTGTAAATTCTAAAATAAGAGAATGATAAAACTAAAAAAATTATAGGATGTATATTACCATGGAAACTAACAACGAAAATTGGTTTGAACGAGATCTAGCAAGTAGTTTTTTTTTAATTTGTCATAAGCCGCAATTTGCTTTCTTTTAATCAACTGAAATACTTCCTGCTACGGAACCCTTCATGTGCGAGTCCGACTCCCACTTTGCCGGTTTTTTTATACGAGAGGTTATAAATTTGTTACCTGTTTAAGTTTCTGTTCTAATGTACTAATGACTGCACTTGACTTTTCTGCTAATTTCTGTATCCTCTTTGGGACGAAGGCTGGTTTAGATTTTCTCACATTTCCAACCTGAAATTATATTGTTTTTAAAGTAATTTTTAGTTTCGAGACAACTCCCGCCCTAAGGATATAAATCCCTGAGTCGCGGGGTTATTTACAAACATTCCATAAATAGACACAAGGTGCATCAATACCCAGAATAATCATTTATGGGTCACACAAATACTTATCCTGCTCGGGGATCCAATCATCGAAACACGATATATGGGTACGATTTATTTGGGGCGATCACGAAAGCATTCCCTATCGTTTAAAAAAGAATCGTATAAAAAAGGATGGTCAAATCGGTTCTCAAACAACGAATTAATAGCGATAATTATTAGTTTTGATACCAAAGGTCAACTATATTTTACGATAATTATTAGTTCTGATACCAATTGATATGTATATCATTGTCATTGAAATTTTGTCATAATCCTCTGCTGTCTTTATAAAATTAAAAAATTAAATACATTTCTGAATTTCTCAAATATAAAGGGATTTAAAGACATTCTTTCCAGACTACAAACAAGTTAAAAAATACCCCCTTTCCCTTCATATTAGAGACATTATGACATTGTTATTTCATATTTTTTTTATAAAGATGGCGGAGTATTTACCTATACAATACTTACTTTTTTGTTACGTTTTCTCAGTTTGTATGGCCCAACATAATTTCTTTGTGCTTCAATCAACTTCTTGTGTATTTCTGCCTTCTCGTAATCCTGTTATAATATAAACAAAACACAATGTTAATTAAACTTGACCTCTATACTAATCTAGGGTACGCGGAACTCGCAAATTTGATCTGCCGGTGTGTATCGACGGCGTGAGATGACATCTATCTGCACTGTTCTACAAACATCATTATTGATGAAAAGAACAGACCAGATCATCTGCACTTCACCCCAACCAGTATCTTTACCCACTTATTTTATGCTAGGTTGTTTAATTTATTTAAATGCTCTTGAATATTTTGTCTGTCTGCATAACAATTCCATAATAGAAAATGAGCATAGACAATTGAATTGACATCTTATACCTCTGGGTATTTTTATCCAGTTTATGAAAAAAACTTACCAACTGACAAAGTAATGTATATTGCTGATTGAATGACAAATTTATCTTTTCATTTAGACTTTTTAAGTATTGCAATTGGTCTATGAGCCAATTGCCTAGTAAATCTGTAGGGTCGGATGGCTTTGTTTTATCCTGTTCAGTTAGTGACATTTGTCTGTTTACACTGTTACTAACAGAATCCAGTCTTTGTTTTAATTCTATTTCTTCTTGCAATTCCTATAAAAAATATATTTTATTAGATACACAAATAATTATTAAGAGTCAATTTATAATCTCACCAAAATATATGAGTTATGTTAATTAAGTTAATATAAACTTAACTTAATCTGCTTGTTACTTAAGTACTTTAAAAGCTAAACAAACTATAGTGGAGGTTGTGGTGCCTGCAATACCTGGGTCATAGTATAGGGTGCCCAAGCAGGTATTTTGGGATTTACTCAAGTGCAGTAGAATAACATATATAAAATAAAATTGCATGTGTCTGATTAAAACAAGGCGAGTTACTAATAATAATATGCAGACAAAATATCATATCAACACTCTCAAGCTGCCAAAAATAATCATCTGGATATTCTCGATTTGTTTTTATTTTGAAGGAAACCATTCAAGCCTTCCCTACTATAATGTAACAGGTAAATATGAGGATAGTAGTTGAATTTAGACATTTAGCTTTTACAGTTTACACCACACTACCCATATCAACCATAAATGTAAAATGAACTTGCTTATTCTCAATATGTTTAAAAAGAAAATAACAAACCTTTTCTTTGGCTGATCGCATTTGCCTTGCAACGGTCTGTAGCATATCTAGAAACTCTTGTCTGTCTTTTAGTTGCTTATTCTTTTGATATTTGACTTTTGCCTCTAATTTATATAACATGTCTTCTTTTGAAAAGTGTTCTGTGCTCAGTTCTGCTTCAAACTGTACTCTATCGTTTGTTAATTTTTCTTTCATTG
Organism: Pseudoips prasinana; assembly: GCA_951640165.1. Classification (NCBI taxonomy): domain Eukaryota; kingdom Metazoa; phylum Arthropoda; class Insecta; order Lepidoptera; family Nolidae; genus Pseudoips; species Pseudoips prasinana. The sequence goes on from OX621243.1 coordinate 23,624,394, forward strand.
ATGTATTGTTTTCTTTAATTAGATTTTCTTCATAAACATTGTATATTTCAATTTTTTCCTAGAAAAAATTATTGTTTTTATATTGCGTGATCTAAAATTTCCCAAAATTCATCCATCAGTATAATAATACTTGAATATTGTAGATAATATGGTAATAGTATACACATATGATGTGTATACTATTACCATCCTATAGATAAAACACTCCCAATGTGGAGGGTGGATATCACTAAAATATAAAATTAGGTACTAGAAAAGAGAAATATGTTTAGGGCTAAAGAGTAGGTTTAAATCAGGAGCAGTACAAAAATACTGTTGTATAAATAGTATATTAGTCAAAGTAATAAGCACCACTTAATGTTGAAATTGTGTAACAACAAAACTAATACAACAAAGATTTTCTACTCTTAAAATGCATTACATATTAAAATACCAATTCAAATTGATGTAATTGTTAAATTATTTTGTTTTAAGAGTTACTTTTGGTCGTTACGGAAGCAGTGTAGTGAACTCGTGACCCTGAGCTAGTCATCGCCATGCTTCAATATACCTAATATTTCAGAATGCAATTTTGTAATAGGCCTCTTAAGCATTTATTAGAGGTAACCTTGTGATTTCATCTATGAAACAAAAATACTTGAATCATTTTTTGAATTCAATCATGTTCTATATTTGTTTATGTACCACTTAGATAGTGGGTGGATAGCAGGAGGCACATGGACGAGAAATGCTTAAGATAGAGAGGAATGGAGAACATTGGAGGAGGCCTTTGTCAATAATGGCATACAGACAGAGTTGCCGATGCAAAATAGTTAGATATGTTAAACTACAATATATAAATAAAAGTGTTAGTTATATAATATTAAGATACATACTGTTATTGAAATACTGTCTGAAATAAAGGCTATTATTATTTGTTTATGTCACATATGTGTATAACACAATACAAACACTTGCCGAAATACACCAATTTGGCTGAAATGAGGATTTTATACTTATAAGACACTGACTCTCACTGACACATGATAGAATAAATTAAAACCTATTTGATACCTCACTTACATAAGAGGATCATAGTCAGCCAGGCTGATTATTAGATACCGCCAAATAGTCAAGGAAGAGATACATTCTATACATGAACCAAAGTGAAGATATTCAATTGAAATAGTGCACACAGGTTATCTTACCGTGAGATCACTAATTCTTTTCTCCATATGTTGTGTAAGAGAAAACACCTTTGCATCTCTATTTTCTATTAGCAAGGCTTTCTGTCCTTCAACCTTGTCCTTCTCTCCTTCGAAGTTAACTTTTTCTATTAGAGCAGCATAACTAGTCTCCAATTGCTTTATTCTTCTGTTCATATCTACTCTCATCTGCTGCTGCAGCAATGAACATGCTACAAGTACCTGTTTTGTATTCTGTATTTTCTCCTCCATGCGTTGAGCCTCATAATTTTGTGACTCTTCGAACTTCATCTTCACATTGTTGATTATGTTTTCATTATTATTACAGCTATCTGTTTTCATCCTCTTTCTTGGTATTTCAAAAACTTCGTCTGATGGATTCACAAATTTATATACAAATTCTTCAGTCTGATCGAATGTTATGATGTCTCCATTGAACAGTGTTTTAGAGCATCCTTTACCAACGCGCTGGCTATTGATTCTGACGCCAAACGAGCTTTGGTCTTCCAGCGTCCAAGTACCAAGGCAATTTTTGAAAATACAATGACTCCTCGATATCGTTAAAAATGGTATTACTACAGAATGATTTAATCCACGACCACGGCCAATTGAAAACTGTGAAGTTTTTATTGTTATTAATATGCAAATAAACTAAGAAAACATAAATAAAAGTCGGATTTATTTACAAGTAAGTACTTACATTATCAGTAATTAAAGGTATTTGTTGCAAATAATCAAATTCAGGTTGTAATTTTTTGCATGCAATCAACATCGGACAACTATCATTGTTATCCATTGTAATGACATACAAAGACAATTAACTTAATAAATTCTATATAAACAACACAAAACAAAACGGCAAAGTGTTTTGGTCTTTTGGTGTTTAGTTGGGTTATATTTATGTGTCAAATAGGACCATAGATTCCATTCTATAGCTTACTTCAAAGACAAGACTGAGAATATGAAGAATTATAAATAAACTAACTAAAGTGATATAAAAGCTTAACTTAACTTTCGGCTTAAACTGATCAAATAAATTAAGTATTAAACGGGAATAAATACCTAATACTAATAATAATATCCTGGGACATTATTCACACACGGCCATCTGATCCCAAACTAAGAGAGCAGATAGCTGATTTTATAAGGAGTGACTAAGATTACTTTTATATTAGAAAATTGTTAAAGAGGAAATTTCTCAGAATCTTAAGTTATCGCATAAATCCTGGTCGGTCAAGCTTGAATTATCGTGACAGACTCCTAAAATTTAAAGTTCAACCATTAGAAACCCGACGTATAATCTTCGATTTAGTTTACCTCTATAAAATAACCCACTCCATAATAGACTCTCCCGAATTACTATCTCACATAAGCCTTAACATTAAATTTAGTGCACGTAGATCTAATGAAGTTAATCTCTTTTCCCTACAAATTCATAAAAACAACATTTCGTAACTACAACCCCTTGACAAGGATGACTTGTCAATATAATGAGATGGCAAAGAGCAATCACAAAGATGTTGACATATTCAGTCACAACTTTAACAAATTTATCTCTATCATTAAAGGCATTCTCCATCGTAAGTTAAGCACGGATCCCTGAGACCCGATATTTTATGCCTGAAGGGTCTAATCTAAACCCGTTATATTTATATATATATATATATTTTCTTATTTGTTATTTTTTGTTAAGAGCTACTGGTGTCGACAAACGTCATAATATTCTTGTACGTTTTAAATATTATGAGCTTTAATCATAGTTTTGTACAGTCCCGCAAACTTTTCTGACCCGGTGGCAGCGTCGCTGTTATCGCATTTAGTGTTGCTAGTAAATATTTTTTGCAATAAAGTGGGTAAAAATAATATGCACATTGTAACGTAAATGTTACTTCACTAAAAAGCAAACAAATACTGTCATTACTAATCTTTATAACATCTTTATATTTTTATACAATAATTATGATCATTTACAAATGTAAATGTATGCTAAGTGTTCTCTAACGGAGATGCTCCAGGTATTATTATGTGACCGGAATGGTTTAATTCAGAAGCCATTTCATCATCATCATTATCGCAATCACTGCTTTCACTTTCACTATCACTACCATGAATGATGAAAGGCTCGTCTAAGTATCCATCCCTTTTTCGATACACATTTTCAATATTTTTGTACATTATTGCAATGCTTTTGCCATTCATTGACTATTATTTTATCAAAAGCTTCTGCATTGAATGATAGGATTTCAGAATTCTATCTACCATGCTCTTTTTCTTTCACAAGTTTTCTTACACATCACTCCCAGACACCTACAAAGGAAACAGCAAAAATTAAATAAATAATGAATATTTTAAAATATGTATTTTAATTTAAAGAGCGAGGGGGAATTTCGTATTTTTTCAGAAGCTGACAACACTAACCTGTAGCAGCAGCTACGCATTCATACAACTTATTGAAGGCTATAATTGGTGCCTGAAGGCGTTATTCTTCCTTCATATAATTCAATACTTGTAATATAACGTTCCCCGCATCAATTTTTAAAGCTTTCGGCATTTTTCACAATTAAAAACCACAAAGAGAAAAATAAATACGCGCAACAAACAATCAATGGCAGGAATGTCATTGATTGACATTTCAAACTGACGTCATTAGTTCTACTTTTGGCCACCGGGCCAGATAAGTTTGTAGCACAGTAATAGTGGTTTCGCAGTATGCAAATAGTGTTATGTTATGTCACATTGTGATTGTAATGTGTTTTGTGCATCAAATAAATAAAAAAAAAAAAGAAGGTCTTCTTCTTCTTTTTTCCAAATGGCAAGTTATGCCGATGTCGACAATTCTGCCAATGTAGATTTATTCAAATTGTCTAATAGTTTATTTAAAAAACAAATATCTTTAAAAATAACTGAGCTGAGACCCAGCGAAACAAACCCGCTGAGTTTGTTTCGCTGGGTCTTCTCAGTTGGGGCGCATTGGATCCGGTGGTAGCATTAAAGCGCGACCGTCGTTATTAACATAAGGTCCGTAATAATAATATCACCTTAATATAGACAGAACCATTGCCAATATGTATTACAAATATTAACTGGATAATTAGTCTTAAACTAGATAATTAAACTTAAACATAATCTCTTGACAATAACTTGATACGAGCTAGCTAAATATCATTGCTGTTATAAAATAAATTTTATTAATGTTTTAATACTATCAATACAATGTGTACCTACCTAAATATCTATGTTACTAGAAATAATAATGTAGGTATACAACTATAATACTACAAACATGTTCTGACTATTTACAAGCGCTTTTTTAAAGTCTACGTGAATAAAAACCTTTTTTATTTTATTTATAACTGAACTGAGAAGTGCAAACACGGATCAGTAGGTAAATAGTTTGGTGTATTCTGTAATAATAGTTTAATGATAATTTAGACATACAGAATTTGTATTGGATTGATTCTCAAAATTGTTTTGTATTCCTAATTTAGTTTTGTTAATATATTATGTTGTAGAATAGTATAAGGCTGTAGAACCTCTATGTAACACTATCATACTACGCTATTGTTGTTGCTTTGTTTGTACACAAATTTTATATTTAATTTGGGGGTTACGGTGTTGGGTGTACAATTATTTAATAGTTTTAATTTGTTATTAACTACCTAAGTGTTATTGTATACCTGTTTGTTTCACTAAATAAAAAAAAAAATGTCAGATGTGAAATGAAAAAACGTGCGATAGAATTTAACCAATTTAATTTTTTTATATATATTTTAAAACTAATTGTGTATCTTGTCGATGGGGTTAAAACACTGAAACAAACAGACACAATTATATACATATGATACATATAATAATAAAAATAATTGTTAAAAGTATATATAATAACGTATGCCATACCAACATTCAGATTTAAAATCACAATTTGATGCCGTTGCATCTTATAAAGTACATTAATACTTCGTAAAGTTCTGGGTACGGGAATGTAAGCAGAGAAGAAAAGTTAATGGGAATGGGAATCTTTAAATTTGGAAGATGATCATATAAATTATAGGCAGGATTATTATTGATGCATTCAAAGAATATGTGGTCCAGGGTACCCTCGTCCAGCCCACACTCACAAAGGGATGAATCCCGAATCCGTATTTTGTGCAGGAAAACAGGTGAACAACAGAAACCTAAGCGCAGTCTACAAACAGTTGATATCACGCATTTAGAAACCTTTTTATACTTATGGAACCAAGGCTTTATCATAATATCCGGTTGTAGGTACCCCATAATAAAAGCCACCTTTCCTCTTGCTAGAAATATCCCAATAATTTTGCCATGCTTGTTTTAAGTTTCCTTTGGGGAGGTTTTGCAGGTCATATCCATAAAAACAGTAAAATCTGTTATCTACAGTTTGGGATGTAACAGCTTCCTTTGCCAATAAGTCAGCAAATTCATTCCCCTTAATATTATGTCTATAGTTTTTGTATTGTCAATAAAAATAAAAATAAAAGGTGACAAGACAAATGTCGGTTGTGTAAAAGGAAAAACGTTTTACTTTTTTATTTATAATAATTCACGCTCAGAGATTAATCTCAACATGGTAGCAGAGCGTTACGATAAATAAATAAATATATTATTATGCATAAATAAATTTGGCGATTCTGTTCATATGTTTTATTTTTTTTAGGTTTTTTATGTTCAATAAACTTATATATTTATATAGGTAGTTGTTTATATACCACCAAATACTAGTGAACAGGAATATATGATATTTTTTAGAATTATAGAACAATTAAGTGTTAAATATAAGCGAATAATCTTAATAGGGGATTTTAATTTATATTCATGTAATCAAAATATTACAAATTATTTCGATTATTTCGTATCTTTTTGCGAATTTGCTCAGTTGAATAATGTACCTAATTGCGGTGGGAGACAGTTGGACTTAGTGTTGTGTTCCTTAGGTTCATGTGACGAGGTACGAGTGTATGAGGCGGACATGCAACTAGTGCCAGTAGACGCGTACCACCCGCCACTCACGATAACGCTGCGGCTTGGCGCTGCAGGCGCAGCGCTTCCGCCGCCCGCGCCGCCACCATCTGTCCCCGCGCCACAAAGCGGGGTATTATCAGTTAACCACTGTGAACAGCAGTGGAATGTGTATAAAACTAACTATAGCCTATTATACTCGTCATTAGCAGATGTCAATTGGAGTCAAATTTATAAATTTCGGAGTCCAGAGGAAGCGGTCGAATACTTTTATAAAATTTTAAATAATTGTGTACCTAAAAAACAACCCAAACTGGTCGATCGTAGGTATATTTATCCAGAGTGGTATACGAAAGAGTTAATTAGAGATATACAATTAAAGGCTGCTTTGCATAAGAAATATAAAAGCACTAAAACACGAAGAGATTACGAGGCTTTTTCGGCGTGTCGGGCGCGAATAAAAGAAACTATTGACCGGGAGTTCCAAATTTTTGAACGGCGCGTAGAAAATAATCTAATAACGGATCCGAAATCCTTCTGGGCCTATATCAGAGCAAAGCAAGGGTCAAATAATCGGAACAAAATTATAAAAAATGGTACAGTCTTATCCGACTCGCAATGCGTGGAGCAGTTAGCTGATTATTTCTATTCGGTGTATAAAAGTGAGCCGGCAAAGCTCGACGTGGACGAAGCGGTGGCGGTGGGCGGTGCGACCAGCGCGCGCATTTCCGTACAGCAATTGACACTTGGCGAGGTGCGCGCTGCTCTTGCTAAGATCAAACCTAAACGCTCAGCCGGCCCGGATGGCATTCCGGCATTTGTAATGAGAGATTGTCGAGGGGTGCTAGCAGAACCGTTGCTCCATATATTTAACTTGTGCCTAGATGCCTCTTATTTTCCAGAATATTGGAAGGTCACCCGCGTGATTCCTATACCTAAAGGCGGAGGAGGAACAGGAGTTGAGTCGTTCAGACCTGTAGCAGTTCTGTCCACACCAGCAAAAGTGTTTGAGGCGGCTTTGCATAGTAATATCCAGAGGCAAGTTGAACCGCAACTATCCGACGCTCAACATGGTTTTCGGCCGAACCGCAGTACGACCAGCAATATGTTGAACTCCATAGCGTACTTAATTCCTCATGTTGATGCAGGGCTGCAGGTAGACGTTGCCTACTTTGATTTTAAGAAAGCGTTTGACTTGGTCGATAACGATATCTTACTATCAAAGCTGGCAAAAGTTGGCTGTACACCCAAATTGCTCCATTTTTTCAAGAGCTATATGAGAGACAGACAACAGTATGTGGAGTACTGTGGATGCCGGTCGAAAGCATATTTCACCAGATCCGGCGTGAGTCAGGGTAGCAACTTGGGACCGTTACAGTTCATAATAATGATAAATGACCTGCCTGAAGTAATAAGAGATGCTAGGTGTTTATTGTTTGCTGATGATCTCAAGTTGCTGATGGCCATTAAGGATGAGAACGATTGTTCCTTTCTTCAACAAGACGTGGATCGTGTAGTTGAGTGGAGTGAAAATAACGGGTTGCAATTCAATTTGTCTAAATGTGCGATGTTAACATTTAGTCGGGCAAGGAGGCCTCTACACTATGGTTACAAAGTGGGCAGAACAACTATGAAAAGGGTCGAATCAACGCGAGATTTGGGCATCCATATGGACGCTCAGTTAACATTTCGACAGCATATAGTGAATGTCTGCAAGGCAGCTTATAAAAAGCTTGGATTTGTGCTTCGGAGAGCTGTAACGTTCACAAATATTAAAGCTATCTCGGCACTTTACGATGCTCTAATACGAAGCCAGTTGGAGTTCAATGCCATGGTATGGGCTCCGCGTGAGGCGAAGTATAATCTTATGTTGGAGCGCATACAAAATAAATATACACGGTATATATACCTGCGACTTTATGGTGTGTACCCCCTGTATCCTCTGATGTATCCAACCCTGTTTGTTCTGGGCATGGTTGGATACAATAAGTTGGAGACGAGGAGGCATTTATCGTTGGCAGAATATATGTTTAAAGTTTTAAGGGGAAAAATAAGTAATCCAGAATTGCTAAAATGGATGGGATTAAGTGTACCTGATGGGTATTTACAACGGCGTCGCAAGCCAGCCTTATTCGCGATACCCAGAAGTAGGACCAAATTACTGGAGAACACTCCTCTCACTCGAACTATGGTGGTTCTTAATTCTGTAGCGGGTCAAATTGATTTATTTTCTTGTTCACTGAGCCAGTTCGCACGAGTAACTCTGTATGCATTATGTAACTAGCTTTTTAAGGCTAATCTAATAATTTAAAAGAAAATTTCATTTTTAATAATGTTGATAAGTTTAATTATGTTGATAGTTTTATTAATTTTGATAATGTTAATTTTATGTATATTTAGCCATATAAGATTGTTTTTTTAGTAAGTCACTATCGAATTGGGTTTAACCTGTAATGGTAGCTGTACGTTTGAATAAATAAATAAATAAATAAATAAATATTAGATTTATACAATATTGCATGCCGAATCACGAAAACCTCACCGGGTTTATCTGGGTACCGGCGAGCCGTTCACGTATACCGTATTACAAGGTTAGGAAGGTATAATTGATACATAATAGGTAGATCCAAAAATTCAATTATTACAATGTAAAATATACAATACAATAATAATTAACTAACACCGTTTTCTAAGAAGAACTTTTTAGATATGTGCTGAAAGCTTTTGGAACCATTTTTGTACAATGTTTGTAGATCTTCTGGTAGGCTATTCAGGTAAGAGGGTATCAGGTAGCCTGCAACTCTCGTTCCGTACAAATTTGTTGTTTTGGGTAATGTGTATTTGTTTTGATATGTGACTGAACTCAGAAACCCAGGTCTTTTATATTCGATAAGCAACTCCGGGTGTTTCGCTTCACAGAGAGTTAGGTATTTTACTTTGTTATATACGTTTATTACTTTGCAATATTTGAATAGATCTTCCTCACTATCTTTATATTTTCTTGTTATATGTTTGGGGGCAATTACCTTTAACAACTTTAATTGCAGTTTATATACATCCGCTATGTAAGTAGGGTAGGTTCTTCCGTAGCTGCTTAAACCATAGCTTATCACTGAATCTGCTAGGGCCATGTATAGCATTCTCAGCGCCCTATATGACAATTTGTATTTTAGAACAGCAAACCTTGCGATAATAGACCTCAGTTTATTAGAGGAATAGTAATAATGGCCACCAAACCGGAGATTACGAAATTTCACATCGGGAACCTTGATGGTACCAACTGGCCCGTATGGAAGTACAAAATAAGTATGGGACAAGTGTAACATATATGCAAATTTTGGTTAAATTTATCGCACGTATTCCCATTTCACATCTGACATTGGCAGAATTGTCGACATCGGCATAACTTGTCATTTGAAAAAAGAAGAAGAAGATAAGTATGATAATGAAGGGTATCCCAAAAGCCCTAGACTTATTGAATGGAATATACAGGGTGCCAGTACCAACAACGGATACAAAGAGTGTAGAGTTGTGACAGCTATTGAAATTTTTTTAGAGCTGGATAGCATGCTTCTCGTCATTCTGACAAGTAATATGAACGATGACATAGTTCAAAGAATTATGAGATTCGAGTCGTCGAAGGAAGTCTGGGATGAACTTAAAAGGCTATTTAATGGAGACAGAGGCGATTTGGTTTACAAAAATTGCCTACAATTCCTCGAGTATAAGAAGGAATTAAAAGACAATATGGCCATTCATCTCTCAAAATTGAAAAATATCTGGTTTAAGCTGAATAAAGAAATAACAAAGCTAGAAGGAAACCATGAATTGCCAGAGATAGTTCTAATATGTAAGATCCTAGACACATTTCCTGATGAATACCTGACCTTCAAATCGAGTTGGCTGCTCATGGCTAAAAAGGATAGAAAGACTAACATCACAACTCTGAACAAACTTGGTACTAAAAACAAAGTCAAACACGTATGGGTACCAGGCCATCCAGGAATAGAAGGCAACGAAAAAGCAGATGCACTGGCTAGGAAGAGATCTGAAAGTCAGTTCTGTGGACCAGAACTGTGCGTAGGGATTCCTCCAAATGTAATAGGAGCAATCGACTATCTACGCTAATCGACTAATACTGTAACGACAGCAAATGGTGAGAAAGTTGAAGCCACTGGCAAAGGTGACATAAAAACTGGAATCAACAGTCGGAGAACATAAAGGTATAATTAACCTTATGTGATGTATGGTGTGTGCCGTCACTTCAGAAAAATCTGTTCTCGTTATTAGCAGCGCAAGACAGATTACCACAAAGCTTCTTTGAATCAGAACCCGAATTCTGTAAACTTACATCAATGGGCATAGTCAAAGTTACAGGCGAGCGAAGGAAAAGAGGAGGGTTATGAATGGTGATGAATGTAAAGAATGTAAAGCCATTGTACATCTGTCGAAGTCAACGTACTGACGATCCATGATTCATTACAGATATATCATGAGAGGTTAGCACACCAAAGCAAACTCCATGTGAAGAAAGTTATAGAGAGAGAACTAGGAATCAAGGTACCGAACAACACACGAGAATTTTGTAGCTTCGGAAAAATGCACAGACAACCTTTTAGGACTAGAGATAGAGCAAAATTACCTGGTGAGATAAGGTAATTAATTAAGGTGATTATTAACTCTGATGTGTGTGGATCATTTCCATTCTCCTATAAAGGATACCGATATTTTGTCCTCTTTAAAGACGATGAAACAAAAGTCTGAAGTCTACTCAAAGCTTTAACAGATGTCAGAAGAAACTAAGGTAGCCGGTCATGTAGTTAAGGAACTTTTAAGCGACAACGGTGGAGATTTCGATATCGACATAACTCGGACAATACTACAGAAACATGGCATAAAGCAAAGGTTAGTAATGCCATACACACCAAAACAGAATGGGTGCAGTGAACGAGAAAACCGAACGCTTGTTGAAGCCGCCCGAGCTATGATGTATGCTCACGAAGAGCTGCCAACCGCCTGTTGGGCAGAGCTCATAAGTACAGCAGCATAATATGTTCTGAACAGAACTGGACGTACATCCGTGGATGAAAAATCTCCTTATGAGATATGGTATAAGAAGAAGCCAAATATTAAACATTTGAGAATTATCGAAAGTCCTTGCTACGCCCATGTACCCAAGCAGAAGCGTAAAAAGTTGGATAAGATAAAGAGAAATGTATATTAATCGGCTATGATGGTGATGATGGGTATCGTCTTCTTAGTACGGATAAGAATATACATACATTGATACGTTCCAGAGATGTCGTATTTCAAGAGTTACCAATTACCCGGACTGACACTGAAGTAAATGTCAGAGCAAATCCTATTGAAGGAAAATCTGAAATAGAGATAACTCTTCGTAGACCGCAGAATCTTGCTACAAGGGAGGAGAATCGTCGAACGATTCATGATGTAAGGGAGGAAGGAAATGAAACTACTGATATATTTCAACAGTCTGTACCACCTTAATCATTTGAAGATACACATGAGATAGAGGAAAGTATCAATATTCCTAAGAAACCTTTAGAAACAGAAGATCAGCGAGATGAAGATGTAGATGATCATATTATATTACCAGAGCGTGTAGAAGTTACTAATGAAGATGTAATTTTGCAAGATAGTGAAATAGAAAGTCAAGGTAGAATAACTCTTAGAGACAGATCTACGTTGCGACCACCTGCAAAACTTAACGACTATGTTATGACATCTGTAGATGACCTAAATGATTTGTATGAACCTACAGTCTACAACGAAGCATTAAAGAGTCAAGACATGGAGCATTGGGTCAAAGCAATGAAAAGTGAGATCAAATCTTTAGAAGAGAATAAAACCTGGATTCTAACTGATCTACCCAAGGATCGCAAAGCTATTTGCTGCAAATGAATCTATAAAGTAAAAATAAACGCAGATGGTTCGATTGATAAATACAAAGCAAGGCTTGTTGCTCGAGTATTTTTGCAAAACCAGGAGTGGATTACGACGAAACGTTTAGCCCAGTGGCAAAGATGACGACCATCAGGTCAGTCATAAGCGTTGCGGCAAACGAAGCTATGTCACTCACACAGTTCGACGTCTCTAGAGCATTTCTCAATGGCACTCTTGAAGAAGAGATATACATGAAACAGCGTGAAGGTATGAGTGACGGGACTAAGCGAGTCTGTAAGTTAAAGCGAAGCCTCTATGGAGTAAAGCAAACACCAAGATGCTGGAACAAATGCATAGTGGACTACTTGAAAGTATAGGCTTTCAACAAAGTCAAACAGATCCGTGCTTATTTATACGGAAACTTGCACAGTCTATGATCATCCTAGCATTGTATGTCGATGACGGATTGGTAGCCTCAACAAACCAAAAGGATGCGGATAAGTTTCTAACAGAGCTTAAACTAAGATTTAAGATTACCGTAAAACCTGCAGATTACTATCTGGGTTTGCAACTAAAACGTAAAGACTGGCTCCATAAGTATAACCCAAAGGCACTACACAGAGAAAGTTTTAGAGCGCTTTGGAATGAGTAGCTGTAAGACAGTGGCTACGCCAATAATCAGAGATCCTGAGCAAGGACAAATGGACAGGATGAAATTGACGAGAAGTCATACATATCCCTATAGACAAGCCGTTGGAGCTCTTGCGTACGTCATGGTTGGTACACGACCAGATATTGCCTACGCCGTCGATGTTGTCTCAAGATCGTTAGAGAACCCTACCAAAGAAGATGTGTTAAAGGTGAAGCGGATAATGCGCTACCTACAAGGACTATCAGAAAGGTCTATTGGAAGCGTACAGTGACTCAGATCATGCAGGTGATGTTAGGGATTGTCGCTCAACAAGTGGCATCCTTTGCATGTACGCTGGCGGAGCAATTGCCTGGGCAAGTAGAAAACAGTCATCAGTGGCGATCTCCACGATTGAAGCTGAAATTGTCGCAGCAAGTGAAACAGCACGTGAAGCGGTATTGTTAGAGAGATTGTTTAAGGAAATTACTGCTCTAAAAGAAAAAAATCTATAACAAACTTCCCAATGATTTTAGAGAATTGTCTACAAATAAGTTTAAAACAATTATTAAAGCCAAATTGTGTAGCAGGGCATATTACAAAATTTCTGATTATTTAAGTGATAAAAGTGCTTGGGATTGAGTTGTTCTGAGTCAACACACATGATTGTAATTAATCTTAAGTATATTTTATTTTAAAAAAGGATTCCTACTGAGTTTTCTGGCAGTGTTTTTTAGTAGCTGCCACGTCATGAACTGAACGGTAGGGTAAAAAATATGACGATTCCACATAAATGTAAAATTTTTACGGAATAAAGTACCTTTGACTTTGACTAACGCCGGTCTTAAAAATAGACAATGACACTGCTGTTAAATTGGCTTCAAATCCGGAACTGCATCGGAGAACGAAGCATATTGCAGTAAGACACTTTTATGTGAGAGAACTTGTCGCAGATGGGAAGCTGAAAGTCCTGCACGTAGGAACAAACCTACAAAGTGCAGATTTGCTCACGAAGCCTCTTGGCAGACCGATAATCCAATCAATATTGGACCGGACAGGCTTACAGTGTATATAGTAAATTTTTATAGACTCTACAAAAAGGGAGGATGTTAAAGAAGGTCATATTCCGTACAAAATGTTATAAGCCTCTATAGTTTTTGTTTTGTGAATAAAAAGAAAAATAAAAGGTGACAAGACAAATGTCGGTTGTGTAAAAGGAAAAACGTTTTATTTTTTTATTTATAATTCACGACCAGAGATTAATCTCAACAAAAATCTATTAGGCTCCCAAACAAAAACTAAAACCTATAAAACTGAACAAAATCATTCTAAAGTCAAAAAATCTTATATAAAAGCAGAAAATGATTCAATTTATTCAGGCTTTTGTTCAGGTAAATCAGTTAGCGCTGTGAGAAAAGTCGTGCAAAAAGATTAAAATAGAGGCGTATTTAAGTAGCACACCTGGAACGCGCATAAAAGGTCATCCCAAAAATGAGTTGCATGTTTTAGACTTACATGAATCATATTATATATATTAGGTCTTTACCTATGAAATTGCCGTCCTGCAGTACTGGCCATTTCAAATCAAAATAATTTTTGTTTGGCTAAGAATTCTAATTTCAAATTAATTTTATTTTAAAAACATGGATTCTTTTTTCCAAAAGTAGTCATTTCTTTATTGATTAGTGTTACATTTTCATCGCATTTCAATCTTTTTCGTCATCATGGATACGTTAAAAATTCGAGTAATTATGGAATATGAGTACCGTCGTGGCAGCAACGCGGCACAAGCGGCACGCAACATCAACGACGTTTACGGAGCTAACACTACAAACCAACGCACCACCTGTTATTGGTTTGCTCGCTTCCGTTCTGGAAATTTCGACCTGAAAAATGAACCTCGCGGTCGTCCGAAGACTTTGGTCGACAATGACGAATTAAAGGCGGTTGTGGAAGCTGATGATACACAATCTACGGCTGAATTAGCAGCAGCTTTCGACGTTAGCGTCAAAACAATATTGGTCCATTTGCGTCAAATTGGCAAGGTAAAAAAGCTTGACAAATGGGTGCCCCACGAACTCAATGATCGCCAGCGCGAAGTACGCGTCGAGACGTGCCTTGCACTGCTCAACAGACACACAAATGAAGGAATTTTGAACCGCATTGTTACCTGCGATGAAAAATGGATTCTGTTTGATAACCGCAAGCGCTCAGCAAGTTGGTTGGATCCTGGTTCAGCACCTAAACAATGCCCTAAACGAAAACTTACCCCTAGAAAAGTGATGGTCACTGTTTGGTGGTCTAGCGCCGGTGTGATTCATCACAGCTTCTTACCAAACGGGGTGAGCATTACTGCAGATGTGTACTGTGAAGAACTGAGCACAATGATGGAGAAGCTGGCGCATCTCCAACCAGCATTGGTCAATCGCTCGTCTCCGCTGCTCCTGCACGACAACGCGCGACCTCATACTGCACAGCAGACGGTCTCCAAGTTGCAAGAACTGGGGTTGGAAGCTCTCCGTCATCCGCCCTACTCACCAGACCTTGCGCCTACAGACTACTACTTTTTCCAGAATTTGGATAACTTCTTGGCGGGAAAAAAATTCAATACCCGAGAGGCAGTACAAAATGCCTTTGAAGAATTTGTTGCCTCCCGTCCAGCTGATTTCTTTAAGAAGGGCATCAATAAACTGCCACTGCGATGGCAAAGATGCATTGATTGCATGGGTGATTACTTCGATTAATACAAATAAAAAAATTCATGAAAAAAATTCGTAAATTTTTTTCATACAAAACGGCAATTTCATAGGTAAAGACCTATTATATATATATATATATATATATATAATATATAATAGCCTATATGTTGACCCGACTTCTTAGTAATATGCATGCAAAATTTTAAGTAAATCCATGCAGCTTCTTGTTGCCGCCACCGCGCCGATGCCTCCTCCTTCTGCGAGCGGGATCAGCTCGCTCCAGATCCCTCTCGGCGACCTCCATCTGGAGCATGACTGCCACATAGAAGGAGACCACGGTGTCCTATTTGGTGGAGTCATCTGCCAGCATCGCATACACGACTGCTGGTCTCTTTAAGGTCTACACTTTATAACTTAAGCTTTACCATATCAGATAACAAATCCATAATTTTACTTCTTAAATATTAATATAGTAGTTATAATTAAATTAAGTCAGGTCTGAACATATGGATAGTACAAAATTAATGAAAAACGTGGATGACACTGATCGCTATTAGTTGTTCATTGGTAGGAAGAAATACCTACTTAGTTTGGTTTTTAAACAGAGTGCAACGCTTGAACCAATAATCCTAAAACAATGCATTGGTGAGTCAGTAGAAGCAGGTAGCTCCAGTAAGTAGAATTTATTGATCACTTTTGAAACGTATAGTTTGAGTCAGTTTGTTCTTCTCATAAAGTTAGTATACGTAGGTAACTCAAAGGTAGGTATACTAACCTTATGGTTCTCCTTCATATACATTACTCAACGTTGTTACCTACATTCTCTTTGATTAATTCCATAAAGTTAGTACATCTACCTACCTAGCGAGGTATACTAACGTTATCATACATACAGTGCCACAAACTTATCTGGCCCGCTGGCAGCGCCGCTGTTATCGCATTTAGTGTTGCTAGTAACTATTTTTTGCAATAAAGTGGGTAAAAATAATATGAACATTGTAACGTAAATGTTACTTCACTAAAAAGCAAACAAATACTGTCATTACAAATCTTTATATTTTTATACAATAATTATGATCATTTACATAAAATGTATGCTGAGTGTTCTCTAACGGAGATAGTCCAGGTATTATTATGTCACCGGAATGGTTTAATTCAGAAGTCATATCATTATCATCATTATCGGAAACACTGCTTTCGTTTTCACTATCACTACCTAAATGAATGATGAAAAGCTCGTCTAAGTATCCATCCCTTTTTCAATACACATTTTTAATATTTTTTCACATGATTGCAATGCTTTTGCCATTCATTGAGTGTTATTT
This sequence comes from Pseudoips prasinana, assembly GCA_951640165.1. Classification (NCBI taxonomy): domain Eukaryota; kingdom Metazoa; phylum Arthropoda; class Insecta; order Lepidoptera; family Nolidae; genus Pseudoips; species Pseudoips prasinana. The sequence goes on from OX621243.1 coordinate 23,641,111, forward strand.
TATCAAAAGCTTCTGCAAGCAATGATAGGATTTCAGAATTCGATCTACCAATATTCTGATCTGCTATAAATTTTTGCATCTGCTTGCTCTTTTTCTTTCACAAGTTTTCTTACGAATCGCTCCCGGACACCTACAAAGGAAATAGCAAAAATTTAATAAATAATGAATATTTTAAAATATGTATTTTAATTTAAAATACGAGGGAAAGTTTCGTATTTTTTCAGAAGCTGACAACACTAACCTGTAGCAGCAGCTACGCGTTCATACAACTTATTGAAGGGTATAATTGGTGCCTGATGGCGTTTTTCTTCCTTCATATAATTCAATACTTGTAATATAACATTCCTCGCATCACTTTTTAAAGCTTTCGGCATTTTTCACAATTAAAAGAGCCAACATACAATTTCAAGTTAATCGTGAAGCATTTCAACCAACCATAACAAAAAGATATTGATTCATTTTAAAGATGTACACCGTCACAAAATCCCGCCCTCTTGCGGTAATTAATTTAATCAGAATTAATAATGTATTTTAGCAGTAATGCAGAGTGTATTTGCATTATCTTGTCCAGTACGTTTGATGCACTTGGCAATGCAATCAATGATGTTAGGAAATTATAGTTTATTTAAATATGTAATTATCACCATAATTCATGTATCTCTTATTTGTTATTTATTATATCTTTTAGTTATAGTAAATTGAATCATGGCTTTTTGACACCTTTTTGAAGTTAGGTTATATTTTGAATAATTAATATCAATATTATTATGTTTATAATTTCAGAAACATGACACGACAACATTTAATAAGAATCATCAATTAAAACTTTCCTCAAGTTCCTTTTTACCCAAATCAAAAAACGAAACAAATAAGTGCAACCATTGCAAAAAATAAATTGTTATTTAATATAAAATAAACAAAAATAGTTGAAGTTATTCCAAATTGATACAAAGCCTTATCCAAACAGTATGTGTGTCTTTTGCTGGATTTGATAATTATTTTATTGGATTAGATATTATTTCAATTATTTGTTTACTTATAATATTTGAATGAATATATAATAATAATAATAATATCTAGGGACAATGTCACACAGATCATCCTAGCCCCTAAGCTAAGCTTGTACTATGGCTACCAGGCGACGATATACATACTTATATAGATAGATAAATACTTAAATACATAGAAAATATCCATGACTCAGAAACAAATATTCGTGCTCATAACACAAATATTTGCACTTACCGGGATTCGAACCCAGGACCACCAGCTTCGTAGGCAGGAGCACTACCAACTAGGCTACGGTGACCGTCGATATTAACTCGAATATCATAAATCTCGAAAGAATTTAAGCAATCGCCGGATTATTTATTTTTGGATTGATATTATAAAGGAAAGAAAACCATTAGTGTTAATATCATGTATTTCCTATCACAAGTGAGTGTTATTTTTTGTCAATTGTGTTTGTAATGTAATGTTTCATAATTTTGATTCAAATGAACTATCAATTGCGACAGATTTGTGATAATTCTACGACGCCATTGTCTGGGTAGAAGGCGAAGTGCGGGGACAAACCTGCCTGAATTTTTTTATCGAAATAATGATTGAATGAAGGTAACATTAACAAGAGCCAGTGTGATTTGCTCAGAACATTTTACGCCGGAAAGTATTTAAACTCCTGTGACCACTCTTGTGGACATAAGAAGGGGCTTACAACACTATATGTCGACGATAGACTAGCTACAGCAAAGAGTCTTATGCATGCAAATCAAAGAGTCTTATGCATTCAAAACGGCATTGTAGATAATGATCTACAATACCGTCTTGAAATAACAAGTCAACCAGCTTCGTTTTACTTAGGACTGGAAATTAAGCGACCCAAAGATGATTCTGTCTTCATTGGACAAAAGTCCTACGCTAAGAAAATTTTGGAGTGAAGAATCGTCTATCTTAGCTTACATTTCATATATGTTCTTGTCAATCTACTTACTTACCACTAAACTTAAAAAACATTACTTTTATATGTAGTACCTAGAAATAATGATGTATAGTAAATAAATAATTATGTATAAATAATTATGTCTTTTTTTTGAGTGTATAGATATTTACAAGCCATTTTTTAAACCTACGTGAATAAAAACATTTTTTATTTAATTTTTGCCGCCAAATGCCTTAGTATCTGCAGTTGGAACTGTAACTTTATCAGTACAGACTTGATTTCGAACTATATTCAGTTCTTTTATTTTTTACTGTCTGTTACAGAAGATATATTTTCAATCTAGATAAATTAGGTGAAATAACTAATAAATAAAATAATATTACGATCTAATTCAGTGTTTTACATAAACGCAAAACCTCTCATGAAAGCTAAGATGATACTCATTTATCTATCTTTATCATTTATTTATCTAATAAGATTTTGATTTGCGCGTGTGCCATGCGTGTTTACCTCGTCCCCCGTAAAAATTGGCAGAAAATAATGTTTGCAAATTTGAAACGATAACGTCTCCATTGTCTAAATGCTCGAAGACTACTATAACTAATAATAACTTTATGTACTAAACGTAGTTTGTTATATTCTCTTTGACATATGTATAACTAGGTATAGTGCCACAAACTTATCTGGCCCGGTGGCCAAAAGTAGAACTAACGACGCTAGTTTGAAATGTCAATCGGCCTGTTATGCCCTGACATTCCTGCCATTGATTGTTTGTTGCGCGTATTTATTTTTCTGATTGTGTTAAATTGTGAAAAATGCCGAAAGCTTTAAAAAGTGATGCGAGGAACGTTATATTACAAATATTGAATTATATGAAGGAAGAAAAACGCCTTCAGGCACCAATTATACCCTTCAATAAGTTGTATGAAATCGTAGCTGCTGCTACAGGTTAGTGTTGTCAGCTTCTGAAAAAATACGAAACTCCCGCTCGCACTTTAAATTAAAATACATAGGTATTTTAAAATATTCATTATTTATTTAATTTTTGCCATTTCCAGTGTAGGTGTCGGGGAGTGATTTGTAAGAAAACTTGTGAAAGAAAAAGAGCAAGCAGATGCAAAAATTTATAGCAGATCAGAATATTGGTAGATCGAATTCTGAAATGCCTACATTGATTGCAGAACATTTTGATAAAATAACAGTCAATGAATGGCAAAAGCATTGCAATCATGTAAAAAATATTGAAAATGAGTATCGAAAAAGGGATGGATACCTAGACGAGCCTTTCATCATTCATTTAGGAAAGAGAGGATAGTGAAAGTGAAAGCAGTGATTACGATAATGATGATGATGAAATGACTTCTGAATTAAACAATTCCGGTGACATAATAATACCTCCGTTAGAGAACACTCAGCATACACGGTATGTAAATGATCATAATTATTGTATAAAAATATAAAGATTTGTAATGACAGTATTTGTTTGCTTTTTAGTGAAGTAATATTTACGTTACAATGTGCATATTATTTTTACCCACTTTATTGCAAAAATAGTTACTAGCAACACTTACTGCGATAACAGCGACGCTGCCAGCGGGCCAGATAAGTTTGCGGAACTGTACGTTTTCTTTTTAATTTAAGTAATTAAAAAGAAAACCTAGCTTGTGAATAGCGCGGGAAACTACGAATTGATTTAACTGGGTTCCACATGTCGAGAAAATGTGTAATAAGTTATGAGTGATACTATCGAATTCTACTTAATTTATATACTACTAGCTGTCCGGGCAAACGTCGTCCTGCCACACAAATATAAATATAACTTGGAATCGGGTCGCTGCCACTAAGCAGGTTTATTGTAAATTTACTATAAAATTATTCCCGAATCCCGTCCGAGATGGGGTGATGATATTCTTCGCCATCACCACACAGTATATCTTTAAAGGCGTAAATTCTTCCGATGTTTTGAATGAGTGTAATTTTTTTCTTGTAAAATTGTCGTCAATCTTTTGATTACATCCTGTATTTTTTAATTTTTTTTCATATTTTTATTGTGATGTAAGTTTTGTATCATATTATATCTGCGATTATTATCTTCAGCCTTTTTAGAAGGTTTTTATGTATTGTTTCTCCTACCATCATCACCAATTTTATATACTAAAACAATTATTAAGTATATGAACATTGTTAACAGGTATTAACGCGGCTAACCTTATTGTCATCCCGTGACCACGATCAATGCAACTTGGTCGAAACGTCGGGAAAATAACAATAAGGTTAGTCGCGTTAATACCTGTTAACAATGTTCATATATAATTATGATACGCGAAAGTTTAAAAGTGTATAATTATTATGTAATATCGAATCCTACTATTTATTAACTTAGCTAGCTTAATTGCATTACGGCTTTGTTGGGAAATATTAGTTCGCAGCTTTTTTAACAATAATACTCGGACTATAATATTTTAACAACATTCGCACTAAACAAATAAATTGACCAGTAACCTTACAAAAAAAAATGTGAGCCGTCACGGGACCCCTGGCAGATGTGAAACATCGACATTATTTTGTAAAAGTAATATGCAGAAAAGAACATATTGTGATAGGAACTAAATATGTCATAATGATAAAATAAAAAGTCCATTGTGCATGGCGACGCGTCGCCACACCGTACACACTACTATCGTATAGCATGGCGACGCGTCGCCACGGCATGCGTCGCCACGCCAGAAATCTGTTTTACGTGCGGCTATAGATGTTTCACATCATGTGCGAGTCGGACTCGCACATGAAGGGTTCCGCAGCAGCAAGTATTTCAGTTTAAATGAAAGGTAAATTGCGGTTTACGATTTATGACGCATTAAAAAAAACTACTTACTAGATCTCGTTCAAACCAATTTTCGTTGTTAGTTTAGGTACATGGTAATGTATATCATATATATTTTGATGTGAAACATCTATAGCCGCACGTAAAACAGATTTCTGGCGTGGCGACGCATGCCGTGGCGACGCGTCGCACGCTATACGATAGTAGTGTGTACGGTGTGGCGACCCGTCGCCATGCGCAATCGACTTTTTATTTCATCATTATGACATATTTAGTTCCTATCACAATATGTTCTGTTCTGTATATTACTTTTACAAAATAATGTCGATGTTTCACATCTGCCAGGCGTCCCGTGACGGCTCACAATTTTTTATTATTTTAGTTTTATTGTTCTCTTATTTTAGAAGTTACACTCATTTTTCCACTTTGGAAGTGTCCCTCGCGCAAACTATTCAGTTGAGAAAAAATTATATTACGAACCTCAATATCATTTTTGAAGACCTATCCATAGATACCACATGTATGAGTAGGTACGATGAAAAATATTTTTTTGAGTTTCAGTTCTATGTACTATGGGGACCCCCAAAATTATTATCCTTTTTCTATTTTTGTGTGAAAATCTTAATGCGGTTCACAGAATACATCTACTGACCAAGTTTCAACAGTACAGCTCTTATAGTTTCGGAAAAAAGTGGCTGTGACATACGGACGGACGGACGGACGGCCAGACAGACAGACATGACGAATTTATAAGGGTTCCGTTTTTTGCCATTTGGCTACGGAAGCTAAAAAAAAACCAGAGACAATTTTACGATGTAAGCCTATATACTGACAGAAAGATAGTGGATTATTAGGTACAATTGTCAATCTTGACAGATTTCATTTCGATGCAATTACTCTCTATGTATTTGAATGTTGTTTTTAATCATTATATTACTATATTGTATTACTTATTATCCTATATCCTATTCCTGACCAAAATATATCCAAAAACACAAAAATCATTTAAATTGGTCCACCCGTTCTTGAGTTATAAGTGGTGTAGCTAACACGACTTTCTTTTATATATATAGATGTAAATTATACTTAATTTAAGTACATTACCTAACTTAAACAGAAATTACCCTTAGATTATTATACATGTCATTTGTCAATGACAGATTCAGTAATTTCTAGCTATGTAAAAACATACAAAAAACTCGCTTGACAAACGTATATAAGTTGCAACTAAGACTTTTAAAAACGGTTATTTAACAATTGATGCCCTTAAAGTATAACTAAATATAAGGACAAGTATAATAATTTCAATATTTCTTTTTAATTTTATTATTTAATTTGTTAAAGTTATGAATGTATTTGACAAATTAAAAATGGCTATCGTGACACTTATATAATATATCGAGGCATCTTCGAAATTTGTTATATATACCAATTCTCAAAGTAACAAAATTTAATAAAGATTATGGTAGAAGGGTGACGATTTGTACCTTGTGCCATGTACTAAATAAAACATTTTCAAAAAATATACTACTAAAATTATAGTATAGTAATATAGTAAAAATATAGTAATAGTTTCCAAAACCAATTGTTAATCAAATAGGTAACAAAAGTAACAATTGGTTAAGTAAAAAACTTATTAATAAAATACTTGATAAGTGCTTGAAGGGAAATACATGTCGGGGTCACTCACTGTAACACGTATTCATATTGTGTTAAGTAGTTTTTTATTCTTATTGTCTTGGAAGGGAATCTAACCCATGACCCGCGGCGTGAAGAGCAAGTACTTATCATTCTACCAACCACGCTAGCCAGCCCGACTAATCATACATCATATCGCCTACATCCTCAATATATGCATAGCTATAATATTTGCAGTATAAGCACAGAATAAAAAGTACTTACGCGGATCTTGTAAATATTAATTATTCAAAATACATAGATACATAGGTACTTTTCATTTATTTATTTATTATCAGTACTTTCTGACCCATTTTTTTAATTCCTTAGAATTGTTAGTCGCAAAATATTTCCTTACCTCTTAAAAAATATCTTCAATGAATCCAATAATCATAACAGTGAAAATTATCGAACTAAAAAATAAACGAATTATGTAATTTTGAAACATTAAAAACTTGATGCCGTCGGATGCACAAAACGTGCGAGTTTGTTATATTCTCTTTGGAAACCCGTTGAAAGTTGAAACTGTAGGTTTAAATACTCTTTGAGTGTAGGTACCAAAGAGAATATAACAAACTACGTTTATAGTACCTAATTGTACCTACGGAATTCTGTTAGAATATTGCAATTAATATATGTACCTAACCTATGTGTTGTTTTGTGTAATGTGTTACATATTTTCCATTCTTGAGCGTTACCCTTCTTGTAAACATGGATAACTGTCCGAATTTGATTGCGTGTAAAAAAATTCCTCCGGATTTTACCAATTTAGAAAACATAGCAATCATTTCTGATAACGTGAGTAAACTTGTTTATTTTTATCCCTACACAAGGATAATATGTCATTTATAGAGATAATACATTTGTTTACCCATAACTATGTTTCAATATTGTATTAAAAAAATAAGTTACTTAATATACTTATTATTATTTCTTAGGGTCCGTCCGTGGGTCTAGAGCCCCCAAATATAAAAACAGAAGACCTGAGTTACAGTGTAGTTAGTAGTAAACTTAATTATCATTTTTGTTTTAAGAAACTACCAAGTCGACACTTTGTAAACAATCTTAGGCTAGGACCTGATGCTAAGCACAATAAACATCTTAGGCCTAACAAGTAAGTGGTTACTGTGCAAAAATGTACTCTTTGTTACTGTGGTAACCTATTCTCTGGCCCTCACGTCATACTCGTGAACGGGTGCTGCTTGCGGTAACTGGTCGAACTGCTGTTGGGGTACTCAAAATATTTTAATTTTTCATACAGTTGTTGCCTCTGGTTGACTTCGTGTGACTTGTTAATTTTGTAAATGTACGCGGATGTACCCACCGTTTTCTCATCTAGCAAGAGGTTATTCTATGAGTGAAATTTAATGTTATTGTTTATTATCTCACAATTTTTTTATTCATTAGATGACAATGGTTCTGTGCGTGCATTAGCCTACATACCGCCCATCAAAATGTAAGAAAATACATGATTTAAAAAAAAGAACGAAAACAAAATGCAAAAGAAGACGATAAAAGCAAGTCCGAAGTTTCTTTGTGGCTTTCTTCTCCAGGTCGTCCACCTAGGTAGCTAGAGAAAGCCGCAGGTTAGGTAGGGTAGGCTCCTCAGCGGCGAGGATCGCTTTGGCCCCTTAACACGTCATCGGTGATCCCGTGCAACTGATCACACCCTCTCTTAGAATTCTGTCCTTTTGCTTCAGCGGCCCCCTGAGCTGTGGCCCGAACCCCAAAAGGGTGGCCTCGGGTATTAATCATTTAATTTAAGCTACTGGTTAAGAGCCTTCTGTGCTAGCCAAATGCTCATTGCCTTCAGTTCTTTAATTTTAATATTGTACAGCTAAATTTCAAAATATAGATTTTTTTTTTTTGACTAATTATATTTTTGTAATTTTTATACTGTATTCTACTATGTTTATGTACTGCATTGTGAACTTGACAAGTACAAGTATATGTTAATACCCAAGTGCTGAATAAATGTCATTATTTCATTTCATTATTACACATTGTTACACAATGAATGGGTACTGCACAGAATTCAAATACAGAACTTAACTTCAGTTGTCTTACAATAGGCGTTGTCATTGCAATAGCAAGGGTTGCTTATGATTTGATTGTTATTCTGGTACTGATGCCAATGTAGTTTTATTATTTTTAAGCTGCTTCAACTGAGGTGGTTCTTCTGATATTTAAAGCACAAAGGTCTATATAGTCTTTATAGTACTTTTTATTTAACAAATGGTGAAGTTAAAAAAATAAATAGGACTGCTAATTTCTTTTCTGCTTGTGATAAAAATGTTGAATAATTAAATGGCTATGAACATGTCACAGTTAAACTTTAACTTGTGATTAGCAGTGTGGTGTCTTTATCGTAACAGTTAAGTATAACAGATATGTTACAATCACAGTCTGTAAATGTTACAAACCAACTGTAAGGACAGTTATTGTTCCATGCATTACTTAAATCCTTGAGACAACCAACACAATCTTCTCTTTTCTAGTATATGATGCTTACCTTAGATTGAATAAAATAAAAAATGGTATAGTTACCAATAAACCTTGACCACTCTTACAGCTGTAACAAGCTCTTTTCTTTTCTCGCATAGGTATATATCACCTTACAATGAGAAGGTGGATATTAGGCTTTCTAGGTCTGTTACTGACCTTGGACACATGCACATATTTATGAAATTACTTTAACCTCACCAATCCAATATTCTAGTTGAACAATTACCTATAAATTTTATATGCAAGCTAATTCATTAGTGTTTTTCATAGTTTTCACAATTATGTTACAATATCACCTATTGACAACCAACAGCAAACTATTTTATCAGCTACTTTATAATAATTTCCAAGAACAGCTGTTACAGTATACAGATAGTTATTTAGAACCGTTTTTTATGTAAAACAGAAACAGGTGCAACCATTATGCAATTTTACCTGTAACAACAACTTGGCAGATCACAAGCTCCTACTTGTGATCTGCCAAGTGCCAATATATGTATGGCAAACATCATTGATATACTGGAATAGTGTTGTGTAACATACTATGTTGGGTAAGAAGTTTTTAATAATAATTATAACATTTTTTAGTTTTCACTTGGTCGTGGTTTGAAGAACTCTGTTGTAATACCATTCATACCCATTTCAAGAAGTCATTGTACTTTCAAAAATGATAATGATGTGTGGACACTTGAGGATCACAGCACCTTTGGTATCAAAGTCAATGGAGAATCTGTGGGGAAGGGATGCTCTAAAACATTGTCCAATGGAGACATCATAACATTAGAACAAACAGAAGTGTTTGTATACAAGTTTACAATGCCATCTGATGAATATTTTGAAACACCTAGAAAGAGATTAAAAATAGAGAGCAATAATATAAATGAAAATATAATAAATAATGTGAAAATGAAGTTTGAAGCATCACAAAGTTATGAGTTACAACATATAGAGGACAAAATACAGAATGCTAAACAAATGCAAACTGCATCCATAGTAATGCAGCAACAACTACAAACAGATATGAACAGGAAGATGCAGCAGTTAGAGAGTGAGTTTGCTGCTCAGATAGAGAACCTGAAAGGAGAGAAAGAGGAGGTGGATAGACAGAAAGCTTTGTTGATAGAAGAAAGAGACATGCAGCTGTCTGCCATTAAACATGAAATGGAAGAAAAAATTAGTCAACTGATGGTAATATAGTTTAAATTTAATTATCATCAAAATATAACATTATTATTTATTTTAAATTAAGATTATTATCTACACATATAATAAATCTGTAGACCCATTTCCTACAATATTGTAATTTTTGTCCATTTGCGGTGCGCATCATGGAAACAGTACTAAACCACTGTAGATAACTTTTATACCTAATGGTATGCACCTTGAAGTATTACTAAGTTTTTGTTTTATCCCAATCAGTTCACTCTGTTAAGAGATATTAGATTTTAAAGTGTTCAATACGAAAATTAACACACACTATTAAGTAGGTACTTGATAGTTGAACTCCATCTTCAATCACGGTTTTTCGGCGGAAAATCGACCTACGCCCATGTTTGCAAAATGCTTGAGTTTAATAATTTCAAATTAAGCTACTGGTTGAGAGCCTTTTGCGCTAGTCAACTGCTCTTTGTTTTCAATTCTTTAATTTTAATATACTATTGCTAAATGTAACAATAATAGCTTAAAAGCTGCTATTAATTTTTAATATAAGGATATTAAAATATAGAATAGAATACTCTTTATTGTAAACACAAGCAGGATAAATAGGTAGGACAAAACATAATAATATAATTTAGTACAATGGGCGGTCTTATCGCATTAAGCGATTTCTTCCAGACAACCTTTGGATGGATAGGAGATGTAATTGTTTTAAAAAGTGGGTGTGTAACAAATGAAGTAGTGGATAAATAACATTTCAAAAAAAAAAAAATGTGTATAAAAGTGTAAAGGGGTATACCAAATACATGGTACCTATGACTACATATATGATAAACATAAATACATACATAAACATTACATAATATATACATTCTATAAAATACAATACAGTGTTTACTATATAAAATAACAAAGTACATACATAATATATAAAAGAGGAAGGATCTTTACAAACGGAGGTAGTGTTCTTTAACACCTTCATTAAACATAGCAACAGTTTGGGCACGTCTTATATTAATTGGCAAGGCGTTCCATAACCTTACTGCTTCAACGGCAAATGACTTGTCCATAAATATTGTGGAATGTATAGGATTATGCAGTTTTAAGTTATGTGAATAATAATTATGTGTAAAATATATGTGAGTTGGAGACTAATTCAAAATATTCAGTTGCTTTACTTACTGTTTTTAAATTGTGAGCTTGACAAGTACAAGTGTATGTAATTACCCAAGTGCTGAATAAATTTCATTATTTCACAGTCTTTAATGTTTCGATAAAACATCTTTGTAGTCTAGAAGTGTGTTTCTTCAAAATCCTTGTTAATATTATAAATGCGAAACTAACTTCGTCTGTCTGTCGCGCTTTCACGCCTAAACTACTCAACAAAATTAAATTAAATTTATTACACAGATAATCTGCATGAGAAAGGACATACATAGGCTACTTTTTAATAAATTAATTAAAAATTAATATCTTGGGACAAGTAGCACACTGCCATCTGATCCCAAACTAAGCAGAGCTTATACTATGGAAACCAGAGAACTGATATACTACATATATTTATATTTTTCTTTTGTAAATACATACATTTACAGATAATTTACACCCAGACTCAGGACAAACAGATATGTTCATGCACACAAATATCTGTCCTGGGTGGGCCTCAAACCCACAACTCTCAGCGTGAAGGGCAGTGTATCTGCCTACCATGCCAACAGGCCCACCTACTACTACTAAAGTACTGTATTATGGCGACCAGTTAACTGATAAACATACCTATATATTTTATATATTTAATACATATAATTCTAAATATATTATAAAGTCAGTAGGTAGCTACATTCTTTTAAAGTCATATTTATGAATTAAACTGTCTAATCTTACAAAACGTTTTGTCTGTTTTAGGAACAAATACAAAAACATAATGAAAGTGAGGCAGAATTACTTAAAGAAAATAATTTATTGAAAGAAAAATTAATAAAAGAAAGGGAAGAGTTTTTACTAGAATTAAGTCGAGAAAACTCCTCAAAACAAGATATTTTGGACAAATTAGAAGCAAAGATAAAAGAACAGGAAGAAATACAAATAGCAGAAAGACAAGAATTTGTAGATATGTTACAAAGAGAAACTGAGCAACTCCGTTTGGCTAAAGAAAAGGTATGTATTGTCCCATATTTCTACAGGAGTCCAGGATACTGTAACACTCGCAGCAGCAAGGGTCTTCTAACTGGGATCTAGTGGGAGATCTTCAAAATGATAACACACATATTAAACAAGAATCACTTATTTTATTTAATAATAATAAATAAGTCTTTCACAATATATTTATTGCACTTAACTTTTGTAACTGTTGACAATCATCACTCAAATATTAAATTATACTTTTTTATTAATTTGAATTCTATTCTAACTTTAAAACCTATGTCCAGCTATTTTACAAGAATGACCAGAGTTTGCTATCTTCTCAAAAGAGGTTTTATTGTATAAGAGGACAGGTAATATCATTACAATATCAATGCATATCCCATACTTATAGTTACACTCAGTGTATGGCTTAACATGGGTGCATCAACATAGGAGTGGCCAAGTCAGAACTGGTGGCTCTACAAGCTATAGGGATTAAGATATATTAACAATAACTTAAGAACTATGGACTGCTTTTATAAATTTTGGTGATCACAAAAATCTCGATTTTGTACTTCCATGTAATGTGAGTTTGCTACTTACTTCTTATCATATTAGCAGTTTGTTAATGTCAGAGTTGTTCAAGCTGCTCATTGGGCCATTACATTGTCTAATTACTACAATAGGGACTCACATCTTAACGTGCCCTCCGAAGGCCAGAGACGCTAAAAAATTAAACCACTTTTTTGGTCAACCTTGCTTAACCTTGCCGATCACTTACGGCTTTGTGAGACCATCTAGCTATGAGCACCTCAAGTTTGAGTTTGCTAGACTTGAGGTATTTAACATGCACTTACCAATAGCTTTACATTCTTTTAGAGTCTCATTCTCTTACCCCTGTAGTTTATTGTTAGAGCAAATTGTTCATCTTTTCTTTATTTGCCATTTACTTACTGTCAGCCTAAGAACTTTCACTCTTTCACTGGACAGCAGAGGCGAGAGGGGCCTTAAGTAGTGAGACTACAAACTAAGTAATTCGCGCCAGACGGTAATTAATTTGCTAGACGGCTCGAGTCTGGTGAAGCAGTGAAAATGGCAATAGCGAACGGTAAACGTCATTTCATAAAAAGCATTGTAAAAAAAGCTACGCAGCAAGTAAGCAGGAGTAATCCTTGAACTCATTAAAATTTAAATGTATTTTCATGTTTTGACATAGTAGTATATTTATCAAAACAATAAACTCGATTATTTGTATGATGTAAATTAACTGCTATTTTTACACAGTGACGCATATATGGTAAAATACACTTGAAATCGGGAAGTTTCCCTTACCTATCTTATCATAATAGCCTAAGAGCTGCTGGTTTCTATGAATAATATTAATATACATACAACTTGTATATATATTAATATTATTCATTGAAACCAGCAGCTCTTGCTCAGCAATTATTGTTATGAAAAATATTACCAACTTTAAATCTTCTTAATGACAAGCAATTTAAACATATATAGGACAATTCTGCAAGCTATCTGTATCAAATTATGTATTATCAAAATCGGTTTACTATCAACATTGTTTAAACCTTTAAGCCATTTAAGTTAGTATATTATTCCTTATAACACCAGCCATCTGCCATTGAAAGTCGCGACAAAATAGCCAGACAAAAATACCAAAAAGGTTTTTTGTTTACTAATTTCGTTACTAATTCGTATGAATTTAGTAAAAGTTGTTATGTTGGCATTACAGACGCATCAATTTTATTTATTTGTAAAAGTTTAGATGATGAAACATGTAGATGTATGAAATGATAAAACATGACAAGAATAATACACAGAGTTTAGAATTCCATGTTATAACTTGTTTCGTATTGTTTTAAACATTAAGATTAGTCTGACAATTGTTTTTGCTCATTCCAATCGCCTGGCAGTTTTACATAACAACGTGAATATTCACGATAGAATAGATAAGAGTAACCTAGGTATACAATAACAGAATAATAATGTTATTCCAAGAAACTGATAGCTCTTTGTCTACACGTAAGCGTATTAAAACTCGGTGGAGAGAAAAACGGGTACAAATATTTTTAGTTTTACTCAGTCAGTTGTGGTGAGTGTGTGTTGTTCAACCCGCTCAGTAGGTCTCTGTCAGGACGTGAACTCACGGCACGGAGACAGTCGTAAATTAATCAACTTTGACGGTCACCCATCTATAGACTGACGGAGTGCCTAGGTGCTTTACCTTTTGGATCACGTAAGGACCGGTGACTGCAACTGGGTATGGCCTATTGTGAATAGGAGTTATTATTATTTTTATGCTTATATACTTTGCCGTATACAAATTAATGGTTCTAAGTAATGGTAACAATTTTAGGATGTCCAAAAAGGGTGGATAGGCATAGAGAAGTAGGTAGTGAGGCAACTATGTTAACACTTCGAATTGTTGTCAGACCAGGCATAATTTTTTTTGTTTGTTGTACTAACAATTTAACTTATTATTACAAACAAATTACTGTGGATGATATATCTGATATATTTTAAAAATTATTGTACGTTATTTATTTATATTTTACAAAGTTTTGATAAAAAAAATCGATAAAAAATAATAATATATAAATAAATATGAAAAAAATAGAGCTCATCCTGCGGCGAGATTAGGCGCCCTAGGCCGCCGGTGGTAATGGCGTGCGTACCATTCCTATAATATGTTGGTTGAGCTTTCTTTGCTATGAGACCGTTTACCGAGATGGCCATCGTGACAATTATTGTTGTGTTCACATTCCACATGGCGGTAACCTCTAGAACTAGGTGTAAATACCTTGACAGCTTGACATTCTTGTTTTTCTGTAACACACTATCGCCTCTTAATAATACGTTGGTCTAGCGCTAGCGTGTTCAACCGCAAAAAATGAGGCCCTGGGGCCAAAACGCGGGTCGGGCCTTTAAAAATCACTTTTTAGTGATTTTGGGATCTTTCCGTAAAAAGAAATTTCTCAGTATCCCATCGGATCATGAAAGTGATGGAATAGAAAGTGCCCCTGTGTTTGCGCAAACACTTATGCACTATAATGTGTGCAATTGGCTAATCTCCATTGAGAATGGCCGCCGTGGCCACCATGATCACCATGTGATCATATTGTCCTAAAAAAAATTCAAGTGTTCATCATTAGAAGTTTTGAGAAAAAAATGAGCGAGGGAATACGACCGTTCTAAAGGATAAAAAAAATCAATGTTACGTACCTACGCGTAAAATCCCCGCCCTGCCACTGTAACGCATCGTGAATCGTAACGTTTAACAAGAGCACCCCTCCCCCCAAATTCGTTACGTAATACTTGAACACTCCTCCTTAACGCCTGAGTCATTGCACCACCTATTCAGTCCTTTATTATTATTTTTTTCTAGGAATTAAAAGAATTAGAAGAGCAAAAGAGACTG
This sequence comes from Pseudoips prasinana, assembly GCA_951640165.1. NCBI lineage: Eukaryota > Metazoa > Arthropoda > Insecta > Lepidoptera > Nolidae > Pseudoips > Pseudoips prasinana. Next base: position 23,656,771 of record OX621243.1, read on the forward strand.
AGAGAAATAGAACTGAAGCAAGAGTTGGACAACATAAGAATGAATCTGGAGAGACAAGTTCAACAAACTGCTCAGGAAAAGTTAAAAGCGGAGCAATTGCTTGGTGAGCAGGTGGAACATATGAAGAAACTTAATGATGAAGAAAAACATAAACTACAGGAGTTGGTAAGATTATTCACAAATTTAAATACACACATCTTTAAATACAGGACTTTGGCGATTTGTAACCTCTCTCCAAATTATTTGTAATAAATAGATATCAGAAAACATTTAAAAAATGAAATATCTTCGCATGCTACATTGCTAGTGTGAAAAAATCAAGCAATCTCGTTGCCTGTCAATTTTATAACAGACTTTAAAAGTAGGAGGTTATAATTTCGACTATATGTTTTCGTTTTTCTTTTGATTTGTATGTATTTTAAATGATTTCTTTATCAGTTGGGAACTGATTTTGATAATTATATCTTCAGTTGATGGGGGGAATATATATACAGAAAAGTTTAAGTCGGTTCTCTATTTTAAAAAACAAGAAATTTTTATGTTTATGCAGATCTCAATATTATTTTGAAGAACCAGTTCGAAAAGGATTACTAATATGTACATGATTTAGATAATCATACTTTTAGTATGACATATGCCTTATATTGACTCATAATCTTTAATCTTATAGCTAATGTTAAAAACCCCAATGTGTGCAATTTCTGATAGATAAATCACATTGAGAAGGTACCATTTTGACTCAAGAAATTAATATCTTGATTATATTAATTAATAAACTGACGTCAGTCTATAATTGCCTTGGCAACTTTTTAATCTCAATCTTGACTGCCTCCCTATCCCTACTGAGGGCCTAGCTTAAAATCCCAGGTCGGTACTGATCAGACTTGTGAGATTGGATCATCTTATCAGCTGAAAGACGCCCACTGATGGACAAAAGCCTCCGCCAACGATCTCCACAATTGCCGGTCTTGAGCTATCCGCATACAGCGATCATCCTCAGCTCCCAAAATCATCGGTCCATATTGTAGTCGGCCTTCCCACGCTGTATCTTCCACTGCTACTTCAGCTTGCCAATTCTTCGGGCTATGTCGGTTACTTTGGTTCGCCTGCAGTCTCAACATTTCTGATTCGATCTCGCAGGAAAACCCCAAGCAAAGCCCTCTCCATTGCTCGTTGGGTGACTTTAAGCCGTCTGATAAGTCTCCAACCTTAACTAGAGTGGGCGCAACATGGATGTTTGACATGATTTTCGCCCAGATTTCATACCCACTTGTTGAGAGAATGCTGAGGCCATCGAGCATTGTACGAAGATCTTCCAACCTTTGACTACTATATCGTCGGCAAATCGAAGGTGGGTGATGTACTCTTGACGTTGATACCAAAGCCTTCCCAGTCCAGAAGCTTGAATGCATCTTCCAATGCAGCGCTGAACAGTTTCGTTGTATGACATCTCTCAGTCTCACATCTCGCTGCAAGTGGATAGGTTTCGAGTTCTGGAGTAGCACTGACATAGTGGCGTTTTCATAACACCTCGATATACCGGTAGTCGATTTGGCATCTTTGGAGAGACCTCGACCCAGGTTTCGATCGAATAAAAGGCTTTCTCATAGTCCACAAATGCTAAGCATAATGGCTGGTTATACTCTTCGGTCTTCTGTGTAACCTGCCGCAGCGTATGTATGTGGTTAAGGTACTAAAGCCTTTACGGAAACCGGCTTGATCGGGAGGCTGGAAGACGTCAAACCTGCCCGCGAGACGATTTGTAATGACTTTCGGAAACAACTTGTAAACATGGCTCAGCAGTGTGATGGGTCTGTTATTCTTCATGACGGTTTTATCGCCCTTTTTTAAGAAGAGCATCACCACACCACTGTGCCATACTTGTGTCGTTTGACCTTCTAGTATGACGGAGTTAAATAACTCCTGAAGGGCTCGTAAGATTGGGTTACCACCCGCATTCAGAAGCACTGCTTCATCATCACCAGGCACCTTGTGGTTCTTAAGCTGTTTGAGAGCCATTCTAATCTCGTACAGGCTGATGTTCGGGATATCTTCGGTGAAGTGACGGGTTAGTCGTGCTCCGGGATCTGAGACACAACTATCGACAGGTGACTAGATTTTCGTGTCCGTAGAACTTCACGATCTCTCTCAGCAACTCAGGTCTAGAAGTAGATAGGATTCCGGAGTTCCTCGATGGACCGACTCATCATCAGGTAAAGTTTGGTATCAAATTAGGGGTTTTTGGCACATGCCTTATCGAATACACGCATCCATTTTTACGTATCTTGCATGGTTTTGGATTTACGATAATTTATTATAAACCGATTAACTTTAACTTAATCACTCTATTGTTCTTAATGACGGCCGCGAGCTCGACTTCGCCATCAATAATTGAAGCTCATTACTGTGATGGGATGATAGTAATCACTTCAAAATAACATACAACGCCTTGCTTACTAGTTGAACTTTATTTAAAATAGTATTTGAACATATTATATAGCAATATATCGTTGACAATTGCTTCACTTACGTTGAATAAATTCGTAAAATCCAGCATGCTATGGTCATGTAATTTATAGTACAAATATACCAAACAGTACTGGCCGCATACTGAGGTCCAATCATTCTGACTATTAAAATCCCACACTCTGCAATTTCTGTTTAAAAACGTTCTGTGGAAGCCTGTAGGCGAATCAAAATATCGTCCAACTCTGTTTTTGGCTATATGTATGGCTACCCAGTGAGACCCTGGTTGTGTATCCGAATCCAAATTGCTTACTATGAAAGTAGGCGCTTGGATATGTACAGGTTCATCATTTGATACAGTTTTACAAACCAATTATTTGAAGTTTGCTCACTATTTGGTAAATTTGTAGTGATGTGGAGACAGTCCTGCTGTTGATTGTTGGTGAATCTATCTTTAGTGGTATAAAACACCAAATATCCGTTGCATATGTGAACAGCACCGTAAGAACTCGATTTTTGTTTACTTGCTAATCGTGATAAGTTTTTAATCCAGCAATAGTGACCGTTACTCCCATTTTGTATATATAACAGATTGTTATGTGTATTTTTTTGACATTTCGTAAAATAAAGTGGACCAACAATGGTATGTTTTTTAACTTTGATGTCATATTTCAATAGTAAAATTATTTTGTTTCTCAATTTTATCAATATCATTTAATTTGACAGGGAAAGAAGCACCCTTAAATTTTACTTTATTTGAACAAGAGCTGTAAGATGACGGTCGTTCTGAATTTTTGCTAACCGGATATATTGCTGAGAGAACCGCCCATTTAAAACACAAATGATCTGAATTTGTTGCGTTCACAACAGCTTTTTAGGGTTCCGTAGCCAAATGGCAAAAAACGGAACCCTTATAGATTCGTCATGTCTGTCTGTCTGTCCGTCCGTCCGTCCGTCCGTCCGTCCGTCCGTATGTCACAGCCAGTTTTTTCCGAAACTATAAGAGCTTTACTGTTGAAACTTGGTCAGTAGATGTATTCTGTGAACCGCATTAAGATTTTCACACAAAAATAGAAAAAGAATAATAATTTTGAAACTCAAAAAAAATTTTTTCATCGTAACCATACATGTGGGGTATCTATGGATAGGTCTTCAAAAATGATATTGAGGTTCCTAATATAATTTTTTTCTAAACTGATTAGTTTGCGCGAGGGACACTTCCAAAGTGGAAAAATGAGTGTCCCCCCCCCTGTAACTTCTAAAATAAGAGAATAATAAAACTAAAACAAATATATGAAGTACATTACCATGTAAACTAACAACGAAAATTGGTTTGAACGAGATCTAGTGAGTAGTGTTTTTTAATGCGTCATAAATCGTAAACCGCTATTTACCTTTCATTTAATCAACTGAAATACTTGCTGCTGCGGAAGCTTTCATGGGCGACTCCGACTCGCACTTGGCCGGTTTTTTTTTTGTCTTTGATGTGTTTGTGTAAATCAATATATGAATTTCCACGTATGTAATGGGTTGAATTTATTTATGTTCAATTCTATGTAATCAATTTTGGTTAAAGTCCATCCTCTATCTTTCTTTTTAAAAGCACTTATCCTGTTTACTAAAGTGTCGCGCAAGGATGACATGAAAATGTTTAGATCGTCGGCTTGGCAAATTATGAAGTTACTAGTTTGAAAATCAAATTAATTACATAGACTTTTGGTTTCTTGAATAAAATCTGCATGTAATACATCGTTTATCTAAACAGCAGTATGTTGTTTAATAGCCTCATAAATTAAAAAATGTATTTCACTTTTAGTAGATTCGAGAAATAATTACGGTGCTTGGAAAACTAAATTAGGTAGCTGTTTCCTTTTAACTTTGTAAGATATTATACGTTGACCAAAAGCTGATTCTACAATGGATATATTTTCTAAAGAACTGTGAGATTTTATAAATTATTTCAAATATATTTTACTAACCAGAGTTACATGTATCACAGAGTACCTTATCCGTATTAGTCGAAGTTGATGCTTCTTCATGTTGTGGTATTTATGCATAGCTGTTCTCTACATCTGAATGAGCACTTATTTTGAACACGCCTCCTAGATCTGTCTGTACTGGATATGATGTGTTATGAAGTACTCAATAGCCGCGCAACGGTTATGACGTAGCTGCTATGTTATAATAATATCACACACTATGATTATTTATTTGATTAGTGATTATTATTTTATTAATTACTGTAATAATTCTTTAATAATTTTACATCTTAAAATATTAATAATCGATATTATACTTTCAAATGGTTGTCACTGATAAAAGTATAAATAGGGTAGGAGAATTATTAAGGAGGCATTCTTTGTACGACGGTAGATAAGAACGTTACTCTGTTCGATTAAATATTGTGTGTGGAAAATATCTCGGGAGTTTTAATGTGCAGAACCTACGAGTGCGTAACAGATGAGTATTATAGATTGTAAAAAGAAAAAAAGTTAGGTATGAATTATATAAAAACAAAGATTATGCAAATCTAAATGAAGTATTTTACAGACATGCGCACTTAGACAGATTTCTTTCTCGGAACTGTAGGGTAGAGATATGTACTTGTTTGGATACTAGCAGATCTCTTTTACTATATTTACTCTCTTTGATTTGCTTTCCACTCATCACCAACTAACATACTAGATTCAAACCACCTTTCGTGTAATTACTTAAATTTAATTGAATAAATTTACTTATTTGCACTATTTTCAATCATGGCACAAATTTCGTACAACCCGTTGTCGTATTGGGAATCGAATATTTCAGCATTTTCAGCACCACCAAGTCTATATCTACACAGATTTTTTCGAGTACACATTCATCAATATTTTCAAACATGTCCAGATCTTCAGCCAACACAGGATTCGTAAAAAAAGTACTGACTCAAACACGTTCCATTTTTTTACGATGAGACAGCAAAGTGATAGCAAGAAGATGAAATTATAAGTGGTGCTCACTTCCAATTTACATTGACTATTTATGCATCCAGCAACACTTGTTGTTGTTTTGGTAACGAACCTTAATGTAGTTAGTTATAATTACAAATGAAAAACACTTTAACGCAAATTACTAGAACTGCAATAAAAAAAAACTTAAAGTTACTAATTATCGTTATATGAAGTGTCTATTTTATTAAGTATCGTGTTGTGAACTTGTATTCTTTAAAACTGCAATGGAGACAAGATTAATACTTTTAGTGTAGAAAATACATACAAACAGTATATTATACATTATCATCAGATGACGAAAGTAATGATAAATTGATGATTGCAAAAGAAAATACGAAACGAAACGAACTGCAAAAGTACCCAGTGACGAATACTGGAAAAATGTAAAAGTGCGTGTAAAATACTACGCCAATGAGACAAACATTCATTTTGAAAACATCAATAACATACACAAATAACATATACAATATTACAAAATAAATTTCGTTGACGGATTCATGTAAAATATTTTTTTAACAATAACGATAATTAGTAACTTTATGTTACTTTTTTATTGCAGTTCTAGTAATTTGCGTTTAAGTGTTTTTCATTTCTAATTATAACTAATTACATTAAGGTTCCTTACCGAAACAACAACAAGTGTTGCTGGATGCATAAATAGTCAATGTAAATTGGAAGTGAGCACCATTTATAATTTCACCTTCTTGCTATCACTTTGTTGACTCATCGTAAAAAATGGAATGTGTTTGTGTCAGTACTTTTTTTAAAAATCCTGTATTGGCTGAAGATCTGGACATGTTTGAAAATATAGATGAATGTGAACTCGAAAAAATCTGTGAAGATATAGACTTTGTGGTGCTTTGTGAAAATGCTGAAACATTCGATTCCCAATACGACAACGGTTTATACGAAATTTGTGCCATGATTGAAAATAGAGCAAAGTAAGTAAATTTTATTAGTATTATTATTTTTTAAATACTTGAAAGGTGGTTTGAATCTAGTATGTTAGTTGGTGATGAGTGGAAAGCAAATCAAAGAGAGTAAATATAGTAAAAGAGATCTGCTAGTATCCAAATAAGTATCTCAATCCTACTGTTCAGATAAAGAAGTATGTCTATGTGTGCATGATGTGTGTAAAATACTTCATTTAGATTTTCATAATCTTTGTTTTTATATAATTCATAGCAAACTTTTTTTTTCTTTTTACAGTCTACAATCATCATCATATCCAGTACAGAAAGATCGAGGAGGCGTATTCAAAAGAAGTGCTCATTCAGATGGTGAGAACAGCTATGCAAAAAGACCAAGATATGAAGAAGCATTAACTTCGACTAATACGGATAAGGTACTCTGTAATACATGTAATACTTTGTTTAGTATAAGATATTAAGCAAATCACACAAAGATCAATATCCATAAAAATAATTTATTAAAATCTCACAGTTCTTTAGAAAATGTATCCGTTGTAGAATCAGTTTTTGGTCAACGTATAATATCTTACAAAGTAAAATCAAATAGCAATCTAGTTTAGTTTTCCAAACACCGGAATTATTTCTCGAATCTACTAAAAGTACAATACACAATTACATTAAGTACAATTTTTATTTAATGAGGCTATTAAACAACATACTGCTGTTAAGATAAAAGATGTATGTCATGCAGATTTTATTCAAGAAACCAAAAGTCTACGTCATTCATTTGAATTTCAAACTTCATAATTTGCCAAGCCGACGATCTAAACATTTACATGTCAACCTTGCGCGACACTTTAGTAAACAGGATAAGTGCTTTTGAAAAGAAAGATAGTGAATAGAGTTTAATGAAAATTGATTACATACAATCTATACATAAAATAAAATAATATCTGGGGGACATATCTGGGGACAATGTCACACAGATCATCCTAGCCCCAAACTAAGCAAAGCTTGTACTATGGGTACCAGGCGACGATATACATACTTATATAGATAGATAAATACATATATACATAGAAAACATCCATGACTCAGGAACAAATATTCGTGCTCATCACACAAATATTTGCACTTACCGGGATTCGAACCCAGGACCACCAGCTTCGTAGGCAGGAGCACTACCAACTAGGCTATGGTGACCGTCATCGTAGGAAAATCAAAACTGTACATTAAATATTTTTTTAAAAGGATACTTGGGGCGTGATCTACAATAGATATCGAAGACAAAATATTGTTTTTAAAATTTTTGTCTGTATGTATGTCCGGGCTAAACTCAAAAAGTACTGCATGGATTTACTTCAAAATTTTGCATGAATATTAGTAAGAGGTCGGGTCAACATATAGGCTACATATTATCACGCTGTCACCTACGGGGGAGAAGCTGTGATAATCTATAAAATTTAACGCGGGTACAACCGCGGGGCGCAGCTAGATGAACATAAATAAATTCAACCCATTACGTGGAAATTCATATACTGATTTACGCAAAGACATCTAAAGACAAAAAAGCTGTTGTGAACGTAAAAATTTCAGATCATTTGTGTTTTAAATGGGCGGTTCTCTCAGCAATATATCTTGTTAACAATAATTCAGAATGACCGTCATCTTACTTATTTTTCTATTACTGTTTGGGGTTTGGAATATGACAACAAAGTTAAAAACATTTTACGAATTGTCAAAAAAATACACAAATACATCTGTTATATATACAAAATTGGAGTAAAGGTCACTATTGCTAGATTAAAAACTTATCACGATTAGCAAGTAAACAAAACTCGAGTTCTAACGGTGCTGTTCACATATGCAACGGATATTTGGTGTCTTTTACCACTAAAGATTTATTCACCAACCATCAACAACATAACTGTCTCCACATCACTACAAATTTACCAAATAGTGAGCAAACTTCATAAAAAATGGTTTGGAAAAACTGTATCAAATTATGAACCTATACATATCGAAGCGCCTACTTTCTTAGTAAGCAATTTGGATTCGGATACACAACCAGGGTCTCACTGGGTAGCCATACATATAGCCAAAAACAGTGTTGGACAATATTTTACTTTTTTAAATAAAGTTCAACTAGTAAACCAGGCGTTGTTTGTTATTTTCAAGTGATTACTAATCATCCCCTCACATTAATGAGCTTAAATTATTGATGGCGAAGACGAGCTGGCGACCGTCATTAAGAACAATACAGTGATTAAGTTAAAGTTAATCGGTTTATAATAAATTGTCGTAAATCCGAAACCATGCAAGATACGCAAAAAAGGATGCATTCGATCGGGCGTGTGCCAAAACCCTTAATTTGGTACCAAACTTTTTTTTTACCGACGATGAATCGGTCCATCGAAGGATTCCGGAGTTCTGGCTCGTGAGCCAGAACTCCGGAATCTTTTCTACTTCTAGACGTGACAATTCTGCCATCCTCAGTTTTCAGCTTCGTCTGTAGGCTCTGTCCAACAGACAGTTCTCTTACAAACACTTTAGAGCCTTTGTTTCGCTCGATGGCTTCTTTAATGGCCGCCGACATATTAAATGCCAGGCGCCGCCGGCGATCAAGTAAGCATCGGCGCATATGTCGTTCTGATAGGAAAAAATCTCAGTATCAGCCCTGAGTCTGGAAGTTGGCGGTGTCATACCCCAGCGCCTCGGAGAGCACGTAAGGCTTTCAGTCCTGTACTCATTCCGGTCCTGTCAGCTAGCTGTCCCAACGGATTATGAGAGGATGGTAATAGAAAGTGCACCCGTGTTTGCGCACATACTTGTGCACTATAATTGTTCCACGCAGATGCCTAATCTACACTAAGACTGGCTGCCTTGACCGGTATTCAAACAGGTTGACACCATCTCACTAAAAACAAATTTATCTGCTTCAGATGAAAGAAAGAGAAGAAATACAAAAGAAATTAACTGAAGCTCAATGTAATGCGGAGAAGTCACTAGAAGATCTGAGAGTAAGTACACGCTTGTAATTACATAGTTATTTGGTTTGGGAAATGAAAACGTATCAAACATAAGGGTCAAGTTGTATCCACTTAGGTGATTGAAAAAATCGATAATGTACGGCTACCTACACCACCACAGGTTACAATCAAATTTCATATTCTGCGACTCATTTGGATAGTAGGATCTGACGCTAATGGTTATGCTTATTGTTGTTTTATTTTGTCTTAATTCTTTACTTAAAAGGTCTCCATAGCTGTGGTGGTTTTCTTGCCTTTGTTTTGCATTCATTCTTCGAAATACAAATATGACCTAACTGTCAATAAGTTGTCCGGCGAAGCAGTGATAGCCTCTTAGAATAACTGTCACAGTCAAGTAAATAAAGAGGCTATTGTTTTACAATGGGGTCTGGAATTATACCATTGTGTCAAATTTATATTATCAGTTTAAATAAGATACAAAGTAGTATTACAGTACATCTACCCTTAGAAGGCATGCGAGAAATTAATTAATCAAACATATTCTCGACAAAAACAGTGAATATCTTTCTTGATTTCTTTTATTTTAGTTGCGTGTGACCGAGAGAGAGACTGAGTTAGCTGCGCTGGCCGCGGAAAGGATTCAGAAACAAGCCGAGCAGTCTAGTGAAGTCATTAGCACTTTACAAGAACAACTTGAAAAGGTACAGTTCCAAGTAATTTTTTTGGTATATCATCATCATTATAACAGCCGTAAGCAGTCCACTGCTGGACAAAAGCCTCCCATAAACCCCAAGAATCATTTTGGGGGTTATGCCATAATCGCCTCGCTTAGCAGATGGGTTGCCAATCGTAGATCCATTCTCTGGTAGATATTCCCTCGGGTCGACTTCGACGCCCCCTACGGGACGAGATGGATTGATAATACTCTGTAATTAATTAACCGCCGTCACCACACAGCAACCAACAGTTTTGTATGCAACTGTTAACATATCAGTCGGCAACGTTTCAATAAAACAAAGCCGATGGACAACGGAAGGGTGTTAGTAAGGGAATCCTAAATTTGATCTACCAGTGCGTCGTTCGTACAACAGCGCTCCTACCCCGGATTGCTAGGAGCTTCGAGACCCGCCAGACGATTAAATTTATGATTAGTTACTTTTAGTTAAATTATTTAGTCTTGCTCAAGTTAACTTATATGGAGGTAGCACGTTTTTTACTAGTTATATTGAAATAACACATCATCAGCGTACAAGGTAGTGGGGTAGTACAGAAAATCGAATCACAGTAATCTAAAGTGTAAAAGTAACGAAAAATAGCGTAACCGTATGTTTCGTTACTATAACTAACAGTACTCGTTACTATCGTATCGTTACTCGTTACTTTCGATAATTAATAATATAGACCAACGTACCCGTATCTTTGTACCTAATACAGCATTATACTGTTTGCTACAGTTTTACAGTGATCGATTCACGTTTTAAGAACTACGCTTTAAATATGTACCAAACAATTAAGTATTAATATTCGTTACCATGCTGCGGGCCGGTAACTTGCAAGGATAATGACACCAGTAACTATGTATATAATCTAAACAAATGTGTGTCTTAGCAGAAAAGCATAGTTAGGTCTAAAGATTCAAACAGATGTGAAGGTGTTGAAATAAACTCCATTATTGTAAATAAGGGTTATCATGGTGAATTATTAAATATTATTGATGATAAAAATACCTACAATTAAAGATTATTCATTACAATACTCATCAATAAAATTTGACAATTCATCATAAAGGTATTGTATAAATCATCACATTAATAACCAGAATATGATATAAACGATAGTCCTTACTTCCAGGGAATATAATAAATATAAGGATGTTACAAGTGGAATTAGTTTTATCTGGTTTGTTCTTGTTGTTTATAGCTTAATGGCCAATGCATCTATCCCCAAAGGGTAATAACCGCTTGAGTGTGCAAGCCGGGCGTTATCAATACCGTAGAATGCGCACTGCTTACGTCACGACTTAGCGCGTATGGTTGAGTTCTGATTATCAATGGTTTTTGTTGTTATAAAGACCCGAGACCCTTTTGAAGTGTTGTTATTATTAAAGTTCATGAGTCAACCTTGCTATTGATGTTAAAACTACTTCAATATGACGTTTGTTTGTTTAGATAAGTAGGCTGGAACATGAATGTATCGTAAAAATTATGAAAGTAGAACTTTATTATTTTTTATTTCCGAAAGTAGATCGTTTACCTAGGTATTTTATTTGTTTATATAGTGGAATAGTTAAATATACATACAAAAAAAAATAAAACACATAATTAATAGTATAAAAATATTATTTTTTATCCATAATACTGTTTGTACAAATTTGCCGAGAGGAGAGATATTTTTAACCTAAATTAAAAACATCATAACTTCATAATCCTTAAAGGTATATTCAAAATATGTTCACTACTTAAAAGCTAGATTTATAGTACACATTTTTTTTGAAAATAATGATATTCAAATAAAACAATAACACAAACATTTGAGATTCTTTGTAGGTACTACCATTTTCAGAAAGTCTTTAGGTCAGTTTCTGATCACGTCACAAACCACAGAACTGTTTTTATTTAATAGAGTTTTATTAATTTTGCACACGGATACCACTTCAACTAACTGTTTGGTGTCAAAAAGTTACAAAATAAACGCTTAATAGCATCAGACAATGAGGTCACAAGAACTTGCGTACACTTAACTAGCTACTTGCGTCGAACTACAGCCGAGAGCGACACTTAAAGTATTTTTTTAAAAATGTTCTACAACGAGTATGGTATTGTTATACATTTTTAAGCAATCATAGATAAGTGTTTAATGAAACAGATACATAAGTATCCGTGTGGATGAAAGAGATGGATTATAATTCGATGCTAAAACGAACCTCAGTTTGGCGCCGAACAAAATGGTAGTAAACTACCAATGCGCACTCTACGGTATAGTCTAAAATGGTAGCAAACTACCATTGCGCACTCAAGCGGATAAATAGATGCTGGTTCTGTTCTCGCAGGACTATAAAATAAGTATACATAAAATAATAAAAATATATTATAAATTAAGTAATACATCTTTTCAGGTCAAAAATCAACTACACACAGTTGAAACGGAAAAGAATACTATACTAGAAAGTATTGCTGCGCCTGAGCATGGTGAGGCCTCGTCCAAACAAACAGTGTTGTCAGAAGTAGGAGAACTCATGGAGAGTGAACTACAGTGTATTATATGTGCTGAATTGTTTGTTACGGCAATCACACTCAATTGCTCGCACACATTTTGTAAATACTGTATTACAATGTGGAAGAAGAAAAAAAAGGATTGTCCAATATGCAGGTAAATAAAAAAGAAATATACCCAACTATGCAACAAAAATAAAATTGGCGATAGTGCGTCGCCTGTTGAATGACCCTAGGTGTTCTCGCGTACTCGAACGAGATCTAAAATTTAATCAGTATATTAAAATGTATTCAGTAACTGAATAAATTTTAGATCTCGTTCGAGTAAAAGTTTGTTTTCCGCAGTTTTTAACAAATTCAAGTCTTTATCTACATTCAATTCAGTCATTGTAGTGTTTAAAAACCAACAACACACTTATTTTGTAAAACTGCAATCAATACGACGACGGTACCTAATTTTGGCTTAAATTTAAAACTTATATTTTGATTTTTATATTGTGTGCGAAATAGTAAAAAAAATTAACATACATAATTAGCCAATACTATAGTTCAAGTAAGTTTTATGAGATATTATTTCATTTACATTGTCCAGTGACTCTACGCGACATGTAAAAAATAGATTTTCCATACATTGTTCCAATGGTAGTGTTATTACAGGCTTGTAAAGTTTTATTTCTATGAGTATAATTGAGGTTTGCCCCAAACAAAATTCTAGTTTTAGTGCCGAGTTGAGTTCATTTTCAATGTTAAAATTCAAATTCAATTCAAATATCTTGGGACAACTAACACACTGCCATCTGATCTCAATCAGGCAGAGCCTGTATTATAGCAACCAGACAACTGATAAACATAGTTATATATTTCTAAAAACATGCATATATATCCTATTAATATTATAAAGGCGAAATTTTGTGAGTGTGTATGTTTGTTACTTCTTCACGTTTAAATGGCTGGAGCGATTTAAATAAAATTTGGTATAGAGTTAGCTGACACCCTGGATTAACACATAGCCTATAATTTATAAAGGGTTAAATCACGGGTCACAAATAGTTATAGCTAATTTGACTCAAACACAGAAAGAATAATCGTGTTGATCACACAATGAGTTTGTTTCGCTGGGTCTTCTCAGTTGGGGCGCATTGGATCCGGTGGTAGCATTAAAGCGCGACCGTCGTTATTAACACAAGGTCCGTCATAATAATAACACCTTAATGTAGACAGAACCATTGACAATATGTATTAAAAATATTAGACATAAACTAGATAATTAAACTTAAACATAATCTCTTTCAATAACTTGATACGAGCTAGCTAAATATCATTGCTGTCATAAAATAAAGTTTATAAATGTTTTAATACAATCAATACAATGTGTACCTAAATATCTATGTTTCTAGAAATAATAATGTATACAACTATAACACTACAAATATGTTCTGACTATTTACAAGCGCTTTTTTGAATCTACGTGAATAAAAACCTTTTTTATTTTATTTATTTAAAAGATTAGTTATGAGTGGGGATTGAACCCACTACCTCAGTAGATCAACAGACCAGTCATGTAATATATTAGGTCTTTACCTATGAAATTGCCGTTCTGCAGTACTGGCCATTTCAAATCAAAATAATTTTTGTTTGGCTAAGAATTCTAATTTCAAATTAATTTTATTTTAAAAACATGGATTCTTTTTTCCAAAAGTAGTCATTTCTTTATTGATTAGTGTTACATTTTCATCGCATTTCAATCTTTTTCGTCATCATGGATACGTTAAAAATTCGAGTAATTATGGAATATGAGTACCGTCGTGGCAGCAACGCGGCACAAGCGGCACTCAACATCAACGACGTTTACGGAGCTAACACTACAAACCAACGCACCACCTGTTATTGGTTTGCTCGCTTCCGTTCTGGAAATTTCGACCTGAAAAATGAACCTCGCGGTCGTCCGAAGACTTTGGTCGACAATGACGAATTAAAGGCGGTTGTGGAAGCTGATGATACACAATCTACGGCTGAATTAGCAGCAGCTTTCGACGTTAGCGTCAAAACAATATTGGTCCATTTGCGTCAAATTGGCAAGGTAAAAAAGCTTGACAAATGGGTGCCCCACGAACTCAATGATCGCCAGCGCGAAGTACGCGTCGAGACGTGCCTTGCACTGCTCAACAGACACACAAATGAAGGAATTTTGAACCGCATTGTTACCTGCGATGAAAAATGGATTCTGTTTGATAACCGCAAGCGCTCAGCAAGTTGGTTGGATCCTGGTTCAGAACCTAAACAATGCCCTAAACGAAAACTTACCCCTAGAAAAGTGATGGTCACTGTTTGGTGGTCTAGCGCCGGTGTGATTCATCACAGCTTCTTACCAAACGGGGTGAGCATTACTGCAGATGTGTACTGTGAAGAACTGAGCACAATGATGGAGAAGCTGGCGCATCTCCAACCAGCATTGGTCAATCGCTCGTCTCCGCTGCTCCTGCACGACAACGCGCGACCTCATACTGCACAGCAGACGGTCTCCAAGTTGCAAGAACTGGGGTTGGAAGCTCTCCGTCATCCGCCCTACTCACCAGACCTTGCGCCTACAGACTACTACTTTTTCCAGAATTTGGATAACTTCTTGGCGGGAAAAAAATTCAATACCCGAGAGGCAGTACAAAATGCCTTTGAAGAATTTGTTGCCTCCCGTCCAGCTGATTTCTTTAAGAAGGGCATCAATAAACTGCCACTGCGATGGCAAAGATGCATTGATTGCATGGGTGATTACTTCGATTAATACAAATAAAAAAATTCATGAAAAAAATTCGTTTAAATTTTTTCATACAAAACGGCAATTTCATAGGTAAAGACCTATTATTTACATTATAAACATTTTCCTCCGACGGGTTTCGAAGTAATTAAATCTTATGTTGGTTTAGACATCGCTCGGGCCAAACCACATTTTTGTATTAGAGGAATGACAACGCGTATGTTAAGGAAGAATTCAAGTATTGCGGAAACTATGCATATAATTCAGGGACTCAAAGCATAACTAGTCTTAAAATAACACATGAAACACAAATGGTTGACTTATAATTGAAATATGAGGGTGTTGATGAAGTAGCGAGCAGACACGTTAATCATACCCTGAAACGGGGTGAAGAGATAAACTAAGATAAAATAAATACTCTTTCACTCTTTAATCACTACCAAACTATTATTTAAGGACATTGTCCCTATCCCTGTTTCCCTGCGTTTTACCGTTAGTGCAAGTTGATATGTAGCCAATTTCATTTAATTTTCAGGGCACCCATATCGTCAGAATGTAAGAGTTTAGTTCTAGACTCTTTTATAGAGAAAATGGTGGAAAATCTTAGTGATGACATGAAGGCCAAGAGGAAAGAAATTCTACGAAATAGAGAAGGTATGTTTACTTTCTTGTCACTTTAATATTTCAGGTGAAAGATCAACAATGCAGCTTCATAATGTATGTAATCTTCCATACACAATAGTGATTAGTTGTTGAATTGATTGGTGTACTTATAAATAACTTATAGATCACACGCTTATTCCGTAGAGAATAGGCGTGTTTGATTCCACGAGATTATTCTTTCGTTCTTTTGATTGGAGATTATTCAGCGCAGACCGCTTGATCTATATTTATATTATTTAACTTAGCAATACCAACAACATTTAATTGTGATATCATAGCAATTCATTCCACCATAGTCCTTATAAAAGAGACGGGGCATGCTTATTTGTATTTATTTTTAGGGGAATGACCGGGCAAGATTATTTCTGCTCAATTTCGGGGAAAATAAGCGTAAAGTTTGAACCTGTAGACTACATTTCGGCCTCATATTTTTTTAGTTTGTCAGTTTTCATACAATGGAAAGAAAATACTACGGTAACTCTTTATTGTACACCTGAATTTCACAGGTTAAAATATACGATAATATGAATCACACAATTGTACAATTGGCGGCCTTATCACTAAATGTGATCTCATCCAGGCAACCTAGGCAGGGATTGGACAAAAGTAATTTACGTATCGTTTCGTCGTATAAACACTTCATTGCCAGCATTGGCAGATGCACTGCTGATGCTGTTACTAATTTAATTTAATTTAATTTATTTGTATCTACTTATTTGTAAAAATGAAAAACCTCCTTTAAGTAGATATTAAATTATTATAACCAAAATGTCGTGAGGAGCTAACATAGGGAAAACGGGTAACTCACGTAATTATATTGGACTCAACAGTATCAACCTCTTCAGAAGATCATCTTCAGGACGAATGGAACCATAGCAAGATCATACTGTCTCTCGATCGCTCTCGCGCTCTTTTTTTATTTATAATATCCTGGGACATTATTTACACACGGCCATCTGATCCCAAACTAAGCAGAGCTTGTACTATGGAAACCAGATAACTGATATACTACATATACTACTTTTCTTTTGTAAATACATACTTATATAGATAATTACACCCAGACTCAGGACAAACAGACATGTTCATGCACACAAATATCTGTTATGGGTGGGAATCGAACCCACGACCTCCGGCGTGAAAAGCAAGATTTTACCAACCACGCTAACAGTATTACGGACGGTCGTATTATTAGAGTCACGTGACGCAGCCCTGCTCACACACAGGATCACAACATTTTGCTGAGCATTTGCATGTATTCCATTGGTGGTGGTATTTACACTATCGGGCTGCTGTTTAATCAATAGAACACTGTACTTTATCTCTCTTTTAGTCACTAGTTTTCAAATACACCCGATGGGACACATCTTTGGTGTCAGATCCGAGGGCAATAGTTAAAAACCGGCTAAATGCTAGTCGGACTCGCGCACCAAGGCTTTCGTACCATTATCTATAAAAACGAGCAAAAAATTCACGTTTGTTGTATTGGAGCCCCCTTAAATATTTATTATATTTTGTTTATTAGTATTTTTACATCATCTGTGAAAATTTTAACTTCCTTACTATCACGGTTCATGAGATATAGCCTGGTGACAGGCGGACAGACAGACAGACAGCGAAGTCTTAGTAATAGGGTCCCGTTTTACCCTTTGGGCACGGAACCCTAAACAAGGTGAATAAGTAGATCCAAACACCAAGTGAACTGCGTTTTTGATGAAATACGCCTTTTATCCCAACATCTCAACCTCTTAATGGACCTCTAAAGCCCCATTTCAACTATACCAAAGCCAACTAAGAGCAGTTCTAGCAGTGTATAGATGATGCTCCAAATGTTCTGTCAATCCCTCATAACAAGAATCAATATGTTGATATAGTGACAACATTACCACAGGAATACGGGCTTTTCGGGTTTTATTATTGGTCATCTAACATCTCAAGGCACTTGAGTCCGTGTAGATCAGTGATCCGTGTATCTCTGCTTTATTAATCCGGTTTTAATTCTTGTGAGAGCTAGTTTCAGACCTGTAATCATTCTGCAACCAGACACTGAATCTTTTATAGCACATGGGTGTTGGTTTTGAGCTTGGGTGGACTGGTGCTTTTTTGTTTTAAGTAATTTGTCGTTTGGAAATCGTTATAAGAAATACAACCAAATACTATATTACTACAAACATGTTCTGACTATTTACAAGCGCTTTTTTTAAAGTCAACGTGAATAAAAACCTTTTATATTTATTTATTTAACCACTATACTGATGTTGCCCCACTTTTCGCAAATGGTATCGTCAACCAGAGCGAAATACAACATTTGTATTGAATTTTTCTGACTTTACATTTATTAAGCATGTGTATAATTAAATGGTTGAATTATGGCTGGTTTATAAGCAGATTATGTTTAATAATTCTATGAGGAGACTACCTAAATTTGCATCTATAATCAGATGTAGAAACACATGTATGTCAGTTTATAATTATAATGTCATTTGCTAGATCATTTTCCTGCCTTGTTCAAGATATGGTTGAAAGATTTTTTATAAATAACTAGCTGTGCCCCGCGGTGTTACCCGCGTTAAATTTTATAAATTTTCTTTGCTATAAACTTCACGGAGCCCGAGACCTTTCCAACGAATGCAAAACCGTGGAAATCGGTTCGTGCGTTCATGTGTTATAGCGTCAGGAAGGAAAACCCGACTTATTTTTATATAATAGAAAATAATAATATTCTGCGTCATTATTTACACACGGCCATCTGATACAAAACTTAGCAGAGCTTGTACTATGGAAACTAGATAACTTATATACTACAGAATAAAATGTAGGTTATTTATTAGTCAGCTAAAAGATGTATTTATCTCTAGATTAATTATTACTTACGAACGAAATATGGCCACGGTACAATCAAGTAGCACTCACAATATTTATTACGCTGATTTTTGGGTTATGGATTGCATGCAGTGGTGAGGAATATAATGTGGAATGGGTAAAGCTGGAGCTTAATTGCTCGGTATTCATTGGTGGTTATAACAAGGCTTTATCTGATGATAAGAGTCACCCTATTACATTATTTATTTATTAAGCTTAATTAGAACATATATTCTTAAAAACTAAACAGTTATATTAATTAGATGTCAGCATAATATACAAAATTAGTGAAAATTTAATAATTATGTTCAACTGTGCCCCGCGGTTTTACCCGCGTTCAACTTTATAAATTAAAGCCTATGTGTTATTCGGATTTAATGAAATTTAATTAAAATCGATCCAGTCGTTTTGACGTGAAGAAGTAACAAACATACACACTCGCACACTCACAATCTTTCGCCTTTATAATATTAGTGTGATAATATAACATCATTAAAAACTGTCCGTGTAATACCACAGAAGGCTCGGTCCATTTTGAGGGTTAAAGGGGAATAAATAAAGGAAAAATGAAATTAAATCGGCCTAAGCTAGTGCATCTGCCTTTTTATTTCCATATATGCATGAATTCACGATACACAAATGAGTGTAACTCTCTAGGATCGTCCTATTGAAATCAGGGATATTTTGCAGCATTGGACTAGTTTTGCATATGTATCAATGACGTCCAGTGCCGCGGGGACGTTGCGAGGGCTGAGTAGATGTAACACAGGCATCCACTTAGGAAATATACTTGGAAATTCCAACCCGAAAGGTGTGAAAAGTGTGTGGAAATTCCAACTCGAAAGGTGTGCAAAGTGTGCGTTTTACGGTTGCATGCTAGTCCGTAGTTACAAAGAAAAAAGCTTGCATTTAAATATACAGGCCAATATATTTTTGACCTTTATGGAAATATTAAATTCATGTTTGATGAATGTTTTTATGTAAGTAGCATAAAAATAAATATATTATTTTACTCGTAGAAACAAAATAAATTAGGTAAAATGGTGAATTTCTTGCTAGTATAGATTTATACTTCCGAAATAAACAACTCTCCACTTTATTTTGTGCATTCAAATTGCTGTTCATTCATCCTGGGTGAATTTTCTTATTAGAAATATAGTTTTAAGTACTGATCAACTCAAAACTTGATCTATTGTGGATACAAATGTGAACGAACTGATACTATATGCAGATTCTTACTATACGAATAGCCTTATGAAGCTGTATTGTTGCAGAAGTCGAGAAAGAATTGGCACAGAAGAGCATCGAGCGCACACGCCGGTATGCTTATTTATTGCATATTTACTTATATGAATAGTGTAATACTTAAGCTCAATAATAATATCCTGGTATATTATTTACACACGGCCATCTGATCCCAAACGAAGCAGAGCTTGTACTATGGAAACCAGATAACTGATATACTACATTTATTTTGTAAATACATACTTCTACAACATGTAACTTAATTAACGCACATCCTGAAAATAGTTTGTTCAGAATCGTTTACTGAATCGATTTATATCAGTCTTTATATAGGTAATTTTTTATTCCAAAATAATCAAAACTACGGAAATTATTGTCATATTAACCCTGTACAGTCAAAACAAATTGAAATGGACCGTGGGTCAAAGTAATAAGATTTTAAAAGCGCAATTTTATTTGTATTCTTACAAATTCCATGATACACTACAAAATAAAGAAAAATAAACTTTATTCCAAGAAACTAATTTAGTAAATAACAATGCATGTACATGTTAATAAAAAATTCAGTGTATGTAATGTGATTACAACATAATATTCTAATTGGGGTGTTTGAGGGTGTGCGTTAATTACGTTACATGTTGTATAGATAATTACACCCAGACTCAGGACAAACAGATGCACACAAATTTGTCCTGTATGGGAATCGAACCCACGACCTCCGGCGTGAAAAGCAAACTTAACGTCTGGACTTTAATTTCTTCTTAAAAACTTTATTTAAAGAGATGCAACTAAAGGGATTTATGTTGGGTGTGTGGCCATATTTATAGTAACAATTGTTTTTTTGCAGCCGAAGTTACGGCTCTGACGACTCCGAGAACAGTGATTCAATCGAATCACTCGAGGAGGAGGAGGAGGAACCGGACGACACGGACGAATAGTAAGTGACGTGTTTATTCCTTCGTTTAATTTATTACTATAATTTGTGATTACTTTCAAGCCTACAAAAGTGTGTTACACATAGAACACACTATGCTTCGTCTACAATCTTATTGAAACATTTATACATTTATGTTTTCTTTGACTGTATAACTTATCCCCTTAATATAAACATATTCCCTGTAGACGGACAAATTATTTAGAAGAACTTTTGTGGTGTGTGTGTAAAAATGTATAATAAATAGAAAGAGACTATTACAACGGACCAACTGCTCGTTCGACCAAGTGGTTAGTAGCTGTAAACCAGTGTTAGAGCATGTGTATTTGTGCTCTATTGTCCGACGCGCAGTACGGATTCCGTCTTGGGCGGGGTAACTTGTAACGGGTAGCTTGCTAAATTTAATGGCATATATGTGGTACCGACGCGATGGAGCCTACTTTGATTTTAGGAAGGCCTTCGATCTAGCAAACAATGACGTGCTCCTGGCGAAATTGGCAAGGGTAGGCTACACGTCGCACACGTTGCCATTTTTCATTTCTTATCTAGGAGACCGATGTCAGTAAGTTGACTGCAGTGGGTGGCTGTCCGAACCCTACTTTACTTGATCAGGGGTGAGTCAAGGCAGTACTTTAGGGCCCCTTCTGTTCAATTTAATGATTATTGACTTACCGGAAGTAGTGAAGTCTAAGCCCTTATTATTTGCTTACCATGTCGGACCATGAAATGCTATGAATGCAGGATATAAGTAGGGTCATGGAGTGGAGAATTGATAATAAATTAGATTGCAATATGGCTAATTGTGCTGTGCTATCGTTTGGTCGGGCATTTGCTTCAATACCGATGTTAATTTACGGACACACATTACGAATGTTTGCAAAAAAGCCTATCGCAATTTAGGAATATTTTTAAGACTAGCGAACCAATTTACGAACATTAGTGCCCTGAAAGCATTGTACGGGGCGGTTGTGGAAAGTCATTTAGAATGCAATGCTATCATTTGGTTACCACAAAAAGCGAAATATAACTTAAACTTTGTAACGGATTCAGAATTGTAAGATTTATGTATTTAAAACAGTATGGTGTATATCCGGGTTATCCACTATAATATCCTACTCTATTTATAACAGGCATGATAGGGTATTATAAACTAGAAGTAAGAAGGGAAGTCGGTCTCACCATTTATCTGTTTCATTTATTAAGGGGTAAAATACATAACCCAGGGGATCTAGAGACTTCAGTTGTTTTTCCCGTGTGAGTACGTGGGACGGCGACGGTGACCGCTTTTATTATGGGTTCCGCCAGCGCGCACTAGCCTGCTGCAGAGGGTACCCTTGACACGGGAGCTCACCGCGGTGTCCCAACATACAGAATACAGATACCTCTATATTTACGTGTACGCCGAGTGAATTCACACGGGCAGCTTATATGTAACAAAACTATTGAAATAGATATAACCTATAATGATAGTTGTAAATAAATAAATATAATGTATAAAGGCTGTATATGGAAACGTAACCTTTTAGGAATACGTTAAATTAAGTATTTTTGTAGTAATTTAATAAATAGCATTTTTATATGCCTAGTTATTATGTATTATTTTTTTCTAGAATTCACTGTTATAGTATATTACTTCCTTTTTCAGTAGATTTTCAACTTGATCACAAATGCATAAGGTTTACGTCATTTGGGGAAATTTGACAGATTGGGCTAGCTTGATATGCTGGCGTCCGTACATATTTGTGGGAGCTTGAATGCACGTGTGTCGCAGTAGCCACCCTCGTGTTTTGGGTTGATCCCCCACAAGACAACTATTTGTGTGATCCATTTATAGTTTTTCCGAGTATGGATGTGGTTTGTGTCCGTGAATTACATGTTTGGAAAGTGCCCCGTTTGCCTAAAAAGAATAACAAGGCCCCTTCATAGCATTCCGTGGGTGGCGTTAAAGGTGACTATACACCAGGTATTCGGGCAGCATCGCGACCTGTGTACTAGATACTACCTAACTGCGGCCGCATGCCAAGCTCGGTGACTGCGGCAAACCCCTCCAAATGGCAACGTTATAGAAAACTTTGGGGGAGACCTACGTCCAACAGGGGACGATATCGGGCTCTTAATGATGAGAGTGCTGCGTGCAATAATTTTCATAATTGTAGAGACTCATGTACAGACGCCAGCACATCAAGCTTCTCCAATCTGTCAAATTTCCCTAATTGAAAGTGAACCTTATGCTTTTGTGATAAGGTTGAAAATCTATAAAAGAAATTTGACAGATTGGGGTAGCTGGATGTGCTGGCGTCTGTACAACTGTCAATTGATTACAAAGAGTGCTTTCTTCTTGTTTATAGCAACTACTACCGCTACGGTCCCAGCCGCTATCGCAACTATGAATACTCCGATTCCGACGGTGGATCTGACCCAGGCTCAGATGATTCCCTTAGCGGTGATGAGAATAATACAGGTAAACAATGTTGTCGATGCTGTCTCCTTAACCACTAATCTAATTTAAATGTCATTACGTCTCTGTCCAATATAGCTTGTGTGAAAAGAACAGGGCATAATTGTCAAACTCCTTGTAATACGCGCAGCAATTATGCGCACCGGGCACATAAAATAGAAATACAATTATATTGAATTTGGTTTGGTTGGTGTGGGCATATAATGGGGGGCATTATAAAGTTCTTGAATCACGGTAATATCTAGTTAAGCACTGCCAGTAATATTTCTTTTCAGGATTATAAGTTCTTGAGAAAGAAATGCAATTATATTAAAATTAGTTTGGTTGGTGTTGGCATATAATGGGAGGTAATAGAAAGTTCATTAATCACAGTAAAATCTATTTAAGCACTGCCAGAGTAAAATATTATCAGAAATATAAATTCCTGATAAAGAAATGCAATTATACTAAAATTAGTTTGGTTGGTTTTAGCATGCAATGGTGGGGTAATAGAAAGTTCATTAACCACAGTAAAAACTAGTACAGCACGGTCTAAAAAAAAAAACAGGAATATAAATTCCTGAGAATGTAATGCAATTATTTTAAAATTAGTTTGGTTTTAGTTGACATATTATAATGGGGGCACTAGAAAGTTCTTTAATCACAGTAAAATCTGGTCAAGCGCTGCCAGAAATATTTCTTTTCAGTAATATAAATTCCTGAGAAAGTAATGCAATTATAATAAAATTAGTTTCGTTGGTGTATATTTTATTAGGAATAAACCTTCCCAAAAAGAAATATTTCCTGGCAATGCTACTTAACTATATTTTTCTCTGAGCTTACATACTTGTTTTAAAATAATATAAACACATCGAAGCTACTGGTTGATACAATAAAAAACCGTTATCGCCGATAACGTTACCTCTAAGACGTGTGTAAAGTAAAACTATCAAGAATTATTATTAATCAGTCACCATAATTATTAAACATTTGTTGTGAGAGTCAACGGGGCAAACGAGGTGTGCTAAGATCGTGATAATTGGAAATCCCTTATGTCGGCCAACCCCTCTGGGAAACAAGCATGATGAGTCTATAACCATTTGACCTACCACTTCAATTCTTTATTTTTTATGTCTATCTGTCTAGTCGTTACAATTATTATCAGTAAAATTGGCATCGTCGCAGATTTGTTAATTCTTTAGTTTTTTTTCAAGACTTGTTTTGACAAGTTTATTCTATTTTGATGCATGAAGATGAGAAATCGCTTGAAACAATAGACTTGTTTTATCAGCCTGAAATACTTTATTTAAAAAAAGTATTTCATGATAGTTAAAAAAGTTATTATATATGAACATTTTGACCTTTCCTCTTTACTGAATTTGATGGCACCTAAAAAAGTAGTAATCCAAAATTGAATCGAAAAGTCCCACTCTAACAGGTGTATTACATTTATTTATATAGGTATTCCCGTCAGCTTAATTCTACTATAACGTGGAATCTATTATGATAGAAATGTTGCAATTTAATAATATAAAGTATGTACTTTTCTTCTCATGTAATTACAAATACGCCCTACTTTGCTAGCAAAGTAGGGCGTTTATTCGATAGTAAATCTAAAGTATTCTTTATTTACGTATTTTTGTATAATTTCAACCGAATCTTTTAGGTTAGATTCTCAGGACTTGCTTCTTTTGGTAAAGTCATATGAAGTTTAGAATAATTAATTAATTGTTTGTACTCGGGCTAACCAGACAATGTTTGGTAGTTGGTTATTGCGGTTCGATGTAGTCACTTGTAGAAGTAAGTTTTCAATTTTGTCTAAAGGTCCCAATAATATAAGTTTCTCAAATTATCGAGGGCTCACTGGTTCAACTGAACTAAGTTATTTAATTTTAACTCTAGACTACCTCATATATCGCAAATACGATTGAAAATCAGGAAGTTCCAAGATTCTATCCCTGGTCAGGTAATGGCATTAGTTTTCTTCAGATTCACTGTTAGTAGCTGTTCTAAATACATTCATTGCAAGTTTAAAGAGGGTCCTCGCCTGGGCATGTAGTCGTAGTCGATAATGGCTTAATTGCAATGGCAGGCTTTGTAAGTCTAAAAATAATAGAAATAAAGTGGTTTATTATGCTAATTTTAGACCCATCTAGAGTAACTATTTATAATCTAAGCACAATTTAACAAACTTCATTAATGTTTAGGCGTATACTATACCATTCATGCTAGTTACAATATAAGTCTTTAAGTGTTGGTCTGTGGTTTCGTAACTGCTTAACGGACGGAACTTATTTAATGCGCTTTTTGTAATGTAATGCTAGTTCAATTGAGATTGCTTTTGATGCGTCATGTTCATATAACATATATAAGTTTAGTGTCTATAGTATGTAGCATGCTGTATGATACATAAGTTAAGTTTCTATGTGACCAACAACTTATCCTCATATAAGAGTCTGTGACGCGAGTCTGCGAAGGTCTAGTGGTAGCGTGTTCACCCGCAGAGAACGAGGTCCTGGGTTCATATCCCGGGTCGGGCCAAAAAGTGATTTAGGGACTTTTCTCTAAAAAGAAAATGTTCCAGCACCAGCCCGAAGTCTGGGAGTTGGCAGTATTATAACTCCCGTGCCTCGGAGAGCTCGTAAAGCCGTCGGTCCTGTACTTGACCTTTTTCCGATCGTGTCGCCTAGGCGTCCCATCGGATCATGAGAGTGATGGAATAGAAAGTGCTCCTTTGTTTGCGCACACACTTGAGTACTATAATATGTCCCGCGCAGATGGCTAATCTCTGTTGAGACTGGCCGCCGTGGCCGTAATTCGGCTAGGAGGACATTATAATTATTACATAAGTGTATATAAGTGACTAACAACATATCATACTCTGTGCTTGCTTGATGTTACACAAGTTAAGTGTATAGGGACCATCACCTTATCATTTTAAGCCTCAATATATTATGTTACATCATTTGAGTGTTAGTATAGTGACCAACTAACTATGCTCATATCGAACCTCGCTATATGTTACTACCAACCTATCCTCATACTCTGCTCGCTACATGTTACACAAGCTAAGTGAATAAGGACCATCAATTCATTCTCATATTGAGCCTCTCGATATGTTACATAATTTGAGTGTCTATTGTGACCAACAACTTATCCTCATATTGAGCCTCGCTGTATGTTACTAACAACCTATCCACATGCTCCGTGTTACACAAGCTAAGTGTATAGTGACTATGATAGATGCTACATAATTTGAGTGTTTATAGTGGCTAACATCCTCCTTCTCAAACTGTGCCCGGTCTACGTTACATCATTCCGATATAGCAAGCTCTGCTTGTTTAGTCTACTGTCCGGTAGCACTTTAAAGTCGGATATTTTTGCCTGTTTGGGGGTAAGACTATTGGATCCTCAGGGAGAGCTGTGTCATAGCCAAGTGATAAGATGTTGATGACTAATTCGCAGAATCCTCGGGAGCACGTCATCGAGGTGAGGACATCCCCGGCCTACCCGGCTCATACTACGGAGGCTACGGCACCTGCTTCCGCTGCGGGGCGCGCGGCCATTGGGCGCCAGGCTGCCCATTCCAATAACCCGCCATATTTGCCTTAATAATCACATTACAAAGTTATTATGATTATAAGTTTTATTTACCTTCATCTATCATGGAGTGTAATTTTTAATTTGAATAAATATTTACAAATATTAAATAATTTGAGTTTTATACTGGTCATCGAGAATCAACTGGTTGAATAATTGGCGACAGCGAAAACAATTTCCCTTTCCATAACTAGCCGAAGAAATTGATTTTATAGATTTTCAACTTTATCACATAAGCATAGGGTTCACTTTCATTTGGGGAAATTTGACAGATTGGGGTAGCTTGATGCGCTGGCGTCTGTACATCCTGGAAATATTAGTCCAATTTACCATTCAATTTATCTTTAATCAACTCGATTGATTTAATGTTTTTAAATTTGAATTTAGATGACTGAAACTAGTTGAATTTTGATGTCCAGGACGGGACTGAAATAATTGGACCCATTTATGCAATCCAAAACAAGAGATACAACATAAACCAAGATATATAGACTGGCAACACTGTATTAATTATAAGAAGTATGGTACAGCTAGTTAGTACCTTTTAGGATTTTTTTTTGTACACCTGCAACTACCCTCATCTCTGTAACTCCTGTCTCCATTCACTACTTAGATTGCCTGGAAGAGATCTATCGCATCACAAATATCTTAACACATCATATTTTTCCTCAATTGTTAATTAGGTACCAATTATTTAAACAAAGATATCCAATAGTAGCAAATAGGTATTAAATTTTAGTAATATTTTAAAGCTGATCGGTCATTTTGGCCATTCATTATGATGTTCACTATGATTAGGCTATCAATTATACTGTTATAATTTTCTCAGTTTGTATTGTTACTTGTGGTGTACAATAAAGAGTTTTATCTATCTTGCTATTAAAAAAATGAGAACGCGCAGAGGGAAATTTGATATATTCACTCCTACCCAATTTGTGTCTAGTGATTTATTTATTTGCAAGGGAGCTTTTAACTATTGCGTTACCAGTTGAAGTAATGCAAACTAGATTACCGTTTATGTTTCCTTGGTCAGACGCCAGCACATCAACCTACCCCAATGGGTCAAATTTCCCCAATTGAAAGTGAACCTTATGTTTTGTGATTAAATTGAAAATCTATAAAAGAAATTTGACAGATTGGGGTGCTGCGTCTGTACATGAATTCTATGGATTATTAATACATCAATGAAGAAACCGCAATGCATTGAAGCCATTTGATCGGGGTACTTTCTGACTCAAGTATTAGTCAGAAATTAGCCACAGATTGAGGCGTGTGTCATCTATATACGCCTCTGTCTGATACTTAAGGTGTGAAGGGTTGCTATGAGATTATGATAATGTACTGACGTGAATGACTGAACGTGTGGCGCAGCGGCTAAGATAGTCGTGTCGCGGGTTCGAGTCCCGCGCCGGACAACTATTTGTGTGCCCCATAAATAGTTGTTAAGAGTCTGTATGTAATTTATGTCCGTCTATTATGTTTGTAAAGTGCCCCGCGACACGGATTATTTCACTAATGCGGGGGTTGTTTTATTTTTTTTAATTATTGATGAATACACCAAACCAAATCAGTCCTACACCAATTTATTTTTAATATAATGAACAAACTTTAATTAACTGAATGATTCATATAGCTATTCAATGTACGCTTATTTTACGACACAAATTTTGACCAGGCCTTGTTCTACTAATGTTTCTTAAAACAAGTAATTCTTCATCTGTCTTTAGCATTGGCTATATAAGGAGACGGTTAGCGAGTACATTCAGGATCGAATTATTGAGTCACGTTTAGTTTAATTCTTTTCTCACTCCAACGGAAAACGAACCGTTTTGAAGTCTGTTGCATCGTAGCTCCAAACTGAGGGATTACAATGCATGTGTTTCATATGA
The DNA here is from genome assembly GCA_951640165.1 of Pseudoips prasinana. Lineage (NCBI taxonomy): Eukaryota > Metazoa > Arthropoda > Insecta > Lepidoptera > Nolidae > Pseudoips > Pseudoips prasinana. The sequence continues at coordinate 23,685,722 of OX621243.1, forward strand.
TGCTGGTTGATGGCAACATAGCGATTTAAAGCTATACCGTATTTTTCTGGTGGCACGATTTTCGTCTCGGTTATAACGAATATTATGTAAAACAGACGTCCAATGATGGACAAAAGCCTCCAAAGATTTCCACAATTGCCGGTCTTGCGCTATCCGCATCCAGCGATTTCCAGCGATCCGCACAAGATCATCGGTCTATCTTGTATAATTAAAGTTTATATTCATTATTCTTGTATAACCAAATAAGTACTTCATAAGTATTTTTTTATATACTTCAATATTATTACAGAAAATGATAATTATATTTTTATTAATTTCTATTTGAGTTAATTTGTAAATATTGTGTATAAGATCTTGTATATTACCACTCGTGCGTTGTACAATGAGAAGATTGTAATTGTCACTAGCAAAGTGGTTTGCTTCTTATGTCTTTGATTAATGAGCGCTACGCTCAGGGTTTTGCCTTATATTCTATTGGATTAAGTATTAGCGTATTTTTTTATATACTAGGGTTCAGTACTGGCTCTTAGTTTCATAAAGGCCGCCAGACTCTCCATATGCTCACACATGTCTTACGTCTAGAGGCTTTAGGTCCCTTACAATGGCATTTAGAAACGATACTATGAAACCGTGTCGTCTCTGGACATACAATACAATACTTACTCTTTATTGTACACTAAATAAATTATAAAAATAGATCAAACATAGTAGCATACCTAATAATGTACAGACACCAGGACATCCAGCTACCCCAATCTGTCAAATTTCTTTTATAGAGTTTCAACTTCATCACAAAAGCAAAAGGTGATATGTTGGCGTCTGTACAAAGGGCGGTCTTATGGCTAGCTGCGATTTCTTACAACCTTGAGATGCACAAGAGTTGTATGAAATTATAATAATTAGAAAAGTAGGTATTCTATAGATAGCCAGGACTCGAAATCGTCTTAATTTATCCCTATTGCTTTGAACAGCTACCTAGTCTGTTTACAAATTCCTCTTGGGTTATTTTTATATCCTCCATAACCCCTCCACTGTAACTTGTGAGTCGGGATCTACAGTAGCATGCAATGACATGGCTAGTCGTGAGCGTCGGCAGGTCTCGGGACACCTCGCGGTCTACGAATTTAATCAGATAAAAAAAGATTCCAAGCAGAATCCAAGATTGAAACAATTTGAGCTGAAGAGGCGAACGAGCTTTTTTTTAATATTTAGAAATGAATAACACTGTTGTTGCAATTATGTTACGATTTTTGTGCCGGTGGATTCCTATAATTCTTAAGGAATTATTCGTTAGGTAAGTCCATTAAGAAGGATCCCTCGCTAGTACGGGAGTCAGACTGCATTCGCAAAAATCTAACTTCGTTTTGAGTACTGTTATATAATGATATCTAAAAGTGTTAAGATATTTCCTATCTACCCTCAAAATCGCAGGCGAACCAAAGTAGCCGGAATATTGCCCAACTTAAGTGGCAGTGTACGGAGCATATGGCTAGTAGAGCCGACGGCCGCTGGAGCAGAAAGGTTTTCAAGCAATGGACGTCTTTCGGCTGATATGATGACCCTCAAAATTGGTTCTCTAGAATCGGTAGACAAATATTTCCTTAAACCCAAGTTAGTGTATTGTGCTATGTTATATTGTTATATTCTATTGTAATATATTCTTGTGCTTATGTTAGAACGTGTCGATAGAATAACTTGATGCACACTCTATCTTAAGACCTGTTTAGGCTTATTATATAGCATAGGATAGCGACTACGACTCATGTCTCTCTAAAACCCCTATACTAAACCTGCGGCGCGCCTATGCTAAGGCAATAATATCGTTAGCTTGAAATTAAGTTTTAATAGATGCTAAATATTTTTTGGTTGCGGCCCTCCATAACATGACTGTAACGTGTTTGTGGCTTCTATAAAAAACAGGTTGAGGATGGCTGCCCAATCTGTATTGATGTAGTTCTGTGTTCTATTCGTCGAATGCACGAACTACAGAAACATATGAATCGTAATGTTATCAGCGCCAGTAAGACTACGGTTAAGTTACGTCCTTTTAGAAAAGTAAATGAATCCAATGCATTTATTAATTTTTATAATTACTGTATTATCTTATTTGTTGTATCTAGGTACATTTCATAAACGTAGTATAAAACATTTTGCTAAATGTTCGATAGCAATTTCTATCATTTTAATTATGTTGGAACCCAGTTAGGTACACTTATAAGATTTATCTGTGATAAACGCGTTCAAATTAAAGTCCATAGTAGTCTATATAGCGAATCTGTTAGTAATTGTACATTTTATACTGACGAAGTAAAGACATATCCCCATAATTGTGCATATACGCACACATGTACATGGTACACACGGCTACATATCAGGCTATAAATTCCCAGTAAAAGCTGATCTCGCGTTGTATAGGATTTCCATACAAGGTGCTGACCTGTTTATATTATATTGGATGATGATTATGTTATATTGGAAATGAATAGCTTGATATGTAGCCGTGTGTACATATTGATACCTACTATTGTCAGTCTTTATACTCGCCAGTGAAATATTGCTGAGAACCTAAAACATGGTAATTATAAAAGTATTGTAAACTACCTAATTGGATTTTATGTAAATTGTTTGTAAATAAAATTTATAATTACAACATTGAATAAAAATCAATGCGAATTATACATGTTTTTATTTTCCTCCTCTGTTATTTTGGGTTTCATATAAATCTATAAGAAACTTAACCAAATTAAAATGCTAAAAGTTAATTGGAACAACAAATTTATTAATAATTAAAACTACTACAAAGTGTAATAAATCATGCGATAAAAAAATATTGTGCTTTAAAAATTTACAAAGTATCATAGTGAAATTTAATGTCAATAAAGGAAACATGCGGTATGGATATTACCAATTAAAAGTTACATTTTCACATAATATTCATTGGGTTTGAATAAATAAATAAATTACCACTACGAAATTTCTAAATCCACGATATAGAATCCTCTTAACAATTTCAGTGCACACCACGCGTCTGGGCGTTGGCATTACTGATTTGTTACTTAAGTATTCCTGACGAGGCAAATGTAGTATTGTAACGAAATGATTAAAAAAAAGAAGTCAAAGTTGTTCGTCGAAGACAAGAACTGTATACAGCAATCTGGTAGGGTTGATTGCTTGTTATAAAATAATAATTATTGAACCCACTTCATATGGGTTGATTAATGATTAAAACGAGGATCATCTCTTCGTTTTGTAATAATGGACGAGTGGCAGACTCAATTAAAGATATTTTCAAATAACGTGGAAGAGAAACACTCATAATTGTCGACATTAAGATTATTCAATAATATTAATTTATCTAATATTATACATAGCATGCATGCTCCAAGGTAAATGTAACTGTTTGTTCAGAATAAATACCACCGCTAACCTCACAAAGCTTGATCACACAGTAATGACGCGCACATTATATTATCTTCTTATACTAGATTACGGAATTTGTAATACATCTAGAAATACTTGCCGAAATATGTAACAATAATATTAATTTATGTACTGAATTACACTTGGTTTATTATTATGGTAATAATATTATAATAACAAAGTAATAACCACAAACATGAAACTATCAAGAATATACATTGACAAAACATTTAAATGAAACAGTTAAAATATCACGCACACAACCGTAAATCGAATATTTAAAATAAACATTCACGCATAATTATTATATAGGTATTAACAATATTTCGTCAGAAGATTAATGTCTTTTTATTTCATAATTAAATTAGAACTATGTCAAGTAAATTATACATAAGTACTTGTTTTAGATTCTGGTATGATATCGAATAAATGAAATTTAGTACTGAATTAGATTCTCTAGATCACCCTTTGTAACCAACAATTTCAATACTATTGTTTGCTAATTTATACCTACAAAGTCAAGTAATGACTTTGGTTAGGTAATGAATACATTGTTGGTATTGAAAAATGTATATGTATGAAATTATAATATATTTCATTATAAGCTTCTGGCTTATACGTATTACCTAACCACTTTAGTTTTTTATTAATTTAATTTACCTACAGAATTATGTACAGTTAAATCAGGATAAGATGACGGTTTACATGAAAAAAAAAATGTTTATTGTAATGGAATCAATATCATTCCTTAACACCACACTGGACAGCATTCCCATAGCTAAAGTACATAGGCATAGGCTAGGTTTAAATTTATATGTTGGTAAGAAATCTTTGTATTATTGTAAAATGGTATATGATTGGAAGAGCAAAATTATTGCAGCAATAAAATGTCTAGTCTATTTAAAACTGTTGAAATTGTCATCATATTTTGATTTGACCATAAATAGTAACGACTTTGGAATATTCTTCATTTCTATATGAACAAAATCGATTATATCTAAATGCCACTCACCTCCAGGAATGGCGTATATGTATTGTGATGCTACCTCAAAACTATCATTGATAAACCTTTTATATTATTACTTAGGTACCATGTAATTTAAGAATATAGTAGCAAATGTGAACTTCGCACAAACCATCTAGTTCAAGCTTTCCACGCTTAAATTAAATACTGTTGTTAAAATAATACTTAAGGTACATCTCTCATTAAAAGTGTAAATAATTTCAAATGTATTGTTAAAAACATTTTAAAATAAAAATACTAAAAATAAATAATATAGCATTATCCACATTATTTAATTAATATTCGAATATTCTTCAATGTTATTATGAGAAGTAATAATAAAATATCTCGCATAAAAATATTTTTTTCTATTAATGCATGTAAGTACCTACATATATTGCGTTTTATTATGCATGAATGAGTAGCAAGTTTAGCAATATTCAGTGAGTCCCCCTAGATGCTTTGTGCAAATTATAATGGGCACAGCTAAATTATTTCAGCCAATATTTACCTGAATAATAATTTAAAGAGAAATATCATTATACCAGAACATACTCAAAGCTGATATTTATGTTATTTAAAATATGGTCTGTGTTCATTTTGAGGTAGTCTTTATTCGCTATAATAACATGAATACCTAATCATTCTTTTTGTCAGTTTGTTGTTGTTCACCTTCTGTAATGGCTGGTGTGCCATTTTTGGACAACTTCTGTTGCTCCTCCATCTCACCAGAGAAACCAAACTCGTTGACGCGTTTGTGGTCCACTTTGTAAATCCAGCGTTGATACAAGAAGATAAAGAATACTATGTCTGTAACAACAAATTAGTACACTGAATATTCAATCCAAACAGTAATTAAAACTTTTGATATACTATACCAATACAAAATACCTTAACCTTCTATTTTTACAATTTAGTGTATAAAAAAGAAGGTAATGAGGCAATGCTGGTAATCGCATATAAAGTAAAATTAATCATATAACTTCTCAACTTCTATAAATTGTATGAAGAGGTCAGGCCATTTTTGTTTTTATTGTTTTATTTCAATTGATTGCAAAGTCATAATTGTTTATTTGCCAACACAGTAACAGAACTAAATTAATTAACTGATCCAATAATGGTATGTCTTTTTTGGAAGTTCTTTTTTGAATGTATAATTGGAGCCCTAATGCTAACTACAACACAGTCTAGTCAGAAATCCTTATCACAAGAGACCCCCATAGAACAATGATGAATTGTTGAAACCCTTGAATAGGACCTATCAATTGAAAAGTTTAATAAGGTCAACAATAAAAGGCACAATTACATTGGCATCCCTCACATTCATATTACAGCAAAAAAATAATTGAATACAGGAAGTTTTAATTATTTGATATGGCACACAGAGTAATAGTCACATAGTGAGCATAAGAGCTTACATTTTAAACTAGTTAGTAGTATTAGCTATCCTAAACTATAGTATTGTGTAATTTTTACATAAAATAAGAACAATCTCAGTGTAATTTTGTTAATGGTATAAAATAAATCTGTAACCTTGACAGATTTATTTCAAGGCTCAAAGTGGTCAAGGCTCATTTAATGAAATCATTGTATGAATATATTTTAGAAGATTACACTTTCCTAATCTATTAAGAAGGATATTGTGATGATCATTGTATTTTATTGAAATTACACTGCCATCTGATCCCAAACTAGGCTGAGCCTGTACTATTGCATCCGAACAACTGATAAACATACTTATATATTTCTAAATACATACACATTATAGATAATGTGTATGTATTTAGAAATAACCGGATAACAAATCAATGGGGATCCAACCCACAACCTCTAGCTAAGCAGTCAGGGGCACTAACCACTAGACCTAATTAATATAAATTAGAATTAACAATAAAATAAAGACTTACCATCTCTAAAGCAGCCCAGACGGTACATTGTTGGCATTTTGATAACAAATGCAAATATATCATCTATGAATGTATTAAGGAACTTGTATGTCATCATACGCCATGGAAGATGAGCTACTGACTTCAACTTGTAATTAATGAACAGCTGAGGTGTCATCATTATGAATCCAAATGTCAATAAATACCCATACATCATGTTCAGGACAAAGGAGTACCATCCTTTATGTTCCTGATATAATAGGGAATAGACTCCATATCCTACCAAAAGTGGGAAACAAGCCCAGCTGAGGTAACGGAATGCCAACATGTCATATTGCTTAGTACTAGATTCAACATACGAGCCTTTGTCAGTGAATGACAGTTTTGGAAAACCAAATATTCTGTCTTCTCTATTGATCTTTACATCCATTACTTTGTTAATTTTCCATATTTCAATCATTAACCCAATGAAGCATGAAATTCTTACCATGACATTGGTCTCATTGTCAAGCACATAAAGCAACACAACGGTAGATTGAAAGACATTGAAGAATACTGATCTTACTGAGAGACCTTCAAGTGACTGTCTGTTGTTCCAAAATTGAATGTCATTCTTGAAAGCAAGTAACTCAAATATAGAATGTAGAACAGACACTGATATAGTGAGACCCAGCAGGTATGGTGATGTATCAAGTAGTAACTCCTTCACTGTATCTTGTTCCTCATCTTGCTCTTCAGCTCCCAAAGCAGAGAACATACTCAATTTATCCCTCATAGCTTGGGCTGTGTACAATTGCCATTTAAATAGACTCAGTGGTTGGAAAGTCAGTTCCAATGACAGAGATTCTGTAGTTTTATTGATTGGAACATAATCCCTCATCATATTCCAATAATCATTAAGAAAAACAGCAGGTTTATATTGTTTCCCATCAGGCAAAAAGAATATGAATTCATCCAATGGAGGTGGAACACTGCCTTGGACCCAGTTTGTTTGATCAGTTACCAAATTAATGGTCAAATTAGGATGCCAATGTGAAACTATTTCTTCTTTAAGAGTTTCAGCTTTCATGATTTCTTCTGCAGATTTTTCTGTTTGACCAGTTAATAAATTATGTGTTTTTAGATAGCGCAACTTCTTGAACTTGTTTAACATTTTTTTTCCATAAGAGACATAAGGTCCACCATAAGCAGCTTTATTTTTAGTGTCTGGTGATTTTCCTGTTTTGACCACAAACACATGAAGATATATAGAACCATTATTTTTCAATGATTCAGAGGGAGTGAAGCTAGTTAAATGTGTGAAAGTACCATCTTGGTTACTCCCAGCATACCAATCACCATATACAATTCCTGTCTGTTTCCAAATTAGATCTGAATCATCTAAATTATCATAAAATTCATTTTCTGACAGATAACAAAACATATCTAATACTGTTCCATTGGCAAACATATTAATAGAAGGAACTCGAGCAGCACCTGTGGGATTCCCTACATCTGTTTTAGGTGCAGAAGGCTGACGGAACATAGTAGTAATGAAGTAAACTACAAGTGCACGAATTATCAGGGACTTTGTAATAGCAAAGAAGGATTCCATTTTGGTTGGTTGCATTCGGCGCCGCTGTTCATCAATCTGTGCATTAATCTAAAAACAAAACCGTGTCATTAACAAAAGCCTATTAAACCATTGGATTATTACAAGGTTATTTTCTCGTATAAATTTGATTTGGATTTCTTTTATATAAATAATTATGTGACGGCCAATAAAGACCATCCAAAAGGAGTCTCATAGCAATTTAATTTTTTTTTTACTAAATACATTTCAACTTACATCAACTTCTCCCGATCCATTTGCCTCAACAACATTATTGTCGGGGGATACATCTCCAGAGTCAGACGGATTACTACCGTCGTTTTCTGCCATTATTATGATTTTAATGTATTGCTCTCTTATTGCTTTATTTTTTTGAATATATTAACACTCACAAAATCTTATTCTCATTCTAACACGTATTTGCCAGTATCATCGTGAACAAGAAAATAAAAAGATGGATTTTAAGTCAAATTGTCACATCTAACCAAATTCAGTCAAAATCTATATTGATCTATGGCATACAGTGTTGCCAGTTCCAAGCAAGTAATCCCATCTATATTAGTATGGTGGTAAGTCGCATTGATATTCCAAGAAGATTGTAAGCATCTTCTTGATTGTCGTAATATATAACCCTTTACCGCATACAGTGCCAAATTTGTCACACTAACTTACATTCGTTGCAGAGGACTAGTGATGCCATCGTTGTTTCTTGTTTGCCATTAATATGTTAGTTCATGGACTGTTTTGTCGAAAAAATAACAGATGGCAGTTTTGTTGTACTGCTTTATCACCATACTCGATCGGTAAAACAGTCGATTCCGCCATTTTGCCCTTTCGTGAGTTTGCAAAGTTAGGGAGAGAGATTTAAAGTCATTTAAAGTTTAAAATAAAATAATTAAGTGATTAACGACATAGAAAAATGGATCCCCAACACTTCTATGGAAAGAAACGTAAGTAATGACATGAATATCTTGATTATAATGTATTTCGAAGTTTGTGCTAAATATGGAACATCATGCAGTTCGGGAAAAATACACACTAAAATGCTTATGGCCATATTTGGAACATCATGCATTAAGTAACTTATTTAATATTTTGTTACAGACAAAATGTCTACTCGACCTCGTGTTGTGACCTTTGTCCCAGACACTAGTGAGGATGAAGATATTTCAGATGATGATGATTGGATGTAAGCAAAAGTCCCAAATATATTGCCAAAAGTGCAAATGTTACTTGTGCTTGAACAAAGATCGTAATTGTTTTGCTCACTTTCATACTTAGAACTATATTATATTTTGTTATTTCTGTATAAAATAATGTGTTTTTTTTATTGTAAGTACCCCACCAATTCCAAAATATGTAAACTGCATGATGTTCCAAATCTGGAACTATAACTTTCGTATGCAGTGTTGCATGTTGTTCCAGATTTGGAACTAAATGTTTTTTGACTGTAACTTTCCTGAAAGTATGTTTTTATTTTTTTGAATATTTTTCTTGAATCATACTAAGCCTGTAAAGTAGCACACATTAATTTGAAAAAAAATAAAAAATTCATGCGGTAAAGGGATAATGAAGCATACAATCTGAATGCGCACTCTTAAAACATTAATAAGGTTCCAGGCAAATACTTAATGATTGACTGCTAAGTACAGACGCCAGCACATCAAGCTACCCCAATCTGTCAACATGCCCAATTGAAAGTGAACCTTATGCTTATGTGATAAAGTTGAAAATCTATAAAAGAAATTTGACAGATTGCGGTAGCTGGATGTGCTGGCGTCTGTACATAGTTTTAAAAATACGGTTTTGCGATCGTGATAATAGAATTTTCAACTTCAACTTGTATAAAAAAATAGGTAAATGGTTGGATTGACTACATTAATTAATTAGTCCAATTCAACCATTTATGTATTTTTTATACAAGCCATTTATTTTTGAAATCAAGAATAATACAAAGGATAAGTAATTAGCAAAAAAAGAAGATATCTCTTCATTGTGGAGCATCATACGGTGGTTACGAATCTCAGTCATGACGTTTCTTTCGTTATTTTTAATGTCTAAATGATTTTTTGATTAGCTATTTGTTTTAGATACAAGAATCACAGTGATTTTCGAATTTTAATCATAGCCCCGAGAATCAAATGCTTTTCTTATATAAGATTGCTCATTTTTTTGTTCTTTGCATCACATTGTAGTCCAGTCATTATAGTAAGTTCACCTCGGAATTCGAGATACCCAGCTGTAAGTCTGTAAATACTTGTATATTGACACCCTAAACGTTGTCTCAAAACCTACATATGGTAGGGTGTACGCAGGGGCGGATCGTGAATTTGTGGGGCCCTGGGCTGAAACTACTTAGGGGCCTATCTAAGTACTCTACGAATAGCTATGTCAAAAAACTGTTTCTATATTGATATATTTTTCTATATTATTATATATGCTTTATGGCACAAAAAACATAAATATTACTTATATCTACGCAAGTATTAGTTGTACAAAGGGCGACCTTATTGCTGTGCACAGTGTTTTATGAGACCAAAAAAAAAACCCTCTGCTGTTTATAGCTTTAATCGATCGAGGTATACATTTAAAATGCACGACAAAAACACTCACGTGTCAATTTCAATTTTTTTATAAAATTAAACGAAAAAACCACAAACATGACCGTTACCTTAAAAAAATTAAAATGTATTCTGAAAACGATAAATATCCAAGATATTAATTTTTAATAAATATTATTTAATAAATCATTCTTGGACGCATGTTTACCCTTCTTTATTTTTGGAAAATCACTTCTAGATAACTAGTTATTAATTATTTACAAATTTACGTAATTATTTTTTACTTCCTCGAAACTCAAAAGTGTGACTTGAGACTAGTACAAAAAAATAGCCCTTAAAAAAGCCTATCGAAAATAAAAAAAAACCATGTTCCACTTCCGCGGCCTTTGGGAAAAATAGACTATTTTGTTCCACAGTCAAATTATACAGTGTAGGGTTGCTGCCAAAAAAGGTCACTCAATATCTCTACTTATATTTTCAAAAAATTATAAGTAGAAGCACTTCTTTTAAAGAAATATAAAAGTCGCTGACATATTTTTCGTGTAGCACGCCTTAAATTATAGTCTAGAAACAGAGAACATAATATGCCACGCAAACAAACTCGCGTGCAAACGGTAATCTTATTCATATACATATAAATATATTCATATAAATCGTTTTCGTTTCGTAGTATTAAGGCACAATCATCATCATCATTTGATAGATCTTCATCATCATTGGATAAATCTTCATAGGCTACCTCTGCGAAGGGCAAGTTTTTTCGTGGATTGGTTATAATAGGTATCGTACAGCTTCTGGCAGATAAGGTCGCTTGGAGAATCTTCGACGCTGATTAAGGTGTACCATAGAAATGAATGGATCTGATGATTCTAGTGCACGGTGAAAAAGGTCGGTCATAGTTTTACTCCTGTTCGTTTTTCGACAGTGGTGCTCCCTGCCTTATCGCCAAAATTTGTTACGCGACTCGGCCGTTTGCTCTAAAGAGCGTTCCCACAGGAAGTGAACAGGATTCAATAATTTCTTCACCGTGTACTAGAATTTTGTGTACAGTCACAGTCATCGGGTGCCAATTATATGACTGGACATGCGGCAATAAATGTATTATATTTGGAGCCTTAGCCAGTAAAAACTGTTACCACCTTCACTACGTGGAGGTACTCCCAGCTTATGTTGTATTACTTCCTACCTATGATAAAAATACGGTATAATTTAATTACACATATTAATGAGATAACTAACTGAAAAAAATAGAGTTAAAAAAGGTCCAGAGTGACAACCCTAACGCTGTTTTTTAAAATTAGATTTCTCCCAAAGGCTGCGAAAGTCGAACTTGGCGTTTTTAAATTGTTGATAGGCCTTTTTAAGAGCTATCTTTCTATGCTAGTCACAAGTCCCACTTTTGAGTTAATAAGGAGAATAAAAATAATAACGAAATTTTGAAAATAATTAAAAACAAAATATACAAAAGTGATTTTCCACATTTCCAAATAGAAAACCATCCGCCTAAGGATGTTTTATCCGACTATATTTATTTCAAACAATCAACTTGAATAGTAACGCTTTCAGAATTAATTTTATTTTGTAAAGTTCAAGGTCATGTAAAGATCAATAATTTTTATAAAAAAAGTATTTAAAATTGATACATGGGTGTTTTAATCGTGCATTTTAAATGCATACCTTGATCGATTAAAGATATAAACAGTAGAGGGATTTTTATTGGTCTCATAAAACACTGTGCTGTGGTAGCAATCTTTTCTAGGCAACCTTTGGGTAAGAGAGAAATTTATTTATTATGAAATAGTAATAGAAATTGGCAGGTTATGTGTGTGACAGTTATGTTATACTAGCTGACTTCGTCCGCGACAATTTTGAATGATGACCAATGTAACCTACAACAAAAAGTCCTAACATACGTGAAAGAGTCACTTTTAGAAACTGTAAAATGAATGTGAATAAATAAAGAAAGGCCGTTCATTAAAATTCTGTATGCTGTTTCTAATTTGGCACCAAGAGACAGAGGAAAAAAAGAGAAAACTATCGATTTTTGATACATGTCGGCCACCGTAGCCTAGTTGGTAGTGCTCCTGCCTACGAAGCTGGTGGTCCTAGGTTCGAATCCCGGTAAGTGCAAATATTTGTGTGATGAGCACAAATATTTGTTTCTGAGTCATGGATGTTTTCTATGTATTTAAGTATTTATCTATCTATATAAGTATGTATATCGTCGCCTAGTACCCATAGTACAAGCTTTGCTTAGTTTGGGGCTCGGATGATCTGTGTGACATTGTCCCCAGATATTATTATTATATATTATTGTCATTAGCTGTCAAGCAGTGTTTAACGTAAAATTAAGCTTCTTACTGTCTAAGATCAAAAGCATACCCATGCAAGAGAGGTCAAAATAGGCATGATAGTATAAATAATCATTATATTTGACGTCCTTAGGGGTTGAATTCCCAAAAAGGCTGAAATACATATTTTTGATTTTTAACGGATAGGCCAAATACCAATTTTCATGCGTTTAACTTCAAAAATGTCACATTTTTCATACAAACTTACATCCCCAATTTAAGCCCTTAGGGGTAGGATTCCCAAAAATCCTGTAATACATATTTTTAATTTTTAACAGAAGGGCCAAATACCTATAGTCATGCGTTTAACTTAAAAAATCTCGCATTTTTCATACAAACTTACATCCCCAATTTAAGCCCTTAGGGGTAGGATTCCCAAAAATTCTGTAATACATATTTTCAATTTTTAACTGAAAGGCCAAATACCAATTTTCATGCGTTTAACTTCAAAAATGTTTTTGTTGTTACATTGGTCATCATGCAAAAATGTCGCGGATGAAGTCGCGGGTAACAGTTAGTTCATACGAACTTTTATCCCCTATTTTACCCCCTTAGGGGTTGAATTTCCAAAAATCCTTTTAGTGATCCCCTCCGTTATAATAAGAACCCTTGTACAAAATTCAAGTTTCTAACCCTTATAGTTTAGGCCCTCCGTTTATATATCCAGTCAGTGAGTCAGGTTTGCCTTTTATATATATATATATAAATTACAAATCCACTCATTCTGCATTTTTGTGCTGCAAATTCTTTTATTTGGTCATCACGTTGCAAGTCATTTGTTAGATCACAATTTATGGAAAGAAGTGATACATTTGTTGTTGTCCTATATTCATTTTCTACAAAGGACATCATGGAGAAGGAGCCATGAGTTCCCTGACAGTTCTTGTCTGACAATTGTAGTGACGTGACCTAACGAAATATAATCGTTTTTTTTTTATAATATCAATTCAGTTGGTAAAGAAGATGGAATGGGATTCGTGTCAATCTCTATTGGCCAACGTTCCGTTCAACGCATTAGACATTTTTAAGATGTATACTTTTTTATTTTATTTACTTAATTTATTAACAGTTAATTATAACTACAATAATTTACTTAGTAATTTACGAAAGGCAGTATTTTTTACAATTTTTAATCAATTTTTTTGCCAGTTTATTTTTTATTCGTCTAAAGTAGTATGCGTGCCACGGAAAAAAATGGACTGTCAGGTAACTCATGGTGAAAAGACTATAGTTATAGGCGTATTGAAAAAAAACTATAAAATGGTATAGCAGCATGTATAATGTACTCTGTGTATAGCAGTTAGGGAACATCTCAATAAGTATATTTTCATGCAAAAAAATGTCACTGCAAGAGGTGTAAGACTCTGCCTTAGATTGGAGTATTCACTAATTGTTCGTCTACGTCATCTGGATAGTAATCAATAATAATAATATGACGTGCATTTTCCAAAACCTTTCCTTTTCTAACTTTCCTTTTCATTAGATTTTTTAGTTTTTCAAATAATCGCCTTGTTAGCTGGGTCGGGGGGCCCCTTGTAACCTCGGGGCCCTGGGCTGCAGCCCAAGCAGCCCTTAGGTAGATCCGGCCCTGGGTGTACGCAACTATTAAATTTCAAGGTCAAAGGTCACAAAAATCGGTATTATGCGCTTTTTTGTAAATATCTCATATCCTATAGGATATGGGTAAAAAAATGATAAAATATAATATAATATGTAATGTATGGCAGGTAAGTGTTGTTATTAAATTAATACTGAATAAAAAGTGGATAGCTTAAGCTAATAAAAATTGGCAAATATTTATAATCATTGCTGTATCGATAGTTCATCAACTATACATGGCGCGTTTCCGACCGGAGGCACCGGTTGACCTGAAGTGAGGTTGTGACCGCGCGCTCTCCGCCCTCTATCTATCTCGAAAACGGTTCACCGTATAAAAAAGATGTTGAAACAAAATTTGTAGAGAATTTTGTATTCTACAATATTGTTATTAATACAAATAGCAAAAAATCTGTTGGAAATAAGATATTTAAGCGCATAATACCGATTTTTGTGACCTTTGACCATGAAATTTAATAGTTGCGTACACCCTACCATAAATAGGTTTAGAGACAACTTTTAGGGTGTCAATATACAAGTATTTACAGACTTACAGCTGGGTATCTCAAATTCCGAAATTCTTACCTAATTTAAGTTTAAATGACTGGGCTATTGGTTATTTATTGTATCACTGATTGAAAATTATTACCTATTATTAGATCTAGGTCGGTAGTGTCCGTACATAGAGCAGAGTTGTTTTGGAACTCAAAGTTTCGTCTAAAAACTTAACCTAAGCTTGTCGTTTTCTTCCCCACATTTTTTTGATTCGTCTTTATTACAATAAGATCTAGTGAAAAATTAAGGTGCGGCCCGAAGACTGCCCGTACTTACCAAATTGTTAGCTAGAGCGAACAATACCGACCAAATAATCATCCAACGCGTCGGAGACTCAAACGAGAAATATTATAAGTCTCATAATCTGAATACCAATAACCAGTAATAAACAATACGGTAACAAAGAGCCCTGACAAATTACCTTTGAACTCCTCTATTGTATCAATATGTACAGACGCCAGCACATCAAACTACCCCAATCTGTCAAATTTCCCCAATAGAAAGTGAACCTTACACTTATGGGATAAAGTTGAAATAACACATATTTTAAAAGTGGATGCCAAACAGAGCTAGCAAACTCTAAGTAGCTACGTAATTACGTAAGTTATTTTTGTTGAATTAGTTTACAGGTGCACACTATAAAACCCTATTCGCGTATAAGCTTTATTTATCATTTTATCTAAATGTGGGACAAAAAAAGTTGAGAGTCCATTGTAACACATAGGTCGTGATGTACTGTGACGCTCTTCAGGCTATTGTTGCAAAAATGGGGACTTTTAGACATAACGTCTTCGAAAACGTTACACAAATGGAGGAAAGTGCCATATTGCCGTAAATTATGTTTTTCAGTGTTGATATGAAAACTATCTAGTAAAGCCTCTAGTAAAGTCGCCCCTGCCTTACTGGGTTAGGAATTGACTGTGACGGACTTTACTAAACTTTGACTGTGGTGAAACGACGCTACATAAATTTACTCACTGTCAAAGTCTAGTAAAGTGACACATGATAGCATGTATGTAGGTAGCGTCATTTAGTCACACTCAAAGTCTAGTAAAATGACACATGATAGCATGTATGTAGCGTCATTTAGTCACAGTCAAAGTCTAGCAAAGTGACACATGATAGCATGTATGTAGCGTCATTTAGTCACAGTCAAAGTCTACTAAAGTGACACATGATAGCATGTATGTAGCGTCATTTAGTCATAGTCAAAGTCTACTAAAGTGACACATGATAGCATGTATGTAGCGTCATTTAGTAATAGTCAAAGTGTACTAAAGTGACACATGATAGCATGTATGTAGCGTCATTAAGTCATAGTCAAAGTCTATTAAAGTGACACATGATAGCATGTATGTAGCGTCATTTAGTCACACTCAAAGTCTAGTATAGTGACACATGACAGCATGTATGTAGCGTCATTTAGTCATACAGTGCCACAAACTTATCTGGCCCGCTGGCAGCGTCGCTGTTATCGCATTTAGTGTTGCTAGTAACTATTTTTTGCAATAAAGTGGGTAAAAATAATATGCACATGTAACGTAAATATTAATTCACTAAAAAGCAAACAAATACTGTCATTACAAATCTTTATATTTTTATACAATAATTATGACCATTTATGACATAAAATGTATGCTGAGTGTCCTCTAACGGGGCTACTCCAGGTATTATTATGTCACCGGAATTTTTTAATTCAGAAGTCATTTCATCATCATCATTATCATAATCACTGCTTTCACTTTCACTACCTAATTGATTGATGAAAGGCTCGTCTACGTATCCATCCCTTTTTCAATACTCATTTTCAATATTTTTTACTTGTTTGAAATGCTTTTGCCACTCATTGACTGTTATTTTATCAAAAGCTTCTGCAATAATTGTAGGCATTTCAGAATTCGATCTACCAATATTCTGATCTTCTATAAATTTTTGCATCTGCCTGCTCTTTTTCTTTCACAAGTTTTCTTACAAATCACTCCCCGGCACCTACAATGGAAATAGCAAAAATTAAATAAATAATGAATACCTATTTTAAAATATGTATTTAAATTTAAAGTGCGAGGGGGAGTTTCGTATTTTTTCAGAAGCTGACAAAACTAACCTGTAGCAGCAGCTACGCGTTCATACAACTTATTGAAGGGTATAATTGGTGCCTCAAGGTGTTTTTCTTCATTCATGTAATTCAATACTTGTAATATAACGTTCCTCGCATCACTTTTTAAATCTTTCGGCATTTTCCACAGTTAAAAATCACAAAAAGAAAAATAAATACGCACAACAATCAATCAATGGCAGGAATGTCAGGGAATAACAGCCGATTGACATTTCCAACTGGAGTCGTTAGTTCTACTTTTGGCCACCGGGCCAGATAAGTTTGTGGCACTATAGTCAAAGTCTAGTAAAGTGACACATGATAGCATGTATGTAGCGTCATTTCGTCACACTCAAAGTCTAGTAAAGTGACACATGATAGTATGTATGTAGCGTCATTTATTCATAGTTAAAGTCTAGTAAACTCAGCGGTCTTCGAATCGCTTTAAATGTCTTGAAACACACAAAGAATTAAATCAGAAAGACCAAGGAGGAGTTAGAAGATATAATCCCATTTCTCTTCAGAGCAACGTGGGAAACAGAATTTATCAATACAAGAAATAAAGTAGGTATTGATTACAAGCAGCGCTGCGTTGTCCCGCTTCATACTTGACCACACTAGGTAATGCGAAGTTTGGCAATGTTGCAAATGTCAAAATTCGTCATACAAGTGACAATTTTTGTCCTAAATTAATGATGATTAATGATATCTTCCAAACTATACATTTATGGACCATATATTCTAGGACCTGTATTATTTTAACTTATAGCATATAACTTTAGAGTTATGGGATATCAAAAGAAACCACGGTCTATATGACAAAACATTAATATTTTGATTGATTCGTTAATCAATATCTATAAATAAGTGGGCTGTTTTCCAGTGGTAGGGTGTAAAGCGTCTCTTTTCTCGTCCTTATGATATCGTTTCTTGATTTTGCTATTCCAAAGCATCTGTAAACAATAAAGCAATTATCAAAATAAGTATTAGGACTATGGAAACTCGGATCACAAAATAATTAAAAACAGTTTTAAGTAACTAACTTTTAAATATGAAAACTGTTTTAAAAGTTTGTATAGTGTGATCTCACAAATGGGAAATCATAAATTTTGTCGTCCGGGTCTCGAACCAGCACCCCCTGACAATCCGGAATAGGTGCTCTGTTTTAAGCTACGAAAAATAGATACTGGCAGATGAATTGAGGAATCATAAAACTAATACTTTAATAATAGGACTCCTCTTTAAAAACATGATACAAATCCTATTACTTAATGTGAAAGTTAGTGGGTGATGAGATGGATGTTTGTTACTCTTGCACACAAAAACTACCGAACGGATTTTGATGAAACTTTGTAGTAATATAGGTTATATATCCGAATAACACATATAAACCGCAGTCACCGCAGCCTAGTTGGTAGTGCTCCTGCCTACGAAGCTGGTGGTCCTGGGTTCGAATCCCGGTAAGTGCAAATATTTGTGTGATGAGCACGAATATTTGTTTCTGAGTCATGGATGTTTTCTACGTGTAACAGAAAGAGTGAACGTAACTTAAGGGGCATATACGGTCTCCTTAAGCCTACCTATACACAAAATCTCATACCGAAATACCATCATTTTAATCTTGATCGTAAAATAATATACCATTCAATATATCGACAAGTATTTTTATCGATATAACAAACATCCGTACTAACACAGCACAGCTGATTCTGATTTACGCTAGAAATTGTTTGACATACCTCTGTGTTTCTATGCACGCCTGGTAGTTTGATTCCGATTGCACTCACTACACATATTTTGTTTTATTTTAGAGTTATGTTTTTATTTATAGCACTGCTGAATAGCTATTGGATACTTTACATCGTATTAGTACGTGATACACAAACACATTACGAGATCCTTTTTATAGTTTAACTTCTAGTTGAAGTTGTTTTCAGTACTGATGGAAGAATTTCATTATTTCACGTTCACTAAAATCTGCACCGACACCGAAAGCTTAACTCTAAGACTTGCCAACTAACACGAGTCTCTCTCATGTACAACATATTCATAGAATCGTAAAGCTTTCATGTTTCTTAGTTATAAAGAGGCGTGGCCTCCATCGCGACACTGTACCCTTCACGACATAGGTTACTCGTAATTAAACAGCCTTAAATTCTGTGACCTATGCATCCTCATCATTACAAAGTGCACGTCTGAGGCTATTCTTTCATAGATGAATGCACGAAATTTTAAAAATTATTACGATCACCAAACGACATAGTTAAGGATTTCGCGGAACACTTTACTCATTACTAAACGACATTTTAGACGATTTAGTAACTAAACACGACCTAAATAGACAGCAGTTTACGAACAACTGATGATTTTAATATTTTTAAATACCTAAATGAAAAATGCATAATATTTGATGAATTTGGCGGCTTTCTTCGAACGCGGCCCCTTTGAGTCCACTCAAAAGAGCCGCCTAGGTATCGACGACGCGCGCGGCTCGCTTTCATGAACATTAATTATTTACCTACATCAACTCTTTGATTTTGCCGCCATATTAGTGTAACTTTGGATATAATGGACGGAATTTGAAATGTCCCCTACTGTTCATATGAGCCTAGTACATTATTCATATTTTTTTATTTGTATGTATTGTATGAATGATTAATATGTAGTTACAGGGAACCTTTAAAATTTAGAGTGTATCACTCTAAATTTTAAAGATGGAATTGTAAGTGCCCCTGCACTTTCTATTCCATCACTCTCATGATCCGATGGGACGACTAGCGATGCGACCGGAAATAGGTCAGGCACAGGAACGACGGCTTTACGTGCTCTCCGAGGCATGGGAGTGTAATATCGTCAACTCCCAGACTTCGGGCTGATACTGATAAATTTATTTTTACGGAAAAATCCCATAATCACTTTTGGTCCGACCCGGGAATTGAACCCAGGACTTCATTATTCCCATAATCACTTTTTGGCCCGACCCGGGATTTGAACCCAGGACTTTATTATCTGCAGTTGAACACGCTGCCGGCGCTGCCGGCGCGGAGCGCGGGGCCCGCTTTGATGAATATTAAAAAATATTTAACCATTTATTATTTACCTACATCAATCCTTTGTATTCGCCGCCGTATTAGAGTTCCTTGCGACAAAATCAGGACGGAATTCGAAATGTCCCCTAATGTTCATATGAGCCTAGTACATTATTCATATTTTTTCGTAATTTATCAGTAGTCGTACCGCGTGTGTTTATCTGGTTAGTTTGTATTAAAAATTAAGTACCTATTCGTTTCCGGCCAGATTAAATTCACATACTGAAAGAAAAATTTAATATTCTTACTATTTAACACACAAAAAAATATCTGCAGTTACATAAGTCAATTAAATTATTTATTTTTCCTAGTTATCAAATTTGTATGAATGATTAAAATATGTGACTGTACAGAACCACACTTTTTATTTACAGTCTAAGTAGTAGGTACCCAAAGAGTTGCGGTAAGGTTCATTACCCTTGCGGCTGAGTTTTTAGTGTTGTTCATAATGTCGGTAATCTTACTTGTTGATTTAGGTTGTCGATAGAAAAATAAATTACTAGTTGAATAAAAAATGATTATTTCTGTTTGAAGTTTCGTCCATAGGTAGCCGTCCTGATACCCTATAACCCCCTTAAGTTACGTTCACACTTTCTGTTACACGTTGTATAAGTATTTATCTATCTATATAAGTATGTATATCGTCGCCTGGTACCCATAGTACAAGCTTTGCTTAGTTTGGGGCTAGGATGATCTGGGTGACATTGTCCCCAGATATTTTTTTTCTATTTTTTTTTAAATTATATAGTTTAACGCAGGTGATACCACGGGACCCAGCTAGTTTATATTAATTTCATTTTATCGAAACTCATTAAAAAAATATATTTGGTTTATGGCAACAGTGCTCACCAACCGCCGGTATATGCTTCGAAAAAGAAGATATTCCAATTTATTTCATAAAGCTTACCTTTAAAGCTTTCCTAAACTTGGTGGACATGACGCTGAAGAGAAGCGGATTCAAGACGGTCGTAAACCAGCCGTGAAACATCACTACCTTGTTTATTACCGACCACCACTGAAACATTAACATCATTATTATTATATTATTGATGGACCGGTTAGCGTGGTTGGCAGATACTTGATTTTCACGCCGCAGGTCGTGGGTTCGATTTCCACCCAGGACAGATATTTGTGTGCATGAACATGTTTGTTTGTCCTGATTCTAGGTGTAAGGTCTATACCTATAAGTACGTATTTACAAAAGTATGTTCGCTGTACAACCATTCGTATGAAAAGGATAACAATGTTAAAATCGAATCTCATAATAATAATATAATATCCTGGGACATTATACACACACGGCCATCGGATCCCAAACTAAGCAGCTTGTACTATGGCAACCAGATAACTCATATATTACATTAAATTATTTTTAATTATGTAAATACATATTTATCAAGATAGTTAGGACAAATAGACATGTTCATGCACATAAATATCTGTAACGAACTGCAGCGTGAAAGGCAAGCATTTACCAACCACGCCAACCGGCCCGTGAAATAAATCAATACCGTTAATATAGGTTTATTTCATTTATGGCTACCCTATTAAACATGGTATGGAACGGAGTTTTGGCGCCAACGCGGAAAGAGACGCATCGAGGCTATGTTTTATTTTCAAAAACTGGTGTAAATGCGAGTTTTTATGTGTAAATATGGTGGATTTTTAGACGTAACATCTTCGACAACGTACGAAATTGGAGGAAAGTGCGATATTGCCGTGAATTGTGATTTTCCGTGTTGTAACCAAAACTCCATAAAAGCCTCTAGTAAAGTCTCCACTGCTTTACTGGGGTTGGACAAGGACTATGTATGACTTGACTGTGACTTTACTTGACAATGACGGAAATAAATGTTATAAAAATATATTTACTGAAGGCTCATAAGGCCAAAGAAGCCAGAGCCGTAAAACGGAATTAAAAAAAAATGGTATGTAACCTATGTGCGGGGCAGTCTTTGGGGACTGCCGATAGAGGTGAAAACAATTTTTTCATTTGTCATACTCGGAAAGTATGTTTGTTTATTTGACCCGAGTAGCGAGTGGAAGATGCTACATCTAAGGGCCTATGCACACCACGTTTTTAAATCGCGCCGATGACGCACGTTTTTAGCGATACACACGCGCGTTAGCATTACGAACAACAAACTGCTCTGTAGGATATAAGCTTTAAAAAAAGTGCAGCGTTGTGCACTTTTTTTTCTTAATTATGTTAGATTTTTTACAGCCGACCGCCTAACCAAATTAAATATATTTTTAAAATTCATTCCCATCAGTAGGGGAGAAATTAGGGCCCAAGCACACCACGTTTTTAAAGCTTATACCTATCCTACAGAGCAGTTTGTTGTTGAAAAAGTGCAGCGTTGTGCACTTTTTTTTCTTAATTATGTTAGATTTTAGATAAGAAGTTTACACCTCAAAACTGCTGCGGTCATGTGAGTGTATAAAACCCTACCTCGTAATACGAAAGGCTTTCGGAAAAGAAGCACCAAAATAATCTTGTATAACAGTCTTGTACGCAGTATTATGGAGTATTGCAGTGTTGTGTGGAGGCCTCACTATGCCACTCAGATGTTGCGTCTAGAAAGGGTACAGAAACGTTTTGTATGGCATTTAGGCTTCAGTGAGGGGAAATCGAAGCGTCTGCCCTCTTACAAGGCTCGTCTGTGCCATTTCAAAATACAAACGTTATCCATGCGTAGAGATATATATGTCGGAGATAGTTAAAAATTAAATTCGCCAACCAAGTTCGACATTTAGTTGGTACTGTACAAAACATTGTTGAGCGTATATTAGGTCTTTACCTATGAAATTGCCGTTCTGCAGTACTGGCCATTTCAAATCAAAATAATTTTTGTTTGGCTAAGAATTCTAATTTCAAATTAATTTTATTTTAAAAACATGGATTCTTTTTTCCAAAAGTAGTCATTTCTTTATTGATTAGTGTTACATTTTCATCGCATTTCAATCTTTTTCGTCATCATGGATACGTTAAAAATTCGAGTAATTATGGAATATGAGTACCGTCGTGGCAGCAACGCGGCACAAGCGGCACGCAACATCAACGACGTTTACGGAGCTAACACTACAAACCAACGCACCACCTGTTATTGGTTTGCTCGCTTCCGTTCTGGAAATTTCGACCTGAAAAATGAACCTCGCGGTCGTCCGAAGACTTTGGTCGACAATGACGAATTAAAGGCGGTTGTGGAAGCTGATGATACACAATCTACGGCTGAATTAGCAGCAGCTTTCGACGTTAGCGTCAAAACAATATTGGTCCATTTGCGTCAAATTGGCAAGGTAAAAAAGCTTGACAAATGGGTGCCCCACGAACTCAATGATCGCCAGCGCGAAGTACGCGTCGAGACGTGCCTTGCACTGCTCAACAGACACACAAATGAAGGAATTTTGAACCGCATTGTTACCTGCGATGAAAAATGGATTCTGTTTGATAACCGCAAGCGCTCAGCAAGTTGGTTGGATCCTGGTTCAGCACCTAAACAATGCCCTAAACGAAAACTTACCCCTAGAAAAGTGATGGTCACTGTTTGGTGGTCTAGCGCCGGTGTGATTCATCACAGCTTCTTACCAAACGGGGTGAGCATTACTGCAGATGTGTACTGTGAAGAACTGAGCACAATGATGGAGAAGCTGGCGCATCTCCAACCAGCATTGGTCAATCGCTCGTCTCCGCTGCTCCTGCACGACAACGCGCGACCTCATACTGCACAGCAGACGGTCTCCAAGTTGCAAGAACTGGGGTTGGAAGCTCTCCGTCATCCGCCCTACTCACCAGACCTTGCGCCTACAGACTACTACTTTTTCCAGAATTTGGATAACTTCTTGGCGGGAAAAAAATTCAATACCCGAGAGGCAGTACAAAATGCCTTTGAAGAATTTGTTGCCTCCCGTCCAGCTGATTTCTTTAAGAAGGGCATCAATAAACTGCCACTGCGATGGCAAAGATGCATTGATTGCATGGGTGATTACTTCGATTAATACAAATAAAAAAATTCATGAAAAAAATTCGTTTAAATTTTTTCATACAAAACGGCAATTTCATAGGTAAAGACCTATTATTTTGATATTGTAATTAGATTATAGTTGTTAAAAACAACTGTTATAACTTCACGATAATTCCTGTTAGATTATTTGATGAATTTTAATAGTTACACTATATGGATTTAGATCTTTTTAGTAAATTGTATCGAGCAAACGCGTGACGTATTTCCGTACGCCATTGAACAGAGCTGTTTGGAGGGAGTAGGAGGCGTGGCCTACCCCCATATAAGAGCTCGCACTGGCTTGTACCGGCAGGGAGTCTCGTTTTGACAGTCGACGCGCACGGACACGTTCGTGCGCTCCTGGCTTTACCCGACTATTTCCGACTATACGTGCTCGTGTACGTTCGTCAGTCGAGATAAATCGATCGTTAGATTGGTTGAATCTCGGCAAACCTTCACACTATTAATTGGTGTAGTGGCGTATTTCTCAAGACAGCGCTACCCCAATATAGTGTGTGTTTCTCAATACTTTCTTGCCCCTTCAGGGAAAATCCACTTTTCTAGTGGTACTTGGTGGAAACGTAACCGTGCCAACTAAGCCAAGTTAGTGTAGACCCAAGCACTAGGCCTTGCTCCTTCAGAGCAACGCCAGTTAATTGGAAGCGGTTTGGAATCATTGGCCTTGGGGGCTACCCTAGTCAACTCCAAATCGGAATCCCACCTCCTTACCCTACCTTCCCATTCTCTCTTGTTGTTTGGGTGCTGACGGCTTCGGCCCATATCGCCCTCTGCATTAGAGCTGCTAGGAACCCTCTCGCACAATAAGACTGGCGAGAGGGATACAAGCTTAGGGCTCACCATAGGTACACATACCTCCTCGTCTAACCCGGCGAGGAGGGTGATACACACACCAACACACCCTCGGGCCCGTCCAACCCGAGGTGATAGTTGTTAGGGACATTCAACTGTTAGAGCGACTGCCGAGAAGTTTCTTGTTAGTTCTTCTTCTCGGGACGCTCCGGGAGCGAACTAACGTAAAATTTCGGTAGCTGTTAGGCATTTAAAACCATCACAAGATGGCCGCCCCCGTACCCGCCTCTATGGCTGACGTCACTAAAGACCCCCGCTTTATTGAGGCGGTCTTTAAATACCTCAAGTTCGACCCAGTTGCCTGGACTAAACTGATGGAGACCGTTAAGGTCCGCATCATGTTAGAGGAACCTCTATCCCTCCCTTGCTCCGGCGCAACAGCGCAGGAACAACTTAGTCTCTCCGTCCCCTCCTCTTCTGCCCCGTTCACCCAGACGGACAGGCAGTCACCACTCCCCCGCAACCGCACTCCCTCTCCACCTCAGCCTCTAGCCATAGAGGAAGAGATGGACGTCGTACAGCTAGACAGCGACGACGATGCCCACAATGAGTGGACAACTGTCAAGCGCGGGAAAGCTGACAAGCGGACCCGCGCCGACAAGTCGTCATCGTCTTCGTCTGGCAGCTCTTCGGGCTCTGATTCTGAGGCTTCAACTCAGGAGAAGAGCGCCAAGACGAAGAAGTTGCGCACGGAGAGACCCTCCGTCGCAAACTCTGTCCCCTCTTCCCCCACTACTAGCGCCCCCGCCTCTCAGGCAAGGGCCAAACCCTCTGGCTTCACGGCCAAGATCACAAAGCCCCCTCCTATCATGCTACTCAGCATCGATAAGTGGGAAGACTTGTCTACCGCGTTAAAGTCAAAAGGAGTAGTCGCACTTAGCACTACATACATCCTTAAAGAGCAGATGTATAAAATACAACTGCAGACTCCCACCGAGTACAGGACAACGACGGCCCTCTTTGATGCACGTAAGGTAGACTACTACACTTACGGCACCGCTGAGGACAAAACACTCCGCGTGGTTATCCGCCGAGTCTGCCGTCACCTTCCTATCGACTCCATCAAGGAGGACCTTATCACCCAGGGGTACCCCGTGAGAGAGGTGCATCGGATGCGCCGATCAAACGGTGGCGTGCCCTTTGACATGGTGCTGGTCCACCTTGACCACTCGAAAGAAGGACAGAAGATCCTTACTGTCCTTAAAACAGTTTGCGGCGTCGGCGGCATTCACGTCGAACCACCGCGGCGAGGGACCGTACAGGGGCAGTGCCACAACTGCCAACTGTACGGGCACTCGTCAAAGAACTGCCACGTCGCCCCGAGGTGTGTTAAATGCCTGACCCCAGGTCATCACACCTCCGAATGCCCCAGACCTAAGGATCGTAGCGAATGCTCCGAGCCACCTGGTTGTGTCAACTGCCAGTCCTTGGGACACCCCGCGAACTATCGCGGCTGTCCCAAGGCACCGGCGAGGAGACCCGCCAGGAGGCCTCGCAGTAAGCGCAACGCTCGTAAACCTCAGGCGCAGACTAGCTCCGCCAAGCCCCAAGCAAGCCCTCCCCCGCTAATGTCCTTGGATGTCCAAAAGACATCCCTGCGACCAGCAAGACCACACTGGCCTCTGCCAGATTACGTCCCTTCGACCGCACCCAAGGCTGCGGGTGAGGTGGTCGCCCCTAAGGCTGTGCCAGTCCCAGCTAAAGAGGCGTCCTCCAAACCCTCAACCAGCGCGTCCCTTCCCGCCCCAGTCCAATCGGGCTGGGCTTACAACCCGCTGACTAAGAAGTCACAGGTTCCAAAGGCCCCGGCCAAAGGAGCCCAGACTCCAAAGTCATCAGCCCCAGCGCCCAAAACCCGGGCGCCCCAAGCGAATAGCAAAGGGCGCGCCTCAGGTTTTGCCGAGCGCATCATGACTCAGGGCTGGGAGTTGCTCGATCAGTTCGAGGACCTCACCCAGAGGGCCGAAGCTGATCCGACCAACATCCAGTTGGTCATCGACGCGGCACGCGCATACCGCCGCTTTATTAAATCAATACAACCGTAATGGCTGTACACCCGCTAATGACTCCCCAATTCACTTGCAGGCTAGAACCCAGATCTCTAAAGATCGGGTTTTACAATGCAGACGGATTAGCGAGACAACGCGATGAAGTCGCAGAATTCCTCTGCGATCATCAAATTGATATCTTCCTCGTTCAAGAGACATTCCTCAAAACGAGCAAGCGGAGGAGTCCTACAGTTGCCAACTATCGTATAGTTCGCAACGATAGGACTCACTCCGTCAAAGGGGGCACGCTGATTTACTTTAAGAAATCACTGCATTGCGTACCTTTGGACCCTCCCGTGCTGAAGAACATTGAGGTCTCTGTCTGTCGAATAGGCATGACCGGCCATCAGCCAATCACGATAGTCTCGGCCTACCTCCCCCCAGACAAGGAGATGCTACTTAGCGATCTCCAAGCACTGTATGACTTAGATGGCTCTGTCATAGTGGCAGGCGATCTAAACTCCAAGCATGAGCAATGGAGCTGCCGTACGAGCAACTCGAACGGCCGCGCACTTGCTAATCACTTGGTAATCATACCGTTCGACCCTATAGTCCCTCTCGAACCGACCCACTTCCCCAGAATTGACAGTCACCGACCCGACATACTCGATATAGCGCTCCTTAAGAATACAAACCTACGTTTGGCTTCTGTAGAAGTGTTACACGAGTTAGACTTCGACCATAGACCGGTCATCCTTAGCCTTGCCTCCCGCACAAGCCACTCTGGCGCGGATAGCAACCTCCCACCCAGATATGTAACCGACTGGCAGAAACTTGAGGGTAAACTCAAGACAGCCACGTCGGAGCACTTAGATTCGATACCGTCCCTCATAGAGACCCCCGAGCAAACGCTCGCAGCTATCGGCTCTTTCACGACCCACGTCCAAATCCAAGTGAACGAATGTTCCCGGGAGGTCTGAGCGGCTGACGCATTCAGACGGTGGAAGCTATCGGAGGATTTGCGTGAGTTAGTGACTGAGAAGAACGCGGCCATCAGAGCCTTCGACTCCTATAATACCTTGGAAAACCGTACTCGAATGCGTGAACTACAGCGTACTGTACGTGAACGCATGACCGAGAGGCGGGATTCCGGGTGGGATAGGACGTTAGCCGAGATTCAACCCTCGCGGAAGGCCTTTTGGAATCTCTGCAAGCGACTCAAGACAGACACCGACTGGACCATCCCCCTGCTGACGCGTCCGAATCAACGCCCCGCGTTCGATGACGACGAAAAAGCCGAATGCATGGCCGACAATCTAGAGTCCCAATGTTCTCCCAGCAACCTACCAGTAGACCCGGAGCACCTCAATGAGGTTGACTCTGAGGTAGAACGTAGGCTCGCCATCCCTCTCCCTCCGACCCCAACGGCCCCCTCCCGGGAGGATGCAGACGTCGACGACGACGACGATCCCCTGAGGCCAGTGACCATCGAAGAGGTTAAAACTCTGATCATGAAACTCCACCCTCGTAAAGCCCCCGGTTATGACGGACTCACCAATCGCGGTTTCAAGCAACTCCCATTGCTTCTACTTAGCCTGATGGTCGCGATTTTCAACGCGGCCTTTTCCAACAACATCTTTCCACACCAGTGGAAACAGGCGAACGTGATTGGTATCCCGAAGCCGTTCAAATCCAAATCCGACCCGGCGAATTACCGCCCCATTAGCCTTCTCTGCGCCATGGGGAAACTCTACGAGCGCATCATCCACGCCCGTTTGTCGTCGCACATCCACGCAAACGATATTCTCCCAGACGAGCAGTTTGGCTTTCGAGCCAGACACTCCAGTGTCCATCAGGTGCATCGCATCGTTGAACACATCCTGGTAAAAGCCGCCCGAACCCGTAGTCATACTGGAGCAATCTTCTTCGACGTGGCCAAAGCGTTCGACAAGGTCTGGCACAACGACTTATTATATAAGCTGATTAAACTCAAAGTGCCTGACCGTCTCGTGCACATCCTACGAGACTTCCTTACGGACCGAACGTTTCGCTACCGCGTCGAGGGAAACTACTCCTCCCTCCGACCGATACGTGCAGGAGTTCCCCAAGGCTCAGTCCTTGCCCCGCTCCTGTTCTCGCTGTACACCAGCGACATCCCCAGACCCAAGAAGGCTCATCTAGCCCTCTTCGCTGACGACACAGCTCTCTACTACTCCAGTAGGGACCCGTCAGCCATTCACCGAGAACTCCAATCCTCAGCCGATGCCCTCGGCAAATGGTTCATGAAATGGAGGATCGAAGTCAACCCGACCAAGAGCGCAGCCGTGCTCTTCTCTAGGGTAAACCCCGCGCCCACCACAGATCCCGTCCGAATGTTTGGTAAACCGATCCCCTGGGAGAGGAAAACCAAATACTTGGGAGTGATCCTCGATCAGAAGTTAAACTTCAAGGACCATCTGAGATACGCTCGCAACCGTGCCTCATTTGCCCTTTATCGATTACACAGCCTCCTGAATGCACGCAGTAAAATGTCCCTTGAAAAGAAGGTGAGAATTTACAAGACGTGCATTCGACCCATGATGACCTATGCGAGCCCGGTCTTCGCGCACGCTAAGGAACATCTCATCCACCTCCTCCAGGTAGTCCAGAACAAGTTTATGCGACGAGCCGTGGGCGCACCATGGTTCGTCCGTGACAAAAGCCTCCAAGCCGATCTCCAATTGCCTACCATCAGGCACTGGATGAAGCAAACGTCCAAAAGGTATTTTGACTCTGCCACTCACCATCCAAGTAAATTGGTGGTACAGGCGGTCAATTACACTCCCCTCCGACTCACAATTAAGCACCGTCGTCCGAAGCACGTCCTAGATGAACCGGACGACGAGACCACCGTTTACCTTGAGCACATCAAATCGATTAGAGACTCTCGCAACACTGCACAACCGATATTTCGTACTCGCCGGACGCGAGTACGACCGCGAACGCGTCGCGACCACCAGCGTCCTCCATGACCCTTAGTTTGCATTCGATCCGATGAATGCCCGCTTCGGACCTAAACCGGTAGCGAGGCCCGCGTCGCGCATTAACGTAGAGCGACAGTTGCACAAAATCCCCTAAAACCACGACATCTTGCCCTCTCCACGTCAGTATCCGCCCAGAGCCGAGGTTAGAGCCCCACAGGGGGCGCCCTCCGGCGCGGGTACTTAGTAGAGCCCACGCTCACCCCTACTGTCCGGTGAAGCAGTAAAAGCCGAGAGGCTAACTGCACGCGTCACGTTAAAAAAAAAAAAAAAAATTGTACCGGCAGTCTATCTTCGGATTAGACTCGATAAAGAGCTCTGCTCCCAACAGAACTGTTGGTCTACTTGGTACAGTCTTGCACTGTATATTGCATACGCGGAATTGCTGACGCGATACCCTATGCTATAGCTATATTGCCTAGACAATACGCTATTCGGGTGGTTGTATTGCCATTATACGAACGTAGAATTAAGATTCTGTTCGTCTCCATTTTGCTTTATTTATTTTAATTGCAATCATTGTAATTAGTGGGTAAATTAATCGACCTTGTTTGTTAATTTTGGCTACTTGGGTGCAACATGGGAACTCCAAACCCTGACATACCGCTCTTTGGGCCCCCTATTCCTACATATATAATTATATAACCAATGCTGTATTTCTTTGTAAACTGTTGCGCAATAAGTTCGACTGCCCCAGTCTAATAAAGCTTATTAGATTCCGTGCGCCCTCTAGATACCCTAGAAATAAAAGAACACCCCTGTGTCCGTCACTTCGAAGGTCTGTGGTTGGTGCGAACTCTCCATTACCTAGATTGTGCAAGATCATTAATGGCCGCAGTGACATAGGTAATTGATATACACCGCGATAGTATAAAGAGGATCCTGCGAGATATTGTAAATAATCCAATGTAGATGTAATTTAATTTTGTATGTTTTTTTTTTATTTTTAACTATATTAAGATTATTCTTATAATTTAATTATATTAATGTAATGAAGATGTGTGATTAAAATTGTAATTATTATAAATAGATAACAACATTAAATAATGTTGTTATCTATTTATAATAATTACAATTTTAATCACACATCTTCATGCCATTTTTTTTAGTTTTATGTACATACATCATTGAATGTTAATAAATTTAATAATTGATTACTTTCTTTGTTCTTGTTTTAGTATGTATAATTTCACTTTAAGTTTCAAATAAGTACGATAATTTGTTATAATTTATGTTAAAATATTATATAAAGCCGTTTTTTAGTGCATGTGGTGTTAACCTGTAATGATTTGTTGCACTTGTAAATGTTACCCTAGCCTTTAAGTTAGAAATGTTTATGTGTAAACAATTGTTAGTTAACCTTAATAAATAAATAAATATAAACGTCTAATGTGAATTTAAAAAAAAGAATAGTATATATATATAGTTTAACATTTTTTACCCAGGCCAAAAAAGTGCACAACGCCGCTAAAGAACTTCAATAACTAAATTAAATGAAACTTATGTAAATAGTAGGTACATACTCTGTGTATATCATATATGTACATATTTAAACACACGTGTAGAAAATCCCCCACTGATAATAAAATAGCAGCATCAATACTTGCAGCACTTTAATTGAATACATACCCGGGTTAGATGTGCAAACTGTTGCACCTCAGCTGCAGCGAGCGCCACCCTCACCAGAAAGTATGGCAGCCAGCAGATGACGAACGACACCGTCAAAGCTACTAAACACCAACAAGTTGTGTATGTGCGAATTAAACGTATATAAATATATGGATGAAACTTACCAACTACCTACTACTACTACTACTTACGACTACTAGAACATTAGTTTCTGAAATGGAAATAATACACTTCATACTACTTGCGTTAGGTGAACAAGATTTATATTGTAGGTATGGGTACTTAGTGGACATTGATTTCCGGGTACAAACTGATGAGCTAGTCGTAATAAGTTTGACATTTGTCATAAGAGGCATTTTGGCTATCTTTTATGTGGCTTTGTAACTAGTATTATGGGGCATATCTGTTGTTGTTGTTAGGCCTCAGTTTGAATCCGAGAAATACAAACATAATATGATCCATGTTATGTTCCAAATCTCATTTTATGATGTTCTTGTGTCAAAAGTGTATTAAGTTGATCTCCATGTATTAAATGAGTATGACATAGGAAACACCAATAGATAAAAGCTAAATTTTTATTAAAGGTAAAGGAGACGGGGATTTCTGGGCCTAACTGTAATAAGTTGAGATATGGTTTAAAAAAAGCGTTATATTTTTCTATTTCGAACTGTAAAAAATTGACCCAATTTACAATCTAGAAAACGAGAATCTAACAATAAGTTTAAGTCACGAATTAAATTGGTTGTTGATTACTATAATCGATTAACGTTAATGAGTTCAAACAATGTAATATAAAAACTCTTGCACCAGACACCAGATAACCGATTTAATCATAATAATTATTAAATACATTAACATAATGTCAACAGCAAAAATAAAATATCAACAAAATAAATAGAAATTATAATATCGGTTATCGTCCCAATCGATTTATTAGTTATTGGCAACAATATTTTTAATCTATGCTGAGAGTGACTGGTGACAGATTTTGAATCCTAATCTATGATCTGTCACTCGCTTCTCGTATCGTTTAGTGCGTGTGAGATTTGAGTATTTTTTATTGTTTTGTTTATATATGCCTCGACAACTGCATTCTGTCTACGGACTTCTGATATTGCTTAACGTGTACGACTTTTGCTAACATACTGGACACTATTAAATAGCAATCGCCCTTAAAAATCAGCTGTTTTGTGTAGGTTGGTACATAACCTCTCTATTAAGTACTCAATATTTTATAACTCTGCTCACAGATTGCAAAATCCATGGAATTTTTAGTGATTGGCTGATAATTTATAGACCCATTAATCGACACCGCTTTTATCTTTTTACATCCGAGCCCAATATTGTATGAACACGTATCCGTCTCCTTTAATTTTCTAAAAAGTTTTTCCTAATATATGTATATGAAATAATGAATTAGTTGGTTCATACAAATTTTTACATCATCGATACAAATTAGTTTATTTTGTCTAGAGTAACCTCGTCCTGTCATGAAAACTAAATGTAATATATGTGTAAATGTGCTTTTAACTTACCAATCAGTTTGTTAACTGTTTTCCTCTTTGAACCCACATTATAAACCACATCCTTCAAGTTATTCTTCTGATTATCTTTCACAGCAAACGAGATCATTGTGTACACAAATGTCATGATACACAGCGGAATTATGTACTGTATCACGGCTAGTACACTATACACTATTTTATTCACAGGTGTCATCATGGTAAAACATATAAGGCCCTTGGGAGTGTCCATCACATCAAGAACCCAAAGTTCCGGTAGTGTCATAACGATAGCAATGGCCCATATTCCCGCTATGATTTTGCCCACTCTTCGCCATGTCGGGATACCTTTTAATACCATTGGATAACATATTGCAATGTATCTTTCTATAGACAAAGCTGTCATCACCAGGATAGCATTATTCCAAAGGATAGAGACAATTATGAATTGGATGCAAAGAAGAAACTTACACGTCCAAGCCCCATGTCTAAATTGAAAGATCTCGCTCTCTTGTGTGAGGAGCTGGTAGACAATAAGCAAAATGGGGAAAGTGGCGAGAAGGTCTGACACTGCGAGGTTGAACAGGTAGAAATTAGTGGCGGTGTGCATGCTCTTATCGTAATAGATGACGATACATGTCAATGAATTCCCGATCAAGCTAGCTATGAACACGAGCAAAAGAGATATTGAAAATAACACTTGGGATGAATAAGATTCCTCAGTAAATGCCAGTCTTACAAAATCTGGCCAGTTCTGTATGTGGGTACTGCTCGTGGTATTTAACATTTCAAATTTAAATATCCTGCTAAGGATGACTATATTGTTTGAGGTACACTACCCAACTGGGCTAATAGTCGTGCTATGGTCAATGTTTGTCTAATAAATTAAGTAGGTACGTATTATCGCGTTTGATCAACAATGTACTCAAACGTTAATTGGATTAAAGAACTGAGCAAGCCTGGTGTACTTACTCACTTGTTTACTTTCACTACGATGATAATAAAAAAATGTTTATCCAGGGATTTAATTTGGCAGATTGAAAAAAACTTCACCTGTTTTGCGTATTTCGCTAATTGTTATACCTACTATAAGTTTTTGAGGTTTCAATGAATCGCTCTTCATGGATACGTGTGAATAGTAGATTCGACATTTCGTGTTCCTCTGTTTACTCCTCAAAAAGTAAATCGATTTAATTAATTTTTTCGGTCGTGGATTTGACGTTTTCAAAAGATAATAAATTATTGTATGTATTTTCTAAATATGTGTTTCAAACATCATGTGGTATTTTTTTTATAAAATAGGATGGTAAACGAGCAATTGGGTCATATTATGGTAAGTGATCACCGCGCCGCCCATGGACACTCGCAACACCAGAGGAGCAAAACACATTCAAAACCAGTTTAACTTTTATTATTTTTAATTATATCCTCTAATGAAACCGGCACATAATTTTATACTTAACTACTATTTATTTCCGTCAGTATAAAAAGTATGAAATAATAATAATAATAATAATAAGTACACTTTATTGCGTCATATAGAATACATCATTAAAATAAATAATAGTAATGTTCATGCAATAGGCGGCCTTATCGCTAAAAGCGATCTCTTCCAGGCAACCATTCAGTTGGATGAACCAAAATTTATTTGGATATTAAAAGGGGTATAAGATAGTGTACAGAACAGAAAGGAAATTAGATAACCTACAAAATTGCATAATGAATACGTATAAACTAAATACACATACACAAAGTATATATGAGTAGATAATATTAATACATAAACAAATTTACATATATATAAATATATATAGAAATATAGAAACGAACTAAATGCAGCAATTATATTATTAATTACTGAGTTTAAGATAAAACTCTTTCACCTTATTTCTAAAACTGTAAAGAGACTGCGCTGATCTAATGTGTACAGGTAGAACATTCCATAGACGGGCAGCTTGGATAGTAAACGATTTATCCGTAAAAGTTGTTGTATGTAACGGTATTTTCAGTCGCAGATTTTCTGATGAACGCAGGGACCGCGAGTGTGTTGTGTGAAGGAACTTAAAACGTTCTTTAAGGTAGAAAGGAGTTGATGGATTGAACAGGATCCTGTAAAGAAGACAAAGAATGTGAGTATTCCGGCGAAAGCGAATAGGTAGCCACTTGAGCTTAGTACGAAATTCGGAGACGTGATCATACTTACGTAAACCAAATATGAATCGTATACAAAAATTTTGAAGTCGCTCAAGTTTATCTAGTTGTTCCTCCGTGAGATCAAGATAGCTGGTGTCGGCATAGTCAAGAATGGGGAGAAGAAGAGACTGGGCAAGAGCAATTTTGGTGGCAGTAGGAAGAAAGTTACGAAGGCGTCGCAGGTAGCTGGCTGAGGCGAATAATTTCCTGCTGAGTTCTTGAAGTTGCGGACCCCAAGACAGAGTGTTATCAATATAAATCCCCAAATTTTTTACCTTCTTAGCGTAAGGTATAATAATCCCATCAAAGGTAACTTGTGGAGTTTGGCGCCAGTCGATTCTTGAAAACTTTCGAGAGCTGCCGATTACAATGACTTGAGACTTCACTGGATTCACCTTCAAGCCATATCTCATGCTCCACTTACTGATGCGAGACAAATCTGCGTTAATTATTTCAATGGCTTCCGACAACTTTTCAGGTGGTGCCTGAGAGTAAATCTGAAGATCATCTGCGTAAAGGTGGTATGAGGAAGTCAATTGATCAGATATAGCATTGATAAATATTGCGAAAAGTAACGGAGATAAAACGCCACCCTGTGGCACGCCGGCATTGGTGCAACACCAAGAAGAGAAAGTGTCTTCTATGCGAACACGCTGTCGACGGCCAAACAGGTAACTGCGAAACCAGTCAATTGCCGTTGGAGATATGTTAAGAGAACGAAGAATGGCCAGCAGGATATCAAAATCGACAGTGTTAAATGCATTGGTAAAATCTAACAATGCAAGCACTGTAAGATTTCCATTTTCCATGCCAGACCTTAATGCCAGAATTAGTTCTGAATATATTTGGATTTTATGTCTCTTTATTTTAATCCCGCCATTTTTAGGGTTCCGTAGCCAAATGGCAAAAAACGTAACCCTTATAGATTCGTCATGTCTGTCTGTCCGTCCGTATGTCACAGCCACTTTTTTCCCAAACTATAAGAGAAGTACTACTGAAACTTGGTAAGTAGATGTATTCTGTAAACCGCATTAAGATTTTTACACAAAAATAGAAAAATAACAATTATTTTGTGGGGTCGCCATACATAGAACTGAAACTCATTTTTTTTTATCGTACCCATACATGTGGGTTGTCTTTAGAGAGGTCTTTAAAAATGATATTGAGGTTCCTAATATCATTTTTTTCTAAACTGAATAGTTTGCGCGAGAGACACTTCCAAAGTGGTAAAATGAGTGACCCCCCCTCTAACTTCTAAAGTAAGAGAATGATAAAACTAAAAAAAATATATGATGGACATTACCATAAAAAACTAACAACGAAAATTGGTTTGAACGAGATCTGGCAAGTAGTTTTTTTTAATACGTCATAAACCACAATTTGCTTTCATTTAATCAACTGAAATACTTGCTGCTATGGAACCCTTCATGTGCGAGTCCGACTCGCACTTGGCCGGTTTTTTAGATCATTGAGTCGACATTCACCAGGCAGAGTTGAAAACTAAGGTTCCAAATAAGGTAAGTAGCGTTTAGGAAGCGTTTTATTTCAGGTAAAACGCTGCTATTAAATAATGTACCGTTATTTGGAACCTTAGACACATGGAGACGTGTTTGTTATCGCCTGGTGGGAGAGATGGATGGGGCGCCAATGTGAAATACTTAAGTGGAATGTGTGTAATTCTAAAACGAAAATTAATAAATATATAGCTACGGATCGATCAACAAAGAAAACAAAATATACAGGTTAAGAACAATACTTTTATTACGATTTTCCTTAATATTATTAGTTAAATATAAATAACAAAACAAATTTTAATAGGTGCCATAGTCCTTGTATGGACGATTATAATTTTCGATAGTAGAAAATTATAAAGTTAAATCAACATTATATTTGAAAAATGAAAACAAAAACATATTTGGAATGTAGCAAAAAAATTCACAGTAATCGACAGACTAATCAACAAATGGGCGAAAATAAACTAGTGACACTTGTGTTGGCAGTGGTTGGTATAATTTCACGTCTATAGTACTGTCTAAAAGTATTACCAGAATGCCAATTGCCACGAGAGAGAATCTCATCCAATGGAATACTGTTCGACCAGTTTTAGATGCAACTGCTGAACAACTACTACCTGGACTTGCGATTATACCAGTCTCTGTCAGTAATGATTTAACCCAACCAACAAACAATGTACGAGAGACAGCTTTAGGTTGACCTCTAAAATTTATAAAAAGATTCGAACACCCTGCTAAAATACGTGTATCCTTAAGGGTTTCAATGCAATGCTTATACCCAGAATACAGGATCGAGTCTTTTGTTACTTGAGTTTTCTAGTAGTTTCCACCCCCATTGCCTGAAATCACATTTATCGGTCTTAGATCCAAAACGCGGCCATAGCACAACGTAGTCATTATAACCGTGGTAATGACGGTCATCAACGGATAATAAAGTTAAGTCGTGAATACGACGTCCTGAACATAGTCAAAGAAGAATAACGGTATGTCTAGACATAGAAAAAATTTAGTTTTCATCAAAGTACTTTGACAAAAATGACACCTGATCATCAATATTCCACACAGTTGTTTTGTAATAAGATAGTATTGTAGGAGAATTTTTCTTTTAGTTGCAAGTCAGCTAAGTACCTGGCTAGGATAGAACCATCTGGCCGGTAAGGATTGATATCAAAAGTTTTACACCAGGCCATCCATTTATACCAAGCTACTTTGTAAGTTTTTCGTGTAGAGGCGCGCTATGACGATAAAAGGAGATCAATCTGTGAATCATCCCAATTAGTTAAATTTTCCGACCTCCAATTTCAAGACAACCGATTTCACACCTCCAAACCTCTAGAGTCACTTCTTATATTCTGGCCGGGGAGAGGCCGGATGAAGTGTCTATAAGATGGTGATGTAGATTGTGAATAGTAAAAGGGGGTGATAGGGCTCGGGCTTTGAGGTCTGCTCTCCAAAAAACTTTCTCCCATCTCGGGACGATTACTAGAAATACACCCTGAGCTTGATTGAGGTGGGTTAACACTTTCGGGAACGGTGGAGGAAATACCCACGCTAGGTGGTAATTCCAAGTTTGAGAAAAGGCGTCGTGAAACATCGCCTGAATGTTGTTTTGGTCTAAGGACACGTAATTGCATACGACATGGGCTGTGTACAAAGCAAACAGGTCTATGACTGGGGTCCCAAACCTTTAGAACAACATTTCCGTGCATGTTGGTAAATGATGCCACTCCGGAAGTAATCGGTAACGAGACAGCTGATCGGCATGACGATTGTATCTGCCCGGAATGTACTGGGCCAATATTTGAATCTGACACTGATCTAATAATTGAAAAATTTGGTAGGTAATTTTCATGAGAGCTACATATTGTGTACCGCCTTCGTGTCGTACCTCCGCTACAGAAGTCTTGTTGTCGCTTTGCCACAATATCGTGCATCGAATTAGGAACTTTTGCTGGATCTGCAATATTTTCAGCAGCGCAAGAAGCTCCTTTTGATTGCAATGTAATTGCTTTTCTTGAACGCTCCAATGAACTGAGAAAGACTGGCTGTTTATCTGTGCCCCCCACGCTAAGTCCGACACATCTGTTACCATAAAGTGGGTAGGATGAGATAAATGGATCAGAGTCGAACGATTGTGATTGTGAAGCCACCACGATAGATCCTCCCGAGCTTGGCTGGGAAGTAAATGCAGCTTGGAGCTGGGTGTCTTTATTAATAGGTTGAGAAAGGTCAGAAGGCTTCGAAAGTGAAGTCTCCTTCTCGGGACTACGAAGCTTGTAAAGTTCAAAAGACCTACCAGGCTCTGTAAGGTTTTTATGTTCACTAGTCCGTGTGCTAGAATGTCTGAAATTTTGGACGACAGAGCAATGCACTTGTCTTTCGGTAATAATTTTTTGGTAGAAATACAAGAGTCTGCTGGGGTATTATGATAGATTTCTTCGTATTTATTACCCATCCCAGATATTGTAGTCTTTTTAGAACTACTTGGACATGTGATAGTAAAAGCTGACGACTCTGGTGGGCCAGGAGAAAGTCATCCAAATATACTATAATACATAGTCTCATATCTCTTAGAGTTTTGGCCACCCAATTGGTTAGGGAAGCAAAGACTTTCGGTCCTGTGCTGAGGCCAAAGGGTAAGCAAGTCATTTCTAGTAATTGCCCTTTGTATACTATTCGCAGGAAGGTCTGTGCGATTGCCATATTGGTAGATGAAAATAGGCTTGCGATAGATCGATTTTGCACAGCCAGTCTTTTGGTTGCAGGAAACTGGGGATGCGTTGCACATTTATCAACCGAAACTTGTCCTTTATAACATATTGATTCAGTGCCGATAGATTAAAAATAGGCCTGTGGGTTTTGTCGCTTTTGGACACAAGAAACATGGTGGACACAAAGCTTGGAGACGGTTTGACAAATTCTAAGACGCTCTGGTGTTGCATTTCGAATAAAGCATTTGTCATAGCTTCGGAGACCTTGGTACTGTATTGATTTTGATTTAAAAGTGGCACAGTTAGCGGCGGTAGTTGAAGAAATTGAAGAAATTGTACCCTTCTATTATTTTTAATAGGCAAGGAGGTGCACCTAGGTCTTTCCACCTTTGGTGAAATAGAAGTAATCGCCCCGCATTGAATTGATTGTCAATACTTACCACGTCTTTTCCCGCGAGCGTTATAGTCATAGGCATCTCTAGACGGCTTGTGGCTTCCTCTGGGCCGAAAGGTACCTCTGGCACTAACATCAGCTGCTGCCGGCCGAAAGTACGAATCACTAGGCCCACGTTTGTGCGGAGGTCTTGACTGGTAAGCACTTAGTGAGGGTTTATTAACGTGTGAAATATTTGTTGACGTCAACAGCCATGCGAGGTATCTTGCGCGGCTACGTTTTGACACGCACGTCCCTGGGAGGGAGCGTGGTAAAATGCTTGCCCCTGCGGGGGGCGGCGTGTGGGCGTGCTCGGGACAGCTTGCGCAGCTGGAGCATACTCTTGTATTCAAAGGAAAGAAAACTAACACCCCCAGCCTTTTCGAGTACTGCAGTCAGTGATTCGGCATTAAAAAGGTGTTGACAAGAGGGTGGAATTTTACGCATAGCCACCTTCGTAAGAGGGTCTCGTACATAGTTGATTACGGCATCTCGCGCCAACTGTATGATTTCAGCTCGGTGACCACAAATAAGCTGAAGTAGTTCGGAAGAGACGTTAAATATATTACCCTTAATGAATAACTCTTCAATTTTCACACGTTACCTGTCATATGATACGTCACATCCCAGGCCCATTGTAATAGGGAACGAAGGGAACTTTGCAAAACATTGCGCTGTTTAAGCACACATGACGTTAAAGCAGCGTATGCTTTATCCGAGTGAGCTAGATGACGTGATGAGTCATACGTCTTCAATTCGTCATTAATGTCCAGATCAACAAATCCCGGTGACGAATTATAAAGTTTTTGTGTGTCTGCATAACGCACCTCACACCATTTACTGTTGTCAAAATACTGAATATCTTTTAATATCTGTAATTTTTTCAATAGATGTTTTAGGAACTGAAGGTTCCTTTATTTTTGTATCAATTTCAAACACTAAATTAGATTCGGTTACCTCCCGTCCGTGATCATGATGTTGACTAAATTCACTATATAATTCTTCCCTAGCATTAACATCTAAAAAGGGCTATTCTGCATTCGTTGTATTATTGGTGCAAGAAGCTAAATTAGTTCCACTGAAAGAAACGTGTTGGCGAAGCTCGTCTATTTCGCGAGATAATTTTTCTATATGGCGGTTATCGCGCCTACGACGGCTGCACTTGCCCCCCCCCCCCCCCCTTTTTTTCATTTAGGCACTGATTTTCTACCGATTCTTGCACTAGAACTGGATGATGACGACGAACTGGAACTGCTAGACTCACTTGAACTAGAGGCGCCACGCGTCCTCTTTGATCGCTTTCGCAGGTTTTGCGACAAATCAGTCTCATTACTCGGGCTTGGTCAGGCGTAATAATTACAATCTAAATATTATATTTTAGATTCTTTAAACAATCTGGAAAGATACTTACCTTACTTAACCTATGTTCAGCAATAAATGATTTGATTGATACTTTAGTGAAACATTTTGAATATATTAAAAAAATATTTACAATAAGAATTTACTCAAATATTACAGTATAAAATATTTGGAGTTTCACCTGACCGTAGAAAGACAGAAAACAAAACAAAACGACCGTGCGCAGCAGAAAACAAGACGCCAATGATCTAAAAATGGCGGGCTGTCTTCCCACAAAACCTTGCCCGCCAACTGCCGTGTTATACGAAATGAAGGGGTCGTGCGAGCGAGAGAACAATATAAGTAAGAAAGAGAGCAGAAAACTAGGTAGCCTTCTTCATGTGTCTGAGATTCCAAATAACGGTTCACACATTAACATTATTTAATATCTCAGAAAACAATAATGCACCAGCGTGATCGCTGCACTGAATTAGCAGAACCAGTCCGCTACCTAAAGATTCTCGAAGCTGGACTCGGAAGATCGGAATCAGTATTCTCGGTAATCCTCAATTCCTTGTTTGAAAAGCTTGAGTAAAGAAATATGCTGGGGGTTTATATTATCAATCTATCTCATTTAACAAAAGCGACTACCCATCTTCATATTGATGGGATAATAACACACGTACACTGCGGTCCGACGAGAAGATAACAGAACTGGAAGAAGAATTGAGCGGCTTACGTTGGGATATTGTAGGATTATCTGAAGTCCGAAGAGAGGGGGAGGACTCGATAATACTGAAATCCGGAAACCTGCTCTATTACCGGGAGGGTGACCAACTATCCCAAGGTGGTGTCGGGTTCATAGTCCACAAGTCCCTCGTGAACAACTTAGTGAAAATCGAGACTGTGTCGACGAGGGTTGCGTACCTTATACTCAGAATCTCCAAGCGGTATTCGTTGAAGGTTATAGAGGTATACGCACCCACTTCGACACACTCCGATGATGCAGTCGAGGTTATGTATGAGGACATCTCCAGAGCCATACATACCTCTAACAGCTATTTCACTGTGGTCATGGGGGACTTTAACGCGAAGCTGGGCAAACGTTTCGGTAATGAGCTGAGAGTGGGGCAATTCGGAACTGGAGATCGGAACCCCGGGGCCAGATGTTGGCCGACTTCATGGAGAAGGAGGGACTCTTTATGATGAATTCCTTCTTCAGGAAGCCGGATCACCGCAAATGGACCTGGGTGAGTCCCGATGGTAAAACTAAGAATGAGATAGACTTTATCTTGTCGACGAGACGACAGATGTTCAATGAAGTCTCCGTAATCAATGCGGTTAAAACCGGGAGCGATCACAGACTGGTCAGGGGCTCATTGAACCTTAATGTCAAACTCCAGAGATCCCGACTGATAAAGTCTACGCTCCGACCTTTACCTATCCACGTCCAAAAAACCCCGAACCATTTCAGCTCGAACTGCAAAACCGTTTCTAATGCCTAGCAGACTCCGAGGAAGTGGACTCATACTATGACAGGCTCGTAGAAGCTGTCCATACGGCTGGGCCTAAGGTCTTCAAGGCCCGTCGTACAAACAGAACTAAAAAGATCTCTGACTTTACCCTGCAACCTATGGAAGAAAGACAGAAAATGGTTCTGACATCCTCAGATGATGCTACCAGATATCGGCAGCTCAACAGACAGATCTCAAAGTCTTTGACTCGCGACACGCGTCAATTTAATACAAATAGTATTAAAGAGGCCATCGAGTGGAACAAAGGCTCCAAAGTGTTCGCAAGAGCTCTGTCTGTTGGACAGAGCCAACTGACGAAGCTGAAGACTGAGGATGGTAGAATCGTCACGTCTAAACCTGAGTTGCTGGGAGAGATCGAGAAGTTCTACGGAGAGTTATATACGACAACACAGCCACCTGTCAAAAGTCATGCCTCAGATCCCAGAGCACGACTAACCCGACATTACACCGAAGACATCCCGGACGTCAGCCTGTACGAGATTAGAATGGCTCTCAGACAACTCAAGAACAACAAAGCGCCTAGTGATAATGCAGTTACAGCTGAGCTTCTGAAGGCGGGTGGTACACCAATACTACGGGCCCTTCAGAAGTTATTTAACTCCGTCATACTGGATGGTCAAACGCCACAAGCATGGCACAGGAGTGTGGTGGTGCTCTTCTTCAAAAAGGGCGACAAAACCCTATTGAAGAATTATAGACCCATCACACTGCTGAGTCATGTTTACAAGTTCTTTCGAGGGTCGTTACGAACCGTCTCGCGCGCAGGTTTGACGACTTCCAGGCTCCCGAACAAGCCGGTTTCCGAAAAGGCTTTAGTACCATAGACCACATACATACGCTGCGGCAAGTTATACAGAAGACCGAAAAGTATAACAAGCCACTGTGCTTAGCGTTTGTGGACTATGAGAAAGCCTTTGATTATATCGAAACATGGGCCGTGCTGAGGTCTCTCATAAGGTGCCAAATCGACTACCGGTATAT
Organism: Pseudoips prasinana; assembly: GCA_951640165.1. Classification (NCBI taxonomy): domain Eukaryota; kingdom Metazoa; phylum Arthropoda; class Insecta; order Lepidoptera; family Nolidae; genus Pseudoips; species Pseudoips prasinana. The sequence goes on from OX621243.1 coordinate 23,729,587, forward strand.
CGAGGTGATAAAGTGCTTGTATGAAAACGCCACTACGTCAGTGCGACTCCAGGACCAGAACTCGAAACCTATCCACTTGCAGCGAGGCGTGAGACAGGGAGATATTATATCTCCGAAACTGTTCACCGCTGCATTGGAAGATGTCTTCAAGGTTCTGGACTGGTAAGGCTTTGCATCAATGTCAATGGCGAGTACATCACTCACCTTCGATTTGCCGATGATATAGTAGTCATGGCTGAGACCATGGAAGACCTCGGTACAATCCTCGATGACCTCAGCAGAGTCTCTCAACAAGTGGGTCTGAAAATAAACATGGATAAGACGAAAATCATGTCGAACGTCCATGTTGCACCCACTCAATTGAAAGTTGGTGACTCTGCACTCGAAGTTGTAGAGAACTATATTTACCTAGGACAGACCATCCAACTAGGTAGGTCCAACTTCGAGAAGGAGGTCAATCGTAGAATCCAACTCGGCTGGGCAGCGTTCGGGAAGCTACGTAACATCTTCCCGTCTAAAATACCGCAGAGTCTCAAGTCGAAAGTCTTAGACCAGTGTGTGTTGCCAGTGATGACTTACGGAACAGAGATGTGGTCGCTCACTATGGGCCTTATTAGAAGGCTCAAGGTCACCCAAAGAGCAATGGAGAGGGCTATGCTCGAAGTTTCCCTGCGGGATCGTATCAGAAATGTCGAAATCCGCAGGCGAACCAAAGTCACCGACATAGCTCAAATTGAAAAACTAAAGTGGCAGTGGGCGGGGCACATAGCTCGTAGAACCGATGGCCGTTGGGGCAGAAAGGTTCTTGAGTGGCGACCACGAACCGGAAGATGGACCGATGATCTTGTGCGGTTAGCTGGAAACAGCTGGATGCGAATAGCGCAAGACTGTGGAGATCTATGGAGGAGGCCTTTTGTCCAGCAGTGGGCGTCTTTCGGCTGATATGATAATGATGATGATCGTATATATATATTCATATACATATAGTAAAAACGGTTATTTCAATATTACAAACAGACACTCCAATTTTATTTATATGTATAGATAACCAAGAAAACAGAAGAATTTGTAAGCCATAGCCGAATTCAAAATCTGACGGGGACAAACTGTGCCTGCGACGCTTCTCTCTTAGAAGGTTGGCATCATATTTTTTATCGGAATGTTTTGCAATAGAATCTGCAGAATAAAAGTCTGCCTTACTGTCACTATGTCCTAATATCTATATAATTGTACAGTGAGTACAATAGTAAAGCGGCTACCTTTAGAATAGAACGCTGAACCCTTTCAACCTCTATCAGATGGGTTTTAGCTGAACCCCCATGAAATAATACAGTAGTCTATTAAAGATTGGCACAGAGCATAGTAAACCATCTTCATGATTTTTCAATCAGCTGGAGTTTTCAAGTTCTTAGAAATATACATAAATTAGTTAAGCATTTTAAGATGCGATTTGAACGTAAGACATTGATCAATAATGATACAGAGGTATTTAATATTATCAGTATTCTGGAGGATGGAACAAGAGCATTCAGAATCTTGATTGAGACAAGAATGAGCCTTAATAGTGAGAGTTGGAGGAGGTTGTCGATTAACCTTGTGTGCAAACGGAATGTACTGGGTTTTATGCCCATTTAACATCAGCCTATAGTTTTGTAGCTAATCCATGACCGTACTAGCCTAACCTAACAAACGTTTTCTAAAGGCTGGAGAGGGCATTCTGATAGTCTGTTTACCTACTTCTTATAATGTGCCGGCCCGTATCCGGAGGAACATCATTTTATTTTCACAGTTTGAAGAGTTTTAAATACAAGTAAATAGCGCGTTAACACGCGTTTGTTAAATTTTTTTCTCACTACCTAAAAGTAAACTTAATCACCGAACAATAATATCGCCAAAAATGCAGACTATAGTTAAGAAATAGCAAACAAAATATAATTTCTACAGCGAATCTCTGGCACACTTCTTGAACGGGGAGGGAAGGACGCCCTGTATATGCTTATATTATCTTTGCGCTCTATGAAATTAAATTCTAACATTAACATGCTAAATATTTTAAATTCTAACCTTAAGAAACTAAATATTAAATAAAACAAGCAACGAATATATTTGATATCACAATTTATTTAAGAACTTTGTTAATACGTATAAAAATCATAAAATTAAGTCATATACACAACATTTACTTATTCTAAAATAATCAAGTTATATTACGTACTACAAAATATCATTATAGAAATTTAATATCTATTTAATAAAACGATTTCGTGCGACAATAATATCATAGACATTTAGACTCTAATTTTTTGGTATATAATCGAATTTACAATTTATAAAACTAGCCTAGATTTTCTGCCATCAATACCATTCTTAATCCTAGATTATGGTTGCTTATTATTTTATTAGTAACGATTCATACATACAGGTCTTTATACACACATGTGTCTTGAAAAGGTATTGGCGGTAATTCCTAGCAATTATTAAATCTTCAGAACTGCTATTTATGTTTTTATTTTTCAAGTCTTTGACATAAGTACTTTTTAAATTAACACGATTGGTCAACTCTTAAAACAGAAAATAAATAATACCTAATATCAAAGATATGTCATTAAAAACGGATTGTTTTGATTTTACCAGGTAACGTAACGAATTAAATCTTCAAATTTTATTATCAGCGTGAATTTCGATGAATCCCGGTATCCTTTTAAAATTTGGATTCCAGGATTAACCGAAAACTGTCCATATATTTAAATAAAATCCTGTTTACAAAATATTTAGTCGAATTGCTAACCTCCTTTTTGAAGCCGCATAAAAATTCATTCATAATGCTCCTTGCATTATGAATGAATTTTTATGCGGCTAAACATTTTATCGAAATAGACCATTAATTCTCGAAACGAGATGATTTTATATCAGAGGGCGACAAACGAGCAAGTGGGTCACCTGATGGTAAGTGATCACCGCCGCCCAAACAAGTGTTGCGGACCCGTCCCCCACCTCAATGAGCTCTGGCGACCTTACTCACACTCGGAAACACAACATTAAAATTATTCATGTTATTATTAAGGAATGTCTTCTATAAGGTGGAGGTACTTCCCCATTCGGGCTGCTCTTTGAGCGAATGAACGCTATGCCCTGCCTCTCTTAAACTACTAGAAAACTTACACCAATTATAACATAGCTCCTTAATAATATGCATACGAACTTTGTACTTTCCAATTTGGTTTCCATAATAATCATAGATCGGAGTAGGCAGAGCGACTTTTGGTACTTGCAATATGTTTTAATAGTATGGACATGCCTGGGATTCTAGTATTCAGTGATATTTACATAAAATACATATTGTAAACGTTGGTGATAATTTTTAAAAGAACTCTTGCGAATGTGTGCATAATAAACTGAAATTGAACAGCATAAAATTATATTATTCATAACTTACGTGAGAAAGGTGGGTAAGTTAGGTATTTCTTTTTACATAGATAATGTCAGATGGAATCGAAATCAATTTTAATGATGCAATTTTTATTGTCAGTTCCAGTCTGATCTCGCGTGGTATAGGATTACCATACAATGAGAGGTCAGCTTATATTGGAAATGTATAGCTTGATATGTAGCCGTGTGTACTAGTACAATTGAGGATTACCCGGAATACCGGTGTCATGTCCATATTAATATATACATTTGAAGTCTTTAGCCCCAAATACTCCGATCAATAATATCTAGTAATAGTGGTAAATGGTAATGTATGTTTTTAACTGTTTCTCGGTAGGAACCAGCCGTGTAAGCACTTGGGCGCTGGTGAGGGGGTATTGAAGGTAGCCCGTGCGATTTCTTTCATTGTTTTCGCGTCGAGGATAGTCATAGCCACCGTGTTCGTCTGGTCTCCGCCCCATACTAATGCGCTTACGACAACTCCGTCGTCTTCATCCTGTAAAAGATAATTAATTGTTAGTAAATTTAATTTATTTTTTTTTTGTTTTTGTATGTATTTTTGTAGTAAGTAAGTTTTTTTGAAGTATTTGTTATAGTTTGAATTTTTGGAGTATTTGTTATAGTATGTATTTTTGAAGTATTTGTTATAGTATGTATTTTTTAAGTATTTTTTATATAAATATGTATTTTTACGGTAAACTTGATTTAGGGAGTAAGCTCGCGTGACGAGGGCGTTACGATTGTTGTGATCGGGCGAGGCGAAAGGAAGTTGAGGAGGAGATACAAATTAGTGAAGATATAGAGTTACGTTTCCTATATTACTGTCTGTAGGAGCAAGAGAACGAAGTGCGGGCACACATTTTCTTTCTGTCATAGCTAGTTAAGTTTCTTTCATCTAATTTTTAGACTTTTGTTATTTTCTCTGATTAGAATACTGCTCCAGGAGTGTCTGTACGTTGAAGATAATACAAAATAAAGGTATGCTATTTAGGTTCCCAGAACTGTGTTCATCACTCAAAGATTTGTCCTAGGTGGGAATCGAACTCACGATCTCCGGTTTAGCAGTCAGGGTCACCACTACACCAACATGGTATAACTGGAGTACTTATATTCTGTAACGCTACGTCCTACGTAGGCGCTTCAAAGCGAACGCGATTACGAAGCGGTGACACGCGAATTCGATGCGATGCGGTGCGACGCGGTGGCTGTGTCCTATGTGCACGCGAATCGTCTCGCGCAGCCGCCACCGACGACGCAAAAACACGACGGCACCGCATCCAGTTCGCGCGAAAATATCAAGCCAACTGATCGTGTTCGCTTCATTTCGCGCCGCTCCGCACCGCGTTTGGTCACGTAGGACACTTCAATGGGTTTCGACTGTTTGTTGTTTTCGCGCCGCGCCGCTTCGCGTTCGCGTTCGCGTCTAGTTCGCTCACGCAGGACGTCGCGTAAGGTGGAGGTAACAACGCCTCAGTCGGACTGCTCATAGATTGAAAGAACGCTACACTCTACCTCACTTCAAACTTGAATAATTTCCACAATAGACGAGATCCATGGAACTTGAAAGACATTTTGTAACGTCGCACAACGCCCTGGACATAATGTCCTAGGGTATTTTATTATTATTATTGAATAATAATAAAATACCCTGCGACATTATTCACACACGGCCAACCGGGAAACCAGGTAACTGATACACTACATATAACTTTTCTTTTGTAAATATAAACTTATAAAGATAATTACACCCAGACTCAGGACAAACAGACATGTTCATGCACACAAATATTAGTCCTGGGTGGGAATCGAACCCACGACCTACGGCGTGAAAAGCAAGCATTTGTCAATCACGCCAACAGGCCCATCCATAATTTCAGTTTTGTATTTTGGCTGCCACGGATTACCGCGAATTATTACACCATAGTCCATTACTTATCTATTTTTTTTATTATTTTGCAATATGCACACAAATATTAGTCCTGGGTGGGAATCGAACCCACGACCAACCAAAAACGCCAACCGTTTGAAGTCTGGTTGTACGGTGTCAGTTTTTAAAATGTTTGTTAAGTGTTCCGGGATGCAGCAATTTATTTCTTGGGCTATCTCCATCTACATAATGCGATTACGCATTATATTACGCATTATACGGTGAAGCAGTTCCTATGCCAGACAGAAGCTTGCATTGCTTACCTTTGCGTTCGGAGCTGGTATGAATATTGGCTCACTGGGATAACAGTTGGGGATGCACCAGGTTTTGGTCTGTCCTGTTATTGTGTCTACCTTGATTACCTAGAAAATGTTAATGAATGTTATGAAAACGAACAAACTAAGACTGAGTTGTAATAATCCTACTTTAAATAAAATTAAAATAAGGTTTTTATTCACGTAGACTTTAAAAAAGACTTTTTGTACATATTTGTAGTAATAAAGTTGATTATATCTACATAATTATATCTAGGAACATATTTCATATACATATTTAGGTACACGGATTGTATGAAAACATTTAGAAATAAAATTTAATTTATAATTGTAATGATTTAGTTATTTAGCTGAGATTATGTATAGGTTTAACTATCGATATTTCTAATTTTATAAATTCATATAGTTTGTGAATATTGATGTATGTATGTTTGTTACTCTTTCACCCAAAAACTGCCCAACGGATTTTGCTGAAACATTGTAGTAATATAGCTTAAATATCCCAATAACACATAGGCTATAATTAATAAAGTAAACCACAGGCCACAGCTAGTGTGAAATATTGACGACAAATAATTACGGAGCGGCCTGCACAAAACACCTGCTTCGTGACAGTTGCACAAAACGTTCCGAGGTTCAAACTTAAAATAGGGTGCACTCCTGTGCGGGTCACTTAGTTTGTAGCCTCGTTTGCTACATGGCTTAAACTTTATCTGGTGAAGCAGTGAAAGATTCCTATGCTAACTGTAATACTAATACTGAAATATTAGGTATCCAATATATCATCGATGCCCTCCATAAGCACGCGGTGTACGGTTTATGGTCGGGATGCTGTGCCTGGGTGAATGCGAGATTGATTCCCGTACCGGGCAAAATTGTGTTAAATATAATATTAGTATCGTGGCCTGGTTGACTGAGGGGCAACCACCCCTTGGAGAGCATGCCAGCTCTTATGAGAACAATTTTGACATTCCCTGCGGAAGTCAGAAGCCTAATAAGACCTGACTCCTGATTGGCTCGATTACACCTGGTAGCTAGCCACAGCAGATTAGACAGAGAGTCGACCACGTTAAATACGAGAATAAGATAAGTAAGATTTTAATTTTAAGAAAGTTAATAATGAAATTGTTCTTACAGCTCCTGGATTTTCAACATCGACCTCTGAACTGATTGCGTAGAAATACCTGTAGAATTTACCTGGAACAATGTTAGACAAAATCAGCAAGTAGTACTTTTAATTTTTTTAAGAAACATTACATATGCTACAGTGTTTAAAGCCATTAAAAAAGGAAAGCAATCCATCAATCACGTTAATAAATAATTGCTCCACTTTTTAATTCTAGGAGAAATGCCAATTTTACAATAATGATGTATTGAATATATTTATGTATTAGACAATTATCTATATAATTACTTATTGCACTTAGACTTCTAAATGTAACTTAACTTTATTCTTAGTTATGGCATTAGGTACCTACTAAAAATAAATTAAACTGTTTTTCATGTGGTTTCATTGTAATTTATGATATTCTATCTGGCTGTATCTGTCACCACAGGGAAATAAAAATGATTTTCTAATATTAATTGATTTCGAATACTATCGGGGCACCAACATAGCATACACGGCGCGCATTACCCACGATGTTTATAAGTTTTCTTTGTTTAGCCTAGATGGCGCTTGTTGTTCATTGTAAAATACATATTTTTCGCTTAATGGTGTTAGTACATTTGGTCATATATTTCATTATAAAAGCGAGGCTACTCAAATAGCTGCATTAAAATCCGATTCATGATGTTATTTGGTCATACAAGGAACGAAACCTACTAAACATTCAGTATAAAGGGAAGTAACTTTTATAATGAATGTTTAAAGGCGCGACCGGTGAGAGCATCTAGCTAAATTCTCTCACCGGTCCGTCAGTGATCGGCCACGTTAAGCAACTAGGCTCGCGGTCAGTCCATAGATGGGACACCAAAATGGTTTAGCGAATTTCTGAGCGTCTCTGTGCTTCGGAGGGCACGTTAAGCGGTCCCGGTTATAGTCACTAAGCAACGGTCGTTAAGCCATCTTAGAGGCCTACTAGGCGGCTTGAAGAACTCACATTAGGGTATCCACTACGATAAGCAAGTAAGTAAAGAATGTTTCGAAGTTTTGGAGTTACATCACTTTTACAATAAACGACACATGTGTCCTGGATATTTCTTTATTATTAATATAGGAAGGTATATTTGCTCCTTACCATTGTGTAGATCATAATGTATTCGGGGAGTTTCACAGCCGAGTTCTACAATCGTTTTCTGTTCGATTTTACTCATATTTGGAGAGTTTAGAGATATTTCCAATCTTTTTGGCCTTCCACGGAAATAATCTGCGTAATCAACGTCGGTTTGCATATTCTAAAAATAGAACAAAAAGTTAATTGCTGCCTTATTAGTAGTTACATAAAAAAAGCATTATCTACATACCTGCTTGCCGGAAAGCAGATATTTATTTCAATATAGTTTGCCCATCTTCTTGGTGAGGTACCAATTTTAGTGTATGCAATTTTGGATTCGTACCAATTTTTGTGTATGCAATTTTGTATAGGTACCAATTTTAGTGAATTTAGTTTTGACTTTAGCCTTGTATTCTTCATTACCAGTCAGTATTGACTAAATTTTGCGTTAATATTCAACTGAAGAGTCTCGGATTTACGCCTACCTATTTATTTTTTCAACCTACTAATTCTACTTATTTTTTCAGAATTATCATGCCACGATACTGCGTAAGAAAGTCTTAACGTGCAACAAGCTAGACTAAAAACAGATATCCCCGAAGCCATATTAAAAGTAGAAAATAAGGAATTAACTTTATATGGAGCTAGTCAACAATATAATATACCTATTGCTACTTTGCACAATCGATTACACAAAAAAACGGGCATAAAAAGTAAGTCCTTAGGTCACCCCCCAGTTTTTGATAAAAAAAAATTGAACTAAGGCTTTAATCGATAAAAGTTTGAGAACCTTTACTTTGATCTTGCCCCGGCGGGGTTACATTGAAATATAAAAAATAATAATTTAGTTTTATTTATGGTAAATTAGAATAGTTTTACACTACACAAGATTTGCGTTACCAATGCACAAAATACTATAAATTAGTAATCAACGACATCTAGCATTTGGTTATAAAGTTAAAAATAAAAATCAATCTTGCCCCGTTCCCTTCTTATCTTTCACCGATTTCACTTTTGTGACTACATTGTATTTTAATTTTTTTTTTCTAGTTTTGTAACTGATTTGCTGGACTGTAATAAATATAATATAAAACTACGCTCTTCGCTCTATTTTCAAAGTAAATTTAATTATATTTTAAGTCACTAGGTATTATTTCAGATAATTTTAAATACATTACTAAGTACTAATCTCGTCGAAAAACCCTTCTATCTTCCCCCCATTCTCCCTATAGGAATCCATTAGTTCCATTAGATCCACTAGTTAGAGGTTGACTTAAAAAAAAATATTATATGATTTTTTTTAATGATAATAAGCTGAAAGTCCTCCGTGAAATATATAATACAAATCCATTAAATTACCTGCTTAGATTTTTATTTTAAAGTTGACATATTAAGTCGTAAACACGACTAAAGCAACGCTAATTGCCAATATTTGGCAACGCTAATTGCCAATATTTTCATAACTTTAATCAAAGTGACTAAGCTGATTTTATGCATAAAACTTATAAAGATTCAGTCCTAAAAAAATCTTGACAAGTCTTCAACTTTATTTAAATTCGAATTCACAATAATTCAGAAAAAAAATCTCGACTCGAAAACTATCAAAATTCGCGGAACGGCACACGTGGCATACTTGGGCGTGTTTCAGTTATCCCACGACAATTTTAAATTTTGGAGGTCCATGTTACGGCCACCTTGTGTATTGTATGTGTATATTATAATGTATTGGTATTGAGAAAACGTAACAGAAACTATATTTTGCTTCATGTCACTGCTACAGGACTTATGAACGCATACTGTACATACTGGGGCTCTACCGGCTAAGTCGCCGAACATCGTTTTCGTGAATGGCGTTCAAATAAATAAAGGTTGAAAATGACTTAATCAATCGTTAAATCGGCTTCCATGACCATATGTGACGTCATAAATGGTCTGGAATCGATTGTCAACGTTGCAGCCGATTTAACGATTGATTAAGTCGTTTTTAACCTTTATTTATTTAGGTAGAGCCCCTGTTATATTCATAACAATCATTTATATTCATGACTAGCAGCGCCCGCGGACTTCGTTCCGCGTTATAAATATTTTTATCCCTGCCCTGAAAAATTATTATGGGGGACAAACCCGCATAATAATTTTTCACAGCCTACGACACTCCACACTAACGTAGCTTTCTATTGGTGAAATAGTTACCCCTTACATCGTCACAAACTCACAAACGTTACCTCTTTATAATATTTATATTCATGATAACTAGGAAAAAGAAGAGGTTTCTGCCTAAAATAGTAGTAAAGAGACTCTTCGGAGTAAAACTCACCTCAATAGCGTGTACATACATAGCATCCATAATCTTGGCGTCCTTGTACCCACACAGGTCTACGACAAGATTACCTTCGTGCTCGTAACAGTTGATTATGTGCAAGAAGAACAATGTGTCTGCCCGGAAACGTTTGGCTTCCTTGCCTGTCTCGCGGCTCAGCAGAACTACGTGCGTCTAGAAATGAAAATAAATATTAAAAACCGGTCAAGTGCGAGTCGGACTCGCGCACGAAGGGTTCCGTACCATTATTGTATTTGACAGGCCTGTTGGCGTGGTTGGAAAAGCTTGCTTTTCACTCCGGATGTCGTGGGTTCGTTTCCCACCCAGGACAGATATTTGTGTGCATGAACATGCCTGTTTGTCCTGAGTCTGGGTGTATATATCTATATAAGTATCTATTTACAAAAGAAAAGTTGTATATGTAGTATATCAGTTATCTGGTTTCCATAGTACAAGCTTTGTCTAGCGCTGCTTAGTTTGGGTTCATATGGCCATGTGTAAATAATGTCCCAGGATATTATTATTATTATCTATAAAAACGAGCAAAAATCCACGCTTGTTGTATGGGAGCCCCTTTAAATATTTATTTTATTTTGATTTTATTTTTTTTATTTGTTGTTATAGCGGAAATAGCAATACTTCATCTGTGAAAAATTCAAGTGTCTAACTATCACGGTTCATGAGATACAGCCCGTTGACAGATGGACAGACAGACAGGCAGCGTAGTCTTAGGGTCCCGTTTTACCCTTTGGGCACGGAACCCAAAAAAAACACAATACTAAATCAAAATTTCATGACGTTAATGTGTCTGCGACGTGTAATCGTTATTGTCAATTAAAAACTATCCCACTATTTTAAGGCAAGATTGGAGTTTCTATGTGAATCGAGGATCTTGAGATCATCGGAGAATGTGAAGCTTAGAATATCGGTACATTCAACATACTTTCTCAATAAATCTTTTACAGGTCAATTAGCTCGTCTGTGGAATGCCATGCCATTACCTATAAGATGCGCTCACTCTATTAAAGTGTTTCAGAAAAGAACCGTTATCTGTCTCTTTAAATAATAAACCAATTTTTTTTATTTTATATTCTCATATTTCTTTCTTTATCATCATCATCATCATCATGTCAGCCAAAGTACGTCCACTGCTGGACAAAAGCCTCCCCAAAAAATGCGGGGATATGCCATAATCGGTATGAGTATTTTATTATATTTTTTGATATATTACGTTTTTAGTATATACATTTTTAGTATTTACTTAACAAAGAATTTAGGCTTATTTATAGTACAGACGCCAGCACATCCAGTTACCCCAATTTGTTAAACATATTTTATAGATTTTCACCTTTATCACAGAAGTATAAGGTTTTCTTTGAATTGGGGAAATTTAAAAAATTGGGGTAGCTTGATGTGCTGGCCTCTGTACATTAGTAGCCGCCTTTCTCATTTGCTAATCTAGTCCATCCAACGGTTGTCTGGAATAAATCGCTCTTATGCGATAACAACACCAGTTGACAATTAATTGAAACTACGTCTGTATATCTACATTTTTAATTTACAATTTGAATTACTATATATTAGTCATTTGAACTTTAGGATTCGAATAATTAAAGTGCAAAATTGATATTAAATTAATGGGTTTCTACATATTCATTTAATAGTTAATGTGTTGAATAATTCGGAGGGCAGGTTTAGCAGTCGATCCCGGATGTAGTCATGAGACAACCGCCGTTAAGCCATGTCAGACGCCTACTTGGCGGCTTGAACAACTCTGACACTAGGGTAACCACTGCCCATACGATAAGTAAGTAAGTATACATTTCATTGGTATTTGTGAGCTCTGTGCCTCTAGCACGAGTTCCTGCAGTTTACTTACTCGATCACACGTACAGTTTCGTCCCATACATTGAGCACCAGAGTTTTAGTTCTTAATAGTTTCCGCGAGAGGCGCTGGTGCTCAATGTATGGGAGAAACTGTACGTGTGATCGAGTAAGCAAACTACAGGAACTCGTGCTAGAGGCACTGGTAACCTGAATGAGGTGCGTTCTTGCGCCTGAGTCAGTTTGTCAACAACTTAACCCTTACTCATACCCCAAGCTGAACTACTCACAGTCATACGGCTACAAATCCATATCTCCCGAAGTGTAAGTCTTAAAAATGCTCTTCTAACAAACTCTTTAGAATAATTAAATAGTACCTCGTGCTCAGGGTACCACTGCAAGCTGCTGGCGAAAGGTTCATTAGATATCACGTTCTTCATCAGTTTGTATAGTGATACCGAGAGCGGTTGTTCCAATATCACGAAGTAGTTCTCTGTCACTCCTGCCAAAATATATCACACTAATATTATAAAGCCGAATGTTGATGTGAAACATCTATAGCCGCACGTAAAACAGATTTCTGGCGTGGCGACGCATGCCGTGGCGACGCGTCGCCACGCTATACGATAGTAGTGTGTACGGTGTGGCGACGCATCGCCATGCGCAATCGACTTTTTATTTTATCATTATGACATATTTAGTTTCACATCTGCCAGGCGTCCCGTGACGGCTCACATTTTTTTTGTGAGTGTGTATGTTTGTTACTCTTTCACGCAAAAGCTACCGGACAGATGTTGATGAAACTTTGTAGTAATATAGCTTAAATATCCGAATATCACATAGGCTACAATATATAAAGTTTTACTCGGGCAAAACCGCGGGGCACACCTAATAGTAAATATATTCCCGACTAGACTGAAACATTGTTTTTACGGCAAGTGGCATACGAATAAATACTTGTGTATGTATTGTAGTAATTGTATAATTAGCATTAGATTTTATTTGGTAATTTGTCGATATGTTTTTTAGAGTTGAGATGATGATTAAATTTAGAAGGTACATACCAAATGTGTGCATATAAGCAGGATGCAGGGGCCAACGTGGCTTCATGTTCGCCACAATATGTGCATTTTTGAACATATCACCTGCAAGAGAAATATTTCTGTTAATCTTCACGAACCTACAAATATTCTTCAGGCGACACGGACTACTGGGATTATGTCAAGTATCTGGTGTAGTGTTTAGATAAGTATTATGGGACACTTATCAGATACTAAAATAGAAGATTATTGTATGTTATGAAGCTTGTACTTTTGTTATATGTTATTAATTAAGTTAAACTTATACTTCCAATGTAACTACAGCAATATTGATGTACAGATAAGAGAGGGGTCTTTTCTAATACAAGTTACATACTTATGTATATCTTAAAAGAAGAGACCCACACGGCCACACACTCTAACAACTATGTGTAGTAAATAAAGACATTTTTGATTTTATCTGATTTAAAGGCTGTGTATAACCCAATAAAAAATGTGTTCACCACCATAATCAAAATTTACTGTATATGAACAACGATATTTTTGACTGCACGTTTGGCGCTGGGGCTAAGACATTCGCCTCGCCGCTTCGTGTCGCGGTCCGAGTCCCGCGCCGGACAACTATTTGTGTGACCCATAAATAGTTATTCTAAGTCTGGATGTAATTTGTGTCCGTCTATTATATGTTTGTAAAGTACCCCACGTCACGGGGATTAGATTCCCTAGTGCGGTATAGGTATAATGCGGTTACTTAGGTATGTCATGAGATGTGAAGCTTAAAGATGCAGGAATCTGTGAGACCTCATAGAATGAATGGCTGTAATTGTAAATTGTACGAAATAAGTATTACCTTTCTCCGTGTAGGGGAATTTGACGACAACGTGTCGAATCTGACCTCTCACGATTGTCATGCCGACGTTATAGACATCACCTGAAATAACCCACCATTTTATTAAAATTTTATTAAAATGTACTTCCATACGAACAGTTAAGATATTAACCTCACCATTTCGTGTCCCGCGTTCGATTCCCGTGTAGGGCAAATATTTGTATGACCCATAAATAGTTGTTCTGAGTCTGGATGTACTCTGTGTCTGTTAATTATATGTTTGTAAAGTGCCCCGTGGCACAGGGATTCATTTCCCTAATGCGGGAATAAAAAAACCAGTTCGACTTCAGTTGTTGAGACTAGCCTGTTGGTCAAGTGTTAGCGACCCTCACCGTTAAGCTTGAGGTCGTTGGTACGATTCCCATCCGGGACCAATCTTTGTGAGATGAGCAAGATTATTTATTCTGTGTCTGGGTGTAATTTATCTATATTATTAAGCAGTTTAGTATTTAGAAAAAAAATTATAAGTAAGTTTAACAGTTGCCATAATACAGGCTCCGCTTACTCCGCGGACTTAAATGTTTTTAAATACATACATATCTATCTATATATATAAAAATGAAACCCGTTTTCCGTTGTCACGACATCACGCGTGAACGGCTGGACCGATTTCACTATTTCTTTTTTTATTGTGTTTGTTATTGTCAGGAGAAGGTTCTTATGTAAAAAAAAGAATTTAAAATTGCGCGAAAAATAAGAAAATTTAAGAATACTTCACAACCAAATATGATTTCTAATCTAACCTTAGCGCTTTGGACAATATAACCTTTTTTAATGTAACTTTTTTTTATTTGACATAGTATTGACAGATAGCGCGCGTTAATAGTCATCGTTAAACAGGACAAGGTCTGTCGGGTCAGCTAGTTGTAAATAAATTACACCCATTACTTTTATTTTATTACACCCAACACGGGACAAATAATCGTGTTCATTATACACAGATTGGTTTGGATGGGAATTGAACCCACGACCTATGGCTAAGTAATCAGATTCACTAACCATTAGACCAACAAGCCAGTAATTAGGTCGTCAAGACCTAAAAAAAGTGAAGACGACTTTAGGAGAAGTCGAAACGTTGGCCGAATCCAACATAAAATTAATTATTTGAGTCACCCGTTACTATCTTTCATTATGTTACGTGACGTACATTATGTGACGGTCACCGTAGCCTAGTTGGTAGTGTTCCTGCTACGAAGCTGGTGGTCCTGGGTTCGAATTCCGGTAAGTGCAAATATTTGTGTGATGAGCACGAATATTTGTTTCTGAGTCATGGATGTTTTCTATGTATATACGTATTTATCTATCTATATAAGTATGTATATCGTCGCCTGGTACCCATAGTACAAGCTTTGCTTAGTTTAGGGTTAGGATGATCTGTGTGACATTGTCCCTAGATATTATTATTATGTTAGCACCTCACGTCAGTTTTAATAATAATAATGTCGTCAAGACTCTCTAGTGATGCCACCTTAGAACATGTATTTCTTACAAATTAAAGCTGTTGCCAAAATAAATCCAGCTGTTGGGTTATTAAATAAATTACAACCAAAACTGGCCACCTGCCACCGCATTTGTAATAGTATTTGTTATACAAGTGTGTTAAGTAACTTTTTAATCGCATGCTGTATTTTTACAGAGTTGAAATAATGGCCGAGCAAGCGAAGCATTACAAAATTAGAATACTGAGCGTCAGCTAGGGAATTAAAAGAGCACCACGTGAAAAATGTTTGCACTCGAGTGCAACACGTAACTTTTCATCCAACATCAGCGAAGAAAAGACTAAATGCAAAAGAATTATTTACAATCACAAGATACTTTTATTTCAGTTTAGGAATGAAGAAAAAATTAAAGTAACCTTTGCTACAGTTACTTAAGTTGAGTGTAATATTTTTGTTGAGCAAAGCAAATTAAAAAAGTAACATCGAGAAGATTCCGACCTTGAATTTTTAACTAATTAAAAACAGTTGTATGATTAATTTGGCACCATGGAGGTAGAAATAAATAGGTTTCATGATGTTTTAAATTCATAAACTTAGTACGTATGATGTTCTAAATTCAAATTTATTTTATCGTCTAACGGTTAAAAACGATTTTTGCACTCAGATATCGAAGAGCAAAAATACTCATTCCGAGGTGAGCGGACGAAAAATAGTTCTCCGTTGTTTGTTACCATTGGGCATGACGTGTGGATGAGAAGTATGGTTGACGATGGCAATACAGTCTGTCAAATTTTTGCGTTCCAAAGTGTCCAGGGTGACAGGATCTATCCTGAAATTGAAAAAGCCTCAATCAATCCTACAAGTCCAACAGCAAGAAGAAATTTACCATTTGAACAGATGAGCATTGTTTTGGGTAATGCCTTTCCGATTTAAATTATAATTAGTGTTAATTCTAAGCTAGGAAGCCTACGCTTAAAAGGAAGAAGGTCAATTAATTCGACTGAGTTGTGATTTGATAATTCGATAAAACGGAAATGCGATATTAAAAAGATACAAACATATTTATAAATGGAATTTAGCTTCCGAGAGAATAGATAGTTTACGTGTCCACCTGCGTGCACCTGCTTACAACGACACCTTCGAAATATGTTTCATGTCATCATTGAGTCATAAACACTCGTTTTATTTTTTGACATTTGCGTATTAATCAAATGTCCAAAAAAAAATCTTTTGGTTAATTATTTCATGTAATTTTAACACAATCCTATTTGACCAATACTTTGTATTCATACCTCTCGTGTCATTTGTTCAGTGAAAACATGGAAACTGAATGTCTTTGGTCTTTATATTGTCATATATCATTGATAGTCGTTCATTGTCTATTTTTTATTCGGAATGACAGCTATCTATCTTTCACACTTTGCGATTATCTGAGTTGTACATTTCTGTGGTACCGTGGTACCTATTTATGTTGTAATTTGTCAATGATATTATAGCCTTAACAGATCTAATTTAAATGTATATTTTTACACTATTATATATCTTTTAGGCAAGGAGAATTTCAAAATGGACATTGAACTTATTCTAGATCCTGGTTGATTCACGGCTCTAATACGAAATCAATCTGTATATTCTATACCGTAACTTCATGTTACTAACTGGTACAGTAAGGTAAAATTGGGCGAAGCGTGGTCTATTTCACTGCTGACGTGATCTGAGACCTAGCTCTAGCTTAGCAATCTGTCCGATTAGCTAAGCTGGCGAATGGCCTTGGGGGAGAGCGCAAGTCACTGAGATCCCCAAGGCAAGTCTGATGGTCATCCTTCTCGTGGTTGCCGCCTGTTACGTGTCTGCATCCTCAGCTCCCCAGCTGCGATGCGGGCACAAACTGAAACCTCAGACGCAATCCCAACCTACCCCACCTACACCCACTTCCTCAATCCCTCCAAACAATCCCCCAAACCCAATCCAAGGTGTCATTCGTACCGTGCCGAAGGATGCGTGACTGAGGGGGTGCTCAGCCTTGGACGGTGTCTCTCCGACAACAGGGCGAATCGGGGAGTATTTCTTGCCCTTCAGCCGGCACGCGGGGCTCTGCCGGTTGTGACCGTTTATTTCCCTAGCTACTCGTGGGAACAGTATGGATGAGGATATATTGTTAGAAAGTAGAGAGACGTCAGTTACGGGCTCTGTAGGAGGCGATGCAGTTGCCTCTATGGAAACCGATGCTGTGGCTCCAGCTGAGAGGACGGAGGGCGTTAATGAGGTTAGACAGACCTCAAACACGCCTACGGACTCCAGTAGGGGCCGAAAGATGAAGAGGCTGTCCGGCGCTGGCAGGCGACGGTACAAAAAACTTCTCACAACAAACAACCTGTCGCAAGCGGAGGCGAGGGATCTGGCAATACAGACCTGGGACGACCTCGCTAAGACAGGGAAAGTTCTGTTACCGGAGGCAAGGAGCCTTAAAAGGGAACGATCTGAGGAGGAATCTCCAAAGAACGTCCCTAAAAAGACACTAAGGCTGGACGCTAACCAGGCGCCAGGGTCGTCTAGGCCCAGCTTCCGGGAGATAGCAGGCGCTGTACGAGTGGGCATTCGCAGTACCCATGACATGACCGGTGAGGAAATGTCGAAGGTGCATCGTGCCTTACTCGAGGAGTTAGCTGGAGCCGAAAAAGGCTCTGGGCTAATTTTTCTTGGCCTTAGCCACAAACCCGGATGGATTCTGGTGACATGCGAGAACCAGAAAAGCGGGGAGTGGCTGAAGTCAAAAGTCCCCACCTTGAAGCCGTGGCCAGGCGCGGGGCTCTCCTGCATGTCCGAGAGTGAACTGCCAAAACCAACGCTGGCCACGACTTTTATCCCCAGCTCGGAGGCGGACTCTGCGGAGGCTGCCCTCGCACTACTGCGGAGTAACGTGGGACTAAACACGGAGCACTGGAAGGTGCTCCACGCGAGGGAGGAGAGGGGTGGCCTTGTGGCCACGTACTCCATTGACGAGCCCTCAGCAGAGGCTCTGAGAGAGATGAACCTAAGGGCTGGTCTAGGCTTCAGAAAGGTAACTTTCAGAGTCAGGACCAGCAATGGGGGTCCGACAGATCTCTCAGCACCCTCTGAGACGATTCCTGCCGCGGCTGAAAAAGACGTGGTAGAAAACCCACCAGCCCAACCCTCCCCACAGCTTGACCTAGCCAGGCCGGGAACATCTCGCGAGGCGCCTCTCCCCACGGATAAGGCGACTCGGGGAACGCCCCGGCGAGGCATAGGTTCAAGGGGAGGCAGAGGCTTTGCACCTCCTAGGGGAGGGGTGGCTCACCGGGCCAAACCTGGCAGAGGCCGAAAAGTCCTCCACCAGGCCAAAACCGGAACACAGCCATCCTCCTCAAAGAAGGCCTAAAAATGGTACCAAGGCGAGAAGACAAAGGCTGCCAGTGCTGTGATGGAGAGATGTCTCTCGCAGCAGGAGTCCCACATCGCCCTCATACAGGAACCCTGGGTACTCGAAAATTACATTCGGGGACTCAGTGCTGCTGGTAAGTTACTATACAATACCGGAGCCACAAGACCCAGAGCATGTATCGTCTTTAACAAAACCATTAATTACTTACCTGTTGCAGAGTTATGCAGTGATGACCTTGTAGCAGCGTACGTCAATTTTAAAGGGTGGGAAGGGACAAAGGCAATTATCTGCTCAGCTTACCTTCCCTATGAAACTAAGGACCCAACTGTAGAGCTTGAGCGTGTGGTCGAATATGCTCGCCGCAACAACGCTGAACTCATAGTTGGAGCCGATGTCAACGCGCACCACACAGCTTGGGGCAGCAGCGACATCAACAGTAGAGGTGAATTACTTCATAGTTTTCGTACCACTAACTGCCTGCAGGTACTGAACAGGGGTAACAAACCGACCTTTGTCACTGCCAGCAGGCGGGAAGTCCTAGATATCACATTCGCTACAGACAATATAGCCAGGAGACTTCACGACTGGACAGTCAGCGATGAGCCGTCATTGTCAGACCATAGACATATACGGTTTGAGTTTAGAGCCTGTCTCGAAAGTCAAACAGTTACTTATAGGAACCCTAGAGCAACCGCCTGGGATGTCTACCAAGAAAAACTAAGACGAAACCTAGAGGATCTTCCTAGAAGCATTAAAACACCTGACGAGCTAGAACTGGCAGTAGAGCAAACCACGGAGGGCATCTTAGAAGCCTACGAGGAAAGCTGCCCCCTAAAAACAAAAAGCTCGAACAGGAAGGTTCCGTGGTGGAACTCCAAACTGAAAAAACTCAGGGAGAAAACGCGGAAACTGTTCAATAGGGCTAAAAAGACTCGAGAGTGGGAGATATATACAAAAGCCCTTACTGAATACAACAAAGAAATTAGGAAGGCTAAACGAGCATCTTGGAAAAGGTTCTGTGAGGAGTTAATTAACACGCCTCAGGGGGCCCGCATCCACAAGCTGCTCGCTAAAGACAAACCTAACCAAATTGGCTTGCTAAAGGGACCTGACGGAACCTACGCTGCTAACGAAGAAGACACGCTGAAGACTCTTATTGCAAGCCACTTCCCTGGCGCAGAATTGAACTCCTCCATGACGCCTGTACAACGGCCTCGCAACGAGGACTGGAATAGGGCGGCGAGGATAATTAGGCCTGGGGTTGTGAGGTGGGCAATCGAGTCTTTCAAGCCGTACAAATCTAGTGGACCAGATAACATATTGCCCGTCTTCTTACAGAAGGGCATAGATAAACTGGTACCGCCTATGGTAAAAATGTTCCGGGCAAGTTACGTCTGGGGCTATATCCCAGATCGTTGGACAAAGGCTAAAGTGCTTTTCATACCTAAGGCTGGCAAGAAGGATTATTCCCTGCCTAAGTCCTTCAGGCCAATCAGCCTGACCTCCTTCCTCCTGAAAACACTGGAGAAAATACTCGACAGGTACATAAGGGAGGAAGGACTAAAGTCACAGCCTATCCACAGTACTCAGCACGCATACTGTAGAGGCAGGTCTATGGAAACCACCCTGCTGCAATTGACAGACAGGGTCGAAAGAGCACTGGAGGACAAACAGATAGCACTCTGTGCATTCTTGGATATTGAAGGTGCCTTTGATAACACCCCGACAGGCACGTTGATCAATGGACTAACAAACAAGAACATTGATCAAACAACTGTCAAATGGGTAAAGGCAATGCTTTCAAACCGTAAAGCTCTGGTCTCGCTGCATGGAACTTCCTTGGAGGTTGCAACAACGAGAGGCTGTCTACAGGGAGGTGTACTATCCCCACTCCTGTGGACCTTAGCAATAGATGAGCTTTTATACAAGCTAGCAGAACAAAGAATCGACACTTTGGGATACGCTGATGACCTTGTAGTGATTATACGGGGTTTCTGTCAAAGCTTGTTGTCGTCACTGATGCAGAACGCTCTTAACATTGTCAATCGATGGTGTAGAGCGAATCAGCTATCCGTAAATGCTAACAAAACAGTTATCGTACCGTTTACTCGAAAGAGGGCTCTAGACAAATTAGCCCCTTCAGTAATGAACGGCAGCGAGATACAGTTTTCCAATGAGGTTAAATATTTGGGAATAATTTTTGACCAAAAGCTCACATGGAACCCACATATCAAGAAAACTATACAAAAGGCAAAAATTGCCTTAGGTATAGGGCGTCGCCTGGTAGGGAGAAGGTGGGGATCCCACCCCAAACTTCTCCTATGGTTGTACACTGCTATAGCGAGACCAACCATCGCGTACGGCTCCGTAGTTTGGTGGAGTAAAACCAGCCAAACGACAGTAATAAACAGGCTCAATAGCCTGCAAAGATCTGCATGTATGGTAGTCACGGGAGCTATGTCCTCCACTCCTGGAGCGTCACTTGAGGCATTGCTGAACCTGCTGCCTCTTTCACTGTTCATACAGTCTGAGGCGAAGGCCGGCATACTGAGAGCAGCCGCACAGGAGACCGAGAAGTGGCTCTCAAAGGCACTGAGCGCTTTATGTGACCAAGTGCAACAGGGCCCCATACTAGGCATGAAACTAGACTTTTTGTCCCCACAATATAATAGCACCAAGAATTATTGTGTGGAGATACCTTCCAGGGATGACTGGACTAACAACAAAGTATCCTGGAAGAAGGGGAGCCTAATTTGGTACACCGATGGCTCCAAAATGGGAAATGACGTAGGCTGTGGAGTTTTTGGGGAACGACCCAGATTCAAAGCCAGTAAAAACCTGGGTAAATACGCCTCAATTTTCCAGGCAGAGGTGTATGCCATCATTGTATGTGCAGAAGCCAACTTGCAAAAAGACTATGTCAATCATACAATCTAGATCCATTCAGACAGTCAAGCGGCCCTCCTAGCCTTGAATTCTGACACTATAACGTCAGGGCTGGTTATGAACTGCATTGACAGTCTCAATACCCTGTGCCTTAGGAACAAGGTGATACTTCGATGGGTACCGGGTCATGCGGGTATCGAGGGCAACGAAAGTGCCGACGAACTTGCACGGGCTGGAGCTAAACTGGTCCAATACGGCCCTGAGCCGATATGCGGAATACCAAAAAGCACAGTCCAACTCACCCTAAGGAACCATTGCAAACAGGAAGCTGTTAAACGCTGGCACAAACTTCCAGGTTTAACTCACTCCAAAAAAGCTATCAAGGGCTACGACCGCAAAACTGCGAACGAAGTCCTCGCGCTTAATAGGAGGAACTTATGCATCATAACTAGGATGTTAACGGGACATTGCCGTCTCAGGAAACACCTATCCACGGTGGGCATCGGAGACTGTAGAGTGTGCAGATTCTGCAATAACGCAGACGAAACACCTCTACACCTGCTCTGCCACTGTGAGCCACTGATGCATAAACGTAACACCGTCCTGGGCCAACACTTCTTGCACCAGGACGATGTTATCGACACTCCTGCCAAAAAGATTCTGCAATTTATCTATGTTGCAGGGTTAGACAGGGTAGTTTAGTTGGAGCGGCGAGCACAATAGTTCATCACTGGACGCAGTGTTACCAGGACCTCCGGAGACTGCAAATAGCCGCAACCAGAAGAATAAGAATAAGGTAAAATTAGAATTGAATTAAAACCTATTAAAACTGCTATAGTTTACCTGTGAATTATAGGTGATTCTGTGAACGCGTATATTTCGTCGCCGAATGGATATAAAGATATCATCGCATTGTCGGAAAGGAGCTCTGAAGGTCTGAAGAACGCAGCCATCCTGTCAATCAAAGAAAATATATTGAGTCAAAAATTTTTGAAGATTTCTTATTTAGTTAAAATTAATTAATGAATTACTACCTATTTTACTCACTAGACTTTAGTAAATTATAACCTTATACACATGATATCCTTCGCAAGTACCTATGTGCTTGAAAGAGTAACAAAAATCCATGCATCAATACTCACAAACTTTCGCATTTATAATATTAGTAGGATTTCACTGCGTATGAGTTTAGTAAATCTTTTAGAGTAATTATAATAATAATATCCTTCTCGTTGAATTTCGGTCATGGCGAGTAGTTTCGATGCACACTGCGCAGGATATTTTATAGTCTGCACTTTATATGCACTTCTCCTCATGACTTCGATCGACAGCTAGCTAGAACGACCGGAACGGGTTCACGTACGGGACCGACGGCTTTGCATATTCTCCAAGGCACGGGGTCTAACACCGCCAACTTACAGACTCCAGGCCGATACTGAGAAGCTTTCTTAGCAGAAATCAATTTTATTGGTTCCGAATTTAAACGTAGAACCTCATTATCTGCTAAACCATGGAGGCAAGTAATTATAGATAAGTCGAGTTAAGTTGTAAACGTTCGGACTTTTGCGTTTCTAATTATAAGATATTATTGCGGGTATTGATGCGGATAATCTTTATATTATTTGCTTGACCTGTCGATCAAGTTGCATTGATTGTGGTGACAAGATAACTGTAAGCCATACTTTAACCACGAAGTCACTGCGGGAAATTAAAGATCAATCGCGTTAATACCTGTTCATAATATTATCTAAAGTTAAGTATAACACAATAACAATATACCTAAGTATTAGTAGTTTTCTAAACCTGTTTTGCGACACTTGTCCCATACACTAACTAACATACATACATACATACATATATTACTATCAATGTTGTCTACCCCTGAGTTGGGCACTAACAGCTACGACACAGTTTTTCCTAGCTACTAACGTACACACAATAATGTCTATTATGTGATTATGTGTTTTTGGTTCCAATAAATATTTGTATTTGTATATAAAAGACCTTTACAAAAACAGCCTTAATAAAATCCGGTATACACTTTACTTACCTAAAGAAATACGTAAATAACGCTTAATAAAAACGAATCTGTATTGAAACGTGAACCCTTTTCGTAACCCGTAGGAACTAGAAGCCTTACTTTGAAATTTCGACATCAAACTTCGGCTACTTTTGCAAAGAAATAATTTTACATTGGTTAAGCAATATTTCAAACTCGGCCAAATTTCGAAACGCAAAATACAGCCGAAATTAAAGACAAATAGATTTCAGTAATTTCCTCATAACTTACGAAAATAATATTCTTCAGATTCAGAGCAAAATCGTTTTTAAAAATATTCAATAAAACAAACCCGTAAGGCAGGGCGAGAAAGTAATTCGTTTTTAAAGTACAAAATTATTGAGAAATACAGGGTTTTAAGTAGTCAATTAATGTTCCAAATAAGTGGTTTAGAATCGCTTTTAGGTAACGTTAAAAATAATGAAAAAATCTAAAAATACTATTGAACGGTTTCATATTACGTGTGTTCGTAAAATCACCGATTGCAATTGCTTACGCCGACAAAGGAGATTTTTTTTTGTACATTTATTATTTTTAATCATCATCGTGATCCAATAACAGTGCTGGCCATTCGGACGGTGAACTTTAATTACATGAAACCGTAAATAGTCTAGGATCAAAGGAAACCCCCCCCCCCCCCCCTTATAAGTGCAGAACCATAAAAATATGTGTTATGCTTTATATGTCTTACCTGTCAAATATGGTGTGGCAGGGGTCGGGCACAGACTTGGTTCCAAACTCCGTGACCACAATGCGATTGGCCGCGCGGTTTTTTACGAAAGTATTGGAGCGCAGGAACCGACATTGGTATGTCACATTCCCATCGTCGATGGCGAACCTGGAATGAAAATAAATAATTAGTTTAATTTTCGTACCACTGTATTCCGATGTATTTAAAATAACGGAGTTTGCAAGCAATTTTGTCTGCAAGATAATTCAATTAATAATTTATCTGTTCATGTTTATTTATACTGGATCTGGATAAAATAACATAAACCAAATCCATATACATGGTGTCATTTAGGACCCTGGAACAGATTTAATTGTGGCTAGAGGGATTGACAATTTGACACACGTCGAATTCAGAATGACACACAAGAAACGAACAACTTAAATCTTAAGAAAAATACGAGAGAAGCGGTCTCCTTATAGTTGAACAGTTTTAGATCGCTTATTATTATAACTATTTATAAAGTTTCTTAATAAAATAATACTTCTATTTAATACGTATCTGAATCATAATATTATTTGATTACAAACAGTTTTGAAAAATTAATTAATTGCAAAACATACAGTTGACAAGATAAAAACAACTAATACTTAAAATAATATTTTTCTGTAGGATAAAGAAGCCAAGAAAAAGTACACGGTTCCGAGTACTTTTTTCTGTACGACAAGAGACTAAAGACCTGAACTTCCTGGGTGGATTCCCCTCTTTTGAATTTGGAATCACATGCATCGGAATAAGGATTTTTAAATCGTAATAAGGTAACCTGGACTACTTCATGTTTTTGGTTTTTTTTGTTGAACAGTCTATAACAATACACTGATATTTGAAAAATAAGATAATTCACACTCCTGATAATAATATCCAATTAAACAGGAAGGTATAACAGGCACATCATTTTTATTGTTCTTCTAAGTACCGGCGAAACGTCACGTAATTAGGTGTATATTTTTTATATAATATTATTATTATTTTTAGCTAATTTTATTATTTATATTTTGAAAAATACAACGCTCACAGTGATAAATAAGCAACACTTTGAGAACTGTAAACTCGGGAAGCAATAACTAAGGCAATGTAGAGCTACCGTCCCCGACTAGGTACATTCCACGTCATGTCAGTGGATACACTTGCGCTAGGAGAACCACCCATACTGTCTACGTAATAAAGGCTAAAGTGTATGCACCGACTTGACAGGTTCGTATTCATCCGCTCCCAGTATTATCTCAAGACAATCTGTTATTCCATAACTATCGTGCACTAACTTTTAGTTGATGAGGCTTCACTTATTTTGTAATGTGTACAGATCTTTTAATAACTTTGAAATAAATAGTCCTTTTTAAATAAAGAACCTGATATTCTCGATAAATCATTTGGTACGTAATGCTAAGAAGTTTTACTGGCTTGCATCCTTTAAATTTAGAACACCAAATACAACTAAGGAGACCTTTGTTGTTCATTCATTGTTAGATTTTGTCCTACAGATTTCAGGTCTTTATACTGTTATTTCCATATTATTAAACAGCGAACTATAGGTACATTAATCCCACTCATGTACTTGTTATCTCTGCACTGCCCCATATGCCGTAAGTATAGTAAGAGATAATTAAATTTAGCTATTTCCACAATTTCTAAAAAAAACCTGTTTATTTATTTCCCTATTCAAAGTTTACACAAAGTATTGCTATAGTTAGGAACAATTTTTCAGATTAATGAAACCTTTTGAGAGAACTGGATTCCGTACTAGGCTCGGGACCTGTATGGCAAATGTCCAGGTTCCCCGTTCTCGTCGATCTAGTAATAAAATAGTAGCATAAAAGGTAAAGAAACGCGCAAACGAAAAACGTCGAGTGTTTAACAAGGAAAATATAATATAAAATGAGGTGACGGTTTGGGCCAAAATTTGTGCGTGTGTGTAAGAGGCAATAGAATGATTATATCTGTGAGTTTACAAGTTTATTAAATGACGTTCATCGATATTTTTGGGTGTCATCGTAATTTAGGTTACTTAACCAGTTTTTTTATGGTGTGTTTACATTTTGCCTTGTGCTTAGGGTTTATATTAAGTAGTTTGTTGACCTTCTTGTACATGAAGCTACTAAGAAAACCTAAAGACCGTTCAGTAAGAGCTGTGTTAAGGAGTACCGGTGACCAGACAATATATTTGCGTCGTTAAGATTGGAACTTAGTAGGATCATAAGGGGTTTGTGAATGGGTAGTAAGTGAGTTTTCGAACTTATAGGACGTTAGAGTTCTGGTAAAGTTCACTAGTGGGAAACTTATAGGGGAGCCGCCATCCTACTTTCAAAAGCGCCGTTTGCGCTCAAGTTTTACAAGGTGTGTTTTAGAGGACCCGCCCCAAGCTACTATACAGTAGCTAATTAACGATTGTCCTAGAGCTAAGTATGCGGGTCGAAGTACATGGGTATCGGCAACATGCCGGAGATTTTTAAAGATATAAATTAGGTTACGCAACCTGGAGGTAGGTGTGTCAATATGGGTGTGAATCTGTACTCTTCAATACCTTACAGATTTGGTCCTGTTTAAATGGGGACATGTGCGTAGTGTTGTTGAGTCTTGGGAAGCACAAGTGGACTGTCAAAGAATAAGGTTTGGAAGCAAGTTTGCCAGTGGACGTGTTTTGTCTTTCCGTTGTTCAAAGTTAGAAAGTTCAGAGCTAGCCAGTCTGTGATAGCGTTGAGGCCACGTTGAGCGTATTTGAAAACTGAGTCCCAGGCCCTGTCGTCTATATGTATAATCGTTACATTTATCTCACATTCGAGAAGCCTAACTTAATTAAGTAAATGTGTACTAGATTTTATGAAGTGAAAACTTCTTTAGCGAAGTTGTGCACATTTTTGGGATGGGTAAAAATGATATAATATAAAAAATATAATATATCCTGATAGGATATTCGTAAGACAGAAGGTATTTTTTTTTCATTAACACTGGCTGTTTGGCTATTTATACACTCACATGACCGCAACATATATGTATATCGGAAAACGATAAACTTTGCAGATGTGTCTTAAATTTGATAAGATTTTCCTTGGTTACACTTCGTCTTAATGATTTCAAGGCGTTGGTATGATAAGGTTTATTTACATTTACCTTCATTATTTGTGTTGTGTCATCTGATAATCCGAAATCGATTACCTCACATTTATTGCTTTATTTATAATTATGAACAAAATTATTTAAACAAGTTTCGCTGCTAAGCTGGGCTGATTCTTTAATTTGTAGTTTAAGGTTGTGAGAAAGCATTCAAATTTCAACGTGATTTTATTTTGTTTTAAAATATCTAGTATTACTTTTGTGTGGTTTTCGGCACATTTTTTCTTAATATAATATCTAAGTTTTCGTAAAATTGACGTATATTTAAAATTAAGGTTACATAGCTTAGGCGGTCTATAAGCGCATAAAACTACTAAATAGACTAAATACTAAAAATAATACTATTCTATGATTCCTGAATACTTAATTCATATTATGCGGAATATCACACCTCCTACTATTAGTTGATGTTCAACTCCTATTCATCGTAAGGTTGTTTGGAAGTGATCGCTTTATGCGATACGACCGCCCTTTGTACAACTTGTCTATGTAATATTTTATGTCATATGTATTCTTATGGTGTACACTAAAGAATATTCTCAGAAGACGCTCAGAAATAAAACCACTTTGACGGTCACCGATGTATATAATGACCGCGTGCACAGGTGCTTTACCTTGTTGATCACTTTCGGACCGGTAAGCGCTCGCAGCTTGTATTTTGGGTTAGAAAATGCAAATAAAACCTTTTCATATGAATTGGCCTTGACCTGGATATCTGAATTTGGTCCCATTACTAAGAAATATGAATATATTTACTAAATAATACCGCTATGCATTTGGGCAGGGAAGAAACATTTTAAAATGTTCCATACCATTGTTTATGGCTGACTTAACAAAATTTTAAAATATTCTAAATTTAAACTGTTGTGAATTACGGAGTCAATGACACCATACGGAGGGGCCTACCTTTATAGTAAAAAACTTGCTACAATCATACAACTGCAATCCCATAACGATTATGACAATAAAACTTAATAGCTCGTATTGTAATGGCTGATCAATGGTATCTCGCGTTGATATAATACTACGTAGCAGGTTATCAATTATTGACACCTTTTTCAATGTAGTGTGTTAAAAATCTTTCATAGATAAGACAAGACAAACTTAATGATGCTATCATATATATTAAAAAAAGGAGGAGTATAAAACGAAATCTTTGTTTTCTGTTATTATAATATATTGGCAGTAAATAATTCGTAAACATAAATTGTTCATGTTTTTTTACATAAATACATACATATATGAGATAAACTTTAGTTTTAAAAATTATTACTGGTATTATATATTCGTCTTCTGTTATTTTATTTATAAATTTTAATTTTGTATTTTATCGTGTGTCTAAATGCTTCTATGTGTCTCAATTAGTTACCCAAGGTAAATCCCAAAAATCTAAATTCATATGTAAATAAACCAAAGTATAAATAAATAAATATTTTAATATGTTTTTAAGGCATATGGTATTTTAAGAATACTCATCGGCTATGCTTTATGTTATATGCATTTATTTAGACGGCATGGTTGGTAGATGCTTGCCTTTCACGCCGCAGATCGTGGGTTCGATTCCCATCCAGGGCAGATATTTGTGTGCATGAAGATGGCTGTTTCTCCTGAGTCTGAATCTTGACAATAACTTGATACGAGCTAGCTAAATATCATTGCTATACTAAAATAAATTTTATAAATGTTTTCATACAATCAATACAATGTGTACCTAAACATCTATGTTACTAGAAATAATAATGTATACAACTATATTACTACAAACATGTTCTGACTATTTACAAGCGCTTTTTTAAAGTCTACGTGAATAAAAACCTTTTTTATTTTATTTATTTATTTATCTGGGTGTAATTATCTATATAAGCATATATTTACAAAAAAAAATTAGTATATCAGTTATCTGGTTTCCATACTACGAGTTCTGCTTAGTTTGAGATCAGATGACCGTGAGTGAATAATTTTCCAGGATGTTAGGTAGTATTATTTGTTGACATGGCGCGGTAGGAGAATTTTGAGCTATGGCTTACCTGTGTAATAGGGCTGAGCTGTCAAACAAGTGCTCGAACCTCATTGAGCCAACCTTGATACTGCCTGGACCGTTGCGGAGTAAAGTGCCGCGGAGCCATGCCGGAACTTCGCCTGAAATATAATAATAGCCTTGAATAAGTTTATAAAAGTAGATAGACGAGAGTGATCTCCACCAAGGCAGGTTGTAATTCTTAAAATTAAATGAAACATTCACCTTCTTAAACAGGTCCCACATGAATAAATTGGGACTAAAAGTGAGTTATGTTAGTTCGTCCGCTAGTCTAAGGATAGGGCGGATTCGAGGACACGATTTGAGGGCGGATAAATGCAGAACAAGTTGTGGGGCAGGTCTATGATTAAGCAACGACTAGGCGACTGTAGCATAATTTTACACCACGTGTGAAGCAAGTCTAACTTAGGTATCATACCAGGATACCTATCAAAAGTTCGAAAAATATTTGACCGAATTACAATTCACGTAAAACTTTTAACGATTTTTTTTATTTCACCGAAATCACGTCTGCCTCTGTATCAGTTGACCTATTGCCAGTTAGTTATTTTTCGTTACTCCGTCATTTATTTGGTCGAAAATGTTTCACCGTAGTTACACTTAGCCGAAATAACATTTGTTTGAACTATTATGTTTACCACTGTTTTAATAATATTAGGTCTTTACCTATGAAATTGCCGTTCTGCAGTACTGGCCATTTCAAATCAAAATAATTTTTGTTTGGCTAAGAATTCTAATTTCAAATTAATTTTATTTTAAAAACATGGATTCTTTTTTCCAAAAGTAGTCATTTCTTTATTGATTAGTGTTACATTTTCATCGCATTTCAATCTTTTTCGTCATCATGGATACGTTAAAAATTCGAGTAATTATGGAATATGAGTACCGTCGTGGCAGCAACGCGGCACAAGCGGCACGCAACATCAACGACGTTTACGGAGCTAACACTACAAACCAACGCACCACCTGTTATTGGTTTGCTCGCTTCCGTTCTGGAAATTTCGACCTGAAAAATGAACCTCGCGGTCGTCCGAAGACTTTGGTCGACAATGACGAATTAAAGGCGGTTGTGGAAGCTGATGATACACAATCTACGGCTGAATTAGCAGCAGCTTTCGACGTTAGCGTCAAAACAATATTGGTCCATTTGCGTCAAATTGGCAAGGTAAAAAAGCTTGACAAATGGGTGCCCCACGAACTCAATGATCGCCAGCGCGAAGTACGCGTCGAGACGTGCCTTGCACTGCTCAACAGACACACAAATGAAGGAATTTTGAACCGCATTGTTACCTGCGATGAAAAATGGATTCTGTTTGATAACCGCAAGCGCTCAGCAAGTTGGTTGGATCCTGGTTCAGCACCTAAACAATGCCCTAAACGAAAACTTACCCCTAGAAAAGTGATGGTCACTGTTTGGTGGTCTAGCGCCGGTGTGATTCATCACAGCTTCTTACCAAACGGGGTGAGCATTACTGCAGATGTGTACTGTGAAGAACTGAGCACAATGATGGAGAAGCTGGCGCATCTCCAACCAGCATTGTCAATTGTCAATCGCTCGTCTCCGCTGCTCCTGCACGACAACGCGCGACCTCATACTGCACAGCAGACGGTCTCCAAGTTGCAAGAACTGGGGTTGGAAGCTCTCCGTCATCCGCCCTACTCACCAGACCTTGCGCCTACAGACTACTACTTTTTCCAGAATTTGGATAACTTCTTGGCGGGAAAAAAATTCAATACCCGAGAGGCAGTACAAAATGCCTTTGAAGAATTTGTTGCCTCCCGTCCAGCTGATTTCTTTAAGAAGGGCATCAATAAACTGCCACTGCGATGGCAAAGATGCATTGATTGCATGGGTGATTACTTCGATTAATACAAATAAAAAAATTCATGAAAAAAATTCGTTTAAATTTTTTCATACAAAACGGCAATTTCATAGGTAAAGACCTATTATAATGAAAAAAGTTCAAAAAAGGCTACGGCCAATAGCCAAAAGTCATTTTGTAAATCGGCGAAAACTAGATTGATAAAATAATGCCTATGACACATGATAGTTCGACGATCTTAAAATAGGTCAAATGCATATAACAAAAAAACTAGATAGGTTTCGGTAAAATGAAATTCGAACAAAAAGAAAACGGAAAAGTGATCGGTTCTCATCATACCAAGCTCTGTTCTTCTGTGTCATGGTTCACAGTCTATATGTGCTTAGGGTTGGTGAATTGTATGTAATAATTAATTTATTCTTTTATTATTTGTTGTTTTTTCGCGGGGGTTGTCACAAACATACAATCACGAACCCAAGGTAAACACAGTCTGTGAACAACGACATAATATGAGTCACAAAATAGCTGCCCTATGCGGCGATTGAACCTATGCGTTTGCAATAGGTACGTGCAGAACCTGGCTTGTTTTTCTCCTACGTTGTGTATAAAGAAATAGTTTACAAAGTTAGGAGAAAATCTAGCTAAATAACCCAGGGCGGCTACTTCTGTGTCCCATGTGTTGTTATTCTATAGTCTATGTGTGCTTTGGGTTCGCGAATTTTATGTACAGACGCCAGCACATGCAGCTACCCCAATCTGTCAAAATTATTTTATAGATTCTCAACTTTATCACAAAAGCATAAGGTTCGCTTTCAATTGGGGAAATTTGACAGATTGGAGTAGCTTGATGTGCTGGCGTCTGTACTTACAATATTAGAACTAGGTCTAGTAAAAATACATTCACTATATAAGTATAGGTATTTAAATACCCACTAATTTTATTTAATCCTTATCAATTCTAGGGTACACTGAAATAGACCACACCTAGTTTATCGCTATCAAGCAATCTCTTGCCGCTATTGTACAAACGCCAGCACATCCAGCTACCCCAAACTATCAAATTTATTTTATAGATTCTCATCTTTATCACATAAGCATAAGGTTCACTTTCAATTGGCAAAATTTGACAGATTGGGGTAGCTCGATATGCTGGCGTCTGTACAATTTTGTAATAAATATTGGACTAACTTTCCTTACGTCCTTACGGGTGATGTGAGTGAAAAGGTGGAGATATTTTAAAAGGTCTGACTGTTTTCTTCTCTTTAGTTGTACCAATCTGGTTTAAGACAAAGACAGGTCATTGACATTAGCAAAGGTGACTGACCCGCGTATTCATCATTGGCTGATAACATATAAATATCTGCATTTACTGCTGATAGCCACACTTCTCGGAAAGAATTACTTTGAAATCGAGTATTTTAAATTGTATTTTTAGGGTTCCCTATTACTAAGACTTAGTTGTTTGTCTGTCTGTCCGACTGTCATCAGGCTGTAGCTCATGAACCGTGACAGATAGACAGTTGAAATTTTCACAGTTGATGTATTTCTGTTGCCGCTATAACAACAAATACTAAAAATCTAAATAAAATAAATATTTAAGGGGGCTCCCATACAACAAACGTGAATTTTTTGCTCCTTTTTATAGCTGTGTGCCGCGGTTCTACCCGCGTTAAACTTTATTAATACAGTACACATAGGCTATAGCCTATGTGTTTTTCGGAAATATAAGCTAGGTATCGGTTCGGTAGTTTTTGCGTGAAGAAGTAACAAATATAAACACTCACACACAAACTTTCATCTTTATAATATTATTGTGATGGTACGTATGGAACCCTTCGTGCGCGAGTCCGACTCGCACTTGGCTGGTTTTTGTTTGTGTTTTTGTGGTTTGTGTTTTTGTTGGAGATCAACGAGGTAAAGCACCTAGGCATGCGGTCATTCTATACATGGGTGACAACGAAAGCAGTTTAGTTTTTGAGTCTACTTGCTTCAGAGACCATGTTAAGCAGTCGGTCCCGGTTCTTTTCACTAGGCAAGAGACGTGAAACTATGTCAAACGCACACTGGGCGGCACCAGGGTAACCACTGCCCATACGACAAAAACAGCTAACTACCTACTCTGTAAGTCAAGTATAATTGAGAAAGAAAATAAAAAAAAAAAACGTAAAGGAATATTTCATTTTAAATATTATTCTTTCTGAATCATCATCATTCTCAGGAGTAACTTAGGAATTTTGAAATGTATTTTTTTTGTATCATAGTAGGTGCTATGTTATGATAAAAGAATATTTTTCCTCAACTATTATAATATTCATATTTTGATGGTCAAAAAAAGCAGCCAGTATGAATGGAAACTAATTCTGTAATAATTTGTTGGTGCTTACTGGCTTGGATCAGTTTGGGGCAAAAAAATCATCAATAAACCATATTAATTAAATTTATTAAAGATTTTGAGGAACCTGAAAATCCACTTGATAGTTTTTTTTAAATAATCGAAGTAGAATTTTTATGAATTCTAGGCATCAATGAGTCATATGAAGTTCTATTATCTTTGGTTGTATGTCAATTTATATGTTCAAGCGCTAAATCAGCCCCTAATCGTAGATAGATTTAGTTAACATGTTATTATAATAATTACAACTTATTATACAGCTACAAATATTGGGAAGTCGAACTGATGTGTAAAAGTATAAAAAATAGGATTGCGAAGTTCATTTTGATGTGAAACATCTATAGCCGCACGTAAAACAGATTTCTGGCGTGGCGACGCATGCCGTGACGCATGCGCAATCGACTTTTTATTTTATCATTATGACATATTTAGTTCCTATCACAATATGTTCTTTTCTGCATAGGTATAACTTTTACAAAATAATGTCGATGTTTCATATCTGCCAGGCGTCCCGTGACGGCTCACATTTTTTTTATTATAATTAATAAGAAAAGATTATGACGTAATAATTACGTCACCAGAAACGCACATTCAAATTTCACGCTTACCAATTAGTTGGCTCTGATATTTTGTTGTAAGACTGCCAAGGGCTATCTAAAGGCTATATAAAGCTGTCCTTTACCCCAGTTCAATAACTATAAACTAGAGAGGAGAGACAAGTCAAGCCCAAATATTGCTATCATACTATCTTATCATAATTTTGACCCGCAGAGAACGAGGTCCTGGGTTCAAACCCCAGGTCGGGCCAAAAGGGATATTGGGACTTTTCTTTTAAAAGAAAAATTTCTCAGCATCAGCCCGTAGTCTGGGAGTTAGCGGTATTATACCATCGTGCCATGGAGATCAAACTAAGTAAAGCCGTCGGTCCTGTACCTGACCTCTTCTCGGGCGTGTCGCTAGGCATCCCATCGGATGATGAGAGTGCTGGAATAGGTGCTCATGTGTTTACGCACACACTTGTGCACTATAATATGTCCCGCGCAGATTCCTAATCTCATCTGGCCGCCGTGGCCGAAATTCGGCTAGGAGGACATTATTATTATTATAAGTACTAATAAATACTTAATTTTACTGTACTCAAAGTACTTTATGATGTTCTACTTTAGGATTAGTCACACATATGTGTCACGCTTAAAGCTCCGGTGTTGCCAATGTCGTTGAAGCGTCGTGTAGTAGTGTATATTAGCTGTACATTAGCTTTAATCAGCTTCTATTACTTTGTTGCGTAGATATTAACCAGTAATTTAGTTAAGAGGCTAACAATACTTCATTTTATTGTATCACGCCAATCTAGTCAGTATTAACTTATAAGTATGGGTCAAAATAGTGTGGGTAGAAAGCATTCACAAAACCAAAACTTGCTTATGTAGAACCATTAATTACGAGTAAAATATATCATCATCATCATCATCATATCAGCCGAAAGACGTCCACTGCTGGGCAAAGACCTCCCCAAAGATCACCACAATTGCCGGTTTTGCGCTACCCGATGCAATGGTTTTAAAATATATACCAACTTTATGACAAATGTAAGACAATGAAGTTTATTCATTATAAAGTAAACCTACTAATAATATATATATATATATATATATATATATATATATATATATATATATATATATATATATATATATATAAGAACGTTTGTGAGTATGGGTGTTTGTTACTCTTTCACGCTTAAACTACTGAACGGATTTTGATGAAACTTAGTAGTGAAATAGCTTATATATTCGAATAACACATAGGCTACGCTATAATTTAAAATGTTGATCGCGGGCTAAACCGCGGGGAACTGCTGGTTAATTTATACTGCAAATGTTACTCCAATACTTATATGTTTGTAAAGTACCCCGCGACACAGGGATTCATTACCCATAGGTGGCCATGGTCTTAAAAAAATTATAATAATTATGACATCCTAATACACTACAAGTTTTAGAAAGAAGTAAACATGTAGGAACCTGATATGTTGTTTTTATGATAATATTGGAGTATGTTAATGAAGCCTTTTTTCGTAATATTCGCACTATTTCGAATTCAGACCTTCCGAATTTCCAAATTTGAGCACCTGTCGTTCCATATTGTGTCAACAATTTAAGATAAAGATAAAAATCATTTATTTGCGTGAATAAGGTGACAAAAGTTCTTAACATAATACAAATAGGTATCTCTTACTCTACTTTTCAGCATGCAAATATACATTTTAATACTAAAAAAATACCATGCAATTTATAAACATTTACTTAATTCATTGTTAATAATAATACATAGCAATATATATTTTTTTAAACATAGGTATACACACAAGACTAACACACAAGGCTCACAGCTTATAGTCGAGGTATTCTTGTATACTATAAAAACATTTATCAGTTAAAAATTTGGTTAAATAACGTATAAATTTAAATTTATATTATAATAATAAAAGACGTTATTATTAATTATGGAACGATTTAAGATTTACCTTAAATTATTGATACAATATGGAATTACGGGTGTTCGAATTCCAAAGTGTAGGTATGAATTCAAATGCGATATTCCAAAAAAGGCCTTCATTTGCATTTCTTACCGAAATATGATACGAGATAAACAAATTTATCATAGTGACGCATGTAATTTGATTGTTTATGGTGTTCTTCTTGCATGTGCATATTTTTTGCGGGCGGGAAGGTGTTGCAAATTGCATCTGGGCTTAATTAAAACGACAATTTGCGGAATTAACACTACTTATTTCAGTTTTGTATTTTGGCTATCATGGAATTCCGCGAATTAACGCCTTATTCCATTACGTAACAATTTTGTTAAAATATGTTAGAAGTGAAAGTAAATTCTTGTCAAAATATGTCAAGACTCAGGATTTAAACAAAAGCACACAATAATGTTTTAACTTTATGTTTTTAATAAATACAGCCGAGGTGTGGCTCGAACCACATGAGAGTGCCTTCAGGTATTAGTCGCTTAACCACTGGTTGAGAGCCTTCTGCGCTAGCCAATTGCTCGTTGTCTTCAATTCTTTAATTTAAATATAGTACTAGTACTAAATTTAAAAATAATAGCTTAGTAACTTGTTATTTATTGAAAGAGTTAAAAAATATATGCGATAAGACAGACCGCACGGACGGACTAATATATATTTTTTTTGTTACTTTTATACTGTTTTTACTATGTTTACGTACTGCATTGTGAGTTTGACAAGTACAAGTGTATGTTAATACCCAAGTGCTGAATAAATTTAATTTCTTTACATAATTTTATGTGAGTTTCGTTCCAAAAAGGACTAAACAATCCAAACAATGACGTTTCAATTCGAATTAGGGCTTTATTGGATTATAGAATTATTTTTAGGATTCCGTACCCCAAGGACGTACTAAAACGGGACCCTAAGACGTCGACGAGCTTACTATCTATATGTCTGTCCCTCTGTCTCCAGGCAGGGTATCTCATAAACCGTGGTGGCAAGACAGTTGACAGTTTTACAGATGTATTTCTGTTGCCGCTATAATAACAAATAGGTACAAAAACAGAATAACATAAATGTATAAGAGGCCCTCTTACCCCCATACAACAAAACGTGAGATATTTTTGCTAGTTTTTTGCTCAATATTGATAAAGGCAACAGGTAGACGCTTGATAAATTATACTTAGTTATAAAATCACTTTAAAAAATATTGAAGGGGCATCCTATACAACAAAACGTGAGATATTTTTGCTAGTTTTTTGCTCAATATTGATAAAGGCAACAGGTAGACGCTTGACAAATTATATTTAGTTATAAAATCACTTTAAAAAATATTAAAGGGGATCCTATACAATAAAACGTGAGATATTTTTGCTAGTTTTTTGCTCAATATTGATAAAGGCAACAGGTAGACGTTTGATAAATTATATTTAGTTATAAAATCACTTTAAAAATATTAAAGGGGCATCCTATACAACGAAACGTGATATTTTTGCTAGATTTTTGGTCAATATTGATAAAGGCAACAGGTAGACGCTTGATAAATTATATTTAGTTATAAAATCACTTTAAAAAATATTAAAGGGGGATCCTATACAACAAAACGTGATATTATTGCTAGTTTTTTGCTCAATATTGATAAAGGCAACAGGTAGCCGCTTGATAAATTATATTTAGTTATAAAATCACTTTAAAAAATATTAAAGGGGGATCCTATACAACGAAACGTGATATTTTTGCTAGTTTTTTGCTCAATATTGATAAAGGCAACAGTTAGACGCTTGATAAATTATATTTAGTTATAAAATCACTTTAAAAAATATTAAAGGGGGATCCTATACAACAAAACGTGATATTATTGCTAGTTTTTTGCTCAATATTGATAAAGGCAACAGGTAGACGCTTGATAAATTATATTTAGTGATAAAATCACTTTAAAAATATTAAAGGGGGATCCTATACAACGAAACGTGATATTTTTGCTAGTTTTTTGCTCAATATTGATAAAGGCAACAGTTAGACGCTTGATAAATTATATTTAGTTATAAAATCACTTTAAAAAATATTAAAGGGGGATCCTATACAGCAATCGTGATATTTTTGCCGTTTTTATAGATAATGGTACCGAACCATTCGTGTACGAGTCCGTCTCACACTAAGCCGGCTATGTATTTTGGCACCCTTCGAGCATTTAGACAATGCTCGAAGTTGGCACCCAATAATTTTGACTGTTAACTTATTAGTACAATATACAATAAAAACATGTCAGCAAATACGTACATAGTCCATTTTAATTTAAAAAACAATTATAAAAAGGATAACTTCGTCTGGGAGTTGGCAGTATTACACCCCCGTGCCTCGCAGAGCACCTAAAGCCATCCGTCCTATACCCGACCTCTTTCCGGTCGTGTCGCTAGGCGTCCCATCGGATCATGAGAGTGATGGAATAGAATGTGCTCCTGTGTTTGCGCACACACTTGAGCACTATAATATTTCCCGCGCAAATGGCTAATCTCTGTTGGGACTGGCCGCCGTGGCCAAAATTCGGCTAGGAGGACATTATTATTATTATTTGTATTTTATTTATTTATTTGTATACAAAATTTGTTGTTTACAGAGGTAAATACTTGTTTTATGATGATCTCTTATTTTCATTCAACAAATTCGGCGGCTGTGATCGGAATCTGTATTTCTATATGTTATCTGACAAATCAACGTTTTTGATGTGAAACATCTAGTCCGTAGTGAGTTAAAGTATTCGTATGCTGCGATGGCAAACTGCTAAGGCCTAAATTTAATGATATGCTATTTATTATAATATAATATAATATCTGGGGACAATGTCACACAGATCATCCTAGCCCCAAACTAAGCAAAGCTTGTACTATGGGTACCAGGCGACGATATACATACTTATATAGATAGATAAATACTTATATACATAGAAAACATCCATGACTCAGAAACAAATATTCGTGCTCATCACACAAATATTTGCACTTACTGGGATTCGAACCCAGGACCACCAGCTTCGTAGGCAGGAGCACTACCAACTAGGCTATGGTGACCGTCGATGCTATTATATTTATGCTAAGTATAGCCATAGCTCTGTATTTGTTTAATATTAATACTTTTATATAATTCTTTAATAACTTACTTATTGTATGGACCGTGGCTACCCTAGTGTCAGAGTGCTTCAAGCCGCCCATCAGGCCTCTGACATGGCTTAACGACTGTTGCCTAATGGCTACAACCGGGACCGACAGCTTAATGCCTGCCGAAGCATGGAGACGCTCAGAAATTAAACTACTTTGGCGGTCACCCATCTATGGACTGACCGCGAGCCTAGTTACTTAACCTCGAACTAATATATTTCAAATCAACCGAGCTCGTAGGTTTAGCGGTGGCGTGTACAACCGCAAACCGGTCTTGGGTTCAAAAACTGGATTGGACCAAAAAAAGTGATTTCTATCAAGGAAAATCCTCAGTAAAAATAATAATATCCTGGGACAGTATTTACACACGGCCATCTGATCCCAAACTAAGTAGAGCTTGTACCTACTATGGAAACCAGATGTCTGATATACTAAATATAATACTTTTCTCTTGTAAATACATACTTATATAGATAATTACACCCAGGCTCAGGACAAACAGACATGTTTATGCACACAAATATCTGTTCTGGGTGGGAATCGAACATACGACCTCCGACGTGAAAAGAAGGAATTTGCCAACCACGCCAACAGTAGCTAACTATTACAATATAACAAAAATATTTTATAACTCTATATTTTTGTTTAATTTTAATACCTACTCTTCAAAAATTAAAACTTTAATAAATATCCATCTTATAAATTTGATATCAGCCGGGCTCGTTGATCCAGCGGTGGCGAGTTCATCCGAAGATAACGAGGTCCAGGGTTCAAAAACCAGTTATGACCAAAAAAGTTATTACTATCAAGGAATATTCTCAGTATTAACACGGAGCCTGAAGGTTAGTGGTGTTACACTCTCGTGCCACGGAGAACAGGTAAAGCCGTAGTTTCTATACCTGACCTCTTTATGGTCTTGTCAGCTAGCTGTTCCGTCGAATCATGAGAGGGAAGTAATTGAAAGTGCACCTGTGCGTTTGCGCATTATAAATGTCATGCGCAGAAAGTCTCCATTGAGCTTGGCCGCCATTGGCGAAATTCGAACGCGAGGCATTTAATGTTATTTATATTTAACTATTAAAATTCTGATGTAAATCAACGCAGTATTAGTAGTAGATCGATCACATGTGTTAAGATTTTTACACGACTACGGAGACACATTGTATATTAAATAATACAATAGCTTCCGCCCTCAGTGTTCAGTTCAGTGGGCTGATTCATACAAGTAAGATATACAAACGTAAAACTTACAAACTCAGTTCGCCGGTGCACTTAAAATCGCACCCGAAGAACTGTTTTCTAAATCCAATTGATTAATTCATTCATTCAAGCACACCCTAAGTTCTATTTATAAACACAAATCTAA
This sequence comes from Pseudoips prasinana, assembly GCA_951640165.1. Taxonomy (NCBI): domain Eukaryota; kingdom Metazoa; phylum Arthropoda; class Insecta; order Lepidoptera; family Nolidae; genus Pseudoips; species Pseudoips prasinana. The sequence goes on from OX621243.1 coordinate 23,770,430, forward strand.
AACAGTCACCGTTTATCAAGCCATAATTTAAAGGTCGCCGCACGTTTATAAACGAAATTACATAAATTTATTACATTGTTTTTATTCATTCAAGATAATTGCTATTTTTAAAACCAAAGATAAAGAAAGTATTGATTTCAAATTCTGATTATTTCTCCTAACAAAATATATATAATACTTAATCCGACCTAATTATAATCGAAGCAAAAAAATCGAAACATAACGCTGAATCCAACAATATTCTGTTTTCCTTATATATGAATCAATATTAACGGTGAAAAATAAATATATAAGTACCAATATACACTAACTAAATATAAACTTGTTTTAGGAATATATTTCTGTGCGTATACAAACAAATGATAACACAGACACAACAAGCAACTTTGCTTTATATTGACTAACTAAAGCAATATATTTAACCCATACGGCAATTATCGACATAATTATAATCTAGCTAGCATAAACATTCGCATACCTGTGATTTCCCCTTCGAGAGGTTCGGAAACTTCCTCCTCACAGGACCTGAGCCACACTGTGGAGTCACAGTTAGGATACAACTTTTCTTCTGTCGCAGCCATTTTCACTAGAAATAACAATATACCTATAAAAACTGCGTAACACTAAAAGTAATTTTTTTCTGAACAAGGATTGTAACGCAACTGCCATTTACATAAAAGAATATAGAAATCAACATTTTTTTTACTCATACCTTAACTTATTTGATGGGTCACTTAAATCTGTAGAAACTTAACTGTCTCTATTGTAATACTATTACACTTAATAAAATATTCATGAACAAGAAAAATTCTGCAGCCACAATTAAATTATCAAACAACCGATCTCGAATCACCGAATCTTTTATTACACATTTGAAACCACAACGTAACTATAGAAACTTAAAATTCGCTTTCCCAAGTTCAGCGGTTCTATTCAATGTCGGCGTTCATGAAAATGGTCGCGATCGAATATACACAGTCAACAATACTGACCTTGGCAATCAAACCGCGCGCCGGTCGCTCTAACAGAAATAATTCAGCTAAAATAACTAGGTAGGTTGAGTCACTGTATTTGCACTGGTTTTGGATATTTTTTCTTACTTTGCCACTTATATATTTTTCAATGATTTGTTCGTAAGACAAGCGTCGCGTCTCGCTTAGCGCACTGAAATGATATTATCTATAGGGGTGGAATACTCTCCACCCGGTCACGTGGTCGACCTTCAAAACGGGCGTGTGGCTTGATATAGGTACCGCTCCATAATGCTCGCATACGATGCGTACTGTGGATTTATATGCAGAAATCAGAATCAAGTACATATCTATATAGGTACTTAATTGAAGTCCTATCACTAAGTTAACTCTTTTACCCGCGGCATTTCTTGAGTTTTATTGAAAATAAAATAAGTTCCTTCTATTTTTGAATTTTGTATGTATAGTAATATAATATTTATGTAATAATAACAATATTTATGTATATATTCGTATATTAGTCTGGCTGAAAATTACTTTTGATTGCTATATACACCTAAACAGCATTAGATAAGGAAGGAAGTGTACAATTAATTCCATTTTTCTTTATAATTGTGGCCTACACTGTTTTAGGTCTGTATACGAGAATGGTTAAAACTGGTTAAGAACGAATCGTACTTCTCTCTAAGTAGGAACTACTTATTGGTAATTGTTAAAATGCAGCACATGGAACATAAAAATCATAAATATTTAATTTCCAACTTACTTGACGCCCACCATTCCTTTACGTTAGGGGAGAAGAGAAAAAGAAAAAAAAGTGCTCTAAATATTATGTTTCAACAATACATTCTTACCCTTATAAGTACAGATGATAAGAAAAAGATTTGACTTTTTCGAACCCCTTAAAATATATTTCACATTAACATATTCAATTTTGTACAATTGTTTTACAAAAAAGAAGTTCAAAGGTCTGTGACATCATGACAGACCGACAGCAATAGGGCTCCAGCCTTTTTTGTGTTGCATTTTTAAGTTAACAAGGTCGGGTTATTTGGGATTTTTCGATGTCCCATTTGCGGCCGGTTTAGAGAGGCTCCTATATCCGCGTGAACAATGTGTTGGAAAACATATCTGCAGATTAGTGATTACTTAATTAATCTGCATGCTAATGTTCGAAACCACCGCTACTCAAACTATGGCTCGCAAGCCATGTGCCTCAGGCCAGGCGCGAGGATACCCACCACAGTACTGGTACAGATTGCCTCGATGGTCTGACGGTAGCGTGTTCAAGCGCAGATAATGAGATCCCGGGTTCAAATCCCGGGTCGGGCCAGTAAATGATCTTAACATCGGCTCGAAGTCAGGGTATCAAACTCCGTGGGCCCTGTATCTGACATCTTTCCGGTCGTGTCGTTAGTCGTCTCATCGGATCATGAGAGTAATTGAATAGTAAGTGCACCTGTGTTTGTGCACAAACTTGTGCACTATAATATGTACCGCGCAGTTGGCTAGCCTCCATTGAGACTGGCCGCCGTGGCCAAGATTGGACCGGGAGACTAGGACTATATTTCCGACAGCGTCGAGGAGCCATAAAAAATAAGGACCATAGTCTAAGAGAAATGGTTATTTTAATTACGCTGATTATCTATATCTAACTAGCTATGCCCCGCGGTTTCACTCGCGTTAAAGAAGATTTTCCCGCTTTTCTGTTGAAATTTTTCCTGAATTTTCTTTGCTATAAACCTCACGGAGCCCGAGACCTTTCCAACGAATGCAAAACCGTGGAAATCGGTTCGTGCGTTCTGGAGTTATAGCGTCAGGAAGGAAAACCCGACTTATTTTTATATAGTAGAGAAGATTATAGACTTAATTTAGATTAAAATTATTCAATTAAATATGGTTAACAATCTAAATGTCCCATGATCAAATGCAGTGCACACAAGTGCGCCTATGTTGCCTAGGAAAAAAAGGTCGAGTATCGTTGGTCTAAACAGTAACATCATCTATATGACAAAAATAGCAAATCTCCATACAAACTGGATTCGTATAACCTAATTTAATCTACTTAAGATAAAAATATAGCGGTACTGTCATAACTTTATGATCCTAAGCCGTTAGGTGAGCCTAAAAAAATGTGATATCGTCATTTTAGTGTTTTTAGGCTATTAGACTGTCTGCCTTAGTGTATGAATAGCCTCTAATTAGGTTCGCACCTTGTTTAGATCTTATCGGTAGCTCTTTTACATACATACATTGAAGACTGTTTGTTGCCAGATATCACAGTTGTGACCGATAACGTTATTTATGGATTTTGCTTTTTAATTTGGTGATACCGATATGTGTGCATTTAATTTATGTCATAAGGATTACTGTCAATCTAGTATATGTAAGATACATTAATTTTGGTAATCACACCAATTTCTATATCGCGGGAGATAAACATGAAACAAACTCAAAACAATAATTGTATGGATCATACAAATAGATTTCTTGTGTGGGTATCGTACCCGAATTTACCCGATACACTAGAGCGCTGACGTAATAGCGAGACGATTAACTTTATCACTGCACCACACGTGTGAAAACATGGTTGGTTCCACCGATTTTTGGTCATAGTGACCACATCGACTCCTAGGCAGTACGGTGCACCTGAATGAAGCAATTAATTCTTGAACAAACTGTCAACTAGTAACTAGTACCGCTAACATCGAAAACGAGTATTCCGAGAATTTAGTAATAAATTACTGTCGTAGCTAGTGATATTTAAAGAAACCGAGAGTGTGGGGAGATCAGCCTAAAATGGGAAAGCTAAGGAACATGTGAAATAAAACATACTTGAAAATGTACATGTAGATCTCAAATATTTTTATTAAAAGAAACCTTTTTACTAAAAAAAGTATGATAATTATCTTAAATAATATTAAAAACACCCAAAATAAAATAACCTTCTAAATACCCGTTTTGCCCTTATCAGGGAGCCAAATCGGATGCCGCATTTGTTTTTGTAACTTATAATCACCTATACATATATGCTCATTTAAGCCTCTTTAATGTTTAATCCAACTAATCTTATAGTTTAAATCTTTCTAAAACTATCTTTAATTGCCTTTACCAGAATAAGAAGGGTGGAGAATATTTCATCCGTTCGTCTTAATTTTTTTTTTATTATTTTACTTATCATATTATTTGGGCAAGGCAGGCTAAAACAATAATTGGCAATCACTTGTCACATATTCAGCTATTTGTCTCAAGTTCGCTTAGGTATGGCTGCAAAATATCGAAGCCAGGCTAAGGATGTTTATCCAGCCATTGTCTGTGCAGTTTGCGACTGATTCAGTACGTATGGAGTTTTTTTCTGTTTTCAATCTCTCCCTCTAGCAAGTCGAAAAATCGTTGTACCTCCGTTGTACTTGTACATGACATTTAGAGTCTACGTCATCCAGAACTAACGTCTTTTTAGATCTTTTTCGTTTAAAGGGTTTGTTAAAACCCTTAGCGAAAAAGATCTAAAAAGACGTTAGCTGTGGACGATGTAGACTCTAAATGTCGTGTTTGAAACCTACTCTGTCAATATTCACCTGTCGTTCCATGTTTGATTGTTAAAACCAACCAACAAAAACCAACTTTCACGCACACCAGTATGCCGAAACTAACCTTAACTATATAAGAATATTTTTTTGTCAAGTTATAAAAGCAAATCCTCCATCTGGAACATATATTTTAGAATCTCAACTTTCCGACAACCGGTAAATTAGTGGTGTATTTCCCAAGTTTCATCCTTTATCAATGTGCCTCTGCATCATGGATTATACAGTACTACTTAGCCACACTATTCACTGCGTTTTTAGAAGCTTCTTTCATAGCAAGTTTCATAACTTCTTGGTCCCATGACGCTTTAGAAGTTTCTTTTTTAATAACTTTATTAAAACATCAATACAACCATTCAATCTATCAACACAAGCATTCTAGTGCATATCGGTACATACCCGTTTTAACCTTACCTGTTATGCCCACAATCACGTATTTATTTTCAACCAACATAACCTCAAAACTAAAAGCAGAAAAGCCATCATTTTTCAAATTTAGAAGCACATTCCTTGGAAATTCAATACAGAAAACTTATTTAAATATATTGCGCACAGTATTTGAGTTGGGGAATTGCAATGCCGAGTCTCAGGCGGCAGTTAACTAACCTGACATCGAAGACCTAACAAGTCTGACCAGAGGTTGGTAGGAAATGACCAACTCAACCCGCAACCGCGAAAACGATCGGGGGCCTTGGCTTCAATGTCCGGGTCACGAGAAAGAAAATCTCTCTAAAAAATTACTCTAATCCTACGGTGGGAAACGTGCCTATAGGATGAATGGCTAGTAGGGAACTAGTCTCTAGCGCCAACCGCGGCGGACCTGGCAAACGCTGCGAGTATCAGCCTTCTTGAGGGGATGGGCCTCACCCTTCTTGTGACTTTTTATATCGACCCATACTCGTGGGAATCGTATGGAAAATTCTCAAAATAAATCTGCTACTGTACAAAGACCAATGCTAATCCAGCAAACACTTCATCCTTGCTTGTTTGGGAGAACAAGGAGCAACTCATTAGGGGCACTACCTAAGGAAATCCAAAAGACTGCTGAAAAACAGATAAGTGAGCCTGAAAAAAAAGACGTAGAGGAATGGCAAAAAGATAAAATCCCTGCTAGGCGACATAAACGGAAAGAGTTAAGCCCTATACAAAATGAATCGAATAAAAAGATTAAAAACAGCTCAACGTTTCAGTTGTCCACACATAACAGCTTCGAAATCCTTAATTTAGAACCTACAAAGGATACTAAAACAGAGGGTAAAGAATACATACCCAAGCCAGAACCCATATTTGTGACTGGCGTCCTCAATATAGCATCCCTAAAGGAAAAACTGAATAAACTCATAGACACTGATCTATACATCATGACAACACTAAGATCCGGACACATAATCAAAATTATGCCAAAAGACATCCAAACGTACAAGGTCATCAGAGAAAACTTTATTACAAACAACATCTCACACTATACCTACCAGCTAAAAAGTGAGAGAGCATACAGGGTGGTCTTGCGTGGGCTGCACGCATCGGAGGACACCTCAGAAATATCACAAAACCTAGAACGCATTGGACATCAAGTGAGACAGATAGTCAACGTACGGCACCGGGCTACAAAAGAACCCCTGCCCATGTTTTATGTAGACCTTGAACCAAAGGCGAACAACAAAGACATATTTAATGTCAGATATCTGAATCAAATGAAAATTGCATTTGAAGCCCCTTATAAAAAGAAAGAAATTCTCCAATGCAAAAGATGCCAAAGATTCGGACATTCAAAAAACCAGTGTCACAGACCTTTTCGCTGTGTCAAATGTGGCAATGACCATGCGACAGCACAGTGCATCAAAAAACCAGATACCGAAGCCACTTGTGCAAACTGTAATGAGAAACACCCGGCCAGCTACAAAGGATGAAAAACCTACAAACAGTATAAAGAAAGAATTCTGAAGACTGCTCCTAAAACCAAAGAACAACAACTTCCAAGGAATTTTGAGACCCAAAACATGGACAGTGAAGCTCCGCATAAGTTCAATCTTAAGAAAACATTCGCTGAGGCCACTAGGACCAGACCACCATCTCCGCTATTAGAGAGAAAGAACGACCTAAATGACATGACCGACATAATGGGAACAATGTTAGAACAACTACAGCACACCATGTTGACAATGATGGAAAAGATGATAGACAAAATGATGGACCGCATGGTCCAGCTCGTCAGCAGCCTTGTAAATAAATAAATCGTAACCTCCGAGTAGTCACTTGGAACGCCAACGGCTTGACGGAAAGACGTCAAGAATTTGAAACCTATCTCCAAACAGAAATGATCGACATCGCACTAATATCTGAAACGAGGTTCACCACAAAATCTCATATTGTATTTAATAACTACACAGGCTATACAACCAATCATCCATCAGGAAATAGTCACGGCGGCACTGCAGTAATTATTAAAAGTAACATCAAGCACCACTCCCTGGAGGAATACCGTACAGATAAAATACAAGCAGCCTCTATAGCACTAGTAAATGACAAAATTGAAACGGTATTTTCTGCTGTCTACTGTCCACCTAGACACACAATAACAGCCCAAGAATTTAGAAACTACTTCTCTTCACTCGGTAACAGATTCATCAGCGCTGGCGATTGGAACTCAAAACATCTCCACTGGGGCTCTAGATTAACTAATACGAAAGGAAGACATCTCTTCAAAGTAATGGAAGAAATGAAACTGGAAAGTTTATCTGGTAGAGAGCCTACCTACTGGCCTACGGACAGAGATAAGATCCCAGATCTACTCGACTTTTTTATCACAAAAAACGTAGACAGTAATTACGTATCGATAGAACCATGCATTGACCTCACTTCAGACCATACCCCAGTCATCTTGAATATTAACTCAACGATAACTCTAGTGGAACCAACTTCAAAAATATACACCAAAACCACAAACTGGGAAATGTACAGAAAAGTAATAACAGCAGATACGACCCTAAAAGACAAAATAGACTCACCTGAAAAATTAGAAGATGAGGTAGAAAAATTTAACATGGCCATACATAATGCCGTAAACACCGCTACTACGAAAAGAAAAGGTAAAGGGAAGCCGCCAAAACATAACACATATCCCAAGGAGATAAAGGAGAAAATACAGAAGCGGCGTAAACTTCGGAAGATCTGGCAGACGACAAGATATCCTAGCGACAAAACAATATTCAATAAATTCTCAGAAGAACTTAAAAACCTTATAAACATGTACGAAAATGATAACATCCAAAACATGCTTTCAAGTCTTGATCCAACGATTGAAACAAATTACTCGCTGTGGAAAGTCACAAAAAACTTAAAGCGTCCTAAAACACATGTACCGCCTATTAATAATAATAAAGGCGGATGGGCTAGATCTGACCTCGAGAAGGCAAATGTTTTTGCTGAACATCTTAATACTGTTTTTCGACCACTCCCTGAGAGCTGCGAAGAACATAACGAAGATACCAAAGATTACCTCGAGTCAGCCAATCAAATGTGTCTACCCCTAAAAAGTACTAGCCCTAAAGAAGTATATCGAGAGATAAAACATTTACAGGAAGGGAAAGCACCCGGATATGACCTTATCGACGCAAAACTTCTGAAAAATCTCCCACACAAAGGAATTATGAAACTAGTACACATATTCAATGCATGCCTGAAACTTGAACATGTTCCTTGCCAATGGAAGATCGCACAGGTGGTGATGATAGCAAAACCAGGCAAACCTGCGCAAGAGGCAACGTCTTATAGACCCATCAGCCTGCTGCCAGTAATCGGAAAACTCTTCGAGCGGATACTCCTCAACCGAATGAAGGAACATCTAGGTACAATGTTACCTAAACATCAATTTGGATTTCGGGAAAAGCACGGAACAATAGAACAAGTCCATCGTATTGTAGACATTATCAGCAGAAGCCTAGAAAACAAATTATATTGCTCAGCGGTCTTTCTTGACATCAGCCAGGCTTTCGATAGGGTTTGGCACGATGGCCTTATCTTTAAACTAAAAAAGACGCTACCACACTGTTTTCTTCATATACTCAAATCATACCTGGATAAAAGGAGCTATCAGGTGAAATATAACGAGGAATGTTCTGAACTTCACGAAATTAAATCAGGTGTTCCGCAGGGTAGCATACTGGGCCCAATCTTATATCTTATCTACACAGCAGACATACCGACAAATGATCACACGACCACTGCGACGTATGCCGATGATACGGCTTTGTTGTCCACTCACACTAACCCAGAAACTGCTTAAGCTTTCTTACAAAATCACCTCCACGAAATCGAGTTATGGCTGAAAAGGTGGAGAATAAAGGCAAATGAAAATAAATCCGTCCATGTAACATTCACCCTCAGGAGAGAAACTTGCCCCCCCGTTAAATTAAACGACAAAATAATTCCACAAGAAGATAACGCTAGGTACTTGGGAATGCACTTGGACAGAAGAATGACATGGCAAAAGCACATCTGGACGAAAAGAAAACAACTAGACTTTAAGCTTCGCACTCTCAACTGGCTAATAGGACGACACTCACAACTAAATGATAGCAGCAAAATGTTGATCTATAAAGCAATATTAAAACCCATTTGGACCTACGGCATACAGCTGTGGGGATCTGCCAGCAATAACAACATTGATATACTGGAAAGATTTCAGAGCAAAGCTCTTAGAACAATGTTCGGTATCCCCCAGTGTATTAGCAATAAATACATATACCTAGACCTCGGCATAAATACTGTTCGGCAGGAAATAGTCCAAAGCAGCCTGAAGTATCAGGAGAAGCTAAAAATTCACGTAAACGAGCTTGCTCAGGCACTGAGTGGAAACGGTGGACTCCAATATACCCGGCTAAAAAGACATGACATCCCAAATCTCACCAAAAGATTCTAACAATGAGACAAAGAGAGAGTTTGCTGGAAAGAAATTTTTCAACAGTTGATGGCTCTCGTAGATAACTTTTTAAACAGATAATTATCAACCAAGAAAGTGGCTTATTGTTTTTCAAACAGATCGCCATGAAGCAGAATAAACAAAAAAAATAAAAAAAAAAAAAAAAGTATTTGAGTAGTAAGAGTCACACCTCGCAAGCGCTCGGACTCGGACAGTCACGCTACCGCCCCGCAAACCTATGTACATCATCAGTAAAAGTCGTAATACGCACACTATCAAGCTTACCCGTTATAGGCGGGCTACCCGTTTAAGGCTTATCTCCCCTAACTTTGCAAGGGCGTAGGGCGCTGTATGAAGTTAAACTTGAAAATAAGCACGACTTGCAACCACTATTTTGGCTTAACGGAAATTGATAATTGGATTAAAAAAACCGTTGATACAAAAAGATATCCGACATTGGTAGTAACAATCAAATAATTTTAAAAAAAGGTTCGTGACTGTAAAATAGGTTCTCAAATGACTCCATTCAGAAAGAAAGAAAAAATAAGTTCTTGCATCAAAAATCTACGGATTTGCTCTGGATTTGATAATTTTATCTAATCTAAAAAAGATTCTGATGAAATAATTTGGGCGTTGAACCCAATTAATCTAAATATCCAGCATAGGTTGTTAACTTTTCGCCTTAAGAGGGTAACAACCTACTTAGTACCTCAACATACAAAAAGAGAAATCGTTTGTCTATATTAATGATTACCTGATTTAGATGTTGATGATGTAATTGCGTGTGTATAGCAATAGGGTTGTCAGTTTTCCTTTTTCGTACCATTTTTCAATCCCTTATTATTATTATTATTTTATTATTTTTTTTTTTTGTTATTCAAGGCATTTAGTAAATTTATACAATTATTTTAACACGCCAAACTGCAATGCAGTTTGGCAATACGCTCATATACTTATACCTCTTTATGACAATTCTGTAAATTATACATTTCTCAAAAAATACCTTTTAATCTTAATTTGCACTTACTTTTCTTTTCTTCTTTCAATATCTTATATTTGTTATATAACTTAGGAATTATATATTGGCGAGTCCTTTCTCCGTAATAATTAGTTACTGTAGACTGGCGCGCAAAAACAAAGGGCGCGGTTCCATAATTTTATAGTCAGACATATGCATAGAAGACTAGACTTCAATTGGTGATGCATTTTCTTACTAGTTATATACACACTTTGTTTATCTCTTAGAAGTAAGCAGAACAAACATTACCATGTAGGTATATGGCTTCTGGATTTACGACGTTCCGAAGAAAATAAACCAGGTACTTATGGTATTTATACCAACAGCACCTTCACAACAAACATACCAACATTTTTTTCTTTATTTACGCGATTCGTCTACATAGGCCTCAATTTTAAATTATCTAACGCGCACGGTAATTCATCTACCTATACAGGCCACAGTTTTAAATTATTTTACGCGCACGGTTATTCATCTACGTATACAGGCCTCAGTTTTAAATTATCTTACGCGCACGGTAATTCATCTATCTATACAGGCCACAGTTTTAAATTATCTTACGCGCACGGTAATTCATCTACCTATACAAGGCACAGTTTTAAATTAACTAACGCGCATGATAATTCGTTATACAGACCTCAGTTTCGAACAACCAAGATGTTATGTAATGTAGCTTCTGGCTTATGGAAAAATGCCAGCAAAACTCGTGTCGGGTTAACGAACTAAGGGTCATGTGCTTTTATTAACGTTATAAAATGTTACTTAGTCATTTACTTTTAAAAACCGGATAACTTAACTTTTCAGTTCAACACTGAATATTTTCTGATGAATAAAATTAATATATGTAACATGCAGATTAATCTCAAGCATATCTCTATTTTTAATGAGCAAAGGCAGCCCTTTCATATGGTGCACCTGACCGCCAAAATAGTCCTCAAAAAAATTTCTTTTCATAAAATTAAAAAAAAAACTTCCCATGCCATATCGTAGAGGAACCCATATCTAAGCCTTTTCTGAGTTCCAAACCGCCAGTATTAGTTGAAACTGTGTGTGACGTTTGGATGGATAGATGGGCTGAGTCACACTAAAAGAGTTCCTTTTTACCCTTTGGTACAGAACCCTAAAAACATTTCTTTATTATATATATAATAAATAATTTCTAATATGAATTACCCAGTGATAGATAGCTCACGTTTTCCATACAGTAGTGATGATATAATTTCTAATGTAACAACTTATAAATTCAACTATTTGAAAAGCGAACTTCCTCAAAAATTCTTATCTCTTAAATTTAGTCCATATAGAATTTTAGAGGAAGTTCGTTTTTCAAATAATTGAGATTGTTTTTAGTTTAATCCCATATAACATCCATGTAAGCTTATAATATTTTCCAAACTAGTTTCAGTTACCTTAGTATTTCATATATGCTTCTTCCTAAAAAAATTAAGGCTTACGTTCACAAATCTCATACAATAATTTACATCCAGTATTACATCCATGTGAGGATAGAATTTTTTCAAAACTCACGTAACTAATATAAATTAATTCTAGCAGTCACCTACGTATTTCATTTGCTTTTTCATTAAGAGGCCTATTACAGTCCACTAGCGCCGCCAATCGAAAAAATGTCATAGCTCGTAAATAGAATCAAAAATACAAAATGTGGTCTACTATTTCTCTAGAAAAGGCAATAACGTAATTTTATAACACATTGTCAACACTTGAAATATAGCTGTTTAGCTAAATCGTGCATTCAAAATATAAACGGCCGTTTTTGTTACAAGTGCACGATTTCGCTAAACAGCTATATTTCAAGTGTTGACAATGTGTTATAGAATTACGTTATTGCCTTTTCTAGAGTAATAATATACCACATTTTGTATTTTTGATTCTATTTACGAGCTATGACATTTTTTCGATTGGCGGCGCTAGTGGACTGTAATAGGCCTCTTAACAATTACGGCTTATGTTCACAAAACTAATACACTTAGTTACATCGCATATTACATCCATGTAAGGATAGATTTTTTTAAAACCACGTATTATAAATTCTTTCAAGCAGTTGCCTACCTTAAAAATTACAGCTTTTATATAATTCAGTGCCTAATTTACCTCCTTAGGAGTAGATTTTTAAAAACTTGAACGTTAATTCCACGAGTCTTAAACTATATAAAAATATATGAAATCACGAAAGCAATTATAAAAATCAAATCTTTTGTTTCCGAAAGAACTCTAGATCTCGGTTTAATTTGAATTTCGATTTCATTATGAATAGCATATAACGTGATACGAACTCACATAAAAATAAAGAATTGAAAAAATATATTATTAAAATCATAGAGCGTTTCAACCAATCTTCCAAATAGTATAACAATGGCCAAAAACTGTGAGAGACAAAATAAAACGGGATTAAAGTTACGGCATAGATATCGATCATGACATTGAAGCGCTCTTTGCAAAGGTCATTGGAGGCATCCTTCTCTTTGGTGCGAACATAAGAGCAAGCGGGAATTACACGCTCATGTGTTGTACCATACATCTGTTATGTACTTAAAGAAAATGAAAAAGTAGAAGAGGGTCTGAATAATAACATTACTAGAGGATAATATATCCTATTAATTCAACTTAATTTAACATAAGCGGCGACGAAAAAAAAGGCGTAGCTGATTTATTGATTAACTTTCCTTCATTATTGCACAAATGTTGCCAACTTTACAATAAAATTAAAGAAAACATTTCTTAGCTAAGCGTTTGCAGGCATAAGCTGAAATTGGGCTGTAGGTAGGTAAAACCCAATGGTTAAACCAACCAAACTGCAGTATAACCGAGCTGCTGCCTTTTCAGCACACAATATCACACCGACGAAGCAGTACTTGTGGATTATATTTATAGAGAGATACAGGTAACACTTACCATATTCTAATTCTTGCTCCTAGTTTTGATGCTTTTTAGGGTTCCGTAGCCAAAAACGGAACCCTTATAGATTCGTCATGTCTGTCAGTCTTACCGTCCGTATGTCACAGCCACATTTTCCGAAACTATAAGAACTGTACTGTTGAAACTTGGTCAGTAGATGTATACTGTGATTATTACTGCATTAAGATTTTTACACAAAAATAGAAAAAAAACAATAACTTTAGGGGTTCCCCATACATTGAACTGAAACTAATAAACTTATTTTTCATCGTACCCATACATATGGGGTATCAATGGATAGGTCTTCAAAAATGATATTGAGGTTTCATATATATTTTAGGTTCGAATCCCGGTAAGTACAAATATTTGTGTGATGAGCACGAATATTTGTTTCTGAGTCATGGATGTTTTTTATGTATATAAGTATTTATCTATCTATATAAGTATGTATATCGTCGCCTGGTACCCATAGTACAAACTTTGCTTATTATTATTATAGTTTTTTTCTAAACTGAATGTTTGCGCGAGAGACACTACCACCAAAGTGGTAAAATGAGTGTCCCCCCCCCCCCTGTAACTTCTAAAATAAGAGAATGATAAAGCTAAAAAAATATATGATGAACATTACCATGCAAACTAACAACGAAAATTGGTTTGAACGAGATCTAGTAAGTAGTTTTTTTTAATACGTCATAAATTGTAAACCCCAATTTACCTTTGATTTAATCAACTAACGGTTTTGTTTTTTTGTTACTTTCTAGTTCTCAATAACATCTTAAGTTGCCTTATCGTTTTATCGCATCATATATTTATAATTATTATTCTTTCGCCAGTTTTCTCATTTCTTTTACATTTTGTACCTAGATACTACGTGCCACGCCCTAAGGATTACATGGTTCAGCTCGCTCAGTCTGTCACTCAAACCCCTACCATAAGTATCACGTGTAAGGATAATCCCCGGGGAGTGGAGGGCTCGTCCGGCGACCTTCCCTGACAAGGCCAAGTAACAAGTTCAAGATAAATTCGTACTCACCATAATCTGGTAGATATACTTTTACTATTTGTTTTGGCCCGTAAGTGCTGTTAAGGTTTACGAAATACTAAATTACATTACATAATACACAATTTTTTATCATTAATAATTAAAAATTATGTTAAGTCTTAAATCATTCATTGTATAGAAGGGAGGAGTTATGAAGGATTCACTGGATTTGCCTCAAACTGTAGGGGAATTGATATGATAGTACTTAGTAAAATTTTCCCAGGCGTCTTGCAACTACATAAAACCTCGCGTTAAAAATGTTTTGAGCATATAACAATATATACATTTAAATAAAAATGTTCTCAACTAATTCTTCTAACAACAAAGTCTTCTAACGTACAACATTTAGGCTTGTATTTACATACCACTATCGCAAGTTGAGATAATCTGCTTATCGGTACACAATAATGTTGGTAGATATTGCAATAGAATTTATTTGGACGTTGCGTGATTATAAACCGTTTGAATCGACTTCCTGACAGCGTAGACTTAAATGGACTTTTGAATGGTTAAAGGTGAATAGCTGTTGAAATCGTAGAGGTAATTAGGTGTCCATGGGCGGCGGTGATCTCTTACCATCAGGAGACCCGCTTGTTGAAAAAAAAATATAATTTCTAGTCTACATTTACGCTTGCCATCATTATATTATGTTTAAAGAAACTTTATTCTCAATAAAACATACACAAATGTCACTTACTTGAGAACAATAAATTAATGTTAACAATTATAAAAGGGTTCGACTTCACCTCTATGTACAGTTTCACAAACACGACCCACCCAACGCATTCATTTCTGCGAGGGTGTTTTACTTCCTGTTAAATACTGGCCAAGCTGAAATTTGAATGCATTGAGTGAGTGTACATTTCTAATACTTGGTGGTAATTTATTATATAGTTGCACTCCTTCAAATGTAACCATTTTTTGCCATGATTGGTTCTAGTTTTAGGTAACACTATTAGGCTCGCTCGTCGTGAGCTTCGTTGGCTGACTTGTCGATATTGGGTTAATATAATGTTTGTGTGTATTTTTTTATTAAGCACTTTATTAATGAATATACATGTATTATAGATATAGATTACAAATGTACCTATGTAATGTGATAATTTTCCCTAATTCAGACTAGGCTATTTTTATATCAGTGTTTAGTTGTTAAAAATGTCTAAAAGTATAACTTTATCAGCTTCGACTGAAGTGAATATGTAGACTGAATTATATTTTTTTTCTTTTCCACTTGGCAGTATACTAATAAAGTAGTAAAACCAATTAGTATATTTATGTGCCGATAAGTGCAAGAGATAACACGCTTGGTTTCACTCAAACCTTGCTGGCCCTCCCTTACTCCTTGATCAGCCGTGGCTACTTATATCAGGAGTATCATATATATATACGTCAATACATACAACATTAACAAAACAATAAATAATATACCTACGAAATTTTATTATTTTAGAGATAAGAATATGAATAAAGACTAAGATTGTTTTAACTAATTATAAGTACTTACACATGATTAATGACATCCTGTAGTATATAAGAAAAATAAACAGATTAGTTTACGGAAATGAGGCTCGAGTTTTCTAGAACATCAAATAAAATTTTGTATATGTTGAGGGTTTCGGCCGTAAATTAATCCACTTTTCACTTACGAAAGATTATTACAAAGAAAGAGGAAATCGAAGAATGATGAAATACTGAAGAAATCGTATGAAGAAATTAGAAATCTCTCCACCGTGACGTCATCAAACTACGGCAAACTTATGGGAACCTTTAGGGGAGGCCTATGCACAGCAGCGGACGATATCAGGCTGATGATGATTTAGTTTATTATCCTATTTCTATTCGATCATACCGAATAAGTTTCTATTTGTGGTCGTCCAACTACCGAAGGTTGGCAATTATCTCCCGGACTACGTGTTTCCAGTTACACACAAGGCCAGAGTGAAAAGATCTTATGGGTATGCTCAGTGTACTCTGTGTGTTTTAAGAGAGGTAGGGCACAGCGTTCATTCGCTCAAAGAGCAGCCCGACTGGGGAAGTACCTCCACCTTACAGAAGACATTCTTTAATAATAACATTAATAACTTTAATGTTGTGTTTCTGCGTGTGAGTAAGGTCGCCAGAGCTCATTGGGGTGGGGGGGGGGGGGGTCAGCAACACTTGTTTGCTAACTTTTAAAGGCCGGCAACGCACCCGTGACACCTCTGGTGTTGCGAGTGTCCATGGGCGGCGGTGATCTCTTACCATCAGGAGACCCGCTTGTTGAAAAAAAAATATAATTTCTAGTCTACATTTACGCTTGCCATCATTATATTAATAAATAATAATAATAATATACTGGGACATTATTCACACACGGCCATCTGATCCCAAACTAAGCAGACCTTGTACTATGGAAACCAGATAACTGATATACTACATATACTATTTTTTTTTGTAAATACATACTTATATAGATAATTTACACCCAGACTCAGGACAAACAGACATGTTCATACACACAAATATCTGTCCCGGGTGGGAATCGAACCCACAACCTCCGGCGTGAAAGGCAGCGTATCAACCAACCACGCCAACAGGTGGTATTATATTGGTGGAGTTATGGTCAAGCGGAACGGTTGGCGTGGTTGGTAGATACTTACCTTTCACGCAGCAGATCGTGGATTCGATTCCCATCCAGGATAGATACAACTTCTTCTGAATTACTTGTATGTGTTATGATGCTGAATTTATTTTATGTATGTGTCCCGCGTCTGGGTGTAATTATCTATATAAGCATGTATTTATAAAAGAAAAGTAGTAGGTATATGCATATCAGTTATCTGGTTTCCATAATACAAACTCGGCTTAGTTTGGGACCAGATGGACATGTGTGAATAATGTCCCAGGATTTTATTATTATCTATAAAAAATATCATCAGCTCAGTAAGCTCTTGTGAGACGAAACAGTTGGAAATCTCTCGCAACACTAGTTTATTCTCAGACGCCATGACTTAACATTGTGGACATACCTCAAAAATGACGGGACATGCGATTGAAATGGGATAATATAATTATTGAATTACTTTATGAACCCATGTTGAGAGATACCTATCTATACGGCGCGTCGATGCGCAAATACACAAAAACAACGTTATCATTCACTAAAAATACTCCCGGATAAGAAATAAATTAATGTTATTCGTTAATTGGATATAATAATATCTGGGGACAATGTCACACAGATCATCCTAGCCCCAAACTAAGCAAAGCTTATACTATGGGTACCAGGCGACGATATACATACTTATATAGATAAATAAATACTTAAATACATAGAAAACATCCATGAGTCAGAAACAAATATTCGTGCTCATCACACAAATATTTGCACTTACCGGGATTCGAACCCAGGACCACCAGCTTCGTAGGCAGGAGCACTACCAACTAAGCTATGGTGACCGTCATATACTTAGGTAGTGTTCATTAAGTAAGTACACACAATAATATCAACGAATTCATAACAATATTGTGATGACAAGAAAATAATAATAGCTTCTTTTAATTCTGGTGAAACTTCAATTTACTGTCGAGGAAATATTCTTGTTCCTTTTTGGTGATACTGGAGCGTAATATAGTCAAAATAAATTATACTCACATGCCTAGTTTCGGTATATTTATCTAACATAAAGGCTTCTCGTGTTTCAATGTTTTTCTGCAAACTCTTCCGATACGACTTGACCGATTCTTATAAAAATTTTGTGCGTATTTGGTAGGTTTGAGAATCCTTCATAAACTATTTTTAAACCCCTAGCTTATAAGGGTGGCCCACCCCATTTTGTTTTCATTTTTTGCCTTTTGGAACGAAGTTCCTTATCGCGCGTTGTAAAAGGGGGCTAGACGGAAAAAAATCTTACGAAAAGTCGTCACGACACTTTTTGCAGCTGTGCGGCGTGCGCATGTTTCTCTGTCTGTCTCTCTCTCTCTCTCTCTCTTATAGAAAGCAAGCCAGATATTTTTATTTCTATTTCGCATTGAACAGTGTGGTGTCGCGACGATTATTTTTGTTGAGTGTATACAGGTTTTTTGTACATAATAAATAATAAGAAAAAACTTTGTTCCATCCGGGTGTCCCTTGACACCTCTCCAGGTTTTTTATATAATTATGATTTGGCATTTAAAAATACATACAGCCTTCGCAGGAATACTCGAATATTATGTCTCCTCTTCAATATCCTAAATAATCCCGCATATCCCTCTTACCTACAGGAGCGTTTTTCCTTTAAACATTCTCCCAACGCCCAATGTAGGTCACACCTAAAAAGCATTTTAAAATTCCCATCTCATAAAACTGATTTCTTCTCCAACTCCTTCACTGTTCAGACGGTTAGGCTGTGGAACTCTCTTCCGCCTAACATTCGAAACTGTAATAAAATCTCCACATTTAAAAAAAAGTTAAAAGAACACTACCTCTCTCCTCTTTGCCTTAGATATATGTATTGTATGTAGTTTATTATTTAAAATTATGTATGTATTTATGTACATGTGTATTTTATCGTATGTATGTATATCATCCTACACACTCATATCTTCCTCTCTTCCAAAATCTCCTCTTGCAAGTCTACTGGAAGAGATTTCTTTAGAAATAAGTAGTACCTTTGTACAATGTCTTTTCTTGTTTATTCTTTCTTTCTTTCATACTTTTAGTGGGTACATAAATTGGAAATAAATAAAATAAATACATCCCTAAAGTTGCACCTTTCTACTATCAACTTTCTACCATCCGTGCAGCCAGTACAACCTCTCTACTATCCATAATTTTTAATAAATCCCTGCATTCTGGCACATTTCCTACTGTGTGGAAAACAGCACACATAGTACCTATGTGCAAATCAGGTGACAAATCTCGCTGTGAGAATTATCGACTAATAAGTATCCTATCTTGCTTGGCTAAGCTGTTTGAGTCTGTAGTTTACGATACACTTTACCATCATGTAAGCTCGCTTATCTCACCTAAACAACATGGGTTCGTTAAAAATCGCTCAACTTTATCCAATCTACTAATATATAAAAATTATCAAAATGTATAGCGTTCGGTAAGAGATCTCAGGTCGATTCCATTTACACAGACTTCTCAAAAGCGTTTGACAAGGTGTGTCATTCTTTATTATGTGTCAAACTCGCGAGATATGGCATTCATGGCAATTTACTACGGTGGGTAAAATCATATTTGGATAAGAGGAGTCAGCTCGTAGCCATTAAAGGCCATGTATCTACTCCAATAATTTGCACCTCAGGAGTTCCCCAAGGATCGCATTTAGGACCCCTATTTTTCGTCATCTTTATCAACGATCTTATAGATAGACTAAATAAACCGTGTTTATTGTACGCCGATGATTTAAAAATATATTCAGCTGTAAACAGTATTCATGACGCCATATCTCTTCAGTCAGATCTTGAAACGGTCAACGATTGGTGTCATGATAATCGCATGTCTTTGAACGTCCAAAAGTGCTGCGTTAGTTCCTTCACTAACAAAAGTCAAAAAATATTACATAACTACAACTTAAAAGGGTGCGAGTTAGTAAGAAAGAACTGGGTTAAAGATCTGGGTATTATTTTCGACGAAAAGTTAAATTTTCATATACATTTCGATAACATGGTTAATAAAAGCATCAAGTTGCTCGGTTTTATATTCAGAATAAGCAAGAACTTTAAAAATCCTATTTGTCTGTTACAACTGTATTCCACTTTAATTCAGAGCATCCTGGAGTATAACTCACCTATTTGGTCACCTTTCTATGCTATCCATATGAACCGAATAGAACAGTTGCAAAAGAAATGCCTACATATAATGTGCCATAGGCTCGGTCTTGTAAGACAACTAAGATCATATAAAGAGAGGCTCAACAGATTCAAATTGCTATCGCTCGAAACTCGTCGTAAATGCTATGACCTCACTTGTCTTCACAAGATAGTGCACTCCATAATCGATGCCCCTGACTTAACATCAATTTTGAATTTCAACACAAAATTTAGAGCCCGCCAACCTCATCTTAAAAGTTTTACGTTAAATGTTCACATAAATAATAATGTATATAATTGTAATCGTATTACAATCCACTTGTTAGAATGTGCCGTCTTTATAATGAGCTGCTGCTTCAACATAGCAACGAATTAGATGTTTTCAACCTCGGAATCAAAACTTTTAAAAGGAAAGTTAGACATATCATGTCAAAAAGTTAAAAATCAAATCTACTTAAGCTTCAAACTATTAGATTTTAGTTTAAATTAATTAGTTTTAAGGTGCATGTTCACCTAGGTGCAACTCGATTTGATCATGGTGTTACGGATCGTGCTTCGGTGAACTTCAAATCTATTAGTTTTATTATATAATTTTACTTTATGTCATGCGTCACTATTAGTTCCACTCAAATTGTCATGCTGTGTACACTTGTTTAGGAATACTGTCTAGTGCTAAACCTTAATGTATACTTTTCTGTCATGTATTGATAATATTCTGTTTTGTGTGCCAATAAAATAAAATAAAAATAAACTCCTATTGTTTAATAGCGATTTAAACATTGTATTTTTTCTGGCTTTATATTATTTTTTGTGCGTTTGTGTATTTATGTACCTCGATGAGTTAGATTTACAATTGGACCGGTATATAATTATGGCAAAATCGATGCATATCTGTATACCCTTAAATACCTAAACCAGTTGTTATGCATAGATATGTTTCAGGATTTCTACATTAGGTTTTTATGTGTCCAATTTAAATCAGACTATATGCCTGTGGTGAGGGCTATTTCATAAATTTAGCGGCCTGATTTCTAAGTATATAATTGCTATGATTACATAAATATCTTGTCATCCCGAAGCAATTAGCAATTTATGGTGCTTCCGTGCGTTTAAGCGCTTTTGCCATACCTACTATTGGAATCAAATACAACAGCTCACTTAGGACCATTAAATTGATCCTCGGTGCTTTTGCAGCTGGCTTCTCTAGTTGCAAATCTCTCATTTTATGAGGCTATAGCCTCTTTACATCTTTCTGTCTCCCGCTTTGCTCTGGAGGGAAGTGGAACTATTCATTTTCTAACTCCTCTTTTTTTCTCTTTCTGATTAAATTCGTTGCGGGATCCAAGACAGTTAAAGCGATTCCCCGGGACATGCCTGAGCTTCACCGCTCAGTGTCATTTCATTGTGGACACTGTTGATCCTGGCTTACTGGAGTTGCAGTGGTGGGTAAACGGGAGGGACTAGTCCCGAATAAAAAAAAAAGCAATTTATGGTAAAAGGTAAAAATAAAATACATGCTAGATATACGCAGATAAATTATTGGTAGCGTACAGAAAAGCCAATAAGAAAACAAGAAGCCAATAGGATTCGAGTAATATGGATTCTTCCTCACTGCTATATATTATGAATACATTATTATAATATACCTACATCATCATCACAAATTAGGTACAGACGCCAGCACATCCAGCTACCCCAATCTGTCCTTTTATAATGCTTGCTTTTCGCGCCGGAGGTCGTGGGTTCGATTCCCACCCAGGACAGATATTTGTGGGCATGAACATGTTTGTTTATCCTGAGTCTGGGTGTAATTTATCTATATAAGTATGTATTTAGAAAAGAAAAATAGTATGTTGTATATCAGTTATCTGGTTCCTATAATACAAGCTCTGCTTAATTTGGGATCAGATTGCCCTGTATATCCCAGGGTAAGCATAAGGTTCACTTTCATTTGGGGAAATTTTACAGATTGGAGTAGCTTGATGTACTGTCGGAACTTACCAATATATGTCTTGCGTTGTGTATGTTAGGCCTTTTGTGTATTCGCAAGAATCAAAGAAACCTTTAATATCCAGTTGTTTTTTTTATTCTTTAACATAAGTTAATTAAAGGAAATTGCCCATTCTTCTATAGAGCTTCGTCCCTCTGTAAATAATTTTGTATGATTACCAAAATTGTAGGTAAAAGAGGAGTGATATCATGACATATAATAAAGTAAAAAATATAGAAATATTTTGTGGGGTTTTCTTAATAATATAAATCAAAGTTCAGTTTTGAGGTTAGGTGTAGATGGGTACCTACTCAAAAAATATTGATAAATTGAAAGATGGGCTCTGCAACAATGTAAGAATAATATGAAATATGTCCCCTTTAACTAAATAGTTTTTTACATGTAAGATGATGCTAGAACTATCAAGCAATAACGATAATGACACTCAATATGAAAGAGAAAGAATAAACTTTGGCATGTTATTCTTTAATTGAACATTAACAACAGTAGAATTAAGCTAACTATAGCCTGACCTAACAACGAACGGCGGCGACACACTTAATTAAAACAAAAACAGTGGCAACAAACGATAAAAACATCCGAAAACCATGCTTGTTTTTCACCAAGTAAACATGACAGCCAGATAGACATTGACAGTTCTTTTTTTACCGTTTGCGAGGATCGTTACGCATACTGTCAAGTGTCAGTTGCTCTTGTAAAACTCACTTTTTTAATATCTATCTATTAATTAACGATATTAATACATTTAAATAATGAACAACTTAATATAATGTAAGTTATTAAAATGACAAGACCTCTAGTTTGATATTTACTGCAAGTGATTAATGTGATCGTAATGATTTCAGTCTTTAACTGTCTTTGCAAATGTACTCAAAAAAAAAATTTGTCAAATAAATAACCAATGAACATGAAAACTTAAACCCCACAAAGTTTTTGTGCGTAACAAATATATAATAATTATAAAAATAGGTTATGAATAATGGATTTTATTTCATGATCATACTCGGTTTAATTTAAGGGAGACAGAAATGGGCAATCACCTTTTCCGGTAGGTACTAATAATCTGAATAATCCAAAAATCACAAATCTTCACAAAACACATTCTCTAATAACCAGCCACGTTTCGAATACGATTGCCTTATCATAAAAATTAATGAATCACACAAAGAGCCACGTTTCAGTGAATATGAAATAAACGAGTGCCATTGTCGTTAAAAAATTGTAATTTTAAAATACTTTTTATTAGAGAAGCAATAATTATGTCCATTAAGTCAGTAAAGCCTTATATGCTTGCTTGCTGTTATTGCTTTTAGTCCCAGCTATGTCAAAACCCTCCCCCAAGACTCATATTAAGCAGAAATGCCATACTCACTACCTACGATTGGTAGACGGGTTGGCGATCGCAGCAAGATGGTCATAGTACATAGAGCGGCGCTGCTGCTCGTCCTCTTTCATACCCATTAGACACATGCATGAATCTTAAATCATTTAAATCGCGTTACTCCTTGCTGTGGTGACATTACTAAATATCTAATAATAAATCAGTGAGTGTCAAATCTTGAAAAATATCAAAAGATTTAATTAATCTTGAACTGTATTTTTATCGATAACAAATCGGCTTAAATGCTTTACGTCCACCTTGGCGAGGGCACGGTGGTATTCAGAGATGACGCCAGCGAAGACTAAGAAACAAAGACAATAAAAATATTTATATTTCTGCATTTCTTATCTCATACCAATAAATCCCACAAGTGAACTTAATAAATGTAACCGATAATTTCAGACGTGATAAAGTTTCTTGCTATCATTTTATTCTGCGTCGCGTTTTATAATAATGAAATGAACCCCTATATTTATAGGCTTTTAGGTAATTTGTTACCATGTATCAAGTCCGGATACGGCGTGTAAGCTATTTACGTAGTGATATGAGGTCCAATCAAAGCCGGAGTTGCTCAGGGGTCATCGATTTCAAACATCTTATTCTCACTACTACCAAATTACCTTATTTTGTTTTATTTACTAGGGGATATCCGGAAGCAAACCAAAGTAACCGACATAGCCCGAAGAATTGCCAAGCTGAAGTGGCAGTGGGTAGGGCATACCTACAGCTCGTAGAGCCGACGGCCGCTGGATCAGAAAGGTTCTCGAGTGGCGACCACGAACCGCAAGACGCAGCGTGCGCAGGCCTCCTACAAGATGGATGATCTTGTGAGGGTCGCTGGAAGTCGCTCGATGCAGATAGCGCAAGACCGGCAACTATGGGGATCTTTGGGAGAGGCCTTTGTCCATCAGTGGGCGTCTTTATATGATGATGATCCGTTATATATCAAGTAGCAGACCACGCGGAGTATGTTCCCCGTAGGCCACTTAGAGAGTGAAGATCCACCAAGAACGCCCTTCGAAACACAGGTCTCCAGAAGCTGGCTGAGTTGGAGCTATTAGGCACTCACTTCGGTCCTCCACCACCTTCGCAATTATCACCTCCTAATAAAGGAAGCAACGGCAACCATATCCGGTATCTAGAGGCCCCTGGCACCGAGTGTGTTACACAAGGCACGGATTGTACTGCCCATGATAGGAATTCCACTAGTGTGTGGAGCGTGTATCCATGCCCCGAGGAGATCTGCGTCATCCAAGAGCACCGTGGTGCTTCTCCAGACACCCTGTAGGATGGGACTTATTAGTGACGATTGCATCATTTACGCGAAAAGAAACACACCCCTACATCCCTTGCCAAATGGATTTGGATTTAATGGTTTAGCCTATCAGGATAAATGAAAAATAAAACAATTTTTTTCGTAGATAGACTTTACGAAGAGTTTGTAAATAGTCGGAACAGGTTTGTAATAATATAGTTATACATACATAATTATTTCTTGGTATATATATATTTAATTTATAATACTATTGATTTAGTTATTTAACTAGTTATATAAAGTTATTGTCAAAGAGATTTAATTATAGAAAGTTATAGTTTTAGATATTTTTCACTACATATTATCTGAATGGTTCAGTCTATATTATGGAATAAGAATTTTTATTGTTATTATGGCATAACAAGTAAAATCTTCTATGTAATAACATGGGTGCATTTTTCATTCTTTGTTTTATTTTAATACATGTTATCAGTGACTCAATTAAATTGATTGATTGATCGGACATACATAAGTACTGTACTTAATTGATTAATCGTAATATAATGTTTACATATACCTACATCATAATAAAATATTATGATGTACAGATGTATACTTCTTTATACTATACTTTATAAAACGGACCGTTTGCCAACAAATCCCGATAGTGTATCCAATTTACCGAAACCGATTGTTATCCGGCTACTTCGCCGCACCAAACGCGAAGATTTTCTAAAAGCCTCCGCACTCTTCAAAACAATCCGCACTCTTACTTCGGCGGACCCAAATCTCACAGCTCATCAGAAAATTTATTTTAACGAGATACTAACAAAAGCAAATATGATACTTTTTCGTGAAGCAAGAAGTGTTGCAAAGGAATATGGATGGGTTCATTGTTGGTGAAAGAACGGCAACATTTACATACGGCAACGTGACGGATCTCCTAGAATGCCAATCCGAACTGCAGCTGATCTTAAGCGGGTCTTCGAGAAAACAGGGATTAGATCCTTTAGCAAAAACTTAGTCTTCACTCGTTGTTGTTTACTGTTCTAGAAACAAGCTGTCCGTTTAATGCTTTTTCTAATTGTAATCACAGTGTAATACTAACAATGCATGCTACAAACGCTTTAATATTCTTATATATCATTGTATTGTAATATTATTAACTAATCTAAACGTGCGCTCTATCCCAGTCAACATTTCTTCCAAAAATGTTTCAAGTAAAAACCTACAGCCTCCTTACATTCTAAATAATACAAATATATCGTTAAAATATTTTTGAAGTCATACTTCTTTTGGCGCGATGGAGAAAAATGATGAGAGTCAATTTTTACGATGCGCGCGCACACCGACACCAAAAAATTTAACAGCATGAAGTTAGTTCTAGGTGGTATGAGAGTGAATTTTTACGATGCGCGCGCATCGTAAAAATAACAGCATGACGTTAGTTCTAGGTGGTATGAAAATTGATAACTATGTTCAAGTTGTATATTAAGAAGTATAACTTCTAACGCGTGTACATAAGTACACACAAGTTTTTTTATTTATTTATTTATTTTTCCAAATTACACACTATCATTACAGTTATACAACCAATGCAATAGTGGAACATGAAAAATAAGTTAAACATAACAATCTTAAATTATACTTATAACTACTTTCCTACACATTATTAAACAATATCAAAAAGCCTTATTGCCTATAAGTATATTTATAGCCTTTGTGAATTCACTCTGCGTACACGAGAACAGATCCAGTTGTCCCGTACTGACTAAGTTATTGAGCGCGCGCAGCGCACGATTGACCGGTGCGCGCTGTAGAAGGTTGGTGCGCGCGCGCGGCACATCCAGTAAGGGCGGCTGGCGCCCTCGCTCTCTAAATGCATCCGGCACACTAAACCGAACCTCCTTGAGAATGGCTGGATTGTGTATCGTTCCGCGAATCACTTTCCAAATATAGGTGGCTAGAGCTACTTCCCTCCTCACTTCTAACTGGAAGTATCCTACCATTCCTAAAATAAAACGAGTAGGATACAAAAGCGGAAATCCTGGGTACACCCCACGAAGTTTTAAATACATAAACCTAATAAACTTGTTTTGAATTCTCTCTAACATGGTTATATATTTGGCAATAAGTATCACCTAAATATAACAAGAAATACCATCAACCCCAATTTTTATCACTTTAATAATATTTACGAAAATGGCAGATTTAGCCTTTCAGGATGATTTGGACCAATGGAACATTGATTGTCATATGATTGATGAACTGGAAGAATGTAGGAGTTTCCTAAATCCTAGCAGAACTTTAAAATCCTTACTTTTAATATTAGCAGCATTCGTAAAAATTTCGACCACTTCCTTGTGAGTTTTACTCGTCTAAACATCCCCTACGACGTATTAGTACTCACCGAATGTTGGTTAGACTCAACCTCTATAGTCCCTGATATAAGCGGATACTCTACCCATCGCACCATAAAATATTCTAACCAAAACGGCGGCGTTGTCGCTTACGTGAGAGACGTTTGGAGGTAATGCAGTGTAACAGAGCCAGAAATAGTAGAGGCTGCCTGTTTAATAATAGATATTCCAAATACCATCGTAATTTTTGGCATCTATAGGTCCCCGTCATATAAACGTACCGATACATTTCTTATGTCCCTGGAAAACCAATTCTTTTTATATAAAAATAAACCAAATCTTGTCGTTTGTGTTGACCTGAATATAAATATATTGGCTACGGCAAACTGCTCTAAGGCCTCTAAACATCTGTGTCTTCTCGCTGAACACGGCCTTTAGCCAACGATTAGAGTAGCCACCAGAAATAATACGTGCATTGACCACATATTTATTAAATCTGTTCATCGCGGACTGGTCTATTTCTCAACAGTCACTGACCACGATTTCGTTATGGTTGACCTGACCACACTCAACATGACCAGACCATGCCGTCCAAAGCGAGTAAAAAGTAAAAGAGACATAGAAGCTATACGAAACGAACTATCTAACACTGTCTGGGCAGGAGTTATTTCCCAAACCGACGCCTACAAGGCTGCACTTGACTTCTTACAACATGTAGCTGCTACAATACACAAATTTTCGGTAGAAACAATAACCAGCCGTGCTAAATTTAACGTGAAGCCATGGATGACACCAGGACTGATACGCTGCTCAAAACACTGCGACCTTTGACCTTGACTTCATAAAAAAGCTGAGGTAAATCCATACAATCCTGTGATACAGTTGACATTCACCCGCTACCGACACTTCTATATTGATCTGCGTCTAAAATTGAAGCAAGAATATGAATGCAAAAGATTGCAAGGAAGCTCCGTTAATCCCAGACGTTTATGGAAAACCATTAAAAATATCTGCTACTTGTCGAAACGCAATTAAGAACCTGTCGAACTTCTCTCAGCCCAAAATAATCAAAGAGTCAAAACTATCGATCAATGTAATGACTACTTCGCGTCGGTCGGACAAAATCTAGCTGCTAAAATCTTAACCAAATCGAATAAAACGCAGGATGATCTTGCTGCTAGGATAAAAACTGATTCTGGGCCATCCTGTTCGTTCTTTATGTTTCCCACTGACCAACAAGAGGTTGGATGTCTCATATCCCAACTGCAGGATGGAAAAGCGTCAGGAACCTGGCAGTATAGAGAACAGTGTCATTAAACAGATCAAAGACCAAATCGTAGAGCCCCTCACATTTATTTACAATCCAAGCTTCTTCCGGTGTCTTTCCAAACTGCTGGAAGAGCGCCTGCGTTAGACCTGTACACAAGTCTGGCCTTAAAAACCTTCCTGAAAACTACAGACCAATCTGTTTGGTGAGTTCTTATTCAAAAATGCTGGAAAAACTTGTTAATGTGCGACTGGTAAAATATTTGGACATAAGTTGGTCTTCCCTCCAACAGGCAATTCGGCTTTAGAACGGGAAAATCTATAGAACAAGCTGTGTCACTTCTTACTGAGCTAGTAGCGTCGCTCATTAATAAAAAAAAGAGCATTGCTTGGCGGTGTTCCTGGACCTGGCAAAGGCGTTTGATACGGTTTCGGTGCCTTTGCAACTCAGAAAAGTAGAAGCTGCTGTAATCAGGGGCACCACCCTGCAGTGGTTCGAAAGCTATTTATTTGACCGGCAGCAGAGGGTGCGTATTGGAGACCAGATCAGCACAGCACAATTTGTCCAATACGGCGCCCCACAGCGTAGCACTCTCGGGCCGACTCTCATCATTTTATATATGAATGACATACATAAATTCCTACTATTTAAGGCTGAACTTATATGTTACGCTGACGACACAGTGGCTCTCTTTCATGGTAAATCATGGGCGGAAGCTTTCACTGCAGCTGAGCAGGGCATGGCTAGTGTATCACAGTGGTTACAACAAAACTTATTAACTTTAAACGTAAAGAAAACTAAATTTACATGCTTCCACAAGACAGCTGCTATGTCACCAACTTTAACATCGCAACTAAAGATCCATTCCTGTGGTAAAAAATATACGTCATGCAATTATGAGTGTATTGAACTTAACTTTAAGGAACATGTTTCTATGCTATCAGGTCGCATCCATAAAATTATTAACGTCATGAGAAACTTGCGGGACGTAGCGACTCCTGATATTCTACGTCAAGTTTATTGTGCTCTGTACCAATCGCTCTTGACGTACTGTATCTCTTGTTGGGGCAGTGCAGCTCAATCAACTTTGATACAATTTGAAAGGGCTCAACGGTCACTTTTAAAAAGCATGCTTAAAAAGCAATCTTGATTCCCCACTGTGAAACTCTACAAAGAGACTGGAGTTCTTAGTGTACGACAACTTAAATTTTAAAATTAAGTCTAAACTCATTAAAACATAGTGTCGTCCGTTGCATACAGGGAAATAACTAAAAGACGAGTTTACAGTTTTCATAAGAGCAAAGACTGCTGTCGTCAAGCGCTTTAGCCCTTTTTTTAACCCATTTATATATATCAAAGTTGTCAAAGAATGCGACATTAAAGAATCTTCTCTACAAAGAGCTAAACTAATCATTTCTCACTGGCTGGCAGGTCTTAATTATTCAGAGACTGCGCACAATTATTTGATTAATTATTATTTATTATTATCTATTAGATTCTTATTAGCTATTTTAACATACGTATTTATATATATACACTTATATAATATAATTGCATGTAATTTGTTTAATTTTAATATAAGTGAATATTATGTAGAAGTAGAAATATTTTAAGTTTGTAATTTAAGTTTAAGTTTATAAAATTATGATTTAAATTCTTTGGAAATCGAGACACGGATTCCACGATACAGGCTTGCATATTGTGTGTCCCCAGGAAATTTGTAACTTGTGCAAAATTTCTATGAAATAAATATTTTATTATTATTATCATTATATTACCAAACCGGCCACGAACGAGTGCGCCGGGTCGTTATAGAAATTACTGTGCTAGAAGCTTACGTTTTTCACCAACTCTGCTATGTTAATCATTTTGTTACACCAAAAGGGAATATATCACACACTTGTTAAATACTGTTTTTTCTTTCTTTGGAACATGCCCGCTGCTTTGACTGTTGTCTCTAGAATATTGGCCTTAACTTCTTTTCATCACCGTAGCCAAAAATACTTGGTGTAAATGTGATCTAGACAAGTTTCTGTTCTTTTTTGAGTCAAAGTCGTGTCATAATAAAGATCTAAAAATTTTTAACATAGATTATACTTACATTTGGTAAAGTAATTCAATTCAAATATTTATTTCAGAAAAATATCCATATAATATTAGTATAACTTAGCCTAATTTAGTATCAATTGCATTAATTATATTAAGGGTGTCTGGACTCTTACCCACCTGCGTAAAAGGGGAGTGGGAGAGTCCCACCGGTCTGAAAACACATTCAGGATGCCATTGGAGGAGAAGCGCAAGCGCTCCATGATGGAAGCGCAGCGCCTCCACATGATCGCGGCGAACCCGTTGACGCACGCCTACCTCCGCAAACATCCCTGACGCGCTACACCGCCACGGCAACCCCAAGAGCACCCTGATTGCGTTATTGTACTGTACGCGCAGGTCTCTGTATGCCCGCTGGGTATACTTGGTCCACAGGCTGCACGTGTAAAACGACTGGCAGAAGGCCTAAGGCAGGAGCGCTATCTTAACAGGGTTAGTACAGCGTACAAACCTGCGGGCCAGCATGTTGCAACGGACAGCCAGCGACCTGCATTCCCTGTCTATGTCTACATTGTCTTTCAAATCATCAGTGACCCAGTGACCCAAATACTTTAAATATTTCAGTGCAGTAATACCTCATTATGTCCTTTTTTTGCACAATCGAAATCCTATTAATCTGCTAGATAGTAATGGATTTACCATAACTGGCTTGCATAGTTCAAATAATAAATATAAAAATATACTGGACACAACGCTATCTAGCAATCCTATTTAAATGGGAATCAGGCAACGGATAGAGATATTTATACTTTTTTGTAAATTTATACATAAAATACACAGAAAACACCCTTACCAAGACAAGTAGACATATTCATGAACAGAAATATGCGTCTTGTGTGAGAATCAAACCCAATGCATTTGGATCAGAAGACAAATTAACAACCAGCTTAGTCACGGCGCGGTGGCCGTCAGTACTCATTTGCATCTTACATATACATACTTACAGGACGAGGCTTAAGAACCCAGAGCAAAGCGATAATATGATGGTTTCTCGTTTTCGACTCAAGAAACTTGGTTTAACTCTTTAGAAGTTTCACTGTAATTTTTTTTGTCTACTAATTCTTTTAAATTAATATCAACTTGAACGTTTGGCATGCAACGTTTCTTTTCCGCATATACTTACAGGACGACTCAGAGCAATGCGATAGGTGTATTCCCAGAGGTCCACGATTCTTTTGTTCATCTTTTCCCATTGGGTCCATGACACCGTTTAAAATGTCCTTATATCTATTCCCAGCGGCTCCATGTGATTTTTCTGAAGTACAGTCAGCATGTCAAGTTTGAGAAGTCAAGACTGCGGTCGGAGGGTTAAAAAGATATCTGACATCCCTGAAATCACAGGGAACGGGTGATTAGGAAATTAGTTAAAATTGACGCTCGGCTTTTTAATGCAACCTGCATTAAGCGTATCGTAATCGAGCGGTAACCGACTAGTAATTCCTAACCTTTGCCTTTACTACTATTTATTTTTATTAGGTAGACCAACAGTTTTTAGCGACATTTTGGTTTTGTCTGTTATACATGACAGAGAGCCATTAATAGGTCTCCACGCATAATGCTACTACGCTACATTCATCACATTACCTTGCCCACATTCGCATATTTTTATGTAGTTATGTTCAATTCAGATTAGCAGCTTAGATAATTTTTGATTAAGTGTACAAATCAGATAAGGCATTATGCTAACATAATATCTTATCTATTACGAAGGAGCTCACCTAATCTAAATTAGGGGAGCTCTTTCGTTATTTAAATATCTGGCCATGTACATGTCTGACCACACGCAGTCTTCCGTAGTACTCCGTATTAAATACGGCAGCTCTACATAAATGTAATTATCTATTTTATTATGATGTAATTACATCTATGTAGGACTGTCGGATAATAATATTTTACCATTTTTATATTTAATTTATTATCATTGATAACCTAATATTAGTAATGCTTAGTATGCATTGGCTTAGAAAAATAGTAAAAAAATGATATCCATAAATTTCTTATTATTGTTTAATTGGGTTGATTAGTATTAGTAGTATTTGTTTATTAATTAAATGATTACATTTTGGTCACCAACCGTACAAGTTTCAAGGTTACTTAAACCTTGAAACTTGTACGGTTGGTGATCAAAATGTAATCATTTAATTAATAAACAAATACACATTTAGAGCAAATAGATTTTTCGCCCAACAATGAACTCAGAACGGGAATAAGATACCGCAGCCAAATACTTTGTTAGGGTATTACTAGCTTTTACAGTGTTCGCGGAGCTTCATGAAATCCTGTAAATATCCTTTACAGGCAGAAATATTTAGAATACCTCCTCACAATCTCCATGCAGAACAATGGTCAGAAATCACTATCCACAAACCAACATATAATTACATACACAGGAACAGATACCTAAACAACCTCTTACGTAGGGTAGGAGGTGGCAGTGAAGCAGTAAATGTTCATAATCAGATGCTGCCAGTTGCAAATACAACCAGACCGCCAAAGTGGTTAAGCGCGTTAAGCTGTCGGCCCCAGTTGGAACCATTACACAACAGTCCTGAATCCTAGTCAGAGGCCTACTAAGCGGCTTGAACGACTCTGACAGTATATAACCAATGCCCTTACAATAAATTGCGCAAAATATTTTTTGGAGTCTAACCATAATAACTACCTTTAACTCTGGACGTAATCTATAATCTAACCTATGACCCATGATTCTTTATCAAACTTTATCTCCACAAGATAAACGATAAATTTAAGATGACGGCTATTTGTCAGATTCGGACTACGGAAAAATATTCGTGTGCCATTCGATCCAGGATATCGAATTTCAACTTTCAACTTAAAAGGTTGGCATGTTGCGTTTAAGATGGATTTAGATTATATTATAGGTCGTATAGTACCTATCTGCACGGAATAGTAGGGAGGTACATACACTGGGAAGGCAGCGATCAGTTTGTGGCGCAGTCGCTGTGCCGGACTGGCAGGAGTCGGCAATAGGGCAGGGCAATCCAGAGTCCTCCCAGGGAACGTGTCCTGATTATCTGGGACATGGCGCCAAAGGGGGTACCGCAGCTGCATACCCGCGTTCCCGGGGCTACCCCATCAGGCGCCAAGAGAAGTCCACGGCAGGTTAGGTGTAGTCGGAGAGAGACCGACATACAGACAATTTTGCGAGTAGCATGCATAGGCATTCCCCCTACCTTAACAAAAAGAAGGTACATACAACTGTTTTTCTTAAAAAAAGGTACCTACACTAGATTATACCACGAGCGCCACAACGTGATCATTTATTTACGTCCCCCAGCACGATGAATGGCGAAACATTGAACTTTCTCAATGCCATTACAACTCTTTCAAGGAATGCCACGGATATAAACATATTTTTAGACTTAAGTATTTTCTGATGTATTATTAACTAGCTGTGCCTCGCGGTTGTACCCGCGTTATATCATATAACTTATAGCCTATGAGTTATTCGGATATATAAGCTGTATTACTACAAATTTCCATCAAAATCCTTTTGGTGGTTTTTGCATGAAAGAGTATCAAACACCCATACTCATAAACTTTCCCATTAAAATAAATCTTACTAGATTTATTTTAAGGTTAATTATCTACTATATAAAAATAAGTCGGGTTTTCCTTCCTGACGCTATAACTCCAGAACGCACGAACCGATTTCCACGGTTTTGCATTCGTTGGAAAGGTCTCGGGCTCCGTGAGGTTTACAGCAAAGAAAATTTATAAAATTTAACGCGGGTATAATAATAATAATAATATCTGGGGACAATGTCACACAGATCATCCTAGCCCCAAACTAAGCAAAGCTTGTACTTGGGTACCAGGCGACGATATACATACTTATATAGATAGATAAATACATATATACATAGAAAACATCCATGGTATCACCGCGGGGCACAGCTAGTGATATATAAAAACATTATTACAACGTATATCATTAGGCTCAAATAACACCGCGACGGAATGGAATTGAAGCGAACTTATGCAGCGAAATTTTACATAGAATAACGAACAGGAGAATGCTCAGAATTCCACGGAAGAAACGCGACCTAATTTGCTCGTATTTAGATTGTCCCTTACACATAGCAAAAATTCGCTTCCGTTCCATTCCGCGGCAGTGTAAATTGAGCCTTATAGTCAAACGTATTGAATCTATACATGAAACTGGATTGTGAAATACCTAGTGCATCACACATGTAAATCTGTGTTAAGAGTTAGTTCCTTTTATATAGGTACCACTCCAATTAACTTTAAGTTACACGTTTTAAAACGCTCTTTTTGGTGTTTTTAATAACTTGTTAGTTACTTTATTTTTTATAACACAATACATTAGTGATGATGCGTTAGTATGATCGTTATATCTTTGGTAGTTCTGCCTCGTTGGTCTAGCGGTAGCGTGTTCAACCGCAGACAATGAGGTCCTGGGTTCAAATCCCGGGTCGGGCCAAAAAGTCATTTATCCGTAAAAAGAAATTTCTCAGTATCAGCACGAAGTCTGGGAGTAGGCGGTATTATACCCCCGTGCCTCGGCGAGCACGTAAAGCCGTCGGTCCTGCACCTGACCTCTTTCTGGCCGTGTCGCTAGTCGTCCCATAGGATCATGAGAGTGATAGAATACAAAGTGCCCCTGTGTTTGCGCACACAATTGTGCACTATAATATGTCCTGCTAAATTAGCTAATCTCCATTGAGAATGGCCGCCGTGGCCAAAATTCGGCCGGGAAGACACAATATATCTTTGGTAGTAAGGTCGTTTTTACCAGTAAAAGTGTATACACTTAAATAAAGTCGACTGTGCCTATAATAGCATACCTACTACCAATTCTACCAAAAAATTCATATAAATATACCCACATATATCGCGAGTATTAATGTAAATTCGTTAATATGGGTATGTTAACGTTTGATATATCTTTTACAAGACATTATTTCTCATACGAATTTACAGTAATTCACTTACATGAGAATGTTTAAAATATACAAACAAATTATATACAC
Source organism: Pseudoips prasinana (assembly GCA_951640165.1). NCBI lineage: Eukaryota > Metazoa > Arthropoda > Insecta > Lepidoptera > Nolidae > Pseudoips > Pseudoips prasinana. Next base: position 23,806,061 of record OX621243.1, read on the forward strand.
TAAGAATCATTTCATTCAACACATTCAATTTTAAGTATACATTTTAGGCTATTCGGTTCTGAGATTAACAAAATAAATGATAAATGTTGACCCGTTGAACTATTGTGAAAAATATTGTATCTTCTCAGCTATTTATTTTTAATCATTTATATAATAAGGTTCACCAACACTGTTTACATTAATTCTTATATCTAAGGCTGATTTCATAGTGACGCGCGCGGCACGCGCCGGCGGCCATCGCGTCTCAACAGCGCAGCGGCGCGTGCGAGACGCGTCACTCTGAAACGCTAGCTGCCAGTAGAGGAGCTCGGGCCGCGCTGGCCGACGCGGGGACGCGCGACGGCGCGCGTGTCACCGGCGGCGGCGCGTTTGAACTGCGTGACTATGAAACGCAACTACTATCTAGTGTAATTGTAAGCGCGCGTGTTTGGACGGCGCCGCTCGCCGGCGCGACTCTGAAATCAGCCTAAGACAGCAACTTATAACAATGACTTAAAATTGAACAATGCAAATGATTATTGCTAGACTTTTACAATTTAAATATTGGTCTGTACACTTATTTATAATCAAATTTAGAATTTACAATCAAAATGTTATTCAATTAAATAGCTAAACTTTTTGAAGTTACTTGTATGAGATTCGACGATTACAGGGGATAGACGAACTGCTTAGACGTAGCAAGCAGCGTAGTTCCCACATAGCTAACTACGAGTCTACGCAGGTACGTAGTCTTGGTCAAATGTCTAACAAATAGTGCTCTGCTAACCAACTTAAACCAAGCGCTACGGACTGCTACGCTTTCTACGCTTCGCGTTCTATCCAGTAGGTACATTTATTAGATCCATGTAGGAAGCCATACAAATCTCAGACATCAAGTTTCGATCACGTGGTAAAATACGTTGTATTTTAAACCACCTGTCTCGTGTTCACAAACTTGGACGAGTTGCGTTATACTTCACGTGATATAAAAACGTGTATGTGTATAGAACGTGCGTAACGCACGTGCGTTGGACACATCTAGCATTAGCCTGGTTTAGAAGTTGGAAATGTCTAGTCGATATCGATCAAAAGTGACAGTCATAGCCAGGTGCAATCCGTAAGCGATTGGCGAGGTTGACTAGCTAGGTGGGTGGTTAAACGAATGAGGAGTAACTGTATAAGTGGTTTAATTTCTGACCATCTCCAGCTTTCTAAAGGCACGTTGAGCTGTCGGTGCTGGTAATAGTAATTAGACAACAACCGATAAGCGATTCCAGAGGCGTACGCTTCTACGCGGGGAGGCTTTAACGATTCTGAGACTACCTTTGCCTTGTTGTGTTTATTCTTGTAGCCAACACAAAAGTAAACACAAGTTAAGACGAATATAATAAAACTTGTGCTTTATAGAGGATAACACTATTATTAGCCAAATAGGCAAACAAATAGATATATCCATACTATATTCGTTCTTATTTACGAAAATTTTAAGCAATATCTTCTTTGGGCGGTTTTCCTGAGAAATAAACGTAAGTGAACTTGATACATGAGTCGGAGACGCTGTATCGGGTTCACTCGAAGTCAGGCGCGGTCGAGTTTATGCCGAACGTGGAACAACAAAAAAATAATAATTCGAATTGATAACCTCCTTTACGAAGTTAACAATGAATTATTTTCTTTGAGCATTCTAATTAGGAGTAAAGATATTCAATAAAAGATAATGTACAAACAAATTATATTTTTATTTCCTTATAATAGGTCTTTACCTATGAAATTGCCGTTTTGTATGAAAAAATTTAAACGAATTTTTTTCATGAATTTTTTTATTTGTATTAATCGAAGTAATCACCCATGCAATCAATGCATCTTTGCCATCGCAGTGGCAGTTTATTGATGCCCTTCTTAAAGAAATCAGCTGGACGGGAGGCAACAAATTCTTCAAAGGCATTTTGTACTGCCTCTCGGGTATTGAATTTTTTTCCCGCCAAGAAGTTATCCAAATTCTGGAAAAAGTAGTAGTCTGTAGGCGCAAGGTCTGGTGAGTAGGGCGGATGACGGAGAGCTTCCAACCCCAGTTCTTGCAACTTGGAGACCGTCTGCTGTGCAGTATGAGGTCGCGCGTTGTCGTGCAGGAGCAGCGGAGACGAGCGATTGACCAATGCTGGTTGGAGATGCGCCAGCTTCTCCATCATTGGAATCAGTTCTTCACAGTACACATCTGCAGTAATGCTCACCCCGTTTGGTAAGAAGCTGTGATGAATCACACCGGCGCTAGACCACCAAACAGTGACCATCACTTTTCTAGGGGTAAGTTTTCGTTTAGGGCATTGTTTAGGTGCTGAACCAGGATCCAACCAACTTGCTGAGCGCTTGCGGTTATCAAACAGAATCCATTTTTCATCGCAGGTAACAATGCGGTTCAAAATTCCTTCATTTGTGTGTCTGTTGAGCAGTGCAAGGCACGTCTCGACGCGTACTTCGCGCTGGCGATCATTGAGTTCGTGGGGCACCCATTTGTCAAGCTTTTTTACCTTGCCAATTTGACGCAAATGGACCAATATTGTTTTGACGCTAACGTCGAAAGCTGCTGCTAATTCAGCCGTAGATTGTGTATCATCAGCTTCCACAACCGCCTTTAATTCGTCATTGTCGACCAAAGTCTTCGGACGACCGCGAGGTTCATTTTTCAGGTCGAAATTTCCAGAACGGAAGCGAGCAAACCAATAACAGGTGGTGCGTTGGTTTGTAGTGTTAGCTCCGTAAACGTCGTTGATGTTGCGTGCCGCTTGTGCCGCGTTGCTGCCACGACGGTACTCATATTCCATAATTACTCGAATTTTTAACGTATCCATGATGACGAAAAAGATTGAAATGCGATGAAAATGTAACACTAATCAATAAAGAAATGACTACTTTTGGAAAAAAGAATCCATGTTTTTAAAATAAAATTAATTTGAAATTAGAATTCTTAGCCAAACAAAAATTATTTTGATTTGAAATGGCCAGTACTGCAGAACGGCAATTTCATAGGTAAAGACCTAATATTTTTAAATAACGTAATAAGTTAGATGATTTAACAATTTAAGTGCGTAATTTCTAGATATGTTGTAAAAGACGGTACATTGAACCTAAAGTTACGATACGAATTTGGCAACAACTAGTAAAAATATGTCATGACTTCTGGGCTTTTTTTGCACCCGGCTTGTAAGGTTTGCATTCTTCGCACGGGACTGGTTCGCAGGTGCATATTTTGCAAGTAGGCAGACAGTACTCGTCACCGACTGCGTAGCAACGGCCAAGGTTTAGCATATCTTCAAAATCACATCTGTGGAGGGAAGGATAATTACATAAGTTATTGGATTTTCGTGTGTATGAATGGCATTTTGCAATAGGTTTATACCGCCGCCGATTGACATCCAGAAGGAGCTCTTTTGCGGGGTTCCTTAGCGATCCGTTTTGGGACCCTTTGCTTTGGAGTCTCGCCTACTATGTGGTTCAGCGAAATGGATTCCCTCCCGGTGTGAGACTCGTTTACTATGCAGACGACACGTTGATGGTAGCCCACGCGGAAAATTCCAGCCGCCGTAGCCGTGTACTGCCCACACGGCGTCACGTGGGTCGTCGGCGTCGCGGCCATAAGAAGACTGGGTCTGTGTGAGACCAATGTGCTTTGGTTCTAGGGTTGACGCCATAGGCAGGAACGACCCAGTACGATGTTGCGCGTAGGTCAGAGACCCGCAGAGGTTAGGTTGGGGCAGTACATGAAGGACCTTGGCCTCTTCCTAGACAGTCAATGGGGCGAGTTTGCATGCGACAAGATCGCTTTACCTCACCCCACCGCCTCCGCAACATAGGCATTGTCGTCACCACATGTCGGAGTCCCAAAATCAAATGCTGCGATTGACCGCTTGGCGCATTACATTTATAAATATAAAAAAAATATAACAGAAAAATAAAATAAACTTAACAAAAAAAAATATCTAGGTGGCACGGAACCCTTCACATACCTACGTGTGTAATTGACGGGTTTTTAAGTAACATAAAACAGTGCAAAAAATTGTGAGAATACGGGAGATGATTTAGTGATAAAATTAGACTAACTTGCTATCTTCCAATAGTTGTTTCTCTTCTTTATTGAGTATAGGTACTTGGTATTCTACGACGCCACCGACGCCGACGGAGACAGGGGTCGCACAGATATTCAAACCGTAACATGCTTCAGGGTCACCCTGCTCTACTAGAGCGCTGTCTATGAACGCACGAGATTCGAAGAGACCTGAAGACACCATTTTGTCATTTTAACAAGTCAAGAAATACCTAGTGTCAGCGGTTACTTATTTTTATTTTGCTTTAACAAGTTTAACAAGTTTTGACAGTTGACCTAAACGGCTTTGACTGCTTCAACGGACAATCGATCTTATGCCGTTAAAAGTGATATATCAGTGTTGTTATGACCTTATAGCACTAATTTTACTGCTTCTGGGTATTTATGTGGAATTAAATCATTACTCCGATCTAATTATCTAAATATTTAACCTTAGGTACCTACTCAAGCTTTTACCTAAATAGAAAGAATAATCAGGTGCCTAAAGTTGATGGATTACTTCGATATATGATTTAAAAGATTATTGAGATATCTGCTAATATGATTTAATATATTACTCAGGTGTATATTATTCAGATACTACACCTAGTACCCTAGGTTTGGAAGATTGCTCAGGGAATTAACTAATCTTGTGAGAATGTTGTATTAATCTACCCGCTTATATTTACTTGTCAGTCATCACTTGAGGTTCAAACCCTTAGTGGGTGCCTTTTGCTGCAAATGATTTTCTTTGCTGTTCTCTTTTATTTTTATAATATCTACTACATTATTCTCACACCGCCATCTGATCCCAAACTAAGCAGAACTTGTACTATGGAAAACAGATAACCGATATACAAATATACTACTTTTCTTTTGTAAATACATACTTATGTAGATAATTACACCCCGACTCAGGGCAAACAGACATGTTAATGCTTACAGTACTATACAACACTAAGTCCTTGGTGGGAATCGAACCCATGACCTGGGGCTCTACCGGCAAAGTCGCCGAACATCGATTTCTTAAATGGCGTTCAAATAAATAAAGGTTATAAATGACTTAGATAATCAATCGTTAAATCGGCTTCCATGAGCACATGTGACATCATAAATGGTCCGGAATCGATTGTCAATGTTGAAGCCGATTTAACGATAGATTAAGTCATTTTTTACCATTATCTATTTGAAAGCCATTTAAGAAATCGATATTCGGCGACTTAGCCGGTAGAGCCCCTGCGCCGTGAAAACCAAGTATTTAGGTACCATCCACGCCAACTATCTCGATGTTATTGTCCGGAAAAGCAATGAAAGACTCCTAGGTTAACAGTAAACGATATATGATATTATAATAAAATAGATAACCTGTTTAGAATAAAATGTTGAATCAAATACATCAATAGGTAAACTAAATACCGTCTTTGGTGGCGAATCTGACTTTTGCACCACTGAACCAATTCGGCCTGTTGGCATCGTTTGCAAATGCGTGCTTTTCACAATGAATTCGTGGGTTCGATTTCCACCCAGGACAGATATTTGTGTGCATAAACATGTATTTTTGTCCTGAGTCTGGATGTAATTATCTATAGATATATTTTCAAAAGAAAAATAGTATCTGTAGTAGGTATATCAGTTATCTCATTTGGTTTCCATAGTTCAAGTTCTGCTTATTTTTGAATCAGATGGTGTTTAAATAATTTCCCAGGATGTTATTATTTATTATTAAATGTCATTACATTTTTCTCTAATGTGGCTCATAATCAAAGAACAGGGCATACATATAACTGTCAAAGCACTACAACTGCGCACTAATAAGCGTACAGGGCCCATAATTATTGGGCAGGTTCTAAGATGTCGCTTATTAACCGACTTCCAAAGGAGGAGGTTCTCAAGTTCACCGGTTTTTTTTTTTTTTAATGTATGTACATCGATTACTCGGAGATTTATGATCCGATTTACGTGATTCTTTTTTAGTTTGATGCGGAATAGTTGCCATTTGGTCCCATAAAAAATTTATATAGATTGGCCCAGTAGTTTTCATTTTATGGACATTTTTGTATGAATTTTTTTGTTTAAGTGGACGATGTCGATGATGCACAGACGTTTGTAAATCTTAGCTAGTCAAGCTAGACTCATCCTGTTCAAGTGTGTCTTGGCATGAACATAAACAACAATTTCAGACGACTAGCGTTTAATATGCTTCCAAAAAAAAGCTTAAATACGTCTTTTTTTTTGGAAGCGCATGTAGGCGCACCTTTTAGCACCAGCGTATTTTTTATGTACCTACGTACACCGATTACGCTGAGATTTATGAACCGATTTACGTGATTCTTCTTTAGTTTGATGCGGAATAGCTGCCATTTTTAGGGTTCTGTAGTCAAATGTCTTTCACAAAGGTTCTTCTTGATTTGTCATGTCTGTATGTCTGCCCGTCCGTATGTAACAGCCATTTTTTCCGAAACTATAAGAACTATACTGTCTAATCTTGGTCAGCAGATGTATTCCATGATCCGCATTAAGATTTTCACACAAAAATAGAAAAACAAACAATAAAATTTGGGGGTTCCCTATACTTACTTAGAACTGAATTAAAAAAAAAATCATTAAATTATACATGTGGGGTATCTATGGATAGGACTTCGAAAATGATATGGAGGTTTATAATATTGCGCGAGAGACACTTCCAAAGGCGTAAAATGCCCCCCCCCCCCCCTCCCCCCCCTGTAACTTCTAAAATAAGAGAATCATAAAACTAAAACAAATAGATGATGTACATTACCATGCAAACTTCCACCGAAAATTGGTTTGAAAGAGATCTAGTAAGTAGTTTTTTTAATGGGTCATAAATCGTAAACCGCAATTTACCTTCCATTCTATCAACTCAAATACTTGCTGCTACGGAAAGAAACATTCCGCCTTTAACGGGCGAGCCCGACTCATTATCTAATCAATGATAAATAAGACCTAGGCTATCAGCCCTCTGATCAGTAGACTCGTTGGCTAATCGATCATTAATAAGACCTAGTCTTCATAGACTCATACCCTCTGTTCAGCAGACTAGATGGCTATTCGATCATAAGATCATTCGATTCATAATAAGATCTAGTGTATAAGCCCTCAGCACACAACCTATGCGCTTGCTGTTCAGACTTTCATAAATCTTAGCTAGTCTAGACTCGTACTGTGCAAGTTTTCTTAGAGTGAACGTAATTTTATGTAGTTTTTCTTACTTTACAAATGGTCTTTGAAATCATTCACTGTCCCACAAGAACGTGAAAAAGAGTTTCGAACAACATTTTTTCGGAAGATGTTTCTTTTTTCCGTTCTCGTTTGTTGGGATCTATAGTTTTAAGGCGCGCGGCACCTTTTGAAGTCCTAACCATAGCTAGACACTAAAAAGTAACAAATAAAAAAAACTTCGTTTAAAAAAACCGACTTCAAAAACTAAAAAGTATAAAAAAAATATCTTAATAAAGATTTAATTTAATACATCACTTATAATATAATATTAATGAAATAATATAATTTGTATGTGCTACCTATTGATAGATTTGAAGTCGGTGCCAAGCCCTAAGCAAAATAAAAGTTAATATTACATACAGCTTTCATACTTTGTGATGAAACTCCTACACTAAAGATTAACCTAAGTAAATAAACTTAAAGAACAATATGAATTAATATGAAACAGATGAAACTGTATCATAAAAATATATGACGACCGTCAACGACGTCTGCACGCTTGGGTTGTTTGTGTAGAAATACGAAGCTATCCCGCTGAAAGTAACGCGCGGCGAGTGTGGTACCTACTATTACATTTGGCTTGGCACCGACTTCAAACCTATCAATAGGTAGCACATACAAATTATATTATTTCATTAATATTATATTATAAGTGATGTATTAAATTAAATCTTTATTAAGATATTTTTTTTATACTTTTTAGTTTTTGAAGTCGGTTTTTTTAAACGAAGTTTTTTTTTATTCAGTATTTCATTCTAAAATTACTCTTAAATTGTTGATACAACTTAAGATGCAATGTCCTTCTCATAAAAGCTATGTTAGAAATATATGCGATTAGGTTGAAATTAATTTATTTATTATTACTTACATAAAATCGACTTAACTTTTTTTGACTTCCTTTGTTTTTTTTCTGTATGATTTCTTTTTGTCAAAATAAACATATTTTTCTTCTTTCTTCTAAACAAATATACAGATAATTCAGTAAAATGTCCCCGAGCAAAATAAACTAAGATAAATAACATTTTCTTAAAAATGTAATTAAGTATAATGATGATAATTCAGTAAAATGTCCCCGAGCAAAATAAACTAAGATAAATAACATTTTCTTAAAAATGTAATTAAGTATAATGATATGAAAATTCAAATTGTTTATATATTTACTTAATATATAATAATATCACTTCACAGTAATCTTTATAAGTAGGATTATTTATATTTGTGTGGCTGATAACTCACCTGTTGGCGTCTGCAAGATTAGGTAGGTACTCAAAGTATCTATCTAAAGTGGAAACATTTTTGTGGAATCATTCTTATTGCAAGGAATTTCAATTTAGAGAACTATAAACTCAGTCGGTCCGTCTGTCACAACGTATATCCTAGCTTGTACTAATTATAACTACGAATTAGATATTGGTGGCTTAGATATTGCTGTCAATATTACTCCACTAAACTAATTTGAATGTTATTTTATCTCTCTGCGTTCCGAATTATGGCATCACAAGTTCAGGGGCAGAAGTTATGACTTGAAATGAGTCCTCTTCTTTTTTGGTTTTAAAACAATTTGTATATAACGTACAGTCAACAGCAAAAGTAGATGATCAAAGTCGGATATTCAATACTAATTATCATAAATTGCGACAAAATAGTGTGGTGGTGAAGAGTATCTAGTTGAAGGTGTGCGTGAGTGTTAAGTGTAAAAAATATTAACTAGTGAAAACTGCCGTCCAATAGCATCATAAACTCAAAACTCAGGTCCGATTTTGATCATCTACTTATGCTGTTGACTGTACATAGGTATAATAAAAATTAATTACATATTCTGCTATGCTTCTGAAGCGGCGATCATTTTTGGGCTGATTCCTTTCCGCTGGCTGTTCCTACCCTCACTTTTCTGGTTTATTATAAATACAATGATTTTTGTAGTACACCATTACTTACCCGGTAATAGCAAAAAAGCTGATAACTAATAATGCTCGAATGAACCCATGACATATGTGTCTGGAAACACGTTACCCACAAGGGAATTCCAATTCTTGCTAGTGCGTATAAGGTAAGAAGACACCCAAATGCTAGTAACGGTAAGTTGGACGAGGACAAAAAACTTAAGCGTACCTTTCATAATGTTGATGACAAATCTAGCTGTGGAGTATCCAATGGAGAGATGGCCCTGCTCATTGTTGCTCTTTACTCTACAGATGATCTCGTCTGCTTCTCGCACTAGCCGGGTCAGACATTGCGATTGAGTCTGTTGTTTGGAAAAAAAAAATAGTTAAAGTAAGACATTTTTTTAAATTCCTGTAATATGTAAGTAGAGTATAAAATTTCCATATTACAAAATTTAATGTTTTATGTCTGTAACATATGTTTTTTCTATAATTGAAACTTTCTCCGATAGATATATGAAAATTATCGCAAATGTCTGTATTGCGATCAATTAACGCAAAACTGCATCAATTGAACGCAGATAATATACATATTTCTTGACAAAAATATTTATGCAAATAAACACTAAATTCAACAAGTTGTAACCGAATGATTACAATTCAGGGCATATTTAAGATTTCAAAAATATTTGCATACACGTAATATAATATTGAGATTACATTTCGGGATGACTGCCAGTTTATCAAAATATAACTGAGGCTTTATTGAGAGTTTGCACTAACTGAAACGAACGAGTTCGAGCTCTCGACGGGCATGCAGCGCTCTGATTGGTTAGAATCGTGAAGAAGTGAAAAATTATGCCAATCTCAATACTTAGTTCCCATCGAGATCTCGTATTCGTTCATACGTTCGTTTTCTGTTGACTACCTAGCTGCCCAACTGCTGGGCCAACTGCCTAACGACAAATTAAACGATTCTTCTATCGCACATTTTAATCGATAATTGTAGACAATTGACGTGCCCCACGGTTTTATTTTAGTCTAGTCTATGCATATGTTCATAATGCCCACGACTGTATCTATTTTATTATTTTTTTGCGTTTAGTACATATCTTAAACATTACAATAAATGTTTATTTTCTAGTTTTTAGTTTTTATTTAGCATTCTGTTTAATTCATTTAGTGCCTCATTATTGCAAGGTTTCTTTCCCGTTAGTTTATTGCAGTCTAACTTCATATTCTTCAGGCGTTTCTGACGCTATCATGTGTGTGTATCGTTTACGTTGCTTTATTATTCTGACTTCATATTGGGCCGGCGTTTCTGACGCTGTCATTTGTGTATATCGCTGACGTTGCTTTTTTAACCTGGCCTCATATTGCTCAGGTGTTTCTGACGCTCATATCAGTATCATATCACCTTCACTTTCTTCAGCTCGTTTTGCTTTATACTTTTCTTTCGCTTTTTGAAGCCTTCGTTTACGTTGTGTTGCAGTTTCTGTTTTATTTGTGTTTGTATATTTATTTATTTTTACCATTTTGTTCCCTCGGGTAATGGACATCTAAACGGTCAAACACCCCAGAGGTCCAATAATAGGGTAAGGCTATGTACAACAAGATGCGCCTGAGTCTTGAGGGGAAAATGGTAACGACATATCATTTTTATCCACCGTAATGCCATACAGTTCTCGGCGCGGTTTAACCTTTTACCTTAACTTGGGTGGTGTACCGCTAACGACGTAACATTTTTAGCCACCCACACAGTCTTCAACACGATACAAAATTTTGACTTGGGTGGTGGATTCACGCTGGATAAATCAGATACCTACATTTCAGTTTCAATTTATAAATTTGACAATCCTATTATAATACACATTTTGTGGCAGCACCCATCTTAAAATTTTGAGGTTGTATAGTGCACTGTATTCTACTTGTCAAGCCCTTTTGTTTGATACCCATATTGATGGGATTGATAAAAAAATAGGTTATCAGCCATTTGGTAGCGGCGGCCATCATAAATTTCAATTTTGCAACTTGTTGAGCCCTTTCATTTGATACCCGTATTATAGGGATTGATAAAACCTAGGTTATCTGCCATTTTGGAGAGGCGGCCATCTTGGATTACAGTTTTGTATAATACATTGTATTCTACTTGTTGAGCCCTTTCATTTGATACCCATATTCTTGGGATTGATAAAACCTAGGTTATCCGCCATTTTGTAGTGGCGGCCATATTGGATTTACAATGAAACATAATTTATTTAATTGTATTGTCACCGGAACTAGAAGTGTGTACCAAATTTCAGATCAATCGGTCAACAGGAAGGGGTTCAAATTTCAGTTACTAAATATGACCCAAGAATAAAAAATGAAACAAACGGGGTAAGCTAACTAAAACCGTTTAAAAACGGTGGGTGCATCCGCGTACATTCGTTCTTTTACTTTATCCCAGTTTATTTCATAACTTACCACGGGGAAATTTTTAGCCTTGGCAGCGGAGAAGGCTGGTACTCTCGTGCACCTGCCCGTGCCGAGGACGACGGGCACGTTCATTTTGTCGGGCTCAGCGCCAGTTATGGAACAGAACAGCTGGTTTGCACGCATCGCGTTGATAGCATTGCAACCAAGGAGTCGACGCTTGTCATAAGTAAGCGCCAGCTTCAAAGTCTGAATATATAACCGAAAAATTAGGTACTAATTACGTTACTTGCACCGTAAACCATGGCTGAAAAGGCTTAGTTATTGTTAGTCAAATTGTTAAAAGATCTACCGATATTATATTTCGCTTCATTACTCATTAACAATATCTAATATATCTGCTCATTAACAATATCTGCTATAAATAAAAAAAATAGAATCTTAATAAATTAAGATAACGAACATTATAAGCTTGTCTACACAATGTACGTCAAAAAGGGTTTGAATTCACGATAAGACTGCCCTTTTGACTTTTTATTGGTGAACTAGCTGTGCGCCGCGGTTTCACCCCCGTTAAACTTTATAAACTTCACTTCACCGTTATTCGGATATATAAGCTATATTACTACAATTTTCATCAAAATCCATCCGGTAGTTTTTGCGTGAAGAAGTAACAAACATACACACCCACAAAGTTCCGCCTTTATAATATTACTGGATAAAAATTGTTGCTTTGTTTCTTAATTTCGGTGCAATTAAGAGTAAGCTACTTTAGACATCTTTTTGATGAAACTTTCATTGATCAATAAGCATTCGAGGAATGATTTCTTTTTAATGTAAATTACTTATGTAGCGATGTCACGTTTTAGCACACGTCTCATTGTATCGTGCCTGGAACTGGTTCAATACCGTCTTAGTTTAAGCACTGTGGCTACATCAACAAACAATCCTGTTAATAGGTATATACCTATAATCGTTTTCACAGTTTTAAAATGGGCTCGGGACTGGAAGTTAAATCATGTCTTATCGTTTGGAGGAGGAACTCCACTCGTCTTGTATAAATAAGCGGTCCCGGGAAGAGCTTACCTGCTGCAGCTCAGGTTGCCTAAACACGCCGGGGAGGGGGGGAGGCATTCGGGCCCCTCCCCTCCACGGGTGAGAGTCTCGCGGACGCTCAGTGTACAGCGGGGGTACTGGCGAGATCGTTCACGAGTACCGAAAGCCCCCGCTACAAGCACTGTGAGACTGGGTACCGTGGTGGTTTTAGGGGGTCGAGCACACAACATGGGACTTGAGCATTTCCACTACGTAAAAAAAACGTCTAGACAGACAAAAGCTATACATGGAACCTGCAGAGATCGTTATCTGGATTTTAAACAGTACAATCCAACTAACATGCATGCAAAGAGCAAAGTTGCAGTCAACAGGTGGTGTTTGCACAGCAATGATGGCTTCGGGGCAAAACTGCGCGCACGCTAGCGTAGTGGTACGGACGAACTGCATGTTGGCGATAAACAAATCTCGGTCCAAGGTGTTGCAGCCTGGTGGTAGGAGGTAGTGACCACCGCAGATTAATACAACGTCAGCGTCCTGGCGAACAAAATTAAAATATGATTTCAGTTATTTTTGCGGCAGAGGAATAAAATTGAAGTTGGTTCGAAGCAAAAAGTGTGCAAATCTTCCGAATTCAGAATATTTTCGACACTTGTAATATAGGTAGGTACGTTTTACAACAATTTTAACTTTCGAACTTTGATTTCTAACTTGACTATCGTATTCTAATGTCCTAGGGACAAAAGTGTAAAATAATATTTACCTATTCATATTACGATTTTTAAGGTTAGATTACATTCACATCACAAAACCTAGGATTTGTGATGATTTGTTTATGATGGTAAATGTGATAAAAAAACATAATTTATTATCGTAGTTAGTGCATACATCTCTTACAGTCCAAAATTTTTCAGTATGTTAGTATCATTTTTGACTGTGCATACAGTGCACAGTCAAAAATGATACTAACATACTATAGAATGATTCTAAAATAGACAAGTGCGTTTTAAAGGTGTCATGATTGTAAAGGAGAAATGTAGTAGGTCTGGCGAAAGACATAAACCGAATCTTCAATTCTACGGAATAATATAGCTTACCCGCAGAGCCTCCCTCAAATTAGTTTTTCCCTGATAAGCCTCAACTCTGGTGCTGGTGTCGATATGTGCAATATCGTTAGCGACACCTAGGACAACTCGTTCCGGCTCATCGTCATACATCGCGAGGATGCGGATGACTTTCTGTTGCTTGAGGAAGAGGCACGCGATCCGTCCCACATCACTGCCTGCACCGACTACGGTAACCTATAATTTTATAGACAGTTAGCCATAATATTAATAATAAAAACTAGTGGTTGTGAAGGAACTTTTACTGGCGTCGACGGTGGCAATTATACCACTAAGATCACGGAACACACACGTACTTAGATTCTCGGTGCACTCTGTTAGAGTCCACACGTGGCGCACTTCAGAGTCTCCATGACGAGCACTACCAAAGCCAGCCAATGTCTCGACGTACACGATACAGTTTACACTGTAAAGGGAACACTTGGTACTTGGTTTACTTTCACTGATCACTTGCACTTGTTCAGTATTCCACTTTTATTTCTTCCTCTAAATTCGCCTTCGATTTCACTCGAATTAAAACTCACCGTCTGCATTGATATTCCGCTTATATACCCCTAAACTGTTCAAAATTTTAAACATTTCGAAAGTCTTTCTTTTCTTTCGACTCATCACCTATATAACAGATTATTCGACCCTCTTCCTCTTACAAACGTAATACTTATTGAATCAACGCTCATCGATTTTGCGGCTACATCGCGATTTAATGATACGTCCGATTAGAATGACCGGAGTGATATTGAAATAGGCACAAATATTATACATAACACAAAATATATAAAAATCGCCACATAGATTTAAGCAATTGAAGTTCTTGGCGGAGATAGTAAGGATGCTCTGCTCCTGTCATGAATACAGCTTCTATGGCTCCCCTAGAAGAGATAACATATAAAATTAAATTGCTTGAAATCTCGTGCTCATCACACAAAGATTTATCTATCAGTGGGGATCAAACTCACGACCTCTGGCTTCGAAGTCAAGTGTCACTAACCACTAGACTAAAAAGCCATATATAGAACGCACGTATATTATAGACTTTATGTTATTATAGGGCGTTCTATCGTATCTAACATGATTTTAAAATGCTTATACAATAAGTTCGTTGATTTAAAGAGAATTAAAATTTAATTTTTACGGTTAAGTTTTCGGTCTTTCATTGTTTGTATTATGTCCATATTTTCATATGTCCTGCCGTATATTGACTATTAAAAAATAGTTAGTCCGCACCCCTGTTATTATATAAGAATCGCGCGTTTAGCGATTGCTTTAATGTTTTTTCGTAAGCTCTGCTTAATTGCTTCAAGAAGAGCGTTCATTCGCAGCAACCAGCTTTAGCTAAGCAACTAAATCTCCGATTTCTGCTGCAAAAAGTTGCTAGTCTGCTCAGAACTGTATAAAACCACAAGTGTCATGTGCTACGTACGAGACATCGTGCTCATTGTTATGCTATCCTTGGATTTATTGTCAACCACTGACCTTCCGTTGCGGTTTTGGCTCTGGGCAGAACTTCACGCATGCCTTCTCAATCATTGCCAGAGTATCTGATACCACATAGTTTTGGTACGAGTTAGAAGACTGAACGATTATCGAGATAGGCTTCAGGAATTGGTAACTTATATGACGTAACATTTTTGCTTGATATTTTTAGAAATAAAGTGTAGTACGGAATCATTTATTTTTATTAATTTTAACCAATTTTTAGTAAATTATAATAATGATATTATCATTCTAGTGACATATTTCACAACAGTTAATTTAATAGTGACAGTAAAACGTCAGAAGTTCAAGGTTAAAAAGTATGATAATTTTTAAAAAGAAATAGAAAGCTTCTATGGTCGGTCTCGGTAAGTTTGATAGGTAAGTGTCGTAATATTTCTGGGAAGGCATCAGCAACAGCATTGCATTTTTACCGCGAGCGCTGAAGGTATGGACTATAAGATGAGCGTATGAAAATGACACCACATGCCGGTTCGCATGATTGATAGATGCTTGCCTTTCACACCGCAGGTTGTGGGTTCAATTCCCAACCAGGACAGATATTTGTGTGCATGAACATATCTGTTTGTCCTGAGTCCGGGTGTAATTATCTACTTATAAGTATGAATTTACAAAAAAAAATGTATATCCGTTATCTGGTTTCCATAGTACAAGCTCTGCTTACTTTGTGATCAGATGGCCAAATAACATTATATTTGTCAAAGATTAATTATCAAACTAATTATAATATATAATGAGTGTCCCACATGAACACATCTTATAAGTCAAATTAATTTATAAATAAAAATGAATTACCGAAATGTTTGTACGCTCATGACTTCCAAAAGACTGCACCAAATTGGATAAATCGTTATTTTATGTGTTCATTGCTGTCAGGAGAAGGTATGTATGAAAAAAATAACAGTAAATATTTGAAAATATACAAAGAGTGTATGTGCGAATCAGACAGAAGACTTTGAGTCGTTATTTTTTATTTTGATTGAAATGGCGGTACGAAGTTCGCCGGGACCACTAATAATAAATAAAAAAAGGTTTATAGACTTCGGTTATAAAACGCTTGTAAGTAAATAGCCAAAACATGCAGTATTATAAGTTACCTATATGCATACTGATTTTTAAGTACAAATTAAGATGATTAGATCTGTGACTTTATATTTTAGCAAATAGAATCGTAATTTAATTTATGATAATGTTAGTTAAACTGGTTAAATCACTAATTTCTCGAAGTCATTGTTAAAATGATTTATGAAGGTTTTTAATACCATATTTTTATACTTAACATATATATTCTATGTATTTAAGTATTTATCTATCTATATAAGTATGTAGGTATATCGTCGCCTGATACCCATAGTACAAGCTTTGCTTAGTTTGGAGCTAGGATACATATTATTATTATTATATCTCATTAGATCGAATTTTATAATCCGGAACACATGCTGAATAACTAATTCTTAATTCGAATGTAAACGTTTGATAACCGTCTTGTATGTTGTCGAAAATCCAGATCTATCATCAAATCTTTCGCTACCATGAAAGTGAAAATTATTCAAATCTGTAGGTAGATACATTTTTAATAATTCCGCAAGATCCTATTATATATATAAATATTTGACGCCTCATTGTCGGATGTAGGAGAAACCAAATAATTATCGTTATGACGGTGAAGTGTTTAATGCTGACATTTGGATCTATAACAATTTTGTTGGAATCAATTTGAAAAGTAATTATTAGACATTACTTATGTTTAATGTTCTGCTAGCTGGATGATTTGTAGCAGTGCGAAGTTGCAGTTTCAAATTAATGTCCTGATATGGATGCAGAAGCAGACGTACCAATTGCATCATGTGTCTCTCGCCCGGTAGCAGCTAAGGTGACCACCCTAAGAATATGTGGGATCTTGTCTTGGGAGAGCATGCAAATGTACAGACGCCAGCACATCAAACTACCCGAATCTGTCAAATTTCCCCAATGAAAGTGAACCTTGTTTTTGTGATAAAGTTGAAAATCTATAAAAGAAATTTGACAGATTGAGGCAGCTGGATGTGCTGGCGTCTGTACCTACAATTGTTGTTGGAGATAATAATAGGTAGTTCTGTTTTAGTCAATACATTATTAATTAAGTAAACTTATGCCACATACAGACTTTGGAGTAGATTTGTTATATGCTCTGACTATACTACAAACTGATGAGTTCGGTGTACCTAATGATAGCAATATCGACCACTCACCTTTTGTTCCGGCACTTTTGGCACTGAGCAAAACCTCTCGCATTCTTTCTCGATCCTTGCAAGAGTATCTGATAGAACAAAGTTTTTGTATGGGATGGATGACTGGGCTAAATGGGAGATGGGTTTTAAGAAACTGCGCCTCATAAGACGAAACATTTTGGCTTGAAATTTTAGTAAATTTTACGTATAATTCTTTGGTTTATTGTGCATTTGATTTGGAATTGGGAATGTATTGAAGTGAATTTGTTGGAGTTATTTATACATTTTTAGGAAGTTGTGCTTGAAATAAAACTATGAATTGCCTGAAAACATTATTATAGGCTTTAATTGACTAAAATTGTTGACAACTGTGACATGAATATTTATCTATCAAACATCATCATAGAGAAGACTATAAAAGGAGGATTATCTAAATATTTAGGTAATGAGTTTCATATCATTCTCCACCGCTTTGCTTAGAGACTGTAGTCTTGTAAATGAGCAGGTGGTCTTCTAATACGCCCAGATCTTCTAATATCAACCTCTGGCTGTAACGCAGGTTGTAGTGAGACGACTCCAGGTGAAAGAGTGAGTTCAGGAACAGGCGCAGTATTGAGTGATGAAGTTTCGCCATGATTAATGCTTGTTGCGGGTGACTCATCTTGAGGTATTAAAATCTCCTGATCAGAGCCACGTGAACTCTCATCAGTTGCAAGCTCTCGAATTCTCTCTCCTTCATCTCCAATTGGAGCTAGGTGACGATTTGACACCGCTGTTACTCGGCCGTCCCTCAGTCTAGTAATTGAATAATCAGGGGTAACTTCAATTAGATCAGCCTCTTCCACTAAGGGCATGTACTTGTTGGGTCGAGCGCAGCGTTTGACAAGGACCCGTCCGGCACTTGTAAGCCATGTCGGAATGGAGGTGCCGTTTGGCGATTTCCGGGAGTGTTTAAACATCCTCTCATGCGGTGAACAGTTTATGGTAGTACAAAGCAGTGATCGTATAGAATGAAGAGCATTATCAAGAACTTTCTCCCAACTCTCTATGGGCAAATTGTGGGAACGTAAACCCAACTGTATGGCTTTCCACAGCGTTGAGTTAAGTTTTTCAACTTGTCCGTTTCCTTGCGGGTTGTATGCTGTTGTGTTGCTCGTGGCGATACCACGAGAGTGCAGATATTCTTTTACTTCAGCAGATAAAAAGACAGCCCCTCTGTCTGAATGTATATAGCCAGGCATACCAAACATCATGAACAGATTATTTAAATGTTTTATAACCGTCTTTGCACTCATATCTGAACATGGAAAAGCAAAAGGGAATCTGGAATATTCGTCTATAATGGTGAGTATATACCGATTCATAGTTTTGCTTGGGACAGGACCTTTAAAGTCAATACTTAAACGCTCGAAGGGCGCCATTGCTTTAACAAGCTTTGGAAGTGGGTCGGCATTTTTGAAAAATCTTGGTTTTATTTCTGCACATATCCGACAGTTGTTTGTCATCGTTCTAATTTCTTCAATAGAATAGGCCAAGTTCTTTGTTTTTAGCCAGTGATGCATTCTTGTGACTCCTGGGTGGCATAAGCTTTCATGTAATTTATAGAGTCGCGTGAGTCGTGATGAGTTGTCCATGCTGGCGCACACTCTGGATAACGTGTCAGCAACGTGGTTTTCTCGTCCTGGTCTATAAATAATATCATAATTATAGGGTGCCAGCTCTAGACGCCACCGCTGTATTTTCTCGTTTTTAATTTTACTAGAGTGTTTTGCGTTAAACATGAATGCTACCGATCTCTGGTCAGTGATCAACTTAAATGGTCTACCTATCAAAAAATGGCGCCACTTTTTGAGTGCTTCAACAATGGCATAGGCTTCCTTTTCGACGGCGGAATGATTTTGTTCGCTTTTACTTAGCGTTCTAGAATAAAATGCTACTGGCCTGGAATCCTGTGAGAGCGATGCAGCAATTGTATGTTCCGAAGCGTCAGTTTCTACTGTGAATGGCATTTTATCGTCGATTGCGTGTATAGAAGATTTTGCGATCGTCGATTTCAAGTCTTCAAAAGATTTCATGGCTTCAATGCCCAATGGAAACGAAACCGTATGTGCAATGGAGTGTATTCTTTTGGAAAAGTTTGGCACCCACTTAGAATAATGTGCAAACATGCCTAGTACTCTTCTTAGCGCGGGCATATCTTCTGGAGGAGGTAGTTTAAGTAATGGCTGTAGACGATCGCTATCAGGTTTGACAATGTGATTTTCAATCGAGTACCCTAATATTTTGAGTGATTTCTGATTAAATTTGCTTTTCTCTTTATTTAACGTCAACCCGTACTTGTCGGCTGCCAACAGAAAACGGCTTAGATTTTGATCATGCTCATCTTGAGTATTTCCGCATATAGTTATGTCGTCTAGATACGCGAAGGTCCCAATTAAGCCTTCCTTTCTGATGATCCAGTCGATAGTTCTCTGGAAACTAGACACACCATTTGTCACTCCAAAAGGAATCCGACAAAATTGATACAGGTTACCAGCCGCTTCAAAAGCCGTATATATACGTTCATGAGTGACAATTGGAATCTGATGATACGCACTCTGTAAGTCAATGGCACTGAAGATACTATATTTAGAAACTCTCGTGACTATTTCTTCAATATTTGGTAACGGATAGGCATCCAAGAGCGTATACTTGTTGATTGTCAATGAATAATCTATAACCATTCGCTTTTTATGACTGGCAGTCTTGGTTATCAGCACTTGTGCTCGCCAAGGTGATTTACTCTCCTCTATTATGTGCTGTTCCAGCAATTTCTTGATTTCACCTCTAATAAACTCCTGGTCTTCACAACTGTACTTCCGGGATCGTATGGCAATCGGTTTGCAATCAGAAGTAACGTTGTTGAACAGCGATACGGCAGGAACTGATGCCTCGGCGACAGAACAAACCTTCAGAGTGTCCTTCGGTCCACCAAATTCAAGCTCCAATGAAGAATGTAGGCTGAGAAGATCGTGACCTATAATGACATCAGCGCACAAATCTTTTACTATAAGTAATTGAACATTGTCATATGTGTTTTCTCCTAATTTGATATTTGGACCGTAGCTCCGGTGACTTGCGACGTTAGAGTAAGGGAGGCCATGGAGATCATCTGACGACAGGGAGTTTTCTTCAAATGTGCTAGGTTAGCAAAATTTGTTAACGTTTTATAACGTTTGCTACCGATTATTGTGAATAAAAGGTAAAATTCGTAAGATATTATAGTTTATTCAGTCAATGAAAAATATCAATTGTTTTATTTGAAAACATACTGACAAGTTACACTTTTGGTGTTGGCAACCGGCCAGCTCTAACCATAGCTTCACACCAATGAGTATACGAACTCTAACATCTTCTCTTGAAGCTTATGGTGCCCAGAGTACAACAGCACAACATTTTGTGTCATGCTTCCAGCCCAATCTGTCGGCATAGTTGTACCAATCTTGGTTTGTACAGTGGCTTTGTTAACATATCTGCAATTTGGTTTTCAGTTCCAATCTTTGCAGTACTCATATTTCCATCAGCTACAGCTTCTCTAATAAAGAAATGCCGCAACTTGATGTGCTTAGTTCTATTGTGGAACTCATACGGCGGATTCTGAGCCAATTTGATAGCTGATTCGTTATCCACATATAGAACAGGAATCCTCGTTAATTGTTCTACATTTTCAATTAATCGCTTGAGCCATATGATTTCTCTGGCTCCTTCACTGGCAGCTACAATTTCTGCTTCAGTGCTTGAAATAGCAACTGATGTCTGCAGTTGACTTCTCCATGATATCAGTCCTCCATAGACACATACTAGACCTGAAGTTGATCTTCCAGTGTTGGGATCTCCACCATGGTCAGCATCACTGTAACAGACCAGTTCTTTCTTAGTGCCTTTCCTATAGGTAAGACAAAATTCTCGCGTACCATTTAAATATCGTAATATTCGCTTTACTTTTGCTATATCTGTTTTTGTAGGAGCTTCTAGGTGTCTGGATGCAACACCAACGGCGTAAGCTATGTCGGGTCTTGTTCCCACCATCAGGTATGCAAGGGCTCCAACGACCTCTCTGTATGGAAAGCCATGTTCTCCTTTAGCTTCTTCTCTCAATTCAGAGTCCTTTACTATTGGTGTAGCAACAGCCTTGCAATTTTCCATACCAAATCTCTCAAGCACCTTTTTAGTGTAGGCACCTTGATGTATTTTGATACAATCTTTCTCTCTTTGTATCTCAAGTCCTAGAAAATAATAAGATTTCTTGTTACGTTGGGCCTTTATTTTAAATCGCTTCTCAAGCTTCTCGAGGAACTCATCAATTAGTACCTGTGAGGTACCAGCAATCATACCATCGTCAACATATAGGGCTAGTAATAGTCTACCTTCTCCCCTCTTCATCGAGAAGAAACAAGGATCTTCACCAGGTAGGAACCCTTGTTCTTGAAGAAAGTCTTTAATGCAATTGTTCCAGCATAATGGCGCTTGCTTTAGCCCATATAAACTTCGTTTCAATCTGCATACTTCGTTAGTCCCATTATTATATCCATCAGGCTGTTTGACATAGATTTCCTCATTTAAGCTTCCATAAAGGAATGCGGTGGATACGTCAAATTGAGCTAAGACCATATTGTCTCGAGCGGCAATACTCAATAGTATTCTGATTGTGCTCATTTTTGCTACTGGACTGAAAGTCTTCTCAAAATCCACGCCTTTCTTTTGAGAATAGCCAACCGCAACAAGTCTGGCTTTGTATTTATCTATAGACCCATTTGAGTTTCGCTTAATCTTGTAAATCCATTTGCTAGATATGGCTTTGCGTCCCTTGGGCAATGGCACTAAGTCCCATGTTTGGTTCTCTTCCAAGGATCTTATTTCTTCATCCATGGCTTTGCACCATTGATCTTTCTCAATAGACTTCATAGCATCTTTGAAAGTCTTTGGTTCCTCTTCATGACCATAAACCTTTTCAACGCAGTTAAGAACAAAGTCATCAAATCTTTTAGATGGTTTTATATTACAACGATCTCGCAAAGTCATTCTGTGTGATGTTGTTTCTAGATTTCGTTCACTCTCAACATCTTCTAGAGATCGATCAATATGAGTATCTTCTCTGAATGCTTCATTCTCTGGTTCTGTAAATAACTCTTCTATAGTTTGTTCTGCTTCTATATCTTCTGCAGATTGTGTTTCGGTCTCAATCACAGGTTCATCTATATTCACCGTCGTTGATTCGGTGTTTTCACTCAATGGTAATGATACCTGAATCCAAGTGTCAGTCTGGGGTATAACACTACTTGAAGAAATAGGTATGTTGAAGTGTAAAGGAATTGGAGCATCAAAACTCATTGAACCATTTTCTATAGGTATTTGATCTTGATTTGTTGATTCTAGGGTCTTCTCTTCAAAGATAACGTCTCTAGATCGTACTAGTTTGTTTGTTTCCTTGATCCATATCCTATACCCTTCATCATTATCATATCCAATAAGTATACCTTTCTTTGCTTTCTTGTCCAATTTCTTCCTAGTTACTTTTGGTACATGTGCATAACAAGTGCTTCCTAATATTCTTAAATGCCGGATTCTTGGCTTTTTCTTACACCAAATCTCATATGGACTTTTATCAAATGGTGTTGGTCCAGTCCGATTCAGAATATATATTGTGGCATAAACTAATTCTGCCCATAAGCCTTTAGGTAGCCCTCTTGAATGCATTATAGCTCTTGCAGCTTCGACAACTGTCCTATTGTCTCTTTCTACACATCCGTTTTGTTCTGGGGTGTATGGCATCGTAAGTCTTTGCATGACACCATTTTCTTGAAGTATTTTTCGTACCTCCGCATTGTCGAATTCTCCTCCATTGTCACTCAGAAGCTCTTTCACGTTGTGTCCCATAACTTTTATCTCGGCTAACACTTGCTTCAGCTTTTGACTTACTTCCGACTTCTGTTTTAGAAAATACACAAATCGAAATTTCGACAAATCATCTTTGAATAGTACAAAGTATCTGCATTTGCTCATTGAGTACGGGAAAGGTCCACATACATCAGCATGTATCAATGCTCCTGCTTCTGTCGCCCTCTCTCTCGTACCAAACTTTTGCCTGTGCGCCTTGCCATAAATGCAGCCTTCGCAAATTTCGCTATCAAGTTTCAGTTTAATCCCAAGCTCCCTCTCAATGACTCTTTTCACATGAGTCTTACTTTGATGTCCTAATCTTTCATGGTATAGCTGAAGTAAATTCTTTGAGTCTATCGTGTTTATTTCTACAGGTTTTAAAGGCCTTCTGTTTGTCAAACGTAGTTTGTACAGACCTCCTTGTATCTGCCTGTTTCCAATAAGCATGACTGTTCCTTTGACTGATAATTTACATTCTGTTGCTGTTGACATAAAAGTACTGTTTGAGAGTCTATCTTGTGCTGATAAAACCGAGAATAGATTTTTCTTCACGCTGGGTACGTACCAAACATCGTTTAGCGTGATCAGTTGTTTGCAACCTCTTCCTACGTCAGCTTCAACTATTAGTGTTCCTTTTCCAAGCGCCTGAATGGCTTCTCCATTCGCAGTGGTTACTGTGTACGAGTCGTCAAAGTAGTGGAATGACTCAAACAAATCATCTCTATTTGTTACATGACTTGTGGCCCCATTATCTATGAACCAGTTATCATGGTCTTCATCCATCTTACTGTTAACTGCCATAAGACTCATGTTCACATTTGTATTTGGAACGCTCTTTGTCGTTGACGGTTTTGGTGGTCGTCCATCAGACATCCATTTTTCGCATTGTTTCACTCTATGTCCAATCTTACCACAATAATGGCATTTATCTCTCGTGATCTTTTGTTTTCCCTTCTTCTTTTGAACATTTAGGACCTCTATTTCTTTATCTTCATCTTTGCTTAATAGTGATCGCTCATATGTACAAAGTTGGCTCGTCAAGTTTTCTACTGTCCTTTCTGACTTTGTTATCAATAGCCAACTAGATTTAAAAGAGAAGTATTTTTCTGGTAAGGTGTCTAAAATTTTGCAAATCAAGAAGATCTCCGGTAGCTCACCTTTATTTTCAGTTTTCTTCATCTCTTGTTCTAGTTCTGACCACATATTCCTCACTTTTGACAAATGAGTTGACATGTCATTGTCGGACTCTTTCTTGTAGCCAAAGAACTTCATGCAAAGGTCATATGCTCGGTCTTGTGATACACCTGAATAGATTCGGGTCAATTCCGCCCATATCTCTCTTGCTTCGTTAAATCTCATAACTTTTTGAAGATTTTCATCCGAAAGATTTGTGGTAATTAATAATAGAGCTGCGCTATTGATTCTCTGATAGTTTTTCAACTCTGAATCATATTTTTCACAATTTTCTGGATCCGACAGTTGAGGTTTACTGACCTTTCCTTCAACTATGTCCAGAAGTCCCAGTCCTCTCATGGCTGCTGTAATTTTGTATTTCCATGTCGACCAATTCGAATCGTTTAAGAGACCAACCTTTATTTTTGTTGCTTCTAAGATAGCTTGCTCCATCTTGCAGACAAAAAATGTTTTCTCTTCCTTAAACTTCGACTTCGAAGGAACTTCTTCTGAATCTCACAATTCTTACGTTTTGCAATACGTTCTGCTCAAAACGTCTTTCACTCTGCTACCATGTTAACGTTTTATAACGTTTGCTACCGATTATTGTGAATAAAAGGTAAAATTCGTAAGATATTATAGTTTATTCAGTCAATGAAAAATATCAATTGTTTTATTTGAAAACATACTGACAAGTTACACTTTTGGTGTTGGCAACCGGCCAGCTCTAACCATAGCTTCACACCAATGAGTATACGAACTCTAACAAAATTTTCATTAATGAAACTAATACTACTGCCTGTGTCTATTAGCGCCTCCACTCTGATACCTTTAATGAAGGCAGGGATCATAGCTTTTCTTAGAGATGCTGGCGCTGCGGCCACGATACTTGCGGCGCAGTGTGCGCAATTCTCCGGAGGACTACTGGACACATTGCGTGGTTTGCTACGGCAGACAGACGCGTAATGACCTTTCTTGCTACAGATTTGACAGGTGACACCTGAGGCAGGGCAGTTTTTACGCCTGTGTAAGCGGTCTCCTCCACAAAAGAAACATTTCCAATGGGATTTTATGTTGCCCTTCGTCTCAGTAATAGCAGCCACTTGAGATGATTCATCTGTCTCAGCAGACTGCTCATTGTTGACTTGAACGATGCTCCTTCCTTCAGATATTGCATTGACGGCCGGTAGGTTAAAATTTTGCGAGTTGTTCTCCGCCATTTCCATCGATATTGCCTTACTATAGGCGTCATCCAGAGTAAGTGTAAGGTTTTCAAGAAGACGTTCTCGTATTTTAGGTGATGTTAGACCAGCGATGAAAGCACCTCTAATATTCTCGCTTTTGTTTGTTTCGGCGTCCACTGCGGCAAAAGCGCATTCTCTTGCTAACAGTTTGAGGGCTTGTAGATACAAAGCAATAGATTCACCGGGATGTTGGCGCCTAGTAGCGAGAAGATGCCGAGCAGTAATAATGTTTTTGGGCTTGATGAATAAAGCATCTAGTGTAGCCAATGCCACGTTGTATGTGGTACAGTCACTGATTGTTTGGTATACGCGGGGCGATACATAGTTTATCAGCAACTGGAGTTTTAGGTCGTCTGAGAGCGCCGAAGTAACGGCAGCGGCACCAGCTCCATGAGGCGCAGATGCGGATTGTGCCGTCAGGAAATTGTTGAAGGTGCGTTTCCAGTGTTCCCATTCGGGGCCCGTGGAACTTAATGAGTAATCACCATCAAAGCGATCCGGTCTCAGAAACTTTTCCATTTTAGTCAATTAAATTGAAATAAAACTATGAATTGCCTGAAAACATTATTATAGGCTTTAATTGACTAAAATTGTTGACAACTGTGACATGAATATTTATCTATCAAACATCATCATAGAGAAGACTATAAAAGGAGGATTATCTAAATATTTAGGTAATGAGTTTCATATCAGTGCTAATGATTTATCGGATTTTAATAAGTATATCAATTTAAAGGCATAATTTCTGAGACCTACATATTAACAGTTATTCTGTTGTCAGTAAAATGACAGACGTCTAGGTACGCAATGCAAAAATCTTTGGAAATTATTATACAATAAACATTTATAATCCACGAGATGGAAAATTCAAAAAATTCTAGAGGTCCAGTTTTGTTGCAGAGTTATAATATTTATAGTTTGTGTGAAGAAATATACATATGTGCGACAACATTGCGTATCATGTTATATAATATTTAGATACCTTTGTTTATAATATTGTAGCATATAACATACATATATACCACATTGAAATTACAGTGTATTAAATATTTGGCTGTAGTCCAACTCAAAAGATTGAAAAGCTTGCCAACCATCTCGTTGCACATTTAAACGTCTAAACTAAATGATATAAAATAAATCTATACAGTTTATAAAAATGAGCTTCCCATTTACAACCCAATGTAATTTCGAGTGAAGAACTTAGGTAAGTCTCAAAGCACCTGTAGGTATTCAATCAATCATACATCAATAAATCAATCACCTAATATGAAGTATATGCATATGAATATAATAATATAGAGGCGAGAGAAGGCACAATCCTACAAGGAAATAGAGCTACAAAATATGTAACCCGCCTCAGAAGAACGGCGATTTGAACCCGGTGTAGCGGTGGTGTGGGTTTTCCGTCTCTAATTACCTACCTACCTTGTCCATAATCAGGGACGGTTCGTTACTGTTGATCTACATTAAAACCCGAAGCCGCTCAGCGGATTGAGGATCCTCAATCCGCTGAGCGGTTATTGTATTTTTTTTAAACTGCGTAACAAATAGGTAATTCCTTATCAAAGAATACTAATATATTTGATTGTTACAATTTTATAAAAATAATATTAAATATTGATTGACACCGAATTTATTGTTTTTTATTTGATTACTGCTTGAATATTTTTCTGTAGATACACTTTATGACTAATTAATTCGAAATCACAAGCATTCAGCACGAGCGTATGAGGCAGGGAAAATGTATTTCGACACAGCGTCTTTCGCGACTATTTCATTCGAATCCATGAGCTTTCGAACCTGTGAGGCAGTGGAAAAAAAATACGCAACAGCGTGTGTCGCAAAAGCAGCGTTCGAAACAACATAGGATAATTAGTACCGGAATTAGCTAGCAGCGAGCGTTGCTGACTTTCGGTGGAAACCATACTCAGTGTAGGCTTCAGAGTTTTTTTTTTAGTTCTACCTTCAGATAAATAGCAATTACAAAAGACAATTTTTCAATTTTTTTCCGTCGATGATGTACATGCACATGAAAATGTAGGTACATGCATATTTTCCATCTTACCATAATGGAAAATGAGCCAACCAAACCATCGATCATTTAAGAAAAAATGTGATTATGTCTTGGTCACAGTGCCATGTATTTCTGCATATAGGTTTTAGAAATGCGTGTCGTTGCACGCATTTCTAAATTTCTTTTGTAAAAGGCCGTCAATTTGTAATAACAAATTGACGGCCTTTCTTTGTTTTCGTGTTCGTAAAAATTAGAAGCATCTGGGGCTCTACCGGCTAAGTCGCCGAACTTCGATTTCTTAAATGGTGTTCAAATAAATAAAGGTTAAAAATGACTTAATCAATCGTTAAATCGGCTTCTACGTTGATAATCGATTGCAGACCATTTATGTCGTCACATGTGCTCATGGAAGCCGATTTAACGATTGATTAAATCATTTTTAACCTTTATTTATATGAACGCCAATCACGAAAATGATGTTCGGCGACTTAGCCGGTAGAGCCCCTGGTTATGTGTTCAATATTGTAATATTCATTAATTCAGAGCTTCTGCAATAACCGTTTGTACCGAAAACATCGACCTGTAGAAAACATTAAAATTCGACGTTAGACACAAATTTATATGTAGGTATTAAATTATATTAATGGCCGGTATATACATTGTTTCGGGCAAGTATTTAGTAGAGATAAATTTCCGGGTAATTAGAATAACCTCAAGCATGTCTCAAGATTTATTACTTAGCCGGCAATTTATATCTATTATACACTTGCACTGAGCTTTATACCGGCCATAATGTGTCACCGTCTACTTAGATTATATTTACTTAAAACTTACCTTTGTTGCTTAATGTTTTTGCCTGCACCATTCAAAAATATTTCTGAGTATATCCTAAGCTGTTAACAATATCGACTTTTTACTCATACGCTTCAGAGTCGATGTTAATTTATAATATTCTGTTATATCCACGTTGTCCTTGGCATTA
The DNA here is from genome assembly GCA_951640165.1 of Pseudoips prasinana. Classification (NCBI taxonomy): domain Eukaryota; kingdom Metazoa; phylum Arthropoda; class Insecta; order Lepidoptera; family Nolidae; genus Pseudoips; species Pseudoips prasinana. The sequence continues at coordinate 23,834,872 of OX621243.1, forward strand.
ACTGTGCATTTTAAAATTGAATAATTAGACCACCCTGAAAATGGTCTCGGATATCTCACAGAATTACGTTAAAAACAAATCTTAGTTTTTCATAAAATTTCCAAAAAATCTATTAACTATTCCTTTTGCAGTTGTTTTTATACTTTGTGGATTTGAATTCAAATCTATTTGCTGTCTATTTCTATTCTTTTCTTACTAAATAGAAGGGCGGGAGGGATCGAAAACATCTTCGGATACAGCGACTCATATAATTATGGTCAAACTTCACTTAAGGTAAGTTTGTTTAACCTTCACTTACTTCTTATCCAAGTTAAGATAGAACTGTAAGGCTCAGAATTGTGTTCTTTTTTTCAATTGATATTCCTTCTTCTTCCTACAATGTTTCACAATGGGCCAAACGCCTGTTAATTTTGTTATCTTCATTTCCAACCAGTATCTTTATCCAAACAAAAAACAGTACATTCATGAAAAACTATGCAATCATGTCATTTCATATAACATTTCTGCACTGTTTTGGTTCTAAGCAAAAAAATTGCCATTTGATCGACTTTGTAATGATTAGTGATAACATTACTACGTATGTAGTTGAAAGAAAAAAAATTTTCTTACTTAGGCCACCTACTGTTGCATTTATGCAATTTTGTCGAAAAAAAGATCGAAAGTATAATAAAACAACAAATAGAACAGACATCAAATTTAATAGATATAAGTTTCACCTATATATTATGTTTAACATTCATATTGGTTATTATTATATTGTCTACCCATATACAGGCATACTTGTTTATGTATAGGTACAACACGGAGGAATAAAAATGACTAGAACTATAGAGTGAAAGCCGCCCAGACAACTTCCGTATAACGGTTTGTACGCTACTATACTACAGGTTTAACACTATAAGTAAAGGTCTCCCTAGCCACTAAAAGGGTGAGGGAGGGACACATGCGCCCATTACAATAAAGTGTGTGTTTCGGGCGCTTACATGCTTCCCGGTCCGCACGACTTTTGACGGTGGTAAACCTTAAAACCGCCATAAAAATGACTTATTGGTATGTGTTTAGGTGTGCATGATAAGCGGGAGAGGTTAGCGACCATAGAGATAATATTTGGAAATGTTAAAGTGCGTAGTTCTCCCCATAAACAACTGACACACTATATCACGTCCAAAAACTTAAACGGAAACGATTTGAAGTATTTTGTGATGTGTAATGGCCGCACACACTCCTCCCTCACCCCGCTAGTGGGCTAGGGAGGGCTCTCCTTATCATGGTCAGTGAGTAAGTACATGGCTCATCGCTCACAGAACAAAACTAACGCGACGAAATATTATTATTTTCAAATTAAAGTAAAATTTAAATAAATACTTTCCATAAGGTAATATGGAATAGTTAAAAATATACCTAAATACGCGCTTAAAAGTTTTCAGTGAATTTTATCAGTCACGCGTAGGGTATATTATTCTAATAATATTAAATATTCAATTCTTTCTGCGATGATTAATCATTGTGACAATTGTGCGGAACGACCGATCTAAAAATACAGTGTATTTGAAAATAATAATATTTTAACCCGTTTTCAACATTTTTGTGACAGCAACTCCTAATGTAGGTACAAAACACACACTGTCTTAACACAAACTATTGCTCTTAGACCATATAGCTGTTAACAACCTTTCTAATTAAAGTCTATAATAAATAAATACGTAAACTTTCGTAAACGGTTTTATGTAAATCGAACAAATTTGCAATAGACAGCCATTACAGACGCAAGCTGATCTGAGTCTGCCGTTAAAGTAATATTCTGAACCCATAATGTCAGTCCTAAACAGTTATTGCCACTTGGGCTACTGAGATCAGAATGGTGAGTGTAATAGCTCTTTTACTACAAAGACCCAAAGTTACAATGTGCAAATACCCTCAAATTATAATCAAATCCATCTAGTTTTCTGACACACAATTTTACAATAAAAATCTTACAATAAACAGATCTTTGCTAAAGTTCAAAAAGTGCTTTAAAATCTAAAAAAAAAAAAACATGAAATTAACAAAATAACAACATCAACACTAAACGTTTGATTTCATCAAATCTTCAAACAATTCTCACAAAACTTTGTCTAACTATGGTTATTTAAAATGCCCGCGACAATACAGTCGATATATAGTAACATCAAAAAAATATTCTTTAAATTACATTAATTAAAATCTTTTTACATAAAATATTAACTTTACAATTGTCTTATTTTTAGATAATATATCAAGTAAATTGTGTCTCAAATTTAAATAAAATTATGATTTGAGAACGATTCTTAACAGTTACTTAAAATCCAAATTATTACAATGTAATAAAAGCAACAAAAGAGTTTGAAATAAATATTAGACTTACAAAAGAAATAAAGTTATATTTACCGATATAGAAAAGAGTACAAAATTATATGAAAATAATATGAAATTAATCAGAAAGAGGACCAAAACCAAATCAATAAATACTTTACAGCTAGTTAAACAACAATTAATAATATACATCATCCAACTTGTAAATAAAGTATTTAAATAATGTTAAATAAAAATACAAATGGAATTTAATGCAATCTTCTACTATAATTCCAATTTGCATCAATCACTAAATCGCGTTATAAACATGATCAAAAACAAGATAATAATACAACGTAATGTGATTATAAGATGAAAACATTGTAGTTACATAAACACATATATATTAGATTACCAATTCACCATAATTCAGTGGAAATTAAATCAGATCTTATTAGGAGATTCACATTTGTTGTGACCAATAAAAAACAACAAAAACAACAGATGGCCATACATATCTTAGTACCAAAATCAGAACCTCCGAAACCGTTCCAAAATACGATAAAAATATTCAGTTACTACTCAAACTAAAAGTTTATGTCCTTGTTACGCAAATTATATTATAAATTTGTGCGAATGAGACAAAGAGAATTTAAGTTCCGTCGAACACTTGTGTTATACATTCTATTATTTAATAATGTCCTCCCAACCGAATTTCGGCCACGGTGGACAGTTTCAATGGAGGATGTTATAGTGCACAAGTGTGTGCGCAAACACAGGCAGTTTCTATTCCATCACTCTCATGATCAAATGGGACTACTAGCGACACGACCGGAAAGAGTTCAGGTACAGTACCAACGGCTTTACGTGCTCTCCGAGTCACGGGGGTGTACAACCGCCAACTCTTAGACTTCGGGCTGATACTGAAAATTTCTTTTTACGGAAAAATACCAAAAAACCCTTCTTGACCCGACCCGGGATTAGAACCCTGGACCTCATTATCTGCGGTTGAACACGCTACCGCTAGACCAACGAGGCAGTATTATTTAAGCTTACAATAACAAATAGACACACAATTTAATCAAAGTCGCATGATACTTCGAAAAAGCTGTTTGAGCCATTGGTTTCACATATGAAAATGGATATCATAACCGTAATTCAAACGTGATTTGAGGTTTTGATTTTGGTTTTCGATTATATCGACTACACTTCACTGGTCTTATCTAAGTGTAGTTAGTGTGAGGTAAAAATCTTCGGGCAGCGAACTAACTTTAAGGATAAACCAATTGAAAATATTCACTAAGTAAAGGCATTGGTTGACCATCCAGCCGGCATTATCATCAAATGCCTGGGTTTACATATAAAGTGTAAGGTATTCTCTAATAGTTAAAATGTCAGAAAATTTAGTCATTCAAGGGTAATAAACTCAATCTGCCCTTGATACTAAACTGCTTGTAGAGCCTGCAAAAACCCAAAAAATGTGTACTATAAAAAGGTGGCTATCCGTTTTATTCTTATTTCGCAATATTTTATTGTATATGTACTTAAATTTACTGGATATTGGCCAACTTGGTAGTAATCGGTTACCCAGGATCACAACATTAACCTAATAACGCTATGATCCGGAGTTCATTCCGTGAGGTGGAGTTACTCTATCACACTGTTCATAGATAGCACGAACGCTTTTCTCATCTATTTATGACACTAATTGTTTGTTTCTATTACGATCGAATGTGCAATGAACGTCCCACGAGAAATAGGACAGTTAAATAGTAAATTCTTAGTCGCAACGTACAATACTTATATGAAACAACAATGTAACGAAGTTTTCAAGAACTAGACGGCTCTCTTGAAGTGATACAGATCCTTAACAGCCTACTGCAGCTCCGAATGTGAAACATTTACAACTAACGCGCATTTTCACAACCAGTCGCGGACGACGCTTAATAAATAGGTCATAAGAAACGTGCCAATCACTTGAATTGTACCCCGCCTGATTATGTTCAGCTTATATTATAATAAATACTTACTAAACAGGTAAATGGGTATTCTACCTATCCTTTGAAAGGGGTTATACTAGAAATCATTGGCCAATATTTAAGTCCAGCGGACTGCGGATTGAAGATGATATCGAAATGGTATACAAATATATATTAATAAGGTTAAAAGAAATGTGGCAAGATATAAAATTAGGTTTTAATTCATCAGTTAAATTGAATTACTGATAAGTAATGGAATCAGGCGTTACTTTGCGGAAATCCATAACAATCAAAATACAAAATCAATATTTAGTGTTAATCCCGCTAATTGTCAGTTTAATCATGCTGGGATGCAATTTGCACCGCCCTCCCGCCCGCAAAAATGTGCACATGCAAGAAGGACAATATAAAAAGCAAATCTCGAAGCGAAAGCTCGAAGGAGACACTCCTTCGAGCACTCGACGAGTTAGCAGCCCTTGAGAATGGTCCGTGGAGGACCGAAACACGTGTTGGGTATCGTACTGGCGCATGTAATTTGCTTTTTATATTGTCCTTCTTGCATGTGCACATTTTTGCGGGCGGGAGGGCGGTGCAAATTGCATCCCAGCATGATTAAACTGACAATTAGCGGAATTAACACTCAATATTGATTTTGTATTTTGATTGAATTACTGAGTAAACTTTGCTGGATTAAGGCCTCCTCAAAAGATTTCCAGAATGGAGTCGTGTCTTCTATATGGAGGGATATGCCATAATCGCCACCCTGCGCAGCAGACTTGTGATCGCAGTATGGTCTAGTACACATAGAGACGTTGCTGGCCTTCCTCTGACCAGACATTCCCTCAGATTGACTTCTACGCCCCCATAGGAGGTGGGGTACTATTCCTTGTCGTCAGCCACGCAGAAAAAATATTTAATAATACATAATATGAGATAATTATACATTTTATACCACTTGTATACAATACTATACTATAATAATATAATCTCTTTCAAGGAATAAGACAAATTCCCAGTCACCTTGTATAAATAGTGTAACATAGATACATAGTAACATACATACGCCGGCTATTCTGACCCTCAAAGTGAGCATCAGTTGGTACATAAAAACCTTTACACTTGAGTTAAATGTCCGGTAACTAACTAAAGCGAATTTGTCAGTACTGGACTTCAATCTATAACATAATTGTATATGTATGACTACCTACTTCGGTTACACTTCATAGCGCAGTATAATTAATACGCTGATTTTTTAAGATAAATATGATATAATTACATACATATAATTCACACTAGTTAGTGAACAATTAATATGTAAAAAACGACAGATTCCTAGGATACAAATTTAAATAGTTAATTACAAATAAAGTAAAGTAAATAAGATATGAGAAGAATATAAGACGACTCACCACCTCAATGTATATAACATTGAGGTGCTGAGTAAAAAAAAGGAAATTTATTTAGAAAAACTTGTTGCAGAGTTATAGTTATATCATCTATTATTTAACAAATAAATAAAAATCAAATCAAGCGGAGCCATTGTATACCTATTCTTAGTAACTAGAAAGGTATATAACGAATATCATGAATATGCTGGAATATTTATGGGGCCCAACAATGTAAAAATGGAGAAATGTAGAATGTAATTATGCAAAACAGGGCAATAAAGTGTGGTATTCGTACAAAATGCATCAGCCCACAAAATGTTTGTATGAGATATATGAGTACAACATGTATGGCAGTAGCAAAGTTACTATTCGTTTCTATGTTAAACCAGGAACAACTAGACTTTACAGTTTCAATGTGTCGCCTTACCTTTTGAACTTTAATTTAATATCATAGAGTTCAAAATATGGTGTTCAATATTTGTACAGAGCCCGATAAAGGTTTAATAGTTAGAGGGTTAATATTTGCTACAGGTTATTCAATTTTATTGACAGATTGGCCTTCTTAAATATTCCACACTATTTATTTTACGCAATTTTTTATACTCGCCTGAATTTATCGTAGTTGAAGAGATCGCACATAATCTAGTAATAGTATAACATGTAAACATTAAGGAAACGACATCAAAAATATATATTCTTAAATCGGGTTGAAAAATATAGGTTAGCCTTATATATTATGTACTGAGATATGGAAGAACAAGCAACAAACGATATACTGTTAATATAGCCTTTATATGTAAATAGAGATTACACAGATACAAAATAATGTAGCAACTATATATAAATGATGTAAAGATCTCTAAAAATGTATAACATCCAAAAACTATAATAACAACAAAAATGGCCTTAAGCAGGAAGGACCTCAGAGTAGATATATTTAGAAAATATGAGCAAAGAAGCTGGCGATCAATCATACTTAAATGCTTATACGCAATACATTATCCCCACGTAGAAAATTCGAAGCTATCGAAGAATCAAAACCCCTCATAAATTGATGAGATTTAGGACACCAGTATAAGGACTACAAAGAGAGAACTCCTTACGAACAATACATCACATACGCGCACACACAAGCTTCGTGGCTTACACTAATCTCAAGTCTACGGGCCTATTAATACTGAGTTATCTCATCGAATCTGAACACTGCGCCTACTTGTGGAAACTAATCAACATTTGTGCACTAATTAGTATTCTTCTCTAAGGCTACGTCAAACACAGGTGCGCTAGTATCGCATATCTCCCCCCACAAAATACTTATATCACTCTTTAAAACAAATAGTTTATACAAATTGTAACAAGTATAAGAGTTTCACTTACGTACTACTAACCTAGCACTCCAGAATATTCTACAAGGAATCATCGTACCCGAACGTCACACCATCGAAGCTGCAGTGGGATTGAATATTAATACTACGAGACAACCCTTAAAATCTAGTTGGCAGAGTCACACGAACTTTAATAATAGTATGATTTAATTTAATATTGTAGCCAGACACTTAGACCACAGCGATAAACTACAGGATCTTAGTTTAAACACCGCTATCCCTAAAAAATGTATAATTGAAAAACAAAAACATTGAAATAGACGAAAAAAGTAATAAAATGGTTGTAGTAAGTTTGGTAACGCAAAAAAAAATGTTCAAATTTTTTTTCTATTTTTGATGTGGATAAAAATGTTTAAACTTAACTCCTATATACACAGATAAATATTTAAAGCGATATAAGATATAGAACTTGGAATAAAATATATTAACATGTACATATTATATCCTTATATAGCGAATAAATATATGTTATATAAAAATATTGGGGCGATTTTGGGGCACGAGATTTCTAAACACAAGTTTAGAGTTAAAACTTAATGAAGAAATAGAGATTAATATAAAAATACATGAACGATGGCGAACAATCTTACGTAATCCGAAACCGTCGTAAGCTTAGGCCTTAAGTGAACTAAATAACTTCACCAAGTATGATGCTGTGGTTCTAATTACAAACATACATAACTACATATTACTAGGGACAATAATTTAATTACACAAGGCAAGAACAAGTCGTATTTCACTTTAAACATACGTACATCTAAATCGTTACATCGGTACTATTCTAGCTATCATCTACATTCGTAATTTTACCAACGAACGGGATTAACAATGCCAAAAACGGATCATTCGAAATGATATACATTCTACAGTTTGGTTATTATGCCGGAAAAGAACTACAATTTAAGAAATCCTCACATTAGCAACAAATACACCACGATTCTTTAGTCGTCATGAAGCCAGAAACCATTTGATCTACTACTAATTAATTAAGAGAAAATATCAATTTATTGTGTTGCATCCGGCATACAATATCTAAACATAGGATCGTACAAAAAAAACGCAATGTTCAATTCCTATGCCAAGCTGCACTATGTCAGTAGTAGATCATATCAATATAGTAAATTTATTTTCCGTACCAGATATTTTACTAAATACCCGTTACAATGCTACAAACGTTTAAATGTAAACAATAAGAAGCTAAGCAACTTAACAGTCACTGTATAGCTAGACTAAAGCATTACTCACACTTGTATCTATTTAAACTTCTGGCTGAGTTTGAGCAATATAATGCCAGGAAATCTTTAGAAAAATAAACCATGTGCAGACTGCTTCATAAATGTTGGGTCTACAATGGTTGATAATAACCGTCCATCCCATGGAGCAATGACAATCTATACATATGGACAAATCATGCCATACAAAACAATGCCGAAAAATGGGACATGGTACTAATTTCACCATATAAAGCTCCAAGTGCTATATAGAAATATTGCTGCTTGCACTTCAGTAATTTAAAGTGATGTAAAACAATTATGAACTTGAAGCTACGTATGATGATTTAAGAAGTGACTCGAACAGAGGCAACTGCGGAGTAGCATGTCTAGTTTATTTTATTTTTGAGAGAAAACTTAAATTTTCGAAGAATGTACATTTCATTATACTTCTGGCATTAACAGACTTCAAAAAATTTGGTTCCTATTCCTATATTCAATATAAATATCCAATTATAATATAAGTAATATTGTTACAATCGAGTGATATTGAAGTATTAATATTTTGGTATATTTATGACCGTAAAATAAATATGTTCGTTATGAGATTTCGCGATGGGTCAGTGATTGTGATGCTGCGTGCGCGTTATAAATATTAATGGATAAAATTAATTATTTCCTACTTTTGAGTGGATTATTAGATCGAAACCCGTATGAAATGTTATTCACAGATAAAGCGACCAGATCTACTAAATTAGGACACCATAGTAAAAGAAAGAGATATTTTTTAAATATAATATTTTTACATACGTTCATTAAGATGCTCAGTGACCTGAAATAAATTTAAATTTGTTTAAAAACTTGTCTTTTATACTTGGACTTCTTTTCCAATCTTATCTTTGGCATATATAGTGTAAATGGACGTCAACCTATACGTGTGACCACTTTGGTCAAGTCATATATGCCACTTAACTGATCCTTTGTGTATGTCAGTTTCAAGTATATAAATTTGTGTAAATCTTCTTCTGTACTTTGTGTATAAATACTTAGCTCCATGAAATAATATAAAAACATTTTAGCTTTAGATTTTAGACTAGAAAGCAGCAACTCTATTGTTTGCTTGCCATTTAGTTTCCTTGTCTCTTACTGACGTGCGGGAACGAATAGAATGGGAATACTATTTAATGATTTACGATATTTATTGTAAAATATTAAATATATAAAACAAAAGTTGATTTTGAAAGGACTTAGCGAGTAAATCTTTATCGATTAGTATACCACCTAACGTAGATTCCGCGCAATCATTTAGATTTCTTTATAACTTGGAGTTATTACTCCTCCTAAGTTTAAGTTTTATAGTATTAACCAGAAATTATACATTTGATTGTGCAAAGGAACACACCAAACAATTATTACTCTACTGTTAAGCTACGTATATTAATGTAAGTTCTATCTGTCGGCTTTGTGTTAGAAACATGGCCGACTGATGTTACTCCTTTATTTACACTTCACGTCAAGTATATTTTGGTGATTTATCATTACATTTGAGAATATTTCCAAACTCATAGAAAAGATTATTCAGGATTATACTTGCGAAAAATAAAAGTATTACATTATAATATTAAACTGACTGTACGTGTAGTCAGTGGTTATAATAATCACCTCGCTACTACATCAGCGCCCTCATATAACGGTTTCGATCCCCGCACACTACAACTATTTGTGTGATCCATTTTTCATTGTTCTGAGTCTGGGTGTGTTTTGTGTTCGTGAATTTCATGTTTATAAAGTCTTCCGCGATACAGGGATTAATTTCTCTTGTAAAAGTAAAAGAAGTAAAAACTAGTGTGAGCATGCTTTAGAACTTATTATATACATGCATAAATCGTTAATAAGATATATATATAGGGGTTATTTGATTTCATATAATTGTTGCATTAATATAATAATGTACACATATTATATTTTCATACAGAGCGATATAATGCTACGTATAAGCTCATCTTTCAAACGCATAGTATCTGGCACACACCTATCAGCATAGTTACCATTACCTATCACAAGATTCTGATGGGAATCTATATTATATACAATATAACTAGACACACTGATATAACTCCACACTCTTCTATATTATGTTGTTTTTATCATTACAGTGTTATGGCAACTCTAGGATAGACAGATTGATAAATATAGACGAGAGATAGTTAGAGGTTCCCTGTTTCCATTTTTATTTTTTGTTTTAAATTAAGGTTGTTTGCGACGTGACTTGTACGAAAGCAGTGTTTTGAGTGGGTACATACAAAGATGGAAAATGGATTCGTCAATTATAGACATTGCCGCCGATTCTAAGCAAAATCAAGTATCATAGCACGATGAAAGAAATACTGTGATATAAAAATTGGATGATGATGTGATATAATTGTTAGAAATAACATTGTACTTCAGAAAAGGAGATGGTATCTTTATTGTGTCAATTTCGTTTATGCGCGTTAGATATGTAATGAATAACATTTAAGTTAGTTTAATGACATAAACGACTTAATTGCCAGCATTCTAGATTAGACTAGATCGCTAACATCTTAAGCAAGAACTTTTGTTCTACAAGTCCTGAAATAACTCAACACATGAATAAAATGATTTAAAAAGTTTTTGTAGTACTGTCGTGATATTTGTAGGTCTATGTTTCATTCATAAACGAAAGGACGACGCGCGCACGACGCTAAGCTCGCACGATGAAACATTTGAGCGGGATATTAAATTAATACTTATTTTGTATGAAAATAAAATCTAACAAAATATCAAAAGTTGCAGAACAAATGCTGTTGCTTATGGTGTTAACTATCTATTACTGCGAGGTTGTTGGTGTTTTACAAGTATTGATAATTGTATGTAAAATAAGTTTTATAGTATGTCACATGCGAAGTTTAACCACTAAGCATAATTTTATTATTATTATTCAGTCTCGCCGCAAAAACCTCTAACAATGTTTAGAATTTAAATTTAACAATCATAAATATATTAAAAAGTAGATTTAAAAGTTAATAAATACATAGGACCGAAAATTGTTATATTCATGGCACTTACCCGACTACTAGAACTTTATACAGGAAAAATATTTTTTTAAATATAATAAAAATAATGGCCATCTTCTTATCTCGCTGGATATCAGCGAGTAGAAATTTTCAATTCGGACATCATATCGGAGGCACGAAATGTTTTCTTTTTTTATAAATAATATTGTAATATTTTATGATAATAAGATTTATTTTAAGTTTATCCCATTTTTTTATTCATTTTTAAATAAATTGTTTTTAAACTGTTATTTTTTTTTAATTTAATAGGTCATGTTTATTTAATGAGGTGTTTTAATTAAAATCTGCAGCCTGCGTAATCACTGCTTTTAAAAAAATAATAATGACATAATTTAGCAGCAACCAATTTAATTTCATAATAAATAATCGAAGGGCCACAGACACTACAAGAGATTTTTATTTTCATTTAATGGTTTTTGACCGCCAACATAATGACCTAAATAGTCTATTAACACTTTCGGTGCCTCGTTTGAAGACACGTTGGCATGCCCAGTACACGACTACCGGGTTCATGGCTTGGCTGCGAAAGTGTTAAAGATAGATGACAAGGCAAGACAACGTTCAAAATATACGAAATACTCTTATAATAATGTCGCGAAATAGAAAATCGTCTAAAACAACTATACTTAGAAAGTATTGCTGTAGTTAAATCTAGTGGGATTCTATATTACTGGCAACGATCATCACCTAGTGGTGCGGACAGCGTATGTTAGTGACAGCCGAATCATAAGATATTGCACTATTAACTTATACCTACATCAATAAAACATGAGCCCTGAGTGAGGACACCACTAATAGAAGTATATCTTCAACAAGAACTCTTACGGAGGCCCTATAAAGTTTGGGAGATCTAATATGCTTCAGGAAGGAGGTGGGCCGGATGGAGTGAAGGCCGCCATGGCTCACGTACAATGGTGCACATCGGGACTAAGTGCGTAAACCATACCCACTAGCACATTAGTGGAACATGATGATGTATGTGTATCTAAACTACTATTATACAAAGGTAAAGTTGGTAAAGGATTTGGAGTAATTTATTCAATGACGAAAAAAAATTCTAATAGAAAGCTTAGTTGCTTAGTTGCTTGCTTGCTTATCGTATGAGCAGTGGTTACCCTAGTGGGTTAACGATTGTTGTCTAATGACTACAACCGGGACCGACAGCGTAACGTGCCCTCCGAAGCACGGAGACGCTCAGTAATTAAACCACTATTATGGTCACCCATCTATGGAATGACCGCGAGCCTAGTTGCTTAACCTCGCCTCACTTACAGACCGGTGAGAACATCTAGCTATGAGCGCCTCTTAGAGAAATCTTAGTTATTCCTGGGTAACATATTATTATGACATATTTTATATATACAAAGAAACTTAACTCGAATGTAGATGTTTTTTTTGGTCTATAAGAGACGTTCTCAAGAAAGGGCAGGTCAGAAGTACCCTAAACCGGCGAGGATACATGAAGAATATAATGACAGTAATCGAGGCAAAAGAGGTGTGCAAAGGTCGTGACAAATGGAAATCCGTCGTCTCTGTCTACCCCTCTGGGAAACAGGCGTGAGTCTATGTATGTATGTATAAATATCCTCTACAAGGCTCATATTTTCCTGATATAGCCACACACAACTCATTCACTTTGGATACTTCTCGAATAACAATGTAAGAGAAAAATTAAACAAACTGAGAGACGAAATTTCTAGGAGCTTTTGAGAGCATTTTAAATGAAAATGTATCCAAATGAACACAGTAGTCTTATATCTATGAAAGTGTACGTCTATAGAATATTAAAGATTATTGCAATTTTCGTTACAGGAGACGGATGTAATTACTATTTTAGTTATTATAATATTATTGCTGAAGTTATTGAACGATTCATTCGTAAATACGAGGTACATTAACTTTTCACCTAAAATTGGGAACTAGAATGAAGGAAGAGAAAATCCCGGCCAAGTGCGAGTCGAAACGCGCACGAAGGGTTCCGTACCATTAAAAAATCACGTTTATTGTATGGGAGCCTCCTTAAATATTTATTTTATTCTGTTTATAGTATATGAAATTATAGCGGCAACAGAAATAAATCATCTGTGAAAATTTCAACTATCAAACTATCATAGTTCATGAGATTCAGCCTGGTGACAGACTGACAGACAGACAGCGGAGTCTTAGTAACAGCGTCCCGTTTTACCCTTTGAGTACGGAACCCTAAAAATATAATTATAAAGATGAAATAAATGTAGCCAGGAGAACTAAGTTGCAATTCCGTAACATTAAGTACTTTGAGCCTATAAGAAAGCACCATTGAAATGTGACGGCCCATGTAACAAACCCGTATTACTGTTTCATATTGAACTCTTAACTCCTGTATAGAGAACTATTCTGAAGCGGGCCATATAATGCCCTAGTGATTTTTACATGATACACACAACTTTGAAAATATGGTTGCACGAAAAAAGAGAATCAAATACAAATAAATACTTCTTTGAATTTTTATGTATCTACTTTACCAAAAATAAGTATCTTATTGTAGTTATTTTACCATACAGAGTTACTAGCAACAACTTTTGTTCTACTAGTTCGGACCTACCTCAATACATGAAAAAGAAAATCAGTTTACACGGACGACTGACGACTAGAGAAATGGGTCAAGTTCAATGGCGCTACACGCCTTCCCCGCGCCTTCGTAAGGGTATATTTACGTAATATCTGTGTGATGCGCGTAGAGTTATTAACATTCAAGCGGGAAATTCAATTCCATGGATCACTGGCGACTAGAGAAATGAGGCAAGTTCAAAGGCGCTAGCGCTGCAGCCCGTCCCCACACCCTCGGAAAGGTATATTTACGTAATATCTGTGCGATGCGCGTAGAGTTATTAACATTCAAGCGCGAAATTAAATTACATGGACGACTGGCGACTAGAGAAATGGGTCAAGTTCAAAGGCGCTAGCACTGCACCCCGTCCCGGCACTTTCGCAAGGGTATATTTACGTAATATTTGTGCGATGCGCGTAGAGTTATTAACATTCAAGCGGGAAATTAAATTACACGGACTACTGGCGACTAGAGAAATGGGGCAAGTTCAAAGGCGCTAGCGCTGCAGCCCGTCCCCACACCCTCGGAAAGGTATATTTACGTAATATCTGTGTGATGCACGTAGAGTTATTAACATTCAAGCGGGAAATTAAATTCCATGGATCACTGGCGACTAGAGAAATGGGGCAAGTTCAAAGGCGCTAGCGCTGCAGCCCGTCCCCACACCCTCGGAAAGATATATTTACGTAATATCTGTGCGATGCGCGTAGAGTTATTAACATTCAAGTGGGGAATTCATTTATTTCTTATGTACGAAAATAAAATCTAACAAATCATGAAACGTTGTAGAACAAAAGTTGTTGCTTATTGTGTAAGCTATCTAGCCCTGCGAGATTGTTGGTGTTTTTTAAACGATAATTTTACAGTAACGAAGATACAATATCATCGTTTTCTACAATTCTAAGAATTCTAAAGTTATGTGCGTGATAAACAAATGTCAACTCTATTGAATTACCAAAAGGCTGATTATCCTAAAAAACACGTAAGCCTTTAAACATTAATTTATAATATATATTGGCAGTGTGTCGTAACTTAAATATCTTAGAAGGAATTTCGTGATAGTTGGCACTTATTTAAGATAGGAAATTAAAGTAAGTTTGAACGGTTTATACTAAACTATTTTAGAGTTGCCAAGTTTTTAATAGACCTAATTTTCTTTTCAATGTTACGAATAAATTTAAAGATTCCCATGCGAAATGTAAAAAGTATTAGAATTGGCAACCCTACGTAAATGTAGAATATCAAAGGATAGTGATTTGTTTCGAGATTCGACTAACAAGTTTTCAGAAGATTCTATTAGATTATTGCGTATTCGTCACTATAATTGGCAACCCTACGTAAATGTAGAATATCAAAGGATAGTGATTTGTTTTTGAACGGTTTATACTAAACTATTTTAGAGTTGCCAAGTTTTTAATAGACCTAATTTTCTTTTCAATGTTACGAATAAATTTAAAGATTCCCATGCGAAATGTAAAAAGTATTAGAATTGGCAACCCTACGTAAATGTAGAATATCAAAGGATAGTGATTTGTTTCGAGATTCGACTAACAAGTTTTCAGAAGATTCTATTAGATTATTGCGTATTCGTCACTATTTAGAATTGGCAACCCTACGTAAATGTAGAATATCAAAGGATAGTGATTTGTTTCGAGATTCGACTAACAAGTTTTCAGAAGATTCTATTAGATTATTGCGTATTCGTCACTATGGCTACCTTGGAATATCTCGATAATAGTAATAGTCTAACGTATTGTCTAAGTAGTGTTTGAAGCTGTCTTTCTTCACTAAATATTTGGAGTTCACCACTATATCGGGTCAGTGCAATGGCTTTAATACTAATGTCTAAACATTATCAGCATATAATGACTAAGCGAAAAAATGGAATGTTAATCTACAACCTACTGTTACTCTGTTAGTACGATTAAAACAATGCAAAAAAGCCAAAATACCAGTGGCGTAGGGTCCATATAAACCAATCCCCTCGCATCACCATTTATTAATCACGATCAAATACTTGTGCCTATGAATATAGCGGTTATATCTAGTATTTTCTTTCTTATAACATACTACTCGAAATCACTTGCTGCATCTGTAAATCAGGATTATATTTAATGTAAATATTTTAACATTTCCTCATGAAATTTGAATACGCTTTTGAAAAGCCGCTTTACAGCGACTTCGCTTACAAATATATGACCCTACGCCACTGAAATATACATAATATACACAATACTCAGATACAATACAAAGATAGCTACATAAAACCGTATTAATATTAATTTGTTAATATTTGGGACGATCGAATCGCAAAACGCACAATTATTATGCCCGTACCTAATCTTGTAACAAGTGCATTCAAATTTAAAATTTATAAGTTTACATTGGAATTAAATACATATATAATTATCGGAATAAATAGAAATAAGAAATTTATTCACTAACCGGAAAAATATTGGAATAATCCTCATAAGAATATATTTCACAATCGAACAATTACAATATAACAATATTAAAGTGAATTAAGATTAGCTACGTCTACGAACGTGTATAAAGGAAGATCTATTGGCGGATCGCACGAAATAATTAGGTACCCGATAATACCGATACCTGTAATTTAAATTGGCTGACGACAAACACGGTTAGCCAAATAATATTTTTTTTCCTATTATGACTGTATCCTTCTCATTTGCTATCGAATTCAAAGGTATTAATGAAGCTTACACAGTGTGAGGCCGGCCACTTCGTGTCCCGGGTTCGATACCCGTGCAGAAAAACTATTTGTGTGACCCATAAAGAGTTGTTCTGTGTGGAGGTATTGTGTAAGTCAATTATATGTTTATAAAGTACCCCGTGACACACGGATTCCTATCCCTAGTACGGGCGTTTTCTTAAAAAAAAAAACAAGTAACATTCCCTAATGTTAATATTGAAATAAAACTTCACTTATAGATGGCAAATACATCAGACTCGCCAGAAATAAACTTAGTGCAACTTATACAGGGTGTAAAAAAAAGTTTCTTTTATTAAGAACAGCTTGAATTTCAGGACACAAAAGACTTTTGACACATTCATGTGTGGCGCGTCGTCTCGCTCCAACTTCGGCGCCCTCGAGTATGGATTCAAACCCACACAGAACAACTATTTGTGTGACCCACATATCGTTGTTCTGCGTCTGGATGTACTTTTTGTTTATGAATAGCATGTTTGAAAGACCTCATTGTAGAAAGATAAGATTTTTAAAAATAGAAACGGATTAGCATAGCATTAGGTATGTTTCTAATGTTTTGGATTTGAACTTTATCACAAGTCCATAAAGTTCAAAATATAGTGGCAACTACATTGGAAAGAGTAAAAAATGACGAAACTGTGAATCATAAATATTATTAAGCAGTAATTTTTTGTTATAATATCATTCGATAATGAAGATAGCTCTATGTTCGTACGCCATTTGAAATTACAGGTATCGCATAATACTTATACCCACTGAAAACAGTAATGTTGTGCATTAGATATGTATAGATTTGACGCGGTGGCGGGCCAACACGGACAATAAATATGGCGCCTTCACTACTACTCCACATTAAACGTTACTCTCAGTTTCAAGTAAAAACCGCCTTCAATCGATTCTTTTTCAATCACATGCGGGAGCTATAAAGAGGCCTAGTACACGTTCAAAAACAGATGGCAATTCTTATTGAATGTGTTATGTACGCATACATTCCGACCGCACTCAACGTCGAGTTAAACGCGATCAAGCGATTGGTCACATTACATTTCATAAATCGATCCGCTAGCACTAATCGATTTGGTTCAGTTAGCTGTCAAGGCTCATTCGATTATCTACCGCGTGTCGCCATCACGTTGACTAGGGCGTCGGAAAGCGTTGTTACATCATGCTATCGCTATCGACCAACGATTAAATGCAATCATTTACAATTTCCAAGGACACACATCTTATGATAAAGTATAGGTACGTACGAGGACACCTTAACGAGAAATATTCGCGAGACGGGAGCTAGAGAGGCGACCGGAGGTCTCGGTTACGCTGCTTCTTCGTGTCTGGAGAGACGAGCGTTCCTGACAGCTCCTTAGGCGATAATATCACAGATTCCTAAACAAAAGTGACTCGGCGAGGCGCGCCTAGCCCTCGGGCGCGCCGCCGCACATGCTCTCCAGCTCCAGCAGCTCCTGCGACCACACCAACTGTTATATACAGGGGCTCTACCGGCTAAGTCACTGAACATCGATTTCTTAAATGGCGTTCAAATAAGTAAAAAGACTTAATCAATCGTTAAATTTTATCTTTTTCTTTATCTTTATATTTCCATGAGCACAAATCAATCGTTAAATTTTATCTTTTTCTTTATCAAAGACTTAATCAATCGTTAAATTTTATCTTTTTCTTTATCTTTATATTTCCATGAGCACATGAGACGTCATAAATGGTCCGGAATCGATTGTCAACGTTGAAGCCGATTTAACGATTGATTACGTCATTTTTAACCTTTATTTATTTGAACGCCATTTAAGAAATCGATGTTCGGTGACTTAGCCGGTAGAGCCCCAGGAATAGTCATTTGTCCTATAACACCAGTACAAACCATAAAGTTAGTATACCGACTGAATAGAGCATCAAAGGACTGAGCGAGCGAAATGTCACTAGCAGCAACACTGTATGATAAAAAGAGAGAGAGCGCTTCGTACTGCATAATGGGATGTCAACAACATAGCGGTGGAGATTATAATCGATATTAATGTGAAAATCGACATGACATACATCATAGACACCCATAAACATTTCTACAAACAAATGTTATCCTATTTCGGTTTCGTTTGACAGCTCTTGTTTGTTGCTCTATTCCGCTAGGTATACTAACTTTATGGTACAAACTGGCCCTATCGGAAGATCAGCACTGGAGAAATGTAGTACTAGCTGAGATAGGGTCATTAATCATGCCAGTACGGAGACATCTTAAAAATCTACAAAATTGTATACTAAAACTGATATATCTTTTCTGTACATGTTTTGAAAAGAAAATTTCTCCTTCATGAGGTATGTTAGCAAATTGGCAATATTTTCGAATCCACTAACGGCAATACTATAACCTAATTTTACTCTGACAATAAGGGTCAGACCACAGGCCTAGAGGCATGTGGAGTACAAATCCAAGGCGTGCTACACTGACTGATACATGTTCGAATTAGAAATTAAATATCTCGTATTTCAAACGGTGAAAGAAAATATCGTGAGGAAAGCTGTGTGATAGACTAAGACCAAGGGGTTTGAACCCGAGTCCGCTGAGTCCACAATCCAACGGTGTAATCACTAGGCTGTAGCGTTTACTCAAACGCCTAGGCATATGTAACTCATTCATACGTAAACTGAATATCGCGCATGTAACATATCACAAGGCGTTACCTACCAGTAATAACATCGTACAAGAGTGACCGTGGATGCCACAAGAGTGTTTACTTTTTGGAGGTAAAATTGAATTTCTAATAATACAAATGTGATAGTTTGTACGAATGGATATTGGAATGTTTGTTTCTCGATCATTTAAAAGGGCTAAACGAATTCACAATATGTCCATTTCAAATTGGTTCAGCCTAAAGATTAAGGGTATACCATAATCGCGCTACTTGGCAGACGGGTTTGTGACCGTGATGTAGTTCACATAGAGATGCCCATTTCTCGGGTAGGTATTCCCTTATACGCTACCCACGGGATGAAAGGGGTTATAACACTCGCGGCCATACACTCGCAGCATTAATATAACTGCTGATTCATTATTATAGAACACCAGGCAACGTTGCGCTGCACTCTGTGCAGAGAGTACAATAGATTTGTACCTGATCCCGGTGCTTGAGTAGCGCGGTGAGCAGCTTGTCGTGCGCCCGCGCCAGTTGCTCGCGCCGCGCCGCGAACTTCTGCTCTAACTTACAGCACTCGGCCACGCCGCGCTCCACCGACTGTAATGAAGCAACATGGTGGATAAACCCGCAACACAGTGAAATACCCTGCTCTCTTTTACATATCACATATACCTACGTATATTACGTACTAACTTTGCATTGGTTAGATAGAGTACACTTTCACCATCATCATCATGTCAGCCAAAGTACGTCCACTGTTGGACAAGAGCCTTCCCAAAGAATGGGGGATATGCCATAATCGCCACGCTCGGCAGACGGGTTGGCTATCGCACCTTGAAGGTTATAGTTCATAGAAAAACGCTGCTGCCCGTTCTCTGGCAGGTATTCCCTCGGTCGATTCTTACGCCTCCCACGGGATGTGATGGGCTGATGATATTCTAAGCCATACAGCAAACACAGAGTACACTTTATTGCACCAATTAGTACCGATCTCTACAAGACAACCGTTGGGTGAACAAGTAAAAAAATAAGATAGTAAAGGCGGTAGTTGTAAAAAAAGAATACAACAATGCCGTAAATGCAATCGTCTATATAGACGCTTACACATACGGCCGCACCGCCCGTCGGTCGTAGAATACCCTCGGTAAGTTTCTACAGCTACGCCCGAAACGCCCAGTACTTTTCTTGTAGTTGGAAAACTCCGCCGTTCTTACCGCGCGAATTTTCGCTGCAGCGAAAGTCCCGTGGCCAAGCCATTAGGCTACGCGTTACCGAGCTTTTGAAAGCAATTTTCTTTTAAAAGGCCCGATGTTTTACTCTAATTGGGAAACCGTGGCAGAGAGCTCATTTCATAGCCTCAGCGTATGTGGGAGGAATTTTCGCTAAAACCGCACTGTACAAGATCGTTTAGGTTCTTAGGGTTCATACAAGAATACGTATGATGGATGAGGGGCGAAGCTGATGGATTTTGTGTAGGACCAAGTTTTTTTTGTATTGCACGAAGTTTTCTTTCGTTTGTTCAGCTTTATGTGTACATAGAGCTCCCATAAGTTTTCTGCACAGTTCATAACACGACTTATACCAAGTGGTTATGATAATACGACAATAAATGAAAACATTGACAATACTAGTTCATATGAACAATTGTAAGCTATCAAAAAAACCCTAACATCAAAATTAAAAAAAATAAAATTTCAAACAAAGTAAATGACATAAAAGTGGAAAGAAAATAGAACACCATTTATAAATGGTTCACTAACCTGTGATACAGTAGCAACAGCGCGGTCCTGTAGCGACTTGATCTTTTGGCGCCATTATTATTAATGCTCAGTAAGAATAATAACACTGAATCACAAATGTTTTAACGAAATAATTAGGCACCTTTCACCCGCATGTTATTTATTAATCAAATTATTAATCACTATCAGGATCACTGTTCAGTCACGTAGCTAGGTAGGTACCTATTAAAGTCACTAAATTTTTCGTGTTTCAATATGGCCACCATTAACTCGAATACACAAACTGCACCGCCGTAGGAGATTATTCCTAACGTTTGACAAGAGGTCCCCGTTTGCAGCCATATGTTTTAATTTATTAAAAGATAAGATAATTCTATCTTTTAAATCATCAACCGTATCAACAGCTGTTGAGTAGACCTCATTTTTGATGTGACCCCACAAGAAAAAATCTAATGGTGTGAGATCGGGTGACCTCGCTGGCCACCGCGTTGGTCCATAACGGCCAATCCACTGCTGACCGAACACTTGAGACAAACGCTCTCTTGCTGACACCACTGAATGAGCTGGTGCTCCGTCTAGCTGGTACCACATCTGCCTGTACACATCAAGCGGAAGCTCATCCATGTACTCGGAAACGGGTCCGTTGAGGAGTTCTATAAACTTTTCACCATTTAAATTTCCATCAATAAAAACCGGACCTATTATGGTATTTCTATGAATGCCAGCCCAAACATTGACAGCAAATCTGTACTGGTGCGAAGTCTCTCGTCCTAGACGCGGATTCACGCGGCTCCAGTAACGTAAATTCTGTCTGTTCCATAACCCGTTTCTTGTAAATGTACTTTCATCAGTCCACATTACATTGTACAGGAAATCCGGATCCTCTAAATGTTTTGTTTCTATCCAGCGACAGAAGTTTTCCCTGACTGGTTTGTCTCGAGGCAACAACGCATGCAATTTCTTATACTTATACGGCTTCCGTTTGTCGCGTTTTAAAATTTTTAGTATAGTTGCATGGTTAACACGAAAATATCGACCTGCCCTACGCAAACTACACGTCGGATTGCGTTCAAAATAATTTAAAATTCGTTCCTCAAGAGCCACTCTCGCACGTGGAGGAGTACTATCAATATGCGGGATTAAGGATCTATTTTCTCGTATCCTCTGGACAGCTTGGACATTAGTGCGCCCGTTGGTTGGACAAACTCGAGTGTCCCCAAACCTCTGTCGGTACGTCCGTATAGCCATAGCGGCGTTTCCTAAACACTCTCCATAAATTAACACCATGTCCGTGTACTCAGGAGCTGTGTAATTGTGACGAGGCATAATTAAAACAAAAGAAAACACTAAAACAATAAAAACTAAACGTCTAACTTCGCACAATTCACTTACGAGTAACTATTAAACTAGATACCTATTAAAACGTTACGTGTCCTGTCACTAAAATAAGCGTCCAATATCGCACTAATTCGTCGTAGATAAGGAGTACAAAACAAACACACGAGCGACGGGCGGCGCCGGTACACAAAGGTGGTAGGTACTCGGCGGCGAATAACTCAAAGTATGTCCTGCGGCACTCGTGCGCTAAGAAAGCGATGACGCGTGAATCATCACAGGATTGTAGCGACACACTGACCGTGACCTAAATTTGTTGTTGCAATGTTTCAACAAGAAAGCGAAGTAACAAACGAAACTAGATTTATCTCTTTCGCACAAACCAATTTTTCTATTTCATGAGTGCTTACCGATGCGGGGGTCGTTAACCTGTCAGTACTTCCCTATTAATACATACATCGTGTAGCAAATTTTAAAAATGAAAAAAAAATTCCTGTGACTAAACTACTGGATATATTCAAATGATTTTTTGTATGTAGTCTGAGAATGTCTTGAGGTATCCGTAGTTAAATTTATTGTCGTATTATCATAACCACTTTGTATACCTATGTACAGATTAGATTGATTTGCTTTTGCTATGGATCTTCACATACCTGAGAATGTATCTCCCGCTTTATTCGGTTAATCTCATCCTTATCCCTATTAGTCTTCTTGGCGAGGGCTTTCACATCCTCTTTCCGCGAGTTAGCTAGCCTATTCAGTATCTCTTTCTTTTCCGTGTCTAATGAATCCTGAAAACAAAATGAAATATTATAGACAGCTCCATCTGAAATGTATTATTGATTGAAAATCAATATCAATCTGTTTACAATTAAAGGATATTTAATTGTAAACAGATTATAATGTGTATGTTTTGCGGACTTCTTCGTTCTTTGTGAACAAATAGGGAATCTATTAGAAATTAATAAAAAAGAAGAAAGTTATCTATTTAATTGTGTTTTTATGTATGAATTCTATGCAGTTTTTACATTATTTGAGAACGGATTTTGCTGATTAATGCTTTTTATTGGATAGGAATTGCATTTGACATGGTCTCATATAGAAACACTTATTTACTTTTTGTTTCAATGAAACCATTCCTCTAAGTTTTCTTTCGTTTGTTCAGTTTCATGTGTAGAAGAGCTTCTTAAGTTTTTCCCACTATTCATGGTACGTCTTGTATATCTAGTAATAGCAACAGAAAACAACCAGACGAATAGATATCTTCATGCACAAATATTTGTCTTGTTCGGATCAGAAGGCAGGTTCACTACCAACTAGTCACAGCGGTCACTTATGGGAGACATTATATCTGTTTATTAATTTATGTAATAAAGCCAACAATTACTAAACATGTCAATACAAAAATAGCTACAGTGAGCCAAGTGCAAGTTTTCACGATTACCAAATCAATAGACATATATCGGTGATCGGTAAATAACTAAAAAAATACAGCCACATATAAGACAAATCTAAAAAAGTATTTAGTGTTGAAATGTAAGTTATTTATGTCACTTTTATTAAAAAAATATGACACTTTTCATGACTTTTTCTCTCTTTTCATAAGAGCCTGCTTTGTTTCTCTATAAAAAACTGCGGCCAACAATAGAAAACGTCTCTTATACAGTTAAATATTGAACTCGCTTTTTGATCTGTATTACCATGAGATTTTGGTTAATACCTAATATTCTCCTGTACATTACAGTTGACACGACGTCTGTAGCAGCTTGTTTATATTAACTAGAGATCGTACTTGTTCGAAATTCCACCATTAAGGCTCTATTGTCAAAGACTATAGACATTACAGACAAATGATATTAATAATTTTGACACTCAGTTTATCAGTGTGTCAGAAGCATGCTAGTATGTGTAATGTTTTTTTAATTAGCTTTCTGTACTCCTCCATATTTATTTATTAGGATAACAAACGGTTGTTTACACATTTTATAACTAACTGCCATAACTTTTTTTACTTTGTGCAAAAACCAATTATACGCTAACACCACATGCAGTAATATAATGAATACGTGACTAAAACAACAATGTTTTCAATTAAAATTAAATTCTAAAGATACAATAATTCCATATGAACTTTAACTGTTCCAAATTTCATACTCCTCCGTCCGCACAATTTTCGTTTAAAGGGGTTCAAAGATTTTGCTTCGCGTATTCATATCACGATGAGGTACTCACTGTTAATGCTTTCATCTGGTGCTGCTGGTCGTTCCGCACGTGCTTCTCCAGCGCCGCGTAGATGGCGTGGTGGTAGCGCAAGCGCAACTCCCTCTCTAGTGTAGATGCCTCGTTTACTCCATCCTCTGTGCTGCCACTTGCTTCAGTACTTCTACGCGATATACAGAAATTAAGGCTCACTTCCCTCATGTATTTTCTATAGATATTATTAGTATTACACAAGCAATCTGAACAAATGACAGGTGTCAGTTTACACTACCTGTTTCTGGGGCCTGCATCTTAACGTACTCTTGGAGACACTAAAACTTCTCCCTCAATCATCCAGACCCCAAGCCTAAATCATCGTTATTACAGAAAGCTAAGATTATCTCGCGCTGGTAATGCTGGGATACATATTAGCAATTACCAGCCTTATCAGCGCGAGATTCAAACTGACGCCTGTATTTTTTACCCGTTTTGACAGTAATATCTTTTTCTATTTTACCCTTTCTAACATGATGATGACAGTTAGTTTAGAAGGTGTTCACTGCTTCACCGGTCTATACTATTATGATCAGTTCTCGGAAGCTTATATGAGCATTTATATATATGAGATGAGATATTTATATGAGAATTTGCATAACGTCAGTTTGCATTATGAAATGGCTTCTCAGAGCCTGATGAGCCGATCGGTCCTCATCTTCGCGTATTAACGTAGAGCGACAGTTGTACAAAATGTCCCTAAAACCCTGCGTTGAGGTTTGAAACCCTAAGGCAGTGTTCTATGGAGCAGGTTACTTAGTGTTGTTTGCTACATGTCTTAAGCACCTGCTCGCATTTATAGTCCGGTCCGGCGTCCTAGGCAAACGCTTACCAATGCATTAAATTGGGCTTTGTTCGCCTCTTAAGAGGATGATATAATTATTAACGGTTACTTTAAAACAAAAATTACATAAATTATTACAAAGCATTAAAATGAAAAAAAAAACACACGTTAATTTACAATCAAAATTATAAAACACACAACATCACAATTTATCAGTAGGCTGTACAATTGTACATTTTATTATCTGCAATTTAGAACGTGCACTAATTCACATCAAGTAACTTACATCAACAAACTACAGGGAAGTATCCTAGAGAAGAAAGAATTACATAAATAATAAGTCGGATAATAACTTATTACATAAGTTAAATAATATATGCAAAAGTAAAAGTATAATAAAAAGAAATATCATCTAACGGAGACTGAACCTGCATCTTGTGCTAATCCAGGAAAGAAAGAATATAAGTTGACTATATTTCTGAAAACAATACCGATATGGCACCTACTTCTCTCGTTAAGATGTCAGAAAAAGTATTCTTGAGTGTAGAGTGTCCGCGGCTTAGTGGCTAAATCCATTTGTCTATTGTGATACAGTATATAAGTTTAAAAGAATTATTAAAACCAAATTGTACAACAGGGCATATGACAAAATTTCTGTTTATTTAAGTGACAAAAATGCAATTTAGACGTTCTAAGTGACCATACATAAAAAATATGTAATTATTCTTAAGTATATTTTATTTTAAAAACGGATTCTACCTGTGTTTCTCAGTATCTGCCACGTCATGCAATTTACAGCTAGGTAAAAAAAATGTCAATTCCACTAAAATGTAATTATTTTACGAAATAAATGAATTTTGAACGTGAATATATGTCTTATATTAGCAGAAGATGCGGATTCTAACCAAAACCATATTTTAATTAAAGCTATTCGCGATAGATGCTAAAATCAGCTTGACCGTTACGGATCATTTTCCGGAAAAAATATAATAGCACTTTAAACCTAAACTTTCGGAGGATCGAACCTCTCGGCCTCGGTATCTGTTACCTAAGCGGTAACAGAGCTAATGGAGGCGTTTGCTAATGAGGCAATGCATTAAACATGAACGTATAGTTAGGGGACCTTTACGTATACAAAGAAAGCGAGAGATGTATGTTTGAGGGATCCGTGCTAAAGATGTGTTCTAGTTGCAATGAACTAGAGCTACTAGTCTACCAGCTAATAGACAGTGCTTGCCCAGTCAGAAGACATAACTGGAACTCTTTGCTAGACACCGTTACTTAGGTTCGCTACGCATTTATACACTACTTAACTTCCTCGCCTTTCCTGGCGGAAAGTCACACAATTTTACGCATCCAAGTACTACTCAAATTTCTCGCATATCTTTTATGGAAACGCAGCCTTATTTCTCTAGTATTATAATGAAAACAAAAACTTATATCGAACTCATTACTCACATATTCTTAGAAGACAATCTTTTCACCAGTTTATTGCCCACATAGAACTTGGAAGTGACCGGTTTCTTCTCCTTGTCATACTTGCGCCGCAACTGGTCCAACTTGCGCGCCAACTCAGTTTGTTTCTCGCGAACTACTTTAGATGCGAGAAGGGCTTCTAAAGTCTCTGATAGAGAGTCATCTGAGGTACCATTGGTTTTGCTTTCGCATTCTAAAGAAAAGAAAAGAAGAAAATATACAATATTAACTTTTAGCGAGCCTTTTATTGTGGCTTCCATCGCATTATCATTTGAGAACAGTATTCTTTTTTAAGATGGAAACTTCCATCTACCCTATGTATTTTTCTGTACCCCCAACAACGTGTTTTGTGATAATCGGTTAAGTAATTACGTCATGAAAGAGTAACAAACAAAATTACATTTATAATAATCGCTCCTGGCCGAATGTCGGCTGCAGCGCTTCTCTTATTACAATAAGTACTAGAGTTTTATTAGAAAATGGGCATAATCTTGTTGTTATATTAAATATGTTTGATATAAGCTTGTATAATAATATAACAACAATCACGGCACGCCAATGGTTAAGCACAATTAAATCTGAAACCATCATCACATCAGCCGAAAGACGTCCATTGCTGGAAAAAGCCTCCCCCAAAGATCTCCACATTTACCGGTCTTGCGCTATCCGCATCCAGCGATTTCCAGAAATCTGTCTAAAGCTATGAATCAACTTGATTAACCATTGCATTCTAAAATTTTCTTAAGAACATAAACCTTTACACAGATAGACTGTGATTTCGGATTAAACCTTAATTTTGAATTAAATAAAGCGTATTTGAAAAAACAGAATTTGTAAAGCTCTTAATTTCTCGTCTCACGAATATTTTCCCCAACGTTTCTATTGTATTTTTTTTGCACTGTGGATGCCCTACTACATGTCTAAAGTTGTTATATCCAGCACCTATGAGGTTCAAGACGTATAAGTTCAGTCTAAAATCTCACGCCGTCTCTTATTATCGTTAGAAAAGGAAAGAGACGCCTTTATCGTTAAATTGAAAGACTTTGATTATATTGTTTGGGATACAGTTTGTTGGCTACTCCCCAGAGATGAACCCAGTAATCGTACATACCTTGCGAGTTCTTATCGTTAACTGACGGAGGTGTGGCTGTCAGCATTTCACTTTTAATGAGATCCAACGTATCCTTTGCGTTCTCTTTTAGCGGGCTGCCATCGGCCGCATCTTCTACTTTCACCTACAAATTAAAATTTATTTAAATTAGACGTTTAATTCATCACAGAACTTTTACCGAAAAACTTTAACAATAAAAATTGGGGATCCCTTCTTTTCGCATAATTTTCTTTGTCCTAATATACTTCGGCATAACGATTTTGGCACAATTTGTTTCAGCATAATAATACTTCGGCATAATTTTTATAGGCATACATTTTATGTTGGCATAATCATCTTAAAGACTAATTTGTCTTGGCATAAATTTAATTCACATAACATTGGTAGGCCTAATGACTATTAGTGACAGAACCGAATTGCTGCATAACCGACTCCACGTAGTCTTGTTTGTCCTACCCCTAGAGTGTAATTTAAAATCGCGTAGGCGCGTGGGGCCGCCGGAGGCCCGCAGTGCCGGTGCCGTGACAGAAACCCTGCCTGCTGCATGTTGCATGCTCGCTTGAATGCTGCATTCTGCATGCTTACTTGCATGCTGCACGCTTGCTTTAGAACTTTATGCTTAGTAAATTTATGCTTTAGAATATTATGCTTAATCATTACTATGGTGAGAGAAATTATGCTTAAAAAAATTATGCGTAAGCTGTTATGAGTAATTATATTATGCGAAAATATAATTATATCAAACAAAATTATGCTAAGTTATATTAGGTCTTAAAATTGTATGTAAATGGATAGGGAACCTAAAAATTGTCCTGGCAATAGTCTTTTTTACTTGTCACGAATAAAATGAGTTAAGAGATCTGTTTCTCAAATAGCAAATCTAAGAAAAGGGAGTGTGCGAATGAGACAAAAACTGTGTTTGTTTTGTTGTTGGTTCTTCAGCACTATTTGTTTTCTCTACGGAAGGAAAAACTTAAAATGTTCTTCATTACAATACATTAAAACAACGATTAAAATCTTAGACTAGATAGTATTGGCGGCAAAAAAATATGGCGGTACGAAGTTCGCCGGGACAGCTAGTTGTCTATAAATAACTGAATAACTTATATGCACATTCAAGGAATGAATATATCTCTCACTATCTATATACGTGGCATATGGATATATGGGTAGACAAATAGCAGAGTGAGTTCATACGACTCCGTTTCGATTTCTACAAAACCCTAAAAACGTTATTTGATATTACCGGATGTGGAAACGCGCTGAGCCGGCGCGTCTCGTCGACCCGCTCCCTGAGGTCGGGCTTGGCCTCAATCGGCACGTCCGTGTCTTCGGTCAGCTTGGCGAGCTGGTGTTCTCGCTTGTCCAACTCACTCTGGTACTTGATCGGGTTGGCCAGAGCTTCCGCCAGCTCCGAAAGCCGGTCTGGCACGTAATCCTGGAAGACACGTTACACGCATTAAATTAGTAATAAGTATTATTTTCAATGTCTGCAAAAGGATACTAAGCCACCAAAATTATATGCAACTTATGGTTTAAGACGTTTATGTCTCATAAATAATACAATTCATTTATCTAAGAAATACCGGATACTTAATTTCAACTTATTACTAAAACCTGTACACCTCTTAATTTGAAACGATGCCCCCTCCTGACCTACAAAGTAAAGGTACGGGTATTAAGAGGAGGCCATTCTTATAATGATATTAGTATGCCAGGTCTCACTAATAAGTATTTCCGGTGGGAGAGTAGAATTTGGTAAAACAAATGAAGCTAACAAACCTAGTTTGCTTGGTAGGAGGATCTAATAATAGTCTGTCTGGATAACGCACATTTAAGTTTGTCGCTTAGCAAAGTTACTGTGCGAATGCCGGAAAGGATATTGTAATGCTGTGCTAGAGTCGAGAGTATGAGCCAAAATTATGGAGATTACAAAAATTCTGAATTCAAAGTTTTCCTTGAAAAGTCGAGTAAAGGATCTATCAATGCTGGCTGTCCAGCCAAAACGGCGGAACTGGATACATTGGACCAAACTTACAATTTCATTCCAACCAGTAAGGAACATACATGCGTTTTAATTTATCTCTCAGTGTATTCGGGCCTGTTGGCGTGGTTGGTAGATACGCTGCCTTTCACGCCGCAGGTCGTGGGTTCGATTCCCACCCGGGACAAATATTTGTGTGCATGAACATGTCTGTTTGTCCTGAGTCTGGATGTAAATTATCTATATAAGTATGTATTTACAAAAGAAAAATAGTATATGTAATATATCAGTTGTCTGGTTTCCATAGTACAAGCTCTGCTTAGTTTGGGATCAGATGGCCGTGTGTGAATAATGTCCCAGGATATTATTATTATTATTATTCATGCTACTTTTGTGTCTGTATTGAGCTAGACGCCTACAGCTGTGTTAGGTTTTTGTTATGCGGTCCATAGTCAAAACATGATTCTTTAACTTCAGCTAAAATATAAAATGATGAGAATTTAACATTTCGCGTCTTTACAGTCCTATTTAGGTGTTTGGAATTAACTTATAGTACATACCTTTACTACAACGAGTAACAACAAACTAGCAGGTAGGGGTAGGCCCAGCTCGGTCCGAAGATTGACGTGGCGGTACCCCGGGCACAGCCCGACCACGGGCAGGACGCGGTGTCCCAGTAGCCGGCCAGATTCCTCGTGCGCCGCTATACGAATCATTGCAAGTTCTGGTAAAACCACCTGCAAAGAAAAAGGACGATCATTATAAGTTAAGAGAACTTTAAACTAAATTTAACTACACATTTGCGTATAATCATTAAACAGTACTAGCTTCAAACTTCAGACCACGACATTTTCAATGTGTTCATCCAGGTAAAAACAGTTCATGATTAATTTAAAATGAAATTAAAATAGTGGGCGAATTTTCTAAATTTAACTAATTTTCACTTTCGCATATCGATCTTACGTCCGTAAGGACGAAGCATGGGCGATTATATTATAAAATAACATAAGAATAAACTCGCATATAGCGCACATATAGTTATTCTGAGTTCTGGATCCGTTTGTTTCTAAAGTCTCCAGACGCACGTACTAGTCGAAATTTTTCTACTACTGTGTTGAAATCATACTCTGAAGTCTACAACTTAACAATACGTCTATTTTTATAAATAAAAGCGCCAGTTTTAGTTGTTGATTATACTGTCTATGGTTTAAAGAGCAAACTGTCGTAGGAATACAGACATTCCTCGCCGCACGCTCGCAACAAACAAGTTCTATTTACGTCATCGTACCAAATGTTATGATTAATCTAACAAATTTTCTACAAAAGAATGTATCACAATAACATATGTCATAACAACAATTCCAACATATCAAACAAACAATGTAGAAATCAATAAGAAAATGTAAATAAACTTTCTCGGTTTCTCTTCCACCATGCGCCAATCTAAATTATGACGATGACTAACATTTCGAGAAACTCCCAAGAACTTTTGTTCGTATGAACTTTGTGCAAACATACGCTATCCATTTCATCTCGCTATGCTAGTAAAACGTTTTTAACTGAAATCTAAACCTTTCATATTAAATTGAGTTTTGTTTATAACAACACGCCCTTGCGGGGCTTTGCCCATTCGAAAAAAAAAAACAATCATTTAAATCAATTCACGAATGCCCGAGTAATCGATATACATACACGTAAAAATAGCGACAAAAATTGAGAAGTTTTCGTTATTAAGTCGTTTAACAAATCGATTACCACTATAAATTATTTGAGCGTAGAAAATTGTGTTTCAGATCTCATCTTAGTCCTAGTTCATTAGTTGTAAATGAGATTAGATAGAGCATCTCATTTTCTAATAAATACCATTTAGGGCACTGGGTGTATTCAGATAGACGGTGAAAGCCATCGACTTATATGTATAACTAGACACGCTGTTTCGAATAAAAACTCTGTCCCAGTCCGGCTGTGCGCGAGGTGAGAGGCGCGGGCGCGGCGGCCAAAATTTGAATTTGCTGCGCGTGCGCTGCAACTCAGTGAGCAAATTCTCAATAGGTATTGGATTGCGCGTCTAGTAGAATACATATAGGTCAATGGTTTTAAAATTTGATAATTCCTATGCTAGCCTTTTATATCATTAGTAGATCACATGGTTTAAACTGTTTATTAAATAAACTCTTTTTTTATCAGTGTTGGTAGACGATTTATGAGGGTACACCTAAGTATATGACCACACTTGTACACTATAAAAACAAATATTATTATACTATACTATATACAAATGTTATTATACTATTTGATTTAAACTCATGGATGTTATACCGCACGGAGAATCTGTAGCGGAACAATAAACGTATCAAGGTTAATAATCATGAGATCGCGTTTGACCGTGCAAACACCTGTGAAATGCATCGTTCACGCTTTTTGCTGCCCAATGCGATCAGTTGGAATTCCAATTGCTATTATTGACCATTGACAACCTCATTATTCAAACTTTTACAAAAACATTTTATTTTAAATGTGTTATTGTTTAAATTTTGAATAAATGTGTCGTACTTTGTAATAAAAACATAAAAAATATTTTACTTCTCAGTATTTTGTTGATTCATTGAGAATTTTGGCAAAAGCATAAATTATGTTGTTTACTTCAAAATACTTGAGTAATTTTTGTTGTCAATCGTATTTATAAATTTGTAAAAAGCTTTGTCCTGGGAGCTGAGAAAGAATATTTATATTGACATTATTATTACAGTTATTATAGTCTAATTTATTATTGCTGTTTATTCTGACTCGCCATATGTATGTCAATGAACCTAAGTAAGTATTTTATTTATTCATTTCAAATTCATTCAAAGGAAAATGCCGGCAGGTCCATGCCTCTTGTAAGATAGAAAAAGAATAGGAATATTATATAAATTTGAAGATGAACATTGCCAAAATCAAATTTTGTTCAATACTAAGAATATAACCATGATCAATCTAATGTAGGCATGAAACTGAAATAATGATTCCGTACGATTTGCGGATTTTGTTTGTTACACTACCTATTATAGATAGATAGATAAACTCTTTATTGTACACCTAAATAAATAATACAAAGCGAAACATACAAATTACAATAGGACAATTGGCGGCCTTATCACAAAGTGTAAACGGAGAATAGAGTTACAGAGATGGAGCAGTTGCAAGTGTACAAATTACTATGTTATAAGGTGCTATTTGTACCATGCCTAAAACTATAAATATCCACTTACTAATTAAATGTATGTTCAATGTTCATAATAATAATATTATTATGTAAACTGTGTAGTTTTTAAGTAGTGATCCTTGACAAGTCTTATTATAATTAGGTAATAAAGTATTAACTCTTACATTTCTATTATTATAACCTGTATGGTTGGTCTACTGGGGCTCTACCGGCTAAGTCGCCGAACATCGATTTCTTAAATGGCATTAATATAAATAAAAGTTAAAAATTGACTAAGTACGATTGATTAAGTAATCAATCGTTAAATCGGCTTCAACGTTGACAGTCGATTACGGACCATTTATGACGTCACATGTGCTAATGGAAGCCGATTTAACGATTGACTAAGACACTTTAACCTTTATTTATTTGAACGCCAAAGACATCGGGGTTCAGCGACTTAGCCGGTAGAGCCCCTGGTAGCGTATTTAACAATATATATTGCATATATAATGCAATATATATTGCAATAGATATTGCAGTTCCTCTATTATGATATTGGGATATTTTAAGCAAGAAAATTTCCAGTATCTAGATTGGTCTTGACAGCCAGTTACCGGTAAATATGAATAGTGGCAAGTTCCAGTTAAAATTTATATTGTTTTTTTTTATTTTAGCACGTTTATATGCGGTATACTTTTTCAAGCCAAACAGATTTTAGAATAGTATTGTTTTTGTTTAATTTTACAATATTTTTTATTTGCATCGTTATTTAAACATTAAGTTTAGCGATAAGTAAGTACAGCGATAAAAACTGAATGGAAGACATGTGCTATTTCTCTTAGGTCACTACTATGTATTTATCGATCGTCTTTAATTCTGTTATTACTTTTTCTACTTTGCTAGTCTTTTTAGGGTTCCGGTCCCAAAGGGTAAAACGGGACCCTATTACTAATACTTCGCTGTCTGTCTGTCTGTCCGTCTGTGACCAGGTTGTATCTCATGAACCTTGATAGTTAGACAGATGACATTTTCACAGATGATGTATTTCTGTTGCCGCTATAACAACAAATACTTAAAAATAAAATAAATATTTAAGGGGGCTCCCATACAACCAACGTGCAAATTTTGCTCGTTTTTATAGATAATAAACAAAATAAATAAATAAAAAAAAAATGTTTTTTATTCACTTAAACTTTAAAAAAGCGCTTGTAAATAGTCAGAACATGTTTGTAGTAATATAGTTGTATACATTATTATTTCCAGTAACATAGATATTTAGGTACACATTGTATGAAAACATTTATAAATTTATTTTATTATATTAATATAATGGTACGGAACCCTTCGTGCGCGAGTCCGACTCGCACTTGGCCGCTTTGTTGATTATTCAGGTAGCCTTAGTTTTATAACTTACATGCTTTTATAGTACAATCATTTACGAGTTAAAACCAATACAACGATACGTGTTTTTCCATTAAGTACTAGTCTGAGATCGTCCCATAAAATTGTTTGTACCAATCTTAAATTGCGATGGCACAATTAAAAAAACAAAACCGTAAATTTAACTCGATTATCAATCATACTTCATAATCTATGTAGTAAATTATCCGAAACCGCCTCTAAAACATCAAATAAAAACGCTCATGCTAAATCAGATACGTAATTAACAAACTAACGTGCTCGTAAATCTCATTGAAGCTAATTCAAACAATCTAATTGTCGGCATCTGTTGAGTGATTCAATTGTACAATCTGTACATTCCCCGGTGTTACCACCTTATACTGGAACACAGATTGTTACTAAAAGGTAACGAGTTACTTTTATTGCTGGATTGGATATTTATACATATCCAATACTATACAAGATAACAGTCGTAATATACAAAAATAGCAGCTGACTGCAACATTAACTATGTTACTGTAGAAGCTAACTTTAGTAATTGCACTCTCTAGCGATAAAGGGCATTATTCGCAGTGTAACAAAAATCCTTTTGAATTTTGATTGCAATTAATAAACATCTCTTTGGCTCTACAGCATAAATCTCATCTATCGTGTATAATAGGTATAATCATGACTAATTACAGTATTTTAGTATCTCAATTTCGGAGCAATACTGCAGACAGATAGACGGGCGGACTTTGTCTAGCGCCATATATCGGAGGAGATATATTCTAAAAATATTTATTCTATAATATTTTGACATTTACCAACAGCGATTTTTTCACAAGACTGGATTTCTTTAATTAGGGGTTAATGGAGCATTTTAATCATAAATTTAAAAACGTCGCAGAGTATTATAGTATGTTTTTATAAAGGTATCCACATGGATTCCGACCTAACATTTCGGCCAAAAATAGTTCATTCAAGTTGAATATTTATGTAATAGATATAATTATTCTAAATTTCAAGCATAGTATAGTAACTACAGAGATTTTCTGTCGCGACAGACAGATTGAAGGAGTCCTTTCATACTGGTTTACTTGTAATTTTTAGTAAGTACGTGACCCTAAAAATTAATGCATTAGTTGGATAATATCTTGGGTACATTCCATATTGTCTCCCCATTAAAGATAAAGATAAAGATTCATTTATTTGTATGAAACATGTGTTACATTAAGTTGAAGGTTACAGGTTTATATTATATGAGCAAATTGTTTCATTACTTGTACCTTTGAATATATCGGTATGTTCTATACTATAATCAATGATAACAACATTGACGGTCACCGTAGCCTAGTTGGTAGTGCTCCTGCCTACGAAGCTGGTGGTCCTGGGTTCGAATCCCGGTAAGTGCAAATACTTGTGTGATGAGCACGAATATTTGTTTCTGAGTCATGGATGTTTTCGATGTATAAGTATTTATCTATCTATATAAGTATGTATATCGACGCCTGGTACCCATAGTACAAGCTTTGCTTAGTTTGGGGCGAGGATGATCTGTGTGACATTGTCCCTAGGTATATTATATTATATTATTCTATATTATAATCAATGATAACAACCGGACGCAAAATAAAAAAAAAACAAATGTATTAAACTCATTGTTTTGTTCTGTTGATATTACCTTCTACACGGACTAGTCTTTTCTCGCTGAAGCAAACAAAATGTCATGTATGTCTACATGTCGACTGAGGTAAAAGAATCGGTCCACATAAGCTCAGCAATCGAATAAAAATACCTTACCGTCTCCTTAAAAATACAACTGTATTCTGCGTAAAGCTAAGGAAAATACATCGACTCTTTAAAAGCTAGCCCAAATAAGGTTATGGCAACACTGACATTCATTGCCTGCCTTACGTTTGAGTGACGTGTAAACAATCAGCAGTAACACGAGCCATATGGCCGAATCAAAGGAGTCGAAAGCGTATACATTTCCGCACATCATTTGCTGGTAATTCGTATAAGCTTCAAGTGCATGCCTAATGCTTTTTGGTTGTAAAAATGTTAAACATTGTTAAAAGGGCCTTTAGAAGTGAATTTTATTGACGTATATTTTATTTTAGTACAAACATGTTAACGTATAGAGTATCTATTGAAGCGAAAACAACATTAATAATCATGTCCTCCTAGCCGAATTTTGGCAATGACAAGTGTCTGCACAAACACAAGGGCACTTTCTTTTCCAACACTCTCATGATCCGATGGGAGATGGGACGACTAGCGACAAGACCGGAAAGGGGTCAGGTACAGGATCGCCGGCATTACGTACCCTCCGAGGCATATAATACTCCCAACTCCCAGACTTCAGGCTGATACTGAGAAATTATCTTTACGGAAATATTGCAAAACCAGTTTTTTGCCCGACCCGGGATTTGAACCCAGGGCCTCATTATCTGCGGTTGAACACGCTACCGCTGATATATAGTCATACTTTTTTATCAATAATGGTGTGGTAAACAACCACACTACACAGTAGCCATGTATTGTCCTCATTTGGTTACTTTAGTTGTTTTTATTATTCTTATATGACATACTTATGAATGGTTACGACGTATAATAAATACTAATATCTGACGTATATAACAAGTATGACGTAGCTTAGGGTCCGTTCACACAGACCGGCTCGGAGAGGATTAGTTCAAGTTAAACTTATACTTCCAATGTAACTATAGCAATATTGATGTACCCAGACACTAACAACTGTTAGTGTCTGGGTCTCTTCTTTTAAGTTATATAAAACTTACATTAGAAATGACCCCTCTCTTATCCTTACATCAATAACACTACGTGTAGAAAGTGAAGAAATTTTTTATTTTTTCTATTGCATCAGCCTGCTCTTTTCTATTCACACAAACGGCATCATCGCTTGGAATTTGCCAGAGCGGAACCGCCAACTTCTTCACATAGACCGTATGGAAAAGTTAAAAGAAGAAAGGAGTACGCAATCGGAGCTGTTCGGCTCCTTTTACTATTTCACACGAAGCGCGTTCAAGCATTCTTGATGACAAAAGAAGTGCACATGCAAAAATAAACTTTAGTATTTACTCAAAACTCTGTTTTCAACGTGATAATAACCTGGGGGAATACCAGCTCGAATCGATTCCGGACCATTTATGACGTCACATGTGTCGTCATAAATGGTACGGCATCGATTTTCAACGTCGAAGCCGATTTATCAATTGCTTAAGTCATTTTTAACTTTCATTTATTTGAACGCCGATCACTATCCCGATGTTCGGCCCCCTGCTCTCCTCTCCGAGCCGGTCTGTGTGAACGGACCCTAAGTAGTGACGTCGGTCACACGTATAATCCATTATTCACAATTAACGCAGTACCGTATCCATTATAACATTCAATAAATATTATGCTTCTTGTCAAATACTTTAAAAATAGAACTACCCGGATATATTGACGAGAAGAATGTATGCGTCTTGAACAATCAATATACAAATTAGCGTAAATTCGCAAATAATTAGGCATGAATAATTTAACAATAAATTCTTCGTAAGCGTATAAATACTTAATCTCTTTGAACATGACGTTGATTGGCTCGTACATCTTTACATGTCTGTTATGCTGGTGATCAGGGATGCCTTACTTACTTATCGTATGGGCAGTGGTTATCTCAGTGTCAGAGTTGTTCAAGCCGCCCATTAGGCCTCTGACATGGCTTAACGACTGTTGCCTAATAGCTACAACCGGGACCGACAGCTTAACGTGCCCTCCGAAGCACGGAGACGCTCAGAAACCACTTTGGCGGTCACCCATCTATGGACTGACCGCGAGCCTAATTGCTTAACCTCACCAATCACTTACGGACCGGCGAGAGCATCTAGTGGGCCTGATGCGCCATCGAAGAAGGAAGTCTGCAGGTGAATAGGATGCGAGAAGCATTACTTACTTATCACGTTTACCAGCCGCGTCTCGCGTCATCGCATTGTGCATTACTGATTACCTCAACGACCGGATATTACTCATTTATTTATTTTTTTGAAAAAATGACACCACCAGCTTTAGGGAGATGAATCCCTGTCGCGGGGTACATTAGAAACAATTAAAAAACTTGATGTTTTATTATTGACTACATTTCTTATTCCTAAGTTTTGCTATTGTAGTTATTATTGAGAGATATTTAAATATCTAAACGATATATGTTGCGATATGAGGGGAACCCAAGTATCAGAATGGCACCATAGAATTGTTACACCTACATATGTATTTATTTAGGTTTAAGACATTTCATTTCTCAAAACGAAGTATATATATATAATAAATCCTAGATAGTTTGAATGAGTTTCTTCTAAACTTTATGGGAACTAACAACTAGGGCCTCTAGCACGATTTTTTGCAGTTTTCTTACTCGATCACACGTACAGTTTCTCCCATACATTGAGCACCAGCGCCTCTCACGGAAACTATTAAGAACTAAAATTCTGGTGCTCAATGTATGGGACGAAACTGTATGATCGAGTAAGTAAACTGCAGGAACTCGTGCTAGAGGCCCAGTTCTACGTAAGTTTCAGTCTGAATTTTCCATCAGGCAAATAGGTTACAACTTTTAAAAGATAATGTTACTCACCTTTTTAAACACAAACGGCTCTTCTCCATAGACGGGGTTGATCCCATTATTAGGCGCGACTCTCGTCCGGAACTTTTTCCGCACCGTGTCCGCTGGTAACCCAAACATGTCGACTTCTACGTAAGTGCCACACCGCTTGTCCGTCAGTAGCTGCCCGGAGAGAACAGTCACTGACAGTGTGCCGGCAATAATGCCGTCCACTGTACTCTCTGCGAACGGATCTAAACGGCGATCCTGTAAGAAAAGAAGTAGAAATAAATCGATGGAGTTTTATATTTCCAGCTGTAAGTTTAATGGTCTCTAGTTCTACGCATTCTATTCAAATATTTTATACTAAATTATATACAAAAAAATACTATAGTAAAATTTGTTGTAGTTATAACTAGCTGTGCCCCGCGGTTTTACCAGCGTTATATTTTACAAATTATCGCAGCTCTTCCCCCGTAGCTGAAAGCGTGATAATATGTGGCCTATATGTTGTCCCGACCTCTTAGTAATATTCATGCAAAAGTACTTTTTGAGTTCAGCCCGGACATACATACAGACAAACAGACAAAAATTCTAAAATCTATATTTTTGGCTTCGATATCGATTGTAGATTACGCCCCAAGTACCCTTTAAAAAAAATTTCAATGTATAGTTTTGATTTTCCTACGATTTTATTATATGTATAGATAAAGGTAGGTTTCCTTTCCTACTTGCCCGGAAATATTGTTACAAATAAGCACTTTATCCGTGTTTATTTTAATTTTTTCACTGAATATGGATTTATGGCGAACATTTTTAAAACAATATAATCAACTTGAAATGCTTCCTTTTAAGGTAAGCAAGAGCTGTAATAAGAAATACATATATGTACTTTCGGATGTAGGGGGTTTATTTTATCATTATCTTAAACAAAAATATGGTAACTGTATGTGACAACCGCAGCACATAAGAGTTTGACTAATTGCATCGGTTTTTAATTAGTTAGTGAGTTGAAATATACACTTCTACATTATTCAATTTTATTGAACACCAGAATTTCATAATGAGCGGCAAACTGTTTAATGCGAGAAGTTGTTTTTGATGTTGAACTTTGTTTTAAAAAATGCACATCCTGTGTACCAAGTCGTCGCAACGTTTTACCTTGATCATTAAGAAGCATTTCAATTGCATTAACATGAAAAACTCTTACATGCTTACAAACATAACATTTTACGCTAATACCTAGAGATATTTTCTTGACATTGGACATCAATTATAATAATCATTGTTTAGGTGCGCAGAGTCCGGTAACTGTATAATAAGTACGAATTTTTTGTCAAATTCACTTCACTTCTATCAAAACAGTATTACAAATTCATATAATATTCAATATTTCATATAACTGATAACAATACCAACCCAAGAACAATAGCGTGCGTGACCTTCGATCCTGATAAGTGTTAATCTCGTAGATTATGAGTTTTCCCACAGGTATTACCGCTTCTCAACAGCGATGACTTTATTTTTTAACTGAGTTTTATACAAAAACATCGTTAAAGCCACGTAAGAGATCACAAATCGAATATTTTATTTTATTACTTATCAGTGAAAAAAAACAAAATGTGTTAAAATTATGTAGGATAAACAAACTAAAGTATAAATTATTGTGCACTCACAACGTTATCCACATAATAAATCATAGTTATTAAAAATATATTATTAAGTAATCATTCTATTAAAAAGGGACATTATTTTAATAAAATTTACGACACTATAATATATAAAACACTTATTTCATTATTTAATAAATTATTAAATAATGAAATAAGTGTTATTTGTATAATTATATATAAATAAAAATTTTATATAATCAAACATAATATTATCCCTCAACTGCAACAAGACGTTCTGTAACTTTCAATCGGGCAAATCGATTTCCGCCAAACGTCATCAAACTATTAAAATTTCTAGCTTTCAGAAAAAAAAACGGATTTTAAATCGATCTATCCATCACAGAGCAAACAAGTTTCATACAAAAAAATAACTCAACAATAGGCTTTAAACGTATAACAACATTAATTTTAGGTTGGATCGTTAAAAGTGTAATGTAACAAGCAGTTTCAGCGACTTCAGTTTCTAACTCAGTGTGAAATCTAAGCGAATAGTTCTTGGAAGCTAATACGTAATGGGAGCGATACCACAAGGTTGCAATTGAGTTATCTCAACATACGTTCATTTATATCTAATTTAGTAATTTATCATCTCTAAATTAACTATTCTGAGAATACTACAAATAAATTATGTACAACTAGATCGCAGAAGCTTTGCTAAACATACAGGGTGCAAGATTGCCTTGGTGGTCTAGCGGGAAATAATGAATCCTTCCCGAGTTGTTTTAGGTAGCCGTCCCATCATATTTTATGTATGAAGGAATGGAGAGTTTTCTCCATTCCTTCATTTCATCAAGAAATTTATCTCTGTTGGGATTGACCGTCATAATCCATCCACCTACGTGACATCAGCTGTACTTCCCCATCCTAAAATTAATTAATCCTAATAATAAACATAGGTGTGTCTTAGAAAAAGGCTGCGGGACAATAATAGTATAAGGATTTTCAGAATTTAATTTTGATAATG
Source organism: Pseudoips prasinana (assembly GCA_951640165.1). Classification (NCBI taxonomy): domain Eukaryota; kingdom Metazoa; phylum Arthropoda; class Insecta; order Lepidoptera; family Nolidae; genus Pseudoips; species Pseudoips prasinana. Next base: position 23,876,698 of record OX621243.1, read on the forward strand.
TCCTAAAAATTTATATATCAGTTTTGCCTGGCTCGACACCTCATTTCCTATTTCGTCGCTTACGGCGGTATATGTGCACGAAATTAGTACCTCATCTTGCCGGATAGGATTTTAATTGACAGAACCTGAATTCAGTGATCGAGGCAGTTCGTCGCGCCAGACGAGCAAATTCTTAAATCTCATTGGGGTCAATACAAACATAGATTTTGTATTGTTTACAGTCACGAAAATATAGAAAACTTGTTAATTTATCACAATTTAAAAGTGCAAAAGATTAAGTTCATCAGAGACTTAGGGCTAGCAAAAGGAATGCCATGCATTCGTCACAATTTTGCCATACTGATGGGTAGCAAGTCACGGTAAAAGACCGCCTGTTACGCGTTTTGTTAGAAAATATTAAGCAATATTCAGAAGCAGTTTTCCTAGGATCAGTTTTCGTTACCCTGTAAATTATAGACGCAATAAACTTATAAATTGAACTTAACATTCAGTGCAAAGTAGGTAGACTATAATAACTCTTCCGAGCGCCTTTCATCTACGTAAAACATAAATTTTAGCTTTTACGAATGTCTTAAACAGATACTAAAACGCATAAAACAATAATTTTACGGGTACTGCAGCAAACACAAATCTCAGGAATAATTCTTTTCGAATTCCATAACAGTATGAATGGTTAAATCAGTATAATATGAACATTCTATCAAAAAGCCGATGGATGGCACCTACATCCTTCGTTACGATGGTAAATGAAACCCATACATTTGATCAGCTTCGGCTTTGCAATATCGTCCGTTTTAAAACCTTCGGAGACAAGGTGGAAAAGGGGAATCCTATATTTTTATATATCCGTTCTGAAATTTGAAGCCGTTTCATAAAAGAGTAGGCTTAGTTTTTTCTTTTTAGTTCTCATTCACAATAGAGTTAAGCAAATAATAAGATATACCGCTGTGACAGACTGATCGGCTGAGGTCGGAATTGACAGGTTCCATTCTGGTACCAGAAACAGCAACGTACAATAATAACTGTGTGGTATCATAGCTCAAAAAAGGAATCAAGAGTATAGGCTTCTCGAGTCTATAGCGATAAAAATTGCATGTACCTAGAAAATTACTGATTACGCTTCAAGGTTTTAAAATAAAATCGAGCTAGTGGGGGTACCCAAAGCCTATGTGTGTGGGCCTGACTCTCGAGTCCTGCCTCCCGTTCCCTCCAGGAGTAGTCTAAGCATCCGCAATACGTATTGCAAAATATCGGTCCCAGCTGTAGTCTTTAGACAACAGTCGATGAACTACGACAAAAGCTTGAACAACTCTGAAACTAAGGTTACCACTACTAACACAAAAAAATCTAAATAACCATTACTTCCCAACTGGTTCAACTTAATAGATTATCACAACTCATGTCAAGCAACCCGAAATAATCTAGTGAAATACCAGCTTTCAGATTAAAAAAAAATCTACTTGGAAATCAGTTCATCTATTTTGGATACTATGCCTGGGACGTAGATAGATTTCAAATTGAAAACTCCCTACATTTATGTCGTTGGATATAACTTTCTTTTTAAATAGACAACGCCCACGTAAGTGAATCTAATCCGTGTGTCGCGGAGTACTTTACAAACATATAATAGACGGACACAAATTACATCCAGACTCAGAACAACTATTTATGGGTGACACAAATAGTTGTCCGGCGCGGGACTCAAACCCGCGACACGAAGCGGCGTGGCGACTGTCTTAGCCGCTGCGCCACACGTTCAGTCTAGTCAACTAGGATGACGTACGTTCTATTAACAGATTCGTAATATATTTCTGTGATTGTTCATAGAAATGCACACCTACTCATTAAGCGTCATATGTCTCGAAATAATACGTGTGGATTCCATATTTTCAATGACCTTAGTATTCCATTCTCATTATGCTGTAGTATCTTTTAACACCCAACTAACAAATAATGTAGAATAGTAAAGTATAGTAGTAAATAATCATCGGAAAATTGTAAAAAAATAGTAACATATAAAATGTATGAGATTCTCTTGTTTTAATCACATTGCGAAGGAACCTGGACATTATTGTCTACCGATGATAAGTTGTTATCCCGACAGTTTCTAGATCACTTTATAAAGGACAGCATACTTGTCAGAGGTGACCGCCATAAATGGCTTATGCAACACAAACATGGTATATTTAAAGATAGGATATCGCTAGGGTTGCCGTTATTGTTGAGAACTGATACGGGGCTTATTAACGGCAAATAAATAAAAACTGAAAATAAGGGTAGTAATATATAAAAAAAATCAATGGAAAACAACGATAAAGGCACGCCCCTGCGTCTCTCGCCTGCCATCGGCGTCGATCTTTTAGTACGGGTATATTGAAATTTTTATAAACGCGACAAAAATCGTTACGGGACGTGATACTGAAATACGGTTACCGTCCCGTACATACGGGACGCATGGCAACCCTAGATATCGCTCATATATACACTTATACGCTAGTTACTAGATCATTTTATAAAGGACAGCACACTATCTCGAGTGGTACTGTAAACTGAGTTATATATAGGTATATCTTGTCTTAAGTAAATAGGGAAGGTAATTACACCTCAAAATCTTCTCGTAAAAAATGCTTCACCTAAGGACAAATAGAACTGCTTAACATACGCTTACTAATTATGGTTTCTATCAGACCTTACCTTTCTTCTCATGAACTCTGGTTTGAGCAGATACCCGCATCGTCGATTGTATTCATACGTTCCCAAGTTGAGCTGCATGGCTAGATCCAGTGTTTGATAGTTGAGGGCTACCAGTTGACAGCCGGCGTTCCAGAACACCTGTGGGCAAAGTACAAAGGTTCAGTATGAAAGCATATTGTTACATGAGTAGGAACTATGCAGTGATCCCATATAAATTTCGACTTCAAAATGCGACGATCTTGTGGGGGTCGCGGGAAGCCGCTGGATGCGGGCAACGCAGGACCGGCCATTGTGGAGATTCTTGGGGAGGCCTTTTTCCAGTAGTGGACGTCTTTTTTATGATTGAAATGAAAACTTCTTTAGCGACGTTGTGCACTTTTTAGGATGGGTAAAAATGTAACCCTCGCGTCAGGACACGTGACTTGATTGAATATTCATAAGAGGGAGGGTCTTTTTAGGGTTCCGTAGCCAAATGGCAAAAAACGGAACCCTTATAGCTTCGTCATGTCTGTCTGTCTGTCCGTGCGTATGTCACAGCCACTTTTTTCCGAAACTATAAGAGCTGTACTACTGAAACTTGGTAAGTAGATGTATTCTGTGAACCGCATTAAGATTTTTACACAAAAATAGAAAAAAAAACAATTATTTTGGGGGGTCGCCATACATAGAACTGAAACTCAAAATTTTTTTTTCATCGTACCCATACCATATGTCTATGGATAGGTCTTCAAAAATGATATTGAGGTTCCTAATATAATTGTTTTCTAAACTGAATAGTTTGCGCGGGAGACACTTCCAAAGTGGTAAAATGGGTGACCCCCCTCTAACTTCTAAAATAAGAGACCATGTAAACTAACAACGAAAATTGGTTTGAGCGAGATCTAGCCAGTAGTTTTTTTAATACGTCATAAACCGCAATTTGCATTCATTTAATCAACTGAAATACTTGCTGCTATGGAACCCTTCATGTGCGAGTCCGACTCTCACTTGGCCGGTTTCTTTTTTAATTCAAACTGGCCATTTATTCACTCACAGCATTTTTTTCTTAATTATGTTAGATTTTAGACCCTGGGCTGTTACTATGTCTGTTTCTTGTCAGAAGCATCCTGGTGACAATTTCAGGCTCGAATCGGGATTTACCCAGCGAGGTATATTATAAACATAGTTACTCTGTAATTAAAGATAGAACCAAAACCATCAAGTCCTACATAATAATCCAATTAAAAAGTCATCAAAAATAGCTATCTTATATAATTCTATCTTGTTTGATAGGTTACAAATTAGAAACATAATTACAATCAAACAAACACCTCCATAGCCGCTAGTAAATTTCAAACAAACGTACGAACTGATTTATAGCTGTGCTGTTAGACGGGCCGTTTTCATTAGTACGTACATGAACTATTATAGCTTTTCATATTCATTCGCCATAATATTATGGCATGGAAGAATTATGGAATTACACTGAGAAACAGATTTGGTCAATACGAAATGTATTTTATGGGATGACGGCAATGAGAATTCAAGGAATGAACACTCTGTATTTCTTATAGCTAATATTCCAAATTGCAGTCGCAGGAGGATTTAAAAGGGTAGTAATTAACTACAGATCAATACATCTTCCTTTAGTGTTACAAAAAATTCCGTATCCGAGGCAATATATTTGCACAACATAATAGTTATCTTAAAAGATTTTAATCTTAGCAGCAATGAACGTTCATGACACGTTGCTATTTAATTAAAAGTGGATTGTTTGTGTAAATAAATTGGTTGATGGCACTCGGCGGTCGCTAGCGGGGCACGTTTTCTTCGCCCGTTCTAACCTTACCTAACCTACGCTAAATACATTTTCAGTTACGCCTGGGTATATTTGTTGCGCAATCATACCGATATTATTGAACTTAAAACTAACCTTTAACTGGTAGTGGCAATATAGTTGCCACCATATTTTGAACTCTCTTCGTTTGTAAATATAATCAAAATCAATCAATTGGAAAATTACCTACTATCAGTTAAAGGGTTAACTTGTATACGAGCAAAAGCTAGTATAATGTATAAATCTGACCTGAGGCATGAAGTTGGAGGAGTCGAAGCGCGTCCCGGCGGGGTACACGCGTGACAGCTGGTGTTTGTTGTAGTTAACGAACTCGATAGGCCGCTCCTTAAGCAGGGTGGTCGCCTGCTTCTCGTCGAATGACGACATCTCGTAGAAACGATTCTTCTCTTCACGAACACATATTAAATACGATATTAATATGTATATATTCCCATCAAGGGTGAATGGAACAGTGTGTAATAGTTATACAGGATACCAGGTTACGATGTATAACAAAAAATAAAATATCCTGACATACACAAACGATTTTTTTTTTAAATAATAATAATTATTTCCTGGGACATTATTTATACATGGCCATCTGATCCCAACCTAAGCAGAACTTGTACTATGGAAACAACATAACTGATATACTACACATACTACTTTTCTTTTGTAAATACATACTTATATAGATAAATTACACCCAGACTCAGGACAAACAGACATGTTCATGCACACAAATATCTGTCCTGGGTGGGAATCGAACCCACGACCTCCGGCGTGAAAAGCAAGCGTTTGCCAACTACGCCAACAGGCCCGTCAATAGTGGACGATATACCAAACAATGTATGAAAGTATCATTTTATTACAAAAGCTATCTTTAGCACGACCAATATGTAAATGGAAGATTACAATATGGTATAAGACATTGACATGGTAAAATAAAAACTGAAGAGCGAGAGTTTATTATAAAACAATAGCAAAGGACCGTGTATCTTATTAGTTTATGATAGAAAAAAAGTTGTTTACGCTGATTTCAACATAACAACTAAACGCTATATGCTCACGCTGAATTCGGTTGTAGCGTTTAATAGTCTACATATTTTTTATAGGTGTTCCGCTTTTATAGGTAAATCACAGACCTGTGATGTTTGTATTTCGACTATAAAAACGGAACTCAGTCTAACTGGAACCAAGTTTAATTCCTGAACTCCCGATTTTCTTGACTTATTAAAGCACCCTTCATTTGTAAAATAGCGTCGTAGATTACTGTCACATAATGCAAATGCTTGTGCTTGTTGGTTCTGATTGTTGGTTTATGATTTAAATCGAGGTAAACTTCGTTTTGTAAACGATTACAAAATGTGTGTGATCGAAATATAAACTCGATCAAACAGAACTTAGTTTTATAAATCTCGTTTTCTAATGCAAACGGTGAAATCAGCTCTTAAGGTGTTAAGATTTCATTCAAGTACATTTACAGAGTGTCATAGTGTACCTCTAATGAGTCGGTAATATAATAGAAACTAATTGTTCAGATTCAATGTTAACTAGGAGGGGTCAACGCTCAATTGAATAACGCTTACAAGACCATGATACACATAATTCAGCGGTGTAATTATGCGGTAGCGGGCTAATATATGGTGAGCATTGGCATGTCTGTTGTTGACCTTTTCTCTACCTCGCTCTGACTAAAAGTGCGTCACGCTCACAAATAAATAATATTGTCAGTCCTTATCACGGATAAAATTTGAGTGCTATATCTAAGATTCATCATGACATTTATTCAACACTAGCTGTGCCCGCGACTTCATCCGCGTGTAAATTAGTTTATTTTGTTTTATTTTTCAAAAATAAAAGTTTTTTCTATAATCAAAGTAGCCTAAGTTACTCCTTATTACATCAGCTGCCTGCCAATAAAAGTCCCGTCAAAATCGGTCCAGCCATTTCAGAGATTAGCCGGAACAAACAGACAGACAGACAGACAAAAATTGTAAAAAAAATATTTTGGAGTATGGGCCGTATATATATTCATATACATGTAGTAAAAATCGGTTATTTCAATATTACAAACAGACACTTCAATTGTATTTATTTGTATAGATGTCAAAATAAATAAATAAATTAATTATATATTACTACAAACATGTTCTGACTATTTACAAGCTCTTTTTAAAGACTACGTGAAAAAAACCTTTTTTATTTTATTTTATTATTTATCCGCCGAATCATAATATACTGGGACATTATTTACACACGGCCATTAGATCCGAAACTAAGCAGACCTTGTACTATGGAAACCAGATAACTGATATACTACTTTTCTTTTGTAAATACGTACTTATATAGATAAATTACGCAGACTCTGGACAAACATACATGTTCATGCACACAAATATCTGTCCTGCGTGGGAGTCGAATCACCGACCTCCGGCGTAAAAAAGCAAGCATTTGCCTACCACGCCAACAGGCCCGTCACGTTTACTAAAATTGTCAAGCTTGGCGGTCGCGTTGGCGATCGCATTACGATAGTCATAATTCACAGAGCGACGCTGCTTGTTCTCTAGTAGATATTCCCTCGGGAAGACCCTACCATCGCGGGACTATAGTAATACGAACATGTGAAAATTTAAGTCTCTACCTATTATGGTTCAAAAGATACAGACATTATTAAGTTTGAGCAAAAACAAAAGCTTTTTGTATATACAGAGTAGAATTATTAAAGCTAGTATTTGGTGTCTCTTTTTAAGCAAGTGTTACCTGGGTGAGTTAGAATGGGGACCACATTTTATATTTAAATGTATTACATAGGCATAATTTGATGATATAGCGGAAATAGAAAGATACCTTATAAAAATATCAACCTATTACGGTCCATGAGATACAGCCGGCTGAAAGTCATACAGAGGGACGAATACAGAGGCTTAGTAATAGTGTTCTGTTCAACTATAATAAATTCGAGTATTTATTCGGGTAAACTAATATTAATATCTTTACGACCTGCCTTCTGATCCAAAGATTACTGGTTCCATTTTGCATAAGACAAATATTTATTAGCATGGACATGTCTATTTGTCTTGGTCAAGGTATTTTCTGTGTATTATACATTTTCATTAAAAAGTTATAAAAGTAATTCTATCAGTAGTCTAGTATCCGTAGAACTAACATGCTGAGTTTGGGGATACTAAGTTACGCATCGAACGACGTCATGTCAGAAACTAGCTTATATAAGAATCATATAACCCGTGTCTCTGACGACAACATTTTTAGTATACTCGTCCTATCAGACGCAAGAAGTCGCCTGCTGGTAAAGCATCCCGCCGTTGTGGCCCTCACAAGATCATCGGTGCATCTTGTAGGGTACCTATCCACGCTGCGTGTCCAGTTTCGTTGTCACCACTCGAAAATCTTTCGACCCTAGCGACCGTCGGAGAATCGCCCTAGGTACACAAACACCCTCAATCACTAGAAGTTTGAAGACGCGGTGGGTTATATGTCCCGGATATTTATTTAAACCTTTCAGGCTCTTCCTTTTAAACAATATGTAACAAGTGCTTTCAGTGTTTAGGTTGGCCGATGCCCTGTCTTTCGAGAAATAATAACAACAATACGAAATAATTTCCAATTTCTTAGAATATACCGATGATTCAAGGAAAATGTTTTGGAATGCAGAATCTCCCACATGCGTTTCCCGTCCGCTCACGGCTTTATGAATCTTTCAAATCGGATGAGTCTTACTGTACTAGTTATCTATACATAATTGACGAGCCGGTTGGCGTGGTCGGTAAATGCTTGGCTTTGACGATGCAGGTCGTGGGTTCCATTCCCACCGAGGACAGATATTTATGTGCATGAATATGTATGTTTCTCATGGTGTAATTATGTAGAAAACTATGTATTTACAAAAGAAAAGTAGCATATTGTAATATATCAGTTATATGGTTTCCATAGTACAAGCTCTGCTTAGTTTGGGATCAGATGGCCGTGTGTGAATAATGTCTCAGGATAGTAGCCGACATAGCCCAAAGAATTGACAAACTGAAGTGGCAGTGGGCGTGGCACATAGCTCGTAGAATCGATGGCAGCTGGGGCATAAAGGACGATCTTGTAAGGGTCACGAGAAGCCGCTGGATGCGGGCAGCACAAGACCGGCAATTTTAGAGATCATTAGGCGAGGTCTTTTTTTTCATTTGGAAGCATGCAACATTATCAGCACAAACTAAGAAAGGCGTCTACTTCAGCAAATGCTAAAGTTAATAATTACTGTAACGCTGATCTTCCTATAGCGCTATCGGAAGATATTAGGTCTTTACCTATGAAATTGCCGTTCTGCAGTACTGGCCATTTCAAATCAAAATAATTTTTGTTTGGCTAAGAATTCTAATTTCAAATTAATTTTATTTTAAAAACATGGATTCTTTTTTCCAAAAGTAGTCATTTCTTTATTGATTAGTGTTACATTTTCATCGCATTTCAATCTTTTTCGTCATCATGGATACGTTAAAAATTCGAGTAATTATGGAATATGAGTACCGTCGTGGCAGCAACGCGGCACAAGCGGCACGCAACATCAACGACGTTTACGGAGCTAACACTACAAACCAACGCACCACCTGTTATTGGTTTGCTCGCTTCCGTTCTGGAAATTTCGACCTGAAAAATGAACCTCGCGGTCGTCCGAAGACTTTGGTCGACAATGACGAATTAAAGGCGGTTGTGGAAGCTGATGATACACAATCTACGGCTGAATTAGCAGCAGCTTTCGACGTTAGCGTCAAAACAATATTGGTCCATTTGCGTCAAATTGGCAAGGTAAAAAAGCTTGACAAATGGGTGCCCCACGAACTCAATGATCGCCAGCGCGAAGTACGCGTCGAGACGTGCCTTGCACTGCTCAACAGACACACAAATGAAGGAATTTTGAACCGCATTGTTACCTGCGATGAAAAATGGATTCTGTTTGATAACCGCAAGCGCTCAGCAAGTTGGTTGGATCCTGGTTCAGCACCTAAACAATGCCCTAAACGAAAACTTACCCCTAGAAAAGTGATGGTCACTGTTTGGTGGTCTAGCGCCGGTGTGATTCATCACAGCTTCTTACCAAACGGGGTGAGCATTACTGCAGATGTGTACTGTGAAGAACTGAGCACAATGATGGAGAAGCTGGCGCATCTCCAACCAGCATTGGTCAATCGCTCGTCTCCGCTGCTCCTGCACGACAACGCGCGACCTCATACTGCACAGCAGACGGTCTCCAAGTTGCAAGAACTGGGGTTGGAAGCTCTCCGTCATCCGCCCTACTCACCAGACCTTGCGCCTACAGACTACTACTTTTTCCAGAATTTGGATAACTTCTTGGCGGGAAAAAAATTCAATACCCGAGAGGCAGTACAAAATGCCTTTGAAGAATTTGTTGCCTCCCGTCCAGCTGATTTCTTTAAGAAGGGCATCAATAAACTGCCACTGCGATGGCAAAGATGCATTGATTGCATGGGTGATTACTTCGATTAATACAAATAAAAAAATTCATGAAAAAAATTCGTTTAAATTTTTTCATACAAAACGGCAATTTCATAGGTAAAGACCTATTATTATAGTGCACATTTCGGCAACTGCGGCTAATCTCAACAGAGATTAGGCATCTGCTAGCACTTTCTATATCATCACTGTCATAATCCGATGGGACACCTAGCGACACGACCGGAAAGAGGTCATGTACAGGACCGACGGCTTTACGTGGTCTCCGAGGCACGGGGGTATAATACCGCCAACTCCCAGACTTCGAGCTGATGCTAAGATTTATTTTTTTACAGTAAAGTCCAAATATCACTTTGGCACGACCCAGGATTTTAACCTCGTTCTCTGCGGGTGACCACGCTACCGCTGCCCAACCAAAAAAAAAATATACAAATTTGATACAATTAGCAGGATCAGGTGTACTTACTCTCAGAATTCTCGAAGGAACTAAAATGCACAGGCTGCACGTAGTTAACGAGCGCGGAAATCTCGGCGCCAGCGTGCGTCTCACGCACGTCCTCGGGCGCCACGTCCGTACCGCCCGCTTCTTCCTCCCCCGACGAACTCTCTGAATCCGACACGTCGGATGAGCCTTGCCGAGTGAGCTAGATTCAAAAGATAAAGTTTCTTAATACATTGTGGTTTTAACTAATGTTTCTCTTATAAGGTGGAAGGCTTCTCAGGTATTGGAACTGCTTTAGTTTTATAATGTGAACCGTGGCCCATCGTTAGATCCTATCATTACAACAATTTAATTTATACATGGTGTAACATACATAGAAACGTAAATAGTAAACGTAACTAATAGAGCTCAATATGTTTAAAAACGTGTAGCACATCAACATGTAAAATATTTTCATCATCATCAACAAATCAGCCGAAAGATGTCCACTGCTGGATAAAGGCCTCCCCCCAAGCACCTCTACAATGGCCGGTCTTGCACTGCCCATCCAGTGGCTTCCCGCGATCCTGCTGCCTTAGCTGAGGCCTGCCCACGCTGCGACTTCTGGTGCGTGGTCGACACTCAAGAACCTTTCTGCCCCAGCGGCCATCGGTTCTACGAGCTACGTGCCCTGCCCACTGCCACTTCAGATTACAAATATATTAACTCCCCATACAAGAATAACGATCAGCTGATGCATTCTGTTTGGGGCACCAACATTTTTATTTACGCGTTTCGAAATCTGGTTTTCGTTAATTAGTTAGGTTTATGGTTTATGTATGGTTTCATAGGTAGATAGCGTTCGTTCACTATTTATGTTACACTTTGTATATTCATGTGAGCAGTCTTTTCCCTTGGGTCAGGCGGTCACCCATTTTTGTACCGTAATCATTACGGACACCTGCCTATGAGCGCCTCACTTCATCTTCAAAATGAGTTTTATCTTATCTTCCGGAAAAGAAGCAGAATATACCTAATTCCCGTCACCTAAAGAACTCAAATAAAAATAAGATCCAGCATTTATCTACGTTACACAAATCTCCACTAATCCACATCGTTTGAACAATATCTTTTATGGGTCAATCAACTTTTAAAGTACTCCTTTCGTGTCCCTATGAAATTAAAATCCAAAAACAATATTAAATATTAATATTTTGTAAATATTGTTGTTATATTATGGAATAAGATGCTTAGATGTTATGTTACTATGTTTAAATGTACAACTTTTTAAATTATTAGTCGCTTTTTTGTAAAAACGCAGGGGAACACTGTCGATATTCGTACAAAAACAGTATGTCCCCAGGTATGGGTCACAACAAACATTTGCCTTTTTTTCGGCTTACCTGCTTAGAGACATAGGTTTTTAATATTTTTATTAGATAGCTATTGGAGTAAGCTTAGCTAAAAAGACAGCGGATACATATTTTTTTAATTATAACGTACATTTTTATTTTTTTAAGTGTTTGTCCCCAAAGAGAATCTAAAACATCAATTCTACTGCGTTATATGAAAAAATTCCAAAATTTCTCGAGAAATAGCTCTAAGCTTTAGTTATTAGCGAGAGTGATTGTCTCTTACTATGTTGGCAAGCCGCAGCAAGATCAATGTCTCACAGGTCGGCCGTCACTGTGCGACAAGCTCTCAAGAGGTGTGCGTGGTTTTATTACCGCTCTACTAAGTTACGACATAAATTTGGGTAAGATTTTATAATTAGTTGCTTTTGTTATTTAAATTTAAAGCCTTTGTGCTCTAATTTTAAAATTAGACCACTATCATTTCGTTTCATTCCGTAAATGTGAATTTATAATCGATTTTCTGTTACTTTTTCCCCCGCGTTTCTGTAAATTTCTCTGGCGTTGTAGGTAACTTTAGAGAATGTATGGCAAAGGTGATACCGATTTTAATCGAAATAATTCGTCTTTATTTGTAATAATAACGTCAACTTTCTTTCTTCTATTATTTTTAAAATATTTGAACTAAATATTTAAATATGTAATTTCAGGTTGAAATTAATTACAAAACAAAAAGTGTAAATGTCAATTAGTGCGGCTGAAAAACAGGAACTTTATAGAGAACAATTGGAAAAGAATTCCGAGAGTTACGAAGAGGCAAAAAGAAAGCCAAGGGAACGATACCCCGAAACATTAAGATTAGACAAAGATTTGACTCCGAAAGAAAATAACGAAAAATATGTTAAACAGAGTTTGGGAAAATACACCGCCAAGTTTTCGGAGACCTGAAATTACGAATTAAGAAATGCGGAAAATCACAGAAAATGATGAACATTTTTATATTCACTCCAATGATGGTACGGTAAATAATGATGCTCACCAATCTTGACAAACAGCTAAATCTTCGGACGATGATGAACCCTTGGTTGATCTCAAATTTACCAAAGGGCATTACTAATAAGAGGCGCAAAATATATATGAAGAGCTATATTCCCAGAGCACGACTAACCCAACACTTTACCGATGACATCCCGGACATCTGCCTGTACGACATTAGAATGGCTCACAAACAGCTTAAGAATAACAAGACGCCTGGTGATGATGGACTTAAAGCAGAGCTTCTAAAGGCGGGTGGTACACCAATCCTACGGGCCCTTCAGAAGTTATTTAACTCCGTCATACTAGAAGGTCAAACGCCACAAGCATGGCACAGAGGTGTGGCGGTGCTCTTCTTCAAAAAGGGTGATAAAATGCTCTTAAAGAAGTACAGACCCATCACACTGCTGAGCCATGTTTACAAATTGTTTTCGAGAGTCATTACGAAACGCACGCAGGTTTGACGACTTCCAGCCTCCCGAAGAAGCCAGTTTCCGTAAAGGCTTTAGTACCATAGACCACATACATACGCTGCGGCAAGTTATACAGAAGACCGAGGAGTATAACCAGCCATTATGCTTAGCGTTTGTGGACTATGAGAAAACCTCGGATTCAATGGAAACCTGGGCCGTAATGAGGTTTCTCCAAAGGAATCGAATACCGGTATATCGAGGTGTAAAAGTGTTTGTATTAATACGCTACTATGTATATGCGACTCCAGGACCAGAACTCGGAACCTATCCACTTGCAGCGAGGTGTGAGACTGGGAGATGTCATATCTTCGAAACTGTTCACCGCTGCATTGGAAGATGTCTTCAAGCTTCTGGAATAGGAAGGCTTTGGCATCAATGTCATGGCTGAGACCTTTGAAGACCTCGGTACAATGCTCGATGGCGTCAGCAGAGTCTCTCAACAAGTGGGTCTGAAACATCCATGAATCACACACTCTAGTTTAGGCTGGAGATTCTGCACTCGAAGTTGTAGAGAACTATATTTACCTAGGACAAGATCATCCAATTAATTAGGTCCAACTTCGAGAAGGAGGTCATTCGTAGAATCCAGCTCGGCTGGGCAGCGTTCGGTAAGCTACGTAACATCTTCTCGTCCCAAATACCGCCGTGTCTCAAGTCGAAAGTCTTCGGCCAGTGATGACTTACGGAACAGAGACGTGGTCGCTCACTATGGCCCTTATCAGACGACTCAAGATCACCCAAAGAGCAATGGAAAGGGCTATGCTTGGAGTTTCCCTGCGAGATCGAATCAAAAATGCTGAGATCCGCAGGCGAACCAAAGTAACCGACATATCCCGAAGAATTGAGAAGCTGAAGTGACAGTCGGCAGGGCACATAGCTCGTAGAACCGACGGCCGAAAGTTTCTCGAGTGGCGACCACGATCCGGAAGTCGCAGCGTAGGCAGGCCCTCTACAAAATGGACCCATGGTCGCTGGATGCGGATAGCGCAAGACCGGTAACCATCAGTCAGGGCGTCTTTCGGCTGATATGACAATATATTCTTCTGATGATGAACAACCTTGTTCAAGTTACAATGAAGAAAATTCTAAAATCGCAGTTAGTGATCTACTCCTTAACATTTACGCAGATTCTTAAAAAATTTTAATCAAAAAATTAATTTTATGTTTATTTTACTCGCCAAATATTAGTTTAGAAAATAAGGAAGAAGGTTATATTAAGTATTTGTTATTTGAGAAGATATTTTACATTGCTTTTATTTTATAATGGTTTCTTAGATCTCTTTTAGGCCTTAGATCTCATTTATTTTTTACATGCGGATTTTCAACACATTCTCTGTTGTTACCAAATAGTTTTCTCTAGCGTTACTAAATGTCCCTACCTTTTCGATTTTGTTTTGGTAGTTTGTTACACAATTTTTACTCATTTATACATAAAAACTAACAAAATGTAAACCTTAATACCTGCTTGTTGTCATATTATATAACTATTCATACTGATTATGTTCAAGTATGATTATTTTAAAAAATAAGCCGTCGCAATGGTTATGGTAACACCGTAGACCTTAAAACATCATTTATTATGTGATAATATAATGAAAAAGAAAGTCTGATTATATTAATATCTACTGTTTGATTATCTCTAACCACTAATACAATTTGTATAAGTAATCTGTTGTGTTTTACTCCATAATAATAAGTACTATTTTTAGTAACGCGAGAGATCCATAATCATAAAGTATAAAAAATATCCGAAAATATAACAAAAACTTCGCAGCTACTACGAAAATCATAAAATTCAATAAATTTGCTTGGTGACGGTACAATAATTTTATTAAAATAAGTAAAAATATATTTTCAAAAAAATCTTGTTCAAACCATTGAAAGGAGCACTTTAAAAGTTGATTGTCCCTTATACCAGTTCTTCAGTAGCTACTTGACGTAAGATGCGCACGCGCACATAATTTAATATTAAGTGAAAATAATCAATTACCACTCGTGTTTATCTTCAATTTACGAACGTGACGCCGCACGTAAATTTCTACGTAAACGTAAAATATTACTGAACGCGTGGGAAGGGCTAGTGACGATATCATTCACTCTAAAGTTAATATTGTATGCGGATCTCATTATTTGCGTAAAAACATTTGTTTTCCTTTTCCGACCATCACACAATGCCGACATTCATCGAACGCCTGCCCTGTGTGTGTGTGTTCCAGACACTCATAAAATATTCCTAAACTACTATCATTGCAAAGGATTATACTTGTATTTACCGTGCTTAAAACATTTGTCTATTAAAATTTTTGTATTTTATATAAGTGAACATAATGACATAGGAATTATCAGTCGATCTTTATATATATATAATCTGCCTATAATTTATTTAAATTTTAGGCAGATTATATATGCGAACTTGTAACAATAGAAATAGTTATGTATCTGACGTAAGCAACATATAAATTACACAAAATATATCAGTTTTGTGTAATGTATATGTTGCTTATCTATACAGAAACATAATATATAGAAAAGGGGTTAATTGATTATATTCATAGCTTTGAATTAAAATAGCATGACTAGATCAAAAACAGTTACAAGTTATATTTATTAATGCTTAAACGATAATATTACGAAGATGCGTGCGATACGATCGGTATCGATAAGACCATAATAAGATTAATTTATCAAACAAGTATTCGATTTTATATTACATTTTTATGAGTTTATTATTATTGTTTTTATTTTTTTATCCCTTTTTATTTATAGATTTATGTTTACTCTATTTTTACCCTTCCACCTAATTGCTTATACAGGTAAAATTTGTCAGCAGTTGAATAAGAAAGAACTTTTTTTTTTTTACTCTTGCTGACCCATTTTGTTTTCTATTTGAACGTGTTTTACAGTAGCCGTATTATGAACTCGTAAACTATTCAGAGTATCGTAACGATCCCAATACGATGCAATAACTATTATTTTATAATAACGTTTTACTTAAGACTATAAGGTTCAAAAGTGTATAAGTGCTATCGTTTGGATAGCCAGAGACCGTATAAACTTTTTGTTACAGGGGTAATGTCCTTTTATTTCAATGCTATGAGCATATATCTCAAACTCAATGCCCACCACCTATACTTAGGCTTAATATTTTGAATAACGTTAAACACAAGAAAATCATTTAATATTCTAGGTTCCGAATCGAAGTCATAAATCTAATCTAGGATACATACAGTCAAAATATTTAACAATCGCGCGATAAATATTTCTAACGAGAGCGATAAATTCACGCTAAAAGAACTAAATACTGCACGTACTTTTCTAATCGAGAATTGTAAACGATTACGTCTATATATTATCTTTGATTCTTCGCCAAGACTTCCACGAAAAAAGCTAAGAACTATAAAAATATATTCGATTAAGAGAAAATAATAACGTAGCACGATTACCTTCTGACAAATAGCAAGTGATACCAATAAATAATAACGTAAATATTAGATATTTATAGCAGTGAAATAGCATCGCGAAGAATACGAGAAAATGTTATTTACGGTTTATCTACGAGAATCGTGTCAATACAGACAATGGGAAAGATAAACAGTACCTATTCAGAAGTATGATATAAATTCTAGTATTGAATTATTTTATTACACGTAATACTTTCTTTATCGGGCTCGTGGGAGGAGGATGTTGGAAATAATCTCACCGTTAAAATAGGTACCTACAACTGGCAATCAACACTTTGAGTGTTCCGAATTCGAAATTCCGAATCTGATACGAAAAAAGGGCATGTGAAATTATATAACAGCTTATTTGTTCATTAATAAATTTACATACAATTTAGCATAAATGTAAATTCTGTTCAATGAGATCAAATTTCAAGAGCAGAGCTAGTTTTTATGATTAATTTCTAATTTTATGGATGTAATAGGTGAATGAAAGTCGAGGCACCCATGTCCATCATTATAACTACTTGATTTAAAAATAAAATCAATATAACGTAATATACAAACTTACTTTATAGGATAACTCGTAAGTCTTTAAATACTCTGAGAGCCTGTGCACACCATGTTTTTTAAACGCGCTGTCGACGCACGTTTCTAAAACGCGGGTACACACTCACAAACATTTAGAAATAGAAAACGCACGCACAGACTTGGATATAGAAGATCGGCAAGTTTCACCAGTCGTACTTCTACATCTACATTTAACCCTTAAGTACAGTCAGTCACATAAATAGAGAAATATTTTTATTAGAAAATAGTCCCTATGCTTATGCTTAATGGGGCTTAATGGGTCAACAAGGAACTGGCTTAATGGTAAAGGAAGTTAACAAGGATTTCAATCCCAATATTTTACCGTACTTAGAAAAGCAATGGCAAAAAAATTACATTGTAATTGAGACTTACCGTTGTGTCCACCGGAACTTCACCGTTACCCGTGGGTGGCGGCACTTCGGGCCTGACTTCACTCTCCTCCGAAGCCACCGAATCCTCCTTCTTATGGTGATGATGGTGCTTTTTCTTGTTCTTAATAATTATCTTGTTTCGGAGCAATGAAGGCGGTGGCAGTTCCCCTCCTGTGCAAACACAAATTTTATGAGAAAATTAGAAAGTGTCTGCCTATTTCTATCATAACACTAGCATCCGAGACCTGATTCCTTCCTAAATTATGATAGAATAAAATCTCCATAATTGGCGCTCCTGTTTTACCCGAATAGCGGCTTCTAGCGACCCTCACAAGACTATATTGTACCCTCATATATATAGATATAATGTGTCCAAACTACTACGTTTATATTTAATTGCTCACTCTCACGGCTTTTATTCAGTTTTTCCAATTATTAACGATTTCATTAAACTAGAGGAAAGCAACTAGACTATCATAAAATTTAAAGACTCATTATCCCCCTCGTGTTGGGCTTGTACGGGTACTTGACATATATCCATTCGGAGCACATAAACACAAATCATTGTACAATCGCATAAAGTTAAGCTGTTAAAAAATATCCGAGTTATAAAAACGTCAAAAGTCTAGATTTATTAGCGATCGCAGATGCTTAAGAATATGGAGCAGCCGAGTAAGTAAATAGACCGTGAAGCTACCCTTGCTTTGTTTGTTTAAAATAATGTAAACAATTTTAGAACTTTTTATCTTTTATTAAATGTACTTGTATCTACTGAAGCGAATACATCACTAATACAATTCACATATAACTATACCGGCCATGACTTTTGGTACAACTTAAAACTATTTTATTTTTTTAAATTTATATTTAAGCTCTTCGACAAGCAAAATCACAAATTGCACGCCCAGAGTTTTAAAGGTATTGTTTTTATTTATTCGTGAGATTAAAAGAAATAAACCTTTCGTTTTTAGGGTTCCATACCCAAAGGGTAAAACCCTATTACTTAGACTTCGCTGTCTGTCTGTCTGTCCGTCTATCACCAGGCTGTATCTCATGAACTGTGATAGTTAGACAGTTGAAATTTTCAGAGATGATGTATTTCTGTTGCCGCTATAACAACGAATACTAAAAAAACGAAATAAAATAAATATTTAAGGGTGCTCCCACAAAACAAACGTGAATTTTTTGCTCGTTTTTATAGATAATGGTACGGTACCCTTCGTGCGCGTGTCCGACTCGCACTTGGCCGGCTTTTTATATAAAATGGCGTTTACATTTAGCCTGGGAAGCTTTTACCGCTTTACCGGACAGCCACCGTGAGCTCAAACCGTCTAACCAAATATAACTACAAACTGACGGAGGCACTATCTTTGGAGTTCAACCCTCGACTCTGGGCGGCACTGACGTTGGGATTCGTGAGAAGATCGGCTATTTCTATTTCGGACTTTTTCTATATTAATCAACTGTCGCTCTACGTTAACACAGAAAATCTATCTTCCGATTTATGATCAGGGAGGGCATTTCATCAGCACAAATGCAAACAAAGGGTTATAGAGGATGCTGACGATCGCGACGTGTTCGCGGAAGTTCAAGCGAGTACGATTAGTCGGACTGTTTACAGTATCACGAGAGTTTCTTGTAACCTTAACTTGTTCTGGGTAACCCTCGATATCATCATCCAGATCGTGAAGACTTTCCATTGACGACAGTGTTTACAGGACTATCGTGGTGTAATTCACTACCACGGTATTAGAGACTTCGTTTGTGCATGGCTGAAACGAAAAAGCTGATGGCATGTGTCTCGCAAGTTTCATATAGTATATTATCAGGTCAGATGTTGATAATATAAAAAAATGCCTTTCAGTAGCTATTATAACTTTTATATTTGCATTAAAATTTTGGCATTTAATTCAAATGTCAACAGATGACTCCCCACTTATATTTGTATCTGTAAACGACATATTTATGTAGGTACTAATAATTTATATCAATTCACACAACGCACTAAATGATACCAAAAATATGTTGAAACACAAATATGTCTGTCATTTAAATCATTGACATCGTAATTGGTGCAGTATTGCAAACCATTAACACCATTCTGAACACCGTAGCCAAGAAATATGTCAGCTCCTTTCCAAAACATTGGGTGGATATTTTACAAAAGGGTAATACCGAAGATATACAATTTTTATTACAAATTTGGTATTTAATTATTAACTCAAAAATACTCTTCTACCTCTATGAATTTTATTTCTGGCTAAATTACGTATAATTGCAATTCGATTATTTATATTGTTGGCGTATCTTTTTTAACTATATAAAAATACAAAATAAAGCATTACCTACTACAATCCCTTTTTTAAGATGGATTGTGTTCATTCGATTCGATTTTTTCCAGCTTGCTTTATAATTATACTAAATTTTGTTTGTTCTAACAAAGAAGGAAACACCAAAATCCATTGTATGAATCGCTAGTTTGTTTAAAAGACATTTATGAATAAATTTAGATATTCCAGTTTTTTTTTATAAAATTTCCAGTTTTACGTACATAGTATCTCGCCCGTTTCCTGTAGGGTAGGCAGAGATATCGGATTTCCATTAACACATCATGCTTAAGCTGTAGGCAAATAATTGAAAGTAATCTATTTGCATTTTGTTGTAGAGCTAACTAGGGATCCGTTAGTGTCGTAGTTATTGTGCATAATGATAATGGCAGCCGTTTCCAGAGACGCACACATTGAACAGCAAACGATTTGTCAAGAAAAATTGTAGAATGCGGCTGGAATTTTTAAGCGAAGATTATTCGCTGACCGTAATACCCTCGAATGTGATTAACAAGGGAACAAAGAAAAGCGAACTTTAAGATAAGAGGGAGTAGAAGGAGTAAATCGAACATGGTACCGAAGTGAGAGAATAATTTCATTCCGGCGAAAGCGAATGGGCAGCCACTTGAGCCTGTTACGAAAGTCATGGTTATATTTGCGTAAACCAAATATTAATCTGATACAGATGTTCTGTAGACGCTCCAGTTTATCAAGCTGTGCCTCAATGAAATCAATATAACTGAACTGACTTCTGCGTAAGCTAGTATTGGAGGAAGAACGGAGCAACCGCAAATTTCGTGTTAGTTGGGAAGAAGTTTTTAAATCTTCTCGAGGATTCTTCATAAAACATTGCCTCCAAAACGAAGTTGTGGAGGTTGAGACCGAGATACTTTAGCAATCATCCTCGAGCTGCCAACAACAATGACCTATTATGTCTTCTGTGCGTCGTACGGCGTACACGTGCCGTCGCATGAAACAATTTCAAAGCATTTGGATTGGGTATATAAACTCAGTGCCCAGCGCCGTGCGCGAAAACCGGCCTCATAGATCATAACGGGCCGAATTAACGTCGTGGAAATTCTGATTTTGTTGTGAGGGAACAATTAACTGCAGGCATTCTGGTGGCAGTAATTACGACTACGAGCAAAAGCTCACGGTTACGAATGATGCGCAGATGCTCGAATGTTCGCTTAAGTTTAACTTTCGGTCAGGGATCACACCCCAATATTTGGCATTCCTCTTCTAGTCTGTTCCTCTCTACTGTGAGTTTTCACTGTTGTAGATGGCTCGATAGCACAATGTGCATTGCCTTTATTCCGTATCAAAACGGTGAAGTAGTGAAATAAATATGTATTGAAATTTTAGACTACTTTCAGGGCCAAGGCGCTTCTATAAATACTTAATTCTGAATACGAAACCCTCAAAATGAGTAGATTAGTTAAATATTTCAATGAAGGATCAAAAACAAACTGTCAAAGTTTTCCGTCATACTGACGCTTGATCACAAGCCAATGTAAATAGAGTAGTCGGCAAAAGTTCAAACGTAAGCCAGCCGTTCGATGATAGTATCAACTTTGCTTTAATACTATCAAATATTGGTCATCGTCGGTCATTGTATTATTATAAGTATTTTACCTGCAAAAATTATTATTATATAACCGTATTAGCGTGGTCTTGTTATTTTTAGTTTCCTAGTATTATTAGCAATGCAAAATGTAATGCAGTGTGCCTACCCCGGATTGGTAGAGTGTGCTACTTCACGATCCGCCGGACGCCGGACGACTAAATTTACGATTTCCCAATTTTAAGAATTCACTACATTTTCATAGCTCGCATCAATACCCACTATAAAGTTATATGTCTAACTGTTATATTTAAGTAACTATTACCCGTTGACATTTGGAGGACTTTACTGTGGTCACGTTGGCAACCGCAGCTAGGTGGTAGCTAGTACACAGGTGGCGCGGCTGCCGGACTACCTGGTGTATCCCTTAGTCGCCTTTTACGACATCCACGGGATGGTATGGTGTGGCCCTGTTCTTTTTATGCCGGAAACCACACGCATCAACAATACTATCATGATATTAATTCTTAACCAGCTAAATAGTTTCAACCATCTTTTATTATAATCTTATCTAATAAAAACCTACTGGTAATAAAATAAAACGAATGTGATATAGTCTTCATTGGTACATAGATAAAATTTGATGCATCTCCTATTATGTTTATCGGTTGAAAGATGAATAGGTATCGAAAACAAACAAGCTGCCGTTTACACAACCTGTACTATCGAACCGATCTCAAGAGTACTCAGTAATTTTACGGCGAGCCACTTGGTAAACATACCGGTTTTTAGAGACCTAATATAAAATACAGCAGCATATAGAAAAGATCGGAATTTTTAATAATAAAAATCACTTTATCTACCGATACCTAGTATATTTTGAATTGGTTAGTTTTTTCTTTTCTTTTTTTAAATAAGCATATACCTTTGTTGAAGCCTATTATAAAATGCAGCAGCATATAGGAAACATTGCATTTTTTAATAATAAAAATGTCTGTATTTACCGATACGTAGTTTATTTTAAATAGGCTCCTTTTTTTAAATAAGCGTATACCTTTGTTTAAGAGGACTATTATAAAATACAGAAGCACGGTGTAGGTGTTGACGTACGGCAGGTGACGTGAACAACCATTCAATCATTACACGTGGTATATAGTCAATATAAACATAGAACTATTTTGTTATGCAGTTGTATGAAGACGAACTTACGTTGTGAGCCCGACAACCTGTACTGCAATTTGGCAGAATATAACATTTTAAATATAACATTTTATAAAAAATTGTTACCTTCTTAAAGATACATAAAGCGAGGAGACGCTAAGAAAGTAAACCACATTTGTTATCACCGACTTATGGCTTGACCATGCGCCTAGGTGCTTAACCTTCGCCATCGCCTACTGACTGGTAAAACTGCAATATACTTTGACGGCCCCCACGCCGTGTTATTATGAAACCAATAAGCTCCCCACGTGGTCAGCCCCTCGTACCCCCAGTATTATAAGGGAATAAACCACTAACACGTACTTAAGTGTTAAGTCTGCTATTAATATTTTGTAAGCGTGACTATATGCGCCTCCAAACCTATGGTACCACTACCTACTTTTATTGTCATATCTTCTTCTAAGAACTTATGAAGGAGAATTTCCTCGCTCTGCAACGTACAGCCTTACAATGGGAATGCTGTCATGATTAAATGATAAATTACAATACTATATTTAAAAACTTACCTGGCTCAAGTTCATGAGAATCCAGAGGTTTATCTAACAACATGTCTCCGAATATTTCTCTACAATAGTTGGCTATCTTCGCCTGCTGCCGTGGATTGCAGTGATTCTCAAAGCTTAATATAACGGGGTAATCAGATGTCTTGAACGCGCTTTCAGCTATCGCTTCCAGTACTTCCTTGGCGCTGATTTCGGGAACAAATGTATAGCCGTGGACGATAATTGGCTCGTCCGTGCGCCCGTTCCAGAAGTCCAGCTCGACACATCTGCATATAATTATAAATCATAAGTTATGAAGAAGCGACTTTTTCTCACAATAAACAGAAATGCTTCTAGTGCGCAAAACGTATAGACACAATAGTTAAACAATGGCATCTGCCACATTTTGTTATGATAGCAGTAGGTTTTTATTTACGGTATCAAATTTTACAACTTGTCGGACAAAATTATTTACCAGCTCTACATTTTATAATCATTTAAGAGGTACACACGGCTACATATCAAGCTATACATTTCCAATATAAGCTGACCTCTCATTGTATGGAAAACCTATACAACGCAGGATCTGGAAATGTATAGCTTGATATGTGGCCGTCTGTACTTATTTACTTATCGTAGGGGCAGTAGTGTCAGAGTTGTTCAAGCCGCCCAGTAGGTCTCTGTCATGGTTTAACGACTGTTGTCTAATGGCTACAACCGGGGCCGACAGCTTAACGTGCCGTCCGAAGCACGGAGACGCTCAGAAATTAAACCACTTTGGCGGTCACCCACCTTTGTACAGACCGCGAGCCTGCTTAACCTCGCTGATCCCTTACGGACCGGTGATAGTCTAGCTAAGAGGTAAATTACTACTTTGAAATGAAATAATTATTAATGATAATAACACATACATACACTACCTTAGTCTCCAACTTATATTGACCCTCTTTTTCTACCGGAGTTAACAGATAAAAACATCGTAAAGGCAACTTGTCAACAATTTTATGTAAGTGGACTTGACTTCTACAAAGGAGGAGTTCATTTCAACTGCATTTTGGTGTACCTTTAGTTATCGGTATTAAAGCTCACTAGTTTGTTTGGCTTTGCAACATTGAGATTAAAAATTTTGGGTGGATTAAAGTAGTCCAAAGAGGATTAATTTAATCCGAAAGTGCATTTTTTTTAATACTTTGTAGCAGCATTGACGCTAAAATTCTGTGATTTCAAGCATAGCATAAATCGTGTGGTTGGGAGCGATCACCACTATTCTCATCCTGTTTACGTAGGAGGCGTAGAAGTAGTCCCGAGGTAATATGTACTAGGGCACGGACAGTTCGGTGTACAATGTGCACCATACTACGATCACCATCTATGATATATCCATAGAGGTGCGGACTAACTTTTTTTACTATATTTCCGAGTATTAAGCATAAATACACCGTAACAGTAAAGCAAAATTCAAATTGCCTTAAAACTTAGTTTTTTTTTCTTTGTAAATAGACAACGCCCGCACTAGGGAAAGTAATTCCTGTGTCGCGGGGTTCTTTAGAAACATATAATTAACGGACATAAAATACATCCAGACACAGGACAACTATTTATGGGTCACCGAAATAGTAGACTTGCGCGGGAATCGAACCCGGGACACGAAGTGGCGAGGTTACTGTTTTCACCACTGCGCCACACGTGCAGTCAGATAAGAACCCGCTGTAGTAACATGACGTCACTTGCAGTGAAACTGAAGAATCCCCATACAGCACTCGTATTGCGAGAACGGGACTGAGCATTTTATACCCGCCAAGAACTTAAACGCTTGTGGTCACTAAGATTATTCGCGGATTATTAATATTATTTGGCTTCCTGGATGTTTTTTTAATATTAATAATAATATCCACATTATTTACACACGGCCAGCCGAACCCAAGCTAAGCAGAGCCTGTACTATGGAAATCAGATAGCTGATATACTACATACACTACTTTTCTTTTGTAAATACATACTTATATATAATTACTTATACAGGCGATAAAATGTTCTGGGCCCGTACTCGTAATACGAGTGCCGTCTTTAGTTTCACTGCAAGTGACGTCATATATTATTTGTATCTATTTTCATTGACACTGTTATTTTTAGTTGAACATCAGTCCGATTGCCTATTTCTTTGCGGAGAGCCTTTGTCCAGCAGTGGGCGTCTTTCGGATGATACGATGGAGAAAATACTTAAATTGAGCACCTCTACACAATTTTATACAATTATCGAAAATACTGTTATAATAATAACACTGCAAGTGCCTACCACGTAAGTACCTAACTGAAAGTTTGGTTAAGCGTTTGACTTAAAAAAATAATTAGGTCACGAGATTATGTAAACAGCTATAAGTGGATCATATAGTGCCTTGATTGAAGATCATTTTAGTAGTGTTATTGTGATGGTGTTAATCAACACTTAATATGGTCACATTTTATGAGCCATTACCACGCGTAACGTAATTTTTGTCATAATGAGTATGTATAACGACCTAAAGAGCTTGGAACAGATTTTATATCCTTAAACAAAATTAATACTATAAGTATGAGTCATACTCATAAAAATATTAATGTTTTTCAAACATATACTGGCACGATAGTTGATGAACTATATCCTGTAGTCTGTCTAGCGTTAGTCATAACCATAAATGATTAAGAACTCCACTCTGTCACCCCAAGCACGGCGTAGCGATTCAAAACGAACAGCTGTTGATATTCTTTCAGCCAATAATAACAGTTCAATAATTTTGGGCTTCTGTTATTGACCGAAAAGCAAACGAGAAAAAAAATGTACACAGTCTTATTGTGACCGTAAGATATAGATTCATAATTCATTGTTTTTAGCTCTTCATCATATCAGCAAAAGTGCGTCCACTGTTGGACAAAAGCGTCCCCAAAGAATGGGGGGATATACCATAATCGTCATGTTTGGCAAACGGGTTGGCGATCGCAGTTTACAAATCGGTCATAGTTCGCAGAAAAACGCTGCTGCCCGTTCTCTGGCAGGTATTCCCTCGGAAGATTTCTATGCTCCCCATGGGATGAGATGGGGTGATGATATTTTATGCCGCCACCACACAGCAAAGAGCGGTTTTAGCTCTTATTACGACATAGTATAGTTTAAAATTTGGTCGGAGCTATTATATTATTATCCAATTAAGGTTTAATATTGAAAGTGATCCTGACTTTTTATGTAATTATTAAATAAATAACTACGTCTTTTAGGTAGTCGTTAAAATAATTATCTTTACCCTATCGTATGGATAGTGGTCACCGTAGTGTCCGAAATTACTGATTGAATGTTTTTTAACGACTGCACTGTACTACGAAATTAAACCAATTTTTAGACTGACCGTTTGTTTGTGTGCTTAACGTTGTCAACAACTAAAGAACCGGTGAGAGCAACTGCTTGTGAAGGCAGAAATTATTATTTTTAAAGGATAGTTAGTTCGTGAGCAAATTTAACTTTACCAAAACAACTGTTTCAGTTCGTTACTTAGTTTATTTTCATAAATAAATTTATACAACTCGCGTTTATAAAGTTAATATACCATCCAGCTTCAGATGACGCACGGAAACAGGCCCCTCTACATTAGAGGTAGGTCCTCAATGAGTGTGTGCCTGTGCCTCATTGGTCTCGCGGCAGCGTTTTCAACGACAGATAATGAGATCCCGATCAAATCTCGGGTTGATCCAAAAATGATTTAGGTATTGTCTGTGTGAAAAATCTGTAACAGCCCGAAGTCTGGAAGATAGCGGTATTTACAGCCCCATGCCTCGGACAGCACATACAGCCGTCGCGTCGGTCGTCTGACCTCCCTCCGGTCGTGTCGCTAGTCGTCCTATCGGATCATGAGAGTGAAGGAACGGAAAGAAAACTCAAGAGTGAATGCGCACGCACTTGTATGATAATATGTACCGCGCAGATGGTTGAGAATAGCCGCTGGGACCGAAATTCTATCAGGAGGACATTACTGTTCTATCAATAGAAATAATAATATCCTGGGACATTATTTACACACGGCCATCTGATCTCAAACTAAGCAGAGCTTGTAATATGGAAACTAGATAAGTGATATACTACATATTATACCAATTTTTGTTTGTAAATACATACTTATATAGATAATTAAACCCGGACTCAGGACAAACAGATATGTTCATACACACAAATATCTGTCCTGGGTGGGTTTCGAACCCACGACCTCCGGCGTGAAAAGCAAGCTTTTGCCAGTTTCCAAAGAAATATCGCAAGGGGAAATTCGTTAGAAAATTGTAGAAGTGTCTTCATTCACGTTCTGTTACCGTATAAATATTCAAATGAAGAATGAGATTACGTAAATATGTATATATGTAAAATACATATTTTGAAAAACATAAACAGGTAAGAATGACAGGTTCCGAACAAAATCTAGTCAGACTATTTTTTGTAGCTTATAATATTTGAGAAAAAACTCATAGATGACCTCACAACAACTAACCTGAGATTGCGTACACGCTTGTGCACTATAAATGTCACGCGCAGATGGCTAGTCCTTGTGAAGATTTACTGCCATGGGCGAAATAAAACGACCCGTAGAACATTACTAGTACAGGACTATTATCCAATGGTAAAAGTTTAGAAATTCACAGTGGCATAAAATAACCTCAGAGGCGTCATGAGTTTCATGAATCCTCAGAGCATATTGTCTTTAGAATTGACGTAATATTCCAGGACAGATTTTCAAAATCACGTACTGAATCCATAATATAACTTATCCATATATATTTTTAATTAAGGTCGATTCGCACCGATAATATCGATAAGAAACATAACAAACTAATTGGATATACCATTAAAAATCCATTGGAAATATTGTAGGTGATTTTTATAAACAAATTAGTATCGATAACGACGTAATTAGAGCTGCAACGAGTTTGGGCATGCGGTAGATTGTAAACGTACGGAATATGTTTGCGGTTGATCGAGTTTCCAACGTTTCCATACTCTTGATTTCATATTAACATCTTTCGGTGTTTTTATAAAAATATCATAATAAATATCATTAATTACCGTTTGCATATTGAGTATTTCGATTTTTTTTATCATTAAACTAAACGGCTTATTATGGGGATATAATTTAAAGGCAAAGTTTTTTCCAGCATTATGTACTAAATACACGGATGTTACTTTAGTACATCTTTAGAAATAGACATCGGAAATTCCCAAGGATATCAACTACTCGTACAAAATTGTATTGAATAAAGCTATATCTATATGTATTTATATAAAGCTACCAATACCGAAGGATAATATGTGAAACGTATGCAGAAGCTGGTTCGGTCAACACCACTTCAGTGTATATTCTTGCGCCACGAAAACTACCTTTGTTGTCTACACAAAACATACTGTGAAGGTGGTGTCGAATGTTTACTTAAGAGGAATTACTACTTCATAATATGTGTAAAAAAACTAAATCTCGATGATTTGTATCCTGCTATATCCTCTTGCAAATAAACCGAAATAGATTTTTCAGTAATCGCATATGGAAAAATAGGCGGTGCCCGAGAAGTTATTATTTTCGTGAAAAGTACGTGTCTAGAGCGTCAGGAAGAGTATTTTGAAGCAGATTGACTGCCGGCTCTTATCATGTTTCTGTGGCCGTCTACCTAAATCAAATCACCAAAATTATATCATGATCATATCAGCCGATATACGCCCATTGCTGGACAAAGGCCTCCCCCAACGATATCCACAACTGCCGGTCTTGCGCTACCCGCATCCAGCGCCTTCCAGCGACCCTCGCAAGATCATCGGTCCATCTTGTAGGGAGGCCTGCCCACGTTGCGTCTAAATGCCAAATTATATTGTTGGCTGATCTTTTTTAACTTATTTGATACTAGCCGCTCCCCGCGGTTTTACCCGCGTTATACTTTATAAATTATAGCCTATGTGTTATTCGGATATATAAGCAATATAACTACAAAGTTGCAT
The DNA here is from genome assembly GCA_951640165.1 of Pseudoips prasinana. Lineage (NCBI taxonomy): Eukaryota > Metazoa > Arthropoda > Insecta > Lepidoptera > Nolidae > Pseudoips > Pseudoips prasinana. The sequence goes on from OX621243.1 coordinate 23,905,967, forward strand.
CAAAATCCGTCCGGTAGTTTTTGTGTGAAAGAGTAACAAACATACACACTCACAAACTTTCGCCTTTATAATTTTAGCGTGATTTCGCCAGGTCAGTCGAAAGACGTCCACAACTACAAATAGGCCTCTTCCATAGATCTCCACGACAGCCGGTATTGCACGGTACGCAACCAACTACTTCCAGCGACCCTTACTCCCACTTCTTCAATAATTCAGTTATTCTTCGTAACTTTTGTTAATATCATTCTAATAAATTAAATTAAAATATATATAGTATTAAGTTATAACTCATTAGGTCCGTTCGTTTTTTTATCGTGTCGGGTTTAAGATCAGCAATAACCTAACCCTGTCTGTGGATTGTCCCATAACACATGTTCTACGAGAATTGCATGCAACATTACCAACACGAAATGCAAATAGTAAAAAAAATTGCGTAGTAGGAAATAGCGACCTTACTTAACTCTCTTAAAGGTTAATGCCAAAATCAATCATTACTAATAGTGTAACTTCGTGGCAACTATGCAACAATGGACCAGTCTCAATGGAACAAGAGTGACCGAGCCGGTTCAAGGTCGAGACGTCTAATCGAAAAAATATAAGGTCAAGTCTCCAGCCAGTCGAATATTTTAGACTGGTCGAGACAAAAGATCGTAACTACCTACTTTTACTGGCAAATGTCGATCTATAACCGATATGGTGTATTCATATCGATATCGATTCTTATAGATTAGAAAATATTTTATTTAGATATAGGTATCCTAATTATCGGAGTCTATGAAGCGAGCTGACTGATATCAGTACTTAGAGCTTGAACAGATCCAAACGGTATTTTTTTGTGTTAGACTATTTATGTTAACAATTAGGTACTGTTCTAAAAAACATAGACAAACCTTTTTTGCTTATTATTCCTAAATTTATAATCAAAACTAAGTTTAAAACAAAACCCCCATGTGTGTTTTTATGGATTGGATTATAAATTTGAAATTTGTGTAATAGAAGTTTGAAGAATGTATATACATATATAGTTAGAATGTTTGTTTAAATAGTATTTAATTGATATTATAAATAGTCACGAATTAAAAAAAATCGGTTTGGATCGGTTGAAGTTCTGATATCAGTACAGTATAATATTTCACAAGCTTAACCTATCAAATAAGGAAAGGTATGATCAAAATCGGTTCATGAACAGCGGAATCAATCAATCAATCGCGAAACAATAATAAAAAATACAGCCAAATTAACAACCTCCCCCTTTTTAGGTTGCTTAACAACCTACTACTTTAATTTTAATTCAAATTTTAATTTATATTCGTATCAATTCATATATTTTGTAACAAAATCAATTATTACCACCTGTTTTTATTTCCTGGATGTATTTATTTTACTTTTAAACTCCTTGCATTATTTAGTATGATTTATTACACTGTCATATTTATATTTATTTTTATATGGATGGCCGTTGGCACAGTTGAAAATCAGCGCTTCAGTCATCTGTGGCAGAATGCTGAACTGTGGCCTTTTAGTCACAAAGGTGCTTAGTATGGGTGGGTACCACATCGAATAGGTGCGTAAAATTATGGATTATAGAAAAATGTATTAATTGTTATTTATAAGTATCAAAAAATTTTTTTTATGTTCTTCTGTGTGTTGTACCCTTATTACTTTTACTTAATTTATACTGATGTACCTTGTGTCTAATAAATATATATTCTTCTTCTTCTTCTACTAATTTCTGTGGTCATTTTAGGGGTATGAAACCCAGTAGGTACCTTTACAGTGCAGTTTTTGGTGGCGTTTGTAACATTTTGAGAATATTCTAGTTAATTCTAGAATAAAGAATAGCTGATGAGACATACGATTTTTTTTATAAAATTTGCACCATCTTTTTCTTTTCATTCTAGAACCATTTAATGTCAATGTTGCATTAAATGGTTCCAGAACGAAAATAATGAATTGGTGCGAATTTCCTGATAGAAAAAAAAGAGATAGGTAAAGACAAGAACAGAAGTATATCAATATTGACGAAGGTTCTAGAAAAAAAGAATGACTTTCGGATTGTTTTAAATTGGGAACAATTTAGGGGTTTATAAGCAGTATATCGAAACAGAACGGTGAGTTTAACGCTTCGTCGACAGCCGTGGCAAAATATTAAGTTACACACCATCGCTTAACTATTGTTTCTACAAAGTTATTTACAATAATAATACACTTTATATATTAATATAAAAAAAAATGCAAAATAGCGAAATCCTATTATAGCAAGACTTGTTTCGGTAGATTCTGTTACTGACCTGCAGCCTGCCAGCAGGCTCTGGCGGTAGATCTCGACGCTCGACTTTCCCGTAATCTGATGTCCTGTGAGGTAGGTGTTGTGCGAACTGTTGATGAAGTAGTGTGCTAGGGGCTGGTCCATATCGTCGCACAAGTCCAACTTACTTGGCGCCACTATCGGATTATCTTCAGACAATAAAAACCTGTAAAGCATCTTTTATTTAGTAACATAACTTTCGTAATTAGTTTTATGGATTTTGATACTATCGGATCTAGCCTAGCGAAACATAAGTTCCTACCAGTCGCGTGCTGTGATGTAGAATTGGCATAGATAATACATTAGTATGTCTAAAAGCGTTACAGTGTCGGCAGTTTTAGCCGTTCAAATCTTTCCACTGACATGACGTCTTGCACTTACAAGGTAACCCAACGACAATAAGGCACTTTCTGAACATCATTAATTTTTATTTTTTTATAATGTTCAGAAGCACTCTTATTCTCATACCGAACTTGGCTTACATTATACAGTAGCATACCAAGCTTGTTGTATTTTGTTTACCACCTATGGGATTGAACAAAAATCACCCAACTCTCAAATACCTTTATCGAGTAATTAACGCAAAAGAAGATTTTTTACAACAATACAACAAAAACTGATAGCAATTCAACTTAGGTCAAAAACAAGATGGGGTGATGATATTCTATGCCGTCACCACATAGCAAACAAATATATAACAACTCAATATACTCGTACTAATACTATACTAAAGTGTTGTGATTTAGCCCATCCTCACACGAGTTGTAAGAAAATGTGTATCATAATTTTCACAACTTACTTACTTATTATATTTTTAACTTTACTATATTTTATTTACTTTATTATTACTTACTTTATTATATTATATTTATTATATTTTTAACGTAAACAAACAGAATTTTATTACCGTACAGTGAAGTGAAGAGTTAATTAATGAACGGCCAAAATCTTTTATTTTGAACCTGCGTCGGTAGTCATAAAATTGTACAAAAGCTTTCATTTGTTAATTCGTTTACCGTTCTTTGATATCTCCTCATATTATACAGAATTTAAATATGTTTTTATAACAATTAGGAACAGTTCCTAGAAAAATGGTTAGAGTCAAATCGAAACAACAGAATGTTTTAATAAGCTCTCGAAAAAAGGGCTCATAAATTTCCAGGAGGACACCTTCTGCCGCCATATGCCATCTGGTATCGAAACTAGGCAGGCCAACAATAGGCAACTATGTAGTAGCCGTGAAAGTTAAACAAGGTCAGAAATTCCATTAAGATTTTAAATACCTGTAAAGGTGGTTATAAATACTCAGACTAGAAACAACTCTTTTGTTTTTACGTAAACATTTATCCGATGCAAGGATTAAACTCGTCACTTCTTGGGCACAGAAACCAGACTAAATTTTATCGGTGGTCAAGAATTTTTTTTTTCTTTAGATTTATACCAACCTTAAAAACCCATCAAATGTAAGCTGCGACCTTTGTTGATGGTACTTATTATATTCGTAGGTCTTGATTACATCTTTGGCTTTCTGCAGGTCAGCGTGAGGATGGAGTATCTCGTTCAGTCTTGGATCCCGCTGCACGTCGTTCATGAAATCGACCAGCTGGTTCGCTGATAGGTGCGGTTTGTTCCCCGTGCTGTAAATATACTCAATGTTATCATGCTAGCCTCGACCGACTGACGACATCCGTCAATGTACTAATTTCCTGTGGGAACTGTGCCCTTTCAAGGTCGCGTCCTGGTTTCAAAGATATTTCGTCGAATTTCGATTATTCATTGTTTAAGATTAATCTAATAAACCCGGCAAAATGCGAACATTTTATTTTTTTTTATGGTATCTCAAGGATTTATTGACTAATTTAGATGCCTTTTGTTTTTATCGTCTCACCCTTGAAAAGTTTCCTCACGCACTAAAAAGTCAGGAACGACAAAAACTAATTGTGATGAAATTTGTGAAATCTGACGGCATCACTGATTTTGATGAAATTTTTGAATGCTGTCGGTACTGTCTGAGTGGTTCCCTGGATAAATTGGATTTACGATACGACCAGATCGGTGGTGCTGCAATCAGATTCCAGATTTTTTTTATTTTAAGGCCAGAACGTCTAAGCTTTCGCCGGTACAGCTAAATTGTAAATACATTCTGCTGAATGTCATTTTCCTATTAGTGTGCAATAAACCATTTATAAAAACAACAAAACCCTCTCCCCCATTCCACAAAAAAAGGACCTGTAACTTTTAAAATCATATTTTGGAAACATCTGAATTACTTTGCAAACTTATAACATTCCTCCTTATTTTATGACGGTGATTAACACCTACTTCAAAAAACTAACCAATTATGTTATTGATTGAACCTTGTTAGTGGGATAATGAATTGGCACTTTTAATTATCTATATTGACTTTCTAACAAATGAACCATTAGCCTCAGGTATAATCCAAACAATCAATCAAGTAACGATCAAAGAAGTTCTTGCTTGAAATTGATTCCACAGACGGCCAGCGCGTAAGCTCATGTCTATGTAGTGTTTTCGACATAAAAATGGTATACTAGTTTTCTTTTATGGCACCCACCTTCTCCTGTAAACCAATATAAATAGGGAAAATTTTGTGGTGAATCCCACGCACATCCCATGAATCGGTACAGTCATGGATCCCACAACAAGTTTAATCAGAAATAAATAAGGAGTTAGATAGGTAGTTTCTCCACTCATCAAAGTTGTCTATTTGATCATGTGCTGGATATATTCGAAGACTTTATTGGTCGAATGCACTATTGAAGCACGACTCTGTGCTGCCATGCTAATCATGTGTAGCTAATATGTCGAGAAAGACTGTCTCTTTACACCTTTCGACCAATTTTAATGCTCGCAGTATATAGGCTCGTGAGTTTTTCTGTGATTTTATTGGCCGAACGCTGTAGACATTCATAAGTCTACTTCGCTATGTTATCGGGCGACACGCGTATATCTATAACTCTTTCGTTACAGTATTTCGTTCACACGTACATATGAACTACGTATTTTTAGTAAGAAACATTGGAATCTTATGATTGAAAATTAAAATTACATGCAAATTTAAAAAAAAATACATATCGGTACTATATAAATATGTACAATGTTTTTTCCGAAGTTTCCTGCAAATTTGTTCCGAATAATTTATATGCATGAGAATTCGGAACGGTGCTTGAACATTTTGGTGCAATAATATTAATTTTCCTTTGTTACCCTACAGCTCAAATTCCAGATACCTAAAGGCTAGAGTCATAATTTTGTTGTTTATTTAATGTTAAATTATTTTATTACATATATCTAGCCAGCTAATACTGTCGACATAGTCTATATATTTAGGATTAAATCGGAATACAAACTTGGGATTTATATAAACAAAGTTTTTTTTTAACAGTAATGAATAGGCGTCATATATTTTTAAACACTTAATATGTAGTATAAATAAGCCCCATATAATTTTGAAACAGTAATAATCACACATAAAGGCGAAAGTTTGTGAGTGTGTGAGTGTGTACGTTTGTTACTTCTTCACGTCTAAACGGCTGGAGCGATTTTAATAAAATTTGGTATGGACTTAGATGACACCCTGGATTAACACATAGATTAATAATGTTTAACGCGGGTAAAACCGCGGGGCACAGCTAGTGTAGTATAAATAAGCCCCATAAATTTGTTTCTATTGCAGATTGTGAGTGGACTAGCAGCGATACAAATGTGCCGTGACTTCTGAGGTCATTTAGCCGCCTGATTTTATATTATTTTATCATCAAAAAGAAAATTTCCTTGATATCAATCGTCGTACGAACTACAGATACAAGTGTCGACTCTGCCTCATGATTGTTCAATAACTTTAAATTCCTACTACTGTTTACTAAAGGACGTCTCAAAGAGACTGTAGTTTTATTTCAACCCAGGTGCACGACTAAAGAAATTCTATATATTGTCATTAGATATGAACGTCATGCCTACACCGAAAACCATTGTTTCCTTAAATAACATTAATATAAAGTAGATATATTATTCAACACTGTTGCAGGAAAACAGTGGTTTACAGGCTATAATTATTTAACTACCGATGGACAGTAAAACCACCACAAATCGGGTGTATTATGTGCTCGCCTGTACTAACGCGGGGCATGCGGTACTGTGATTTATGCACGAGTCAAATGCTTGATGAGGTTAGCGCGACGCCAGAATTGAAGCTAATTGTTGACTCGCCGCCGCCGTGACCTTTTTAAATCGTCAATCTCCATAATATTAGTTAGTGCTCCCCGCGCCAATCTCACCAGCCATCTACGCTGGACGCGTTACTTATATACTACTAGCTGTGCCCGCGACTTCGTCTGCTCATTTTGGAATGGGTCCGTAAATGTTATATATTTTCTCTCTTGTCGCAAACTTATTAAATTCACATACATATTTTCATACAAACTTTCATACAATTTTCCCTATTGGTGATTTTACACCGTTGTAAAACTTTTACAGACTTTGAAAGTCATATTTGTTTATATCGAATCAACAGCCTTAAAATTTAGTGTCGAGTTTCTAGCACTAAAAATTACGATACTTTCATACTTCTTTTTATCCCCCTTTTCAACCCCTTTCAACCTTTTTTTCGCATTAAACGTAGCCTATCATTTAAATAGGTTAAGTAGTTTTGGCGTGAAAGCATAACAGACAGACAGACATAGTTACTTTCGCATTTATAACATTAGTAAAGATAATTTACGTAAGGATAATTAGTAAGGATAACGTTAAGATAGGTGGACTCACTATTCACTCACACTCTAAATCGCCTGAACCGACAGCTTTAGACCTCCGAGGCACGGGCGGATCGTACCGCAAACTTACTAACTCGAGGATGGTGCCGGGTTTTCGTGGAGAAATATCACTAGTAGCACTTTTCGGCCCGACCCAGGAGTTGCACCCGATATCTCATTATCTGTGGCTGAACACGCTAATGCTAAATCAACGGCAATAATAATGATGCAGGGCATAACTGCTTATGTGCTCAACTGAGGAAGTATACCTATAGCTGCTACTTCCTCCAACCTTACAGAATATGTATTATGTAGCTACCTAATATCCTGGTTCTATGCGTAAGTAAGGTCATCGGAAGAGGGAAGGTTCGGCCTCACTTCACTAATGTGCAAGCGTCACAGGCTGCGTACGGCCGTACGCTTGTTTGTAGTTTGTTTCATTCGTCTGAACGAGATAAAATAAGTACACCACATGAGCCGACACATGGATGTGTGACTAACGCTTGTTGCGAAAAACTATTCTACAACTCACTATAGTTCGAAAGCACGCTTGTGTGACACACTGGAGCTCTAAACCAGACATTATCCATATTGAAGTAAAAACTTCTTCAGGCGCAATGAGCACTTTTTGTATGAACAAAAATCATGAAACGCGTCACTGTCATCGAACGCTTTCCATGAACTTAAATGAATACTGCTTATATAGGTGTACTTTTTGGGTAAACAAAAAAGCGTGAAACTCGCGTCAACGTAACCGAACGCTCCCCATACATATTATGTACCTATACTGTGTAGGTATATGTATGTACACAGATATACCTCCGTGCGTTATTAGTATACATTATATATGTACAAAGAGTATATCTCAATGTGAAATATCACCTAGTATATTGTAGATTTTTAAGATTTGAAGTGTAAAAAATAGTTTTCACTTCCATCGTCCACAAGGATTCCCGCATGTTTTTTTTATGGGACGTCTCCCTCTTACCCACCAACTCCTATAAGGCAGGATTAACAATAGCAGAGAACGAAAAGGCACTCAGCGGTGAGGCCCAGGCCATAGGGAATCTCTTCAACTGTCTTGGATGCCGTAAAGTATCTAATCAAATAGACTAAGAAGGCGATGAAACAAATAGTTACACTTCTAATGTCTTCGTTTGCATATGTGATTAATAAATAGCTACAGATCAAATTTACAAATTCCCTTTTGTAAGTACCTTACGGAAGCTATCGGCAGTAACAATGAGCCTTGTTTTACACACGTTCGAGTGATACGTACCCACAGGTGCATGTGAAAGATCATATCACATTGATAACACCTGCTAAACTATCTTTATGCAATCTATTGTCATTACGTTATGCTTATCATCTTTTAATGTAAGTAATTGAGAAGAGCAAGAAGTTGCAGTAACTCAAAATAAATTAATTACTGATATAATTGTTTAAAGCGTGCCCTCGTTTTACGATGTCATGGATTCGCTAACAATCACATACATTTATCTCATTTATCTTTTAATACTCTTTTAAGATGGCGACGTGACATGACCGTCCTTACACTTTGATCCCAAAATAAGGGCCATTGGCAGTCGTCGTGAATATTTCTAAACTCCGAAGGATAATGCAGGCGCGCTCTCGGGTAAAAATGTAATTTATTTATTTATTTATTAATAGGGTTACCAACATAAGTACAGCATAACTTGTCATATAAAATAATTAAATCATAAATTATTCTAGGCTAACTGCACTTACAAATTACAGGTTACCACAGCATGCGTTAAACATTTTAAATAAGAGTTATATTTTTTTTAAATTATGAAATACAAGTAAGAATTGAAAAAATAATAATAACAATACAGGAAAATAATAAAATAAAAAGAAACAATATCATAGACCTAAAGTAAGTCACAACCTTTTATGAGTTTCATAAACTTATGAAGGCTTTGAAAATTAATGTCGAGCTCAGGCAGTTTATTTGTCAAATCGTTGTACAGACGAGCCAAGCGTACAACTGGTGAATTTCGACCCATTCTTGTTCTGCAAAAGCTGATCTTGAACAATTTGCATGGATGTCTTGGCATTCTTGTAGGAACATTATATGCGAATCGCCCAACCAGCTCAGGACAATCAATTTGGTTGTTAATTATTTTATGTAGTAGAGACATCTCCAGATGAACACGGCGCGCAGAAAGCTCATCCAGACGAAAATGTTTAGATTTTTCTTTGTAGGTTCTAAATGTTCTTGGGGTCTTAAAGCGGTACGATAGGCTGCGGACTAATTTTTTTTGTACTCTCTCTATTCTGCTTGAATGTATGTTATAGTCTGGAAACCAGACCGTGCTACAGTACTCCAGTTTACTTCTTACATAAGCATTGTATATTAAAATTATTGAAGAGGGGCCTTTAAAGTCTCTAGTATTTCGGAGAATAAAACCTAGTGATTTATTTGCTTCCTTTATTATTTGGTCGATGTGATCTGAGAACCGCAATTGACTATCAATCACTTTGTACTTCAGCTCTAACACGTTATTTATATTTGTATATACGGATTGAATCACATGCAGATTTAGTTCTTCTTTTTCATCTGGGTGGGATAAAAGCAGTCTAAAACTATTAATTTATTAATATAACCGAGATATTACGGACGGCATGAAATCTGTCCCAAGTTAGCCTGCTGTCTCTTATAGCTATCTCTTATAACTGTAGTAATAAACTGGTTACGCTAAATGTCTGTAGACATTGGCAACCTTTCCACCTAATGAAATGGCTCAGATATTACGGACAGCATGATCTCTACTTAAGATAGTATGCCGCCCTTTATGAAGTATGTACCGTAGTAAAAAGCTAGCATGCTTATGAAGTCCCTCGAATGATTCCCTGGTGTTTCTCAAAGACTGCCTGACAAAGACTTACGATGATAATCAAACCTCGTGTGTTATCACAAGTGTATAATAGTGCACATAACAAGGGTGAATATCCATCGGATCCCCGTGGGCCATCATTGCAGCTTACGATGAGTAGAACTCAGATCGTATTTAATAGGAGTCGAATCCCATTTAAATCAAGTTTTTTTTTCTATTTTGTATGTTATGTAGGTTAGTTTTTATATTGGTCAAAATATGTAAGTAACTAAATTATTTTAGACACTTTCCGTGCCAACTTTCTGGTAATTCACCTTGCCCAGCGAGGAAACCAACTTAATGATCTTTGATCACGCATGACATAACTAATGGCTCGGTCGGGAGGTAGAGTTCAAATGTTCGACGACCTACAATTATTAGGTACAGCAAATTGTCACATTGCCTGCCGCAACTTCTTTAACGTATTATAAACCACAGTCAGAAGCTGAATTGTTTTATTTAATAGCAGCTTTATTTAAGCCGTAACAACAACAAGACAAAAATACAAATGCAAACGTTGAACTGACCTCTGTCGTCGGATCGATGCTTTTACAGGTGACGTTCGTTAGAAACTGAATACTAATACTGTGAACATATCAATCAGCTATGTTTCTAGAAAACAAAGCCGATGGTTAGCAACTACATCCAAAATTTCGCCAAGACATAATTCATACGTATACCTTACCATAAACATGTTTCAGAAAAAAGTTAAAAGGTTTTTTAGATTGTGTAGAATCTGATACATTTGTAACTAGTGCCCGAGTATACAATTGCAACCGCCAACTAACTAAAATAAGAAAATTGGAAAAGTATACACTTAATATAAGAAAAAAGGTAACTACATACATTTGCCACAAAAGTATAAGTTCTATGTAGATACCTAGGTATAAATTGTGAAAAATCTTTTATTATTTATATTTTTTCGGATAATAAGTTAGAAAGGAACCCTGAAATTGGATCTGTCACTATGTATCGTTCGTAGTTTAAGGGCAGAGCATTTGCGCCGGCGCCGGTAGACACGCCGAACAATTAAATGTATAATTAATTTCCCATGTTGGAGATCAGATTTACGCTAGCATTACTCTTAATCACAATGATTAAGAGTAATGCTATAAAACTAAAATGTAATAGAATACTAATTTCTATTGCCAGATAATCTTTCAAGATTTACATCAACACCAATTCTGCTATTTACACGGATTTGTTAATGGCATAAATATAATCACGTTGAAACGGGTACTTTGATATGTACTACCAATATTAAATTTTGTTGATTATCAGAATTAAATGTAGTAGACAGACTTAGACAGGTTTTTCCGGCAGTGCAATAGTGACCGCATAATCATTGTTTACAATAAAAATAGGTGTTCACTTGCAATGATCACATGAATAATATTGTGTTATTTAATATTAAATAAAAAAAATGGTTAATTTACTTTTGGAGGGTTCATTTAATTTTCTTTACATAAGGTCATTTCTACTTAAGGTCAGATAATTTCTTATTGTACCAATCTGCTCGCCGGTTTTATCTGAATTATTTAATGTTAATGTAATTTATTTGGGCGTTATCAAGACCTAACATGATGTTAGATTTCAAACTCCTATGTTGCATACTTTCGTCGACATGTATGTAATTCAAAATAAAGAAGTATTAGAAATAAACTTAATAATTGAAATTAATTTAAAAATTATCGCTTAAAGATCAAAGAGTCCTTGAACAGTGTATGTAGTGTGTTGCAATTTTGCTATAATGATTGCAATGTTACTTTTTAGGCACATAACAAAAAATAATATTATTATAAACTTATTTACTTATTAAATAATAATATGAATAATATAAAGTTATTATATATTATATCTGTTTATAAATTTAAATATGAGTCATTAAAAACTATACAATACAAATAAGTTAACAAGACTATACCCAATAATTTCGATTTAGACTACGAAGATTGTGTTTTAATTATGCAATTAGTTCATAAGTAACATAAACTCTAGGTATCATATCAATCGTCTAAAAGTATTAGTTTAAACCCAAAATGGACGTTATAACAGGGCCGAAATGAAAGTATTGGGGCCGCTAGAAAATGGGCAAAAAATCCTCCTACGCAAACTAGAGAAAAAAAAATAGAAGATCGGGCGTGCAGTAAAAAATATACACGTAAACTCACTTAAAACATTTAAAACATATTTAATCATAATTATAATAGTAAATAACTTCATAAGTCGGGTTAGTTACACCATTTATAACTCAAGACCATTTGTTGGACCTGTTTGCGCCCCGAATAGCAAAATAACTATAAAACATCGGAAACTATCACGAACAAAACAAATTTTTTCTCATACATTTTGATGATATCTCGAGAACGGATTGACCGCTTTAGATGTTTTCTATTACATTGATTTCGGTCTCTAGAAGTTTCTTCGCCTGGTGGAAAAGTAATAATAATAATAGCACAACAAATTAAATCTGTAAACAACGCCATGTCTTCTATCTGATACATGCATGACAGTTTTGATTTTGACGTAATTGTTTTTATACTTGCGTTGGTCCCTTAATGTTTTATATTTACAATCCCATGGCCTCGTTTAGTTCTAGATTCTAGGTTTTTCCACCCCATTTTGATGGATTTAGATAAACCTATTGATCAAAAGGTCATAGTATTGGATCACGGGTCACTAAGGTTATATACGGTTTGTAACTTGTTTTCAATCAAGGTCATATATATTCGAATATACCACCAACTTTTCAACACTTGTATCGCCAATACCTAAAGCAATTCTAGAATTGTTGGTAAGAAGTCTAGGAATTGTTTTGATTAAGGTAAAAATTTGTATATAGATATTTGACTGCGCAGGTTAGGGTTTCCTTGTCCCGTCCCCTTAAATTAATATTAATTTCAAGTAGTTGAGTATTTTTGCGCGATCAACAGCAGGGCTGTGATAAATGACCGGATTAATGATATTAGCGGGAGTTGGACAAAATTTAACTTAACATTAGCCCCGATTCTGTCCAACGCCAACAAAACAAATTTTAATATAATTACATGTATTTCAGGCAACGCCCATTCCACTATATACATACATATATGTTAACTAATTGTTGGTATAATTCGTTTATATAGTATTGACATCGGTTAAGTAGATATGGTGAAGATAGTGTTCATACAAACAAAAAAAATACATATATACCTAAGGGGAGTATATCTGTATTAAAGAACATCGTATTTTAAAGGGACCTAAAAGTATAAGTTATTAGTAAGCAATTTAGTGAAGTCGGATTAACATAAAGGGAAAATATTTGACACGATATTAACTGGCTACTTATTATATCGTCACAGTAGACATACATTTAAATATAGTATGTTAGAACCCAAAATGCCTTGCTCCTCATTCTATAAAAGAAAACATGTAAAGACTTTTAAATTTGTTTACTTGCTTAAACGAAGAATAGAATTGTATAACCAGCAATAATAATACCACCATTGTAGAGGTATAATAATCAACTGCATACTAAGTAATACCACTAATTCTCGGTCCATTTTATTATCCTGTGTTATGGATCTAATCTGTTTGTAACTTCGTGATTAACCGTAACTGGAATGTTCGATAGCTGGGTAGATGAGTACCAACCTACATTTTTAATCAAACTAATCAGCTGATGCATTAGATTGAGTGCTGTTAACACAAATCCCATTAGCTACTTGTACTTCAATGTTTTATGTCTATTAGCTTTCTAATGGATGTATTTTATAAAAGCAAAGTGTAATATAAAAGACTGTGATAATCTTAAGGAAATAAATCTTCGTATGAAACTGAACAGTTTGCAAGCTACGGGGCAAAAATTTCCACATGTTAAAGGCGCGGCGGTATTTACCAACCCAACTTAAGAGGTAGTGCATACAATTTTCGCACTCTATTAGTACAGACACCAGCACATCAAGCTACCCCAAACTGTAAAATTTCCCCAATTCAAAGGGAACTTTATGCTTAAGTGATAAAGTTGAAAATCTATAAAAGAAATTTGACAGATTGGAGTAGCTGGATGTGCTGGCGTCTGTACTACTTGCATTGCCAGTTGCGTCAATATTAATGAAATATTACTTATTTGATACATGTAATGGATATTGCAGTAACCAGCAATATGGTGACGTGTAGTGTAATTAAATGCTGATTTTAATGATGATCAACTTTACCGAAATGCCGGTAAAAAATATGGTTATTACCTTTTAAAAAACGCGATTTGCCTTGGCGTGTGGTAAGGAACTTAAGGTAAGGTTTATTATATCGAGGGAAAGCAGATATATCTACATACCTACCTAACTACAAAATTTGTAATTAATTTGTTTACCCTTATTTATTTCCCTCAGCTTCCAGTCATAATATATAATATGACTGGAAAGAGATTTCAATGAAATTTAGGAGAGTATAGAGCTCAAATACTGACCTAGCTAGTGGGAATAGCTCGGTCTCTCAAGTCATGTATTATCTATAAAAATATTTAAGCAACTATATTTAAGTTAAAGTTGTTTAATAGGTACTTAAATGAATATAAAGTAAAATATATTCAACAAATAGCGAAAGAACCCAAACATCTAATTGAATCCACAAAAAGAAATAATTTGTTTCTGATTGACATGTAGATAGCAATACAAATATTTTATTTACATGTGTTCGCACATTTTTAATGGATTTTCGCTATGTTTATTTAAAGGGCTCGCTGTGTAGGACATTAGCTGCCTACATATTTTATGGAATATGTAGCAAGCACTCTAGAGAAAAACAGATTCAGATTAAATAATGTAAGGGTATGTGTGTACAGGTTTACAAGCGAGCTGTCAGCTCAGTCATTCAAAAACAGTTCAGTTCAAAGTATGCATAATTTTATATTGAAATATGTATGTACTGTATTCGGATTCGACATCAAGTTGAGCGTACTTAAACATACTTGAAATCGCTATATAGATGGAGTTTTTGGATCCAATTTAATCAAAATCATTATCTTTATCAGCCCTGGTCGTTTTTGCAAAGTTGCTACAGCCTATTATAATACGTAATGAAAAAAAATTAATATTAGTATATAGTTTCCCTGCGGGATATAATCACAGATGCTGAGATCCGCAGGCAAACCAAAGTAACCGACATAGCCGTAAGAATTGTCAAGCTGAAGTGGCAGTGGGCATGGCACATAGTTCATAGAGTGGCGACCACGAACCGGAAGACGCAACGTGGCAGCCCCCTTACAAGATGAACCGATGATCTTGTGAGGGTCGCTGGAAATCGCTGGATGCGGATAGCGTAAGACCGGCAATTGTGGAAATCTTTGGGGGAGGACTTGTCTTACAAATGATGAATATTAGTATTAAATAAGGTAACTAAATGCTTTTTTCTTTCAACTAAGTAGTAATGTTATCATTTAAGATGTCACATTAAGTTTAATATAAAATGTATGCATTAGATCAAAGAGATACTGGCTGAAAATAAAAGTGCCGACTGAGTGGAAAAAACAACAAATGGGGCGCATTTTGTACCATTGTAAAACTTTGATAGGTACTTCATATTTAGCAAGAAAAGATAAAAAAAATGGAAATGGACGGCGTCAGTGACATGAATTAACTCCAGAATGTATAAAAACAGCTGCAAATGAAATTGTTAATAACCTTTTGCCGCAAAATTTGCGGGTGAAATATTTAAAAGCTTATGAAATTTGTATTTAGTGGACAAACGAAAAACGTGTAAACAAACTGAACGAAAAATGAGACTAATTTTATTAAATTTTTTACATGACTCCTGGGTTAAATTCAGAAATTAATTAAATTACAATGTATTATTGATCAAAATCGTTACTTATTAAGATTGATAACATATGTTTAAAATTCTAACCATTTCACATATTTTTATTGATCGGAAATTTTATTACGGAATTATTGTATACCACATATAGGTACAATACCACATACATAATGAGTGTATACCACATATATATGTTTATGTAGTATATTCTCAGTATGGTAGGTAATCACCTATAGACACCTGCAACACCAATAATGGACACTTCTTGAAGATTGCAATGTCATACGGGACCGGAAATACCTCCGCAGTTAATTGATTCCACAGAGTGATAGTGCGCGATAAAATGCTTATAGAGAAACGCACGGTGGTAGAGGACTATTCATCCAGGTGATGAGGATGAAATTTCCACTACTGGCGAGAAGCTCTTTGGTAGAATATTTTTGGCATCAGTTGTACGTTCGGACATTAAGTCAGAACACTACCCGTGACAAATGTTTTCTGGACAGGTATATCTCGGGACAATGTCACACAGATTATCCTAGCCCCAAACTAAGCAAAGCTTGTACTATGGGTACCAGGCGACGATATACATACTTATATAGATAGATAAATACTTATATACATAGAAAACATCCATGACTCAGAAACAAATATTCGTGCTCATCACACAAATATTTGCACTTACCGGGATTCGAACCCAGGACCACCAGCTTCGTAGGCAGGAGTACTACCAACTAGGCTACGGTGACCCTCATGGACCTACTAACTGGATAACTAAAATAACTTAGTATTTAAGGTTAGTTCGATATCTCCTGCAGTTTAAGTTTTGTAACCGTGATTGTTACAGGTTTAGTTTTGGTATAGAGGTAGACCATTTTGAAGAGCACACTGGAACTCAAAATATAGATATCTAGAAATACGTAAAAAGCTTTTTTACTTTAACGCTGACTACTTTCGTGTACTATTCACAACTAGCTGCCCGCGACTTCGTCCGCGACAAATTTGAATGATGAACATATAACTACTTACTTCTAGCTTAATCTAAAAAATATAGCTTTTAAAAGAAATAAGCAATATAAATTTAAGAAAACCTAACCTATAAATAGCATAGGTATGAAATAAACTTAAGACTGCTACTGTTATTTAAAAAAAAATTACCCGATGTCATCTTTAAGTAAAGTCAGTAAGTCAAATAAAGTAAAATAATAATCAACGATGCATTAATCACAAAGGTTACTCCCATTAGATTAGGTTGACCCGACTTCTTAGTAATATTCATGCTAAATTTGATGTTAATCCATGCAGTAATTTTTGAGTTTAGCCCGGACATACATACCGACAAACAGACAAAAATTCAAAAAACTATATTTTTGGTTTCGATATCGATTGTAGATCACAACCCAAGTATCCTTTTAAAAAAATATTCAATGTACAGTTTTGACTTTCCTACGATTTTATTATATGTATAGATAAGATCACAGCTCCTCCCCCGTAGGTGATAGCGTAATAATATGTAGCCTATATGTTGACCCGACCTCTTAGTAATATTAATGCAAAATTTGAAGTTAATCCATGCAGTACTTTTTGAGTTTAGCCCCGACATACATACAGACAAACAGACAAAAATTCTAAAAATTATATTTTTGGTTTCGATATCGATTGTAGATCACGCCCCAAGTATCCTTTTAAAAAAATATTCAATCTACAGTTTTGACTTTCCTACGATTTTATTATATGTATAGATAAGATCACAGCTCCTCCCGCATAAGTGATAGCGTGATAATATGTAGCCTATATGTTGACCCGACCTCTTAGTAATATTAATGCAAAATTTGAAGTTAACCCATGCAGTACTTTTTGAGTTTAGCCCGGACATACATACAGACAAACAGACAAAAATTCTAAAAATTATATTTTTGGTTTCGATATCGATTGTAGATCACGCCCCAAGTATCCTTTTAAAAAAATATTCAATGTACAGTTTTGACTTTCCTACGATTTTATTATATGTATAGATTATATAGATAAGATCACAGCTCCTCCCCCGTAGGTGATAGCGTAATAATATGTAGCCTATATGTTGACCCGACCTCTTAGTAAAATTAATGCAAAATTTGAAGTTAATCCATGCAGTACTTTTTGAGTTTAGCCCGGACATATATACAGACAAACAGACAAACAGACAAAAATTCTAAAATATATATTTTTGGTTTCGATATCGATTGTAGATCACGCCCCAAGTATCCTTTTAAAAAATATTCAATGTACAGTTTTGACTTTTCTACGATTTTGTTATATGTGTAGATGATCTGCCATTATACTAAAAACGTACCTGAAATCTTAAGAACTTCACTTTTTAAACAAAATAATAATGAACGCAATAATAATACTGTTCCTGCTTCCGGTTGCAGATCCTATTTTTTATATTTTTAAATGTATATGTATATGTTACTTTATATTTATATATGTATTAAATAAGATAAACATATGAATAAAGGAACAATAATAATAAAATTGACAGGCCTGTTGGCTTGGTTGGCTAATGCTTGTTTCTCACGCCGGAGGTCGTGGGTTCGATTCCCACTGAGGACAGATATTTGTGTGCATGAACATGTCTGAATGGCCTGAGTCTGGGTGTAATTATCTATATAAGTAAATATTTACAAAAAAATAGTATATCAGTTAGTGGTTTCCATAGTAAATGCTCTGCTTAGTTTGGGATCAGATGGCCGTGTGTAAATAATGTCCCAGGATAATATAAAATCAAGCTTGGACTGCTTTTGCTCCAGAGCTAATTAAAAATTCTAGGTACATTTGCACCAAGCTACTAAGAATTGTAGGTCACACGCGAAAAATGTAACAGCTAAATGAATATTTATTTTTACTTACAGTTGGTTGAATAACTTCTGCACTTCAGGCCGATGCGTGAGATTCTTGTAGAACGAGTAGAAGTCTTCAAAAGAGAACTTGGATGGGGCAATAGTGTCGTTTTTGGTGCTGGGCAGACCCCACTCGCTCAGGGCCTTCTCGACGCGTTTCTTGTCTTCTTTGTTTTGAGCAAAGAGTTTCACCATGCTGTATAAAGAAAATTATATATTATTTTTATTGAAAAATGAGTAATCACGTTACAAACAGGTAGATACTAGATATAGAGTCCAAGTGTAGTTAAAAATTGGATCCTGCACGGGTCCAATTTTTAACTACACTTGGAGAGCAAGCAAAGAAATCTGCAATCAAAGTTTTTCGAAACTCGCTCGCCACACTTGGGAAACGAACCGGCTAAAATTTAACAAAATCCCTCTTGTTCACTTTCTTTTCGTTCCATCACTTTTGTTGTTAACTGTACTCGGTGTCTTCCAAGTGTACAAAGCGAAATACGAAGCGAAAGATGTATATTTAAAACGGCCTGTAATTTAGTATAGTATTTAGATTCACTAATTAAAAGGCAATAAAGATAAAGAATTCCCTTATTATGTAATTATAAAATCACGTTGCCTCTCATCAATTTTACATCGCAGTTGAAGTGACACAATTAGTGAGGCAGCACTAATTGAAGCCCTTTGGCATAAATTTTCCTGAAATGCTCCTATAAATACGCTGACCCTTCGTGGACCAAGGTCGTGGAAGCTGACTAATGTTTTTTTACGTGGACGCAGCAGCTGATCCCGGTTCGTAATTTTGGATTTGTCATGCGTCATTCCACCACGACAATTGCCAAAGGCCATTTATGTTATTATCTCCTCGAGTGTTAACGTTATACTGGTAACAGTCGAGACAGATGGTGTTATGGATGGTTGGGCTGACAAGCAAGACGGTCGCTTCGTTACTACCTCGGTGCGCTCGTGTGGGTATACTAGTAGTGTTAACTATTTGTGTGACTCATAAATTATTGTTCTGAGTCTGGATGAGCCATCTGTCCGTAAATTGCATGTCTGTAGAGTTTCCTGCAATTTAGGGATTTAATTATATAGTGTTGGCCTAGTCTCTTTAAAAATCTCAAAAAGCTTAATGTTTATCGCAATAATAGTAATTGCCACACACACTAGCGTATTTTAAGCCTTTTTATACTACCAACTTATAGCAATATTGATGGATTTTCTTAAAACCATAAAATTCATGTGACTATGATAAATCATAAAACTTCTCTCAAACACTTAAATAACAGGCTAAATCACAGCAGTAAGTGTAACTGTGGAATGCTACGTACATATGTATCAAGATATATTTATATTTTACCAAGTATTTATGTCCAAGTATTTATCTTTTACCATGACGTTTACAGTTATCCTATGATGCTTTTCTCCTTCACCGGATATGCGTAACGGTCAGTCTACGTTAAGACACGAAGACCCCGGCCGCTCGACCGAATCAAGTTCGGAGAAGGCATTCCCTCGATACGAATGAATGCTAAGGAGTGGAGAAGAAGATGGTGGTAGCGGCGCGGCCGCAATCGTAGTATCGCCGGCGAGTATGAGAGTGTCTAATAACCTTGACATGTTCTACGTACGTCGTGATATCTTCATACAGATGGTCTTAGATGCTCCTGGGCCAACATAGCTTACGGGGCAAAGAGTCTTGGATAGTATATGGCTGAGACGAAAAAGCGTTTTGACGTTCATTCACGCAAAGCTTGATGTTAGGCAACATGGAAATATGAATTGTAATAAATAATTACATACGTTTAAAAAGATTATGTATTAATTTCCAATTATATATAGTGGAAATGTATTTTATAGTTTACGATACTTCCAATTTATAATGCCCATATCTGGCCTAAATGAAAAGGACTGCCGTTTGCAATATGACTTGGGGACTAAAGTAAATCCGCAATCACAGTACATCTACATTTGCTCTTCCAGACAAAGTTCAAAATAAGTATATACCAGAAGTATATGTCTGACCACCGGTATAGAGGGTATTCACAAGAAGTTTTTAAAGAAAATAATTACATAAAATACTAATAAATAAACATTCCAACAAAACATACCAATCCTATTAGTTTTTCATTTATAATTAAAGCATATTTTAATTCCGATAATTCTATAATTTCTATTCTAAAACTCCTACACTAATGCGGGAACTCGTTAACCTATCGCCAATAGAAGTTGTTATCATAATTTAAACATGAAAACAATCAGCTGAAGACATCTAGTTTTCTTTTATTCCCGACAACAAAGAAACATATTACAAGATAAATAGTTAAAGTTACAAGGTAAATAGTTGCTCACCTTTGAAAATGAGAACAATGCAAAAAATGCGTATCAACATGGCATTCATACAAACAAAGTAACATTTCGGTAGGCACAATTTGCAAATCGCTGAATAAAACGATGCTTAAAAATTATCTATACTAATATTACAATTCCGAAATTTATTTGTGAGTGTGTTCGTCACGTAGAAAGTACTTAACCGAAATATGAACGAAAGACAGATTTCAATCTGGAGTCACATATAGGATAATATTTTGAATCATATTGTAACATTTTTTGTGATGTCATGACAGGAATTTCCACGGATGCTAGTTTCTTATACGGCATATATGCATAAGCAACAAAATTACAGAATTAAAATATATTATGTTCATGTGGTATTAAAGCTTAATAAAAATAGAAGTAATCTAAAGGACTAATAAGAGGTATCAGAAATATTGGAGCGTAACCATTGGAGAGGTAGGCTTCAATATATTAGACCGCGTTAACGTACACAATTCGCTATGATTTAATTGGCCGTTACATTCAACTCCCAATTTTATTAAATTAGCTGCGCATGCGCCCTTTGCCCGCCTGGCATCTAGTACACAGCTCGCGCATACCTACTAGTTTTTGTCCCGGTTAGGCATAATTTTACGTAAAGTCAAACGACAGCGGAGCAGCCATAAAAAAGCTACTTTCAATTTAGATTTACGGGATCATGACACAATGAGTCATGGTTCCCATGAATCTAACCCTAATCTATGTATAACAATTAGTATAACAATTAATGGGAAAATCGTGAAAGTTAAAGAACTGTGTTCGTATCAGAGTAGGTATTATCTATACAAATAAATAAAATTGGAGTGTCTGTTTGTAATATTGAAATAACCGGTTTTTACTACATTAACATGAATATATATACGGTACATACACCAAAATGACATTTTTTAAAATTTTTGTCGGTCTGTCTGTCTGTTTGTTCCGGCTAATCTCTGAAATGGCTGGACCGATTTTGATGGGACTTTTATTGGCAGGTAGCTGATGTAATAAGGAGTAACTTAGGCTACTTTTATTTTATAAAAAGTCTTTTATTTTACAAGAAAAACGAAATAAACTAATTAACACGCGGACGAAGTCGCGGGCACAGCTAGTTGAGTCATAAAGCTGTTATAGCATTTTTATACGTTTTAACAGCTGTTCTATTAATAAAGGGTCTATAGAGTTTAAAAAATATATACACTTTTCGAGATGTATGTGAAAATTAAATATTAGTAATATTGACTAAACGTAATAGGTATCTAAAAGATCTCCGAATTTTGAGTATGTCTATGTCACAGTCGCCGAGTCCCGTTGTATGACATTACCAACACCGATCACTCGTAATTAAACACATTATTAACAGCAACCTTTATGACTATAACAATAAATAAAAATCGGCCAAGTGCGAGTCGGACTCGCCCATGAAGGGTTCCGTAGCAGCAAGTAACAATATAAAAGTAATAATATAAAAGTTCTTGTAGTAGTTGATTGAATGAAAGGGAAATTGCGATTCATGACGTATTAAAAAAGAACTACTTACTAGATCTCATTCAAACCAATTTTCGGTGGAAGTTTGCATGGTAATGTACATCATATATTTTTTTTAGTTTTATCATTCTCTAATTTTAGAAGTTACATGGGGGGGGGGGACTCATTTTACCACTTTGGAAGTGTCTCTCGCGCAAACTATTCAGTTTAGAAAAATTGATATTAGAAACCTCAATATCATTTTTAAGGCCTATCCATAGATACCACACATCTATGGGTACGATGAAAAAAAAATGGAGTTTCAGTTCTATGCATACATAGAACTGAAACTCCATATAAATATAAATGTTTTTTTCCTATTTTTGTGTGAAAATTTTAATGCGGTTCACAGAATACATCTACTTACCAAGTTTCAACAGAAGCAAGAGCACAGCTATTTTTTTCCGAAACTAAGAAGTTTCGGAAAAAAATAGCTGTGACAAGGACGGACAGACAGACAGACATGACGAATCTATAAGGGTTCCGTGTATAGCCATTTGGCTACGGAACCCTAAAAAGGTTTTTATCAATCGTCACAAAATATTGAAAGACAAATGAGAAAATTTACAAGTTTCAAGGTAAACGTCTTATAAATTAAGTCTATTAATTTGCAATAGAATTAAGCGGTATTCATTGCTCATGAGTGTTGTGTATTTAAGTTATTTGGTTTTTATGTTTATTTAATCTTGTGCTGTATCATTCCTACTTTGGATATCGATAGGATAATAAGATTTGAAGCCTTCTCCGATAAACCATATTATTATGCTGCTAGTGTGTACACACGCCATCACATCATCTACTCCAATCTGTTAAATTTCCCCAATTGAAATTGAACTTTATACTTTTTTGATAAAGTTGAAAGGAGAAGAAAATGACTCCATACATTCCTGGGCCCAGGTGTTAACTGAATCAAACTAGCCTTATTTGTGAGAGGATATAATAACAAGACCACACTGAAATTTTGGTGAAATTCGGCTATCCAGGAATCAAGTTATATGAAGTATAGTAAAAGTATTTTTATATTACAAAATATTTTTGAATGGCTTCGGTTGTGTTATGGTTTTGTGCATGGAGAGTGTGACATGTCGAAGATCTGGCACGTTTGGATCCCCCGCGCCCCGTGCAGTCACTACAGAAAGAAGAAAACCACAAATAAAACATGGAAAATACGCGCGCACTTAAACCGAAAGACAACGAACGAGTGACAGTCAAAGAGTATGTAAAGGCTGTCAGGCAGAGAAGTGATGCCCGAAGAAAAATTAAAGGAATACAATCCGCTATGAATCGATTCCACGAAAAACACTTGTCACTCGATTTTCAAACATATTCTGAGATTTTCCCGATTTATTCTTAATCGATTGCGAGCAATTCATCATTATTTTATCAATTATTTCGTTTCATAACTGAATTTAAGTTTTCTCGCTTCCTAGATAGAAACATGATACCATATTTTGTGATTTCCTTTAGAAAAATATAACGGTTTTTTTAATTCCTATTTCATCTAGTTAACTGCTGGGCCCAGAAGTTTCCTTCTCCTTTGACAGATTGGTTGGTAGCTGGATGTGCTGGCGTCTGTACATTTCTTAGGTAAAGTAGACTCTTAAAGATCTAAACCTACTTCGCAAGGCTCATATTATAGATATTTTCTCGGGATACTCAAACTATCTGTACCATCATACCAGCATTCAACCCCCGTATCATAAAGATAGCCGACCGAATATACTATCAAAAGACCTACAGGCACTAGGCCTATAAAATGTACTTTATCAAAAACTGTGACAAGTGTTCAATTAATCACAAACTACCATTTTCTTTACCATTAATTAGCAATTAACTGAACGGCTAGATAAAACTTGTGCGGATTTCGTGATAAAATTAGTGGAAGACATTTCAATGGCCACCTTTCTCACTTTTACGAGTATTTATGATCCGCAGTCCGTACGCGCTTTTAGGCATCAATTAACATTCGAGTGTCAACATAATTAATGTCAATGAGACTTGATGGGTAATATGGTAAATACATATGTATGTAGACTAAATGCCTCTCCAAGACACAATTAATCACTAGTTGTTTTTCACTTTTACTTATATGAACAGTTAATCTGCTGAAAAATGTAATTGATTTATGGACTGCGCTAACATATATATTAAATACATCTTTCTAACGAAGCCATCTAGTCATACTTAATTTGACCGACTGGATAAATCTCGGTCTAAGTCTTATTACATTTTAAAACTGTCCACACTATGAATGTTATCGAGCTGTTTTTTTGAGAACGTGGCTACATAGGTGCATAATACCATTGTTCGTTTAATAGTATAAGATTTAATGTAGTCAAATGAAAAATAAATAAGTCAACGTACGTATAGAATGACCGAGATAAGATCTTTAATTGCAATTTGTATTCGATATGTTCAATACTCATTCAATATTTAACAACTCAATTTTCAATATTAAGGTTTCGAGTGGTTCATCAATATCAATCGTAACATAATATTTTAACTCATTAAAAAATCGTGTGTTTTTGGGGTTATCTAACGGTTGGGTCGGCGACGGTAAAATAATATGTGTGTACAATAAAATAGGCCCCGAAATGTACATATATAAAGTACCCGTTTCCAACCGACACCTACTATATATCTGATTAAAAGGATGGGGCATGTTTAGTTCTGTTCATTTCTTCGCTTTTTGCGTAATACTAAAGAAAAATTACCGTCACCTTAGTTTCGTTAAGTTTATCTACGCTCCGGGCATCCAATTATACCAGTTTGACGGCCCAAAAATAGTCTGTCTTTATAACGAAACAAAACTAAAATATTAAATGAAATATAATTTAGTAAAGTCGTATCAAAATTAGAATTGCAAATATTTGTTCTAATAATAAAAAAGACGCGTAACAGAGGACACGTGACTCGAAAATCTTTGCCATTGGTTGAGCAACCAGCACTGCTCAGATCTTAGGGTTCCTTGATAATATCTAAAACATATATCACTTTTCCTATTTTTTTTAATGCGAAATGGGTTTTCGCTTCACCACGATCCCACCTGATAAGTGAAGATGTGGTCGAACCCATAAGATGCCTATTCACTCGAACTTTGAAAAAACCCATGTTCTATGAGTCTGGAAACACGTCGTTTGGGAGGGTGTTCCACAGCTTAGTCATGCGTATGATGAAAGAGGAAGCAAAGCGCTTCGTACGGCATAAGGGGATGTCAACAACATAGCGGTGGAGAGCGTCCCGACGCGGCGACGCCTTGTAGTCCGATGAAATAAGGGATAAGTTTATGGAGGTTTTCAGCGCATTCTCCATGAAACAGCCTGTAGAAAACCGATAAGCTTGCAACCTGACGCCGATGATTCAACTTTTGCAGCTTTTTACTTGTTAGGTCCCTATCATCGATTATAGCTGTCGTCACTGTGCCATGATGCGGATAAAAAATCATTGCAACAGCTACTTCAAACCATTCTAGGATCGTTCTGACAATGTATAAGAGTAATTCCGAAGATCACTCTTTTATTATTAAATATTAGCTGTCCCGGTGAAATTTGTACTGCCATATTTTAATAATTATTTTTATTTTCCCTTTAAGAAACAACGACCAAAAGAACTTATATTTTTTTAAAGAAATTTAATCCAATTTGGTGCAGTCGTTTGAAAGTTTGAGCGTACAAACATTACGGTGATTCATTTTTATTGATATAGCTTTTGGTAAAGTGCAATTAGAGCGCAGGACACAATAGTTGAACGCTGTTTGACCAAGTTTCTTTACAACTGGGACTGGAAATACCCGCCACCAAAAGTAAAGGATACATATTTCCATTTGAGAATCTACTTATGTTCTTATCTACAAAAAAATACGTTGAAAATTACATTTGGTGGGGATTTGGAAAACCTTATCTTGTTTTATTGTATGTAATTCAGGCATCTGTGTGACATGCTGTCACAAAGACAGAAGAATATATCAGAAGATGACAAAAATAACAGGCAAACAATAACATCACATGGACTTCAGATTCGATACTTGGATGGTGGTGGAGGTCTTGGACTTCCTCCGTTTTTAGTTTTTACATTTCCTATAACAACGACTATACTTTATGGGATTAAATATAATGACCACCATAAAATGCTTTGATACCCTCCGTTTTTTAACCAAAAATAGAAACTTAACACCAGAAAAATAAAGTCTAAAAATACAATAGTACTTGCAATTTAAGTCACGACTGCACTTCAAAGTGTATTCGAACACCAAATGTAGTAAATGATCACCAAATCTTAGCGAGCAAATTAATGTGTTATTTCTGCCTAAATAAACCTCTGTGATTGCCACAAAATGTAGGCTTATTACCAAAAAAGTATTATGATGCCATATTGAGTCATGTGTCCGGTTTGCAATACCCTCCCTTTGTTATTAATAACAAGAGGACTTACTTTTTAATGTTTGTTTGAATAATTTTAAAAAAGATGATTAAAAAATTTTTGTGACATTTTTCTTTAATTTTCTGACAGAAACGAATCGCTGCAAAACCGACTTCACGTAGTCGTGTTTGCCCTACCCCTAGAGTGTAATGTAAGCCCGCGTAGGCGCGGAGGGGTGGGGCGGCCCGCGAGCTGCAGGAGTAGGTGGTGAGCGTTAAAACCATCTGCGACGATAAGCTCGCGTGGGGCCGCCCAAACCCCGCAGCGCCGGAGCCGTGACAGAAACAATGCTTGCTGCATAATAATTATCTTTATATTTAAGTTCTAATTTGATTTAGTTAGTGTGCATAATTAGTGTGCAAGTCAGTATTTTTGATATAACTTTGAAATATTTTGTTAGAAAAAAGGGAATATACAGATATCGATTTAAATACATGCCTTATTATTTACATAAATCGGATAACGAGATATTATTTTTTGCATGTCATTTTAAATTGAAATGTGTTTAATAATTTGGTGTTCATTAACAATTTTTGGGTTAACCATGATTTTTTTGGAGTCAGTTTGCTTAAACAGAATAGCAAGATGTAAATACTTTGGTTATAATTTTACATTAAAATGCGGGTTTTATTTTGGTGATCAATTACTATTTTTGTCTGTTAAATGTTACTATATTTGGTGGTAAGTTAAACATAAGCCATACTTTATCCATTCGTTTATTTTATTTTTGACTCAGGCCTATAAAATACCGTTTCTTTTTTTTTGGAAATACTTATTACAGTAATGTCTGACTTCATTAACGGATAACGCCCACATGATGAAGTGCCGTGTGCATAACAAGCAACCACAGACTACAAAACAGGATTGATCTTAAATAGGATAAACCGATCATATGAAAATATAATTTGACTTTATGTGAGTATCTGTTTTCATTAAAATTAATAAAAATTAAAAAAAGTAATTAATGGTTCGAGTTACGTTAATCAATCATGGAGTTATATCCATGATTGATTATTAATTAAGTCGAAATCTAAGAGTTCAAACCAAGAGTAAAGAACGAACAATCACTCCGTCCATTAATTTATTTTCTCTTTGACGACTGCCTTAGAATTTAACTATGTACGCGTTAGTGATATTTAACTTTAAAGTGTGTGGTTACTAAAGTATAAATTAAGTATCTCTATATTTATGACCAACTATACTTAGAAAATCGGATAGTGCCCAATCTCCCCATGTTTGGCCATGTTCCAAGGCATATTTGAAAATAAAGAGAATCCTATTAATACCGAAAAATAAAAAATGCACACCTTTCACCTACGCAAAAGCATGCCGCGGGCCGCAAAGGAACTTGCACTTCACTAACTTCAACAAAAAGTAATATTGTTTTTAACTTTAATGTTTTTATAGAACAACGCCCAGAGCTTTTTCGAAGTTTGTAGTGAAGCCAAAAGAAAATTATGGCAATTGTATACATGAATATACGTATCACGCATGAGGAACAACAAATTTAAGAAAATGTCACAAGTTTCTAATTTCTAAATCTTTGCATTAAAATATAGAAGATATTCGTGAATTTTTATTGTTAATTTTAGGGTACTGCACATAAAGCTATCCCCTCATCTGTCAAATTTCCCCAATTTAAAGCGAAACTTATGCTTATGTGATAAAGTTGAAAATCTATAAAAGAAATTTGACAGATTGGGATAGCTGGATGTGCTGGTCGATATCACAATGTCACGGTCAAAAAAAAATAAAATGCGTCGAGTAAGAAACATCAAAATGGAACGTCTAACAGCGCAATTTAAGATATGGCATCTTAAATGTGCGCTGTTAGACGTAATACATATTATTTTTATATTTTTGATATTTTATCCAACACGTCTTGATTCCCCGCTTGTTTCTATTATACGGTGAAACAGTATAAGCCTCCTGGACTAAGCATGTCAAATCAAATTAAAAAACGTAATACAAAATGTATTTTGACACATTGTCACACGAACGCCGTTGAAGAAGAATACTTCTAACTCTCACGTCTTCCTACCCTTTTCTCATTTATTTTGGAATCAGCCCCAGTATAAGCAAAATTTATCGAAACCCTTGAGGAATCAGTAACTAAGATAATAAGACCAGTTATCATATTGTGGTAGGCTTCCCTACCTGTAAGGATTGTTCTCTTTATACAGGAGAAAGTAGTCCCATAAATAAGCAGACTACGAAAGAAATCACGTAATTAGTACACAACAATTGTTGGTGCGTGCATAAGCCTGACCGGACCGGCTTATACCGGGAACCATTGATTATACCATCGATTTATAAAGTGCACGTTTATTATATCTATGAGTACAATAGCATATATTCATGCCTGTCGCTGTAAGCAGAGGGTCACAGACTTTTACTTTGTATCTACTCACCATAGATGATGTACTTTTCATTTTTTAGCATTAAAATAGTATACTCCAAAATAGCTTTTAAAGTATTGCGCGTTAATGTTCCTCGACCACCCTACGTAAACATTAAAATATATCAAAGTCAAAACAACTATTAAATGCCGACTAGCGCTTAAGTTTCACCAACAGCTTAACATAAATCATGGAGACGATAAAATCCCCGTTTAAAGCACATGTAGAACAACAAAATAACAGACATGTGGAGTGATAAAGTTACATTCTCATAGACTAACTTAGTTTCTTTCCGATAAGTTCGTCACGCAACGTCAATGACGGACTGACGAAGGTTGGGGACAACTATCTAATATGAGAGAATGATGACGGACAGGTAACGAAACTATTAATTCATATCTTCATCTGATTTGTGACATCTCCATTACTCAAGGCTGATATATGACGCAAACATAGGGATGTAGAACGGATGTTAGAAAAAGGAAATCGTAAATTTGATCTGTTACTCGGCAACATCTGTAGCTTAACGATTAAAGCATCTGCATTTACAAATTGTATTGTGTTTATGTAATACGAATTCGGTATTTAAAAAAAGCATTTGTGCATATTTTGCTATGGGTAGACTTCAGTTAGATACGAAATAAGCTCGCCGGATTGGTAGAAGATGCAGGTGCAATACCCGCTCAATAAGTACATTTTTGGTTTCCAAACTATAAGTGTTAATACTTCATTCCCTAAAAGAGGTTTTTTTTTTTCTTTTTGTTATCATCATATGACTCATCAGGATTTTTCTGGAAACCTAAAAGAATTTGTAACTATGGTGCGTGTAAACATAGCATGCAGTATTTAGCCCTACATAGCCATTCAAGCGACGCCGATGCGGCAACGGACCGACTGAAAATAAAAACAAACATAATGAAAGAGACTATCTAAACATGCAATTATATACAACAAGTAACATAAATAAACATTAACTTGCCACTTGTCATACAAATTGTTTATTTAAAACACTTTATTTATTTCGCAAACCACTGGTCAATAGCATGGTTGGTTACATGAATTGATTGAAATGTGTTTGCAACTGCAACTTCACTGCTAGGCTTTCTGCATGATATGATTACAAGCTATGCTTAATTGGAGATCAGACGTGTGTAAATAATGTCCCAGAAAATTATTGACACACTTTTCTAGCTTGAAGTTGTCCTGACACGGTACCGCAAATTTAATTTCAAGATATGTACTACATTACAGATTAATTCCAAATCAACGGCAAAGTGTATTTTACAAAACGTATGTCTTAAACATAAAGTCGAAGTGTAATAGTTCCGCCCAAAAAATACATATTTTGCATAGCGAATACACGGTGTAGAAGAACTTGAATAAAAACACCAGGAGAAAATAGCCGAATGATAACATTGTAGTTTACGCTTCGCAAATAGCTAATCATATTCATCACAATATCCATTAACTTCACAAATGATTTACACCACTGCATTTTAAGAAGCGATTATCAAACATTTAGACAGACGATTTACAGCTATTCTGAGTTGAGAATGACGCGAATAAATCAGCCGTTTATCTCGGACGAACCGTAAAACTCAATAAGGGTTACTACATTTCAGCTAATTTATTGACTGCTTTCGTCTTCGTTCTCGCAGTAGAATTTTTTGACATGACGTATTCGATTAGCTCAAGAGGTTTTTACTGCTTCAACAGGCAATAAAGGCAAGCGAGGGCACAAACCATGGAACGTAGAAACAGTGGTCTCGACTTCAAACTAACCAATAAAAAATTAAGCGTAACCGCAAAAATTGCCCCAGTAAACAAAGCATGACTAGTTACACTAATACGATAATGCTATATTCATTGTTATTTTACACTGCTACTAATTTTTATCATAACTACATATGTACACTTTAATTTGCTGTTCCCAACTTTTAAAAATTTATAATGCCACCAAACACACACTAAACATAACCAAACTTCACCATCCTACGGTAAAATAAAACATTCCACCAAAACACACAATAATCAATTCTTGAACATCTCTACTCATAAAACATAATTATAATCAATAATTTAAGTGAAACACAACTTTAGTCATGAAAGATTTTACTATGAAAACACGTAGTGCCTGCGGTCGCTACCTGTCGGCCTAACTAATTAACTTAATGTTGTTATTCTCATTCGGTACGCCACCTGCGACGATGCCTGACGACTCTATGACTTAGGTTATTATCGTCAACACATCTATAAATTGGTCGGAAATGCCGGAGCAATAATTCCAGAAGTCACTATCTGAAGAAGGAGGAGGGGGAAGAAGACAGGAATTAACCCTGAGAAGAGCATTGTCTCTCCTTCATCTCCTAAAGCCAATCCCAAGCCTCCGCTCACCCCAAAATGGTTAAAAAACCTCCTCTCATACTCTTGAGCACGGATTTATGGTGCGAACTGTCGGCCATGCTCAAGGAGCGCGATGTAGTCGTTCTTAGAGTAACTTACATCGAGAAGCAAAGGCTTCATTAAATTCAACTCCAGACGGGGCGTCCGAATTGAGGACTGCCAACTCTCTGTAATACGGCGAGTGATGTCACCGAGGCTATTTATTTATCCAAATTTCAGAATATAACTCATTCCTAGAAATCTGTCACAGATACAAACAGACAGACATATACAGAGAGAGAAACTATTTTAATTTTATTTTAACGACAAAAATAGTTGTAACCTTAGAAAAAATTTTATACCTCGTACATCTGGCATTCAAGTGTAAAAACAGCCAAACATATAATAATGTTGAAAATACCTTAGCATTTAATTTAAAGTTGGCATAAATTTACCTTTTCTACGACTATGTTTACACTTCGTATATGTAAAGTTTTGGAGTTACGTACTTTTTAACGGGTATTTTTCCAAACTTGTCAGTTTTGAGCACAATCCTGGTGTGTAACTTCTCGAGGAACCTGATGGTTGGGCTGTTCAGTTGGTTTAGGTTGTACGCCAACGCGAATAATTCGTCCGTCCACATCTGTCGACAAACATTCAAGATAAATAAACCTTATATTATTAACGTTATTATCATTCATATTGCAGATTACAAACGTAAATCAATTTATTTAAAAAATAATTGATATGTGTAAAGTTACGCTGCCTATCTATCTTTCAATTAGAGGCGCTTATACCCAGATACTCCCACACCGGCCCGTAAGTGATCGGCGAGATTAAGCAACTAGGCTCGCGGTCAGTCCATAGATGGGTGACCATCAAAGTGGTTTAATTTCCGAGCGTCTCTGTGCTTCAGAGGGCACGTTAAGCTGTCGGTCCCGGTTGTAGTTATTAGAGAACAGTCGTAAACATGGCCATGTCAGAAGCCTACTGGGTGGCTTGATCAACTCTGACACTAGGGTAACTACTGCCCATACATAAATAAGTACGTTTCAATTAGAGAAGCGAATTAACCAATTAGATTCATGAATCGCTTCGTCACGTTGAAAATAATGAAGAGCATTTGGTTGAAACACATATTTATATAAAGTCAGTCAGCCTAGGAATCTTTCATCATTGTCCGATAGAGCAGTGATAACCTCCAAAGCTATAAAACGTCATGTTAAAAAAAATTGCGCCAGACTCTAGAGGCAAGCTGGGTCTCTGCGCCAGACGCACGCCCTTTGAAGTTTCGAACCTCGGATCAGGGGCTCTACCGGCTAAGTCGCTGAACATCGTTTTCGTGAATGGCATTTAAATAAATAAAGGTTAAAAATGACTTAATCAATCGTTAAATCAGCTTCAACGTTGACAATCGATTCGGGACCATTTATGAAGTTACATGTGGTCATGAAAGCCGATTCCGAAACGAACGCCATTCACGAAAACGATGTTCGGCGACTTAGCCGGTAGAGCCCCAGGGCGGTTACTCTCTTGGAGATACATCCATCCATTCCGTTTCATAACCCATTTCGATAATAGAAATAGCAAAAACAGACAATTAACCACCCACTGTTCAATAATCTCTTTTGTAATCTATGTTTGACAACATACGTTTAAGTTAACTTAGCTTGCGTGAATAAAGTACAGAGGAAGGAATTTGAGATAGTGACGACGCAAATATCCCTAGATTTATGTAGTTTCCTTACGGTAGGTGCCCAGGAATAAAACAATTTAATGAAGCTCGTGAAATTTAGATAAAATTCGTTTGTTGATGTTACCTCGAGTTCTACGTTATCATACATTGATTTAACTGCAAAGCATTGAGATGCTATGCGAGCTACATATTTCACAGAAATGTCTAATATAGCATTTTAAAAAGAAGAAGTTTTGATATCCTGAATTGCTTGTTCGTAAACGCGCCCGCCATATAGGGAATTGTTTCCCTAGTGCAGGGGTTGACTTTTATTAGTAGAGTTCGCTTAGGTAGAAGCTTTCTATTATCACTTATACTACGTAATCCACCTTTATGAAAACGGTCCTAAACGTGCCCACATATTGGTAGACTACCAATATGTGTTACTATACTGCCCAACCTAATAAAAAAAAAGAGGGAGCCTTACAGTAGCCGCATATGATGTGTAAATAATTGAAATGTTATCATTCCTTATAATAAAATTGAGATGAAATGTATGGAAAGCCAATTTATTCATAATATCATTGTTCGAATATATCATCGCATGCACTATGTTGGCCGTCAGTACGTTGTGGTACAAACATAACGAAAAATGGGTTGGCATCATCTCACTGCCGTCTCTCAGCCACAGCGCGCGCTCATTGGTCAAATCAAATAGCCTTCCCTGACATCATATTACAAATTTCCGTCCCCTTTCCAAAATCACTCCCACAAAAACTATCCACCAACCGAGAGGTTAAAAAAATTAAGCAACACAAAAGACTAATAATAAGACTTTATTTTCAGACCAAATTAGTGTCCAATAAGTAAGTAATAATTTTCTTATAAACTAGTGTTAGTAATAAGTATTTTAAAATATGTAACTAATTTACCATTCATTGCTGCGTCATTCCATGCGAAATGGCGCAGCAATGATTGACGTAAATACAGTCTAGCCGACTAAAGATCATGCGAAGGATGCTGTTGGTGCTGCCACGTATTCTGCGCACCAGAGATGCGCATCTCTTACGCATCGTAGCGTAGAAACAATCTATGCGATGCTCAGCAAACAGCCCTGAAGCACTACAGAATTGCCGCAGCCCCATCAGCATCCTGAACGCATTATTAAATCGAACTCGAGAGGGCACTGTAAGATTTTTGAGTATAGTTAGCCCACAGGCTGCACTGTAGAATGATGAACAATAAGACCTAAAAAGTGTAATTTTGACTTCTGTCGAACAAAGGAGGCAAGCCTGCTATCATGGAGTTTATTTCTGTCATTCTTCTCCGGGTAGGTAGGTAGCTAGTGATACTGCAACTTGGATCAGATACTTGCCGGCGAGGATAACGATAAGCCCCTGTCTGTGATATATCTGTGATACGAAACAAACAAACCAGGTAATCCGGTAAGAACTTAATTTTAATTACGTTAATTACCTATTTATTTGTATTGCTTAAACTTAATTTCTAAATTGTGATTCTGACAAGTCCAAGTGCATGTGGATACCGAAGTGCTGAATAAAATATATTTTCATTTCATTGTGATTTTTAACATACATCGTATCATCGCTTTCCATGAAGTGAGGTGGCAATCAAACATACCCTAAACCGCCTCGTATCAATTCAGTTTCTTAATATTTTTTGCAAATCTCTAATGGCGCCAGTTTTCATAAAGAACTTCGTACGTAACAGCCCATAGGAAAAATTCATTCCAGAGAAATCGTCCATTATTCATACTTGGTAGTTGTTTCAGCCATCAGTATCGCAGTAAACAACTTCTCCTAATCGGTAGATAAATAAACCATTACCGTTTAATTCAACGTTTCTCGGTAACCAAATAAAATATATATTGGTT
The DNA here is from genome assembly GCA_951640165.1 of Pseudoips prasinana. Lineage (NCBI taxonomy): Eukaryota > Metazoa > Arthropoda > Insecta > Lepidoptera > Nolidae > Pseudoips > Pseudoips prasinana. The sequence continues at coordinate 23,941,264 of OX621243.1, forward strand.
GGTTATTTACGTAAACTCGCGAACGCTACATTAAGTACACATAAAAAATAAAGGCTATAATGAGTGCGCACATCAAATGCCTGCAGAGAGCCTACAGATGTAAGGTTGGCAGCAAATAAACTTGACATGACAAAGGATACTAAGTGCTTTCAAAGCAACTTGTCTGCTTTAAGGGGCAATTTTAATTACCTTGTCAAAACATTAAACATGGCGTATTTATACACGAAGAGGTAGACAATAACACGTAAGTATATTATGTTAACAGTGCTCCTATATAAAACAATGATTTCCTTTCCACCACGTATGACTAGAAAAAGTAAACTTACTGCTAATAACTAGGCATTACGGGCATAAATGACATAAAATGCATAGTTTAGTGACTAATGACTGGCCAGTTTGCCTACTGGTTAGTGACCCTGACTGTTAAGCCCGTATTTGTGAATTCAATCCACACCCAGGACAAATCTTTGTGTGATGACCACGATAATTTGTTCTGTGCTTGGGTGTAAATTTGTCCAAATTATGTATGTATTTGGTAATATATAAGTACACACATCAACTAATCTAAGGAGACCTTTAACCTACATTATTAACGACTTTTTGGTTTATTTTCGAAGTTATACTTCTTTTGGCGCGATGGAGAAAAATGATGAGAGTGAATTTTTACGATGCGCGCGCACACCGACACCTAAATTTAACAGCATGAAGTTAGTTCTAGATGAGAGTGAATATTTACGATGCGCGCGCACACTGACACCTAAATTTAACAGCATGAAGTTAGTTCTAGGTGGTATGAAAATTGATAACTATGTTCAAGTTGTATATTCTAGTATTTTTATTTAAATAAAATCTTTTTGATTAATTTTAATATTTATCGTTAATTACTACTGCATTTTAATTTTTTTTCCATACGCCAAAGAAGTATAACTTCTAACGCGTGTACATAAGTACACACATTTTAATTTTTTTTTGAACTTTTCATAAAATGTTTATATTATACAGATTGAAACCTCTTTAATTCTATTTTCAAAATTGAAAAAAAGTTAATATAAACACAAAAGAAAATATTAATATTGAAAAGGGATTATTAGTATTTCTTTTTAGGGTTCCGTAGCCAAATGGCAAAAAACGGAACCCTTACAGATTCGTCATGTCTGTCTGTCCGTCCGTATGTCACAGCCACTTTTTTCCGATACTATAAGAACTGTACTACTGAAACTTGGCAACTAGATGTATTCTGTGAACCACATTAAGATTTTTACACTAAAATAGAAAAAGAAAAATTATTTTGGGGGGTCGCCATACATAGAACTGAAACTCAAAAATTTTTTATTCATCGTACCCATACATGTGGGTTATCTATGGATAGGTCTTCAAAGTGATATTGAGGTTCGTAATATCATTTTTTTCTAAACTGAATAGTTTGCGCGAGAGACACTTCCAAAGTGGTAAAATGTGTGCCCCCCCCCCCCCTTTAATAAATAAATAAATAAAAATAAAAAAGGTTTTTATTCACGTAGACTTTAAAAAAGCGCTTGTAAATAGTCAGAACATGTTTGTAGTAATATAGTTGTATACATTAGATATTATTTCTAGTAACATAGATATTTAGGTACACATTGTATGAAAACATTTATAAAATTTATTTTATTACAGCAATGATATTTAGCTAGCTCGTATCAAGTTATTGTCAAGAGATTATGTTTAATTATCTAGTTTAAGTCTAAAATTTTTACTACATATTGTCAATGGTTCTGTCTATATTAAAGGTATTATTATTATGACGGACCTTGTGTTAATAACGACGGTCGCGCTTTAATGCTACCACCGCCCGGATCCAATGCGCCCCAACTGAGAAGACCCAGCGAAACAAACTCAGTGGGTTCATCTACTACCGGTTTCAACACGACCCAGTTGAGACGGTCCGGCGAAACATACTCAAGCGGGCATGAACACGGGATTTGTCCAATTAGAGTAATTATTTAGTAGGCAAACACAATATATGCTCGATCGGTTGTCTGAATGCTTATTATTTTAGATTATATTTAGGTATACAAAAGAAAAACTTCGAAACAATAACATTATTCATTTTGAGGCAGAGTCAATAATTTTAAATTAAGTATAGCAATCATTTACAGATAGTTCACGTAACACATTTATATAAAACAATTGAACAAAGAATATCTATTTCATATTTTTCATTAATAAATTCTATGTCTAGAATTTTGCTAGAGAAGCGGTTTATATTTTGATGTGATAGAATTAGAAAGTTATCACACTTCTCTATTATCATGCTTACATGTTTAAACTACTAACTAAATTGATTTTAATAACATTACTAAAAGATGGTATAAAAAGTGACTTCGTCATACTACTTATGACTGAGTTAATACTTAACTTCTACAATAAGAGAATGATAAAACTAAAAAAATTATATGATGTACATTACCACGTAAACTAACAACGAAAATTGTTTTGAACGAGATCTAGCAAGTAATTTTTTTTAATACGTCATAAACCGCAATTTGCATTCATTTAAACAACTGAAATACTTGCTGCTATGGAACCCTTCATGTGCGAGTCCGACTCGCACTTGGCCGGTTTTTTAATTAACGTGCCGTGTGAGCTTTAAGTCATGTCACGTCGTCATTTCAGTCGAGATGGAATGTTACGAGCCGTGAGTTTTATTATTTTATTAGAAAATGGTGATATTCAACGCGTCGTTGCGGAGACCCAACAAACCAGCCAAAATGTGACATTGAGGTTGTGGTCACGTTATCGTAGTACTGTGATATGGCTGAACGGAACACGGTTAGATAACGAATTACTTATCTCTCTCTTATAGCCAGATGCTCTCACTGGTTCTAAGTGTTTGGCGAGGTTCACCAACTAGGCTCGCGGGCAGTCCATAAATGGGTGACCACCAAAGTGGTTTAATTTTTAAGCATCACCGTACTTCGGAGGGGACGTTAAGCTGTCGGTCTCGGTTGTAGCCATTAGGCAACAGTCGTTAAGCCATGTCAGAAGCAACTTGAACAACTCTGATACTATGGTAACCACTGCGCATACGATAAGTAAGTAAGTTATCATGTTACTACCCAGTGACCGCCAACCGAATAATACAGAGATTCGATTAGTACAAGGCTCTAGCAGACCACTACCTGCTGGTAAGCAATCAAACCGTACGAAGGGGGTTCCATGAAGTTGGTCTTGGTTCCAAAAAATCTGTAAAATAAATGTGGTCCGATCTATCGTCAGATGGTCTGCGATCTAAAGAAGCCTGCATACAAATAAAATTTGAATGCGTATGGCATAGATTAAGGGAAAACGGAAATAATCTCAGCAGGGTGTTTTGTGCGGCAGTCTATATAGGTATTTGAAAGAGACGGAGATAAGTAGATTCTATTTTAGGTCCATTTTATCCATAGCTCTTTTTTATTATAGGCGGTCAAGCCCAGGACACGTCCCAGAGAATCGCTGGAACCGTCTTGGATCCCGCATAGACGCCAACCGAATAATACAGAGATTCGACTAGTACAAGGCTCCAGCAGACCACTATCTGCTGGTAAGCAATCAAACCGTACGAAGGGGGTTCCATGAAGTTGGTCTTGGTTCCAAAAAATCTGTAAAATAAATGTGGTCCGATCTATCGTCAGATGGTCTACGATCTAAGGAAGCCTGGATGCAAATTGAATTTGAATGCGTATGGCATAGACTAAGGGAAAACGGAAATAATCTCAGCAGGGTGTTTTGTGCGGCAGTCTTTATAGGTATTTGTAAGAGACGGAGGTAAGTAGATTCTATTTTAGGTCCATTTTATCCATAGCTTTTTTTTATTATAGGGCGGTCAAGCCCCGGGCGTCCCAGAGAATCGCTGGAACCGTCTTTGATCCCACATAGAGCTTCATAACGATAGTTTCTCTGCTTCTCTTCAAAGTAAAGCGCATAACAGAATTATATAATGAAGTTACAGCCCCATAGAACGAGAGGATCATAACTAAAAATCTATAAAGCACCAAAGATATTATTAATGGCCTATCAATGTTTTATATATTAAATATATAAGTAATTTATAAGTTTCCTTATACACTTTTAATTGTACTTATGCAAGCAAATAAGCGGGGCAATATGAATATCATATTTGTTTACCATAAACTGAATGTATTAACTATAATCTTAAGGTAGCCCAAGTTATCCACGCACGATTCTGCCAATGGCAAGTAAACATGGAAGGTATTTTTAACGGTATTTGGGTTAATAAATATGGATAAAAATAGGCGTGTATGCCGACACAAGTTATCACGGCAGAACAGCTGAACGAAATCCTGTGTTATGCTTGAATATCAGTTACATTTGACTGCACGTGTGGCGCAGCGGTTAAGATAGTCGCCTCGCCGCTTCGTGTCGCGGGTTCGAGTCCCGCGCCGGACAACTATTTGTGTGACCCATAAATAGTTGTTCTGAGACTGGACGTAATTTGTGTATGTCTATTATATGTTTGTAAAGTACCCCGCGACACAGGGATTAGATTCCCTAATGCGGGCGTTGTCTTTTATACAAACAAAACAAACATAGAATTTTAATATGAAGGTCAAAGACAAAACAGATCTCAAAATAGACATTATACAGGATAACTAAGAAAATTCAGTAATTGAAAATAAATCGATGGTCTCTTGTAATCTCACTTATTCAGGTTCGATTGTAGTACAATAGTAGAACATTTACTAAGATATGTGTGTCAAAATAATCTATTATGCAATACATAAATAATGTAGCCTTACTGTCTAGCAAATACAATTGCTCCCAAGACCAAATTAAGGCACATATACTCGCTGCAAATGAAATTTTAAGCTTAGTGAGTAAAGACAGTTTTCAATGGTCTGAAAATAAACATTTACTTAATTCAAACCTCAATGATTCAATGTCTGGTTCTCGGCTTTCTTTAACCCATAGCAAGCAGGGCCACCCCCAATTTGTTCTCTATGATCATGCTATGGAACATACCCTACCACAAGAGACAGAACTTCCAAATAAATCTGTAGCAACTAGTTTGTTGGATGAATCAATAATTATTCCCAGTACACATGTTTATGACTCACCCTCTGTACCTAGCAGTAATAAGTGTAAAAAAGTTTGCATCATTTCAGACAAATTAGGTCAAAATTTTAGTGCAATAATGAACAAACAATCTAATGTACCAACTTTAAATGTATGTTTACCTGGTGCTAGTTATTACCAATTAAGTAAAAAAATGTACTCAGTATGTCAAGAGAATGAGTACAAGACAGTTATTATGCTTTATGGAGATAGCTTGTCTGTGAGTAGGAAACATATTTTAGATACAATTGATAAGATGAGAGACTTAAATTGCAAACTAAATATAAAATTTGTATTATGTGCTCTGCCTTATTGCTCAAGCCTGGCTGAGAAGCAAAATAGATATATTTTTGATCTTAACATGATAATGTATAACATTTGCCATAATAACAGGTTTGTGTCCTATTTTGACACTAACACATTTATTAATACAAGTAATTTTAAGTTTACAGATGGTACTATGTACCTACCATATTTCTACAAACGACAACTTGCTAAATTATTAGCATTTAACTTTTTAATTGACACCGATAATCATAGATTATCACAGAGTAGCACTATAACTACTCTAACTTCGGACAATTTTAATTTATTTGGTACTTGCAACTTACCTGTGAGGAACAACTTGGATGTTAGTAGTAATACTAAAACAATTAGTTTAAACTAGGTGTAAGGACAACGGATGGCCTAAACGGTTTGAATGTTGTACATCAGAACATTCAGGGCCTGCCCGGCAAGGAGTTAGAATTAAGTTTATTTATTGAAAACTGTGATGTCCATGTTTTATGTTTAACAGAACACTGGCTTAAAGAGTCACAATTATTATATTTTAGTACTGATAAATACATTATTCAAAGTGCATTTGTGAGAAAGACAGCTATCCATGGGGGCTCATTAATTATTGTATCATCTGATCTAAGCCTCGACAAGATATTGTGAATCTTTCGGTCGAACGCACTATTGAGTTGTCCTGTGTTGAGCTAGAGCACCAAGTAGTATTGTGCGTTTACCGTCCTCCACTTAGCAACTTCTCCATATTTGAATCTGTTATGGAAGATGCCCTCTCAAAAATATGTTGTACCAGGAAGGGGCTGATTGTGTGTGGGGATTTCAATATAAATATTCTGGAGGCCACCCCTACAACTGACAGTCTTTTAAACCTTTTTAAATCATTTAATTTAAAACATATCTTTCATGAACCTACTAGGATCACGTCACACTCAGCCACTTGTCTTGACAACATATTTTTTAACTGCGAAGTGATGAATCCTAAGATAATAAGTCATCTGACATCAGATCACTGTGGCCAGTTAGCAGTATTTGAAAATTATAAAAAGAAAATAGCATCTCATGTAACCTGCCAACCAATTACTAGTTCACGGTTACATCGTTTCAAAGATGGTATTCTATCTAAGATGAATCCCACTTTGCTGGAAAATAACAATCCAGATAGTAATTATACATCCGTTTTTGGTGTCATTAAAACTGAGTTTCAGAGTACATTTAAAACTAAAAAACTAAGGATTTCCAATAGTAAATTTAATGAATGGGCAACTCCTGGTATATATAAAAGTCGAGCAAGATTGTACGAGTTATACGGTATGAAAAAATACAGATTTGACTCAAATTTTTTACAATATGTCAAAAATTACTCAAAAACATTCAAAAAAATCTGCAATATAGCTAAATCTAATTATATTAGTCGAAAAATACAAAAAGCTGATAATAAAATAAAGACCACTTGGAATATAATTAATAAAGAAAGTGGCAAGGATAAAAGACGTGATAATTATTTGGAATTAAAACTAGATAATAGAATTGTTAGTGAAAAAGCTGATGTAGCTCATGAGTTAAATAACTTTTTTGCCGCCATACCTGTAACCACCACTAGCTCCTTAAACTCCTCCGAAATTGGCGCCGAACTGCTGCTACGTAATAGCGTTTCAGAATGCAAACAAATATTTAACTTTGAATATGTAACAGTATCTGATATAAACGATATTGTAAGGACGCTTGAGCCAAAAAATACAGGTGACTTATGGGGTATTTCCGTAAGGATTTTAAAAACCATAATCGACGTAATAGCGCCTTATTTAATGATTATTTATAATCAATGTATAGATACAGGTACTTTTCCCGACCTAATGAAATGTAGTAAAATCATACCATTGTTTAAATCAGGTTCTAAAGACGATCCCTCTAATTATCGCGCCATCTCTATTTTACCAGCATTAAGTAAAATATTTGAAAAACTTATACTCAAGCAGTTACTGAAACATTTTAATTTACACAACCTCTTGCATCAGAACCAGTTTGGTTTTACTAAAGGGCGATCCACTACAGATGCAGGGATTGCGCTGATAAAAAATATATTTGATGCACGGGAGAAGTCACAGAATGCTATTGGGGTGTTTTGTGACCTTTCTAAAGCATTTGATTGCGTTCACCACGACACGCTATTATTGAAATTACGACATTATGGCGTAGGGGAGGTTGCGCTGGACGTGTTGTCCTCTTACCTTAATCAGAGAGTTCAGTGTGTCGACGTAGGTGGAGTTAAGTCAAATAATTTGCCCGTCACTTTAGGCGTGCCACAAGGCTCCATTCTTGGTCCCTTTTTGTTCTTAGTATACATTAATGATTTACCACATTATTTAAAGAACTTCTGTGATGTTGTCCTTTTCGCAGATGACACTTCTCTTATCTTTAAAGTAGACCGAAACAGAGATAACCTTGTTGAAATAAATAGTGCTCTCACACTGATTACCGAATGGTTCTCGGTTAATAACTTAGTTCTCAATGCTAAAAAAACAAAGTGCATTAAATTCACCACACCTAATGTGAGAAATTTTGGTCCAGATCTGGTATTGAACAATGAAGTGTTGGAATCTGTTCAATATACTACATTTCTGGGCATAACTTTAGACAGTAAACTTCAATGGGGTACTCACATATCCAGCTTGGCTGGAAAATTAAGCTCTGCTGCTTATGCTGTTAGAAAAGTTAGACAACTTACTAACATAGATACTGCGCGCCTGGTTTATTTTAGCTACTTCCACAGTATTATGTCTTACGGTATACTACTGTGGGGTAGGGCGGCTGACATCCACAGTATCTTTGTTCTACAAAAGCGTGCAGTACGAGCTATTTATCAGCTAGGCGCGAGATTCTCCTTAAAAGAGTTTTTTAAAGAGATAAATATATTAACGGTATCTTCGCAATATATTTATGCTAATATAATTTATGTGCGGCAAAATCTGAATTTGTTTCAAAAGAGAAGTGACACGCACACAATAAACACTAGAAATAAACACAAATTGTGTGCCGAATCTCATCGTTTACAAAAGGTTAATTCTTCTTTTGTCGGACTGAGTATCCGAATATATAACAGAATACCGACAAATCTTCAGGAACTGTCCTATGCTAAGTTTAAGTCAGAGGTCAGGAATATTTTAATGAAAAAGGCCTATTACACTCTCAATGATTATTTAAACGACAAAAACGCTTGGTCGCTTGGTTGAATACGAGCAACATCTTAATGTAACATCAGGGACATACATTTATATTTTACTCAACTGACTATAGAAATAATTCTGTAATATCATAGATTTTTAGATGCATATTCTTATTATTAAACAAATGTATATTATCTCGAACATGTCAAACGCTGTTCTGCCGAAGGCTGTTAACGACTTCAATATGAACTACCCGTTGTAAGTTCGTCATGCTCCCATTGTGTGTTAATGCTTGCGGTGGCGTTGTGGGTCGGGTCGTTTCCTTCCCTCTAATATGGCGAGGGAGACGATGGCTGGCCCTCACGTCATACTCGTGAACGGGTGCTGCTTGCGGTAACTGGTCGAACTGCTGTTGGGGTACTCATAATATTTTATTTTTTCATACAGTCGTTGCCTCTGGTTGACTTCGTATGACTTGTTAATTTTGTAAATGTACGCGGATGTACCCACCGTTTTCTCATCTAGCAAGAGGTTATTCTAATTGCTTGAGTGAAATTTGATGTTATTTTTTGATTAATTAGATGACAACGGTTCTGTGCGTGAATTAGCCTACATAACGCCCATCACAATGTAAGAAAATACATGATTAAAAAAAAAAAAAAAAAAAAAAGAACGAAAACAAAAAGCAAAAGAAGACGAAAAAAGCCAGCCTGGAGTTTCTTTGTGGCTTTCTTCTCCGGGTCGTCCACCTAGGTAGCTAGAGAAAGCCGCAGGTTAGCTAGGGTAGGCTCCTCAGCGGCGAGGATCGCTCTGGCCCCTTAACACGTCATTGGTGATCCGTGCAACTGATCACACCCTCTCTTAGAATTCTGTCCTTTTGCTTCAGCGGCCCCCTGAGCTGTGGCCCGAACCTTAAAAGGGTGGCCTCGGGTATTAATCGTTTAATTTAAGGTACTGGTTAAGAGCCTTCTGCGCTAGCCAAATGCTCATTGCCTTCAATTCTTTAATTTTAATATTGTACAACTAAATTTCAAAATAATAGATAATTTTTTTTAGACTAATAATTATATTTTGTAATTTTTATACTATATTCGACTACGTTTATGTACTCCATTGTGAACTTGACAAGTACAAGTGTATGTTAATACCCAAGTGCTGAATAAATTTCATTATTTCATTTCATTATTACAATTTGTGTCCTTTTAATAACCTTTTTCAAAAGCAGTTTATAAGCCTAACCTATTTTAGTAAAGGTCAAAGCGACACGAGATAAATATTAGAAAGTTCTCATAACAGTTATCAAAAGTATAAATAAGATGCTCGTACGTGGTATGCCAAAGTCTTGACCCCCGCATATCTGTACGTCTGTATCCAGGGTCACCATATGAAATGACAAATCGTGACAAAAAACACTAATAAGATCTCTCTAGGGAATCCCTAACATTTAAGCACAACTTAAGTGATAGAAAAATTAATGTACGTGTCTTTTAGTTGCTTTGGGTTCGAAGCAAGAATTCCAATGTTTTTTTGTCTACGTGTAAAAAACCGTACAAAAAAGAAACGTGTTATAATTATTTTTATCTGTTTTTGTTTGCCTGTGAAATCGTAACTCGCAAGCGGATACCTATAAGATTTTTTTCCGCTGAAAACTTGTCTAATTTAGATGGTTCCTGTGTGTTTTGGGTTTTTGACAGTTAGGATCTTCGTATTTAATCGTTATTAGGATATAATTAAATAACGAAGTAATGTAATGTCCTCCCGATCGAATTTCAGCCACGGCGGCCAGTCTCAATGGAGACTAGCCAATTGCGCAGGACATATTATAGTGCACTAGTGTGTGCGCAAACACAGGGGCACTTTCTATTCCATCACTCTCATGATCCGATGGGGCGACTAGCGACACGACCGGAAAGAGGTCAGGTACAGGACCGACGGCTTTACGTACTCTCCGAGGCACGGGGCTGGACTTCGGGCTGATACTGAGAAATTTATTTTTACGAAAAAATCCTAAAATCTCTTTACGGCCCGACCCGGCATTTGTACCAAGGACCTCATTTTCTGCGGTTGACCACGCTACCGCTAGACCAACGGGGCAACGAGCAACGCTAGAAGAACGAAGTAAATACCTAGTGAATACAAAAAAATAAGTAGCTAATAGGTTTAAATAAATAAAATCTTTTTGAAATTCAGACCGATATTGTGACCTCAAAATCTGTCCTCAAATCAACGTATCAGGACAAATCTTGACGTACGGCAACCCTGTCTGTCCCCATATAGCATAGGGAAAGAGTATCCATTTCTATCCCATCACTAAAGGCACGGCTGCACACGATTTATCACTGACACGGGGCGACGCAACACTGTCACGATGTCTTCACTTTACCCTAAAAGTGTTGTATTGTGAATTTTAAAACAACATAAACCTTTTTACTACTAAGTCAGTAAACAGATAAACGAGGTTCTTTATAGTACGAGAATAAAATCTCTAGCTAAACTCACGCATTATTGAAACCCCCGCCTCTTGAAAGTTTTGAAAGCCTTGCTTACACAAAGGTACACAACATTAAGACCAGAATTAATTAAGCCTGCAGTTGTGTCGCTCGCGCATTTGCTTCATAGGATAAAAAACTTTCGAAGAAAGTGCTTCGGCAATTCTACGACACTAATACATATTCCAAAATATTCAAAATAAATCTTTATTTTAATATTATATTTCATTTTTTATTACACAAATCTTGAAAAAATAACATTCATATTTTCATATCACAACAATGGCTACGCTTTATGTGATACTATGCTTAACAAAAATATAACTCAAGAGCTCCGCTCGTTTTGAGCATAACTCGCGAAAAAGTTTTATCTAGACATTAAAATCCGGCAAATCGCAGTTTTGGCCCTAATACGTCAGGCGTATGACAATTGTCTGGAAAAAAAGTATTGTTTAAAAAACATAAAACCTACTAAATCTTTTCTTTTTAACATCCGATTGGAACCAAACTTAGAGCCTGTGCACACCACGTTTTTTAAACGCGTCGACGGCGCGGTTTTATTTATTTATTTATTTCTCTCCTTAACACCTACCACTTTGTCCTACTGCGTGCGTATCGCGTCTGTATCGTTACAAACGCTCGTGAACGGCGTGTTTAAAAAACCTGGTGTGCATAGGCCCTTATATGGACCCATTACTAATGTCTCCTATCGATAAAAATAACTTGAGAGGTGTCAAGGGACACCCGGATGGAACGAAGTTATTTCTTATTATTTATTATGTACAAAAAACCTGTATACACTCAACAAAAAAAATCGTCGCGACACCACACTGTTCAATGCGAAATGGAAATGAAAATATCTGGCTTGCTTTCTATAAGAGAGAGAGAGAGAGAGAGAGAGAGAGAGAGAAAGAGAGAGAGAGAGAAAGAGAGAGAGAGACAGACAGACAGAGAAACATGCGCACGCCGCACAACTGCAAAAAGTGTCGTGACAACTTTTCGTAAGATTTTTTTCCGTCTAGCCCCTTTTCACAACGCGCGATAAGGAACTTCGTTCCAAAAATAATTATCAAAATCAATTTATAAACAATGCAGTAATCATAATATGATTTACATATTATGTAAATACAAAAAAAATACAATCGACCTGGTAACCTCCTAGTTTTCTGTTTTCTTGTCTGCTTAAACCACGACGGGTAAAAAGATATTTATTGTTTCTCAAAATATTCTCCGTTAGCTACATTACACTTTTTCATACGGCTAAAACAATTTTAAAAACATTTGCGGCCCTCGCAAATATGCTTTTTATCATCATATACATATGTATGCATCATATCGTTGACAGCGTAATAATTCTTGATTTAAGAAAAGAAGAAAAAATTGGCCTGATGCCTGGTTGGGCCTGTATTAAGGATGACAATATTATTATGACAACAATATTTAAGTTATCCTTTTTTTATAAGATACCCTTTCAAAAATTCGTAAGTCTCTCTGACCAAGTAAGACCTGACATGGTTTGTCATGATTCAAAATGATACGAAGTTTTTGGTTATTGTTACCGGATTCCTAATTAACTTTCAGCAAACAAATCTACCTAAATTACCTTAATTTACTGTACGACTATCCTCCAAAGTGTGTGTATATATAATATAGTATAGTCCTAATGCCATAATTATTGCTAATTTCGGCTCAAATTATGCTCAAATCTCATGTTAGGTCACATGCCGTTCTGTTTTGATCGTGTACAGCATCGAGTTTTCCGTTGTTCACAGCGGTGTTCGGACGACCATCACGTAATTTTACACTGAGACTGATACAAGCGTGTTCGAATTCTCCAAATGAGTTATAAACAGTCGTCTTGCATACATGATGATTTAGCGCCAAAAATTTTGAAGGCGAGCGACACTCTGCCGAGTCATTAAACTACGCCTAAAATAGTATTAAGTCATACTACAGAATTTTTCTTGACTTAAATACAGAGTGTCGTAAACACGCTATACTAAAAATGGAACTATAGACGAACTACATTCTCAATAAGAAGTGCACTTAGTTTTAATAGACTGTCAGGGGGGATTAACATAGACCTATTTTCCACCAGTGCAGCGCCATTGAGACGGTTTAGCCAATTTATACTTTGGAAATGAGAGCACCAGCTGATTACAGTTCTGATCTTTTTTGTTCTTCTTTTCTCTTCATTACCAAACACCACGGCAAAATTTGTATATGTCAATCTATTTGTAATATTTCGTTGTTTATTAGTCTGCAAGCCGTCTTTAAAATAAATAAATAAAATCAACTTTAAAGCCAAAGAATTCCATTTTTAAATGTCGTAGTCAGTTTTTAAATATTGTAAATGAAAGTTGCCAGTCCCGAAAATATTAAGTGCGCCCTATGTACCTATCTAACTTTTCCAGAACAAGATTAAATGGAATAAAATAAATATATTCAGCACTTGATAAATATAGATAGGTAGTAGTTAAGTCTAAAACAATATATTGCATATATAATATTCAGGATCAAATCCAATGGTTTTACGGATGATTTGGTGCGACAAACCATGTTGAATAATACGGTAATCGGTTTGTTAAAATAATAGTATCTGAAATCTACAAATAGATTTACACTGAGACACCAATCATCTTGTGAACGCTAATTTTATTATTCTTATCATAATTTATTCGTTAAATCCACTCCACTTGATGGCACTACGTATATGCGGCCCGAACCACGGACTCGACGTCTCAGATTTTAAAGGTTATTTTTTTTTTTAGAAATAATATTGGTCTATGGTAAATTTCATACTGCCCTCACCGTAGGATCAGTAATTGTCACGAGCTTATTCTCCGTCTGCCATGTTTGTTAACGCTAAAAACACAATTACGCTATAAAAAGGCACTCCTGTGGCTCCAGCAATTTTGCTTAATGGCACGATTCTTAAAGTAGTAGTCAAGTAATGCTACTTAGATCCCTTTGTCCATCAACTTCTATCTTTATGTGAAATCGATATTGTAGAAGCGTAGATGCATGTTCGGGAAGATAAGTGCAAGGGACTAGTACGATCCCACCACAGCAACGCCTATAGTCAGGTCATAAGTGGCAAACAAGTCTCTGAGCGTTGAGGGACGCTAACAACAGCTATCTTAGTTCGTGCAATGAGTTTAGTCAGAAATTAAAAAAGGCAAAGTTACTAAAAAGGTATAGTCACCATTACCATCAGCCAAAGCAGGAGACAGAATTATTTAAAAAGAGGTTTCATTAAATAGCTATGTTTACGGAAAATACGTTTTTATTACCTGGTTTATAATTACATAAGTCAACCTACAAGCACCAAATAACAGATAAAAAGACTAAACACGAAAAAGTTGTTATTTAGAGTTGCTATATAGGCCGAAAAAATCTCAAAATATTTTTAAACGAATTAATCTAATTTCGACTACTACGCGGACAATGACGTAAGCACAGCTAGTATAGGATATGAATAATGAAGTATAAGTAATAGTACAAAAACGCGAAAATACCTTTTTACTTCTCATACACAAACATGTCGATCGGCTGATGCACTTTGTATGAATGTGTTTCCTGTATTTTTAAAGCTATGTTCTTACAATACATTCGTACTCAGCTTCGTACGTAGAATGAGCTCCTTAAGAATCCTATACTATATCTACTATTATATGTTGTGTTCAAATATAAGTCGTTTAATATTAAGTGTACGATAAAAAATAAGCGGTCAGTACGAGGGAAGTAAAAGCTTTACTGACTTATACTACAATATTCGCAAGTATATTTTATGTATTACTACTCCGCCCGGTGGTATATTTATTATCAATCAAATAACACCTCACCAATCGAAAATAAATATCTTATTTGGTTTATAATGCCCGACTGGGGACTGACTGGGACTGCAATAGCATTATTATGTTGTTAATGTTATCATGGAGTGTGAGGTCGGCAACGCGTGTGCTAAGCGTTATAAGCTACGGTAAACACTTTATTATCAAATTGGTCGTATTGTTTACCGCGACAGTATTATAAGTTTATATTTGACAATTTTAGTGCACCTACCGTAGTCTCTTCGCACCACCAAAAGGTTGACTGGTAGATAATGCCTATGGCATTAAGTACGCCTCTGTGCAATATTATTTGTGCTGTTTAAATAAATAAAAACAATCAGAAACATTCAAAATTAATATTAATTATTTTTATTTTATTTCTGTGCCGTGCAACTTGAACGATTTCTAAAAGTGATAAACAAGATATCCAATATGAATATCTTTTAAAATTTATTGCACGTTCTAATAATTTACCAGTTGTTGAGGTTCTAGTACAAAGTTCTGAAGTCCTACAAAGTTTGAAAAAACCTACGGAGTTTTCAATCCCAGCAAACCACTATTAATTATGTTCCTTAACAATTTTAGCGGCGGGATCACCGAGCATGATGCGTCTTTGCCATGCACCACAGCGGGCGAGTCACCCGTCGCATTAACTGCTCAACACACTATCTACTCAGATAGATTTGTTCTCTTGTCCACTGAACGAATTCACAACGGCTGCCTATTGCCTTTGCAGTGCTAGTTTAGTTTAAGTTATGTTAGTTTGTAGGGAAAATAATGTAAGATTAGGTACGTAGGTATTATATAGATATAAGTTTAACTACTCTGTCGGATTAGGCTCGCCTGTAATGATAGAATAAGTTTTATGGTAAATAAATAAAAACTACCCGCCCACCTGGCCGCCGGGGGAAAGCCATGCCAGCAGGTAAAACATGGCTCGAACCACTGCGCCTTCCTCATGGCAAAACTACGAGGCCGTGAAGCCGGCATATGTCCAGCCTTCAGAATCCAAATGCAAGTACTCCTGAATCTCCTGATACAAGAGCTGGCATTTCAACCTATGCAATGCTTATTATCTTCGCTCTTCTGTTATAACTTTATGAATAACCCAAAGTAAATACTAATACAAAATTGAGATTAAACCGACATCTTTTATTTGTCTCATAGGAACATGCGCATTATATTAAGTTCATAGTCAATATTTCTTAATTGTGAAAGTCCCTAATATCTTCCCAACAAAATATGTAGTCGCATCATTGCTAGAAAGTTTACTGTACAAGAATTCAACACTACTTGACTAGGTAAATAAACGTAAGTGGAGCTTATAAATTGCACCAAATCCGTAGTCAATCCATTACCTCGCCACTCTACAAGACCGACCGAGATAGTACAAGATCCGACGATACTATTTCTTCACATAATGTTTTTTATTAAAAAGTTTTTATTTTCTAAATAATTTTAATCAAACAAACATGTTCCACCACTTTTTTGTCGGGTTGCCAGTAGAAATATTTTTGCTACTTCTTTCCGCTCTGGATTTTAAAACAAGCACTTTAAATAAAGTAATTTTTGAGAGCTTTCGTTTCATTAAAGTTTTATCTTATCTTAAGGTTCATAGCCTGTAAAAGATTGTTACTTTGATAGCTCAAAAAATAATTCTAGCTTTATTAGTATGAATCTGATTACTGTTGAAGGGGCAAACAAATAAACGCATTGTTTATTAACCCAAATATTTCGCACAATATGAGCTCTACTCTAGCTTATCTGTTACCCCTTATAAAATACAATAGTAACCAGAGAGTAACACCATTTGTCTAAGCTGAATGATAACCTACCCACATATAGAGCTTACTTATATAGTTTCATAACACAGATAGTAGGAACACTACGAGCTCTATTAATTATCTGCTGACCTTTATAAGAGACACTAAGTAACGATCGAGTTAAGAGTACAACACCCAAAAAAGCCTATTACTTGGATATTTTATTTAAAAGCACATTAAAATGGAAATAGTGTGGTCGTATGTTGTATTATTAGCCGCTGGCGATGGAAGCGTCCGGTTCCGCGACTCGAAAGTTTCCACATGCTACCAAATGAAATTGAATCGAATCGCTGAATTGAAAACTGCAAAGTATGCCAATATGTAAGCGCTAACAAAAGTTGTGAATGGCTGTGTAGACGAACACAATGCAATAGAGAAGTTTTAATCTAGCGGAGCCACGATACCTACGCCTACGTCACAAATTTCAGTGTGATTCACTGAAGCAGATCAAAACACGTGAAATCTTAACTATTGTGAAAATGTCTTGCCACAAATGTGGTGCCACAGTTTAATATTCTAACCGCATTGTCACGTGGTAGGCTAATACCGCTAATCACGACTATTATAATAATAATAATAATAATAAATACGTTTATTTGTCCTTCCACAAATTGTAACTTAAGGCTAGATTATAACTATGAATACTATTTACATTTGTGAAGGACTGGTGCCTGAAATAGGTTTCGAAAACCTGTGCCACAGGTCACCAGGCCCCCCTCATGGAAAAGTAGTAGGTTATAGGTACATAGGCTTAAATTTATTGTTCTAGCGAGATAAGGGATGCAGAAGTATGTGTGTGACAGTGTGTATGTGTGGTTGTGTGAATGTACGTGTGAAAGTAGAGAGTTGAGATGAGTCTGTATGTGTGGGAGTGTACTTGTATGTGTGTTATGTGATGATATTGTGATGTGTAAAGGTGGCTGGAAGTATTATGCCTTAGTATTATGTCTAGTATATAGTTTTACTGTGGCGGATGGAGTGACTTTTCAGTGTTCTCATAGTTTAGAAGTTTTAAGTGCAGGATAACCGCTTGCTTGCACTTGTATTTAACAAGAGGGTAAATATTGAGGGCTGCATTCACCTTATTGTAGAGGTAGTCCCCAAGAAAGCAATAAAAATGCTGTGAAAATGCTGTTCTTCTGCGCTGGTGTGTATAGACCGTACCCTTTCGACGTTTGCCTTCATTCTTGTTGGGGTAATATTCGGATTCGGAATGTTTCAGGAGTATGACTCTAAGTATGTAAGTTTTCCTGATGGATAGTATGTCCCAGTCATTGTAGAGCATATCTGTCGGGTGTCGGTAGGGTAGGCCAGCAGCTACCTTGAGGAGTACCCTTTGGGCTCTCTCTGCTACCATCATGTGTGACTTGGCAGCTCCTCCCCAAGATGTAATGCAATACTCTATAAGGGAGTGGCATAGAGCATAATATACCTTCTTGATTATGTCTCGAGTGGTAACGTTTCTTAGGGTCTTAAATATATATATTAATTTGCGTAGCCTTACTGTCAGGATATCAATATGGGGTTTGAAAGTCAGGGTGTGATCCAGTGTTACTCCTAGATATTTGATTGTTTTAGTTCTTTCGAGGGTAGGGCAAGTGCAGGTCTCTGTGGGAAGGCGTCTTGTGCACTTATGTGCTATGATCGAGAAGCTTTGTGGTGGAAGTTGATTGGTCCTGATAGCGAATGGAATGTATTTGGTTTTGGCTATGTTTAATGATAGTAGGTTGCTTCTCATCCACTTATTTACCCTATCGAATCCCGTCTGCGCATTTGAGAATGCTTCCTCCCAGGTGTTCCCTCGAAAGAATAAGGCCGTGTCGTCGGCAAACGTGAATACCTTTCCACCAATGAGCTGTGTCTGGCAGAGATCATTGATGTAAACGAGGAATAACGTAGGAGAGATTACGCTTCCTTGAGGAACCCCATAAACCACCTCAGTCCCATCACTCACCCAGTCGCCTATTTTAACCATCTGCCGTCTATTGTGTAGGTAGTCCTTGAAGAGTGTAAGTGGGAGGCCTCTCACACCGACCCTTTCTAGCTTGTTTAGTAGGCGGGGAATAGGTATTGTGTCGAATGCCTTTGCAATATCGAGGAAGGCAACTACACACTTCTTTTTGTCATCCAGGTCAGTAACAATGGAGTGTATCAGGTTATGCACTGCCTGGGAAGTCGAGGTACTACTTCGGAAACCATACTGGGATTGAGATAGTATGTTGTTTTTTTCTAGGTATGTGATTAACCTCTCGTTCATTACTCTCTCCAGTATTTTCGAAAAGGTGGGCAGGATGGAAATTGGCCTGAAGTTATTTATGTCACTCTTGTCTCCGCTCTTATGGATCGGTTTAATTAGACCGGTTTTGAAAGCAGAGGGAAACGTTCCAGTTTCGAAAGCAAGGTTGCAGATATGTGTGAGAGGAGCGACCAAGTAATTCACGTATCTTTTAACCATTATATTGGATATGTGGTCAATTCCTGTTGAGTTTTTGTCTTTTAAGTTGGCGATGACTCGGGCGATTCACGACTGTTCATCATAATAATATAAAGTTAACTAAATGGATAGTGTTTTTAAGGAGCTTTCAATGGTGGTAGCAATTTGGGTATACTTACGCATGATAATGATAATTAATTCAAAGATCACCGAAACCAACAAAACTTAACAAGAAAGACACCTACATAGTAACTTGCACACCAGCAACCCAACAGTACTATTTCGTATGGGCAGTAGTTACCCTAAATTTTAACAGTCACCCATCTACATACTCACCGTCTAGGGCACTGGCTATGACCATCTCAATAAGTTATAGTGCTCAAATTATACGTAGCTAGAGATAATTTTAATCCTATCTGTTATTTGGGACTTACCTTCGCAATTTCCTTACGCGTACAACAAAAGTTGACGAATGTAACGTTGACGAAGTCGGCGCCATAACATACGCTGACAGTCTTCTCCTCCAAAGAGCCTTGGGAACCAAGCAGTACCACCTTCCTTATCTTTGAATCCTGCGGACAAAACAATAACATTATCAGTATTGTAGATCAAATTCATAAAAGCGACGTTATTACTTAGCAATATTAAGACGCTACCCCAAGTAATCGACCTTCAAGTCCCCCTCTATATATTTTTGCCGCTCCCTGCGCGTGTATAATCCACCATTTCTGGGCTTAGGTAGTACAACATGGAACCCTTTTAGTTCTGCCAAATCTGTCTGCATATCAATTCTTTAGTCCGCAGCTTAACTCTGACAGTTAAGCTAATTTTATTATTCTCTCATTTCGCATCTTTATAGAAATAAATTAGATGCAATTTTTTTTTTCATAGTCCACCATTTAACGAGACACGGGATTTTTGCGTTCGTATTCCTTTGTGTGAGGTGTCAATTAAACGTGAAATATTAAGCTTTAAAGTGATAAACCTCTACGCTCCACCAGCTAAGCCATTGTGTTGGGTTATGTGTGATAAGTATTCACAATAGGTTTAAATATAACTAAGTTAATAGGAAGACTATCACAGCTAAGTATGCTTTACAAAAAGAAAACGCTTAATAGCCGACAATGTTATTGAGCGTACGTTAAGCATAATTTCGTAAATTTTAGTATAGGACCCATAATGAGAACATTTTTCGTAGGTTTCCTGAAATAAACCTCTAAAAAATAGCCCGGGGTTCCAAGAAAAAATAATACATAGATTATTAAGATAATCAAACTAGGTAGGTGAGGCTAAACGTATAGGTATACATTTAGCCTCATATTCAACAAATCTGCACTTTAAGAAGAGATGCACGATTTTTTGTTTTTAGATGTCATTGAAAGATATATTGTAAATTGAATTAAGATACATAAATAAAATGTAACACCCAATTTATCCGTTACTTTAGACATTACGTCATAAGACCCACGTTCCAGACACAATAGTATGTAACATTGACGATTAATGAACAATAAATATACAGTTCAACAATTACCTCCCTTATCCCTTAATCCTTATATCATATCTTATATATCCTTATCCCTTAATGGTTTGTTTTTAACAGTTGTTATTTTTTGGATACTAAGTAGATGATTATAAATTTCGAGAAAAAGGCGCCCATCGAGCGGAAGCGCCTTAAGTCAATATCGGTCGGGGCCGAGCTGAGATTTATTTCAGCGATGAATTTTAAATGAACTATCGATTGAGCTTTTGTCAATATCCCGGTCGGCTACATATAGAATGTTTTCATCAGCTATAACCTATAACCTAATCCAACCGCAAGATGAGTCGGTAAATCAAACCTTTTACGGATTTTTCCTCGCGCCATATCGACAAATCAGGACTCGCGTGACCAAATCCACAATAACGATAATCATTTTCGTTGAAACGCAGCCGCCCGGCCACAATACAATTTATTGGACATGCCGTAAGATTCACAAATTGAGATTGCTACAAAAATACACACATGTGTTAAGAAAAACATAAAATTTGGTATTGCATTGTTGAAGTAATAACAATGAAATAATACGAAGATTTTATGTTTGCATCTGAAACTGTAAGTATGTATTTAAAACAAATATTTTTTTTCATTCTCCCGCCTCGTTCATTCAAGTTTATTTTAGCAGGCAGCGAGCAGTATGCCCTGGGGCGCTTTCCATGTATTTCGCTCATTATGAAGATGAAGCAGAAACGAGTTTATCAATATGAAACATTCCCTACAGGTAGCAACAAACTTATAGCAATTTCAACCTAAAGTTTTAGTTGTAAAGTTTAATTAGAATCTGACGAAGCTGCAATACAACTGAGAGCGACTAGACAAAAGATATTAAATTAGGCAGCAAATAACAAGCAAAGGCTATTATGATTCAATACAGATTAATTAAATAAGGCAACAAAAAACTTGGATGGCAAAAACTGTAAATGAGAATCATCACGGACAGTATGAATTCAGCATCAGCCTGATATCGTCCACTGCTGGACTCTACAACTTAACCATTTGGAAGGGATTGCCGTAGTCACCACGCTTGGTATGCGTGTTAGCTATCGCAGTTAGGTGGTATCTAGTACACAGGTAGCCTTTAAGGACACCCAGGATCTTTTTAGACGGCTTGGCCAGAAACTAGACGGCTTGGCCGGAAACCAGACGGCTTGGCCGGAAACCAGTCGGCTTGGCCGGAAACCAGACGGCTTGGCCGGAAACCAGACGGCTTGGCCAGAAACCAGACGGCTTGGCCGGAAACCAGACGGCTTGGCCAGAAACCAGACGGCTTGGCCGGAAACCAGACGGCTTGGCCGGAAACCAGACGGCTTGGCCGGAAACCAGACGGCTTGGCCGGAAACCAGACGGCTTGGCCAGAAACCAGACGGCTTGGCCGGAAACCAGACGGCTTGGCCAGAAACCAGACGGCTTGGCCAGAAACCAGACGGCTTGGCCAGAAACCAGACGGCTTGGCCGGAAACCAGACGGCTTGGCCGGAAACCAGACGGCTTGGCCAGAAACCAGACGGCTTGGCCGGAAACCAGACGGCTTGGCCGGAAACCAGACGGCTTGGCCGGAAACCAGACGGCTTGGCCAGAAACCAGACGGCTTGGCCAGAAACCAGACGGCTTGGCCGGAAACCAGACGGCTTGGCCAGAAACCAGACGGCTTGGCCGGAAACCAGACGGCTTGGCCGGAAACCAGACGGCTTGGCCAGAAACCAGACGGCTTGGCCGGAAACCAGACGGCTTGGCCGGAAACCAGACGGCTTGGCCGGAAACCAGACGGCTTGGCCGGAAACCAGACGGCTTGGCCGGAAACCAGACGGCTTGGCCAGAAACCAGACGGCTTGGCCAGAAACCAGACGGCTTGGCCGGAAACCAGACGGCTTGGCCAGAAACCAGACGGCTTGGCCAGAAACCAGACGGCTTGGCCGGAAACCAGACGGCTTGGCCGGAAACCAGACGGCTTGGCCAGAAACCAGACGGCTTGGCCGGAAACCAGACGGCTTGGCCGGAAACCAGACGGCTTGGCCGGAAACCAGACGGCTTGGCCGGAAACCAGACGGCTTGGCCGGAAACCAGACGGCTTGGCCAGAAACCAGACGGCTTGGCCAGAAACCAGACGGCTTGGCCGGAAACCAGACGGCTTGGCCAGAAACCAGACGGCTTGGCCGGAAACCAGACGGCTTGGCCGGAAACCAGACGGCTTGGCCAGAAACCAGACGGCTTGGCCGGAAACCAGACGGCTTGGCCGGAAACCAGACGGCTTGGCCGGAAACCAGACGGTTTGGCCGGAAACCAGATGGCTTGGCCGGAAACCACAAGGCTACTCATTATAAAAGGGTTTTAAATAAAAAACACAACAGCAACTTTATATTCACTAGAATGTGTTAAATAATTTCAAGAATACATTATATTATATTACCTGAAGTGGGTGCCAATAGGAATAGGAAACGTTAGGACGTTATTACTCGCACAGTTGGTCCGAATAATAACGTACACACTTGTAATCATTTAAGCTCAAATTATCTGATATTATTTGGCTGGTTTTTAATAGATTGTTTTTTAAAAACCTTTTGTTGATTTAATTCTGATCTTCTTGTGACTCAGCATGACGGCCGAATGACGCCCACTGCTGGACAAAGACGATCGCAGTATGATGGTTACCCAGAGAGATGCTGCTGCCCGTTCTCTGACAGACATTCTCTCGGGACGACTTCTACGTCCCCCACGGCCACAGCCACACAGCTTGTGACTATCTATTATGAATCGAAGGAAAATTCTAAGAATAACGAAATATATCAACAGCGCCGGAAGTTTTGAACTAGTAATTTCCTTATATTATATTCTAAGAAATAATCCTTTATAACCTCAAAGAACGGCTTTGAGGTTATAATAATAAAAAAAAAACAAAATTGGTTCACAAACGGCTGAGTAATCCGTGTAAATACCTACGTGAAAACAAAAGCAACCTTTCCTTTTCCAAGTTGATTAATGAAACGGTCTTTGAAATTCTAACGAGCTAAGCGTATTGATAAACCATCGTATTCCTATTGGTAGACGCCGTAGACGTCAATTAAAATGACATGACAGTAACGTACAGCGATAGCCGAATAAAGTAGGTCACGAGTGAGGATCGGGAAAATTTAAAATTCTGTAAAATACAATCTAATCAGCGCATAAATATCCATCGTCGTCCAATTAAGTTAAGTTTAGTCCTTTATGACAGCGCTTTAGAGACCATTTTGTTAAGCCCACAGTACACACACTACTACTACGTAAGTACTTTTTATTCTGTGCTACTACATCTATTATTGTTTACTTTAATGCTTACTTTACTATAATACGAGTACTACATCAATAAGTCTTAGGCTAAAATCTATAGAGCGTACTTAGACTTTGCTCAGACTTTACTTAGACAGAAGTTAATGCATGTAACGAAATTACAATTGGTGTTTTGACTTTGTCTGTCTTAGCTTATGCTAAGCATAATCTTAACTTCAAAAAGTCTATAAATACCAAATCAAAGTATAAGCTTAGCATACATTTAGCAAAGTTTTACGTAAGTAAAGTTTGAGCAAAGTCTAAGTACGCTCTATAGATCTCAGCCTTAGTGTAGCAGGGTACATTAGGTAGGATCGGATTCTTTTTAATCTGTAATATTTAAGAACTGATTACCATCTACGGACGTCCAATAAAGATGAAATAATCAACACCCTTTCTGCAAACGCTTTAAATTTTATAAATTTTCTTTGCTATAAACCTCACGGAGCCCGAGACCTTTCTAACGAATGCAAAACCGTGGAAATCGGTTCGTGCGTTCTGGAGTTATAGCGTCAGGAAGGAAAACCCGACTTATTTTTATATAGTAGATATATTGTACTACATCTTATACACATGGTGCAAATATTGTTTAATGTATTTACTAACTTTTCTTTGTAAATAGATACTTTTTCAGTTTCACAATTATATATACATAAGTCACACGATAGGTGGGCTTGGAAGTAGTAGCCAGGCGAGTACCTTGACCACTACACATGCAGTAACTATACGTAATATATTACGTATATGTCGTTTGGCACTGGTAACGTGGACCACCTATCTCTAGCGTCATATTCTTTCCCGTTTAATGTTGTCGGTGGACATAAAACTCTCCATAAACGGGTCGGAACGGCCCTCGGGGAACGTTACGAACATATTCATATCCCTGTGCAGGTGGGTGCTGCACATGCTGCTACCTAATCCATTAGTCTCATTTTACGACGTCCGCGGGAAGTAAAGTAAATGGCTAGAATTATTCAAAGCTTTTTATGACCGGGGCATATCGTAGTTGCAGCTCGTAGAAACGACGGCCGCTGGGGCAGAAAAGTTCTAAGCGGCTACGAAACGAAAGACGCAGCGTGGGCAAGCCCCTACATGATGGACCGATGATCATGTGAGAGTCGCTGAAAGCCGCTGGGTACTAACTCGTACTAACGTAACTGTCTCGGTACAGAGTTATTCAGAAAGGAATCAGGACAATGGCGGTGACACAGTTGGATCCCTCTTAACGATAATATAGATCGGGTAGGTAACAGTTCATATTCAAACTCTGAAATCATAAATTATCTCGTCCGGCGAATGTGGTATCTACTCGTTAATTTGATCTACCGGTGTGTGAAGTTCGAATTAATGATCTCAGAGTTTCGGTATAAGTAAGTCAATCCCAGAAATATTTGTAGCCGGAAGCCGATTATAATAAAAAATCATTGTAATAGTGGCGTTACCTAACTACTGTGGTTTCAGTTAGACAATTTCATGTTTAGCAGCACTGAAACCTCGCTTGCATGCGAGGAATTGATAATATTGTACAAATAAAATTGTAGAATCAGTGGCATCCGCAGACGTTATGAATTTATTTTATTTTAATGTTTCATTTATTTAGTTTATTCATTTAGTCTGTTAATTACTTGCCTAAAGCATCATCATCATAGTAGCCGAAAGACATGCAAAGTCGGACAAAAGCCCTCCCAAAGGAGGAAAAGCATAGTAAATGATTACCTAAATTACGTGTAAGCAATTTTTACTACTTTAGGAAGTAATCTTTTTAATAAATAAAAATATTATTTTTATATCACAATACGCTTTCTTCGTTAGTTAAATTCATTCCAATATCGATTATTTTCTACCAAAATATTCACGGACAAAGTACAGACGCCAGCACATCAAGCTGATGAAATTTGACAGATTGGGGTCAGTCAAATTTCCCCAATTAAAAGTGAACCTTTTGTGATAAAGTTAAAAATCAATAAAAATCAATTTGACAGATTGGTGTAGCTGGATGTGCTGGCGTCTGTACAAGGTACTAAGTTGTGGGTTACAAATACGTCGTGGAGATTGGACTCCAACTTACATGGTCCTTTTAAAAAAATCAACGAACATTCTAAAGAACCGTCAAATGATCTCATTCATATGTCACGTAGTTTATTTTAGTGTCCAGTCTCTAACGGGAACAGATGACCAGCCAGATACATTAAAACGCAGTCAAAATAATAACCTTGAAAAATACGATCCTTTTTTTATTGTTCGGTAATGTAGAAAAATGTTAATTAAACATACATTCAGAATTTTTAATTGATCGTTTCACAGTATCTTTTTTGCATACATCTATCCATACTATGTTTGTTTTGAATCATTGAGAAGTTGGCTAACTTGTCAAAAACAAAAACATAAATACGCAGCCGGATGGGTTGCGTATTTTTGTTTAGGAAGTTAATTTTAATAAGGAAGAGACGTAGGTACATGTGAGTACATATATATGTTCTGAAGTGACATAGGTATCGGCAAACCGTTGACGGCCCGCGTCCGAAAATAGAAGCAATAAACCCTTTCGACGAAACAATTACTGACTTGGGAGATCCAAAGAGGTGAAAAGCTTTTTAACGCGCTTATATTACGTTCACCACGAATGTGTGTTTGAAACCAAATATAAAACCACTGGGCAGCCATTACACAGCAAACTAATTTTATAATGGAAAACAAAATAGTATCTTTGATATCTTTGGACTTCTAGTTCATATATGTAGATACATCAGAATGAAAACGATGAACCTAACTAGGTAAATAAAAATTATAAAAAAGCAATATAAGGAAAGCTTTTTTAAATGACTGTTCTGGTTGTATTTTGCTTGTATCATATTGTTATAATCAAAAAGGTCTTTTTTCATGAAAATATATTTATTTAATATTATATAAATAAAAACAGATGTGGTGTATGTGTGTTGTTTTAATCTATATTGTATATTGACTTAGTCAAAGATAGAGTTTAATAAAAATCTGATTCAACTTGCATCAATAGGTACTTTCATCACGTGACGTTGGACGAAGATGGGTGGAATACCAAAGGCTGTTCAAAAGACCAAAGCATCAATATTAGAACCACTGAACATAAAAACAAGACCATCTACTATATGCTCCAAAAGAAGATCCAATTTCTTCGTACCTGAGCCACACCGCTCAGTGTCATTTCATTGGGTGCCACTGTTGATCCTAGCTTACTAGTGACCACTAGGGACTAGTTCTGACTAAAAATGTGATCAAGACACCTATACACAACTCACAGGCGCCAAGGAAGCCACCACACAACATAGGAATCTACAAAATGGTGCTTATATAGCGTACAAGCTAAGCCCCGCGGTTTCACCCGCGTTAAAGTAGTTTTAGACTTAGAAAAGGCCTACGATAGAGTGTTGAGGAATGAACTATGGTCGGTACTGTCCATGTATGGGTTGAATGACAACCTTGTTCAAGCACTGAAATCTCTTTATAGGGATTCCAGAGCTTGCGTGAGGATTAACGGGTCATACACCGAGTGGTTTAGCATCCAAAGGGTGTTAGACAGGGATGTGTAGCGTCACCGTGGTTGTTTAACCTATTCATGGATAGCTGTTTAAAAGATTTGAAAGAAAGTGAATGCGGTGTAAGGATGAATGAGTTACTCATCAAATGTCTGCTTTACGCTGATGATCAAGTTTTACTTGCATCATCGGCGGACGAAATGCAGGTGATGGTAACAATGATGTATGAATCTTTTGAAAGGAAAGGGATGAAAATGAATGTAGGTAAGACGAAAGTAATGGTATTTGAGAGGGATGAATACACGACAGCGTGTGATATTGTGATTGGAGGAGAGAAAGTCAAACAGGTGAATGAGTTTGTATATTTGGGAACTTTGTTTACGAGAGATGGGAAATATGAAAAAGATATTGTAAGAAGAGTAAATGCGAGGAACAGAGTGAATGGGGCACTACACGCCTTTATGAGTAGCCGGCAAGTATCAAAGAAGGCTCGACTAGCCGTGCACGATGGAGTGTTAGTGCCAACTTTAATGTATGGAAGTGAAAGTTGGGTATGGCAGAAAAAGAATGAAAGTAAAATAAATGCAGTGGAAATGAGAGCTCTGAGAAGTATGTGTGGTGTGACTTTGAGAGACAGAATTCGAAATACTGATGTAAGAGAGCGTTGTGGTGTGAAAGAGGATGTAGTCACAAAGATTGAAAAAGGCATGCTGAGATGGTTTGGCCATTTAGAAAGGATGAATGAAAGAAGATTGACAAAAGAAGTATACCTGGCCTGTGTGAATGGGACAACCGGAAGGGGAAGACCACGTCGAACATTCTCTGACCAAATTGGAGATGTTCTCAAGAAAGGGCAGGTCAGAAGTACCCTAAACCGGCGAGCATGTATGAAGAATGTAATGACAGTGATCGAG
Organism: Pseudoips prasinana; assembly: GCA_951640165.1. Classification (NCBI taxonomy): domain Eukaryota; kingdom Metazoa; phylum Arthropoda; class Insecta; order Lepidoptera; family Nolidae; genus Pseudoips; species Pseudoips prasinana. The sequence continues at coordinate 23,969,666 of OX621243.1, forward strand.
GCAAAAGAAGTATGCAAAGATCGTGACAAATGGAAATCCGTTGTCTCTGCCTACCCCTCTGGGAAACAGGCGTGAGTCTATGTATGTATGTAAAGTAGTTTTGGCGTAAAAGAGTAACAAACTTACATCTATACTCACAAACTTTCGCATTAATAATATTAGTAGAATGTGCGGTTATGGCAGTGCAAGCCGGGATAGCTCGCAAATGGTAGATTTTTTCTTAACTACTTGACATTTATCGTCATATTCTGGACAATTCACACAATATATTTATAAATTGTAGCCTATGTGTTATTCTGATGTATAAGCTATATTATTGTAAAGTTTCATTAAAATCCATTCAGTAGTTTTTACGTGAAAGAGTAACAAACATCCATCAATACTTACAAACTTTCGCGTTTCTAATATTAGTAGGATAAGATACTTGATAATAACAGGTAAGATAAGGTCTTCAAATGGAATAGGATGGTAGAAAAGAAAGAAAAAAGGTTTATTCCCAACAAGCACAAATAATCCTTAACTTAACTTAGTTTAAATCAAAGACAATATAACTAATTACGCTTAGTTTACATAGTAGTTCATTTGGAAGCATGAAACATTATCAGAACAAGCTAGGAAAGGAGTCTACCTCAGCAAATGCTTCCGTAAATAATTAATATAACGCTGATCTTTAGATAGCGCTTAAAAAATGACGAATAAAACGAGGGATGAACCAAGTTAGTTAAAAAGTTGCCACTGTGATCTGGACGGATCATAGTTTATACCAGGCGTGGGAACAACGGAAACTCATAATCATACAATAAACCGCAACAGAATGTCGCATTAATATAGAACGCATTAAAACCTACGCGTGGCACACTATTATTTATTGTATTTCATCATATTATATTACCCAAGTATTCTGGATAGATATGATTAGAGTAAAATGTTATCTAAGCATACCTTAGTGTCCTTTTGGCGATTTATTTGAATATATGTATGTACAAATGTACATGTCATGGCCTTCATCGAGCTATCTTTTATAATTATACTAGCGGCCCGGTACGTGCTTCGCTACCTATAAGGCATAGTAATAAAAAAATGATTATTAAGTTCATTTATTCAAACACAAAAAAATATTTTAAATTGCTAAAAGATGTTGATTTTACACTTTTCCAAGCCTTTTTTTTAATTTTCTCTACGTACAAACCTTCCCTGGACTTCCACGAATAATTTAAGGCCAAAATTAGCCAAATCGGTAAAGGCGTTGTTGAGTTATAATATTATAACGAAAAGTGGCATTGATTTTTATATATATAGATTAGGTAATAGTGATTGTACTATAATTAATTTTATTACAAAACTATGATTTGAGAAGACGTTTTGCGCTAATACGAGACTTGGTTTACTCCGATCGATATTTATTAGGGCTCAAATCATACGTAAAATTTACGAAAACTAACCTAGCTAACTTCATGTAAAAGTAACAAATCAGCAGTTTGAAAAAACGACTACGTTCAAATTAATCTTTCATTTCTATATTTATTTATTTTTATAGACGAGATCTTCAGTTACCGATATCGAAAGTTTTTAGAACCATCAACTCAATTTTGGAAGACACTCAACCAAATAGAAAAAATTCAACGTGCAATCTTAGTGCGCTGCTGTTTTATTTGAATAAAACAATTTGACGACTCTGGAAATATTAAAATTTTATATTCGACGAAATCGTCTCGTGGAAATTTCTTAAAATCTGCAACTAGTAAAATTTAAATTTACCTTTCTTCGCCTCGTGCACATCGTCGTCTCAATTTTGGAAGTAAGCCGCCAAAAATATCATCGTGTATAACCTTAGTGGCCTAATTATTTGGACGAGAGCAAATACCGTCTCCGGAAATATTTAAGGCAAAATCAACTTGTGAGTTCTTTGACTCCATTGGGAGAATCTACAATTAGCGCTATTAAAATTTTCCCCTCTACAAAGTCTCGTCAGATCGTTGGAGCGATTTTGGAAGCCACTCGCTCGTTTGGCATTCTAAAGATAAACAAGCAATGAGAATCACGATTTATAAACACAAAAGTATTTGATACCTTAATGTCCTAAATAATACAACGGGTGTAAAGTAAGGGACTGGTTGATGCAAAATTATGCTATCGACTTTATTGATTCCTCATATGACTCATTTGTCTAACGCAGAAGTGTTCTCAACCGTGAATAATGAAGTCCCAAATATTCCCACATGGGGCTAAAGTGATATGAGATTTATTCTGAAACGCACTCTTCTGTTACATTAGGGGGTGAAAGAACGCCAATATCCGCATGGGATTCCTAATACCAACAATCCCTTCGAATTTTGAGCGCAAGCGAATAGAGCACACTATCGGTAACTGTATAGGAGATATTATTGTATCTCCAACACTGATGGTTAGTCAAAACATGGCGGCCAGTAATTGTTATTATTACATATATTCTGAACGTTGAAATTTTACATTCCACCCGATTCATCTAAATTACTTGATTGTTATTTAAAAATACTTGGGAGTGGCCGGATGTTTATTTCCCAGACATAGATAAAAATATTTTCAATAAGTGTGTTTCAAAGACAACGGTGCATTTATATTGTAATGTAAAATTGCTTATTGATGTTTTCATATTACAAAAGCGAAAGGTCAAACATATGTACATTCACTAACAATAAACAATATCTTTAAAACTGAAATTAACATTCTGAATGTTGACATTTCCGTACGGATTTGCGACTAGGTCGAGTGTATAAAGTCTAAGTTTATATGTATGGCCTACGTTTTTGTTACCAAAGATAACGAAAATTCTAGTAATAATATAAATATATAGTAAGAACCAATAGAGAAATAACTTTCCTAAAGTGTGTTTTTTGGTTACCTCTTCACGTTTCAATTTCCAAACCGAACAGCCTGTAATTGAAAACGAAGGTATAACATATTCCCGAGTAACATATGGAATAACAATAAATAAGAAACCATTGCTAAATTTACGTGTGGCTGTCACCCTTTGATGTCAACGAATATAAAAGCAATGGAACTGGTCGCCTCGTGCCGCCGTAGCTATAAATTATACCATAGATTTTTCTAAAATTAGTGCATGACACCGAATCGATAACGACCGTCGCGTCAGCCCGCAGCGGGTACCTAATGTTAGCCCACCAGCCCGTGCCGATATAATCGGACACATCTAAATAGTGTACCATTATGACGCGGTACAAACACGAAATTTTTCCCATCCAAATAAGGTTCAAAATAGTATAACATAATTTAAGATAAAATAAATGATATTTAAACCGTACTTGGGTATTCATATATACTTGTATGTACTTGTCACAATGTAGTGAATATAAGCAGCAGAAATAAATAAGTAGCTAACATAATCAAAATAACTATTTAAACTGTCCAAGTCAGTCCACTTTTCTTAAGAAACTTATTTTATTGATTAATTACTTAATTGAGTTTGTAATTACATAAATGTAATGATTTACATTAACTGTGTATGTACGTTTACTTCTAATCGTATGAAACACAGATATCTTAAATAGTATTTAATGCTCTGAGGTATGAAATATATAAAAAAAAGAACCGAGTAATTTTATTAGATCATCGTAAATAAAATCCTTTAATATTCGACTAGAGATTATCTTATGTTAAACCTAATTTTAATTTAAACACAACACATATTCGTAGTATGTGTTTTGCGTATGTTTCGCATTCATACTAGGAATGCGAAACATAGCGTGTTGTCCAGTTGAAGATAACTTAGGTAACTGAGCAACCATACTCAGCTTGGTTTTCGTAACTAGGAAATTCCAGTGTTCCGTGTGCCGTAATCATAAAAAAAATTCTGATGCTGGACGGAAACTTTTCTAAAACCGTACTATAATTAATGTAGGAAAATCTTCAACTATCAAACTGTTTAGTATTTTTTTATTAATAACTAGCTGTGCCCCGCGGTTTTCCCCGAGTGTATATGTGTTAATGCCTATGTGTTAATACAGGGTGTCAGCTCACTCCATACCAAATTTTATTAAAATCGCTCAAGCCGTGTAGACTTGAAGAAGTAACAAACACTCTAACACTTTCCCATTTATAATATTAGTAGGATGATATATTTGTTCTATCTAAATTGTGGCAACAGTTTACAAATTATAAAACGTGTAGTAAAGAAATCTATGGACGTTTTGTTTCCCATAATATACACGAGACATTTATACTTACACGGTTTATCTACATAAACAAATGTTGTTAGTTTTATAGTAAAGGTAATTAAATAAAATTAAGGGCTGTCTGGAAGAAATCGCTTTATGCGATAAGACCGCCCATTGTCCGTCATTTCGTGTTTATTGAATGTATTTTTTTGTGTACAATATAAAGTGTATTTTATTATTATTATTAATAGAAGACGGCGCCGCGCGGTGGTTAATCCTTATAGCAAGAGTCATATAATACACGGTAGGGTACGACATACCGTGATGAATATAGAACACGTCGGGATTAGGTTGTACGTGGCCTGTGTAAGTACAGCCAACATCATGTCGGTGGCTACTATTTCTTGACATCGTCTTTGTTACGTAGGCGGTAAGTGCGGTTTTGGGATACTAAGTGTAACCATTGATGTGGCGTCGACTGTACTACACGACTACGAAGCTAAGGAGCTTAAGGAAACTCCACGTAGGCACCGACCCTCGCCTATGTATGCAAAGTCAATCCCATTGTAACGATCCCCGAAAATATTAAACATACACCTATTTTACGTTGAACTTTAGTATTATTACAATATGTTCTCCTCTTTTTAACTTGGCGTCTTTACAATCTATATTGGTCAGTTTCCGTTCCGAAAATTAATTGAGCGATCATCTTACCTCGACACTTTTTTGTTTTCAGTTTCTCAGTAATCGATGTTCCTGACCGTTTAGGATTATATTTCAAATAGCGAGATTTCTTTATCAGAAGTTTATTTTCGTCATTTTTAATAGATTTTTTCCATTCTATTAATGGTTATAACTTCTAAAAACCATTCTAATGTATAATTCTAAAAAAATATTATGGATAGATTTTTTTTCATGGGGCATAGTCGCGGCAAATATCTATATTCCATAGGTCTAATCTTAAAATCAAGGGAATAAAATGGCAGCAACTAATGGCATTCAAGTATTTTAAAATCTTATTTATCTTACGTGTAGAAATAACCACTAATAAGCCATATGAATTTACCTATTTAAAATGTCTGACTTCACACTTACAATTAGGTACAAGTGTGACAAGGTCAACGTAGATTCAGTCAGAAATGTCGTCATATTATTAGAACGAACTTGTCTAATATCATATCATCTTAGTATATAATTATCATCATAACATCTATTCGGGACTGTCCTATCTAAACTTAATGGATGGAATTAATAACACTAGTAGTAGTAGTTATTTTGCTTAATAATTCCTAAATTGTTTTATTTATTATTTGACATCTGTCTGACCGGACATTCCCTTATGACAATTTTAATGTTAGATTTGAATTTTATGATTGTATCTTATTGTTCTAATTTGAATTTAAATTTTCGAATGAATACTGATACTAACATAGGATAAGGCTTTTATAACTAACACATTATTTAATCATCCTAAATAATTTATTATTATTATAAAGAAAAGGATAGCAGTCTCCACTTTTGTAAGAAGTATTTATCAAGATAATAAAATAAAATTTACATTTATTGCGATCTCTTTGTCCCTTACTAATCTACTATATATATATAAATATGCCAGTTCGTAGAATCGAGACTAAAACCAAATTATAACAATTTTCTTGCAAAGGAAAACGTCATTCATAAGCTGAATATAGTTAGAAACATTGTTAGCGTCGGGAGACAAACTTACGTAGCAAGTCATAAAGCATGTTTCTCATCACGACATTGCAGAATAGGCTATTAAGATGTCAGCGTCAACTTGGAATGCACAATATAACCATCCTTGCAAAGTCAGACAAAACACATTCCAGATTTCTGCAACTCCAGATACATAGTAAGTATAAACAGGTGAATTTATCTGATATTAAAATACTTAGTTTTTCCACTGCTGACCAATTAGATTGCGATTATTCGTCAATTCAATCACGTGAAAGTACGATTCCTTTATTAAATTCAAAGAACTCAGTAGAGAGATCCCACCGCCAGATAGACCTGCAGGCGTGGCTCGTAGCTTACGTTAAGGCGCCCACGGCATACTTCAGTCTGTTTGTATTATGTTACGTTACGAGTTGGTATGTAATGTTCTGACTGGACAGTGTCTACATTACACACCTACAGGTATATTAGGGTAATGTGATTAACGGCTGTTAAACAAGCGGGGTCGTGACAGCTAACTGACATGTTTTTTGAGGCATCGGAAACTGGAAGTTGTATGTAACAACTAGACGACTGGCCATCTTTGAAAACTTACTTTTTTCAGAACCTCGTTTGAGAGGCCTAAATTAGCTTCGTCACATAAAGTTATCTTCCAATAGTTTTATAACGAGCTCTTGCCCTTTGCGTCAAATAAACTGTTGGACAAGTATTATAAATAAGTTTTTACCTATAAAATCGATAAGTACTTTAGTTCACCCTAATTATCTTTTCTCCCTTGAATATTTTTTCCACCACAACGTTACTTAGTCAAATCTAAGAATGGTATTTATCTATATATGAAATTCATTACAGTACAAAATGGGTTTTCGCTCTATGGAGAGAAAGCACAAGCACCAAGAGCATTGCAGCACTTAATATGAGACAACGAACGGTGTCTCAAAACAATCAACGAAGGCAGACACTTAATAGATTAAGCTTCCTCCGTAGAGAGTTGGTAAGAATATTTGACAACACACTATCCACTGTATCACGAGCAAAATTATCCCTTTGGATGCTATTGCGTAATGCGCATGCTATGACCCTATCTAAAGAAGCTTCAAATTCCTCCAAGAATATGTGAGTCTGGACGCTGATTAGCAGAGCCTTAAGCAGACTGTCCAATATTATACGGACAGAAAAACTCCTGTAGTAGCATGTTTCCTGGATTTATCCAGGGCTTTCGACCTGGTCAATTATGACCTGCTCTGGCACAAGCTCACTCACGACACTACCGTCTCGGCTGATGTGATATCGCTGTTTAAATTTTGGTACAGTAGTCAAAGGAATACAGTGAAGTGGGCAGGTTCATATTCTGATATGTATGGGATGGATTGTGGGGTGAGGCAGGGGGGGCTGAGCTCTCCCCGTCTTTTTAACTTATATATTAATAAACTGATAGGTAGGCTCAGTAGCACCAAAATCGGGTGACACGTGGACGGTGTCTGCGTGAACAACATCAGCTACGCTGATGACATGGTGCTATTGGGTCCATCTATTAGTGCATTGAGAAGGCTTCTCAAAATTTGTGAAAGTTATGCAGTGTCTCACGGGCTCAAATATAATACCGATAAGAGTGAATGGTTGGTTTTTAAATCAGGTTCGTTAACCTATAAACAGCTGCCTGAACTCTCACTCTCTGGGTCTCCTTTAAGCCGGGTCTCGAAGTTTAAATATTTGGGTCACTGGGTCACTGACGACTTGAAAGACAATGCAGACATAGACAGGGAGCGCAGGTCGCTGGCTGTCCGTTGCAACATGCTGGCCCGCAGGTTTGCACGCTGTACTAACCCAGTTAAGATAACGCTCTTTAAGGCCTTCTGCCAGTCGTTTTACACGTGCAGTCTGTGGACCAAGTATACCCAGCGGGCATACAGCGACCTGCGCGTACAGTACAATAACGCATTCAGGGTGCTCTTGGGGTTGCCGTGGCGGTGTAGCGCGTCGGGGATGTTCGCGGAGGCGTGCGTCGACGGGTTCGCCGCGATCATGCGGAGGCGCTGCGCTTCCATGATGGAGCGCTTGCGCTTCTCCTCCAATGGCATCCTGAATGTGTTTTCTGATCGGTGGGACTCTCCCCTTTTACACAGGTGGGTAAGAGTCCAGACACCCTTAATATAATTAATGTAATTGATACTAACATTAGGCTAAGTTATACTAACATTATATGGATATTTTTCCGAAATAAATACTTTTGAATTGAATTGAATTGAATTAGTGCTCCGATATATAGAAGTTCAATATTTATGTCAATTGTTTTCTATCCTACCCTAGAATATATAAGTCTACCAAGTAGGTCTCCTAGTTACATTAGCAGTGATTAGAATTATCTAAAAAATGGACATACTCCTCCGTTTTTTGTATAAAACACTCTAGATACTACACCTACCAACACAAAAGCTGACAGATATTCTCCTGGTAATGTGTAGGTACCAACAAACTTTACATTTACAAGAACACGAGCCCTCTAACATTACGGTAACAATATATTATTCCATATTATACAAAATTCACAAAGCCCGAATATTGTATATGTATACCTAAACGAGTACGTAACATCTAATTAAGTTCCTGTTGAAAGTAATTAATTATGTTTGAAAAATGGATCGCCAACCACATAAGTTAACACATAATGTGATAGCAACCACGATACTATGTAATAAATGATGACTGATAAGCGGCTATATTCATCAAAATGTTGTTAGCTAATAGTTCCTTTAATTTGAATACTTTTGTACGTTAACATTTTGTACTTATGAGAAGTTTTAATTAAATAGAGTTTTCTTTCTTTGTAGGGCAAATAGGACTAAGTCACACATTAAACTGGTCTTGACTCACAGTTTGTAAGCAAGAAAAGATTGATTTAATGACATTAGAAGAAGTACACTTTATTGCATAAGGAATATAAACAATACAATATGCAAAGAACAATATTTTGCGATTGGCGGCCTTATCGTTATATGCAATGCATAGGTACTTTACTTATTTACATGTGTAGTACACATTGCTTTATCTCAGCCGAGCTAGCATGGCGATGAAGACCAATTCCCTCTAAGGCATTCGACCAAACCCCATGATCACAGTCATAGACGTGTGAAAATAATTAACGAGGTGCCTACTCCGTTAACCTTGTTATTGGTTTTTGCTGCTTTTTTTCTTTATTTAATAGCAAGGCAAACGAGCACGCGGGTCACCTGATGTTAAGTAATCACCATAGAGGGGCTGCAAGTATGTTGCCGGCCTTTTAGAAAGGAATAGGCTCGCTTTTTGAAGGTTGTCATGTCATAAGGGATCTGAAATATGTATTCCGCAGTAAATTTATTCCACAGAGTGGCAGCGCATGGTAAGTTTCTTGTGAAACGCACGGTGGTATACGACCACTCATCCAGGTGATATGGATAGAATTCCCACTTCTGGCCTGTGTCATAGCGTAGCGGCAGGTATAAGTCCCAAGAACTCCTCAGAACACTCCCCGTGATAAATGCAGTAGGACACATATAGACGCCACGTCTCTGCGCAGGATCAAGCCACACAATGGAAAGCCCCGTAACGACGATTCACCCTGCGAGAAGTTGAATGCGATCAAAGGGGAGGAGTTGATAAAGTGGTGCCTCGGTCGAGATATGGCAGCAGTATTCCATACAGGGCGGTATTTGCGCCAATTTAAGTATCGCCTAGCTCTGTCAAAAACACCCAGATCTTTGGAGGTCAAATTGGCCTTGTCTTTCATATGACCGATACTATATTCTATACGAAATTTGATGACACTCTCGACGTTGACCCGGAGAGTCCAAACAATCGGCCTTATATCAAGGGGAGGAGCTGAAGGGGTATTGACAATGGGGCCTTTAATGCAGTAAATGCACAAACCTATGTTTTTAAAGGGTTGGATTTAATCAAGTTGTGATGTCCTCAGTTCGAGACTTGGTCTAAAGTTGATGTTGCTTATCTTCTATTGTCTATTGGTCCCTTAGACTTATAAATAGGAGATTTCCGTGATTGTGGTCGACTAACACTTGGCCAGTTTTTGTTTCTACTATACTGGTATACTACCAGTGAAGCCAATACTAAGTTCAAAGTAATAAATCATGCTTTCTGTAAAAAAATACATTTATATAATCATAATCTTTTTACTTACTATACTTAAAATTAATTAAAAAGTTTTTTAATTATAAATATGTAAAAACTCATGCCAAGCATTTCACGTTTAAAAACTTGAGGCCTCTTAATCTGATGTATTTTTTATATTATTATACCTTATGTAAAATCACGCAATTACTTTTACAAGAAATCCAATTTTACTGATCTTTTTTTTGATCTCTGAATTTTGTTATACTTATTAAACGTTAGTCCGTGCATCTGTGAGTCAGTGTATGTATCGTCATTGTAGCTGTTAAACAGATATATCGATTGTATTCAGTTTTTAATCAGAATGGTAATTGAATTATATGATATATGATGTGTTTCATTATACTGCATTAAGTCGTTTAAAAGTTACTGTTCTTTTTATTGTTGGAGTCCGGAGTTTTTAATGGATATTAGAATAACATCTTTGGACCTATGAAAGCGGTACCTAATACATATAGAAGTCTAATGGCCTTCTTGGACACTTTGCGCAATGTTTCGTTTATATATTAGGTCTTTACCTATGAAATTGCCGTTCTGCAGTACTGGCCATTTCAAATCAAAATAATTTTTGTTTGGCTAAGAATTCTAATTTCAAATTAATTTTATTTTAAAAACATGGATTCTTTTTTCCAAAAGTAGTCATTTCTTTATTGATTAGTGTTACATTTTCATCGCATTTCAATCTTTTTCGTCATCATGGATACGTTAAAAATTCGAGTAATTATGGAATATGAGTACCGTCGTGGCAGCAACGCGGCACAAGCGGCACGCAACATCAACGACGTTTACGGAGCTAACACTACAAACCAACGCACCACCTGTTATTGGTTTGCTCGCTTCCGTTCTGGAAATTTCGACCTGAAAAATGAACCTCGCGGTCGTCCGAAGACTTTGGTCGACAATGACGAATTAAAGGCGGTTGTGGAAGCTGATGATACACAATCTACGGCTGAATTAGCAGCAGCTTTCGACGTTAGCGTCAAAACAATATTGGTCCATTTGCGTCAAATTGGCAAGGTAAAAAAGCTTGACAAATGGGTGCCCCACGAACTCAATGATCGCCAGCGCGAAGTACGCGTCGAGACGTGCCTTGCACTGCTCAACAGACACACAAATGAAGGAATTTTGAACCGCATTGTTACCTGCGATGAAAAATGGATTCTGTTTGATAACCGCAAGCGCTCAGCAAGTTGGTTGGATCCTGGTTCAGCACCTAAACAATGCCCTAAACGAAAACTTACCCCTAGAAAAGTGATGGTCACTGTTTGGTGGTCTAGCGCCGGTGTGATTCATCACAGCTTCTTACCAAACGGGGTGAGCATTACTGCAGATGTGTACTGTGAAGAACTGAGCACAATGATGGAGAAGCTGGCGCATCTCCAACCAGCATTGGTCAATCGCTCGTCTCCGCTGCTCCTGCACGACAACGCGCGACCTCATACTGCACAGCAGACGGTCTCCAAGTTGCAAGAACTGGGGTTGGAAGCTCTCCGTCATCCGCCCTACTCACCAGACCTTGCGCCTACAGACTACTACTTTTTCCAGAATTTGGATAACTTCTTGGCGGGAAAAAAATTCAATACCCGAGAGGCAGTACAAAATGCCTTTGAAGAATTTGTTGCCTCCCGTCCAGCTGATTTCTTTAAGAAGGGCATCAATAAACTGCCACTGCGATGGCAAAGATGCATTGATTGCATGGGTGATTACTTCGATTAATACAAATAAAAAAATTCATGAAAAAAATTCGTTTAAATTTTTTCATACAAAACGGCAATTTCATAGGTAAAGACCTATTATTATTGCATTATGATCTTCATGTAGAAACGTAAGGCGAGGTTTGATATACAACTACATTTTTACATTGGAACTACACATTTTGTAAACTTATTACATGTTTCACTAAGGTTCACTATCAGTCACTACAAGACTCACAACACAAATAGGAACATAATATATTGTTTGTGTATATAGCACAAGACCGGCAATCGTGGAGATCTTTCGGCTGATATGATGATGATGTATATTATTTGCATTTATTATTTGTGATATGTTTATATATTTTTTCTTCTTTATTTATTATTTAACTAGCTGTGCCCGCGACTTCATCCGCGTGTTAATTAGTTTACTTTGTTTTATTTTTGTTTTTTCAAAAATAAAAGACTTTTCTAAAATAAAAGTAGCCTAAGTTACTCCTTATTACATCAGCTACCTGCCAATAAAAGTCTCGTCAAAATCGGTCCAGCCATTTCAGTGATTAGCCGGAACAAACAGACAGACAGACAGACAGACCAAAATTGTAAAAAATGTTATTTTAGAGTATGTACCGTATATATATTCATATACATGTAGTAAAAATCGGTTATTTCAATATTACAAACAGACACTTCAATTTTATTTATTTGTATAGATAAATGTACCCATACTATTTGTAATGTAAACATGCACCGACAACTGCCCCTCTCAATAACTCCATTCTCCGATCTTTACTTTGGTTCTCTGGAAGAGATCACATTTTGTGATAAGACCGCCCATTGTATACTTTTAAGGTTTTAAGTGTGTTTTATTTGTTATTCCTTTCGTGTACAATAAAGAGTTTATCTATCTTTGCATTTTTTAAATATTTTATCATATATTAAAAACAAAGCGCCATTACAAAACATATAAAAACTATTTAAATTTCGACCGCCAATTTAGGGATTTGTGCCTCTGTCGTCCCACTATCTTGTCCCACATTCCAAAGAATTCCTCGTTCGTCCCACTTGAGTTTTAAAGTCACCACTCGTCCCACATTCCTGGCAAATTCAAAGTACAGTTGACAAAAAATATTGTACTATATCTTCCAATAAATTGAAATAATAGTTTTTTCTAATAACATAAAGATATTAAATACTTCCAGTTCTAGGTATGCATCCGCGATGCATGTTTTTAATTTTAATAATTAAAAGATCTATTGCAATTTAGGAAAATCTTTATTATTTAGTATCACAATCAAATCCAAATCACAGTACTATTAGTTACACCTATCAATATACACATTTGTATTTATCTTATAGAAGTACCACGTTAAGATATATATATGTATTACACATGTAATATTTATCTGAGATACTTCAACATAATTAGAACTACTTATTTAAAAAAACCTTTATTACGTGACTAATATCACAATCAAATCACAATCACAGTATTTTAATTAACCTCCTATTTATGAAAAAGTGGTATTTTAACAATTAAATTTCCAAAATTTCAACATTTGTATATAAGTAACAGTCAAATAATTATAGACCGTATACACATTTGTATTTACCTATATGTACCTTATAGAAGTACCACGTTATGTTATTTATGTTAATGTGGTATTTCAACATAAATTGAAATATTTATATTTAAAAATCTTTATTACGTAACTAATATCACAATCAAATTACAATCACAGTATTTTAATCAACCTACTATTTATGAGAAAGTAGTATTTTAACAATTAAATCTCCAAAAAATCAACATTTTTAAACTTATCATTAATATAGACACATTAATATCATTAATAAACAAAAGGGCTGATTTTTTCCAGGCAATGGCCCAGTGATATAGTGCCATTCAACATTGCCGTTACAGAATCAAATATATATTTGTCATGAGCTATATCATCAGCACGCCGAGGTTTACCTTGGCGAGCTAAAGAAAGAACAGCGTCGTTTTTGATCACATTCAAAAAGCTAATGATGTTCAGCTTTCCCGAATATGTTCTGTTTAATTTAGCGTTACTGCCTTCCACTGGGTTATTTGTTCTGTAGATATCCCCCCAAAAATCCCATTTGCCTCGATAATATTCGTTGTCAAGCCATGCCGATACAAAATAGTCATTGAATTTCTCAATATTGAGAGTTTTCGGACAATCCTCCATTATATATAGCCATCCATCGCATTTAAGTTCAGGTGGTAGCAAAGCTAACGCTGTGCATAGAGCTATATGCTTTTTGAACATTCTCTTTTTATTTAACTTTAACGCCTTTGCTCTCTTCCAAAGTGCTTGACTAAAATGGAAGTAACAGCCTTTGCATATTACATCCGGAAAGATGTTACGGATTGCGTTCATGGCTGCTTTCTCATAATCTGTTCTGAATGAAATCGGATGCCATTCTGGAATTTGCGATTTGATAAGAGCAAACGCAGTCTCATATGTGAACTCTTTTTTGTCCATTAATAAGATGTATATTAAGGGCACGACGTGAATTTTCTCACTTGTGCTGCCAAGGTCACCGTAAATCACATATAATTGTCTGAATGGTTTCACTACACACTTAAATGTACCATCTGCAAGGTAATGTTTCACGTGTTGATGAAGTCCTTTACTATTTACATCAGCGAAAGCTAATATCCTTGTTTTTCTGTACTCATAATCAAATAAAACAAAACTCATGTAACTTACTGGAATTTTTACTTCAAACGGCGTTTTAAATGTAGCTTTCTTTATTTGCTGGGCTTTGTTTCGAGCACTATACAAGCTGTTCTTAACATTCGATAATTCAGGTAATTTTTCTATCTTGTCAGTACCTTTGTCCAATAATTTTTTTATGCTTGAATTGAAGACAGAAGGAATCGATTTTCCTTCAGAAGATTTTGCTTCTTGCTTGCAGCGATGTATTTCTTCTTTGATGTCATTTCTTGCTATGCTGGGCGTACAAATGTCATGACGAAGAATTTTCGTCACATTATTATTTGAAGTCACCATTCCTCCATGACACCTTCTGTTCACACATCTCCAGACGATTGAGCTATTTTTGTTCTCTCGCTTTTTCGTATATTCGTAACCGGCATGCAAAATAATAGGCACACCTCTTTGTGATTCAATAAAGGTTATCTCTTGGGATGTAGAAGCCAGACTGCAGCCAGTCTGAAGATCAGCTCGGGATGATGAAGCCACTGGCTCCATGTTTCAGGATGAAGAAGCCACGGCTCTATATCTGATCACCTGCAAATACAACGTGAATTATTTCTGTGCCTCCTGTAAAAAGGGGTACCAAGTCCAATATACCCTTTTCGTTTTTAAATGAATATAAGAGAGCAAAAAATTTGCTTTCATCTGTCTAAGAAAGGTATTCCGAACGAAACTATGTACAATAGTTTCGTTTCGTAGATACGAATCGTGAATAGCTATAATGATTAAAAATCATAGCTGAAAACCGACTTCAACGTGTTGAATATGGTTTTATCATACATGCTATTGTCAGAACTGAGCCAAATTGAAATGAGACTACACGGGAAGCACCAGCTTTCGAATCAAAAGAGTCATCAAAACTGATTCACCCAGAAAACACTTTGTAGTTGAGAACATCCTCATTTTATGAAGGAGGTTAACTAAATTAAAATGCGACCATATGGGAAGCACCAGCTTTTACATAAAAGAAGATTTATCAAAATTGGTTAACCTAAAAAATACAGTATAACCGAGAACATCCTCTTTTTTTGAAGTTTGTTAAAATGGGTAAACAAAATTAATGTGAATTAGGGCTCAAATCAAATTATTATTTGTTCAAATTTCTAGTTAATGTGAAAAAGGGTTACTCATTTAAAAAAAAAATACTAGACGATTTCGTGAAACAGGGCCATAGATAAAGAACTCCATGACAGGACCTAGGAAACAGGAAAAAAAATATTTTTCAAAATTTTATTTGCGTCTCCTAAAAAGTAGCGATGTACTCTTTTTCACAGGAGGCACAGAGTTAAGTATGCATATAATAAAAGACCATAATCCTTAGACAGCAACTAATATAAAAGTAAATAATTACCACAATAGTGATATAAGTCAAATCATTTATCATGACTTCACAAAATATGAAAAAATCGACAAAATTATAATTATTACTTACCCTTTAAAACTTCACAAATATTCAACCTCACTCTATGAAGAGGTATTCCATGAAGCACACCCAAACGAAGCACACCCAGACGAAGCACACCTAAAGTATTCCACTAAGCACACCCGTAGGTGGGCTTCAAATAAAAATTTTATATAATTAATTTCCTATTCCACGAAGCACACCTACGGATATCACTCCCATAGTGCGGGGTCTAAGAAATAAAAATATCGATAGGAGAAAATATTTATTATTTAAAAGACTAACTTAAATATCTAACATCTTACAGTTTCATTATAATAATGTGATACAATACTTGTAATTTTCATAATGTTCATATATAAATCCCATAGATAAGACGTATACATGATGCGCTAATAGTCAACGCGTGCGCCCGCCACTGAATGCCCGAGCCAACTCGAATTTAGCCGAGTGTTTCCGGAACTTGTTTACATGCTTAGCTAGTTCTCATTACACTATCGCGACGTCACGGGCTGAGTGTATGCAATTGTGCGCCGGTCTTGTTATTGTTATTTTTTCTATTTTTCGTGCAATTTATTCAAACAAAATAATGGAGCCGATGGCAGGTCCAAGTAGTAGAAATTTTAACCCATCTATTAATTACGTACTTGGCCGGAAGGGGACACAAGTGTTAGTGTATAACAACAAACAATATAGTAAACACAAGATTTATAAAAACGGTAATGCCTTGTGGCGGTGTATTAAAAAAGGGTGTAATGGCGTACTCACTTTAAGTAGCATGGAAGAAGTTGTTAAAATAAAGGAACATAAATGTGCCTCAAACGTTTTGGAGACCCAAATTAAGGAAGCAATGCATGAAATCGAGCAGCGAGTTGTTTCCACCATGGAGCCCATTCCTACAATTTACAAGCAAAAACTTAATGATACATTGGACCAAGGATTGAATTTAATCAGTGATATGCCACAATTCAAAAATGGTAAGTCCGGCCTCTACAACAAGAGAAACAAATCTCTCGGTGTAAATAGATTGTTTGCAAAGTCACCTATAGATGTACAAGTAAGTAGAGTTAATATTTCCTTAGAATATTATGAAAATATTGAGACATGGAATCTAAGTTTTTTTTTTAATTTGAACGTTATTGTAATAAAATAGAACTCATGTAAGAGTTTGCTAATATCTTAGCAAAGAAATTCTTGCATGCCATTTTCAATTATATTTTAATGGGATAAGGTTAATAATAATATTTCACTTTAAAAAGACTTTTGTTTTGTTAATGTTAACCAGTTTTTTAGTCGCAGATATTGAACGATTTATAGAGTAACTATCTAACAGTGCGGCTTTTATTTTGTGAAGGAAAGAAAGTCATTTGTTTTACCTTACTTTCTTCAATATGTGCACAGCCTATGTATTCATATGTAAATATTTGTGACAATAAACAATTATTATTAGTATTTATTTTAGTACAAATGATTTAAAATAAGTATTTATTTGATGTCCAGGTACCTCAACCGTTTCAAGACTTTGTACTTGCTGACTATAACGACGGAAAAACGAGAATACTTTTATTTGCTACACAGAAGAGTAGACAGGAACTTGAAAGCTGCGGTCATATATACTGCGATGGAACTTTTAAATGCGCGCCTAAACCATTTCTTCAAATTTACAGCATCCACGGTGAGGTTGAAAATATCGTTAAACCTTTAGCCTATGCTTTATTACAAAACAAAAAAAAACGACCTATAAAATATTATTTCAATTATTAAAAACAACAATACCCAAAATGCAAGTCAATGTTTTCACAAGCGATTTTGAGGAAGCTGCCGTCAGGAGTCTTACAGCAGTATTTCCTAACGCACAAACAAAGGGATGCTATTTTCATTTTAAAAAAGCAATTTTAAAAAAATCTAGGGACTTAGGTTTAGATAAGAATAGCATACATAGAAAACATGTTGCCTTATGTACGGCTTTGCCACATTTACCGCTGGAAGACTTGGATGAGGCCTGGCTTTACATCATGAGCGAATGTCCTCAAGGTGAAAGTATATCTAGATATAACGATTACATTGTAACTCAGTGGCTCGAACATAAGTTATGGCACGACAAATGGTCGAGTTATAACGTAAAAAATAAAACTAATAATTATACAGAGTCTCATTACTCTGAAATAAATAAAATTTTCAATAAAAACAGAGTCATAAATCTGGCAAAACTTTTAGATTGCTTCCAAAAAAATTGCAATAATTATGCCGAAATTAGAGTAAAAATGGGTTATTCAAATCATCAAAAAATGCTGAAAAAAAAAATAATATAATCGAAAACACAATAAAAGATTATAAAAATGGCTTAATTTCAGTTGGACATTGTCTAGAGAAATTAAGATTCTGATTAATAATTTATTTAATTGACAAGTTTAGATACTAATTTGCCCATTTCTTCAAGATTATTTAAGAATCTTAAAGATTGTGATTTGTGATTTTAAACAGTCTGTGATTTTAGATAAAACTAGAGTATTTTTATTATTAGTTAAAAGGTAGCAATAAGAAAACATCAACATAGATCTCTGTAGAAAACTATAATTACAATGCTTTTGATATTTGTCCAAGTTTTTATTGTAATTATGAAACAATCTGTGATTTTTTATGTTAAAGTAGAGTATTTTTATTATTCACTAAACAGGTAGCTATAAGAAAACTTCAACATAGATCTCTATGGAAAACTATATTTACAATGTTTTTGATATTTGTCCAAGTTTTTATTGTAATTATGAAACAATCTGTGATTTTTTATGTTAAAGTAGAGTATTTTTATTTTTCACTAAACAGGTAGCTATAAGAAAACATCAACATAGATCTCTGTAGAAAACTATATTTACAATGCTTTTGATATTTGTCCAAGTTTTTATTGTAATTATGAAGCAATCTGTGATTTTTTATGTTAAATTAGAGTATTTTTATTATTCACTAAACAGGTAGCTATAAGAAAACTTCAACATTGATCTCTATGGAAAACTATATTTACAATGTTTTTGATATTTGTCCAAGTTTTTAAAAAATATCACAGATTGTTTCATAATTACATTATGAAACAATCTGTGATTTTTTATGTTAAAGTAGAGTATTTTTTATTATTCACTAAACAGGTAGCTATAAGAAAACTTCAACATTGCATGAAACAATCAGTGATTTTATTAAGAGCACAAACGAGGAAAATAATAGAAAAATTGTTAAAAAAAAATATTTTTTTTGGAAAGCTAATTATGAAACAATCTGTGATTTTACATAGTAAGATTACAAAAATGACAAATATTGTGTCGAATATTGTGTCACATTATTATAATGAAACTGAAATTCTTTTAAATAATAAATATTTTCTTCTATCGACATTTTTATTTCTTAGTCCCCGCACTATGGGAGTGATATTCGTAGGTGTGCTTCGTGGAATAGGAAATTAATTATTTAAAAATTTTATTTGAAGCCCACCTACGGGTGTGCTTAGTGGAATACTTTAGGTGTGCTTCGTCTGGGTGTGCTTCGTTTGGGTGTGCTTCATGGAATACCTCATTGCACAGTGATTGTGTACTAGATGCTTGACAAGATTGCGCTACAAACTTGGAGCTCTTTTATTTATGACATTACTATTAATTTAATACGACGGGCCTGTTGGCGTGGTTGATAGATTCGCTGCCTTTCACGCCGCAGGTTGTGGGATCGATTCCCACCCGGGACAGATATTTGTGTGTATGAACATGTCTGTTTGTCCTGAGTCTGGGTTTAAATTATCTATATGTATAAGTATGTATTTACAAAAGAGAAATAGTATATTTAGTATATCAGTTATCTGGTTTCCATAGTACAAGCTCTGCTTAGTTTGGGATCGGATGGCCGTGTGTATAATGTATCAGGATATTATTATTATTAATGCAGACAATTGGTAATACCCTGATTATCGTACTTATCTAAAATACTTTAAAGGTAGTTCAATCTTTCTTTTAAAACAATCTACTGTTGTCTACTTTATCATAGACGAAAACTTATTGTAACTTAGCGACCTGCCGCCGAGACTTTTCGCTTGGGTACATTAGATAATTTCATTTTCAAGATAAATTCATTAGAAATAGAAAATTAGTATTTCAAATTAATACTTTATTCGGACAAATAGAATAACAATTTCTTACACATAATTTTTTGTAAGTATATTACCCGTGTTTTGATCGACTAATTTGAACAAAAAGCGGTCATTGAGATTTAACTATAATAGTCACGTATTTTTTTGTGACTGATGGCTGATAAATACTTTAGACATTTACATTATTTTATGTATCATCAACACCCCAAAAATGACATTTGTAGGCAATATTTTAGTACCTACCTTGAACCACATTATTATAATTTTCGTAAGGATCGTATATATTTTTTTTACAAAATATAGCTACACGTATTATTATACATATAATTCAGCGCTACATTCTTTAATTGAAATATGTTATAAAGTCAGTTAGGTTGTTTCCCTCCGAGTATATCCAGTACAAACAACACTTTCTATAATATTATAATTAAGATTGGTTTATAGTTAATAACATATTTTCCATGATTTTAAACAATCCCCTTATACCTACAATACCTACTTAACCTCTGCGCCACACTGCAGTCAAATAATAATAATATCCTGGGACATATTCACACACGACCATCTGATCCCAAACTAAGCAGAGTTTTTACTATGAAAACCAGATAACTGATATACTACATATACAACTTTTCTTTTGTAAATACATATTTCTATGGATAATTACACCCAGACTCAGGACAAACAGGCACACCAATATCTGTCGAGGGGCTCTACCGGTTAAGTCGCCGAACATCGATTTCTTAAATGGCGTTCAAATAAATAAAGGTTTAAAATGACTTTCAAATAAATAATGAAATGAAATTTATTCAGCACTTGGGTATTAACATACACTTGTACTTGTCAAGGTCTCAATGCAGTACATAAACATAGTGGATAGTATAAAATTTACTAAAAAAATTAATTAGTCCGTGCGTGCGGTTTGTTTTATCGCATATATTTTCTGAAATCCTTAAATAAATAACAAGTTACTAATCTATTATTATAAATTTTAGTTCTACTATATTAAAATTAAAGAATGGAAGACTAAAGCAAAAAGACGAAATTCTAAATGAGGGTGTGATCACATCACATGCACGGGATCACCGATCACGCGTGGGCCAAAGCGATCCTCGCCGCCGAGGAGCCTACCCTAGCTAGCTAATAAAGGTTTAAAATTACTTTATCAATAGTTAAATCGGTTTCAACGTTGACTATCGATTCCGGACCATTTATGAAGTCACATGTGCTCACGGAAGCCGATTTAACGATTGATTAACTCATTTTTAACCTTTATTTATTTGAACGCCATTCACGAAAACGATGTTCGGCGACTTAGCCGGTTGAGCCCCTGCGTGGGAATCCAGCCCACGACCTGCGGCGTGAAAGGCAAACATTTACCAACCACGCCAACCAGCCCGTCATCAAAGTCAAAGTAGCACACATCAAAAAAAATCAATCAAAAATCAAAAATGCCTTTATTTACTACACGTAGTTGTTAGAATGTGTGGGTCTCTTCTTTTAAGTTATGTGTAACTTGTATTAGAAAAGACCCCTCTCTTATCTGTACATCGGTATTGCTGTAGTTACATTTGAAGAATAAGTTTAACTTAATTAATAACAAATAACCAAAGTACATGCTTCATAACATATATTAATCTTCTATTTTATTCTATTATTACTTGTGTATATATGTACACATATGGCGCAGTGGTTAAGTTATACACCGTGCTAGGTAGATAGTCTAAATAGGTTCAATCCTCGCACAGGACAATTATTTGTGTTATTCCTTAATGGTTGATCCGAGTCTAAGCACACTCGTTTAGTATCAAATGTAATACATGGATTAATTTCGCTAATGCCCGGCACAAGCGATTGTCGCGTTAGCGTTGTCTCATTTTAAACGAAAACATTTGTGGCAAAAAGTAATTCCCCTCGAATTACTTGTGTTTGATCCTTCAGGCAACAAGCATGGACCCATCGGTATAACAGATTTTTTATCTTTTTATTTATGGTTAATATGAAATAACTTATTTTTAGCAATTATGTAATTAATGTTCAATATTTTAATAATTTCAAGGTAATCTTGAAACAGTTTTTGTTTAGTTACCTTGTGCTCTCTTTTTTACTGAAACATGGCAATTGATCTTTACGCGCCATTAATTATAAAATAATATATTAAAATGTACCTGATAAATGAATATATTAAATACATCCATAATCTGAACAAATTAAACTAAACATGTTGGTGTTTTTGCTTCCACGTATGAAATGAATCAGCTGAAATTTATTTTTGTAGTGAATGATTTGTTTGTGTATTTTGTATACTCATGTTAATTTTTTTTCGGTTTCATTGCCAAACTAAACTCCTTCAATTACCTGTACCATTTATCATACACCTTATATAATATGTAAGGTAATCTGTACATGTATCCAAATAAATAATCTAGAACTCTCTGTTAGCAATGCTAAAATAAAAGATATTTTTCGTTTGTGTTTGAATTCTGTTTTTCCGCAATAAAAAACTGGACCAATTTCGACAAAACTTGCACTTTTGTAATTAGGAGTAATGTCTCACGTTCGTTGTTGTTTATCTCAGATTTCTTCTTTGTTAGTGAACCAATTATGATCAGTCTTATTTGATTATGATAATTCTTATGGGATGCTTTTGGAATCATCATCATCATCATTACAGCTATATAAGTCCACTGCTGGACAAGCCTCCCTCAAGAATCGTCTTGGGGGGATATGATCGCAGTAAAATGGAACCTGCTGCCCGTCCTCTGGTAGATATTCCCTCGGGTCGACTTCTACCCCCCCCCCCCCCACGGGATGAGATGGGGTGATGATATTCTGACTCTGATATTTGTCGCCGTCACCACACAGCAGGCTTTTGGAATAGTCCCATATAAATATGTTTCAATCAGTTGGTATAAAGAAGAGTTCGTGCGAGAATCAAACCTGTGGCTTACACCGCTCGTACACAAAGGTCGTAGAGGAGGAAATCGAATACGATTGCTCGAATACCTATAAAATTTTCAGATACTTTCAGATTCCTTACTAAAAGTTACTAATAGCCCTCGAAGTTTCGGCCTTTAAAAGTTGTTCATAAAGGAAGATGTATCTGTAAGTAGGTGACACAGTATCGGTCGTGAAATTTTAACGTTGTCATCAATCGCCGTTTAATACCGGACGAGTCCACAAAGTAATTACTTTTATTTCTTTTCAGTACTAACGTGGCCAGCGTTTGACGTCAGTATAGTGTCGTCCTGGTCGAATTCCAGCAAGTGTGTACAAACATATTGTGTCCCCTGCCTTCCCTTTAATTCAAGTAAAATAGCGATTTGATATACCGAGGAAAATGTTTTCTACGTACGTAGTTAACACCCAGTCAAAAGCTTTCTACCAATGAAATCACGGAAAAAACACTCGGGTGTGACCAATTCCCGTCGTCTCATTCATATGCGTCCTCCTAATTGGTCGCGATCGTACGATTAGCCGATGCGTTCTCGTCGTGCGAAGAGTTCAAACATACAGGCTTCTTCACTGTTTCCTTATTTATAGCTCGCAAACCGTCGCACAAGTAGAGGTAATGTTTAAGAACAATCGTACGATTAAACGTTCTTTTTTTTGTCATTTGCAATTTTTTAAGTTATATTGCCCGACAGCAAAACTATGCGTGTGTGGCGCTGGTGAATTGGTGGCAGCGGCGCGATGCTATCGTGCGACGGCATCGCACGCTGGTAATCGCGCGACCTATTAGGACACCTATGTTCAATCATCGTACAGTCATTATCATCGCGAGACGAAAACGCATTCGTACGATCATTTATCAATTAGGACGACACGATGGAGTTGGGTCTTTGACTGCCAGGACGGGTATTGGTGGAACGTTATAGAGAGTCATGTCATAAGTTTTCGTTACCATGCTACGTAGGAGTGGAACGTTGCAAACTTCCGGAGTTCGGACTGCTGGTATTGAGATACAAAACAATGAAACAATGTGTGATGAAAAAGCATGTGCATAGGCGAGCTAACTAATTTATGTTTGTTACTGGGTAGAAAAGTCTTCGTCAGGGCAGATTAATCCTTATGGAACTTTTTGCCCAAACCTCGTTGTGAGCACTGTGTTACACGTAGACGCTACCGCTGAACTTACTATGCAATCTATGTGGTTTTGTTAGCGTCAATGACTTCATACAAGCAGTTAGTCAGAACTCTGGCTGGCTTTGTGCACTAGTCCTTAAATGTAAGTGAGTTAAAGTTCTTAACAACTTTCAAATGTATGTCCATTGTTCTTCATCTTCAAGTTATTAAAACTAATTTAAGCGCTTACATGCTCACATAAACAGTATGGAAAGTTAACCAAACTTGGTACGATTCCGTACAAGCTCATTGTTTCTGAAAGGTCGTGACTGAGTGCTTAAAATAGTCTACGTCTGTGTACAGCCTAAAATAACCTTGAACTTTACAAAATGAAACGTAAAGATATTTATTCCTGTGTGGGGCGAAATACAATAACCACGAATCTTATTTTATACAAACAAGTTGCCAAACTAACATAAGCCTTTTGGTGAGCCTTAACAAATGGATATTTGTAACATTCTTTCTCACGCGTTGATCCTCCGTCCCCCTTCACGATGATCTCTGGCGACTTTAATACGACTTTGCATTTTTTGCTTATGCTTTATACTTACCCCATGCCCATGGCGCATATGCGGGTTTTCATACATTTTTCGTATACCGACTTTCAGTGACCGAACACATTTCTTTTAAATATGCTATTTTTCATGGTGGAACTGGGGTGAGTCGACGGGCACACGGCTCAAGTACTTAAGACCCTTTATTGACTCATGGGCACAAGGTGGCATAGAAAAATCGACTCATTTGGGGCAAGGAAATATTGGGCAACCAGTTATGCTACGTTACCGGGTAGTAAGATAGAAGTACATAAGTACTTCCCCAGTCGGCTCTTTGAACCAGAAAATCTTTTACTTTGTCGTCTCTCTCTAGAGAGCACGTGGACGTGAGTACTGTGTATTCGTCCTGCGCATCTGTGTAATACTCGCCTTTCGTATCTGGGTCACACAAATAGTTGTCCTGTCCGGGGTTTGAACCCGAAAAGCAAGGGCACCGTGATGGTAGCTAGGCACCAACCTTTACCACTGAGCCACACGTGCCATCTAAATGTTGTTAAAGTCATTATTAGCACTTTTTGTATCTTTTTGTATCGTTTTGTTCCCATTACTAGTCATTGCCCTGAAATCTACTCCTACAGAAGTTTTTTGCCGGCCCCATTTTAGCTTATATGTATGCTTGAAATAATGATTCCAGATTTAATGTAAAAACGATGAAGTCTAAAGAGATTTGAACGCTTTCACGATACGCTTTATATGTTTAGACCAAGATCCTCTTTGATAGATTTAGCCTGGAGTAGTTTGTATTAGAAGAAGTGGTCATCAAACATCCAGATCCATAAACAATGTCAGGCTGGTTACTCATTAAGATGGTTCATGCTATGAAACCATAACGTGTCAATATCGCGTTAGTTCATGGCCCATGACAGAACATAAAATTACAGGGCGCGGTGTAATTTCACTAACACTGTACCGCCCGTTGATGGCGTTGATGGCGTCGCGCGTCGCGGCAAATAACAGACTTCTATCGGACTGTTTTCGGTTCGATATTGTTTAGTTCTCTTGTTTTTTATCTATATCTATCTAGGTTACACTGGGAGCATAGCTTAATTTTATACAGCTGTTAATCTTAGCGTATTGGACAGGTTAATCACGTGGTGGCCGCGCGGATCAGAAAACTCATTCATTTCTAATTTGAATACAAACCTGGGAAAAAATCTAATAAGTCGATTCTTTTAATTTTTAACCACTGTGATATTGCTTGAAAAGTCCGACCAAAATATGAACACGATATTTTATTAATTTAATAAAATGTATTATATTCCTATTTCTGTCGTAATTACTGTAAAACGATTAATATGGACCCTCTGTAGTTCAAACTCTCTGAATTTATGTTTAATTATCATTTTGACGTGTGGGTTTGATGCTGGGTTTTATCTACTATCTGAATCTAACTTAGGGTTATGTGTCGACCGCGTACCCCAACTACTATTGCGCTTGACACTTCCATTCCCTTCTCTATTCGCAATTCATACATGTTCCAAACCGCGCCCGATGAGATTTTGATCCGCGCTATATACGAAGATTCACTACTATACATGTATTTGTGCAATGATATTAGTAGGCGCAATAATTAAAGCACACCGAGATAATAGCCTTACTGCTCAGTGGGTAAAACCAGGTATAATGAGAAATCCATGTATTTTCTCTCTGGATGGATAACCACAATAGTGAATGCTGATCGTCCTAAACCGTTTCGGCCAACTTATAAGTCCACTTAAAAGGTAAGTACTGCGTAGTTACCATGGCTACAATGGCTACCAATTTTCGACGAGTACCCATACCCGCAAGAATAAAAATAGACACGTATCTAGTGATAGATTCGTGTGTATTTCTCTGATTTCATTATAATATATCTTTGTTCTTTTCTTCACATTAGATTGCAATATACGTAATGGTACAACAATTCTGATAAAATAACACTGGTATAAAAGGACGACGGTCACCGTAGCCTAGTTGGTAGTGCTCCTGCCTACGAAGCTGGTGGTCCTGGGTTCGAATCCCGGTAAGTGCAAATATTTGTGTGATGAGCACGAATATTTGTTTCTGAGTCATGGATGTTTTCTATGTATATAAGTATTTATCATCTATATAAGTATGTATATCGTCGCCTGGTACCCATAGTACAAGCTTTGCTTAGTTTGGGGCTAGGATGATCTGTGTGACATTGTCCCAAAATATTATTATAATATAGAGGTATTATCCATGTTCATGTCTTACGAGTGTGGTGATAGGCCCCTTTTTGTTTTCTATTTGTTGAGGCAGGGGGAATTCCTACGCATGCCACCTGCAAAAAGTGTCTGCGAGTTGGTATGTCGGACTCGCACCGTCTAAACCTAATCTACCTAAAGGTTCTCTTGGCGCCTGATGGGGGTAGCCTGAAGTCGGGTATATTGCTCCGGTGATGTGACTAGCACCCTAACTAAACAATTTTAAAAAAGCTTGTAGGTAATGTGTTTTATTTTGCTAGTTATATATAAAAGAAATGCTTCTTTTTTTTGTTCAATCCAACGCAGATCGATTTAGTGATTGCAGTTAGTTTGAAAATATTTCATATCAAAGTGAATTGTGAAAATATACGAGAGACGAACGTGCAGCGCGACAGATTAGTCAACCAATTCTGTTCTAAAAGCCTTTATTGCTCTGTTTTAGTCCAGAGGTTTTAGTATGTGTTTGCAAGAAACGAAACTTACGAGCGTTCTTGTTTTCAACGGGTACACATACATAGACTCACGCCCGTTTCCCAGTGGGGTAGGCACAGAACGGATTTCCATTTGTCACACCTCTTCTGCCTTGTTTACTATCATAATATTCGACGGATATGCCGCGCTATGATTGGTTTTTGTGGTAATGGTGTGATAAATTTTGTACATCACAATGCATCGTTTGTACCGTGCTCCTACCTTTTGTTTTCTGTAGACTCGTACTAAGCTTACTGTTCATTTAAGTGCCGTACCAAAAGATGAAGTGTGACTCCATTTGTCACCCACACACGTCCCTATACAACACCAGGTGTTTCCGAGGGACTATAGTTATGTCTGTATAGTACTATCATTTTGTAATAATTTAGAATTCCTTACCAAACTGTCTCTATAAAAATATATTATATTTTTATTGTACCCTAAATTGGTTTGTGCCTCGGTCGTCCCACAGAGTCTCGTCCCACATAAAAAATTCCCCACTTGTCCCAATTTGTATGCCTCGCTCGTCCCAAAACTTAATTTTCAATATTTTATTCCCCGCTCGTCCCAATTCGTATGCCTGGCTCGTCCCACATTTTTTTCATATGAGTTAAATTTGATTTAATTGTACAGTCAGCCTAAAAACCTGACTGACCAGAAAGATAAATAACCTCATGTTGCGGAAAATTTGATGAACTAATTCAATCCGAGACTCCACTATAATATAAATTATAAAATTACAAGTTACGCCACCATGACAGTTTTTTTCTGATCAAACTTTAGGTTTAGATTGAAGGCATTAATAAAGTACACATAGCCGACCCTAAGTACAAACCCTGTGCACCCCACTGCTTAGACCACTACTATTATTATTAACCTAGAACAAGTTTTTGAATGTTTATAGCTTCGGTATTTTTGTGCGACCGGATTAGAGCTTGCTCTCTCGCTCTGCTTTCTTTGTATTAATCAATTGACCAATGACGTGGCTTTGCGTTATCAGCGCAATCGGAGCAAATGCGGTTACAAAGTGCATCTGCTAATTTTAAATATGAGGTGTTTACATTAAGCGTGGTGTATTGAGGTATTCCATGAAGCACACCCAAACGAAGCACACCCAGACGAAGCACACCTAAAGTATTCCACTAAGCACACCCGTAGGTGGGCTTCAAATAAAATTTTTAAATAATTAATTTCCTATTCCACGAAGCACACCTACGAATATCACTCCCATAGTGCGGGGACTAAGAAATAAAAATGTCGATAGAAGAAAATATTTATTATTTAAAAGAATTTCAGTTTCATTATAATAATGTGACACAATATTCGACACAATATTTGTCATTTTTGTAATCTTACTATGTAAAATCACAGATTGTTTCATAATTAGCTTTCCAAAAAAAATATTTTTTTTTAACAATTTTTCTATTATTTTCCTCGTTTGTGCTCTTAATAAAATCACTGATTGTTTCATGCAATGTTGAAGTTTTCTTATAGCTACCTGTTTAGTGAATAATAAAAAATACTCTACTTTAACATAAAAAATCACAGATTGTTTCATAATGTAATTATGAAACAATCTGTGATATTTTTTAAAAACTTGGACAAATATCAAAAACATTGTAAATATAGTTTTCCATAGAGATCAATGTTGAAGTTTTCTTATAGCTACCTGTTTAGTGAATAATAAAAATACTCTAATTTAACATAAAAAATCACAGATTGCTTCATAATTACAATAAAAACTTGGACAAATATCAAAAGCATTGTAAATATAGTTTTCTACAGAGATCTATGTTGATGTTTTCTTATAGCTACCTGTTTAGTGAAAAATAAAAATACTCTACTTTAACATAAAAAATCACAGATTGTTTCATAATTACAATAAAAACTTGGACAAATATCAAAAACATTGTAAATATAGTTTTCCATAGAGATCTATGTTGAAGTTTTCTTATAGCTACCTGTTTAGTGAATAATAAAAATACTCTACTTTAACATAAAAAATCACAGATTGTTTCATAATTACAATAAAAACTTGGACAAATATCAAAAGCATTGTAATTATAGTTTTCTACAGAGATCTATGTTGATGTTTTCTTATTGCTACCTTTTAACTAATAATAAAAATACTCTAGTTTTATCTAAAATCACAGACTGTTTAAAATCACAAATCACAATCTTTAAGATTCTTAAATAATCTTGAAGAAATGGGCAAATTAGTATCTAAACTTGTCAATTAAATAAATTATTAATCAGAATCTTAATTTCTCTAGACAATGTCCAACTGAAATTAAGCCATTTTTATAATCTTTTATTGTGTTTTCGATTATATTATTTTTTTTTTCAGCATTTTTTGATGATTTGAATAACCCATTTTTACTCTAATTTCGGCATAATTATTGCAATTTTTTTGGAAGCAATCTAAAAGTTTTGCCAGATTTATGACTCTGTTTTTATTGAAAATTTTATTTATTTCAGAGTAATGAGACTCTGTATAATTATTAGTTTTATTTTTTACGTTATAACTCGACCATTTGTCGTGCCATAACTTATGTTCGAGCCACTGAGTTACAATGTAATCGTTATATCTAGATATACTTTCACCTTGAGGACATTCGCTCATGATGTAAAGCCAGGCCTCATCCAAGTCTTCCAGCGGTAAATGTGGCAAAGCCGTACATAAGGCAACATGTTTTCTATGTATGCTATTCTTATCTAAACCTAAGTCCCTAGATTTTTTTAAAATTGCTTTTTTAAAATGAAAATAGCATCCCTTTGTTTGTGCGTTAGGAAATACTGCTGTAAGACTCCTGACGGCAGCTTCCTCAAAATCGCTTGTGAAAACATTGACTTGCATTTTGGGTATTGTTGTTTTTAATAATTGAAATAATATTTTATAGGTCGTTTTTTTTTGTTTTGTAATAAAGCATAGGCTAAAGGTTTAACGATATTTTCAACCTCACCGTGGATGCTGTAAATTTGAAGAAATGGTTTAGGCGCGCATTTAAAAGTTCCATCGCAGTATATATGACCGCAGCTTTCAAGTTCCTGTCTACTCTTCTGTGTAGCAAATAAAAGTATTCTCGTTTTTCCGTCGTTATAGTCAGCAAGTACAAAGTCTTGAAACGGTTGAGGTACCTGGACATCAAATAAATACTTATTTTAAATCATTTGTACTAAAATAAATACTAATAATAATTGTTTATTGTCACAAATATTTACATATGAATACATAGGCTGTGCACATATTGAAGAAAGTAAGGTAAAACAAATGACTTTCTTTCCTTCACAAAATAAAAGCCGCACTGTTAGATAGTTACTCTATAAATCGTTCAATATCTGCGACTAAAAAACTGGTTAACATTAACAAAACAAAAGTCTTTTTAAAGTGAAATATTATTATTAACCTTATCCCATTAAAATATAATTGAAAATGGCATGCAAGAATTTCTTTGCTAAGATATTAGCAAACTCTTACATGAGTTCTATTTTATTACAATAACGTTCAAATTAAAAAAAAAACTTAGATTCCATGTCTCAATATTTTCATAATATTCTAAGGAAATATTAACTCTACTTACTTGTACATCTATAGGTGACTTTGCAAACAATCTATTTACACCGAGAGATTTGTTTCTCTTGTTGTAGAGGCCGGACTTACCATTTTTGAATTGTGGCATATCACTGATTAAATTCAATCCTTGGTCCAATGTATCATTAAGTTTTTGCTTGTAAATTGTAGGAATGGGCTCCATGGTGGAAACAACTCGCTGCTCGATTTCATGCATTGCTTCCTTAATTTGGGTCTCCAAAACGTTTGAGGCACATTTATGTTCCTTTATTTTAACAACTTCTTCCATGCTACTTAAAGTGAGTACGCCATTACACCCTTTTTTAATACACCGCCACAAGGCATTACCGTTTTTATAAATCTTGTGTTTACTATATTGTTTGTTGTTATACACTAACACTTGTGTCCCCTTCCGGCCAAGTACGTAATTAATAGATGGGTTAAAATTTCTACTACTTGGACCTGCCATCGGCTCCATTATTTTGTTTGAATAAATTGCACGAAAAATAGAAAAAATAACAATAACAAGACCGGCGCACAATTGCATACACTCAGCCCGTGACGTCGCGATAGTGTAATGAGAACTAGCTAAGCATGTAAACAAGTTCCGGAAACACTCGGCTAAATTCGAGTTGGCTCGGGCATTCAGTGGCGGGCGCACGCGTTGACTATTAGCGCATCATGTATACGTCTTATCTATGGGATTTATATATGAACATTATGAAAATTACAAGTATTGTATCACATTATTATAATGAAACTGTAAGATGTTAGATATTTAAGTTAGTCTTTTAAATAATAAATATTTTCTCCTATCGATATTTTTATTTCTTAGACCCCGCACTATGGGAGTGATATCCGTAGGTGTGCTTCGTGGAATAGGAAATTAATTATATAAAATTTTTATTTGAAGCCCACCTACGGGTGTGCTTAGTGGAATACTTTAGGTGTGCTTCGTCTGGGTGTGCTTCGTTTGGGTGTGCTTCATGGAATACCTCTGTGCAATAACGCTTAGCAACAAGGAACAGCTTATTTAAAAGTCAATTGTTTATTATCTCTGGAAGAGTACAATAGATATACACATGCACAACAGTTTTCTATACAACATCCATACACATTTTCCCTTTCGCATTCCTTATTCACATTTGCTAGATGCTCTCACCGGCGCCGTAAGTGATCGGCGAGGTTAAGTAACTAGGCGCGCGGTCAGTCCATAGATGGGTAGCCGCCAATGTGATTTAATTTCTGAGAGTCTCCGTGTTTCGGAGGGCTTGTTGGTCCGGGTTTTAGCCAATAGGCTACAGTCGTTAAGCCATGTCAGAGACCTACTGGCCGGCTTGAACAACTCTGACACCAGGGTAACCACTGCCCCTACGATAAGTAAGTTACAGTATTCCATTAATGGTAATGTGAGAACAGTTCAGAAACCTCCTAAAGGTATTTTTCTTTAAGTATATTTTAAGATATTATCAAGAGCACACAAAAGGTGAAATACTATGGAACCATTCATGGCACCAAGGTGCCTCGCGCTCTAACATACTCGTCGGGCGGTGCGCATCACGATTTCAGAAGATCTTCAAATCGCTTAGATTAACAATATGAAAAACGACTCATATATTTTCGAAATTCAAGACAAGATAGGTAAATAATAAACTCAAAGATTTAAAAAAATCGTTGTTATCTTTTCAAAATTCCGTATTACAAACAAAATCACGTAAAAACAATATCATTTCAGTTTTCATAGCGTAAGAAATACTGGCAAGCGTAGATTCCTCAAAGTTGTTTTAGAGGCCTCGCTTCGCTTAAAGAATAATATAATTTTCTTTCATGATTTAACAATAGACTATTATTATAGAGACATATTACATAATCACATAGGTATTCTTACAACAAACTGAACGCGAAACCGAACAGGGAAAGAGTAAGGTAAACAGTCAGAAGAAAAGAAGAGGTTGGTATAAGAAAATATAACTTGAAACATGAAATTGATATCAAAGATTCCAAAGGACAGTTTGGACTGAATAGAAAAATTCATATTTACCAGCAAAGGTGCTGTAACATCTGAACGACTGAACAGATTGTCACGAAAAATAGTTACTTATAATCTCTGAAACAACTTTTTTACAGATTGCTACTTTTCTTACTTATATAAATTTTCTTTCCGTATAAAACAGTATTGAATCTGCCCTTTCGTTGGGGCCTAAAACAGGGCAAACAGACATGGGCTTAAAACTTATAACAATCCTGCTGTTGTTTAGGTTGAAAATCGAAAAGCAGTCAAAGTATAATTAATCTAAGAGTATATGTCATAAAATAAAATTAACAACAAACAGATCATATATAGTTTCTGTCAGGATCTAATGTATGTATATATTAAAAAATCTATACATAAATTATAGATGCGGTGAGCGCAGGACCGGAAATTAAGAAAGCCTTTACGGGAGGCCTTTGTCCAGCAGTGGACAAAGCCCCCATGGCCCAGTCTATCGGCTGATATGATGATGACACATTTCATCTGTCATCATAAAGCTCTAGTTTCGTTAAATTTGAGAAAGAAAGAGTTGACTGGATTCTATGTAATTTATCATAAAAGACACCTACCTTAGGCACTTTTGCAAGGCCTGCTGTCCTGACATCTCTGATAGTCGAAATATCCAGCATTTCAACCTCCATGTTCTGGTCAGTCCAGTAAAGATAGAATCCTTTGGGGTCCACCCGGAGGGTGACCGGGAGACCTGCCCCAGAGTCCTAGAACAAACAAAGTAATAAATTCTTATCTTCTTGACTTCAGGGTAGCACCTAATGGAAAAGCCAGTTAATTGGTCACTAATCTTTCATGCATTAATATCAGTAGAAAAATCCAGTGATAGTGACCAGCAGGGGTCAGGGCCTAGGAAGAATCAAACTTTTGGTATGACATTTGTTATGGCAATTGGCAAACACAGTGTCTTCAAAAGAAAATCTAGTTTTTAAACCATAGTTCATTTTTATGGAGCCATTTGTATATTTGTTCCACAGCTGATATTGGTCATTTCACTTCTTTATATTCATTTCTGTCTCCAGTTAAATATTATCTCATTATTAATAACTATTAGAGTACACTACAGGTTATATTTCATGCATTCGTGGAATTTAAGTTACTTAAATTCCAGGAATGTATTTATTTTAATAATAATACCTACATACCATAAACTTAAAATACCTACATTGTTTAAGATATATATATTAAAATTAATGAATACTATTTTAATCTGTAAGAAAATTAGTTTCAGAGATTATACTGAAACTTAATCTAAAGTATTCTAAGATACACACATTCTAAGAGCACAAAAGTTGCTTCACAGATATAACACCAGAATTAAATCTCATATCCCTTAAAACAATGTCATAAGAATATAAAGTATATAATACAAAACAAAATGTATTAGTAATTGGTAGTCTCTGGTATTTCTCCCAATCAATTTACTTCATTATATTCATAAATAAATAATAAATTATTCTAAGAATATAGAAATGTAAACAAACATGACTCACTTGGAATTGCTACTAGTCATTATACTGCCTTATTTGTTAATTTATATTATGTAATTATACACCACTTATGAGCATTATTTGCATAATTACAAATGTTATTCATTTATAAGACCAGGCATAAAAAAATCGTTTATATAAACTGAAACCTTTTAGATAAAAGAATAATAATAAGAATATTCGAAGCATAGTAAGTATCCCATTTACCTACATATAAAGGATTAAATGACAATTTGTTTACATAGATTGTGAGTACTTTTGTTAAACTGTGTACAATCAACTTAAGGAAAGACATACAAATTTTAAAAGTAGTTACATTATTATATTATATTTTATTATTTGTTATCAAATCAAACAGCTATAATTCCTGTCAAAATAGATAAAACTATGTTTTCCATATAATGGCACTGCTGCAGCATAATATTAAGTCATCTTATTTTTATTGCACTTAATTATAATTATATAATTAAAATAATGTATTGACAATTCATAATTATATTTTTATTTATTTTGGAGATGCATAATTAATTCTTGAGATCATTGAAAAGTGTCCTTTAGGAAATATTTTGTTTACAGAAATGATATAAAAAAAAACTTTGATAGTGTGCAGAACAGAAGTGAAAACTTGAACAAATTGTAACAAAGTTCAATGGTATTTTCCCATCTCAAAAAATGCCAACATGCATGTAAGTGTCCCTATATACGTACAAACATAATATATACATTCTTACATGCAGAAATGCTGCTAATGGTAAGATGCAAGTTAAATTATTATGTGCATAAAGAAGTTTTCACTTTAATAGGTATGTTTTAAG
Organism: Pseudoips prasinana; assembly: GCA_951640165.1. Lineage (NCBI taxonomy): Eukaryota > Metazoa > Arthropoda > Insecta > Lepidoptera > Nolidae > Pseudoips > Pseudoips prasinana. The sequence goes on from OX621243.1 coordinate 24,004,916, forward strand.
GTTGATAAACAAGTGGAAAAATTTAATCAGAGGAACTTATTTAGGTACAGACTCCAGCACATTAAGCTACCCCAATCTGTCAAATTTCCCCAATTGAAAGTGAACCTTGTGCTTTTGTGATAAAGTTGAAAATTTATAAAAGAAATTTGACAGATTGGTGTAGCTGGATGTGCTGGCGTCTGTACTAATTGTGTGGCTAAACGACATGTTGCACATTTTTTGTAGGTCAAATTATTGTTAATCATAGTTGGCTGCATTCTAATTTCTACTAAGTACAAAATTATGGTTTTTATTGACTAGGTAGCTATATAAAGGGCACTTTTGATTAGAAGTTGATCATATTAACAGCAAAATACCCACTTATCAATTATATCTATATTGTATAATTTATATTATGTACTAAACCAAATGAATCATTAATTGGGGTAGCAAGAATTGTGCTAATTGAAATGAGTGCTAAATTCCAGTGGAATATGCTCACTTATGCTTATATGAATTTGTATCATGATTGACATTTATTATTGTGCCTTTCAAGTTATATTTCATTATTGGTGCAATTTTTTAATACAAAAAATCTTTAAGTAAAAATTACTAAAATTCATATATTTGTGTCTCTAAGAAATGTTCTTAATACTGCAACATCTTACTTCTTAATTTTTTTTTTCTTTTGTTGTTTTCCCACGCTTATTTTTTTTTTTCAAGTTATATAGTTCTTTATTCTTTTCATGTGTACAAATAGGTGTTTAAATATAAAAGTAAGTAACAAACATGAATCGTGTCAGGGTGTTGCAAATACATATTTTTTTTGTGTTTCTTATTTGAATTTAATTACTTTAATTAATTATTAAAAATCATATGTGAAACTTGTATTGAAGGGAATACATATTGAATCACTTAACAAAATATCAATAGTCATTCTTGACATTGGCATAATCATATAGTTTACTTTAACATAACAATGTAATATAACACCATATGCCTTAGAATAATATTTGTTTTAATTAATAAGGTGGCTTTAGATAAAAAAAAATTATAGAAGGAATACAGTTAAATTGATTGCTAGATTATTGTGAAAGTTTGTGATTGAAATGAACTTAATGATGAGTGATACATATTAGAATATGTATCTACTATATGGATATAATTGAACTGTGTACTTTTAATATGTAACAGGCAGCCAGTATTATAAAAAATAAATTACTTTGCTTCTAATATAAAAAATAAATATTTACTTCAATTTAAACAGATAGCTGTAGATTGGAACTAAGTCTACATAAAAATTGCGAGATATTTCTTTATATATTATTATCTCTTTCATCATAGTAGGTAATTACAAAAGTTTTTTTTTAAACAAGATATACTTATTATTAATATAAATATAATATTTTTCTTTATAGAGCTACAACCACTATTATTTAAATGGTGTTATCTACAAATAAATAAATACATACTGGTCTAGAATTGCTTCATAATATTACACATTTTATAATATTTTATGTGTGTGTCTATTACAAATTTCTGTAACATGCACATAGATTCTATAAGGAGATATTGATATTATTTTAATTCTACTCTTCTATTCTACATTTGATAGTTCTGTAATGGAGAAATAAACATGTTTATTTTTTTGGCTATAAATTAAAGCAACTTAAAAATATATTGATTCCAAATTGAGTTCCACTATTTGCAAAAACAATAAAATTAGATAAATAATATAAAGATATTATTATTCTATTTATAAATAATATAGATAGAATAATAATAATATAAGCTTATAGAATGTTTGAGTGTACATATGTAAAAAGTGCATCAGCTGACTGTCATGTTTGTATTGGAACTGAGCTCAAGGAAGCTCCTCTAATCCTTAATATGTTTCGGTAATAGTAATACATTTCTCATACAACAACACATAGACCGAATTTAAAATAAAAGAAGTTAAATATTAGTTCTAGAATTATTCACTGGACATGCCTTATGCACAAACAATCTGTAAGCTAATACCTACATAATTGAAATCTACAAGCACCAAATCAAATAAAAATAAGGACATAAATTTAACAAACAACAATTAAACATTTTTTTAAGTATATACCTCATCCCACTTGACGAATTTCTCTCCCTCCTGCAAAGCCTTGGGAACTTCAATCGGCTTCAAAGTGACTTTAGCAGACCTCGTACTAGTAGTCATCGTGAATTATAAACACAATTATGCGGAAATATTGTCACTATTGTAGATCAAAACCGTCATCTTCCTCACTGTGCACAGATCTCTCTGAGAATCGTATGAATGGCACGTTCGACGGACGTACAGCGAATGAATGTAAGCACACTACAAGTTGATATTAAATCAATAATGACTATCATATTATAACATACACTCGATAAATAACACCTGCCTAATTACTAACAAACAAAGATTTTTTCCCACATTCTACAACGCGACGGGATCGCCAAAAATCCACGAGCGAGTGTCAAAAATGTCCATGTACAGTAGTGAGGTGGGTTGATGTTATCGATATAGCCATGTGCAGGTGACGGTGAGACTTGCGCACTGAAGGCTCCGTCTCTAACAAAAATTATTAAGCAGATAAGAACACTACACTTTTTATACTAAAAAGCTATTAGCCCAAAATTTATATTGACAGAGAGTGTCTGAAATTCTATTATATTTTAAAACACCATCTTCCATGTTTGCAACATATACTTGAGTTATTTCCATACAATCACCCAATTACACCCTTATTAAGAAAATGTAGCTAATAGTATAATTAGTTGGCTTTACTAGTGAATAACATTCATAGTTCAGTAATGTCTGCAGCATAAAAGCTTAATTTTACTGAATATAACTCAACAAACAAGTCCCTTTTTTAAGTCAGCCAGTTTTCCACTTATTATTACACACATTCCACAAAATTGCAACCGAATCTAAACAAAATGTGTATGAAATGTAAATTTTGAAAATAGCTAAAAAATCTATAAGACATTTTCTCACTTTACCGCAGTGCTGTGAGTAAAATGTAGTTTACCAGGTAGATGAAGGGTTGCTTTGGTATTATATTGGTTCAGTCTGCAATGAATATGAAATCAATATTATTTTGCATAGGCATTATGATCTAGCTTTTTCTGTAGTTAAGATAGTTTATTTCCCAAATATGGATACAGTACATGATATTAAGTACAATTATGTAAGTTCCGCCTCATTTTACCCGTAGGTATGCGAAAGGAACAAGACCAGTACAGTTACAGATACTGACAGAATAATTACAAACACATAATAAATTTAAAAGATCTACTGGATTCAATTTCTTTGATCACCAAAACTTTACATAAAACAAATAAATTAATAATTAAAAAATATGTGTATATGTATTAAAAATATGGTATTCTTTCATCTATCCTGAAAATCTAGTCTAATAAAAACGCAATTATATGATAATATTACAAAACAACTAATAGCAATTAATTATTAACCAAATCAATCGAAAAATCGATAATATATTTTGATCCAGCTACCATATTAAACAACACTAGTCACTTGGCTGTTTATAGAAATATCCTAGCTATTAAAAAGTATTTAGAGGTGATTAGAATCGACTAAAATCTGTTTAGAAATAAAATGTGTTTAGTTGTTCTTTCTCGATTTTCTATGTTATGGTTTTAATTAAGAATAGTAGACGTGTCATCTCTATTTTTGACATTTATAAATTGGATTGCCAATTTTTACAAATACCCAAATCTCTGTAAAATCCACAAGCAGTTTGAATAAAAAATTGTAAGTAAAATCTATGTTTATTATTTATCCTCCACGGTCTACATATAACATTTATGGGTTATTATCATTATAACAATTTATCTGGAAAGCAGTTTGTTACTTACTTACATACTTACATTATCTTGAAAGTCACTCATGTGGGTGTTATTTAAGTAAATAGTAGAGAGTTATTTATATTTACAAGATCATATAAAATGTAATTATTTAATTACCGAAAATAACACATATTAGAACTTAGTAAATCGTATTATATCTTTGTTTCATAGTGCATTGTAGTAGAAATAAAAAAAAATGATTTCAAGACAGAGCGAGCATATCGTAATTCTATATAACTATAATAATTCTGTAAGCAGCTTGACTGGGCAAATACTCGAGAACACATTCCCGGCAATATAGTATAATACTGTTAATGTGTTGGTACTGCGTGTGAGTAAGGTCACCAGTGCTTATTGGCGAGACGAGAAAGGTTAGTTGCGAGAATGCTTGTGACACACATACATAAGTGATGTGTGTCCCAAGCATTCTAGTAACCATTCCAACCACTTCAGTACCCACTTAAAAGTTGTAAATATGAAATTAAAGATTTAAATTTTTTTAGTTCCAAAAAACCTCCACACTATCCCTCTGCAATGTGTTACCACCGGCACGGTGTGCTCCTGTTGATACTAACATCAACTAGAAATGTTACATAACATTTGAGAGCGACATTTTAAGGCCATATTAGTTAGTTACTTTTATAAATTAGTCGAAAAAATATTGTTAACATAATAATTAATTCGTAAATATGTTTGATTTGGACAAAAATGTAACAGACAAAAATCGGACACTGAAGGGACAATTACATAATACAATACGGAAAATAAAGAAAACCTGTGGACAGCTACAGGTTTTCTTTATTTTGGCAGCAGAAATATCATATGTAGTGTATTTGATTTAATTATGTATGTTTTATTTAAGTATCTAAATAATAATATTTAATAATAAATTATTTTTATATGTATTTAACTTAACTTAATAACAACGAACCTTATGAATACTACCTACATTAGAAAGAAAAACTAAATCTACGAAAAAGTCTGTACCTATGTTTTATATTTGTGTACCGCAACTCGCAACAAACATTCATTGATAAAGAATTATTTCTTTAACCTTCCGGATAGTCTATATTTTTTTTAATTGTAAAATACTTAGGATTGGAAATAACACAATTTAATGTAGATAAAGTCGTTTGCGTAGGTAAAGGTATTATTATGACAGCACATTACAATATAATAACGGGGAATTTGACAAACTTAATTGCCAACTCTGATTGAATATGCGAGCCAAATGCTGATTGAATATAACATAATTTTCTGTTTTGCGTATATCATTTTTGCATAGCGGTATAAATAAACTTTCTGCGAGTATTTTATTTAACTAATCTGTGTGGTTTTCGACTGAGTTCACAGTTTTACTCCTTTTCTGCCATAGTCAATAGTGTTTTAAACTCTTTATTGTTATGAACTTGCTGAATGCTGATAGTTAAAAACTGTCTGTTCCTTTGGCTTGTTCCGATCATACTACCCGAATAATGTCTGAATCGGAAACCACTGATGTTATTGATCAAGATACCAAAAGTGAGCACAGTCCGCGAAAACGAATGCGGCATCGGAAAAAGCAACTATATGAGAACATTCTCAAACAGATGGAGTTCTACTTTAGCGACGCTAACTTGTCTAAGGATAGATTTTTAGGAGATACTGTGAAAAGTAATCCCTATGTGCCTCTTGACTTATTTCTCAAGTTCAATAAGATTCGTTCTTTAACCCAAGATGTAAATGATATAGTAAAAGCTATGAAACATTCCACATTCTTGGAGCTGTCTGATGATAAAACGAAGGTAATTTTTTGTGTATAATTATAGCAAGCATTTCCTAAAGTTTATCAATGCTTGGAAACTAAGACCATAACATAGTCTACCAATTGCCACTCTTTAGTGTGCCCTGACAACATTAATTATATATTGGTAAATAAGTAAAATAAATGTGTTTATCCCTGAGAAGAGCCAGTTATTTGTCATCATTTCTTGGCACCCTTCAACTGGCAAAGTGCCATAATATGGATATGTGGGTTGACATTGTTTTACAATTATGCCTCGACTGAGTGCTACATACTACAATAATGTGTTGTATCTGCGTGAAATGTATTTCGTGATTTTTATTTCAATAGCATTTTTTATAGCAATTAAACTAAAGGCTGGCTGTGTGGTTGACGGCCATTAAGAATTTCGCCATGCTCTCTCATCCCGTGGGGGGACGTAGAAGTTGTCCCGAGGGAATATGTGTACCAGAGAATGGGCAGAAGCATTCTACATTACCTTGTCTATCTTACTGCGATCACCAACCTGTCTGCCAAGCAATGCGATTTTGGCATATCCTTCTATCTTTACCTTCTAATTTTAAATATGTTAGTAATACATTGGACTCATGGATTGGAAATAAGGTATTAAATTGCATTTTCAGGTAAAACGCCAAACACCTATTCTACCCTATGATGCAGATTCGAGGACCGTGTATGTAGAGTCTATTCCAGTGACTGCAAGCCGGGAGTGGTTGGAAAGAGTGTTCTCTGATTACGGGCATGTGGCTTACATCTCACTGCCAAAGTTCAAGAATTCACAAAAAATTAAGGTAAGAGTTTAAGTGGCAAGTGCAACAACACTGCCACATAATCCCAAATAAGGGAGAGCCTGTGCTATGGCAATCAGACAACTGATAAACATACTGATAGTACTTACTTATCGTATGGGCAGTGGTTACCCTAGTGTCAGATTGTTCACGCCGCCCAGAAGGTCTCTGACATGGCTTAATGACTATTGCCTTAAGGACCAACAGCTTAACATGCCCTCCGAAGCACTGTGTTAATCCAGGGTGTCAGCTAACTTCATACCAAATTTCATTATAATTGCTCCATCTGTTTAGACGTATTCACAAACAAAAATACACATTCACAAACTTTCGCCTTTATAATATTAGTGTGATTATTGATATATTATGGCCATATTCAGAATAAATAATCATGTTCATACCTCAGTATAGGTTCATTCTAGTCATAGGAGATTAGCCAGGTATCATTCTTAGAAAACAAATACAGTAAAAGCTCCTTATTCTTGCTTACTTCATTTGCGTTTTCACTAATTGCAGACTTAGATAAATGTGACCCAATTCCTGTATTTGTGGCTATAGATTTCTTTATTGGTGGATCACATCACACATCTGTACATACATATTAATAAGGAGGCTAAGACAGTTGCCTCACCGCTTCGTATCACGGGTTCGAGTCCTGTGCTGGACCACTATTTGTGTGACCCATAAATAGTTGTTATGAGTCTGGATGTAATTTGTGTCCCTCTATTATATGTTTGTTAATTACCCTGCGACACAAAGATTAAATTCGCTAGTGCCGCATTGTCATAAAAAAAAATAGTTATCCATTCCAAAATCCTTTTTATACAAAAAGAAAGTTAAAATTGTTTGTGTCAAATGGATTAATTAAAAAGTAAAATAGACCTTATTACAATGATGCCTTATACAATGATGTATACCTATGTTGTTAAATGATGTTGATACTACTAAATACATTCTATTGCAGTCAAATCACATTGCTCAGATGACACAGCTTTTTAGTGGCACTAGACATCAATATTAACCATTAGTGACTAGTGTTACTAAATATAATTCTCAAACTTGAAACTTTTAAAATTACAGGGTTTCGCTTTCATAGAGTTCAACAAGCCAGAGGATGCTCAAAAATGTATCTACACTTTCACAAAAATGGGCTGCAAACTACCTACCCTTATGCCACCTGAAGAACTGTCTTCTATCAAAATGTTCTGTGTTGATGAACCCACTGATGAGCTTCATGAGGCAAAGGAAAATAAGGAGGAGTATGAACCACCAAAGAAAAAGAAGAAGAAAGATAAAAAGACTCCTCAAAAGAGTTTAGAGTTGAAGTTGGGGAGCGAGTCTGATAGTGAGAAGAGAGTTGAGACTCCTACTGTAAGTTGATCATAAGTTGTCAGTAGAACTATAAGTTATATTTAAAAGAAAGTTTGATAAAAACTACACTAAATAATTATTTTTTTTTGTTACAGGAAGACAATAAAAGTATAGCTAGTTTATCTACACCAACAGAGGTAATTTATTTTTGTTCTTTAAAACATTAAATCTACACAGTCTTTTGTGTGCAATGGATAAGACAGTTATCTCTCCAGTTTGTGGGGGCTTGATTCCCACTCATGAAAGCTATTTGTGTGGCACTCAAGTTGTGGTTCAGGGTTTGAGTGTTGTTCAGTGTCTGAGTGTGCTTTGTTTCTGTCAATTATATATTTATAAAGTACCCCAGGACACATAGATTCATTAGCTTAATTTGGTCATATCTTTATAAAAAGAAAGATATCAATTTGACACATCCTCAGTGTCTATCACCTAATATATCTGCAACCAACATACCTTTGTGTAAAATTATGGCTTGTTTTGGGTGTTTACTAGTTAAGTGACTAACCCTTGTACCTCAGAGATTAAGTTCAACATCTATGGAACCTACCTTATTCTAGTGGCCATCGTATCAACCTCGAGAGCTTTAAATAATTTGAAAAATCGTAATGTTCATTACTTGCATCACATTACATTTTGGCCTATGCCCTCTCATTGTGAGAGGAGGCCTTTGCCCTGTAGTTTGATAGTGCAGTAAAAGCTTGAAGCAGTTTATTATTCGCGCTTCCTGAATCCGGTTTTTTCTATTCGCGGACTAAAAAATATCCTACATTCGTGACTAAAGATTTCTTTATTCGCGGATCTAATGGGCACATCACACAGTGTACGATTTGACTAATTTATGGGAACAAAACTCGGGAACCTAAATATATAATATTTATGTGTTAAATTGTATACATAGGAATGTTGCAGTAAATAAAAGGCAAAACTAAATGTGTAACTTATTTTTTTAATCTTTTAATAAAGTTCTTATATCGATGTCTAGCTTAGATATTTTTTTCGAGGAAGTTTTCTTTATAATGATATATAAGGGTCTGAAGATGTTAACAAATGTTTAATTAAATCAAAATTAGTTCTGTGTCTTGATGTCTTTAATGTATGCCCCAATCTGGCTTTTCTGATTTCTTTATTTTTGGCCTCGGAAGCCTCCTCGGACATTTGTCCTATCGGTATCACCGAATTTTTTATTATATTTGCTCCATGTACCAAAATTGTATGCACTGTTGCCGGCATGTTATACCATGGGTATAAACTTAAATGTATCTCCCTGGTCTCCACACAGTAGTCATGAAATTTTTCGGTATCGATTTCATAGCCTGAAGCTATGGCTGCAAGAATTGTCCCAAAACGAAGAATTAGGTTTTCATTGACAGCAGTAATCCGCGCTGTTGCGGCATAATTATAAAAAAAACGCTCGTGCGGTATTTCCATCATTGCTTGTACCAAATCCTGGTTTAACTTTGTTGATAATAAGACCAATTTCTTTAAACTTTATCTTTATTTCTTCTTTAGTTTTCTTGAATGTTTCTTTATTTTTTCTCCTCTGATTTGCCACTCACAAATGTTCATGCACAGATGTACATATTCTCATCATATGACCCGAAGACCCATCGCATCCCCATTTGTATATCAAAGTGTAATCCAACACACTTGTATCTAATCTTTCTCCAAGAATATTTTTACATATTCTCAATGCAGTATGGTTCAAAAGAGAATCCAGTCTTACTTCAGCCGATATTTCGGTTACTGTTATATTTTCAACAGGAGGACAGCACTGCTTCTTCACCTGTGCCACGTGATCATAGCAAGGGTATACATTGAATCCCCTTGTTTGGCTTCTTGTTGAACATTTTTGTATGTCTGCACAGTGAAATTATTTGATATGAAAAAGGCCAAAGCTTCGTCAGGAGTATAAGGTCTTTGTTCTTTTCCGGTAATAATAATTCTTCGACCTTTCTTATATGTGGTCGCTCGTTTTGGCGAGGCTGTAGATAATTCTTCAATCAATGTAGCAGCATCACGTTTGCCACTAGCTCTGACACTTAATTGTGCAGCGAAAGTCAGTTCATCTTTACTGTAGTCATATAATAAGTGCTGAACTTTCCTCTTCTTCGTTTTTTTTCTAACTTTCCACAAAACGTTTCTGCGGCCTGCCACCACTAGTACTTCGTATTGAAACATTTTGTGAAACCACAAGCATGACGAAACTTAAATCTTCGTTTAGCCACTGTTCATAGTCTTTTAAAAACAAGTCTAATCGTCTTTGCTTGCGATCCCATTTCACACGAATTTTCTCGCATTCTTTTTTCCAAAATGCTTATAACTGCTCATCCTATTCTTCGGTAACAACCAAATCACCAAAGCTAATTTTCACAAAGTTAATTACTTTATTAAATCGACCTTTGGGCAGAGTAGAACGCCAAAAGTCAAATATTGATTTTCGCTGCATTCTGGCATCTACAAAGAAAAACCAAAAAAAAATATAATCGCAAAAAACTATTATTGTAGCATCAAAGTATATAACACAGAGAATTTTTTAAGACTACTATCACAGCTTGACTACATTTGACTATGGTAGATCTCCAAACAAAAATTAATCAACAATAAAAATATATTTTTATTGATGTATTTTTTCAGTGAGTGTTACAATTCGCAAGCGTACAATTTGATTTATTTTAATAACTTAATATATGAATAATTACCTCTATTTAACGACTCCATCACAACTCAATACACCAAAGATCATGTATACACGTTAGCGTTAACGGTCACACTGAGCAGCGACCGACTACCTGAATAGGTTCCAGTACTTCGCCCATTGTTTAAATCAGTTTTGCGTGACAAGGGATTATTTTACTTGTGTTATCAGTTAAAAGATGTATTCGAAAGTGTAAGAAGATTAAAAAAACATAGTTTTAAACATTAACATTTAAATACCTATTGTCCTGCTCAAATCATAAACTGTGCATCAGTGCATACATATTAATAAAAAGGATTGCAAACGGTATCCAATCTAGTATACTTTGCAAACAAAGTAGTTCGAATAGTTTGTGTGAAATAGACTAATAAAAAAAGTAAAATAGACCTCATCACCACTATGCTTAAATGTATACTATGCCTATGTTATTGATGTGGCATTGTAATTATGGATTTCGATGCATAATGACAAGGCCACTTCCATTAACCGCAACCAATAAAGGGTGACACTGAGTGGTCCAATGGTCCGGGAGAAGCCAAGCGATTTTCCGCACATTTTAAGAACCTAGGAACATATAGGGTATACGTAACCCATATAAATGACCGTTCCTTATTCACAGTTTCTGTATTTACGTCATATCTACGGAACACGTACCCCGCGAATAAACAGTTTTTATTGTAATCGACTGTGTACATTTGACTAAAATGATAAAACTTAGAATTGATATTAAAATTAATTGTGGTTTCCATAAATAATTAATTTAATTTTTTATTACATTACAATTTCCCAATGAACATGTTTCAGGAATCAAAAATACTAGATCTAGAATCTAAGGACGATCTGACTAGTCACAATGAAGAAAAAGGTGATACACCTAGAAAGAAGAAAGCCAGAAAGCGCACAGCTAAAGAGAAAAGCAAAGCTAAAAACAATTTATCTAAAAACGAGGCCCCTAGAGGGGCTTTATGGGGCCTCCAAGTATTGTCTAAGTCTGAGTGGAAGGCGCTGAGAAATAAGTACTTGAATCTACAGAGAAAGTACATGAAGGAGATGAAAACAAAATTGCATAATAAGAAATATCAATATTCTAGTATACCAGAACCGGCTGCACCATCAGTTGAAGTGGACCCAGGTAAGGTTTTGAGTTTTTATCAACTTGATTGGTACTAATCTAGTGGTGTAAAAGATGGAATTGCCTTTCTAAAAGGCAATTCCATCTTTCCACTAAACTAATTGAAGCCTGTCCTTTTCATAAGAACTACATTAGAAAGAGATGCAATGATATTAAAATGTAAAATTGGTTTAGGTGGTATTTCATAAATAATAATAATATATTACTTACTTACTTACATAATATATTTAATTAATATATTTATTGGACGCGGATAAAACAAAAATACATTCACAAGTGTTTACAGGTTTCTGTCATGATAAATTACAAAAGGTACCTGACACTGTTTTCAAAACTAGGGTGGATTCTGTATTTCGGGAGACAGTATTCAGTCAAAAAACGTGGACACGGTTGTGGTAAAATCAGGGGCATGTTGTCTAAACTAATTTTAAAACATAACAGTGCTTTTAATTACAGTCTGATAAACATAATGTTAATGAACCATACTTTATTTTAAGGAAATTGAGCACCCTACCAAAATTACAATTGTGTACCTTAGGTATCAAAAATGTGCTTATAAAATTCACAATTTGGCGTGCGCTGCGAAAACTATTCTTGATATATAATAATGCACCCACTACACGTTTATAGTACTTATGTTTACAGTATCTTATTACCCACAAAGGAATCTAACTAATGTAGTTAAGTCAAAGTTTTGGAGCCGGAGGGCATGGGTTTAATACTCAACCAGGACCAAATCTGTGTGATGAGCATGGATTATTTTTTTATATGTCTGGGTGTAATTTATCTATAATCACACTAATATTATGTATGTTTGTTACTTCTTCACGTCAAACTGCTGGAGGGTGCGACTTTAATAAAATTTGGTACCTATGGAGTGAGCTGACACCCTGGATTAACACATAGGCTAGTCAATAATTTATAATTAGTTTAACGCGGTTAAAACCGCGGGGCACAGCTAGTATGTATATATTTCGAAATTTGCCGTGTGGTTTCCTGCCCAGAAAGAATATCATGGATGGTATGGGGGCCACCCCATACCATCCCTGTTATTCTTTCCATCCCGTGGCTGTCGTAAAAGACGACTAAGTGATACACTAGGTAGTCGGGCAGCAACGCCATCTGTGTACTAACTACAACCTAACTACGGTCACCAATGTTATAGAAACCTTTGGGGAAGGGCTATGTCCAGCAGTGGACGACATCAGGCTGATGATGTATGTATGTATTTCGAAATATATAAGTACGTTTATCAGTTGTCTAGTTTCTATAGTGCAGGCTCTACATAGTTTTAGTTGTCGCAAGAGATTTATATATTTATCATCATCATCATCATATCAGCCGAAAGACGTACACTGTTGGACAAAGACCTCCCCCAAGGATCTCCACAATAGCCGGTCCTGCGCTGCCCGCATCCAGGGGCTTCCCGCGATCCGCACAAGATCGTCGGTCCACCTTGTAGGTGGGCCTGCACACGCTGCGTTTTCTGCGGGCTGTATATATTTATACGTTAATTGAAAAATATCTCTGACCAAATCGTAGACGTTCTCAAGACAGGGCAGGTCAGAAGTACCCTAAACCGGCTAGCGTGTATGAAGAATATAATGACAGTAATCAAGGCAAAAGACGTGTGCAAAGATCGTGACAAATGGAAATCCGTTGTCTCTGCCTACCCCTCTGGGAAACAGGCGTGAGTCTATGTACATACAGAAAAAAAAATCTAATTAGATATTTTTCATACATATGAAAAATATCTAATTAGATTTTTATATGATATTACAGGTATTTCATCAGCTGAAGTATCAGCCCGAAAACCTCAAGAAAAGCTACCAGGCGTTTTTGTAAAGGAGGTTCTACCGGAACCATGTTTAGATGTTAGGCTGGCAAAGAGAACCGTAAGTACACCATAAAGACTTTTAAAGGCCGGCAACGCACCCGCGACACCTCTGGTGTTGCGAGTGTCAATGGGCGGCGATGATCACTTACAATCAGGTGACCGACTTGCTCGTTTGTCGCCTTCTAATATAAACAAAAATAAACAATAAAGAACGTCAATCTTGGAAGAAGCAAATAAAAGCTAACAATGACAAATTAGTTTTCCATGTCCGAAATAGTTTTCATAGCATGTAATAAATAAGTAAGTTGTCTAATTGTTACAGCACAGACTCTGCCTAATATGTCGGGACAATGACACAGATCATCCTAGCCCCAAACTAAGCAATGTACTATGCTTGTACTATGGGTACCAGGCGATGTTATACATACTTATATAGATAGATAAATACTTATATAGATAGATAAATACTTATATACATAGAAAACATCCATGACTCAGAAACAAATATTCGTGCTCATCACACAAATATTTGCACTTACCGGGATTCGAACCCAGGACCACCAGCTTCGTAGGCAGGACCACTACCAACTAGGCTACGGTGACCGTCGAATATCCTCTATCAATAGAGAAACTAGATGGCAATATGGACTACAATACGTGGAAGTTTATGATGGAATTATACCTAATCCATAAAGACCTGTGGGAATATACAATCCTCCCCATCCTGGACAAATCTTTGTGTGATGAGCACGATTATTTATCTATTATATTATAAAACACCAACAACTTCACAGGACTAGATAGCTAATAGGCATAAGCATCAACTTTTGTTCTAGGGGTTCGGACGTAACTCAATACATGAAAAATAAAATGATTTTACAAGTTTTTGTTGTAATGTCGTGGCATTTATAGGTCTATGTTTTATTTAAAAACGAAAGGAGGGAATGAACTAATCCAGAAAAATGGTTTATAAGTTTTTATTGTAGATGTTACTGTTCATAATTAATTTATGTTCTATGTATATGTTTTTTTTTTTTTAGATAAGAAGTAACATCCATGCCTTACATGTAGACGTAAAAGAGGGGCAGACCGAGGCAATTATTAGGTTTGACTCCGCAAAGGCAGCTGAAGAGGTGAATATTTTACTACGTACTAATGCTGGCTATTTTGTCTCTTACATCATTAAACTAATATAAAGTAATAATATAGTGTGTCTTAACGTGTCGCTTAAGCTTGTGGTTGCCATCCATCTAGACAGCAGTTGTAAACCAAATTTTGGTTTGACCTACAACATCCTTGGTTTGCGGGCGCGTGTTCCCAACCGCGGCTGGCGGGCGTTATTTCCATCCGTGTGGCCGGCGGATTACAAACAACCAAGGACAGTTGCGCTGCGGCAGGCAGCGGGTGCGCACTTACGAATGCGAAATTATTAATAATTTAATCGATCTCTATAGAAGTTGGCCATGCCTATGGTACATTACGTCCGAAACATATAAAGACGCTAGTCAAAAGAAAACGGCCTGGGATATAGATAGATCCAAAAGTACAAAAAAAAAGACGTGTGGCACTCGGAGACTGCCGCGGTAAAGCTATTGCATAGCATTTTTTATCAACTTATGCAATTCTAATTATTTATTTATTTTATAATACTGCATTTGTGATAATAATAATAAAATGAATGTATATAGAGTACTAACTCATTTTCTTTCACTATTTTTTCGTGACTTTTTCATGAATAAATGCACTTTGTTTATTCATATTTAAAACACCTTGTACACAAATTATACGAGTACGGATATTCATTGTTGTACGTAGATGATAAATACCTATACACCTATATACTTTCTCACAAACAGCTGATTACGGTAGTTTTCCGATACAACCAATGCCACCTAAAGGCGGGTTGCTGAACTAAAGAGACAAGCGTGATATTTCAAAAAGTCATTAAAAGTTCTGGTATTTATCGATAAATGGCGGTCGGAGTGGGGTGGTGTTAGGTTTTTTTCGTTACGGAATTTCTGGATTCGGTCCCCACGCTCAAGGCCCGCGATAGAAGCTATGCAATAGGTAGCTTAAAAGTTTGACCAAAATGCTAACGAATCAAATGTTACAAAATTGTTAAAACTACTAAAGCAGCAGCCTACTTTTGAAATTTGTACAAATTGGGAGCCATTTCTACAGCACGATACAGTCCGCTCACGATACGAGTACGTGATTTCCCGCCAAAAGACGACTCGCGACTGGCGTGTTGGCGCGTGGTTGGCATCCGTGTAGCCGAAACAATCGGCGGCGGATGGAAACTAGTTCCCACCAATGTGACCTCTGTTGGGACGTTGGTTTACAGCCGTCTAGAACATGCCTTATTATTTCTCAGTATTTCAGGCCAAATCTTTTTTTAAAGACAACGATCGCACTATGGAACACACTGGGATTCAAGTGTCGCGGAGTACTTTACAAATATAATTGACGAACACAAGTTACGGCCAGACTCAGAACAACTAGGTATTTATGGGTTAAACAAATAGTTGTGCCGAGTCGAACACGGGACACAAAGTGGCGAGGTGGGTGTTTTAACCGCTGCGTGCGCCACGTGCTACGTGCATGACCTTTTCATAAGAACTATGTTTAAAAGGCAATTATATTAAAATTATGTTTATTTGGTACCTATTGCATAGAATCGAGGACACTGTAAAGTATATTTTGACATCTTAGAGGACAAGCATAATGAGGCAAAACGACGGGGTGTTATAAGTTTGACGTGTCTGTGTCTGTCTGTGGAATCGTATCTCTCGAACGGATGAACTGATTTTGTTTTGTTTTTGTATGGTAAATAAGACGGGAGTGTTCTTAGCTATGTTGGACGAAAATCGGTTCAAGATGGCCGCCGCCACAAAATGGCGGATGACGTATTTTTACACAAGCCCCTCAATATGGGCATCAAAGAAAAGGGGCTTGACTAGTAAAATATTACATTATGATACATTTCAAATCCGGTATGGCAGCTAATACAAAATGGCGAGTTACATCTTTTATCACAAGTCTCTCAATTTGGGCATCAAATTAAAAGGCTTGACTAGTAAAATACGATAGTCTAGAAAAAGATAAATTGAACATTTTGTTTCTCTATATAGTACTGTGGCAACGCGGCTAACCACGCGCGAGTCCTGTCGGGCGCCGAGGAGCAGGAGCAGTGGGCGCGCGCGGAGAGTGCGCGCGCGCAGAAGAGGCCGCGCGGGCGGGGCCGCGCGCCCGCGCACGCCGCGCGCCCCGCGCCCGCCGCGCTCGCGCCCGCCTCGCCGCAGCCCACGCACACGCACATACGCTTCGAGGACGAATAGAAATAACTTACATCTCAGACATCACTAGTCTTCAATGCCTTACTAAACTATTCATTGGTATGGTAAATCTTGTTCAAAACTACTCCATATTCGCGTAGCTAGGGGAAACGGTGATACATACTGAGAAAAACCGGTACACTTGTACCTTTTTCACCGAAGATTGTATTTTTTTAAATACAAAATTAAGGAATGATGATTGCAGTTTTATACTATGCCAAGTACACAAACTGCACTTTTGCCCCGAATATGATTCGAGTTACGCAAATGGCTTAATTTGGGCTTGATTATAAAGCATATAGAAATTACACACAATTTTCTGAGGAAATAGGGTACATACCCTTAATGGACGTTTTGCGGGAAATTCCATGCCTCACCCTTTTCCCTAGCTACACAACAGTATGTATTTGATTTGAGCAGGATTTACCACCCGTATAAAGCGTTTAGTAAGGTATATCACATATTATTATTAATATTTTAGTTTATGCAAAGATGATAAAACTTAAGTAAATACCTTTTTATTAAATCTTTGTAGTTTCTTTTATAATGTGCATCACATCTCTCTCTAGTTTCAAAAATTTTAATTAATGCCGTATTATATAATAATTTATATTGTTAATTCAATATGATATAGATTTCTTCTGTGTTATATTTTCCTTGTCCGTCCACCCAACGGTTGTCTGGAATGGATTGCTACAAAGCTATAAGACCGCCGATTGTATCTGTATTTGCTTATTTGTAAGTCATATCGTACCCCCAGTGGAAAAAAAACTAAGCAGTGTTACGTCAAAGTATCGTTTATTTAATATTTTTCTTGTTAATTTTGACGAAATAATGCAAGAAAATATGAAAAAAAAACTCCGCATATGTAACTCTAAATTCGTTATTTGAAAATGAGTAACGTAACACTACTTATGCTTTTTTTCCACTGGGTGTAGGTACGATATAGTGCTTCTTTTGGTCCAATAAAGTGTACTCTATCTATAGAAAGAAAGAAATTCGTTTATTTCTGACCAACAACGATAAAAATAAAATAGATAAAGAACGCAAATATAACAATGGATATCAAGGCGCTGTGGCAGAAAGAAAGGTTCTCAAGTGGCCACCGCGAACCGGAGGACGCAGACCAATTGTGGAGATCTTTGTCCAGCAGTGGGCGTCTTTCGGCTGATATGATGATGTTGAAACATGGAGAAGCGAATACATACTTCCATCCCTGTGTCACAGCAAAAGAAAAAGCCTGTACCTCAGCATTACCTACAAGTTTTTATTCTTGTTTTCTTTTCATGAATATATGTATGTGTTGATCTTGGAAGGATTTCTTCAGAATAAATCAATGAATTTGTTATTTTTACCGACTTTAGAAAGGAGGAAGGTACTCAGGTATGCACAGTACCGACTACTTACGAATTTGAGAACCGATTTTCAAGTTTGTTTTTTTTAATTGTGTGGAAGATTGCAAATTGGTCCCACATTATGGTCATAATAAAGTCGTTTTTAAACTAGCTCAAAATGAATATATTTGTTTCAAGCGCCTACTATTTTGTTTGCATTCCATATATCGTGCTGCTTATTACATTATTAAGGAGAAACTATACAGTTTGGAGATTTCATAAATATTTAATATACCTACCTCATCATATCATCATCATCATATCAGCCGAAAGACGTCCACTGCTGGACAAAGGCCTCCCCCAAAGATCTCCACAATTGCCGGTCTTGTGCTATTCGCATCCAGCAGTTTCCAGCGACCCGCACAAGATCATCGGTCCATCTTGTAGGGGGCCTGCCCACGCTGCGTCTTCCGGTTCGTGGTCGCCACTCGAGAACCTTTCTGCCCCAACGGCCGTCGGCTCTACGAGCTATGTGCCCTGCCCACTGCCACTTCAGCTTGGCAATTCTTCGGGCTATGTCGGTGACTTTGGTTCGCCTGCGGATTTCGACATTTCTGATTCGATCCCGCAGAGAAACTCCGAGCATAGCCCTCTCCATTGCTCTTTGGGTGACCTTGAGCCTTCTAATACGGCCCATAGTGAGCGACCACGTCTCTGTTCCGTATGTCATCACTGGCAATACACACTGGTCGAAGACTTTGCTGCCCAGCCGAGTTGGATTCTACGATTGACCTCCTTCACGAAGTTGGACCTACCTA
Organism: Pseudoips prasinana; assembly: GCA_951640165.1. Taxonomy (NCBI): domain Eukaryota; kingdom Metazoa; phylum Arthropoda; class Insecta; order Lepidoptera; family Nolidae; genus Pseudoips; species Pseudoips prasinana. The sequence goes on from OX621243.1 coordinate 24,023,876, forward strand.
GTTGGATGGTCTGTCCTAGGTAAATATAGTTCTCTACAACTTCGAGTGCAGAGTCACCAACTTTCAATTGAGTGGGTGCAACATGGACGTTTGACATGATTTTCGTCTTATCCATGTTCATTTTCAGACCCACTTGTTGAGAGACTCTGCTGAGGTCATCGAGCATTGTACCGAGGTCTTCCATGGTCTCAGCCATGACTACGATATACCTACCTACATACTAATAATGTCCTCCTGGCGGAATTTAGGCTTCGGCCGCCAGTCTCAATGAAGACTTTCCACCTGGGAGATATAATGCACAAGTGAGTGCGCAAACACAGGGGCACTTTCTATCCATCGCTCTCGTGATCCGATGCGACGACTAGCGACACGACCGGAAAGAGGTCAGGTCCACGATCGACAGCCTTACGGGCTTTCCTAGACACCGGGGTATAATAACGCTAGCTCCCAGATTTCGGGCTTATACTGGGTCTTTTTTTTTACGGATATATCGGCCCGTCCCGGTATTTGAAAACAGGACCTCGTAATCTGCGGTTGAATACCTACGCTAGACCAACGAAGCAGTTAATATACATTTTTTGTTAATTAAAAAAAATAATGACAATATTATAAGGCTGATTTCAGAGTCGCGCGCGCGAGCGGCGCCGGCCAAACGCGCGCGCTTACAATTACACTAGATAGTAGTTGCGTTTCATAGTCACGCAGTTCAAGCGCGCCGCGTGTGAGACGCGCGCCGTCGCGTCGGCCAGCGCTGCCCGAGCTCCTCTACTGGCAGCTAGCGTTTCAGAGTGACGCGTCTCGCACGCGCCGCTGTTGAGACGCGCTGGCCTCCGGCGCGTGCCGCGCGCGTCACTCTGAAATCAGCCTAAATAGTTCGTTATCGGCGCCCTATTGATTGCCCAAAATTTATTGTTTAATTAGTAGTTCCCGGAAGTGGTGCAAATATTTCCCGGAATAATATTCGCTAAGTAGGTATAAGTAGTTATTATGTGTAGGATCGAGGGAGGAAATTTTTCCCACAATAATAAGAAGTGATTTTGGGATTTTTCGTAAATATAATTTTTACGAAAAATCCCAAAATCACTTTTTGGCCCGACCGGGATTGGAACCCAGTACCTATCTCATTATCTGCGATTGAACAACGAGGCAGTCACTGATGGCATTAAACACTATCGAGTCCATAGTAGGGGAAAAAAGGAAATAAATTTACATGCTATTTCTTTAGACTTGGTTAAAATTATATAAGAATTAAAAATAAAGTAAAAGAAATTGACTGGCCTATTGGTTAGTGACCGTGACTGCCAAAACAGAGGTTGCGCGTTCGATCCCGTTCAGGAAAAGTTTTTGTATGGTGAGCAATATTATTTAACGGGGTGTAATTTATCTATAATGATGGGTATGTATTTAGAAATAAATAAATATGTTTATCAATTATCTGGTTGCCAGAGTACAGGCTCTGTCTAGTTTAATATAATAATATCCTGGGACATATACACGGCCACCTGATGTCTAACTGATATACTACTTTTACTTTGTAAATACATACTTATATAGATAATTACACCCAGACATGTTCATGCACACAAATATCTGTCCTGTGTGGTAATCGAACCTACAACCCGCGGCGTGAGAGCCATGTATTTTACAAACCACCCTAACATGCCCGCCATAAATTTGGGATCAGATTGCAGTTAAATTTTAGTTAGGAAAATATTTCCAACGAGTTACACTGACAGTTAGGGTGACTCGCTGGGACAAAGGCAAAACGTTATCCGAAGGAATAAAAGTGTATTTGGGATATTTTTTTACTCGGTGGGAACAACCGATCGAAATCGTGAGAACCATTTTCCAGAACATTTACATTTTTTGGGGGAAATAGTCGACATGGCTGAATCTCATGCCTAAGATATCTACATTAAATGTAATGTCATCTGCTTACCAGACGAGGGATAGTGAAAATAAATTAAACGAATTGATCTTATAAAAGAAAATTTATTACATCAAATAAATGCCAACATCAAGTTCAGTCTTAACATAAGTTTACTTATATTTTAATAATACAGGAGGCACTGGCACTTTAATTGTATCAAAAATTAATTTGTATATCTTATGAGCTAACACTTAAAGTACAGTTGGCGCCAAGCCGAAGAATATACGTATACTACGAAAACCGCCATAGTGTCTACGGTGACAAGGGCGAGGCGTCGACTGTACATAAATAAACCTTAATACGTATTTCATTACACCTGTATTTTACAACCTGAATTATGCTAATACACTCAACATGTCACTGTCCTGCACAGTTCAGAAAGTAATTCGCGCACTCGTGGGAGATCTTACAATTTTCATTTCCTTGGGTTGTGGTTACATTAGGCCTCTGACATGGCTTAACGACTGTTGCCTAATGGCTACAAGCGGGACAGTCAGCTTAACGTGCCCTCCGAAGCACGGAGACTCTCAGAAATTAATCCACTTTGGCTGTCAGTCATCTATGGACTGACCTTGAGCCTAGTTGCTTAACCTCGCCAATCACTTACGGACCGGTGAGCGCATCTGGCCATGAGCGCCTAACCGTTAATAACACCCGAATCCAAAAATAGGAAAAATGCAACAATTTTGCACAGAGCTCTAAAAAAAGGTTAAAAGGATTGTCAGACTACAAGGCTAAGATCAAACTGGTTATCAAATAAAAAATAACCACATTCAAATCAATCGCATTTCTACCTATGCCACATATATTAGTTTGAAACTAATAACACGCTTCTTTCTGTGGGGGGTTAAAAATCAGCCCTGATAAAGCCATAGTGAGCAGTTTCCCTTAACATGCTGCCAATATTAATTATTATTATAAAAGTTACCCCTTACATATAAAACCTTGAGACACAAGTCTAGTAATCTTTAATTCACTTGCCTGTAGCACAAAGATGAAACTACTCACAAGCTAATTGTTGTCTCAAAAATTTTATATCTAAGTAATGTTTTCAAGTTTACAGACACAACCAATAACATCTACATACATAAACATCAACATAAAATATTATTTTTAGTTACAATCTAAAAGAGGCCATCAGTATTATGATTATCTTGATAAAGATTGAATTAAGTACCGAATATTTCACAAATTATCTATCCAGCATATAAAATAAATAATGCAACACATTATAGAGCTTGTAGAACATAAGCTTGCTTAAAGCGAGTTTTTTTTAATTATAGCAGCAGTACAGTAAATGGGAAGTCAGAGGTACTTCGAAAACCGCCTAAGCGATTATTGGAGTAGATAATACGCTATTCATATTACACATTACTTAAGTAAGTATTACGCATTGCATCAAAATTATTTAAAATTTGCGCTACAAATTATATGCAATAAATTGTAAAAGCTACCATAAAAATATTATTAAAATAAGTCTTATGAAGTACAAAAGTAGTAGAGCACCAAGGTTTAAGTAAAAATAGTTGCAGTTTAATAGTGAAATACTTATGGCTAAGTTTCATAAAATAAAATATTTAAAATCAAATTAAATTTATCACATTATTAAATCAATTAACATAATGCAACACAGCTTAGTAATTATATACACAGAGGTAGATTTATTGTAGGCTGTCATAGGTTATATCAAAGCATCATACTATGATGCTTCCATGTGTCTATGTACAGTCACAGGAGCTATTATACTATTTTTACCACAAGGTAATATAGTTACACTTAAATCATTTGATTTTAACCTGGGTTTTATCTTTGCCGGCAATGGACAGCTAATATCTGATTTAGTGTCATCTGACAGAACAATGGGTTCATTTACTGAAAATCCAGTTGCCTCAGAATCTTCATGAGGGGTCATGGTGGAATAACCATGATCTGATCCACCTGCGGTATGTGCTCTCCTATAACCAGTCACAACCCTGTATGGTGATATGGGAGCTTCTATCTCCATGGCTGGCAGCAACTTGTCTTGCCCAGATTGATCATGTAAATCATCAGATTGCAAATGACTCATCTGAACATCTGCATCGTGCCAAGTTTCAGCCGGACCATCTACATACAAATTATGGCAACTGGCAGTGGTGACATTTTGTCTATAGCAATATATTGCAACGGCGATAACTAAACTCACGGTAACTATACATCCCGCGATCGGCCCTATCGCCGAATAATTGCCAAAAGCATCTCTATTTATGTGGCCGAAAGTACCTTCTCCATAAGGGGTTACGGCTCCTAACACGCCATTGAAACAAGTAGACTGAGAAGTACAAAATGGACCAGACAATGGAGTTCTACTATCAGAGTCTATCTGGCACCATTCACAACCTAATACGCCTAAACAAGATGAATGAGTTAAATATGTTTCACATTGAAAATCAAAACATGATTTTAAATTCTCTGCAAAGTTGTGGAAGTAATGGGACTTATGGTTATTGTTCTCCAGCATTATACCACAGAGGGGGATATCTTCATTGAACCGTGATATGTTAGAATTGGGGCATTCATACAGTTCTGAACTACATTCACAAGGACATTCACACTCTGTTTGTTCCATCCGATTACAATTGAGACATAGTCGGTCAATCATGCTGCAGGGGCAAAAAGCACCAACACTGCATGATGCATTCACTAGACCAATGAAAGCATTAGTGCCTGGAATTGCAGCAATGTAATAATGTACACAGTGATCACCAGACACAACATTAGAGAGAACATTAGATAGCGACATATTAAATTCATAAAATCGTTGTATAGTCTTGTCAAAGAAATTATTACAAAGTCTTTTAGTGACAAAACCCTTGTGGTTCAACATATCTATAGCTATCATTGATTCCTTATGAGTGATATGTTGTTGTTCTATAGGCCCCGAGCTATTTGGATCCATCAAACCTGGATGTGAAACTAAATAACCTTTATTGTTCATTATGAAACACTTAACATAAGACATGGCACAAAGAGGCATACTATCAATAAGAACTTTGTACAGAAAGCCCATAGTAACATCCATTGAAACAACCATAGTAGGATAGAAGGAACTCTTTACAGCATATGATATGGAGACTACATACCCAGCACCACCAACATCTAAATTAGGAGGTGTTAAGATAATCTTGTTAGGATTCTCTAAGGCATAGGTATACCAAGGGCGTCTGACTGGCTCATAGTCATACTCTAGTACCGTTCCAGGAAACATCACTAGGACTCCACTTTCAGTCACTGCATATCTTCTGACTATGTATTTTGAAATGGGACCATGTAAATGTTGCCTTTTGAAAAATGACAAAATGGAATTAAGAAAGCCAACATCTTGCTGAATCTCATTTTTAAGTCCAGGGTTAGAGAGTAAGCCATGAGCTACACTTTTTAAATAGGCTAAATAGTTTTGCATGTAAGTTACTGCCTCTTGCCCATCACCCATATCATACAAATATGTGAAAGGTGACTGAAAGCTGGATGGACTTAAGTACACTGTTCCCTGGTCTATTGTGGCAATCTGTTTAAAGTGCCTGCACATTTTGCCTGTTTTAGGAGGAAAGAGATCCAACCTGTGGAATAATATTTCTCTGTTACTCCTTGTAAAGAAAATGTTAGTTTTGTTAAAATTAACTTGTTCTACAGTTTCTGATACAATACAAACAATATATAAGTTCTCAACCCATTTCCATGAATACACTATAGAATTTGTAGAGTTCTGTTCTGACATGGTTATGTTCCCAGAACTATTAGCTAACATTTCTTCTCTAATGGTAGTGATGAACGTGTATGTTTCCACATTTTCCAATTTTGTGAATTTAATCTTCTCTGTAGCTGATTCAGGTCTTGGAAAGAAAGTATGCATCAAAACTGTACCTGAAAAGTCCATAACAAAAGCTCTTCTTCTTTCACTTGTACCCTTGAAGTATACAATGTCTTCGGCAAGATCTGACCAATATAAATCCAGACCAAGCACTCCACTTGATGTTGGAAGCACTAATGACACCATGAAATCCCTTTCTGTTGCTTCCCAAACAGGTCCTTCAATCTTTACTGTTTTCCCTCCATAATGTCCTGGTAGAAGTGAAATGAATGCTGAAGCCACCTGTCCCACCACACCGCTATCATTAATATGGAGCCTCATGACTGAATGATTGTTGGAGTGTGTATGCCACTGGTCAATGTGCAATATTCCTAAGGAACTATTTCTATCCACTTGGTTTTCATAGATCAACCCAATAGCAAACTTCAAACTCTTATCTTTGTTAGTAGAATATGGGAAGATTTTCAGCCAGGTATCATTCTTCAAAACTTTTGTATCAGTTAAGAATATAAACAATTTGTTACTTGGCAAGTTCTTTTGGCTTAGTAAATTCTTGAGCTCTCTGTTAATAATTAAAGGAGACACATTAGTCTGTGCGACTTCTAAGGATACCAGATACTCTCTTAGGAGTAACTTATTGTTTTCAGTAGCATTTCCCAAGTCTGCCATACCATCTGTGCTGCAAGTTTCATAAAATTTATGAAAGTCAGTTATATTTGTCATCTTCAGAGCCAACATGTCTGTATCCTGCAGTGCATAGGCAGTTTCTTTAGCAACATTCACTGCATGCTGCAGGGACTCTTTTTTCATAGTATTGTCAATAATTAAAACTACTAGTTTAGGGTCTGGATGCACTATCTTGTGATAGAGGTACCTCAAATTAGAATGAGGCATAGTCGCACAATCTTTGTCAGTGGCATAGTCCATGTGTGACAGAAAATACTGTCGTTTCACTTTAAAATCTTTAAAACGACCCATCATTTTATTTTTGGGATCATTGGAAGGCAGATTGTCGTATACATTGGAACTTTTAATAAATACGGACTTACGAATAGAGTTAAATGGACAAGGATGAGTGAAGGACGGAGCACTGTTATCGTTTATAGCATTGTTCATGTCGCGGAGTATGATAATAGCCGAGGAAAGCTTGTAGCCGAGCTTGTCGGCAATACTAGTCAACACATCGTCATCAGAGCTGTGGTAGCGGCTCACTTTATAAGTGTTTCGGATCTCGAAGTGCACTGTGTAATTGCTACCGAGTTCTTTGACTACTATTTCACTGAATTTGTTTGCTAAAGTGTCGGATAGTTTACGAACACACAACTTGTAATCACCACGGTTGTTAGTTCTAGTACAATTATCGCTCTGAGCGCCGATCAGACGGACGCCGAAACTCGTCGTAATCATAAATAACAGCGATAAAAGCTTCATCTTGTCGGCATTATCTTTGATCCACACTAAACTTCAATTATTATCACGAGAATTTATCTAAAATATAACATATCTGCAGTATTGACCATATTGAATTACTGACACAAAATATTTGATAAGGCTTCATCGATAATTTTAAAGTTATTTGTTTTATTTAAAAACAACACAAGCGTTTCCCTTCCACCACTCAAAATAAATTGACATTTGGAGACTGAGCAAAATAAACATGGCGACGATACGTTTAGTTTATCCACTAACAATAAAATTTCGAACCAACGCTAAAAAGTACTTTCGGACGTTTATTAATGTATTTTTATTGATTCTTCGAGAAAATAAATTGACCGGGTAAATAATTCTGCCCACACAAGCTTTATACAATTTTTTATAGCATTAAAATATTTCATAAAAATAACAGCTTCTTCCCCTGATGCTTGGGTACAATAAAATCCTTTGATTTGAGAAGTATATTTAAAAAAAATAAACACGGCTTATGAGCAAGTGGATAAACTAATTTAAATGGTAAGTGATCCCCACCGCTCATGGACACTCGCAACACCTGAGTATCACCTGTACTTCAGGGGAGCTTTGGCGCTAACGCAGAATAAGATGCACCGGGGCAATAATTCATTTTCAAAAACTGGCGTAAATTCGAGGTTTTATGTGTAAATAAGGTGGATTTTTAGACATAGCATCGTCGACAACGTACTCAAGTGGAGGAAAGTGCCATATTCCCATGAATTGCGATTTTCTGTGTTAAATCTAAAACTCCATAATAATATTATTATAAGCCTCCGGTAAAGTTTCCTGGTTTACTGGGGTAGGACAAGGACTATGTATGACTTGACTGTGACGAACTTTACTTGACATTAGCACTAGAGAGGTAGGGCATACTTAGCGTTCATTCGCACAAAGAGCAGCCCGACTGGGGAAGTACCTCCACCTTACAGAAGACATTCCTTAATAATAACATTAATAATTTTAATGTTGTGTTTCCAAGGTCAATGGCGAGTACATCACTCACCTTCGATTTGCCGATGATATCGTAGTCATGGCTGAGACCATGGAAGACCTCGGTACAATGCTCGATGACCTCAGCAGAGTCTCTCAACAAGTGGGTCTGAAAATGAACATGGATAAGACGAAAATCATGTCAAACGTCCATGTTGCACCCACTCAATTGAAAGTTGGTGACTCTGCACTCGAAGTTGTAGAGAACTATATTTACCTAGGACAGACCATCCAACTAGGTAGGTCCAACTTCGAGAAGGAGGTCAATCGTAGAATCCAACTCGGCTGGGCAGCGTTCGGGAAGCTACGTAATATCTTCTCGTCCAAAATACCGCAGTGTCTCAAGTCGAAAGTCTTCGACCAGTATGTGTTGCCACCGATGACATACGGAACAGAGACGTGGTCGCTCACTATGGGCCTTATTAGAAGGCTCAAGGTCACCCAAAGAGCAATGGAGAGGGCTATGCTCGGAGTTTCCCTGCGGCGGCCGGGATCGAATCAGAAATGTCGAAATCCGCAGGCGAACCAAAGTCACCGATATAGCCCGAAGAATTGCCAAGCTGAAGTGGCAGTGGGCAGGGCACATAGCTCGTAGAGCCGACGGCCGTTGGGGCAGAAAGGTTCTAGAGTAGCGACCACGAACCGGAAGACGCAGCGTGGGCAGGCCCCCTACAAGATGGACCGATGATCTTGTGCGGGTCGCTGGAAACTGCTGGATGCGAATAGCACAAGACCGGCAATTGTGGAGATCTTTGGGGGAGGCCTTTGTCCACGTGGACGTCTTTCGGCTGATGTGATGATGTGTTTCCGAGTGTGAGTAAGGTCACCAGAGCTCATTGGGGTGGGGGGAAGGGTCAGCAACACTTTTTTGCTGACTCTTAAAGGCCGGCAACGCACCCGCGACTCCCCTGGTGTCACGGGTGTCCATGGGTGGCGGTGATCACTTATCATCAGGTGACCCGCTTAATCGTTTGTAGCCCGCTGTCACAAAAAAAATGACTTTAACACGAAAATTAATGAAATAAAAAATATTTTACTGGAGGCTCATAAGGCAGAAGAAGCCAGAGCCGTAAAACTGAATTTATAAAAAACCTGCACTTCACTGACGCGACGCCAAGTATAATAGATATCTGTGCGCGACGCGGCGTCGTTATTTAGAATAGAAAATACGGAAAGCCATTTTTTTTTGCATAATCTATATCGATTATTAAAAAAGGGGTATAATTATTAATAAAATATCACACTTTACAAACAATAATTTGTAACATTCTATAATATAAAAGGGCATGGACATGTCTGTTTGTCCTGAATATGGGTTTATCAAATGGCCGTGTATGAATGATGATATGATGATGAATAAATGATATGATAAATCTAATTTACAAACAAGAATATTAAAACCAATTTCACTTGTCAATTTTAGGTAGTATGGGGCCGGTTGGCGTGGTTGGTTTGGTAGATACTTGCCTTTCACGCCGCAGGTATTGGGTTCGATTCCCGCCTAGGACAGTATTTGTGTGCATGAACATGTCTGTTTGTCCTGAATATGGGTGTAATTATCTATATATACCTATATTTCTATATACTTATCAGTTATCTGGTTTCCATAGTTCAAGCTCTGCTTTGTTTGGAATCAGATGGCCGTGTATGAATAAGTAATATCCCAGAATATTATTATTGTTATTTATATTATATTTGGTAAGTCATTCAAACGAAATCAATCTACGATGTACCTACACATGTAATGCGTCAGAAAATAAATTAGGGCAGTTACCTTCGATAAATTCCGGAAGTAAAGAAAATGTATTATCACACAAAAACATAATTAATAAGAAAGGTCTCCTTGTTAACTGCTACAAGAAAGCAATAAGTACATATACTTTTTAGCAAGTTGTGCTTCATTGTTTGGTTTGCATTCAAGGCTAAGTTTTTTATGGTCTTGACCTCGGTGAACATATACCTAAACTTAATATTATTAAGACGATTTAACCATACATATTTAACGATAATATATATTATAATAGGTACTAGTTTCCTTTTTGTCGTTAGTAGCGTTTTCAAATGGAGGTAGATACCTAATCAGGTTCCGGATTATATGGAATTCGGCAATAATTCTATGGAATTACTGGATAGTTCTGGAAGCGCTATAAGAGTTTTCAAATTACAGCGCCGTCATTCCCGCACCGGCATTCCGCTAGCTGAGTCATATTGCTCTCTCAAGAAAGTCAAGGAATAGTGGTGTATTATTATTGACATATTGAAATCTGTTTATCCCTTCGATAGATATGATCATAAAAATATGTAGCCTTCAAAATCATAACAAACATAACACGCTCTAGAACTAAAATGATTGTTTGGTAGGTGTTATCAAGATGATCTTACATAATAATATGTTACTGTGAACTTATCAATCGGCTATATTTCTAGAACAGAGACAGTAGATAACATTTATGTACTCCATGAAGGTGTTAGCGAAATACCTCGTAAATGTGATCAACCAGGGGCTCTACCGGCTACGTCGCCGAACATCGATTTCGTGAATGGCGTTAAAATTAATAAAGGTTAAAAATGACTTAATCAATCGTTAAATCGGCTTCAACGTTGACAATAGATTTTGGACCATTTATGACGTCACATGTGATCATGGAAGCCGATTTAACGATTGATTAAGTCATTTTTAAACTTTATTTAATTGAACGCCATTTAAGAAATCGATGTTCGGCGACTTAGCCGGTAGAGCCCCTGGTGTGAATTGTGTATGTATAGCTTAAACTCTAAAGTAACAATGGTTTCTGTCAGTATGTCTGTAGACGACTACATTCTTGGATTAAGCCGATAATATACCTCTGTTAGGAAGTTACTCGCGCAAACTATTCGCTTTAGAAAAAAAAATTAGAAACCTCAATATCATTTTTGAAGACCTATCCATAGATAAATAATATTGAATTCGTAGCTTAATATAGACAGAACCATTCAGATAATATGTAGTAAAATATAGCGAAACCTTTTTGATAATTAAACTTAAACATAATCTCTCTGAGAATAACTTAATACAAGCTAGCTAAATATCATTCATTACTATTACGAAATAATTTTTTTAAATGTTTTGATACAATACGTGTACCTAAATATCTATGTAACTAAAAATAATTAGGTATGTATATTTAACTATATTACGTATGTATAAGTCTACGTGAATAAAAGCCTTTTTTATTTTATTTTAGATAGGTAGGTACCCCACATGTATGGGTTTGATTAAAAAAATAAATAAGTTGCAGTTCTAAGTATGGGAACCCCCAAAATTTATTGTTTATTTTTTCTATTTTTGTGGGAAAATCTTAATGCGGTTCTCAGGATACATCTATGTACTTACCAAATTTCAACAGTATAGTTCTTATAGTTTCAGAAATAAGTGGCTGCGACATACGGACGGATAGACAGACATGACGTATCCATAAGGGTTTCGTATTTTGCCATTTGGCTACGGAACCCTTGAAAAGGTAAGACGATAGAAATCGAGTTATATTTTCACTTCGTCACTTGTGGGTAGATATGTGGGCCAACACTTCTAACGAAATTCTTATTAAAGTTAGGTAGGTAAAATAAAGTATCGCGTGAATCGAGAAATGCAAATAATTAGTTCAGTATCCAGGTAAAAATAAGTAGGTGAACGAAATATAAGTATTTGAAAGTACTTATGTATTACTTGGACTGGTTATGAAAGCATTTCATAACCAGTCGACCTAGACCGTGTCTTACAAACTTATTGATACTTACCTACTCTTTAAATTCTATTTCTGTCGGGGTTGTTTGTAAGGGAATCCTAAATTTGACCTACCAGATAGGCGATTGGCACACTGACCCGCATGACGCAGCGTAGTGCGTGTGCTAACGTTGCTTGTAAGTATCTCCGTTTGTATAGTAAACACGCACAGTCCAACACACAGAACATGCATCTGCATGAACGCACGTGGATGCATGTTCTGTGTGTTGGACTGTGCGTGTTTTCTATATCTCATTCTATATGTGCCACTCGCCTTATAAGTATCGTTCGTAGCTTAACGCATTAACGCTTAACGCCCCGGTTTGGTAGCGAGTGCTAGTTCGAGACCTGACGGATGATTAAATATGTGATTTCCCATTTTTGAGATTATCACTTAACTAAAATTTAAGATATGTTGGTGCCCAAGACAAGTGTTTAGTTGATACCTAGCTACGGTAAGGAGATGATTGACAATAAACTGCCATTATTTATTCATTATTATTTATTGATCTCGCCACAAATTTTATAATTCTCATATTTAACTCTTGACAACTCTCACTGTAATTAACATTTTTATTGCAATTATTTAAAATTTTAAGGTTTGGTCGTGTGTAATGTGTTGATAAATGTTGACATTATTTTTAATTTACTTTTATTGTAAAATTGTAATTGTGTGATTTATTTATGTGTGTAAATTCGGATACATTTTATTTTGTTTAAGTATTATGCATACTTACTAATACTACTACTATACTACTTACTAATGACTAAATGACTATATTATTACTCTCTATCATGATCAATGTACGGCGTATTATGTGAACTTTTCTTGATATACTCAGTTTAAATATCATAGTTATAATGGGTCGATATTACACAAAAGTTGTCAGGTGTGGCGAACCCGTGACCTTCGGCGCACAAAGGCCCTATTGGGCGACTCACTGAGTCAGAAGAGAATTGTATTGAGTGAAATCGGCTTGATTGTACTATGAACTATTATGACCTTGACAAAGGCAGCAAAGGCATGTGTATTGTAGGTACCCAAAAATAAAGGAAGTAGTGATTGGGAGCCGATGAAATACCCGAATTGCTAAATAACTTAACCATTATTTAACATGACCTATATCTACGTTTAGTAAAAGGCTGCAACGGGAAAAAACGGCGAGCGACAAAAATAAAACTACCAAATAATTTACCCTTTGGGATTTGAAGCTATATCTATTAAGGTTATCGTTCATAGTTTCATCATTTATTTATTACGTGCAGCTATTTAAAAAGTATACCTAACTGCGTGATTTTACAAAACACAATAATGAATCGGTGTACATACATACATAACATGAAAATATAGGTCAAGTTGAGAACCCCCTTCTGTAGAACGCCTCTATATGAATCAATTATTTTCGCGGAATCACTCTAATAGGCTAGAAGCGACCTGTATACTACTCTACGATTGAACGAATTAAAACTTTTTTATATAATAGTATGGCAAACGAGCAAGTGGGTCACCCGATGGTAAGTGATCACCGCCGCCCATGGACACTCGCAACACCTGAGGAGCTGCAAGTGCGTTGCCGGCCTTTAAGAAAAGAATAGGCTCGCTTCTTGAAGGTTGCCATGTCATACCGGATCGGAAATACCTCCGCAGTTAATAGATTCTACAGAGCGGTAGTGCGCGGCAAAAAGTTTCTTGTGAAACGGACAGTGGTGGACATCATCCCGTCGTCAATGATAACGCGAAATCCCAACATAAGTGAGCGTTTACTTTGATTAAATGGTTGCGGAAATTTGTTCATTCAACACATCTACTTGATTCACGTTAATAAATTTAAAATAAAATTATTAAATATCTTATAAATTAACACACGGCCACCTGATCCCAAACTAGGCTGAGTCTGTACTATGGCAATCAGACAACTAATAAACATACTTAACTTAACTTTCTAAATACATACATATTATAGATAAATTACACCCACACACAGAACGAATAATCGTGTTCATCCCACAAAGATTTGTCCCGTGTGGAAATCGAACCCACAACATCTGGCTTAAACAGTCAGGGACACTAACCACTGTACCAACAGGCCAGTCTAAAATAAATTTTAATTGTGATAATATTTTAAAGAAACTCATTGATTTCAAAACAGGTTTCAAATATTACGCATATTACCCTAGATACAAATAAAACACTTAAAATAAAAGTGTATGGAATTATTACTATTTTATTTGTTATGGGGTATAAATAGTTCTTTTCGATAGGATTTAGTTCCTATCGAAAAGAACTATTTTTACCCCGTAACAAATAAACTACTTGAGATTAACGTCAGGTTTGTCATATTATAAACATTTTTCCAGTTTAATTCTTGGCAAGTTTTGTGTTGCTTTTTTAATTCTAATAAATCTGTATTCAACCACCATTTTGTACATTATTTCTACCTTAAAGTTGTTATATTTATTGTTTATATTAAGTTGTTTTATTTATTGTTTATATAGAGTAAATGGCGGTGTTGGTATTATAAGACACCGACGCCTCCCTTTCAATAAAATTCTAGAACTTATTTATAAAAATAAATTAATTTACCTACATATACATATAATTGAATAAAAATGTTTTTGATAATTTTCAAAAACGGTTGTAATAATGTCTGTTAAGTTTTTTCCAAGATACGTTGGAAAACATTCAATAGACTCTAAATCATCCAGTTTCATGCATAGATTGACTTCTTTCAAATAATCGTATTTAGTTTGTGTTACACGCTGTATAAAGAAAATTAAACAGACCTTGTATTTTTTTTAATTCCTATGCAAATTAGCGTTATGTTAAACGTTACATGTTAATGTACCTATAAACGAAAAGAACTACGTGTAACGGCGAATGTGTTCACCTGTAGTAGTCGTAGACACCGTATGTATACGATATACGTAGGTGTGTTTCCATCGATTGGTCAGGGGCGGCGTGGCTTACCGTCCGACCATTAACCCAGTTGTGTGGCGCGACGCGGCCCGGCTGGGCACGCGACCGTGCCGTCAGTCCACCGCCATGCAACTGCCCGAAACACCGCCGCCTCCACTCGCGCCTCTGTGGGACCGCGTACTCCGGGCTCGAGCACTACCTCCAGACCTAGACGTTGAACTGCTCTATGTCGCCATTCGAGACCGTCTCACACATCCAGAATGGGAAGTTCGTCTTCACGCCTTGCGAGTACTGGCAGATCTTCTACCGCTCGCCGGAAATGCATTGGCTTTCCCCTTCGATCAAGTCGTCGACAATTTGGGACATAGCTCACCGAACGTCCGGAAAGCTGCGTTGGATGCACTAAAAGTGTTTTGTACGCATTGTGAAGACGTCGAATGTGCGGCGCGAGCTATTCTCGACAAGTGTTCCTATAATAACATAAGGCCTCATTCGGCTAGCATTGACACTAAAGTTAACGTGATAACAGGTCTGATTCTCTCAATTCCGTCCGTTATGAGTATATTGAAAAGGAGGCACCCAAATTTAGACATGTTTCCGATTTTTCAAGTTTTGGGCGAAAAGCTCTTTGATCACATTCACAGAGACGTAGCTCAGCGGTCTCTGCTGAAACTAAGAAGAGTTTGTGGATCGCGAGATTATGTGATATATCTTTCAAGACTAAATCCAAAAATTCAGGATAAATTTAGAATACTTTGTGAAACTTACGACGAAGACTCGATGGATGTTTATTATGCTCCAAGAAAAACTTATAGAAACAACAACCATCTCCCCTTAGTGAAAATCAATCATCTTTACAACCATTCTCACTCGGGTCCTATTCGAGTGTCAACTGATACCTCTTCAGAGGAATCTTTCGGCCCTATACCTTTTTATAACAATAATTTTGCCAAGGTAATAATTGAAACCGAGATAAAGTTTGACTCTGATACTGCGATCACAATGACGGTTTTAGAGGAAAATGAGACGGAATCTGAGAAGAATACAGGAAGCGAAGATGATTACGATAGCTCAGATCGGAACATGTTGAAGTATAGTGACGGTGAGTCTGAGGATACTGATGTAGTGGTCAAAAGAGTGCGCTTTGGTGGTGAAAGTGTAAAAATAAGGACACCTGATAGCGATAACATAATAACGAGTGAAGAAGATAATAATAATGTCGAGAGAAAACAGATAATGAAAGATAATTTCAAAGAAAAAGTGGTACCTGCTGCTCCTGCCATAGTAAATAAAATGAATGAACTAAAGCGTGAAGTATTAGACAGAGAATCACAAACAAAGGCAAGTTTCGTTAAGAAGAGTGGCATACCACTGCCAGTTATTCATAACAAAAAGGAAAAACCAATTAACGTAGCCACATACAACGGTGCGAAATTGAAATCGAAGTCCCTTAGTGAACTATATGATTACTTCAGATCAAAAAATGACATGCAGGAAGATAGACTAAAAGATATGTCAGGACTTGCACTGGCACTATCTGAAGTACGGTCTCCAGAGAAGTCGGATCGGAGTTCGCGAAGTCCCGTGGAACCTCACAAAGAAGTGGAGGTGCTACATAACTTACAGCGTAGTCCCACTGTGTCTCCACGACGTCACCATACAAGGGTCGAATTGGAACGCGACGGGTGAGTACCATTTTCTTAACATTCTTATCATCTTCAATGGATTTTGATGAAAAATAAGGCTGTTTGTCGGGTGTCCAGGTTCGTCCTAAGCCTGCTAGCATCCTCGCCACCTAGAGACAACGATATATTGTCACCAAGGGCTCCAACTCCACTTCGGGCTCACTACGATTGGGAAGAGTTAGATGTCGTTCCACATCATGTTTCTGATCAGCTACATAACACAGTACGTATACATTTGTAGATTTTGTAGTATGAGTTTTATGAACCACACCAAACAACAATAGCCCCCCTAATAGCATAACAGAATAAACGGCCTTGAAAGGTCTTAGTAGAAATTAGTCAGCTATTCTGTTTTCGTTAATAAAAGAACAACAATGTATAGATATCTAAAACAAGTCAATCACATGTTACGGTTGAAAACATGGTTGCTAAAAAATTATACACAACTAGTTGCACCCTGCGGTTTAACCCGCTTATTAGCTATCTATACCAGTTACATGTGTTTATTCCAGTTATATAACATATCTCTATTTCAAACGAATTGGTTTATTCTTTAGTTATTAATTTTTTACACACAAAAGATACAATAAATAGATACAAGTATGAAGAAATGATAAGTACAAAGGTTCTGTGATTGAGTAACAAATATTCAAATGTCTTAACATACCCACTTACAGATTTATAATATTACATAGAATTGGTAATCTTTATTAATTTAAGTGCTTACACATTTAATTTAAATTATTTTATGAGTAAGAGAAGATGACCGTATTATTGTTTGCCCGCGGCGCCGTTGGTAGCATGCTTACCCGCAGATAAAAAGGTCCTGGGTCCAAATCCCGGGTCGGTCAAATGTGATTCTGATTATCAGCCAGAATATTACATTAGCGGTATTAGACCCCGTGCCGTACGTAAAGCCGTCGGTCCTGTATAGTCTATGGCAAAGGTAGATGATCAAAATCGAATATTTAATACTAAGTAATTATTGTAAATCGCGTTAAAGTATTTGCCGGTATTCTAAAGTGCGCGAGTGTTAAGTGTAAAAAATATAAGCAAGATCTATTGCCGCCCAACATCCATGATCATTCAGAAACCTAAACTTCCGATTTTGATCATCCACCTTTGCTATTGACTGTACCTCTTTGCGATCGTGCCACTAGTCGTCCCATAGCATCATGCTAGTGATGGAATAGAAAGTGATCTGAGTATACGCACTTACTTGAGTACTATGTATATTATGTCCCGCGCACATGGCTAGTCTTCATTTAGACAGGCCGATATGGCTGAAATTTGACCAGGTGGTCATTAATAATAATACATATAATATATGTATTATTAATATTATTATGGAAGACTAAAGTTGGTAACCCAATCATACAACACTAATTAGCTAGTAAACCCGACTTCTTTCTTTCTATCTTATAAAAAAAGTTCTTTATGGTTTATTGTGCACAGAAAATACATTTATAAATGATATTAGGTCTTTACCTATGAAATTGCCGTTCTGCAGTACTGGCCATTTCAAATCAAAATAATTTTTGTTTGGCTAAGAATTCTAATTTCAAATTAATTTTATTTTAAAAACATGGATTCTTTTTTCCAAAAGTAGTCATTTCTTTATTGATTAGTGTTACATTTTCATCGCATTTCAATCTTTTTCGTCATCATGGATACGTTAAAAATTCGAGTAATTATGGAATATGAGTACCGTCGTGGCAGCAACGCGGCACAAGCGGCACGCAACATCAACGACGTTTACGGAGCTAACACTACAAACCAACGCACCACCTGTTATTGGTTTGCTCGCTTCCGTTCTGGAAATTTCGACCTGAAAAATGAACCTCGCGGTCGTCCGAAGACTTTGGTCGACAATGACGAATTAAAGGCGGTTGTGGAAGCTGATGATACACAATCTACGGCTGAATTAGCAGCAGCTTTCGACGTTAGCGTCAAAACAATATTGGTCCATTTGCGTCAAATTGGCAAGGTAAAAAAGCTTGACAAATGGGTGCCCCACGAACTCAATGATCGCCAGCGCGAAGTACGCGTCGAGACGTGCCTTGCACTGCTCAACAGACACACAAATGAAGGAATTTTGAACCTGTTACCTGCGATGAAAAATGGATTCTGTTTGATAACCGCAAGCGCTCAGCAAGTTGGTTGGATCCTGGTTCAGCACCTAAACAATGCCCTAAACGAAAACTTACCCCTAGAAAAGTGATGGTCACTGTTTGGTGGTCTAGCGCCCGGTGTGATTCATCACAGCTTCTTACCAAACGGGGTGAGCATTACTGCAGATGTGTACTGTGAAGAACTGAGCACAATGATGGAGAAGCTGGCGCATCTCCAACCAGCATTGGTCAATCGCTCGTCTCCGCTGCTCCTGCACGACAACGCGCGACCTCATACTGCACAGCAGACGGTCTCCAAGTTGCAAGAACTGGGGTTGGAAGCTCTCCGTCATCCGCCCTACTCACCAGACCTTGCGCCTACAGACTACTACTTTTTCCAGAATTTGGATAACTTCTTGGCGGGAAAAAAATTCAATACCCGAGAGGCAGTACAAAATGCCTTTGAAGAATTTGTTGCCTCCCGTCCAGCTGATTTCTTTAAGAAGGGCATCAATAAACTGCCACTGCGATGGCAAAGATGCATTGATTGCATGGGTGATTACTTCGATTAATACAAATAAAAAAAATCATGAAAAAAATTCGTTTAAATTTTTTCATACAAAACGGCAATTTCATAGGTAAAGACCTATTATAATCTAAAGCTATTGTACAAAGGGGAGCTTCACACTATTTGAGTTTTCTTATAGTAAACCTTCGTCGGGGTACAACAAAAATACTGGTTTTAGTTTGAATGTCTTTAGTTCATTATTAACCTGAAGACATTATAATAATAATAATATATAGGGACAATGTCACACAGATCATCCTAGCCCCAAACTAAGCAAAGCTTGTACTATGGGTACCAGGCGACGATATACATACTTATATAGATAGATAAATACTTATATACATAGAAAACATCCATGACTCAGAAACAAATATTCGTGCTCATCACACAAATATTTGCACTTACCGGAATTCGAACCCAGGACCACCAGCTTCGTAGGCAAGAGCACTACCAACTGGGCTACGGTGACCGTCATACATTAAAGAGAAAGAAAAATTATTATTGTGAAAGAGATAAATAAATATATAATAATTATTATTAAAAAAATAGTAGTAGTAGAAAAATAGTAAGTATAAAACAGTAGGCAAATTATAGGTCTCCACGAGTATTACCTAAAGTACCTAATCAAATACCTACGGGCCGGTTGGCGTGTGGTTGGCATATGCTTGCTTTTCACGCCGGAGATCGTGGGTTCGATTCCCACCCGGGACAGATATTTGTTTGTCCGTCTGTAATTCTCTGGGTGTAATTAATTATCTATATAAGTATATATTTACACAAGAAAAGTAGTAGGTATATGTAGTATATCAGTTATATGGTTTCCATAGTACAAGCTCTGTTTAGTTAGTGAGCAGATGGCCGAGTGTAAATAATGTCCCAGGATATTACACATATATAGCTACTTATATAATAAGTAGTACAAGTTAAGAGAGGTAGGGCATAGCGTTCATTCGCTCAAAGAGCAGCCCGACTGGGGAAGTACCTCCACCTTACAGAAGACATTCCTTAATAATAATATTTATAATTTAATGTTGTGTTTCCGAGTGTGAGTAAGGTCGCCAGAGCTCATTGGGGTGGGGGGAAGGGTCAGCAACACGTGTTTGCTGAGTCTAAAAGGCCGGCAACGCACTCGCGACTTTCTCTGGTGTCGCGAGTGTCCATGGGCGGCGGTGATCACTTACCATCAGGTGACCCACTTGCTCGTTTGTCGCCCTCTGATATAAAAAAAAAGTATATAACTTATAAGTCGCCCAAGCAGCAAAATTATCCTATAGTGCAGACGTTATAGGACTCCAGCACTTTTAATGTTCTCTTAACGGTTCTAGTTTTTGCTGTCTCGCTTATAATAGCAAGCACGGAGTTAGTTGGGCCTTATAGTATATCTCATCCTATACATTAACTTATAATTACTTATAGACCGAAATTAAGGGTGTAATATAAGCTTAGGTGACTTATAAAAGTATTGCGAGGGTGTAAACGCACTCAAGAGCAGATAAACTGGTAAGCTATACTTATAACTACTAACAAGAAGCATTATAGAACCACTATAAGTAAAGTACACCAATAAGAGTGATAAACAGAACTAAACATTCTGGATACTATTTGCATTTATTACTTGGTTTTATAAGGGTTTATAAATTTACTTTACAGAACGATTATGAGTAAAATGGAGCGGTTATATAGTAGTATAAACCAATATCGTTATAATCTTAACACGATTATAAAGGTTTAATATAATATACTTAGTATCCAAAACTATATCCGTGGTGTCCTGAATAAGAAAACATTGGTTTATAATGGTCTTGCAAATTCTGTTATAGTCTCAGTACGGATATTTTGATTTTGTTGAATCGTAGAAATAGGAGAAGGTTCCGTACAAAATCGTTACTGTGAAAATTTAAGACAAATGTTTATTTTAATGAGTCTGCACAAAAAACGGTTTTATCGATAAAAGCAATTTTAAATTTAGTCTTGGAAGATTGTAGTAGTGAGCAACCAAAAATTTTGAATAAATGTATCTGTTAAGTTTGTTTCAAATTCTTCAAGTTCTCTTAGATTTCTTATAACATGTCTACCTCTACGTCTTATTGCTTTCTTGAAACGGTCATTGGATCTACGAGTTTAATTCATTCTGAATCTCCCTCCGACACAGCACACAGTACATGTTAGTTTGTATTTCATAAAGTACATTTTGGTTCAATATAATGGTTTTAATGTCTTCTTTGATTGATTTTACTTCATGTTGAAGTTGTTGAATTTGACCATCCTCGACACGCTGTATTTGGTTATCCGTGTTGTAAAGAACGAAATGTTGAGCATTTAAACTGACATCTGGCAATGTTTCTTCTGCTTCTGTTATTACATGTTGAGGGTTTTGCGCGCCAAAAGAAGATACAGGTAAAATTGGTGAACCGGATTTAATGGTAGCTGAGTTTTGTTGTAAATGAAGTGATCTTGTAGTATTTGAACGAGTATCTTCTTGAGGGACCGTTGGCATCTTATTAATTTGGTCGTGATCACGATTCTGTGGAACAATAAACTTAGTTAGCAAGGGCAATCACAAAAAAAGAAGTAGAAATTATTTCAAACAATTTTTAAAACTCGAAAATCCCTTTTAGTTAAATCTATCGACGTCCAGACACATTACCATTTTCACACCTGACACCTAAACAAAAATATGAAAATAAGACATCAGTACCTAATAACAATATAAAATAACATTTTAATAGTTGCGGATCTCTAATTCCAAACAATATGGCCAAGCAATAGTTGTGATATTTACCATTTTTAAACAAAGTACGCCTATAACGGTTTGTTAATGTGTTTGGGAAGACCAAGTTTGTCAAGATGGCGACTTTTCGTTGTATGTCTTACTGAGACCAACATTATTTTAAAATTCAACTTAATGAAAATTTCGAAGGGCGTTTAAAAATTTTGATAAAAAACTTATTATACTTCACCGAAAATATACTTGCGCCATGTACATTCAAACATGGCTTCACTTATTGTTAACTAACACCCTACTCCTAATTAATATTCTAGATAATATTTATTATAAAAATGGATTAATAACTTACCTTTATCAATATTAAATAAACTTTACAAATGTGCATAGCAACATTCACGACACTTTGTATGAGCTTGTAAGATATTCACTGTGTACGTTATTGTCGTGTCTGGTTCCATTCAGCGCTCATAGTTAGCTTCGCGAGAGCAAATAATTCTACGTAGTCTAACTATAAGGTTACTATTGTCGTGATTGGTTCCATTAAGCGCTGATAGTTGGCTTCGCGGGAGTATATAGTTTTACGTAGTCCAACTATATGGTCGTTATAGGTCAAAGTGGTATTCACCAAGTCTACTATAGATATGTAATTAGGTAAAATACGCCTATAAATTGGGCCCTTTTCCGTGGTTATAATTGCTTACTATTCCGTTATAGTCCTAATGAAATGGTGGTTCCAGGACAATTACTAGACCACATTTTGCTGCTTGGGCGAAAAATAAAAACGTACGCATACTACGTTATATGTATATAAACAGCGTATGTCGAGTCAGCTAGTAACTATAAGTAGGTACATACCTATCTAATCCTATCTAATGTACTATCTGCCTGCCTGCTTCTATTATGCTACCGCATTGTTATTCATAAAGGGGTTAAAATTGATAATGTAAATGTATTTCGTTTTGTAGCACTAAATTGTAGCCTAATGTACGTTCATGTATATAAACATACTACTTACCTTCCAAAGCAACTTATTGTAACTATTATTACGGTAAGCTTATGAAAGCTGTAAATCTAGCAACACGGCTCATGAATACTTAAACCAATTATAACTAACCCAATGACCGATTTTCTGATTAAAAGTAAATACCTACTTTTAAGTGCTACAGCTTGGAAAAATATTTCTATGTAATATTTACAACAGTTATTTAGCGTGGAATGGGATCGGTATGCAGTTTGTTTTTTTATTTTCATTGGTTAAATAATGTTTGTTGGTTAAGTAATGTACAAGAACGACGATTTACCTGCCTTCTAGGACAAGGGCCAGCACCACCAATTCCCTGACTTTGTGCCTATACTGATAAATTTTCTGTACAGATATATCCCAGAATCAGTTTATTTCCCGTCTCGGGATTTAAACCCGGAATCTGCCGTCGAACACGCCTCCGAGGAAGTCAAAGAAAAAGGAGGCGGTCCTCAATTCAAGTGTGCTTTTTGTAAACGTGTTATTCTTTGAGCGGTGTACGGCATAATGTTTCCGAGGTGGCCCCATATAAATGGTGTAAAACTATAAAATATGTTATTGCTTAAAATTGCTTCACAGAAAACCGTTCAAGCGGAAATGTTAATCTAACCCAAAAAGGGCAGCCCAGCCTTTTTAAGCAAGGTCGTTGCTAATATTAGGGACATATTTGCTAAAAAGTCCCATTGTGATTACTAATTGGCCTTGCTGATTTAATTTTCTGTATTCAGGAGAACTGGATTGCGGTAGTGCGAGCAGCGGACCAGCTCCACAGCACGCTACTGGAAGCCAGCAACGTGCGCAAGTTGGAGTCCGCAGCGCTGTCTTTCGTACGGCATATGTGGGCGCTCAGTGACGAGGTATTATACCATATCATGGTCAAACCGGCTAATTATATCATAATCATCATCATGTCAGCCAAATTACATCCACTGCTGGACAAAATCAGTAGATAGGTATCCAGTGTTCTGGCTCACTGGGAGTGAGTCAGAATTTCGGAAAACAGAACGCCGGCTCCTAAAAAAAAAAAAAAAAAGTTTGGTATCAAATTAGGGGTTTTGACACACGCCGGATCGAATGCACGCATCCATTTTTGCGTATCTTGCATGGTTTTGGATTTACGAAAATTTATTATAAACCGATTAACTTTAACTTAATCACTCTATTGTTCTTAATGACGGTCGCGAACTCGTTTTCGTCATCTATAATTAAAGCTCGTTAATGAGTTGGGGGTGATTAGTAATCACTTCAAAATAACAAACAACGTCTTGTTTACTAGTTGAACTTTATTTAAAATAGTATTTGAATATATTATATAACAATATATCATTGACAATTGTATCACTTATGTTGAATAAATTCGTAAAATCCAGCATACTATGGCCATGGAATTTATAGTACAAATATACCAAACAGTACTGGCCACATACTGAGGTCCAATCATTCTGTATCCTTTGACTATTGAAATCCCACAATTTGCAATTTCTGTTTAAAAACGTTCTGTGGAAGCCTGTAGGTGGTCGACCAAGCGAATCAAAATATTGTCCAACACTGTTTTTGCCTATATGTATGGCTACCCAGTGAGACCCTGGTTGTGTATCCGAATCCAAATTGCTTACTAAGAAAGTAGGCGCTTCGACATGTATAGGTAATCTGTTACACGTTATTACATAAAAATGGGAGAATTTTATATAAACATTCTTGGATCTCGAGTGTTTACCCATACGAGGTAATGACATCGTATAAATCCCTAAGTTTAACCTCTTTACAAAATCGGGATCAGTTTTATAGTTCGCTTACTGATACAAATATTTCAAATGATGATTACAGCCGTGCTCAAGATAAGGTACTCTGTGATACATGTAAGGTAAACGGTAAGGCAATTATAAAATCAACCATATTTTTTTTTGTATGGGACAACTCCTTGACAAAGGTCTGCGCTTCTGGGCCCCAGGGACCCATTGTTTCGACCCCCAACGGAAAAAACATATAGCCATCACCTATGGCCACATATTTACTCCGTTTGGAGTTCTCAGCAGCCTCCGCTACAGCATCGCCTGATCACGAACTTTCTTGAAGGTGGGAGGGAGCCAGTGTATCCACACAAGTTGCGTCCCATACCACGGTCTCCCACGAATCCAAGGGATCAACGCCATACCATCAGGCATCTTGCCATCGTCACGAGAGATACCGCTAGGCTCTATGAGAGCCGGTACGTGAACGGTAGCAAGCGCCCGACGAATGACGTCATTAATGGCGGAGTGGCGTGAAAGCCTCTGCGTCGGAAAGATAGGCCATGGTGACCTAAACGGTCTACCTCAACCCCGCAGTGACAATT
Organism: Pseudoips prasinana; assembly: GCA_951640165.1. Taxonomy (NCBI): domain Eukaryota; kingdom Metazoa; phylum Arthropoda; class Insecta; order Lepidoptera; family Nolidae; genus Pseudoips; species Pseudoips prasinana. Next base: position 24,049,223 of record OX621243.1, read on the forward strand.
ATGGGGCTCTGTCCTGGAGATGCCCAGACACTAGTCTACAGCGACTGAGAATGCTGTATTAACTAAAAGAGTTCCTGTACTGGTCGAAGGAATTGCCGACAGCCAGTAGCTCGACTCCCGTTCGCTGTTGGCGAGGAGACGAGCCCGATCTCTAGCGTCAGAACAGATGGTTAAAAGTGAATTTTGAACAAGTTTACATAGAGGCTTGTCCCATTGTCTCTACGAACTGAGTGTTTTTGGACACGTCTCACGCGGACAGGCCATTGACCACGCATCCCTGACTCCATCCATGCCTACCTACGGTATATTAACGATAGACGAGGAAATTATCTTGCGAAATAGACCGTTAATAGCATGGACAGAATACAAAAATGCAGGCAGAGCAACACTTGAAATTTTGCAAATGCCTAGACCTGAAGCCAAGCATTTTCCGAAAGTGAACAATTTAGAATTTGGGTCAAAATGTTTTTAATAGTGTTGTCTAAAATTGTCAAAAGACTACCATGAATCCATAGAGGCCAACAACGAAGAGCATATGTAAATTTAGGTACAGAAAAGCAAAATCGAATGATATGAAAAGCAATGTGAGAATGAATTTTAGTTAAACGTACCGAATTTTCTTTAAATTTGGTGCGTTGTTCTTCAATAAAAGTTGAGAATATATTTTTTTAATTATATTATTGCTTCACTGTATACTTTTTGTCGCTTTTGTGGCTTCATACTTTTGGAAATAAATATTATTGTATGTTTTATGTTGCTTTAGCCAAGAAGTAGCATTTATTAAAAGGTACCTATGATGCCATAAAAGTAGGTGAGAAACTAAATAATCTGTATGCGATTGGTAATAGCTTCTTATAGTTACTATTGCTGACCCTCATGGGTCGATTATAAAGTATGTAAGTATAAACATAAATTGTATTACCGACTCATGAAAAAATATTATTTAAATTCAATTGACCATCAGACTATAAAATAGATTATAATTGAATAATGTCACAAAAATATGAACAAATGCACAAAAACAATGACTTACTTATTACTGTAACTATTCAATATCGATCATCGAAAAATATCATAACTTTGGTTAAATTGACAACGCTAAAAGGTAAAAAACATACAACAAAGTTTAGTCGCTAATAGATTTTTATAAAAGATTTAAACTGGACCATAAAAATACTTGTGATAGTGTGATATAATAACATAAAACGAAAGTTACGTTGCTGCCATTGCCGACTTATGGGTTGATACGGCGTTGATAGCTGCCACGACTTAGAATGATGAAGCTAACACCATCCCATTTTAATTTAAAGTTTTATTTTCTGTAAGATCTTCTGTGAGAATGTCTTCTGTAAGGTGGAGGTACTTCCTCAGTCAGGCTGCTCTGTGAGCAAATGGGCAATATGCCATACATCTCTTAAAATAATGTTGTATACGCTGATTTCGAATAGTTTTTAAAACCCGTACAAACGTGTACCAATGATCATTCAAAACCATATACCAACAACGTTCAGAAACATGAGGCTTATAGCTTTGGATATTACATTAAATATTCTTTCGATGATAGTTTGTCTAAGTATGAAACGTACAGTGGTCCTAATTGTGCACAAGTATTTATGAATCGCTTACATGATGAATTATAAATAATATGCAGTAAAAATTGTTTTCAGAAAACTCATAAACCGCTATCAACTGTAGAAACTGATTATGTAGTTAACTCATTAACTTGTGACATTTGTGAAACTGACCTAAATGGAGAAAAAGTCTAAGACTTTGATTGGCAAACCGATGATTTTAGAGGTGTTGCACAACAAGTATGTAAAAAAAAAAAGTTTCGTGCCCCTAGTCATATTCCTGTTTTTTGCATAATCTCAGTAATTATGATGCACATTTTATTGTTCATACACTTAACTTTTTTGAAGGTGTAGTCGATATAATTCCACAAACAAAGAAAAATATATTTCGTTCTCAAAAAATTTAATAATTAACAATCAAAAACTGAATTTGAAATTCATGGGATCTTTAAAATTTTTGACGTGCAGCCTCGAGCAGTTGACTAAAAATCTAAAAGATGATGAGTTCCATAAACTCAAAAAACGTTATTACATAAAAATGGGTGAATTTTATATAAACATTCTTGGATCTCGATTGTGTTCATTTTGTTGATTGTTGTGTGCTGCCTTGTGAAGATTCCTGTTTTGAATAGTTAACTTGATAATGTTCACTTACTATTTAAGGAAAGTTGTAAATAAAAAGATTTAAGCTATGTTGGTAATTATATATTTATTGAAATCTCCCTTACGCTAAGATTATAATCAATATACAATAATTTAATCTTAACTAATAGTACAGTCTACGGTTACATTGTAATTCTCATATGTATAATCTTAACTACTATAGTCTACGATAACATTACGATTTTTATCTATTTCAATTACATTATCGAACTCGGCATAAACAATACAGTTAATTGTTTGAGAAAGAGACGATTCAAAACGTACTTCCAATCTTACGCTACCATTCCTTATTAGATTCCAATGACTTGATGAATTAGCTGATAAATCAGGAGTTAAGTCAAAAGCTAGTAGGCAATAACCTTTGGCATACTGTTCCCTAGATATCCCATTTCCCTCGTTAAGAAAATGTATGCTTGTTCCTGAGAATAATGTATGATAGGCTGCAGTGAAAATATTACTCTCAAATGATGGTTGTATTGCTTTAGAAGGTATTTGCTGACCGTCAATATATAAACAGAATAAACTCATGTCATAATTTTCAAAATTAAAGGGATTTTTAGTGAGACTACCATTGAACGTCGTGTTATTTACAAACCCAACTATACATCTTTTTGGTACTTGTCCTAGAAAAATATTATCAAGGGTTTTTCCCTGAACCCCTGATGGCATCGTTAACACTTTAACTTCGACTCGAGTAATAGGATATTTAGCTGTAGTAGAGGCTAAAACTTTCTGATGTGCGAGTAAAACAGTTGGATTGATTCGAGCCCTACGAACAATGAGAGTTGCGTCTACAATGCCTACTTTTAACTTTATATCATTCAATGAAGCCATTAAGTTAAATGTTTCTCTGGATCGAACTAATTTTACAGACATGTCAACTCCGTTAATCAAAAACTTTTCTTGATTGAACAAATCACCATGCAAATGTCCAATCATTTCAATCTCTTTACTTTCACTAGCAAATGCTTGACGTTTTGTGAAACCTTTATTACTTTCATCAATTGAATCCATCTTTCCAGATGTATCTTCATACCAAAGACCACAACTTAGATGAGAATCTTTTGCTGCAGGGGCATAGTTCAATAGAGTTTCTATGTATGCACGATATGCGTATGTGTTATTTGGAGGTGATACGAGTTTTTGATTTAAATAAACATCAAGCTGGTTAAAAAGTGAATGTAACCAATTATTAACTGGAGCCACTACTGTTGATGAATTCAGCTTGGTGGAGTCTTGATTCAATATTTTCGCTTTTACATGTAATAACGTATGGAGATAGATCTATGTAGTCATCACCTGCTCCTGGTACTTGAAATTCTATGGGTCCATCATCACCAAGAGATGAAATTGGTTTGTAATGTATCCACATTCCGTTTTCTATGCTAGTTTGTGTGGATGGTAAAGTAAATAAGTCCAATTCTGATTTATTGCTCCCACATGAATGATTATGTAAGAAAGACATTATTACAGTGTTTTAAGAAAATATGTCTTTGATTTTTTTCGTCAATTTAATTTTTTTTGCAGTTTTCGCTTTAACGGTTGTTGGTGAAATGAATGCTGATTGATGTTTCCTCTTAGTTTTATATCCTGAACCAGACATACTGTTGCGGTCGATTTTGGCATCAGCTTTTCTTTTTTAGTTAGAGCCTGCCTCTTTAAGTCGGGATTTAACCGATTCTTCCATAGGACGTGAGTTGACCATATCAGATAAAAGACCTACACCAGTATTTAAAGCTTCTTTGCCAACTACTCGAGCTCCACTGGAAAGTAAAGGTAAAACACATCTAAACAATCCGCCCAAAAAGCTACCAATGCCATGACCTCGCTGATAGGGGGCTCCTTTGTATATTACTCCAACACCAGATCCAGCTTGATGTGAATAATAATGTTCATAGGGGCAAATTGTTCGGTCACGAGAGTACATTTTCAATTTAATTTTCTAAAATGTAGTTAAATGCACACTGTTCCAAATTGGAATGGTATTTTTTGTCCAGTGCTCGATCTTATATCTATCTCAATGGTATCAAACTCCCTTCGCATTACTGGTAAGTAATGAGGGGGTGAGAATACATGCATTTTATTAGCTCCATAAATATATTTGGATGGATCTAATGGTATTATTCTCAACAATGGAGTCATAACATCTCCAACAATCTGTGGTTCAATTATATCACAGTAAACAAATAATTGCGGTGGTAGCCCTAAATGCAAATTAGCTGGACATTTACCGAAACCTTTTTCCACAAGATTTCTGTTCGGTTCAAAACCAAGCTGAAGAGATAATTGAGGTGATAACGATAGTGATTTAATGTTTTCATCCATAAAGGTTACGTTGACAAATTTTGATAGTTCATCATAGCGAAATCTTACACGCTCTTTTATACTGTTTAATGCTGTCAAAATTTGGTTAATATTGTCATAATTTGTAGCTGGAATATGAGTTTTGTAGTACACTGTAGAAGTGGTTGCTTCATTAGGGATTTGCATTATTTTAGTCATGTAAACAATGTTCTCGTGTTCTTGAACAGTAAACATTGTACATGGATATTGGAACTCAACAACACCAACGTACCATATTCCTTCAAGTATTATGGCTTTTGGTAACTTGGTTGAAAAACGAGTTGTTTTGTTATCCGGAAAATATTCCATGGAGCTATTGCTAAGTAATGTTAAATAAAAACTTTCTTTAGTCATATTTGATTTAAACTAGATGCTAAAATCCAAGTATTAAATTTGTCTGGATAACCTTTCCACTTTACTAACACTTCTTTTCTGATACCGGATAAGCGAGAACAGATGATTTTATCTATTTTAAAGGTTGAAGTGGGGTCAATCGTTACTTTTTGTAGTTCTCTTTCATAAAATGCTCCTACTATTGGCTCATTTTGTAAATCTTTCAAGGTATAGACCACCCATGGTGACCGTTCTATTACAGAAGTTACTATGAATATTTCGTCACTCCAATTGGATTCATTTCCTTTTTGAAAGATATGTTTATATTTTGTGATTCTTACATGATCTCCTATATGTAATTTGGGTGATGAGATACGTGAGTTTTTTGTATTTGTTTTCCTATTATATAAGTTATTCCATACAGTCATTATATTACGCGAGTTAACATCACTTGGGCACATTTTTATACTGGAATGATAACCATGATTATAAGCGTATAATAAATCTTGTAATATATCTATATACCTATATGTATTTCTGTATGTAAAGTATCGCCACATTTTCGTTTTAAGTGTTCTTTGGAATCTCTCTACAATGCTTGCTTTAATATCTGGATTGTTTGTTGTGTAATAATTGATATTTTTGCTTTTAAAGTATCTCTGAACATCTCTAGAAACAAATTCGGTACCTTTGTCGGATTGTATGTGGGTAGGAGTAATGTTAGCTTCATCAAATATACTTTCAAAACACTTTTTTGTTGTTTCAGAATTTTTATTTTTCATTACCCTAGCAAATGCATACTTGGAAAAAACATCAATGACACAGAGTATGTAGTTATAACCGTCATTATATTTAGAATACGTTCTCATGTCACTCAAATCAGCCTGCCAGAGTTCATTAAAATTAGATAAAACATATTTATTCCTAGGAAATTTTCTATGTACAGGTCTATGCAGTTGTACTGCTACTAAGTTTCCGTTTTTAAGATTTTTAGCCAACTGCTCGAGGCTGCACGGCAAAAATTTAAAATAATCCACGAATCTCAAAGTCACTTTTTGATTGTTAATTATTAATGTTTTTGAGAACGAAATGACTTATCGTAAAATATATTTAGTTTTTGTAACTGTACTGCTATTAAAATTCCCGAAAAAAACTGAAAGATTCTTAAATTCTGGTTTCGAAATAAAATATTGAACACCCAAAGATTTTCGCAATGAAAAATTTAAAAGAATCCACGAATCTCAAAGTCACTTTTTGATTGTTAATTATTAATTTTTTTGAGAACGAAATGACTTATCGTAAAATACCTTTAGTTTTTGTAATTGTACTGCTGCTAAGTTTTCCGAAAAAACTGAAAGGTTCTTAAATTCTGATTTCGAAATAAAATATTGAACACCCAAAGATTTTTGCAATGGGTCAAAATTTTTTCATTTACCGTTTTTCGACATTCTCCATTGTTTTTCCCGAAGATTGAATTATTCATTAATTAAAAAAAAAATCTTTTTCAAAATCGGACAGTTTCTTTTTGAGTTCATGGAACTCATAATTTTTAGATTTTTAGTCAACTGCTCGAGGCTGCACGTTCAAAATTTAAAAGAATCCACGAATTGCAAATTCAGTTTTTGATTGTTAATTATTAAATTTTTTGAGAACGAAATATATTTTTCTTTGTTTGTGGAATTATATCGACTACTCCTTCAAAAAAGTTAAGTGTATGAACAATAAAATGTGCATCATAATTACTGAGATTATGCAAAAAACAGGAATATGACTAGGGGCACGAAACTTTTTTTTTTCACATACTTCATGTGCAACACCTCTAAAATCATCGGTTTGCCAATCAAAGTCTAAAACTTTTTCTCCATTTAGGTCAGTTTCACAAATGACACAAGTTAATGAGTTAACTACATAATCAGTTTCTACAGTTGATAGCGGTTTATGAGTTTTCTGAAAACAATTTTTACTGCATATTATTTTTAATTCATCATGTAAGCGATTCATAAATACTTGTGCACAATTAGGACCACTGTACGTTTTATACTTAGACAAACTATCATCGAAAGAATATTTAATGTAATATCCAAAGCTATAAGCCTCATGTTTCTGAACGTTGTTGGTATATGGTTTTGAATGATCATTGGTACACGTTTGTACGGGTTTTAAAAACTATTCGAAATCAACGTATACAACATTATTTTAAGAGATGTATGGCATATTGCCCATTTGCTCACAGAGCAGCCTGACTGAGGAAGTACCTCCACCTTACAGAATACATTCTCACAGAAGACCTTACAGAAAATAAAACTTTAAATTAAAATGGGATGGTGTTAGCTTCATCATTTTTAGTCGTGGCAGCTATCAACGCCGTATCAACCCATAAGTCGGCAATGGCAGCAACGTAACTTTCGTTTTATGTTATTATATCACACTATCACAAGTATTTTTATGGTCCAGTTTAAATCTTTTATAAAAATCTATTAGCGACTAAACTTTGTTGTATTTTTTTACCTTTTAGCGTTGTCAATTTAACCAAAGTTATGATATTTTTCGATGATCGATATTTAATAGTTACAGTAATAAGTCATTGTTTTGTGCATTTGTTCATATTTTTGTGACATTATTCAATTATAATCTATTTTATAGTCTGAAGGTCAATTGAATTTAAATAATATTTTTTCATGAGTCGGTAATACAATTTATGTTTATACTTACATACTTTATAATCGACCCATGAGGGTCAGCAATAGCAACTATAAGAAGCTATTACCAATCGCATACAGATTATTTAGTTTCTCACCTACTTTTATGGCATCATAGGTACCTTTTAATAAATGCTACTTCTTGGCTAAAGCAACATAAAACATACATACATACATACATACATGAATCACGCCTGTTTCCCAGAGGGGTAGGCAGAGACAACGGATTTCCATTTGTCACGATCTTTGCATACCTCTTTTGCCTCGATTACTCTCATTATATTCTTCATACATGCTCGCCGGTTTAGGGTACTTCTGACCTGCCCTTTCTTGAGAACATCTCCAATTTGTTCAGAGAATGTTCGACGTGGTCTTCCCCTTCCGGTTGTCCCATTCAAACAGGCCAGGTATACTTCTTTTGTCAATCTTCTTTCATTCATCCTTTCTAAATGGCCAAACCATCTCAGCATGCCTTTTTCAATCTTATATATTGAAATAAAACATAAAACATACAATAATATTTTTTTCCAGAAGTATGAAGCCACAAAAGCGACGAAAAGTATACAGTGAAACAATAATATAATTAAAAAAATATATTCTCAACTTTTATTGTAGAACAACGCACCAAATTTAAAGAAAATTCGGTACGTTTAACTAAAATTCATTCTCACATTGCTTTTCATATCATTCGGTTTTGCTTTTCTGTGCCTAAATTTACACATGCTCTTCGTTGTTGGCCTCTATGGATTCATGGTAGTCTTTTGACAATTTTAGACAACACTATTAAAAACATTTTGACCCAAATTCTAAATTGTTCACTTTCGGAAAATGCTTGGCTTCAGGTCTAGGCATTTGCAAAATTTCAAGTGTTGCTCTGCCTGCATTTTTGTATTCTGTCCATGCTATTAACGGTCTATTTCGCAAGATAATTTCCTCGTCTATCGTTGATACACCGTAGGTAGGCATGGATGGAGCCAGGGATGCGTGGTCAATGGCCTGTCCGCGTGAGACGTGTCCAAAACACTCAGTTCGTAGAGACAATGGGACAAGCCTCTATGTAAACTTGTTCAAAATTCACTTTTAACCATCTGTTCTGACGGTAGAGATCGGGCTCGTCTCCTCGCCAATAGCGAACGGGAGTCGAGCTACTGGCTGTCGGCAATTCCTTCGACCAGTATAGGAACTCTTTTAGTTAATACAGCATTCTCAGTCGCTGTAGACTAGTGTCTGGGCATCTCCAGGACAGAGCCCCATAATTGTCACTGCGGGGTTGAGGTAGACCGTTTAGGTCACCATGGCCTATCTTTCCGACGCAGAGGCTTTCACGCCACTCCGCCATTAATGACGTCATTCGTCGGGCGCTTGCTACCGTTCACGTACCGGCTCTCATAGAGCCTAGCGGTATCTCTCGTGACGATGGCAAGATGCCTGATGGTATGGCGTTGATCCCTTGGATTCGTGGGAGACCGTGGTATGGGACGCAACTTGTGTGGATACACTGGCTCCCTCCCACCTTCAAGAAAGTTCGTGATCAGGCGATGCTGTAGCGGAGGCTGCTGAGAACTCCAAACGGAGTAAATATGTGGCCATAGGTGATGGCTATATGTTTATTCCGTTGGGGGTCGAAACAATGGGTCCCTGGGGCCCAGAAGCGCAGACCTTTGTCAAGGAGTTGTCCCATACAAAAAAAAATATGGTTGATTTTATAATTGCCTTACCGTTTACCTTACATGTATCACAGAGTACCTTATCTTGAGCACGGCTGTAATCATCATTTGAAATATTTGTATCAGTAAGCGAACTATAAAACTGATCCCGATTTTGTAAAGAGGTTAAACTTAGGGATTTATACGATGTCATTACCTCGTATGGGTAAACACTCGAGATCCAAGAATGTTTATATAAAATTCTCCCATTTTTATGTAATAACGTGTAACAGATTACCTATACATGTCGAAGCGCCTACTTTCTTAGTAAGCAATTTGGATTCGGATACACAATCAGGGTCTCACTGGGTAGCCATACATATAGGCAAAAACAGTGTTGGACAATATTTTGATTCGCTTGGTCGACCACCTACAGGCTTCCACAGAACGTTTTTAAACAGAAATTGCAAATTGTGGGATTTCAATAGTCAAAGGATACAGAATGATTGGACCTCAGTATGTGGCCAGTACTGTTTGGTATATTTGTACTATAAATTCCATGGCCATAGTATGCTGGATTTTACGAATTTATTCAACATAAGTGATACAATTGTCAATGATATATTGTTATATAATATATTCAAATACTATTTTAAATAAAGTTCAACTAGTAAACAAGACGTTGTTTGTTATTTTGAAGTGATTACTAATCACCCCCAACTCATTAATGAGCTTTAATTATAGATGACGAAGTCGAGTTCGCGACCGTCATTAAGAACAATAGAGTGATTAAGTTAAAGTTAATCGGTTTATAATAAATTTTCGTAAATCCAAAACCATGCAAGATACGCAAAAATGGACTCACTTCCAGTGAGCCAGAACACTGGATACCTCTCTCAGATTGATGGTCATAGTTCACAGAAAAACGCTGCTGCCCGTTCTCTGGTAGGTATTCCCTCGGGACGATTTCTACGCCCCCCACGGGATGATGATATTGTATGCCGTCACCACACAGCAGCTATTATATAACTGGTTATAAAAGCAGCGCCGTGTGCATGTAGGAGCCCGCATCGCCATCCTTTGCACCTGTGGCCGTATAAAGGCACTTAGTTACGCATAAAGACATAAAAAATTGCCGAGCGAAAGATGAAGATAGTCCGAGGTAATAAATTAGCACGTAAACTATGGGGTTGCAGCTTACTCCATTTTTTCCGTAAACAAAACGTATCCGTCGAAAAGACAGTCGTAGCAGATACTGGGCAAACAAAACCATTAGGATGAAAGTCTAGACACAACAAGTAATTTTGATGACCATATTAAGAAATTTGCGAGCTCCATAAAATAAACACTACAGTTTCCAATAAGTTACTTATTCATCAAGAAGGTTGCGGTCTCATAACTACTAGGTATTTTCGAATTCTCTATCAAGTCTAGGATTTCAAGCTTTATTTACGCGCTCATAGCTCTTATAGGCCATGACTCTCATCGGTCCATAATGTTAAGCTGTCGGTCGGAAGCCATGACAGAAGCCTATTAAACGGCTGGTACAACCCTGAAGCTATGGCAAGAACTGCTTACACGTTACATTAAATAAATACCTTTATTGATCGCTATAGGCCTCGCTTCCTTTTACTTTCAATTCTACCTTATAGTGTAAAATAAAAATAAATAAAATAAAAAAGGTTTTTATTCAGGTAGACTTTAAAAAAGCGCTTGTAAATAGTCAGAACATGTTTGTAGTAATATAGTTGTATACATTAGATATTATTTCTAGTAACATAGATATTTAGGTACATCTTGTATGAAAACATTTATAAAATTTATTTTATTACAGAAATGATATTTAGCTAGCTCGTATCAAGTTATTGTCAAGAAAGTATGTTTAATTATCTAGTTTAAGTCTAATATTTTTACTACATATTGTCAATGGTTCTGTCTATATTAAAGATATTATTATTATGACGGACCTTGTGTTAATAACGACGGTCGCGCTTTAATGCTACCACCGGATCCAATGCGCCCCAACTGAGAAGACCCAGCGAAACATACTCAGTGGGTTCATCTACTACCGGTTTCAACACGACCCAGTTGAGACGGTCCGGCGAAACATACTCAAGCGGGCATGAACACGGGATTTGGTCCAATTAGAGTAATTATTTAGTAGGCAAACACAATATATGCTCGATCGGTTGTCTGAATGCTTATTATTTTAGATTATATTTAGGTATACAAAAGAAAAACTTCGAAACAATAACATTATTCATTTTGAGACAGAGTCAATAATTTTAAATTAAGTATATGATAGCAATCATTTACAGATAGTTCACATAACACAGCAGATCAGTCATGTCTATATGGCTACAAGATCTCCAGCAAGCAATGTGCAGGTAGGAAGGGAGAGCCAGACGTCTTTGTCATCGTAGCCATTACCATATGGGGAATAGTTTATTTTAATGAGTATATTAACTTCTTTTTAATAATTGAACATTTATTTCTCCTCACTTACATAACTCGTGTCTAACAAGTTAATGTACAGACGCCAGCACATCCAGCTACCCCAAGCTGTCAAATTTCTTTTATAGATTTTCGCTTTTGTCACAAAAGCGTAAGGTTCACTTTCAATTGGGGAAATTTTACAGATTGGAGAGCTTGATGTGCTGGCGTCTGCACATTATCTTATTGTCTAGTTAGAAGATGGTGTCCGAAGTAGGTTGTGTTAGTGTTACGGATCTTTAGAGCCCTCTTGTTAGCTTATAGGCTGTTCTTTTACAATATGTATACCGACTGTCTGTCCATTATCAGTCCCAAAGGAATATGTTATGTTTTAGACCTTGTACTTGTAATAAATAACTTGTCTGTTCATTGATACTAGAAGCTAGTTCTAAAACAATTGTGTATTATTGGTCTAATAATAAGTGTTATTTGTCAACTGTTGATACCAGTAGATATACCCATATATAAGTACAACAGATTAATTATTCCTAGCTCAGAGTCGATGACACTATAAAAGTATTTGGAAAAACCTATTGTTCTTATCAACAGCGGGTAACTAGATATTTAATAGGTATGTAATTTTATGGCCTGCCTACCACTTTAAATCGTTGAAGCTACAATTTATGTGAACGAACCCTCTGTGTATTGCGTGTCGAACGATAAGGGACAGTATTAGTTACATGTATGTTGTATACCGACAATAGCTGATACTAATAAACCGGTAGCTTCGTTGGTCTTGCGGTAGAGGTTCAACCGCAAATAATGAGGTCCTGAGTTTAAATCCCGGGTTGGGCTAAAAAGTGATTTTGGGATATTTCTGTAAAGAAAATGTCTCTTATCAGCCCGAGGTCTTGGAGTTAGCGGTATTACACCCCCGTACCTAGGAGAGCATGTAAAGCCGTCGGTCCTGTACCTGATCTTTTTCCGTTCGTGTCTAGTTGTCACAGCGGATCATAACAGTGACAGAAAACAAAACATATCTGTACATTGATTCTAAAAGTTATTAGTTCTATCATCATCATCCGAAAGACGTCCACTGCTGGACAAAGGCCTCCCCCAAAGATCTCCACAATTGCCGGTCTTGCGCTATACGCATCCAGCGATTTTTAGCGACCCGCACAAGATCATCGGTCCATCTTGTAGGGGGCCTGCCTACGCTGCGTCTTCCGGTTCGTGGTCGCCACTCGAGAACCTTTCTGCCCCAGCGGCCGTCGGCTCAACTAGCTATGTGCCCTATTAGTTCTATAGCAATTGTGTATATATCGGTCCTTCGCAGATGAATCGTCTCCATTGAGACTGGCCGACGTGGCCGATATTCGACCTCGGAGGATATAACTATAGAGATATACTCTATATGCAAGTAATACGTGATTATTTGTAGTACTACTTTGTTTCTGACATTCTGACAATTAGGACACCTTCTCTTATTAGTCTGCTGTCGCAGTCGAACCCCGCCCAGGACAACTAAATGTGTGACCCATTGCATTTACTAAAATCCCCGCGATACAGTGTTTTATTATCACCTTGCGGGTGATATCATCAATAAGAAGAAAGAAAGGTTTTGGAACTTATTTGAAATAATTATTTCTTGCTTTTAGGAGCTCAGAAACGCTTAGAGTATTTATAAAAACTACAAGTGACTAAAGCATAATTTAAGCATTAAGTGGGCAGACTATTCACCAATGTATAGACGCCAGCACATCCAGTTACCCCAATCTGTCAAATTTCTTTTATAGATTTTCAATTCAATCACAAAAGCATAAGGTTCACTTACAATTGGGGAAATTTGACAGATTGGGATAGCTTGATGTGCTGGCGTCTGTACTGTTCAAACAAAATATAGTTTAGTCGCATCCTTTATATTTATTAATAATAATATTGGGACACTGCCGTCTGATCTCAAACTAGGCAGAGCCTGTAATGGCAACCAGACAACTGATGAACATATTTACATATTTTTCAATACATACATAGTACCTACCTATAGTTAAATTACACCCAGACACATAACAAATAATCATATTTTTCATACAGATATTTGTCCCGGGTGGGAATCGAACCCACGATCTCTGTTTTAACAGTCAGAGTCACTAGCCACTAGACCAACAGGCTAATTGTATTTTTATATGAAGTTGTTTTATGATATGATGTAAAGTCGTCATTGAAGGTCATGGTGACTACACTAAGCTCAAGTGATGATGGTAATTTGTCTCTCAGGTGGCAGCAGTAAGAGCTCCGGCAGAAGGAGCAGTCTGCGCGTTAGTCAGGGCCGCCAGCAGCGAATGCGCTCGGCAGCTGCTGCCCGCCCTCATATCGCGGATGGCGCGGGAGCCCTTGCCAGCAGCACTACCACATGCGTTGCTGCAAAGACTCGCATTGCACCATATTGTTGATTTGATATTTGATCCTACCATGATTGGGGTGAGTAAACTTATATACACTGCAAGACTGTCTCTAATCTTCTTCATGACTGTGTTTGTAGGATTCCGTACCCAAAGGGTAAAACGGGACCCTATTACTAAGATTTCGCTGTCTGTCTGTCCGTCTGTCACCAGGCTGTATCTCATGAACCGTGCTAGTTAGACTGTTGAAATTTCCACAGATGATGTCTTTTTGTTGCCGCTATATTAACAATTACTAAAAACAAAATAAAATAAATATTTAAGGGGATCACAAACGACAAACGTAAATTTATTGCTCGTTTTTATAGATAACTAGCTGTGCCCCGTGGTGTTACCCGCGTTAAATTTTATAAATTTTCTTTGCTACAACCCTCACGGAGCCCGAGACCTTTTCAACGAATGCAAAACCGTGAAAATCGGTTCGTGCGTTCTGGAGTTATAGCCTCAGGAAGGAAAACCCGACTTATTTTTATATAGTAGAAGACTAGCTGTGCCCCGCGGTGTTACCCGCGTTAAATTTTATAAATTTTCTTTGCTTTAAACCTCACGGAGCCCGAGACCTTTCCAACGAATGCAAAACCGTGGAAATCGGTTAGTGCGTTCTGGAGTTATAGCGTCAGGAAGGAAAACCCGACTTATTTTTATATATAGATGATACGGAACCCTTCGTGCGCGAGTCCGACTCCCACTTGGCCGGTTATTTATTTCCATTATTTTCTTACCATTCTGTATTTTATGTACGTATGTCGTGCGTTCTTGGATCTTCTTGCCCACTAGGACTTTCAGTCACTCTTTTCATCGATTTTTCCTCTGACGCTATGGCCCTACCTTTATGACTCATCTTTTCGCTGTTTATCAATTAGTTTTATACTTAAGACCCTAGGAAATATAATATAGACTTTGCTGAGTAAAAGCTTTACACGAGAATAGTTCTCAAGGTTCCTGTCCTTACCTAATTCGTTGCATCGTCAATAGGTATCAGCGACTGGTTGCTTGCTTATAGTATGGGCAGTGGTTACCCTGGTGTCGGAGTTGTTCAAGCCGCCCAGTAGGCCTCTGACATGGCTTAACGACTGTTATCTAATGGCTACAACCGAGACCGAGGGCTTAACATGCCCTCCGAAGCACGGAGACGCTCACAAATTAAACCACTTTTAGCGGTCACCCATCAATGGACTGACCGCAAGCCTAGTTGCTTAACCTCGCCAATCACTTACGGACCGGTGAGAACATCTGGCTATGAGCGCCTAAATGACACAGATATAAAGTACCTACTTATAATAGTCAAATCAGTGTCAACAATGACCTCAGCCGGTGTCGTCGCCTCGACCCTTTGACCTCACGTTAACGTTCTGATCTTATCGAGATTTAAATAAATGTAGACAGTTTCGATTATCAGCTAGGGACAACAATGTTTATCATTTACATGAAAATAGCTAACTGAATGCTGATATTATGAATTATGACGGTCACCGTAGCCTATTTGGTAGTGCTCCTGCCTACGAAGATGGTGGTCCTGAGTTCGAATCCCGGTAAGTGCAAATCTTTGTGTGATGAGCACGAATATTTGTTTCTGAGTCATGGATGGTTTCTATGTATATAAGTATTTATCTATCTATCTATATTAGTATGTATATCGTCGCCTGGTACCCATAGTACAAGCTTTGCTTAGTTTGGGGCTAGGATGATCTGTGTGACATTGTCCCGAGAGAGATATATTCAGGTACTTTTACGAGTCTCCAAGGTGTATTGTACTTCGATTATAGTTTAATAAAAATATTAGATATACTGAATTGCGATATGTTTCACCTTGTAACTACATCTGGCTACAGACATGCCCGTTAGCTAAAAAACTATTAGTAGGGGAACAGAAACTGACTCAAATCCATAATTGTTCAATGTGAATCCGAAAAAGAGTATAAAAATATCATAAAATAAAAAAGCACTTTATTTATTTTATTTATCACTTTATGCACATAAAATTGTACAAAGGCGGACTTAATGCCCTAGGCATTTTCTGCCAGTCAACCTTAGGGTGGTGCAGAGAGAGCATGGTAGGTGCACAGATCATAAGGTAAACATTAAAAGTAAATAAACTGGATTATAAAATACTTTACAATGGTGTTTTACAATGGTACATTGATAATAATGTACCTACAGACGCCAGCACATCAAGCTACCCCAATCTTTCAAATTTCTCCAATTGAAAGTGAACCTTATGCTTTTGTGATAAAGTCGAAAATCTATAAAAGAAATTTGACAGATTGGGGTAGCTGGATGTGTTGATTGCATTAAGCGATTTAAGTAATAGACTTATGACTGTGAATTTACTAAGTTATCATTAACGCAAATAACTCAAAAGAAGCAGCGACATATAAAAAGAAAATATCAATACGTACTACCTTAATTAATTATAAGACTTTATGTTGCTTGTATCCTAGGTGACGGGAGACATGGACGTGATCCAAAGCGCCCAGCTCCGAGCAACCCTATGCTTAGCGCGCGCCGCAGGACCAGCGGCTGTTCTATCAGCTGTAAGGAGAAGACTAGCAGGAACTGCAAGAGCTGATGTGTTCTGTAACCAGGTTAGTATTTTGACTTAGATATTTGGTATCCTACCTACCTTACGGGAATATGTCAGGAATCCAATGAGTTGTTCATTGGGCCGCTGACATGACGACCGTTGTATCACGATTCCAACCCGGTTCGACGGTCTAATGCGCCGCGCCGCGCGCCGTCCGAAGCACGGGGCGCGGCGCCGAGTTAGACATTTACGTACTGACCGCGTTCCTAATGCTTCACCTGGTCGATCAGTTAAGCACCGGCGAGGGCAACTGGCGAGCGATTATATTTATATTATTAGTTAATTTTAGACTGTGATCACCACACCATTCTGCAGTGTTTGTGAGATTCGAATGATTCGCGGAACTTTCTCTCAAGTGCCAGGAAAATTCTATCAATTGGGAGATCAGGATTGCAAAGATCATTCCGAAAGGATAAATTTATTTAAGTAAAGATGTTAATTATTATAATATAAAATCCAATGCCAAAATAGTCCGTCTGTCACGGCGGTATATCTCAAACTCAACTACCAATGCTAACTCCAATTAAAATTTTAGTTTATTTGCGGTTAGATATAAGATACTTTCTAACCTTATTACATATAGGTACGTCAAACTATTATACCAAACAAAGAATCTTATTACACATTCCTATACGGATTTTTATTTTATATCACAGTATTTTTGAAACGCTAAACCTTTTCTACGAACTTTTTGAAAGAAAAACTAATCCAATCAAACGACCTCGAAACCAATGAATGAAACAGGATGGTTAGATTAGGGGCTCTACCGGCTAAGTCACCGAACGTCGATTTCTTAAATGGCGTTCAAATAAATAAAGGTTAAAAATTACTTAGTCAATAGTTAAATCGGCTTCCATGACCACATGTGACGTCATAAATGGTGCGGAATCGATTGTCAACGTTGAAGCCGATTTAACGACTGATTAAGTCATGTTTAACCTTTATTTATTTGAACGCCATTTAAGAAATCAATGTTCGGCGACTCAGCCGGTAGAGCACCTGGTCTTAGATTCTTTATACAGATCGTTACAGATACTGACTATCTGTAACGATCTTTTTGATGTTGACCAACGCCCCGTCACAGATGTCATTTTATTTTCTTTATTATGCGAATAGCTTCAACAAATGTGATATATCTTGTTACAGTTAAGAGAAAGGCTGAGTCGACCTGTAGAAAATATCAGACCAAGTCACGTAGCAAGGTAACTTCTTCCATCATATACCTACATATAGTGCGCAATTTTAGCGACAAACACACACGTGTAACAAATTATTGATTATATCTAATCAATAATTTTATTGTGATTTACGAGTTGCATAGGACTTTTAGATTTTTAAAATTTTCACACACATTTCAATTTTTTTCCATTTTATGCCGATGGCGACAATTTATTCTTATGCCTTTCTACATAGTGTTCGGGCATATAGTTCTAGTCAACTATTAATATAGATTTATACTATAAATTATTATCGTATATTTAATAGACTATACTAAATATATGGTAAGTATTTTTTTACTCTCATAATGGTATATAGTAAGTCCCAAGTAAGTAGAAGGCCGTTATATTTTAGGCCCTGTACAACCAATAGAGAATCGAACTATTCATGCAACTTTTTTCTTATTTCCAAGAATGCAAGAAATCGGCGATTATTATATAAGTCGGCATCCCTGGTGACATTATTGTCAAATTAGTTCCGAGTTAATGCTAAACTTTTTTTTAAATTCTATAGTAAAGTCCAGGCATTTGTAAAAATAAAGTAAAGCAGTAGGTACCATTTTTGCTAATATCTTGGCTTTTATTTCTCTTGTCTCAAATTCGTCCTAGTATGACCCCGAGAAAGGCTTTGAAGTCTTTCCTGATGGCCACACCGGGTATGAGATGGTGCAATTGAAACTTAGAATAAAATTGTACACCGTAAGAATACGTTGTCTATGTAGTATGACACATTATATAGACAAGTTGTGCAAAGGGCAGTCTTATCGCATTAAAGGATCTCTTACAGACAAGCTTAGAATGAATAGGAGCTGAACATTAAGTAATAGCAGTAGGGGTGCAAAAAGAGATTTTCCAAATTTAGATACTGACTCTCACACACACAAGACGTAGGTAACTACGTATAACTTTTCCCTGAAAATGGGCTGTAGCTAATCAAATTGGGCCAAAAAAAAAATTTTTTTGTTGCCGTATTATTTATTGTATCTAACATTTTCTGTGTCAACTAAAATATAATTTTCTATGCAGGTCTTCTCAACTACCTGTGCCAGTTCGTCGACGAGCCAGGTCGACTCCTCCTCCTGCCGGCCCCCCTCCCCCAAGGAGACTGAGGCCTCTGCCCGACTCAGCACCCTTACCTGGTGAGTTGAAAACTTCGATATACAAACGTATGCTAGTAATATTTACCAATGAGAAGATATTTCTCTCACGTTCACAAATATTTGCATCTCGTCTACCATTTTGGCTACAAGTTTAGCTTTTATTTAGGCTCATTTAATAATATTGCAAGTAGTAGGTACTAAGGTACATAATAAATAGGTGAGACAAAAGAAGCAGGCAAAATAGTTAATATTTATATTTAGGTATTTAATCGGGTTCTGAAAAATACTCTACGTAAAGACTCTTAAAAAATATTAGTGTCTGATTTCTAAGTGATAAAATCAATCTAGTCTGTCGGGAGTAATGCGTAAAACGAGCGAATATTGGTTGCCAAGTCACTAATATATTACACGGAATAGGTAGGTAGGATTTAATTTGTGTACGTCTATTATATGTTTGTAAAGTACCCCGCGACAAGGATTAGATTTCCTAGTGCGGGCCTTGTCTTTTAAAAAACAAAACAAACAAAAAATAAACTTCGTTTCCTTCTCAGAATATGGTTAAACGCAAGAAGACACGATATTATTTAAGCTGCAATATCGTAGGTTCCAAGGGGAAGGTATTCCAATGTCAATGTATATCTAATTATTTGTTTGTTTCTTTTTTATGGAAATTGTAGAGTAATTTATAGCTTGTCTTTATTTTCGCAGGTGTGACCGTACCCGGGAGAGATTACATCTTGAAGCCATTGTCGCCGTTACCCATGAGTGACAGGTAATATTTCAAATATTTTTTAATTGTAATTAGATTATTTTATGGGAATCCAAACAGGGCCAAACGTAGTTATATTATTGTTGGGTACGGATCTCTAGTTCAAACCCTTTGGTATATGTTTTGATTTGACAAATGATAAGAAATTTAATCTATAGAAATAAAAATATGCGGTGACACAAAACTATGATGAATTTTCTAAAAATCTTTCGTGGATTCCAACGAAGGATTTATGGAAAATCCACGTATAAAAGTGTTAAAGATGTGTTAGATGGTCGTATCTTCGAGCATTTAGAAAAGGTCGTATAGATGTTTTTATGGAAGCTGTATAGAATGTTTGTCATTTTTAAAGTCAGAGGAAATTTATATATGATATAATGAACATATCATATTTAAATGTCCTCTGACTTTAAAAATGACTTCATATTCAACGAGCCAAAACGAAGCGGGTACTTTTTCACATGCTGTTTTCTCAAAAATGGGAAATCATAAATTTTATCGTCCAGCGGGTCTCGAACCAGCATTATCTACTAATCCGTACCCCGGATTGGTAGATGGTGCTGGTTCGAAACCCGCCGGACGATAAAATTTATGATTTCCTATTTTTGAGATTAGATTAACGCTTTGCATTGCGAATAATGCTATGAAATTCATATTGAATGCTTTACGTTGTTAGTGTTGTTAATCTAATTTGTAAAAAAAGTAATCTAAACTCATATCTAGTTTAGTTATTAAATTAAATAATAATTAAATTTGCAATTATTATACGCGACGTTCATATAAATACACAAACATATTAATTGGTTTTAAACACACACGGATTTTCGCGACATATAACGGAAGTATAAATTTACAGTACAAAGTTCAAACTTTTGCGGTATTTTTAAATTAAAGATTAACCTCTATTTTCTTTAAACTCTGGTACTATTCTGGGCTTGAGCGTGACAATCTATTTTTTCCGTGAAGCTTAACAATGGCAATTGTAAAGAGTGTATGGTGTATACACAGATATCTAAAATAGGGTGTATTGATCTAGACTAATTTATCAGAGAGAATATAATAAACTATGTAATCTATCGT
Organism: Pseudoips prasinana; assembly: GCA_951640165.1. Classification (NCBI taxonomy): domain Eukaryota; kingdom Metazoa; phylum Arthropoda; class Insecta; order Lepidoptera; family Nolidae; genus Pseudoips; species Pseudoips prasinana. Next base: position 24,070,123 of record OX621243.1, read on the forward strand.
AATAAAGTAACCATAGACTAGTCATAGATTGTATCTATGACTATTTTATTACGTCATTGCTAGAAAAGTAAAATATATAGTTTTTGGTCGAAATGTAATTGTGCCGTAATTCAACGAGTTGGCCCAAAAACGATTTTTTTTTCATGCACTGGGTCGGTACTCTAGATACAGGTAGTCTAGATGCAAGCTCTTTGTGATGATGGATGATGATCCACGTGTTTCGAAGAACCAGTGTTCTTTATATGAATATGCATGTTGCTGAGCGACAGTTCGCTCAGCAATAACATCGCCTTACCTTTCCTATTTGTGATATTTTGAGAGTAGAGCGCTAAGTAACTAAGCGAATAGAGAGTACCTATACAGGTGTTGCACACGCTTACCCAATTTATTCCGTCAAGTGACACACATTACGGACCGCACAGTTCAAAAATAAGGTTGCCTTATTTATTTTATTGTGTTTAAAAAAGACAACGCCCGCACTAGGGAATATATTCCCTGTATCGCGGGGTACTTTACAGACGGACACAAATTACATCCAGACTCAGAACAAATATTTATGGGTCACACAAATAGTTGTCCGGCGCGGGACTCGAACACACGACACAAAGCGGCGAGGCGACTGTCTTAGCCGCTGCGCCACACGTGCAGTCATTTATTTTGCTTTTGTTGCTTTAGACCTTGCATTAGGGCAAAATTGCGAATATGGCTAGTTTCTTTTGAGACAATACATACGCCTCATTCCCTCAACGTACATAATGCAACTCATTACTGTCCCACTGGGCCTCCTCTCACAATGAGAAGGAATATATTTATTTATTTATTAAAGTACTGCCACATGACACATGTTCTAAGTACACAGTTGAAATACATCTATAATACATGTTCTGATATGCATCGCAATAGCGGCGTACGTAGCATTTGCACTAAATTTGTAACTAACGTTATTATTGACGACAATTTGTATGTGTAAATCTAAATTAAATTAAATGTATTATAATTATTAAACAAATAGTAACAACGTGAACAACATATATCTTACAATATATTATTAGTAATAATAATAATATAGTAATAGCTAGGGACAATGTCACACCGATCATCCTAGCCCCAAACTAAGCAAAGCTTGTACTATGGGTACCAGGCGACGATATACATACTTATATAGATAGATAAATACTTAAATACATAAAAAACATCTATGACTCAGAAACAAATATTCGTGCTCATCACACCAATATTTGCACTTGCCGGGATTCAAACCCCAGACCACCAGCTTCGTAGGCAGGAGCACTACCAACTAGGCTAAGGTGGTAATCTTATATTTTCTCGCTGAACTCTCTCTGAATGAATGTAGGCCATAGTGCACCACACTGGCCTAGTACGAGTTGGAAAACTTAACATGCCATCAAGAACACGTAGGAGAACTCTTCCTGGTTTCCTTACGATTTCCTTCACAGTTTTACTACGAGATAATCAATTCCTAATAGGTCCACCTGAATAAAGTCAGCCTTAGGTTTGAACTCGAGGCCACTGTCTCCACAGTCCAACGTACTTTATACCGAACTATTGTTATTACGACATTAGTACTACCTGTATATTGACCATGAAACTGTATGATACACCGTGGGATCCTCAGCACCTGTCTAAAAGCTTTATATCCTTAATACCTACAATACGTAGATACTTAGGTATAAGTGGAATAACCCTACAACTAAAGCAATTAGTAAAAGCAATACCTAATTTCGGCTTCCACTCTAATTTCCCGTTGTTAGTCAACTCTACCTCTAGTTTAGTCGTTTATATTTATTAAATTAGGTACCAACTTGCTGTGTGTGAATTATTTATGTGAAAGAATAGTGGTGGGAGGAGGTTGTTATGTGTCTGTTTTAAAGGTCAAGTAAACGTAACTTTATGTTACGTTTACTTGACCTTTAAAACAGATACATAACAACCTTCGGCCACCACTATTCTTTCTAATTGTTATAATAATAACGATAGACCTCTAGGCTTGTTAAAACATGGTTTAATTTAAAGGATTAGTTCTATACTTAAGACTAAAGTCAAATAATAAGTACAAAAATTTTGTCTTTCCAACCGGATCAATCAAGTATATGAGATGAAATTCTCAAAAATAGAATCTTACTCTTAATCGGCGAAATAAAGTATTTTCACCATCTATCTATACTAATATTATAAAGAGGTAATGTTTGTGGGTGTGTGAGTTTGTGACGTTGTAAGGGGTTATCTCTGAATCTACTGAACCGATTTTCAAAATTATTTCACCGATAGAAAGCTATTGTGGAGTGTCATAGGCTATGATTCATCATCATAATTTTTATTTATCCCGAAGTTTAACCCGAAGTATTACGCGGGCTAAACAGGCAGGGGCAAAAATATTTATATCGCGGAACGAAGTCCACGGGCACTGCTAGTGTATTATAATAGCCATGTGACGTGCTATGTGATATATTTAAAATCGTCCTGCACACAATTTTTTATGCGATAACCCAAATTCCACACATTGTGTGTTTTGTACATTTCGCATAAAGGGCTGGTCAAAATAAATCTTGAGATAGAAGGCAAGTTTTATTTCTTAATAAATTGTTTTGTGTAATCTACCTAATAATCTAAAATTTCTTGATTTATTAGGTTGAAAATTAAATCCTTTTTCGCATCTATAAAAACGATAAGTCCACAAACTGATTTTTATACCACCGTTTGAAAAATGTTTATATGAAAATTTAAAACAAACATAGTTTTTAAAGTAATCCAAAAGTAATATTAAGTTATATACCCATATTCATCGTCATCACCTTTTTCTAAACATATTCGAAGAACTTTTATACTTACAATATAATATACTTAATTAAAAATAAATAAAGTATAAATCGGGCATAATACTGCCTCTATATGGTATTTAAATGTGTCGTCACCTTAAAGTATCCCATAAAGTGCCGTTCATGTAAATTTCCCCAATTGAACATTGATTTATTGTGATTAAAGTTTGATTGATTTCTCAATACAGTAGTTCACTAAAGACTCAAAGGCATTTATACGACTTAAACATTGTGGAGGGTCAGTGATTTTATATTTACAAATAATTTGAATATCTCAATCCCATTAAACAAAAGTAAATTAGAACATGTACGATCACATGGGTAACGCATTATGGGTAACGTTATGAGTCCGTGGGTTCCGCTTCTGGATCAGGATGTTCTGTAAGAGCCTAACTTGTTAGTCGGTTTTCAACAGATTACAACAACCTTGAAGCCTTGTTTAAAGCGTTATCGAGCATTAGAGAATAGGAATTGATTATCTAACTGCCGATCTCACTGTCGAGTTCGAGACTTAGTTAGGAATATTGTTATGTCTCTACCTCGACAGTGGGATCCGCGGAACACCCTCTAATGGACATTGTGTTGTGTGTTGGTACCCTACATAATTGTTACTATTACGGGTGATTGTTAGGTTCATGAACTATGTTTATAAAGTCGTATGCGTCAGGAATTTCCCGAAGCCGGGGATAACCTAATACTCACAATATGTAATATAAAAGCAACACGTAATCAGGTAGGAAGTAACAAAAGAGTTACTTTCCATACAAACTTGCCGATCACCAAGCCATTTCATTAGCCTCTGCGAGTTTGGGATACAACCACACTATTTATACGCTCATGTGGATTTTATAAAATTAGCGGTATATAGTTTCTCCTTGGTTGGCATTAAGGTTGTCTGGAAGAGATACCTTACGCTATAAAAAGGATCGTTGTGAAATGTGTCTTACAGTCCAGGTATTTCTTCTATTGTAGTACCTAAACCTATGTATTATAAAGAGTATTCTATCTATGTAAATGTATAGCTGTAAATAATTTTTACGATTTTATTCCTACGCTGGATTCGAAAATATCTCAGAAACGAACGTCAAAGCAAACTCTATTTCATGAGATCATTCGGAGTAAATTTTGTATCTGGTAGATCGTTAATCTTGGGTACAATAGAAACTAAACTTTTGCTTTTGATTGCCTTAAACACTAAGTATCTAATGGTATAAAATATTTTTCAAGAGCCCTTATATAACCGTTAACACAGAACGAATTGTAAAAATCAATTTTCATAAAATTACTTGCTGGGTAACCTTCATCATCATCATCATCATCATATCAGCCGAAAGACGTCCACTGCTGGACAAAGGCCTCCCTCAAAGATCTCCACAATTGCCGGTCTTGCGCTATCCGCATCCAGCGTTTTCCAGCGACCCGCACAAGATCATCGGTCCATCTTGTAGGGGGCCTGCCCACGCTGCGTCTTCCGGTTCGTGGTCGCCACTCGAGAACCTTTCTGCCCCAGCGGCCGTCGGCTCTACGAGCTATGTGCCCTGCCCACTGCCACTTCAGCTTGGCAATTCTTAGGGCTATGTCGGTGACTTTGGTTCGCCTGCGGATCTCATCATTTCTGATTCGATCTCGCAGGGAAACTCCAAGCATAGCCCTTTCCATTGCTCTTTGGGTGACCTTGAGCCGCCTGATAAGGCCCATAGTTAGCGACCACGTCTCTGTTCCGTAAGTCATCACTGGCAACACACACTGGTCGAAGACTTTCGACTTGAGACACTGCGGTATTTGGGACGAGAAGATATTACGTAGCTTCCCGAACGCTGCCCAGCCGAGTTGGATTCTACGATTGACCTCCTTCTCGAAGTTGGACCTACCTAGTTGGATGGTCTGTCCTAGGTAAATATAGTTCTCTACAACTTCGAGGTAACCTTATTTAAACTTATATATTTCATTTTTTTTTTCATTTTTAAAAAGTTAAAACCCTCATTAGGGAATCTTATCCCTGTGTCGCGGGGTACTTTACAAACATATAATAGACGGACACAAATTACATCCAGACTCAGATCAACTATTTATAGGTCACACAAACAGTTGTCCGGCGCGGGACTCGAACCCGCGACATGATGCGACGAGACGACTGTGTAGACGTGTATTACTGCGCCACACGTGTAGTCAATATGCAGATGTGTTTTTATCTACAAACCACATGAGCGTAACAGTAGTGCCGTCGTATCTCGTAGTATGCATTACGTTCTTAGAAAATGAATTTTCTACGAAATGTTATACTTGGCTTTGACGTAGTTAATTTAGTGGTTAGTGAACCTGACTGCTAAGCCAGGAGGTTGCCAACCGTGGGTTCGATCCCGATCAATGTGAGAAAATTTTGTGTGACGAGCTCGATTATTTGTTCTATATCTGGGTGTAATTTATCTATAATATATATATTTATAGAAATATATAAGTATATTTATCAGTTGTCTAGTCCAGGCTCTGCCTAGTTTGGGATCAGATGGCAGGTTGTTAATGTTAGTTGTCCCTAAATATTTATTTATTAGATATTAGCTTATTTGTACGGAGATCGTGGCCTGGTTTTGAAGATACAATTAATTGTAACTTATGTTACACGCTGCTAAACTGTGTCTCCAATTTCCCCAATTGAAAGTGAACCTTATGCTTATGTGATAAAATTTAAAATCTATAAAAGAAATTTGATAGATTGGGGTAGCTGGATGTGCTGGCGTCTGTACCATGAACCACGAATAGCAATATATGTCCGTATTTGCTGTTTAATTACCAGTTTGATGACCGTCAGAAAAGTACTTAAGTAACAAGCGGGTTATGCTAAGTGTCTAAAGTCAACGACAACCTATCCTTATTTCGAGATCCCCTAATATTTCGTTACTTAGATATTCTGGACAGCATCAGAACTGCTTTAGACGGTTTGTTACACCTTAAAAAATGCTCAAGTTAGGCTAAAAGGGTCCCTTCAGTTGCCAGAAAGGCCGGAGACCGCGCGTTGTTATCAATATACGAGTAAAATACTACCTGCCAATTACGACGGTAATTACCAGTCACTCACCCTTGGATATTTTATTTCTAACATTGAAATCGATACTAAGAAATAAAGCGTAACATTTGAACCGTCTTTCTAGAAAACAATTCATTCGACCTCGAAAATGTCAACCGTCAAACACTTTATAGCACTTTGATATATCGATGGTAAGAACTAAGTAATTTGTGAGTAGGTAGTAAAGTTTGGGGTGCGAATAGTGGTGTCGCGTGGCAACGGAATGTTATGACGCCACACTCTTGAAGGCTATAAAGTACTGTCAGCAACAGGCAATAGACTAACATATTATATAGCTACCATAGAGATTTTAATCTCCTCTATAAAAATCTGTATGGTAATAAATAGCAACTTATGCTATTTTGTATTTGCTTCGTACGCGTGTATTTTCATATAAAAATCATCATCCTCAATTTATCCCAACCAAGAAATTTAAAGGCTCATCTAAAAACTTAATCTGCCGATGCAAAATATTTATTCAGAATTGAATAAGTAGAATAGAACGGAACGTTATTAACCAATAATTATCACGTACATAATACAGAGTTGATAGAATTAGTTGTACAAATTCAAATTACCCATATAAATATGAAAATGCGAAACTCACTGCACTAAGCTGAGCCTTTGCTTGCTATATTACATGTATGGCTAATTCTGATTACGTTTGCTATATTTAATGAATTCAATATCATTCTGATCACCTATTCCGAACAGATCATAAAGTAACATCCAAATGACGGGCGACGGGCGTTGGTTTTCTTTGCAGAAAAAGCCCAAACAGCAGAGACATGTTTTACATCATTCACTCAACCGTACAATTTCAAAATTAAAACTTCTCTCAAGTAAACCAAAGAAAACATTTTGATAGGAAACGATTAGAAAGCTCAAATCTTTTCCCATTGGTGTAAGGTCCTAATCATTTCACGTTTTAAAGTACCCACGTGTTATAAGTTCGAAATTAAAAGAGGCAGAAAAGCATTATATCTCCGAAGCTAATTTTTCTGGTAACCCTACCTGCTACTTATTATTTAACAAAGAAATTATACCCAAAGTTAGTCCCTAACTTTTAAATGTTCGTGGCGATAACTTTGGCAAATTAATGACATTTGTCGCCATTCTGGTAGAATGCTACGATCATTTTTATAGGAGATTTGTCGTGCTTTATATTTGTGTCCCTAGAACTGCTAAAATCATAGAAACTTATCTACCCATTGAAGTGACTAAAGATATTTGCAGATAAAATTTTCGACTTGGTGTATATGTTACCGGCCAAACCCGATTTCAGGGCAAACTAGTTTTGCCTAGGATAAACTAGTTCATCCTATACGCGATAGGATTAACTAGTATAGCCTTGTCTAAACTAATTTGTCCTAAACCCGATAGGATAAACCAGTTTAGTCTAGGCCAAACTAGTTGATCCTGATATAAATACGAATACTTTAGGTTAAACTAGTAAGGCTTCGTCTTAACATCATAGTATATCTGGAAAGTCACAATAAATAGATAAACTGAATAAAATACTCTATAATTGGAAAAATAATCATATTTATTAAAACGATAATGATTCGTCGTTAAAAGTTTGGACAATTGGTATTACAAAAAATCATACCCATTCTAAAAAATGAAGTATTTCTAGAAAGTCAAAATAAATAGATAAACTCGTCGTTAAAAGTTATGGAGTAAGGATCAACTAGTTTGGCCTAGGCTAAACTGGTTTATCCTATCGGGTTTAGGACAAATTAGATTGGACTAGGCTATACTAGTTAATTCTATCGCGTATAGGAAGAACTAGTTTATCCTAGGCAAAACTAGTTTGACCTGAAATCGGGTCTGGCCGGTAACATCTATACATATAATAAAATCGTAGGAAAGTCAAAACTGTACATTGAATCTTTTTTAACAAGGATACTTGGGGCGTGATCTACAATCGACATCGAAGCCAAAAATATAGTTCTTAGAATTTTTGTCTGTGTGTCTGTTTGTCTGTATGTATGTCCGGGCTAAACTCAAAAAGTACTGCATGGATTTACTTAACATTTTGCAGGAATATTACTAAGAGGTTGGGTCAACATATAGGCTACATATTATCACACTATCACCTACGGGGGAGGAGCTGTGATAATTTATAAAATTAAACGCGGGTAAAATCGCGGGGCATAGCTAGTATACACTAAATATTTAATTCTTAAACACGGCTTTGTCGCATTCATTAAAATGGGTTTGCTTTTAGTGTTAACCGACGGAGCTCAATTTAACTCGTAGGCCATTCGTTTAGTTTAAGACATAAATTGAGCGTCATGATTGTAATATTAGGTTAAATTTTGAAATACCGAATCGCACTCCAGAATTAGGACCAAGTTTTTTTATTATTTTTAATCAAATGATAAAAGCGTTCAAGAAATTTGCTTGTAAAAGGTCCATCCTTAATTTTAAATAATTTGACTGTTGGTCTAGTGGTTAGTGACCCTGATTGCTAAGCCAGAGGTCATGAGTTCGATCCCCACGCGGGATATTTTTTTGTGTGATGAGCACGATTATTTGTTGTTTCGGGGTGTAATTTATCTATAATAAAGATAAAGATAAGATAAAAGTCATTTATTTGCGTGAATAAGGTGACAATAATATGTATGTATTTAGAAATATACTAGCTGTGCCCCGCGGTTTTACCCGCGTTAAACTTTATAAATTATCACTGCTCCTCCCCCGTAGGTGATAGCGTGATAACATAGCCTATATGTTGACCCAACCTCTTAGTAATATTCATGCTAAATTTCAAGTAAATCCATGCAGTACTTTTTGAGTTTAGCCCGGACATACATACAGACAAACAGACACACAGACAAAAATTCTAAAAACAATATTTTTGGCTTCGATATCGATCGTAGATCACGCCCCAAGTATCCTTTTTAAAAAAAATATTCAATGTACAGTTTTGATTTTCCTACGATTTTATTATATGTATAGATAAGTATATTCATCAGTTGTCTGGTGGCGATCTGCTTAATTTCGGATCAAAGACAGAGTGTTAGTTTTCCCAAGATATTTATTTATGATGTGTCTGTAGCCATTATATAAAGTACCTACTTAAGGTACTTTATATAATGGCTACAGACAGTAATAATGTACTTGACTCGACATGACCTATTTCGTCCTATTAATACCTACATGATCAGTTCCACTTCCATTCTCTAGCTTTACAGTCAGCGTTTAGTTAACTGTAATGAAATAATAATTTACTCTCTTAATATTGATTACCGTCGTCGGTTCGACCCAAAATCGTATTAACTTATCACAATTGACATATCATTACAAATGAAACACCGATCGTGTTGAACTAATATCCCGTACGCAGGTAACCAAGAGTAATGGTCGTAATGGCGTGCCACCACTAACCTACATTTTCTGAGTTAAATTATTGGCCCACTTCCATTCAGACCGTTTATGAACTGACGGGACGACCTATTTACGTTATCGGTGGATCGTTCCACTTTTGTGGTCAGTAAACACTAACTAATAATACTTAAACACCGATTATCGCTAAAGAAAATACCTTAATCTTTGTTGCTACTCATAATATTGCCTTGAAAGAGAAAAGTAAAACGTACGACGTACGCCACGGTATTAGAAACCTAAAAGAAAGAAATAAATGTGAACTCAATGCCATCATAAATGAAATATTCACCTGTGTTTAGTAGGTACAAGACTTGACGATTGCAAAGAAAGATTCTAAATAATATGTAACTCTAAAGCTAACGATTGTTCTGGAAACTTATTGTACCTACCATTATGTGTGGACGCTATGTTAATAGACAAAAATTAACTGTTGTTTATCAGCACCTGTAACTTACTACGTCAAAACGTCTAAAGTGCCTTTGAAATTCGTGATATCATGGGAAAAATTATACTACACCACTGCTACGAGCCGATTCTAAAGGTTTCTGTACTACTGGTCATAGGCTATAGTTCAATGAGTCAGATGGACCATATCTGACTCATTGACCTATAGCCTATTACAAGTAGTACTGCAACGTTGACTAATGGCTCTTTTACCGACGTACCTAGTAATTCCACGAAGGTGGGCTAATCTGCATAACATGCAGGCAGCGAGTTCATCAACATAGGGCCAATTGATCGCGGCCTACAACGGTGACGCCGACACCACACACACAATAGCACGTCAGTCGCGGAGGCTCCGCGGCGGCACGCGGCCGCGCCATGCTGCGCCTGTGCTGCGTCCCGCGCCGCGTCGCGCCCTCACCACCCGCGCCCCTCGCACTCGACCTCGTCGCCGACCTGCCGCCTCTCACGCGGTAATGACGCGCCCGCCACCGCCCCGCATGTAAACAAACAACTGTAACAGTGACGTTATCCATTTGTTTTTGTTCGCAGGGATTCAAGCGCCCTCACCGCCGGCACCGATGACTCTGGGTTTCAGAAAAAAGAGGTATCGTTCAATGAAGAGATAGAAGAAAAGACAATAGAGGACATCACTAAAGTTGATATTCCAGCGGAGGATGCCGAAATTCTTGTGGACGAAGTCGACGACCCTCCACCGCCTCTCTCTCCTCGATCGCCCTCAATTCGGGTAGAAGACTACTCAGATAGATCAAACGTTACGCCGTCAAGCGGGCGATCCCGAATCGAGCCGCCACCGGCGGAAAGTGACAGTGCTTCTGGTGGCGGCGGCGAGGACGTTTTCCAGCACGATAGTTCCAGCATAGCAGAGCTGTCTCCTGTGAAGACGCCACTCAGTGCGCGGCGTACTTCTACTCCATCCCGAAGTGCCGCACCCTCGCCCGTCCAAAGCAGGAACCCGTCGCCCGAACCCGTCAGCGACGCGTACGAGCGACGACCCCGCCCGGCCGAGCGGGACGTGCGCAACGCGCTCGCCGAGTGCTTGGTACCCGCGCGTCACGATGACTGGGAGGTGATCGTCAAAGGGCTTGCGGAGACCGAGAAGTTGGCTGTAGACCCAACGGCACGCGCCCCCGCCGCCAGTTGGCGCGCCGCTACCCGCGCTGCGGCGGCTCATGTGCGCTCCCTGCGCTCGCGGGTGGCACGCGCGGCGTGCGGCACGGTGGGCGCTTTGTTTGAACATCGCGGGCGCGCTCTCGACCCCGAGCTGGAGGAGGCGGCCGCCTCACTGCTGGAACGTAGTGCTGACGTCAACCGCTTCTTGCGCGCTGACGCGGCGGGCGCACTGGTACGGCTGGCATGTGGCGGCAGCCCGCCACGCGCGGTAGCTGCGCTAGCGCGTCGTGGGGTGGCGCACCGCGCTGGGCCGGTGCGCGCGGCAGCTGCAGCGGCGTTAGCTCAAATGGTGCAGCAAGGTGGTGCGTCCCGTGCATTAGATCTACCTCCGGATGCTCGTATATCCCTCTTGCGCGCGTCGGGCGAGCTGCTAGCGGACGCAAACGCAGACGCACGACAGCATGCACGTGCTCTATGCGTTGCACTAGGCGAGGATGCGCGCTTTCGGCAAATGCTAAAAGACGCAATGCCGCCCTCGCGGTACCGTGCCATCGAAAAGTTCGTCGAAAAGCTGCACTACCGATAGCGAAAAAGACGCAGACTGTATATTTTCCGTCCATTGACATTCTAGAATCCTTACTACTAAATTCGAAATCACGGAGGACATTTTAAAATTGCGGAATGTTTGTGAAATCATGACTGATACTATGCGAAAGGTATTTTTGTAGAAACAATAGTTATTTCTAATGATATTGTATATTGATGAAGTTGAATTGTTATCCTCCAATGGAGAGATCTTTATTATATTGCAATTAATTTATAAAGATTTATTAGTAATAGAACATTTTAATCAATATTTTGTCTTTTATTCTGACGTGACTTATTTTACATTGACGTTCATATGTCAGTTTAGGTCATCCATAAACGAAGTTACTCTCTGGTCATCCATATCATCATCTCAGTCGGCCATATTTCTAGGAAACAAAACCGATAACACCTACATCCTCCGAAAGGGTGTTAGTAAGTAATCCTAAATTAGATATGCCAGTGTGCGTTCGTAGCTTAACGTAGAGCGCCTACCCCGGAGTAGAAGGTGCAGGTTCGGGCCCCGCCGCACGATTCAATTTATAACTTTCCATTTTTTAATAAAAGTTCACTTTTCGTACCGAATAATGCTTTAAAGACTAAAATTTTACCATATCATAGGCATAGTCTACAAAAGTATGAAGTATCTAATTACCCATATATTTGAAGAATCTATTATTATATGGTAGCCTAACTATTATATGGTAGCCTAACTATTATATGGTAAATCAATATAAGCCACTATATTAGGCACGGTATTGGCGTGGTTGGTAAATGCTTGCCTTTTACGCCATAGGTCATGGGTTCGATTCCCACCCAGGACAGATATTTGTGTGCATGAACATGTCTGGTTGTCTGTCTGTAATTCTCTGGGTGTAATTAATTTTCTATATAAGTATATATTTACACAAGAAAAGTAGTAGGTATATGTAGTATATCAGTTATATGGTTTCCATAGTACAAGCTCTGCTTAGTATGGGATCAAATGGCCGTGTGTGAATAATGTCCCAGGATATTATTATTATTATCCTAAATATAGAAGATATGTAAGTCTTGTTCACATGAAAATTCACTGCACATACATATACATATACTGATCAAGAGAGACAAGACAAGTTCACTCTCACAAATGAGAGTTGAACTCACTTGTACTTGTTCTAAAATCAAACAATGAGTTAAGTTTGTACGGTATCGATTATTATTGGAGTAATACCTAATCTATTTATTTATTTCATTTTACGCTTAGTAGTTTAAAGTAAAGTTAGAAAATCCAAAAAAAATCGCACTATTTGATTTTAAAGTGCAAGTGAGCGCCATTGAACTCTATTCACTAGGTATCACACATTCTTTAAGACGCAATCGCTTGCAAAAGCAAAGGGTAGAAACATTTATTTTCGTCAAATCTGTCTTTTTGCTGAAAGTAAACGTGCTCCTGTAAAGAATTATTTGAGCTCAGACGAGACACGTTCGGTATTGATTAGGTATTGCAATCCAGCTAAGTGGGATCCCAAAATCCAGCGGGATCCAGCATAATTTTAGGCCCAGCAGGATCCCGCAATATTTTGCCGGTCCGCTATGCAAATACGCAAAAGATAAAATCTTTGAAACATATTAAAGAAAGAAATGGCAGCATTTGAAACCGATTGAGTGAAAGGAAAGTATTTAATTTTGTTGCACAGCTATATATTAAGATTATAAAACCTTCACGATGAGCCGTTGCATGTGATTCTTACACATGATAAGGTACAGTCTGGCCAAACCCATATTTTCGACACATTTATTCATAACAGACGTCCGTTTTTGGAGAATAGAAATTATTATGTGTACTACCAAATTAAATTTCAACTAAATCGGTCCCATAGGTTCGGAGTAAATTGGTTATGACACAGACAATTGATGTAAGAAGGTCCGTTTGTATACCCAACGGTCTCTTTTCAAGGCCGCCAACGCACCCGCGGCTCCTTGGTGTTGCGAGTGTCCATGGGCGGCGAGATCACTTACCATCAGGTGACCCACTTGCTTTTTTGTCGCCCTCTTATATAAAAAAGGTCCGGTTTTTACACAACAAGAAGAAAATATAACCAATGATAAAGGAATCCTTCCTTTAAAATTGTGACGCCACTTGTATAAATTCGAATGGCATGCGCCTGGCTAGTGTTGTGTTAACCTTGATAATGCGGCAACTACACCAGGCTTACCTATCCCTCTCTACTTAAACTACGTAACCACTTCTCTTTTGACAACCATCATTCCTGGACGTAACGCAATGCCATTTTTAACGTCATCATTTGATAATTCATGTCATATTGTCATTTGACGTATAACAAGCTTTGTTTATCACAAGGTAATCACACAACAAAATTAATCGTTGTGCTTACATGCTCTGCACAAAATGACCTGGAAACAAATTGGACCCATGTACTAAACCTAATACAAAACCACCATGTATACAATCTGAATGGCGCTAGCAAATGATCTGTCCACCTCATCCCTGGTGAAACTTATATCGTTTCTGTTCTGGGCTTTTATGTACTTATCTACAGCTGAAAAAAACCCCGAAAAGAGCCCCGAATGGTGTTCTCGTATGATCACCCTGGTGCACGGCAGTGTCTCCTCGCTTGTGGGACTATCACAGTGTCGCGTGTCCATACTGACGCCATGGGATTTAACCCGTTCGTATTTTCTTGTTATTTATTTATCACAAAACTACACACGATACGTTACAGTCTGGTCAAACCCATATTTTCGTCACATTTATTCATAATATACGTCCGTTTTTGGAGAATAGAAATTATTATGTGTACTACCAAATTAAATTTCAACCAAATCGGTCCTATAGGTTCGGAGAAAATTGGTTCTGACACAGACAAATGATGTAAGAAGGTCCGTTTGGTAAGTAGGGCACAGCGTTCATTCGCTCAAAGAGCAGCCCGATTGGGGAAGTACCTCTACCTAACAGAAGACATTCCTTAATAATAACATTAATAATTCAATGTTGTGTATTTGAGTAAGAGTAAGGTCGCCAGTACATAATTATATCCCACATTCCATGATTCATATGATATCCAGTAATACATTTTCGGATATGTGAAAAGTATCTTATAGTAAGTAAATGGAGAACTATTTTAAGAGGCAGAGCTTGGCCATAAAGTTTATTTACCTACTTATTAAATTGTTGAGTGTGTGTGTGTGCCGTTGCTGTATACCTATGCTATAAGTGATTATTCTGTTTTCTAATAAGCCACAACAAAAATATTGTGATGCTAAAATCAGACTAAATAAACTTACGTTTCATGATTGGTGCTAAGTAATTAATTATTTTATATATTTCATGAAACTTTTGTTTTAATGTATCATGGCTACCACTTTCTAATCCTTAATTTACAAATACTCGTATCATATTCAAATCGACAAAAATCATTTTATGTATTTATATCTACGATCTAATAATACATTACACTTATATTTATCGCTGTTACTTTTTTCTTGCTTAATATTCGCAATTTTGTGAAGTTTATGTATCACTATTTAGTTCTATGGATATTATGAATGCCACTCACCTGAAATTAGTTTTTACTTAAGAACAATACCAACGTGACCTAGTCGACTTATAAAAGTAGATACATTAGTGGTTAGTGTTTTATTTAAATAAATTACTTATTGTGACATACCTTAAACCAGACAATCCGATGTTGTAGTAATCACATCTGCGGAGAGGAAAATGCATAAAATACCATCACCAAGCTCTTAAGGCATCCAGACCGATGTCGGTTTGGGTGTGGCTCGGACGCCCTAGAGCCATTTCTTTTTAATATGTATACTCACCGTCCTTGACGTTTAGTTTGCCTTGAACTCTTTTTAAATTAGATGGTAGTATATACAAAGCGATCCCAAAAGACTTCAGACTAAGTACCTATTTGCAATCATGTCGTTCCCAATTACTGACATTATAAAAATACGGGAGTAGAGTATTTAAAAAGAATCATATTTCGTTTTGTTTTAATACGAATCTATTATTTTTTATCCGTAAAATTGTATTTTCTTAACGTTGGCGCAGGTGGCAAGGGTTTCGGAAGGTCCTATGATACGTTATTATTACCTACTTTGGAACCAAAGTATTCACAGCATTAACCTTACAGGAAAAGTAATGCCATCGCAGTACGCGCTCATGCTGTGGTCGTGGGGTTACTTCGCTTTCGACTTGCTCTGGTGCGTCGTGTACTGGTCGGAGAGCGCGCTAATCCTCGCTCACCACACTAGCGCACTTATTGCTATCACTCGGTACATGCAGAAAGACTACACTGGCTGCACCTTTTCTTGTACTATCGCATTGCTGGAATTGACTAACCCTTTACTGCAAACAAGATGGTTAGTAATATATTTTAAGTTTACTCGCATCAAATCAAATCAACTAGGTATTATTGAGAAAACCGGAATCAAAACCGGTCATTGCTTTAAAGTAACCCCGTAAAGTTAAATAATAAAATATCTTGATCTTCAACGTGTGCCAAAGCATAGTAGGTAAATCTGAATTTCATGATGACGCGCACTTGACTGATCAAGTGCGCTACACGGACTGAACAAATAAACCGAATTTTATAATACATCTAGAAAACCAATCAAACTGTAAAAAATCCAAGCGTAACAAAAGAAATGAACCAATGTAACACGGCCATTTCATTTATTTAAATCTCTTAGAAGGCTAAACGAAGTTTCGGCAACGACAAGCCTAGGCTCCAACTGAACGCTAAAACTGAAATGACATCAACCAACAAGATATCTTGTGCTACGTCGTAGTTAACTTGAGAACGCTAATAAAATTAATCTTAGCTACGCCGCGCCGTAGTTAACAGGCAAAAGGCGTAGGTATAGCGGCGCCAGGAGGTATGTATGTAGCATTTATCTTTGAACAACATTAACAGTGGACTTTCGAGAATTGGACTTTTTGAGCATTAGTCCCCAAGTTTGACAACGTTTGGTACGTCGCTGTTGTTCGTTTTTTAACTCGTGCGTGATATGAGTACGCTGCCCTTAAATGGAACGCACGTTTGAGAAGAGAATTTATATAAGAAATACTCACGGTAATTTAAGTCGGTACAGCTACAAAATGGAGCAATTTACACCCCCTTACTACCTATTTGTATAGGTCGTCTTAGATGTTCTGGTTACAACCTGGACCGAAGCTTACCTAAACGTATTCTCCGAGCGACTAGCTATTTATTATGACATAATTTTGTCTTTTCTCCCCTCGGCAGCATTTTAATTGAAACGAAATTAACATTTTGGATTAGTAATCATCATTAGAAATTGCCTTTTACCTTTATTAGTATCGTACAAAAGGTTCATATGAAGGTAGAATGACCTTGAACTTGGTTGCGTTTTGTTATTGTGGTGTTTATTGAGATCACATTTTAGTGATAAGACCGCCAATTGTATACTTTTTAATTGCATGCTCCTGTACTGTATGATGTTAATATTGGTGTACAATAAAGATTTAATCTATCTAATCTATTGTACAAATTACTTTTAGTTCCGTCAAGTTCGTCAATACTTGCCATCTTTACAAATTCAATGTCTATTTAGTTAATACTTCATAAACATTTTTAGATAAATACTTATCATTATCGAATGGCTTACTTTGATCCCTATACTTTGACTATTCGTATATTATCTTTTGGCAGCTAACGCACGCCTATGGATTACTGTTTTTCCGGAGTGACTACAGTAATGTCGTTCTTTATTGTTGAGTAACGCCCACTAAGTAAAATATGTGTGCATAACAAAGAAAGAAAGAAATAGTTAATTTTATTTTCATAACATATACTTAAAATACATTACAACTATGGTATACATTTTAAACATTTTTAAGTTTATACAAACAACCACAGACTTTGAAATAAGATAAATCTGTCATATTAATTTGACTTTATGTAGGTCAGCATTTTTTATATGTCTAATAAAAAAAAATATCATGGCGTCATAGTCATCTATGACTCCGATTCATTATTTTCTAGGAATTAAGTCGAAATCTTGGAACTTTAGTTCAAACCTATAGTAAAGAACAATAACTCTGTCCATTCTATTTATTTTCTTTGTTACACCTGCCTTAGAATATAATGTTAACTATGCACGCGTTAGTGAAATTTAACTTTAAAGCTCGACGTTACTCAAGTCTAAATGAAGTTTAAATCAAGAGCAAATATACGTAGTTGGGAAATCACATACCTACCTACATATTTATTTAATAAACTAGCTATATCATTGTGTAACTAAAATTAAACATTATTTGTTCTAATGATTCATCAGACTCGTTTTCATAATTTACACTCGTCAGTTGAGACCTCGGTTATATGTATAATTAATTCTTATCCACTTATACTGTCAATGGCAACTTAGTAATAATCATATTTACAAAACGTCTAAACGTTATATTATTTATATGTATAAATATTTTAATTTTCATGATTTATTATTTATTTATTTTAAAAATAATTAAATATAACAAATAATCGAATAATTAATATTTCAACGAAAATATTTTGGATGCATTCAATCGATAAATAAAATAAAAAAATCAAATCGAATCGGTTACGTGTGAGTGCGACACTAATTTTGAACTGTAAAAGAGATAATAAACAAATGGACAGAGTAGGTATAATTTATTATAATCAATGATAAGTGCCGCAGAGCCGTTGTATGTCCGTAGTCTGTAGATACTACGCCGCTACGTGCTACGCAATTAATATATCGTAAACCGTAGTACCGTAAGTACTCTTTATTCTGTGGTAGTACTGACTACGGTTTACGATATATTAATTGCTCTCTCGTAATCTCTTTTACAGTTCAAAATTAGTGTCGCCCTCACACGTAACCAATGCGATTTAAATTTTTTATTTTATTTAGCGATTGAATGTATCGAAATATTTTAGTTGAAATATTAATTATTCGATTTGTTATAGGTGTAAAAAATCCAACTACGATTGTTTAATACTTATTATAGAATGCTCGGCTCCTACCGGTGTCATGACACGGCATTTTCCTTCAGCATTTCTACATGTAAGCGCTATCTAGACATGCCGCGGTGACTCTGCATGCATGTCATGGCTCGCTATCGCCATCTGTGTAACCACATAGGTACCGTGGTTATCAATATTTTAGATTGTCGTATTTTTTTAGGGTTCCATACCAATTAATGAAAACCTTATGTTAAGGTATTACTATCGATGTCGGACTTTCTTCTCTGCCTATTTCGCATTATTATTGAGGTCTATTTCAAATTGAAGCTAATGTGGTTTAGCCAATAGAATTAAACGAGTGACTGCCATCTGACTTCGAAACCCTTAAAACAGCTATAAGTAAGCAACAGCTGCCACGTCATGCACTGCACGATAGGCAAAAAAATGATTAAAGTATACATCACTATGTCAATGTGGATAGAGCAGATATCAGAAGACGGCCCAACTATCTACCGAACCGATTTCTTTACAAGGCTGGAACCGAAACCGCGACCTCCCGGTCTCACAAGCCTGACCAGGAATTTACACTGGTCGGACACAGATGTTTATTGCGGTGACTACTCCTGTACACTATTGTTTCCAGGTTCCTCAGATATGAAGGCTACGGGGGCACAATCATATATTATATAATAGAGGTGGTCTACCTAACCATGTTTATTATGTTACGCGGCGTGATGGGCACATACCTGATCTGGTTCATATTTAAACAAGAATTCTTTGACACGGAAGAAAAGCTGTTTTCGCTAGTTTTTTACATCGTATCCATGTTCTTTATTTACGACATGGTGGGTTATATATTGCATAAATACAAAAAGGAAATCGTAAGTGAATTTTTAATCTTATTAATTATTGTATTCAAACGAGTATGATGCTAACTGCTAGTGTTACAGTTCAATTAGCAAAAAAGTGATTGGTTTTTCAAATTGGTAATTATATCACGGTAAAAATAGAATATATGAAAACGACAAATAAAGACCAGAATATAGCTCTCCTACATGTAAGTGGAATCGCTTGCTTGCCTATTTTTCCGGGCCCTAGTGGCCAAGGCTCTGATTATAAGGTAATGTTAAAAAATGTGACACAAACAATTTTAACTTGGTGAAAAGGGCGGGAAAATAAAACAGATGGTAGTTTATTTACGTGAATTTCATTTGTCTTTTTCTCAACTTTTTGATCAAGTTGTAATCATCACAAAAAAAAATTACTGAATAAAATATATTATATGACTATGAATATCGTTATCAACTGCATTGTCTCAAAAATATGTTGTCGGTATACTTTATAAAATATTGCTTTACAAACGTGTCCAGTTTCGGGGATCAAACAAGAAACACACCTTACCTACTGTGCCACACGTACATGTATTCAATAATATTTAAAATGTTGCAGCCGTCGATTGTAACAGATTGTAACAAGGCGAATAAACTTAGAAAATATGACGATTCTTTATCGTGATCTAATACCGACTCTGAACAACTAATATGGACGGTGAACACTATTGACCTAAAACCCTGTACACCTGTATACGTATTTAATAACTCATTAGAATATTTACATCAGTGATACCCTACTACTTATACTTAGTTAAAATAATAGATATGGGTTCTGTTATTTTTGCAGATTGGGATAAAACGTTCATACATTGCAGCATATCTTCAGTTCGAAGAAAATCAAAAGGCAGCACCGATACCAAGCAGTCAAATAATATCACCAAGATTAAATTCTACAACACTGCCCCATATACAGGGCTAAAGAGCCGTTATAAATTAAATTTCGTCATGGTAAATTCTACTCTATGTAACCGTATTAAAGTGACATTTACCTTAATAGCTCGTAATTGCACGGTACGGCGTAATTTTAACGGCAATTTAATAATTGCATGGCAGAATAAATCTTCTCGCAGCTTCATCCCCTAATGTGAAAATCGATAATTTTTGGGGATTGTAACCTTAGCATCGAAAAAATCCAATTTGCGATGACCTCTGTTTATTAAGCGGTTTGTTTTACCTCTCAACTAGTATCTGATGATTCACTGGACCGCTTTCGATAAAACATACACCAGATTGTAATAGGCTTGCTTATACAAATATTGATATTAGTTTTAATCCGTACAGCCGTTAGTGTTTAGGTACAAACAGATAGACATACAGACACAAATTTAAAATAAATTCCTGATTTGTGTCCTGAAAGTTAATTCTAGCAGCCTTTACAAGTTTTCGCAAAAAACAATCTAAAACTTCCCATATAACTGTACAACTTGTAGAACTAATCAAAATGCCCTCGCAAAAAAAGTTCAACTTACCCTCAAATACCGAAAAATTAACAATCTGCTGATCAGCAAACACAGTTTGTATGGAGAGCCGAAACTTTTTCGCTTTGCTAATTGATTAATACAAGTACCTCATTAATTCCCTGGGTCGACTGAGCATCTTAAATGTTCATTTATTCAAAAAAATATCCTACTAATATTATAACGGAGAAAAGCTGTGAGTATTGATGTATGGGTGTTTGTTACTCTTTCACGCAAAAATTACGGAACGGATTTTGATGAAAATTTGTAGTAATATAGCTTATGAAACCGACGCGTGTGAAACCGCATGGCACAGCTAGTATTCAATATTAGATACTTAGGTTTGCTTATTTTTATGAAAATGTCACTTAAAACGTGGTATCGTGATATTTTGAGAATAAGCCGTGGGACTACCCTATTCACACCTAAAACGCGGTTTTTGAGGTTTATATATATGATGATTTCACTACTTCGCAGAACAAGCACACAGACAGACAGGTAAACAGAGGCTCAAGCCGCCCAAACTTATCTTGTTTATTCTAAAGTTGTCAGTTGGATTTGAAGATCGATCGTAAATCCGTCCGTCATGGTTTATGTAAATTATGTTAAGGTAGAGTTGGATAATACCGAGCCGTTAAGGACTTTGACTGATAATTAGGACAATGTTTGATATTAGAAACAAAAATGCAGTAATTAGTAGGAAAGATATTTAGGTACGCATACCTTACCTAGGCACGTATAACAAAAAAATGCCAAGTTTAACATAATGTAATTATTCTAAAATTATGAAAAATGGGAATGTATTGTCAAACTTGTCGGATAATATCGGGCCTAGTTTTGATACAATAGTGCTCACGTTAATTGCGTACATATACGTAACTAGGTATATATAGCAATAAAAAAGAACTAATACAATTTTAAGTTTTCACAAACTAATGCGTGAAATTATTTTCTTTTTATCTCTTGAAATATAATCTCAATATAAAGTCCCTATTACTAAATAAATCTTAAATTCTTTATGGCAACAGAAAGTGGGTAACGTTATGCATATATAATTTTATCCCTACTAAATTCGCTAGTGTTCAAAACATCCCTCTTGACAGACTTTCCTTTAGCTTGTTTCTTATCTTTAAATTTCTTTATCGGCCTTTTCCATTGTAGCCACTCGAGTATAAGCATAATTAAAAATTGAAGCTAAATGGCTAAGTCATTTTTTTTTTCAGATAGTTGCATTCTCATGAATAAATCACACTCAAGAGAATATGCTGATTAGAAGGGGCTGTAAAATGTTATATTGAGTGGTTGCAGCTTATGGGACGTATTGGCAGAGATGAGATGAAATGATTATCTAGAATAAGTAGCGAGCATTTTGCGAAAAGGACCGTCCATTTGTCTAGGAGTTACAATGCCACGGACAGACAGACACAAAGACAAGATCAATCATAATTTGTTGTCAGGGGTTAAAAACAAGTTAATGTAAATAAAAAACATTATTTTCATAGTTATAATTACGCGCCCTCGTGTCATGAAATTGTAAAAGTTCATTTCATTTTATAATCTTTAAATCTCAGATCAAGTAAATCTGAGCTCATAATAACATAGAAAAGTAACTTGTTAAGTTAAAAAATATTCTGACATGAATTATTCTACAGAATGTTAGAATTAAAAATGCACGGGTTCAATGGATTATAATGCACACAAAATTATAAAGAGTGCCGAAAACTACAACGCGTGTTATCTGTGTCGTCGCGCGGGCCAAACTTAGCTGCGCGGGGGAGGGGTTAGGTTATAGTGGTGTAGGCGGATTTCGATGGTACGCACTATATCGCAGAGCACAGTGGATGAAAAGTGGGTAGTGATTAAAATACGCGGAATTATCAGCCACGTGGTGTTATCCAATTCTACCTTAAATATAATGTGATACTATTGGTGCACAATTTAATAGTACCTAATTGTCAATGGTAAAATAAATTATAGTTCTTATACTTATACTTATTTTGATTTTTTGTCATCGGGTGAATATTTCGAGCAAAATTTAAACTATTTATGGAAATTGCCTCTTGTTGTCTGTCATATAAATTATTATTATTACTTTTCTGGGACACTATTCACACACGGCTATCTGATCCTAAACTGAGCAAAGCTACCATGGATACCAGATATCTTATATTCTACTTTTCTGTTGTAAATACATACTTATATAGATAGTTACACCCAGACTCATGACAAACAGACATGTTCATGCACACAAATATCTGTCCTGGGTGGGAATCGAACTCACGACCTCCGGCGTGAAAAGCAAGCATTTACCAACCACGCCAACCGGCCGGTACCAATGGCATGAATTCTAAGAATTGGCTAGTAAACATATTTCTATAATCTTGCATAACATAAATTTATAGATTAGAGTAAAAATAGGATTATATGTCATTTTATTGTATTATGCTGTATCTATTGTGAATATATTTAATATATATTTATTTACTGTAGAAATAGCTAAAAAGTACTGTAGGTACAGACTATAAATTCTCACTTGACATTGGTAGATCACATTGGTTAGAGGTTCTTATTGTAATGAGGAGAGAAGGTTCTTATTATAATCTATGTTACTGATCAATGTGATCGTGACCTTCACAGGTGTGAAGGTACCATAAAGTTAGTATACCTCGTAGGTATACTAACTTTATGGAAGGTACTGATAATAAGCTGCAGACTAGCAAAATGTAACTGATAATAAATATTTTAATATGAATGAACAAAATAGTACTAAAAAAATCATATTTAATTCAGACAGTGAACCCATATAAAAATTATACAAGAATTAATAAATAAATAAATGACGTTACAATACGAAGACAAATACATAATTTATTAGGTTGCAGGAATATCAATTGCCATATACGAAGAAGAGGTTAATGTCATATATGGCACTTAATATTCCATTGTCAGATGTGTGTAATCGGCTCATATAGGAGCTTCGCGCTTTTCTGTAATGGTAATGTTACATGATTTGTAATTATTAACCTTTTAAGCGCCAAGCGGTTTTGAACTCTATATACCCGAATGCTAAGCTATAAATATGAAAGTAAAATAGTTAACAATAACGTCTGCATATATTTCTTAAATAGAAGACTGGAACTCAAAAGGAAGCAGTATGCAGGGTCATTTACAATTATTTTTTTTACATTAGCACATTTTTAATATTAGGGGAGGTCTTAATACTACAAATGTGAATGTGACACAGGAAATAATGTGGATAATTTGAAATAAATTTGTAAAATTGTGGTAATTGTTTACTTTTGCCGAAATCAGTATTAATGGAGTTTGTAAAATATGACTGATTATAAAGGATGAGAAGAGTTAAATCAATTTTGGTTGTTATCATACAAGTACTATTACTTCCTAGTAATAAGTCATTTACAACACATACAAATGTCGATGCAGCAAATATAATGTATCTCAGTATATATCAGAACTGGATCTATAAAATCCATGTATTGATGATTTCACAATGTATATATATCTGTTCATGTTTAAATTAACTTGCTTCTTACAAGGGAGGACCTGTAATTGGCTTTATGACCCTTGGTTTATATTTTCAAGCTATTGGTCTTCCTATTAAATAAATAAATAAAAAAACTTAAATGCAATGATATAATTTTGTAAGTACTAAGATAAAAATACAAAACTAGGTATCTTTTATTCATATTTTAAACATATGATACAGGCCTAACATAAGCAAATTAGTGACAAAGAATTGTACATAGTCATATTCTGAATGTCTCCATAATGTTAACTGTTAGAGCCTGGCACATCACGTTTTTTTAAACGCGCCGTCGACGCACGTTTTAGAAACGCGCGTCGACAGCGCCCTTTTATCCTAGAGAGCAGTTTGTTCTCGTTTGTATCGATAGAAACGCGATCCTAACGCGCGTTTAAAAAACGTGGTGTGCATAGGCCCTTATAGTCAACCTCAAGTTTGCATGCAATATTATATTATATAGTTATAGTTGTAGACAAATTACATATTTTTATACAATAATATGTTGGTATGAAAGCCATCTTTAACTACTCAGATTGCCAACCAAACAATTGGTCAGGTGTCAGAGATCTTAAAAATATTGGATATTTAAGAACTTACTGCCTAATAAGGTTTTATTAGCATCTACATGGTTGCAAAGCAATGTCCCAACAGAGGTCACCCTGGTGGTTGCCACCGGCAACATTGGTTTGCAACCGTGTAGAAAATGCTTTAATATGAAATATTGAACTGTTACTTGGTAACTTATTATAATATATACTTATTTGAAATATTGAGTGGTTATATCAGGTAAAAGGCTTATTATACCAATTAAACTTTATGACTATATTTCAATACATACAAGGTAAAATAAATAGTGGACGAAACTTAAGAAGTTTAATTTGCTTAATGAATGGTACAACTTGTAACAAATAATAATAATAATAAATAAATATCTTGGGACAACTAACACACTGCCATCTGATCCCAAACTAGGCAGGGCCTGCACTATGGCAACCAGACAACTTTTAAAAAATATACTTATATATTTATAACTACATATGTATATATTATAGATAAATTACACCCAGACACAGAACAAATAATCATGTTAATCACACAAAGATTTGTCCCAGGTGGGAATCAAACCCACAACCTCCTCAGTCAGAGTCACTAACCACTAGACCAACTAGAATCTACAAAAGACACAGGATAACTGCTCACTCAATATTAAAATGCAGCTGATGTATTTTGTATGGGAAGAAGAAAATATATTTATTTTCCTTACATCAGAACTCTTTACCTTAATTTTTTTTCAGTTTCATAGATACATTGGGCACCTTAAGTTTCCAACACTATTTATTTCATACCTTGTATAGCCCACAAACAATGAGTGATCAGAAATTTTATATATTCCTAAATATTTATTGACCCTTAAGAAGATCTCCAATTGGAAAAAGGGTTTTATAGCTACCGATTGTTTTTAATCTTGTCAATGTTAATTAGAGTTTACTAGTTATGGACCTATATTTATTCCAATCAGAGGCTGCATCATTATGGAAGCACTTAGGAATTGATTGACCACACAATATAACCATTAAAATAAATGGCACCATATTTATCTATGATAGCTCTTATGATTTCTCCTGTCTCGCCAGTTTCCCGAGTGCTTATTTCTGTTATTGTTACCCTTGTAATTGTCATTATGTTGATCTCTCTCTCTGGGACGATACTCATCTCTATGCATCTTATCTTTGGGCCTATAAGGATGGTGCCGATGTTGCCAGTTACCTTGTAAACTAGCTTGGACTAATCTATCAGTCAAGTCATTTGGTTGTCTAATCATATTCACACTCTTAAAATCATCTTCCCTCAGATTTTCTGTCATATCAGCGAACTGTTTAGCAATTTTTGTCTGTTGGGTAAACTCCAAGGGTGGCTCTGGTCCGTAGCACCTGATTGGTGGAGGTAACAATGTCCCCATACGCCCACGACTCTGCATAGTTAGCGTTTTATGGAAAAGAGTAGTACCTCGAAATAACTGGATCGCATAAGGCACCGAAACATCATGACAGTATGTGATAAAGGCAAAGTTCTTCTGCCGTCCGTCTCTATCTTTAGGTATTCTTACTTTTTCCAATGGACCTGCCTGCAATTATAAATCGTATTAAGAGGTCAATTTAATATGTAATAATAATTGGACGACCTGAAGGCAATAACACGTACCTGCAAGAACAACTCATACAACAGCTCTTCAGTAACCATTTCAGGCAAATTGCCACACCAAAGTGTTCTATTGTCATCATCGTTCATTGTGACCGCAATAGAATCTAACCAGTTTATCTATAATCAAAACGTTTAAAAACGAATTTGAAAGCAAAATAAACCCAGGACACTGAACCTAAATGACGATTACACTACCCACTGAGTATGTAATCAGTAATTCAGTACATTTAACCAAAGAGAATACATTATATACTCTGTGGAGAACATGTTATATTATAATATGGCATCAACTCTTGAGAATGAGTCTCGTTTGGACAGCCGACGCGCACGGACACGTTCCTGCGCTCCTGCCTTACCCGACTATTTCCGACTATACGTGCTCGTGTACGTTCGTCAGTTGAGATAAATCGATCGTTAGATTGGTTGAATCTCGGCAAACCTTCACACTATTAATTGGTGTAGTGGCGTCTTTTTCAAGACAGCGCTACCCCAATATAGTGTGTGTTTCTTTGTACTTTCGTGCCCCTTCAGGGAAAATCCACTTTTCTAGTGGTACTTGGTGGAAACGTAACCGTGCCAACTAAGCCAAGTTAGTGT
This sequence comes from Pseudoips prasinana, assembly GCA_951640165.1. Lineage (NCBI taxonomy): Eukaryota > Metazoa > Arthropoda > Insecta > Lepidoptera > Nolidae > Pseudoips > Pseudoips prasinana. The sequence goes on from OX621243.1 coordinate 24,097,229, forward strand.
AGACCCAAGCACTAGGCCTTGCTCCTTCAGAGCAACGCCAGTTAATTGGAAGCGGTTTGGAATCATTGGCCTTGGGGGCTACCCTAGTCAACTCCAAATCGGAATCCCACTTCCTTACCCTACCTTCCCATTCTCTCTTGTTGTTTGGGTGCTGACGGCTTCGGCCCATATCGCCCTCTGCATTAGAGCTGCTAGGAACCCTTTCGCACAATAAGACTGGCGAGAGGGATACAAGCTTAGGGCTCACCATAGGTACACATACCTCCTCGTCTAACCCGGCGAGGAGGGTGATACACACACCAACACACCCTCGGGCCCGTCCAACCCGAGGTGATAGTTGTTAGGGACATTCAACTGTTAGAGCGACTGCCGAGAAGTTTCTTGTTAGTTCTTCTTCTCGGAACGCTCCGGGAGCGAACTAACGTAATTATTCGGTAGCTGTTAGGCATTTAAAACCATCACAAGATGGCCGCCCCAATACCCGCCTCCATGGTAGACATTACCAAGGATCCCCGCTTCGTTGAAGCGCTCTTCAAGCTCCTCAAGTCCGACCCAGTTGGCTGGGCAAACTTGATGGAGACCGTCAAGACAAAGCTCATGCTAGACGATCCCCCTTGCTCCGGCGCATCTGCGCAGGAGAATCTCAGTCTCTCTGTCCCCTCCTCTTCTGCCCCGTTCACCCAGACGGACAGGCAGTCACCACTCCCCCGAAACCGCACCCCCTCTCCACCTCAGCCTCTAGCCATAGAGGAATAGATGGACGTCGTTCAGTTAGACAGCGACGACGATGCCCACAATGAGTGGACAACTGTCAAGCGCGGGAAAGCTGACAAGCGGACCCGCGCTGACAAGTCGTCGTCGTCTTCGTCTGGCAGCTCTTCCGGCTCTGATTCTGAGGCTTCGACTCAGGAGAAGAGCAAGAAGAGCGCCAAGACGAAGAAGTTGCGCACGGAGAGACCCTCCGCCACCAACTCTGTCCCCTCTTCCCCCACTACAAGCGCCCCCGCCTCTCAGGCAAAGGCCAAACCCTCTGGCTTCACGGCCAAGACCACTAAGCCCCCACCTATCATGCTACTCAGCATCGATAAGTGGGAAGATTTATCTACCGCGCTAAAATCCAAAGGTGTAGTCGCACTTAGCACTACATACATCCTCAAGGAGCAGATGTATAAAATACAGCTGCAGACCCCCACTGAGTACAGGACTACGACGGCCCTCTTTGATGCTCGTAAGGTAGACTACTACACTTACGGCACCGCTGAGGACAAAACACTCCGCGTGGTTATCCGCCGAGTCTGCCGTCACCTCCCTATCGACTCCATCAAGGAGGACCTAATCACCCAAGGGTACCCCGTGAGAGAGGTGCATCGGATGCGCCGATCAAATGGTGGCGAGCCCTTCGACATGGTGCTGGTCCACCTAGATCACTCGAAGGAAGGACAAAAAATCCTGACCGCCCTTAAAACAGTTTGCGGCGTCGGCGGCATTGTCGTCGAGCCGCCGCGGCGAGGGACCGTACAGGGGCAGTGCCACAACTGCCAACTGTACGGGCACTCGTCTAAGAACTGCCACGTCGCCCCGAGGTGTGTCAAATGCCTGACCCCAGGCCACCACACCTCCGAATGCCCCAGACCGAAAGACCGTAGCGAATGCTCCGAGCCACCTGGTTGTGTTAACTGCCAGTCCCTGGGACACCCTGCGAACTATCGCGGCTGTCCCAAGGCACCGGCGAGGAGACCCGCCAGAAGGCCTCGCAGTAAGCGCAACGCTCGAAAGCCTCAGGCGCAGACTAGCTCCGCCAAGCCCCAAGCAAGCCCTCCCCCGCTAATGTCCTTGGATGTCCAACAGACATCCCTGCGACCAGCAAGACCACACTGGCCTCTGCCAGATTACGTCCCCTCGACCGCACCCAAGGCTGCGGGTGAGGTGGTCGCCCCTAAGGCTGTGCCAGTCCCAGCTAAAGCGGTGTCCCCCAAACCCTCAACCAGCGCGACGCCTCCCGCCCCAGTCCAATCGGGCTGGGCTTACAACCCGCTGACTAAGAAGTCACAGGTTCCAAAGGCCCCGGCCAAAGGAGCCCAGACTTCAAAGTCATCGGCCTTAGCGCCCAAAACCCGGGCGCCCCAAGCGAACAGCAAAGGGCGCGCCTCAGGTTTTGCCGAGCGCATTAAGACTCAAGGTTGGGAGTTGCTCGACCAGTTTGAGGACCTCTCCCAGAGGGCCGAAGCTGATCCGACCAATATCCAACTGGCCATCGACGCGGCTCACGTCTACCGCCGCTTTATCAAATCCCTGCAACCGTAATGGCTGTACACCCGCTAATGACTCCCCAATCCACTTGCAGGCTAAAACCCAGATCTCTAAAGATCGGGTTTTACAATGCAGACGGATTAGCGAGACAACGCGATGAAGTCGCAGAATTCCTCTGCGACCATCAAATTGATCTCTTCCTCGTTCAAGAGACATTCCTCAAACCGAGCAAACGGAGAAGTCCTACAGTTGCCAACTATCGTATAGTTCGTAACGATAGAACTCACTCCGCCAAAGGGGGCACGCTGATTTACTTTAAGAAATCACTGCATTGCGTACCTTTGGACCCTCCCGTGCTGAAGAACATTGAGGTCTCTGTCTGTCGAATAGGCATGACAGGCCATCAGCCAATCACGATAGTCTCGGCCTACCTCCCCCCAGACAAGGAGATACTACTTAGCGATCTCCAAGCACTGTATGACCTAGATGGCTCTGTCATAGTGGCAGGCGATCTAAACTCCAAGCATGAGCAATGGAGCTGCCGTACGAGCAACTCGAACGGCCGCGCACTTGCTAATCACTTGGCAATCATACCGTTCGACCCTATAGTCCCTCTTGAACCGACCCACTTCCCCAGAATTGACAGTCACCGACCCGACATACTCGACATAGCACTCCTTAAGAATACAAACCTACGGTTGGCTTCTGTAGAAGTGCTACACGAGTTAGACTCCGACCATAGACCGGTCATCCTTAGTCTTGCCTCCCGCACAAGCCACTCTGGCGCGGATAGCAACCTCCCACCCAGATATGTTACCGACTGCCAGAAACTTGAGGGTAAACTCAAGTCAGCCACGTCGGAGCACTTAGATTCGATTCCATCCCTCATAGAGACCCCCGAGCAAACACATGCAGCCATCGGCTCTTTCACGACTCACATCCAAATCCAAATGAACGAATGTTCCCGGGAGGTCCCAGCGGCTGACGCGTTCAGACGGTGGAAGCTCCCGGAGGATTTGCGTGAGTTAGTGACTGAGAAGAACGCGGCCATCAGAGCCTTCGACTCCTATAACACCTTGGAAAACCGCACTCGAATGCGTGAACTACAGCGTACTGTACGTGAACGCATGACCGAGAGGCGGGATTCCGGGTGGGATAGGACGTTAGCCGAGATTCAACCCTCGCGGAAGGCCTTTTGGAATCTCTGCAAGCGACTCAAGACAGACACCGACTGGACCATCCCCCCGCTGACGCGTCCGAATCAACGCCCCGCGTTCGATGACGACGAAAAAGCCGAATGCATGGCCGACAATCTAGAGACCCAATGTTCTCCCAGCACCCTACCAGTAGACCCGGAGCACCTCAACGAGGTCGACTCTGAGGTAGAACGTAAGCTCGCCATACCACTCCCTCCGACCCCAACTGCCCCCTCCCGGGAGGATGCAGACGTCGTCGACGACGACGACGATCCCCTGAGGCCAGTGACCATCGAAGAGGTTAAAACTCTGATCAGGGACCTCCGCCCTCGCAAAGCCTCCGGGTATGACGGAATCACCAATCGCGTTTTCAAGCAACTCCCGTTGCTTCTACTTAGCCTGATGGTCGCGATTTTCAACGCGGCCTTTTCCAACAACATCTTTCCACACCAGTGGAAACAGGCAAACGTGATTGGTATCCCGAAACCCGGTAAACCCAAATCCGATCCGGCGAATTACCGCCCTATTAGCCTCCTCTGCGCCATGGGGAAACTCTACGAGCGCATCATCCACGCCCGTTTGTCGTCTTACATCCACGCAAACGATATCCTCCCTGACGAGCAGTTTGGCTTTCGAGCCAGACACTCCAGCGTTCACCAGGTGCATCGCATTGTCGAACACATCCTAGTGAAAGCTGCCCGTCAAAGAGCCCACACAGGAGCACTCTTCTTCGACGTGGCCAAAGCGTTCGATAAGGTCTGGCACAACGGCTTATTATATAAGCTGTTCGAACTCAAAGTGCCCGACCGTCTCGTGCACATCTTACGAGACTTCCTTACGGACCGAACGTTTAGCTACCGCGTCGAGGGAAATTACTCCTCCCTCAGACCGATACGCGCAGGAGTTCCCCAAGGCTCAGTCCTTGCCCCGCTCCTGTTCTCGCTGTACACCAGCGACATCCCCAGACCCAATAAGGCTCATCTAGCCCTCTTCGCTGACGACACAGCTCTCTACTACTCCAGTAGGAGCACGTCAGTCATCCACCGAGAACTCCAATCCTCAGCCGACGCCCTCGGCGAATGGTTCAGGAAATGGAGGATCGAAGTCAATCCCACCAAGAGCGCAGCCGTGCTCTTCTCTAGGATAGACCCCGCCCCCACCGCCGATCCCGTCCGAATGTTTGGTGAACCGATCCCCTGGGAGAAGAAAACCAAATATTTGGGAGTGATCCTCGATCGGAAGTTAAACTTCAAGGACCATCTGAGATACGCTCGTAACCGTGCCTCATTTGCCCTTTATCGATTACACGGCCTCCTGAATGCACGCAGTAAAATGTCCCTTGAAAACAAGGTGAGAATTTACAAGACGTGCATTCGACCCATGATGACCTATGCGAGCCCGGTCTTCGCGCACGCTAAGGATCGATTCATCCACCTCCTCCAGGTAGTCCAGAACAAGTTTATGCGACGAGCCGCGGGCGCACCGTGGTTCGTCCGTAACAAAAGCGTCCATGCCGATCTCCAATTGCCTACCATCAGGCAATGGATGAAGCAAGCGTCCAAAAGGTACTTTGACTCTGCCACTCACCATCCAAGCAAATTGGTGGTACAGGCGGTCAAATACACTCCTTCCCGACTCTCACGTAAACACCGTCGTCCGAAGAACGTCATAGACGAATCGGACGACGAGATCACCGTATACTTAAACCAAATCAAATCGATTAGAGACTCTCGCAACACTGCACAACCGATATTTCGTACTCGCCGGATGTGAGTACGAACGCGAACGCGTCGCGACCACCAGCGTCCTCCATGACCCTTAGTTTGCATATCGTACCGATAAAAAGCCCCCCTCAACGCGGACGGGGGGCCGCGTCATGTCATTAACGTAGAGCGAAAGTTGCACTAAACTCCCTAAAAACCATGATCTCTCGCCCTCTCCCCGTCAGTATCCGCCCAGAGCCGAGGTTCGAACCCCACAGGGGGTGCCCTCCGGCGCGGGTACTTAGTTTGTAGTCTATATTTGCTAGGCCGGTTAGAGCCCACGCTCACCCCTACTGCCCGGTGAAGCAGTAAAAGCCGTAAGGATAACTGCACGCGTCACGTTAAAAAAAAAAAAAAAAAACTCTTGAGAATCTCCTCAAGAGTTGGACGACAATAAACAGACAATTTGTAAGCCAAACAAAGATTTTGAAACGAAGTTCCTTATCGCGCGTTGTGAAAGGGGGTTAGACGGAAAAAAATCTTACGAAAAGTTGTCACGACACTTTTTGCAGCTGTGCGGCTTGCGCATGTTTCTCTGTCTGTCTGTCTCTCTCTCTCTCTTATAGAAAGCAAGCCAGATATTTTCATTTCTATTTCGCATTGAACAGTGTGGTGTCGCGACGATTATTTTTGTTGAGTGTATACAGGTTTTTTGTATACATAATAAATAATAAGAAATAACTTCGTTCCATCCGGGTGTCCCTTGACACCTCTCAAGTATTTTTTTTAATTATTTGATTTGAGTAAAATACCATTTATTGTAGCCGTAGAAAGTTAATTCCTTAGTTTCGTTTTAATAATATTAATACGAAAAAAAGCATTCCACGGTAGCAGTACTGTGCGGCAAACACAGAAGTTTTTGGTCAAAGTAAATAATAGTGGAAACTTTGCCGAGATATTATGGCATATCCCTCCAAATGATGGAAACAACTCTATTGTGGAAATATTTTGGAGAGGCTGGGGGCAAATTATTCAAATAGTTTAAATGAAACACATAAGCTTTAATTTATTAAAACTTAAGACGATCAAGAGAAAACACATTTTTCACTAAGCACTAAGACTGCTAATATTATTATATAAACAGCTGCTATCCAAAAAAGTTTTATGTAAAACATAACAATGATTTAGATACTTCGTATTCTATAAGTTTTAATTTATTCTACACATTATTTATTAAATAGTCAGGCAGGATTATACTCGTGGAGATCTGTTAATGGCTTTCTACTGCCTATTAATATATACTAAACATTTTGTTGTTAAATGCTGTTGGTCTCCCTAAGAAAATAAATAAACATACTAAGATATCGCGAAACACCTCAAAACAACCAAAAAGCGATTTTCGAAACCGCAAGTTTTAAAATCACGCTTTTGATTTTTACAAACCATAAACTAAATTATTGAATGTGTGTCATTGATTTTTTTTTGTAGGTATGTTTTTTTTTCTTTTTTTTTATGTCAGAGGACGACAAACGAGCACATGGGTAACCTGATGGTAGGTAAGTGATCACCGCCACTCATGGACACTCGCAACATCATAGTCATAGGTGTCGCGGGTGCGTTGCCGGCCTTAGCAAACAAGTGTTGCTGACCCTACCCCAATGAGCTCTGGTGACCTTACTCGGAAACACAACATTAAAATGTTATTATTAAGGAGTGTCTTCTGTAAGGTGGAGGTACTGAAATAAAACTATGAATTGCCTGAAAACATTATTATAGGCTTTAATTGACTAAAATTGTTGACAACTGTGACATGAATATTTATCTATCAAACATCATCATAGAGAAGACTATAAAAGGAGGATTATCTAAATATTTAGGTAATGAGTTTCATATCATTCTCCACCGCTTTGCTTAGAGACTGTAGTCTTGTAAATGAGCAGGTGGTCTTCTAATACGCCCAGATCTTCTAATATCAACCTCTGGCTGTAACGCAGGTTGTAGTGAGACGACTCCAGGTGAAAGAGTGAGTTCAGGAACAGACGCAGTATTGAGTGATGAAGTTTCGCCATGATTAATGCTTGTTGCGGGTGACTCATCTTGAGGTATTAAAATCTCCTGATCAGAGCCACGTGAACTCTCATCAGTTGCAAGCTCTCGAATTCTCTCTCCTTCATCTCCAATTGGAGCTAGGTGACGATTTGACACCGCTGTTACTCGGCCGTCCTTCAGTCTAGTAATTGAATAATCAGGGGTAACTTCAATTAGATCAGCCTCTTCCACTAAGGGCATGTACTTGTTGGGTCGAGCGCAGCGTTTGACAAGGACCTGTCCGGCACTTGTAAGCCATGTCGGAATGGAGGTGCCGTTTGGCGATTTCCGGGAGTGTTTAAACATCCTCTCATGCGGTGAACAGTTTATGGTAGTACAAAGCAGTGATCGTATAGAATGAAGAGCGTTATCAAGAACTTTCTCCCAACTCTCTATGGGCAAATTGTGGGAACGTAAACCCAACTGTATGGCTTTCCACAGCGTAGAATTAAGTTTTTCAACTTGTCCGTTTCCTTGCGGGTTGTATGCTGTTGTGTTGCTCGTGGCGATACCACGAGAGTGCAGATATTCTTTTACTTCAGCAGATAAAAAGACAGCCCCTCTGTCTGAATGTATATAGCCAGGCATACCAAACATCATGAACAGATTATTTAAATGTTTTATAACCGTCTTTGCACTCATATCTGAACATGGAAAAGCAAAAGGGAATCTGGAATATTCGTCTATAATGGTGAGTATATACCGATTCATAGTTTTGCTTGGGACTGGACCTTTAAAGTCAATACTTAAACGCTCGAAGGGCGCCATTGCTTTAACAAGCTTTGGAAGTGGGTCGGCATTTTTGAAAAATCTTGGTTTTATTTCTGCACATATCCGACAGTTGTTTGTCATCGTTCTAATTTCTTCAATAGAATAGGCCAAGTTCTTTGTTTTTAGCCAGTGATGCATTCTTGTGACTCCTGGGTGGCATAAGTTTTCATGTAATTTATAGAGTCGCGTGAGTCGTGATGAGTTGTCCATGCTGGCGCACACTCTGGATAACGTGTCAGCAACGTGGTTTTCTCGTCCTGGTCTATAAATAATATCATAATTATAGGGTGCCAGCTCTAGACGCCACCGCTGTATTTTCTCGTTTTTAATTTTACTAGAGTGTTTTGCGTTAAACATGAATGCTACCAATCTCTGGTCAGTGATCAACTTAAATGGTTTACCTATCAAAAAATGGCGCCACTTTTTGAGTGCTTCAACAATGGCATAGGCTTCCTTTTCGACGGCGGAATGATTTTGTTCGCTTTTACTTAGCGTTCTAGAATAAAATGCTACTGGCCTGGAATCCTGTGAGAGTGATGCAGCAATTGTATGTTCCGAAGCGTCAGTTTCTACTGTGAATGGCATTTTATCGTCGATTGCGTGTATAGAAGATTTTGCGATCATCGATTTCAAGTCTTCAAAAGATTTCATGGCTTCAATGCCCAATGGAAACGAAACCGTATGTGCAATGGAGTGTATTCTTTTGGAAAAGTTTGGCACCCACTTAGAATAATGTGCAAACATGCCTAGTACTCTTCTTAGCGCGGGCATATCTTCTGGAGGAGGTAGTTTAAGTAATGGCTGTAGACGATCGCTGTCAGGTTTGACAATGTGATTTTCAATCGAGTACCCTAATATTTTGAGTGATTTCTGATTAAATTTGCTTTTCTCTTTATTTAACGTCAACCCGTACTTGTCGGCTGCCAACAGAAAACGGCTTAGATTCTGATCATGCTCATCTTGAGTATTTCCGCATATAGTTATGTCGTCTAGATACGCGAAGGTCCCAATTAAGCCTTCCTTTCTGATGATCCAGTCGATAGTTCTCTGGAAACTAGACACACCGTTTGTCACTCCAAAAGGAATCCGACAAAATTGATACAGGTTACCAGCCGCTTCAAAAGCCGTATATATACGTTCATGAGTGACAATTGGAATCCGATGATACGCACTCTGTAAGTCAATGGCACTGAAGATACTATATTTAGAAACTCTCGTGACTATTTCTTCAATATTTGGTAACGGATAGGCATCCAAGAGCGTATACTTGTTGATTGTCAATGAATAATCTATAACCATTCGCTTTTTATGACTGGCAGTCTTGGTTATCAGCACTTGTGCTCGCCAAGGTGATTTACTCTCCTCTATTATGTGCTGTTCCAGCAATTTCTTGATTTCACCTCTAATAAACTCCTGGTCTTCACAACTGTACTTCCGGGATCGTATGGCAATCGGTTTGCAATCAGAAGTAACGTTGTTGAACAGCGATACGGCAGGAACTGATGCCTCGGCGACAGAACAAACCTTCAGAGTGTCCTTCGGTCCACCAAATTCAAGCTCCAATGAAGAATGTAGGCTGCGAAGATCGTGACCTATAATGACATCAGCGCACTAATCTTTGACTATAAGTAATTGAACATTGTCATATGTGTTTTCTCCTAATTTGATATTTTGGACCGTAGCTCCGGTGACTTGCGACGTTAGAGTAAGCGAGGCCATGGAGATTATCTGACGACAGGGAGTTTTCTTCAAATGTGCTAGGTTAGCAAAATTTTCATTAATGAAACTAATACTACTGCCTGTGTCTATTAGCGCCTCCGCTCTGATACCTTTAATGAAGGCAGGGATCATAGCTTTTCTTAGAGATGCTGGCGCTGCGGCCATGATACTTGCGGCGCAGTGTGCGCAATTCTCCGGAGGACTACTGGACACATTGTGTGGTTTGCTACGGCAGACAGACGCGTAATGACCTTTCTTGCTACAGATTTGACAGGTGACACCTGAGGCAGGGCAGTTTTTACGCCTGTGTAAGCGGTCTCCTCCACAAAAGAAACATTTCCAATGGGATTTATGGGATCTTATGTTGCCCTTCATCGCAGTAATAGCAGCCACTTGAGATGATTCATCTGTCTCAGCAGACTGCTCATTGTTGACTTGAACGATGCTCCTTCCTTCAGATATTGCATTGACGGCCGGTAGGTTAAAATTTTGCGAGTTGTTCTCCGCCATTTCCATCGATATTGCCTTACTATAGGCGTCATCCAGAGTAAGTGTAAGGTTTTCAAGAAGACGTTCTCGTATTTTAGGTGATGTTAGACCAGCGATGAAAGCACCTCTAATATTCTCGCTTTTATTTGTTTCTGCGTCCACTGCGGCAAAAGCGCATTCTCTTGCTAACAGTTTGAGGGCTTGTAGATACAAAGCAATAGATTCACCGGGATGTTGGCGCCTAGTAGCGAGAAGATGCCTAGCAGTAATAATGTTTTTGGGCTTGATGAATAAAGCATCTAGTGTAGCCAATGCCACGTTGTATGTGGTACAGTCACTGATTGTTTGGTATACGCGGGGCGATACATAGTTTATCAGCAACTGGAGTTTTAGGTCGTCTGAGAGCGCCGAAGTAACGGCGGCGGCACCAGCTCCATGAGGCGCAGATGCGGCTTGTGCCGTCAGGAAATTTGTGAAGGTGCGTTTCCAGTGTTCCCATTCGGGGCCCGTGGAACTTAATGAGTAATCACCATCAAAGCGATCCGGTCTCAGAAACTTTTCCATTTTAGTCAATTAAATTGAAATAAAACTATGAATTGCCTGAAAACATTATTATAGGCTTTAACTGACTAAAATTGTTGACAACTGTGACATGAATATTTATCTATCAAACATCATCATAGAGAAGACTATAAAAGGAGGATTATCTAAATATTTAGGTAATGAGTTTCATATCAGGTACTTCCCCAGTCGGGCTGCTCTTTGAGCGAATGAACGTTATGCGCTACCTCTACTGAAATTGACATATTAATGAATAGTTGAAACCAGAATATGTATTTCGTAAGAATCATAAAGTTAGTATACTGATAGAATCAAAGAGAAGAATAATATAGAACTGCAACTGGCATCATTGACAGGCTGTTCGACTGTATTAAACGTAGTTTGTTATATTCTCTTTGGACACACTGACACAGTGACCAAAGAATGTCGAAAACACAGGGTAATGGGTAGGTAAAAATTAGATTCTGTTCTCTTGGTAGTCTGTGATTACATTTGTTTGTATTATTTATTTTGTACCTAGGGAAAGTAGAAAACAAATGTGACTGTTGAGGTCAATTTATAATTTAATGTTAGTTTAATCTTTTATAGTGACAAAAGAATGCATATAACTTAATTACATTTTTAAGGCAAGGCCTTTTATTGCTTAAACACGACTACTAGTGATAAAAATACACTATAAAAAAAAGGTATCAGGTCGTCACTGCCGAAATTTCGGTTCGGCAGTGACGACCTTTCCATGTATTGAAGCCTTCAGGAAGTCTTTCAAACAATATCGTATCAAATATATAAATACTTTATTAACTTCCGAGAGGTATAAATTGTGCACAAACTCGTGACTTTTAAAAATCCGCCTCTAAGAATACCCCCTGACCCAAAATTTCTTTAAAAATGCAATAATTATTTTATCACTTCTATTCTAATCTCTTAACATATAAGACCACCAATTGAAGCTGTATTTGCTTTTTTCTGGTACAATAAAGTGTAATCTTTACTATTCTTATGTTGTTTTTTGAACTATAGCAAATGTCCCATGGTATGTAACCAATAATGTGATTCATGGGCACTTTTTGAGGAAGTCCGAAACTCAGCTGATACATACAAGAAAAGGCTTGGAAACCAATCAAACACCCTTGCATGCAAGCAGATAAAAAATATGTTGTGTATTTTTCATTAGCGAATAAGATTATAATGGCAAGTATTTCTGCAGCTGGATTAAATCTAGTTGCTAAATAAGGCAGCGGACACTTTTGCTCTGGGAGGGAAGTGGAACTATTCATTTCTAACTACTCCTTTTTTCTTTCTGATTAAATTTGTTGTGGGATCCAAGACAGTTAAAGCGATTCCCTGGGACATGCCTGAGCCTCACCTCTCAGTGTCATTTCACTGTGTGCCACTGTTGATCCTGGCTTACAGGAGTTGCAGTGGTGGGTAAGAGGGAGGGACTAGTCCCGATAAAAAAAAAAGGATAACCTTAGGCCAAGTACTCTAAATAAAGACTAGACCTTATTCAACCCTGTGACCCCACCCATCCAACTTAACACTTTACTATAATAATTATGATTTAACATTTAACTACATCTTTACAGGATATTGGTACCTTGATTATGAACAACACTTATTTGAAACATTGATAAGTGTGATGTAATGAATATGAATGAAAAATTTGATGTAATTGGTAATGAGGAAGCAATATTTGAACCCGATTTGGTCATGAAAGTTGAGATTGAAGGTCAGTGTCTTAACCCAGATATTAATTGAATGTTGGTAGCTCTATAATTTAATCACTGAAGCAACCATATAAGGCAACCACATATATTCCATCTAAATCCACATTTGGTATGTGATGAGTTCAGAGAGTCAACTAAACAGAATTATTTTATTGAAGACTATTTACATATACCTACTAAAATTCCCTTTTGTTGTATCTGCGTCCAATAAATTATTTATTATTATTATTTCAATTGTTATTTATTTAATGGCAATCCATATTAACCATTTTTCTTATTGCCAGTATCAAGACAGATTTGTTATTCTGGAGTACTTCTCTAGATATTTGGGACAATAAGTAAGTATAGATAAAAAAAAAGTCAACCTATTCCTGTTAATTCAATCAAATCAGTCACAAACAATTTAATCTACAAACTAGTTTCCATACTCAATAAGCTTCTCTTCTGCTGTACCCAATAATATAATATAAAACTAAGTGTTTTCCATAAAATTCATATCTTTTTTACCCTATTAATTCTTTGCATATTATATTTTTAAAACATATCAATAGAATAAAGTTATTTCTGTATAATCATTACTTTAGAGGCGAGCGATTTGAAATTTGTCAAGTACAAATCAGCTATAACATTTTACATAATTTTTCTATATAAATAATCATATATTTTAATTTTTCTATAATGATTATGCAGAAGTAACTTTATTCTACGGATAGGTTGATATAGCTTACAATGTCCTTGAATTTATATAAATAAATTAAGTATTATATAATTATCCACAGAAACATGTCTTGAAGCAGATCCCTTGGGTGAAACATCTTGTTTGTACTCGGACTGGTCACAAACAAAATCTGATTGTGATAAGCAATTACAATCAGTCAATATGGAATCAGACGTACCTCAGACCATAGTGGATGGCGAACCTTTTGAGCCAACAACAGAATTTGATAGCAATAAAGGTAATTGACCTTAGCTTAGAGAGGGAAGGGGGTTTACCATATTGAAACCTATCCTGTTAATAAAATTGGCCACTAGTAAGGCCTATGTTCAGATCTAGTCTGACAAGGCTGGTATCTTTATATAATGTAGTAACGTTATAATATAATTCTTAAAGATATTCAGTATTTAGAAAATAATCCAGCATATTTAAATACATACTACTTATTTAGCGAGTTTGTTGTATCTGTTGTGCTGTCTGATTTTAAAATTTAAATACTTTTTTTATTATTTATAGATCCATTCCCAGAACCACACTTTTTAGAAGGTTTAACATTTTTTAATGTGGCCAGGTCACAATCACAAGATGACAATAAAATTACACATGCTGGGACCAGCATCTGTGATGCTCAAGAATTAGCAATTAGAAAGAACAAAACTATTCAGAAAGCAATGTCTAAAATTACAGGTGATATATTTATTTATATAATGCTTAGTTTATTGTGATAGTCTCCATTCTTTTATTCGAGACCATGGCAAATTAAGTAATAATTGCCAAATTTTGCTTCTATTTCATGACAGTGACAGCATGGGCTGTGTCCAAAATTGTGTGTGAACATACCTAACAATTTGGCAACTACCTATGTATTGTCAAATTGAACTAAGAAATTAGTATTGGTATATTGTTCTTCGTAATGGTTCTTGAATTGAAAAGGGCATTCCCCATTGGCTCAAATAAAATAAAGGAGTTTAGTTAGATATGCATTCATAAGAAATGTTGCTTAAATATGCATGTGAATATTACATTTAGTTATTACAATTAGCATTATGGTGTGGAATAGGGCTCTAACTTGTTTCCCTAAAATCAAAACGAGCAGATTTAATACCATTTGCCATAAAGTGTATCTTCCTTACTTACATGGCGCCCTTGAGTATATTTTTTGGTTACAATGTAAAGAATATGTTCTTGAGGTCTGATATACTGCTCAAAATATGTACAGCTTCCCTAGACAAGTGGTATTTTCAACAAAGCTATCAAATATATCGGCGTTAGCAACAATGAATAATTTGTGACATGCCATGAAAAGAGCGACCGTTAATTATTCAAACATTTGGTAAAAATCTGTACTTACCGAGTTTAGTTCTTTCTCACGTGAATTTTATTGCTAAAATTGTGAGTTGTTACACGGAAAGTGAAAGGCGTATAATTTCATGTCACTTTTACTGGTAAGTAAATATATATTGTACATAGTAAAGCACCTTTCAGTCTGGTCATTATTTCATTCCATCGTAATTTAACATTTATATTCTGTTTAACTTCTTAGCAATGGAATCAAGATTGCGCGCCACTCCAGAACAATTCGCTGCATTAATCGAGTTTATGGAAAGGTACTATTTTAAAGTCTTAGGTTTTACTATTTCAAAATAGAAATTACCTAGTCGTGTCATAAATTCTGGCTCTTATTCGTATAAAGTCTTATCACACTAATATTATAAAGGCGAAAGTTTGTAAGTGTGTGAATGTCTATGTTTGTTAATAATTCACGTCTAAGCGGCTAAGCGATTTTAATAAAATTTGGTGTGGAGCTGATACCTTGGATTAACACATAGGCTATAATTTATAAAGTTTAACGCGGGTAAAACCGCGGTGCATAGCCAGTTATAATATATTTACAAAAATAAGTATTTCAATACGTTGTATAGTATCATGTCAGCCAAAGTACGTCCACTGCTGAACAAAAGCCTCCCCAAAGAATGGGGGATATGTCATAATCGCCACGCTTGGCAGAGGGGTTGGCGATCGTAGTTTGGTGGTCATAGTTCATAGGAAAACGCTGCTGCTCGTTCTCTGGCAGGTATTCCCTCGGACGATTTCTACGCCCCCCACGGGATGTGAGGGGGTGATGATATTCGATGCCGTCACCACACAGCAATTTGTTGTATAATATACATAGTAAAAGCTTTGCTTAGTTTGGACTAGATGGCGCTGTGTGATTTCTCTCGGTTATTTATTTATTATTTTTATAAAGCTTACACTGAAGTAAAGCATTAAAACAATGTACTTTACTATACAGATTATTATAAATAATAATAACAAGTTTATGTAGTGTAAAAATAAATAAGCTTTTACACATTTCAATGGTATCGGGCCGCCTGTATTCGTAAACCTGTTCGATATTTTGATGAGGTTTTGAGCATGTGATATCCTCTAAAATATTATGTCTTATTCTTATATTCTATGTATAAGCAGTCATTCAGAGGTGATGAAATTCGGTAATCCAAGTCTATTTGGCGTTAGGTTGATTGTGCGCTGTGATGCTGAGTCTTGTCGAAATATCCATATTTTTCCTGGTAATGATTCTGATGATTATGATCCCTTCTTAGTGGTCGCGTTTCTATGCATGATAATTTTATATAAGTAGTAATTGATTTTAGTATTAAATACAATGTAATTATAATTGTGTTTCTTTGAATAAAGTTAGTTGGATATAATTTTTTTGGTGTTATAATTTACCTCGGTAACCCCTGCTCGTAACACTATAAAAGCTTCTAAAAATAATACTACTACGCTTCTATTAGTTAGTACAGAACTTATGGCAAGTCTAGATAATCATTATTGTTTTTAATTATAAATTATAGAGTCATTAGTGTACGCTAAGTATATTAGGTACTTAGTTTTAATAGTAAATTATGTTACAAGTGTGGTAGCAACAAGCTATCAGCAGAATTATTTGCCTTACTAAGCATTTACACAGATGTCGTTTCTATATAGTGATTTCTTCTTTATTGCGTGAACTAGAAATTTTTCGAAATATTCACTTCATTGTACCTAATTATTCGATTATTTGCGCAAAAAACAAGATCATCGCATATCTTGTTTGTCGAGCCCAAAATTACGATGAAGTGAATATTTCTTTAATGATACTTAATCAAATTCAATTAGTTGATAAAAAATAATAATTAAATGAAACTAGGTGTTTATGCATCGCATAAAACTGATATTGTATTGGGTACCTTCATAAAAACAAAATATAAAAATTAATTGAAATTAAAATAACACTGTTATGAAAGGGGCACTAACGCTTTGTATAGAAAAACAGTGTAATTTAGGGCCACTTTACGAGCAAATGTGTTGAAAAATTACTTCTTATGTTAAAAAATTACGAAAATATCTGAACTTTCATGAGACTAGTTCCAGTGGACGAAACTTAAGGAGCGCAATCAACCCATAAAATTTCTTAAAGTAAAGAAAACCACTTTGTTAAATCCGAGAAATAGTTCAGTGGTTCCCCATACAAAATCCATCAGTTGATCGACATTTTTGTATAAGAAGCTTTTTTTTGTATATTTTACAAGTTGTCGCAAACTTGAAATTAAGCCATTTATGTTACATCTTGTAGGTGAACCAAAATAGTGAACGAAACTAAACTACTCTACTAACTTACTTTAAGGTTATAATTAAAATTAAGGCGATTGGCACACTGTCCCGCATGATGCAGCGTAGTGCGTGTTCTAACTTTCTTGTAAGTATCTCCGTTTGAATAGAAAACACGCACAGTCCAATACACAGAACTTGCATCTGCATGAACGCACGTGGAGGCATGTTCTGTGTGTTGGACTGCGCGTGTTTTCTATACAAACGCAATTACTCACAAGCAACGTTAGAGCACGCACTCACGCACTACGCTGCATCATGCGGGGCAGTGTGCACATCGCCTTATATTCATATGTATTCGGATATAGTGCAAAAACCATATAGCAACTTACCTGTAAACATACATCCTGACCTATCCTAACAAGAAACCTACAGGATGGGTATTTGTTTATGTTATAGCAATGGTGATATCTCTAGACCACTACAGGGTGCTCAGAGCCGGTTGAGAGCCGATCGTCTGTGGCAAGGGCTAACAAGCCTATTGAACTCGTTGGAAGGTGGAGTCCAAAAAACCCCAGATAAATGGAAGAAGGTATCATACTACCCACTAAAACCGTTCCTTCAATTTCTACCTTTTCCTAACTTCATTCATTTTTAGGTGTGGGTTGATTGGAAGAGCAAGACTAAAAAAAAAGCTTTAGATATGATGAAGCTTGCTGAAGGAAATGGGCCAACTATTGGAAAATCTCTAACCGTCACAGAGACGAGAGTGCTGGCTATTATTGGAGAATCTCCGGTGCCAGGCCAACCCCTCCCCGAACATGAATTTAATGTTAGTATTGCATGGTATATTACATATTTTTCCTTTCCTACTTATTTGGCACCTGTTTCATTGATACATTTTTTTCCAGAAGCCATCACAAACTGGGAATCATCACTCTGAAACCGTGTTGCAAGTTAATGGCATCTGTAAGTTCGCAATCTTATGTCTTAGTTTAGAGTAGAGTAGAGTAATGCAGTCTTTAGTGCATTAACATGGAAACATGTTCAGAAATAAACTTATGGCAAGGCTATTGTAGCGATCTCTTTCACACAGCTGTTGGGTGATCAAGACAATTGGAGATAGGAAATACTTTTATTGTATCGTCTTACGAAATTAACAAACAATAAAATAAGTATGTTCATCTGTACACGTTACATAAATATACTAATACTTATATAAATATTATAGATACTGTACTAAAATACTATAGATATAATAATATGTATATTATTCATAACTTAGGAGTTATGTATCTAGACATTGGCAACACCGTAGAGGACTTTAACTTTAATCTGATAGATTTTTTAAGTTTTAATTGTCGCTATGTTTCTTGGGTAGATCAGTTTAGAACCATGATTTTGAGAATAATAGC
This sequence comes from Pseudoips prasinana, assembly GCA_951640165.1. Classification (NCBI taxonomy): domain Eukaryota; kingdom Metazoa; phylum Arthropoda; class Insecta; order Lepidoptera; family Nolidae; genus Pseudoips; species Pseudoips prasinana. Next base: position 24,115,457 of record OX621243.1, read on the forward strand.
TATGATATTCCACACAATTGTTATTACATCAACTGCGTTATATTTAGTCAAATTAACGCTTATTGTATGTTTTTTCCAGTAGTCCCGGCAGTACAGCTATCATTAACGCCGCAGATTCCGTCTTCTCCGCCGCGTCAGTTGGTTCTTGCACCGATGCCCTCAAGTCAGCCCCCGTCGGATCGTCTATTTACAACACTGCTCCAGCGCTCACCAACCCCCCCACAGCGTCCGCCTACGCCACAGCCTCAACGCCCACCTCCATCCCCATCGGTACCGCGTTCGCGATCACCCTTGCCCCCGCATCCGCTTTCACCGATGCTACAGTGTCGGCGTTCACCGCTGCCTCAGCTCAGGCCAAAAACTGCGGATGATAGTAAACGTTGGCGCCAAGCATCAGTGTCGCCTCGTCCTGCGATTGCCACATCACGCCGTGGATTAACCCTAAGAGCGCCCAGAAGTCATGGGTTAACACCAATTAGTCAAATGAACAGGGAATGGTTAGCACTTGAGCAACGTCGTCTCACACTAGAGGAAGCGCGGGACAAGCGAATGCATGAGTTGGAAATGAAGAGACTAGAGCTGGAGAGTCAACGACTAACGGTGGCGCAGGAGCATAATCAGCTGCTCCAACAATTAGGAGTAATTGGTCAAAGTTTACTTGACGTATTATCACAACAAAGACTCCCAAGTTAAAACTTAGTTTTCAGATTCTGAAAGTTTTATTCCAGTCTGGTGGTAATTAAATAATTGTTTAGTTCCCGACACAACAAAAGTGACATAAGATTGAATGTCACTTAAAACTTTACATTTGTTAATGAGTACCTTGTCTAAATATTTGTTTACTGCGATCTAGTTGAATTCGGGGATCTGACGACCTAACGGTCCAACATCGTTAGGTTGTCTGATAATTACCAAAATTCTGAACATTATCTGAGCAGAAATTGTGAACCTAAAGGACACTCAAAATCGGATCGGATAAAACTCTTTGGACTCAATTATAAAGTCTTGATCAAGATAATGATGGTTTGTAATAAAAAAGCTAAGTCTAAGTGTGATAGATTGACGATGTACTATTTTAGATCCTACGTACATAGTTCGGTATCTGTGTTCTACGCACACTAATACAAAGTACAAAGTGATTCGTGGCTCTATCACGACCTACCAAGGCACTTGTAGAAAATTCTACTCCATATAAAGCAGTGAAAGGTCGTCCAGCTGTTTAAGCATAAAATTACTATTCACACAAATTAATTATGGGATAAAGGATTCTTATTTGTACAATAAAATTATTACATGTTTTTAATTTATTTTATTTCAATTTGCATCCTATTTAGCCAAACTTTAGTAGTGATAAGCAATCTCAATATTAGAGATTCCCTAGCAAATACGTTTTTAAAAATAGGGATTTTTATTATGCGATAGGTATGGAATAATATACTTACCTAACATTTGTACCTATATGGTTAAGTAAAACTAATCCCAATACTCAAAATAGAAGCAAACGCGGGTTGTTTTTAATAAAAAATGGCTTTCGACTGGATTCTGTGCAAGAATTATTAAATAATCGATTTTTTAAATATATTGGTAATAACATTTTTGTACTGAATAATATATATCCAATACGTCCCTATGGAATTTTCTGTCCTTGGATCTATAGAGATACTCTACTGGCAAATATTGAGTATGAATTGTACAAAAATTTCATTTATTTTGTATGACAAATTTTTGATACTATAATATTTCTATTGTATTATCAAAAAATTGTCATACAAAATATACCACATCAAATTCCTCGAAAACAAAATAAGCGCTTCTTAAAATATCTATAAGAGCTGGTTCACATTAGGTCGGAACGACATGCGACAGTTTTCCGACTGACCGACTGCCGGGTGTTGCTGTTCACACTTGACGCCGCCGACCCGGCCCAATGTGAATATAACTGTCGGTACGGCCTGGGTCGTCACAAAACAGTTGTGAGTTGGCTTTCGTATAGGATGGACGACGACGACGTTTTCATTGCAATGTGGTATTTAAATAAAAGGCAGACAAAAAAAAAGGATATATTGGGTGCATCTTATAATTGCCGAGCAAAATGAAGTTGTAACAAATTTCACGCCATGCCGCTAGTTTTAAACTTTTATTTTAGTATTGTTCACACGTTTTATCCCACAGTAAACTCCTGTCTTCCACAAGAGAAAGGGCAGGCGGGTGTCGCCGCCGCTTCGCGCCGACAAATGTGAACCGCCGCATACTTGCTAGTACGCCAATATTATGTGCGATCCGACAGAAATCGTGGCTGGACGTACGGTAATAGTGTCGGCTCCGACAGTTTGGTCAGGTCGCCCTAATGTGAACGGCGCTATTGACATACATACGCCAATATGGGTACGACACGTTTGTCGGGCCGGTAAAACTGTCAGTCCGACCTAATGTGAACCAGCTCTAACTCGGTGGGTCCTTTTGCAAAATGTTTACCTGTGTTTGCAATTAATGTTCCCTCGAAGTATAGACGCCAGCACATCCAGCTACCCCAATCTGTCAAATTTATTTTATAGATTTTCAACCTTATCGCAAAATCATAAGGTTCAGCTTGATATGCTGGCGTCGGTACATGGCAAGATTTTTTAATTCAATTAACTACAAACAAGGTCACTTACTAATTAATACTTGCGGCACACATGACACTACTCAAGCGTGTCCAATCCTTCCCCGCCATCCTATAAGCTCTGGCGACTGTAAACGTAAGACCTCAACATTAACACTGTAAGATACTTCCATAGTCGATCTGTGCCTCTAGCACGAGTTCCTGCAGTTTACTTACTTGATCACACGTACAGTTTCGTCGCATACATTGAGCACCAGAGTTTTAGTTCTTAATAGTTTCCGCGAGAGGCGCTGGTGCTCAATGTATGTGAGGAAACCGTACGTGTGATCGAGTAAGTAAACTGCAGGAACTCGTGCTAGAGGCTCTGTTCATAAAGCCAAAGACCGTACGCTCTGCGTCACTTAATAAAATAGTAAATTTCATTTACAATTTAAATATACTTATATTATTTTTCTGTTTTAGTCGTTTGGAATACCACTTGTCTAAGCTTACATAATAATATAGTTTTGCATATACTTAGGTAAAGTTAGTTTAAGCTACATTTTACGTTATAAAAATATTAGGTATATATTATTTCCAGGAGCTCCTATCAAGAAAAGGAATAGTAAACCAAATGTAAAAGAAAGCAAAAATGTTGAGAGCGATGCCAACAGAACTAGAGTAATAGATCGTAGTTCTGTCGTGACGAATTGTAGTGTAAAGCATTATAAATGTACAATATGTGAGTTTAGATGTAAGCGAATAGGTGATATGAATAAGCACATTCGGAGACACACTGGGGAAAAAGTACATAAATGTGAAATTTGTGAAACTAGTTTCTACCGTAAAGATCATTTGAAAAATCATATTCTTATTCATACTGGCCAGAAATCATTCCAATGTGATAAATGTCCTAGTAGTTTTAGTCGAAAAGGCGAGTTAATGAAACATGACCGTACACACACAGGAGACAAACCTTACAAATGCCATGCATGTTCGAGTAGTTTTAGTCAAAAGAGCAATTTGAAACGACATATTGGTATACACACTAGCGATAAGCCCTATGAGTGTGATTTGTGTCGGAGTAGATTCCAGTTTCATTGGAATTTGGTGCGTCATATTCGCAAATACCACGAGAATAGTACCTACTTAATTTCTACTGTACGTACTTTCTCTGATAATGTTTGACTTGAATCTATGGATTAGTTATACTTTCCTCGCCAGCAAAGATCACATCTCCGCGATACCTGGCCTTGAAAGTGAATAACATCTCGAATCTGAATCCTTAAAAACAAACAAGAAAGGGTCTTAAGTATAGGTACTTGCCCGCCATACTAACGTATTTACTGTGTACAACGATTGGGGAGATGCCGCCCGTGAAGCTGCCAATTTATTGGGTTTCTACCGGATAGATATCCTGTAGAAAGCACGTGGGGATGGCACCGACAAAAAATTACTTTAATAATGTTATCAAAGTATATTTTTATTCGCAAACTAACAAATTACTACAATGAAATTTCATTTTGAATAAATTAATTCGATAGAAAAGTTCGTTTTTTGTACCTATATTTATGAAGAAGGTAATGCACCAAATACGTCTTCTACAACGGTTGCAGTAAAGACGCTAGTGACTAGTCGTAAGTTATTGCGATTGGTTTTTGGTATTGATTAGTATTTTTTTAATAAAGCCGATACTGCGTTTTACCCAACTTTTACGGTATGGGGTTATTTTAAATAGAGCACGTATACATTTTAGTAAGCTCTACACATCTATCGACGCGACGGCTATGAAAAACAACACAGCGCTTTAACATTCAATGAAATGGTCATAAATGAGAAAAATATCGTCAATATTTCTCGTATACTAATATGCACAGACAGATAGCCGTCCAACACGTACTACACTATGTAAGGTTGTGTAGGTAGGTATGTGCTTACTTAGGTGCTGTTGCCAAAACGGCCTTACCAAAACGTGATATTGACTGAATTTTATACAAAATTACAAAGAGTTGTCATAACTAGTTGGTTATTTATGTTAAGGTACTTTTTATGATTTTTGAGTAAAATATTAATTATGTTAGAAAAAGGTAGAGGCACGTCACCGTCGAAATATAATTATTGATATTCATTGATCTACCGAAAGTTACACTTCAGCAAGAATCAGCGTATCGTGCGTTATTTGCCTTTAGTCTAATGCAGAGATTACCCCCCATTGATACCGCTTGTATGATATGGTCACAATACATACTTGATTTAGCTATTATAAACAGGCACGCCGCCGCCGCCAATTCCAACTTTAGTCTCGACTAACCGTGAGAACCGTGCGGGAGTGCGAATTTATTGTGATTGTAATAAAATACGTTTAAAGTGGCTTCATGTGCAGTGAACTGGTGTGGAAATTCAGCCAAAACTTCAAGATACAAAAAGGATGGCATAACGTTTCATCGGTAAGTCATTTTGTCGTTGTTTCCTATATATTACAATTCAAACAGATTTCAGTTTATAGTGGTTCGTACAAAGATATTATAATATAACAAGATTGCGCACTGAGGGAGTAAAAACGGCCCGAGCAAGAAGTAGCTGTTTTGGATGGCATCTCCTTCTAATAGAGTGACCATGCGTCGTGGAATTATGCGAATGTTTTAACGCGCCAAATTTAAAATTTTGTTTTTATGAGAATGAATAAACTTACTTTTGAAGTATAATCATACTACCTGTGCAGTGCTTTTAAAGTTACTGTTCGCCCCACTGCATACCTAGGTATATGCATTCGAGATGTTTTCGTTACTTATACTTTCTTTATTTAGTATGCCTCTCTGCAAGCAATATAAATTAAATTATACCAAGATTATTTGTAGATTTTTAAACGTTTGGAAATTATATAATTTTTTATAGTACAATTCCCGCCTAATGTAAATGTGAGTAGTGGTAGATATTTTGGACAAAGGCAGTAGACTTTCCAAATATTATATATTCGTAATGTATCCAAATAGTTTTCAAGTATATTATATGTTTTATTTACTTATATTCTTTTTCGCAACAAGTGTTTTGTGTCAGTCGGCTATAGTATTCTAGGATAATTATTGTAATACATATATTCAATATAGATTAGATTGTGAAAATCAGGTAACACTAATAGACTACAGGCCCGATTTTTTAATTTATTCCACGGATAGTACTATACTCACTACCTTAATTGAAAATATCTTCTAAGTGGCTTAATCTAAACAACTGAGATAATTTTATATCTTTTGTTATTAATAAGAGTGTAGCAATTGTCTATTTCTTACCTATTTACTCATAACAAACACTGACACGAGGAAACAGTAGCCTCGTTTTAGTGTTAGATATAGTGAAATAGACAATTATTCATCATCATCATTACAGCTTAAATAAGTCCACTGCTGGACAAGGCTCCCTCAAGAATCATCTTGAGGGGATATGCCATAATCGCCACGCTTGGCAGGCGGGTTGGCGATCTGTTATAACCGTACAATGTAAGCTTTATTGCTGACGAAGGTCTCAGCCTTGCTAGACGCTCTGTCAGCAATAATGAATATGAACAAAATAACGCCGGGCAGTCAGTCTATTCAGAGCTCTCGCGAAGTATGGTTGCCTAAGGGTCCCTTTCTAATGTAGTGTATTTTGTCTTTATATTAATAAATAATCAAGTGTGTATTAAAAACCTTTTTTTAAAACGCCTACTGAAAGGGACCCCATAACAAATGGTGGCAGCGGTGGGATACGGAACCCCAGTGCTGATTCGCGTAAATCTATATTTATGTGTATAGTGAATAGACTCTCCGTATCTTACAAAAATTAAATAAAACAAAAATCCTGCGAGTAACCTGCAAGTGACCTGCGAGCAATCTTCGAGTATTCTGCGAGTGCCCTGTGAGGGTCATGTGATTGCCTTCAAGCATCCTATATATATGCTTAGCAATTGTCCTTCAAGCATCCTGTGATTTATGTGTAAACCATTCCGTTCAGTGTCCAAAAGTGCAAGTGTTCTGTGAATAAAATCATTACGTCATCTGTGTCTGTGCGTCGCTATGAAGCTATTCCGAGTATTAGCCGTTATCGCCGCCCACGTATTCTTGTAAGTCGTTGAACATTTATCGGCTCTTAGCTGGAACTTTTATTTGGTTACTATACTTTGTCGCCTAGTGTTGTTCATGGAATGAAATTTGTGTATTATGCCTAAAGTGCCTAAAGCCGAAAAAGTCGCAGTGAATGTTGACATTGAAACCGATCCACCGGAATCAAACTCTCCAATTTTATCACCCAAAGTGACCTGGGCCACTAAAAAAGTAACCGCTGTTGTAGAAATGGATCTAAATATATTATTGAAATTTGTTAAACAATACGATGGCAGCCGCGATAAGCTTAACTCATTTATCAATAACTGTAATAATGCTTATGAGTTAGCTACCGAGACACAAAGACCAATTTTATTTAAATATATACTCTGCCAACTCACGGGTAAAGCAGAAACCGCCTGCTCTATTAAAGAGTTCACATCATGGGACCAACTAAAAACATTCCTCAAAACTCAATTCTCTGAACAGAAGCATTTCACTCATTTGCTTACCGAACTCCAGGAAAGCAGACAAAGCTCATCCGAAAACGTAGGTCAATATGCTCTCAAAATAGAAACTTGCCTCTCGCAATTATTGACAGAAATGTCTCTTTCTAATCATGATGCTATAGAAATACCTGGTGCTCAACTGGAGGATATAACCCTCCATCAATTCCTTATGGGTCCCCGCATCTCAAATATTGTTAGATGCAAAACACCTAAAACATTTAATGAAGCTGTGAATTTTGCCATCTCTGAAGAGAGGATCCAGGAATCCCTATATAAACGTAGTAACAATAATAATTCGCAACAATCGAATCAAAATCGGTTCAAACAGAGCTCATCCGCTCAGAACCAAGCTTATAAAACCACTCTACCACAGAAATTACTATCCAAACCGAGTATCTCAAGTAATGACACTAAACCATTTAAATATGACCCAAAACTAACATGTAAGTATTGTAAAGAAGTGGGTCATGAGTTAAATAATTGCTTGAAACGAGCTAAACGCTACCCTAATACTCAACCATTTAAGGATAGCAATAAATCATCTGGGCCTCAGCCCAGCAGTTCAAAAGCTCCCCCAGTAAACTTTATTGACGATTATGATGAGTCGGAAGAGTCCGAACACGAAGATACCGAAGGGGAGAATTTAAACTTGTAAATGTCCTGCAATCGTGCTGCACAGGACGTAATCCAAAAGCCAGCATGGATCTGAACAAAGTATGTTCATCTAATAATTATTCAGAGGTTATACATCAGGGTAACCAGTCCCAAAACGGCAACCTCTACCCTTCTGAGGTTATACATCAGGGTAACCAGTCCCAAAAAGGCAACCTCTATCCTCTTGAGGTTATACATCAGGGTAACCAGCCCCAAAACGGAAACCTCACTGAATCACCTACCAAAATTCCGATTTCTATGAAAATCTACGAGGTAAGTATTGATACCTCGAAGAGGCTTTTGCCTCATATATTAGAGGAGTCCTCAGTGTCTGACAGACCACTAACTCTTTTGGTAGACTCGGGTTCTGCTATTTGTTTGATAAAGGAAGCAAGTATCCTTTCTCAACCAAACGTCACCCAAAAGCCTATAAATATTAAAGGTATTGACCCTGGTGAAGAGACCACTCAAACGTTAGGTTATTTTAATCTAAAGTTTAAAATCGCTCAAAATAATACAATCAAACATAAATTTCACATCATCCAGGATATCAATTTACCTTATGATGGCATTTTGGGTAATGACTTCCTTACTACTAATTCTTGCAAGATTGATTACGGTCGTGATGTTCTGAAAATTATAAGTGACGAGGTTAAAATTCATTTCTTTGACCCGTGCTATATCATACCACCACGAACAGAAACCGTCATTGAATGCTCAGTAACAAATCCAGATTTAGGGGAAGGCGTAATCTTAGATCAACACCTTTCTCAAACCCTTCTTGTTGCTAACTGTCTAGTGAAAGTAAAAGATAATAAAACAATAAATATATCAGTGATTAATACATCTAATAAACCTTTCAAAATTAAACGTAATTTGAAGTTAAAATTAGATCCAATAGAAGTGTATTCTATTGCTACAGGATCACAAGAAAAAAGTGCGACTGACCGTACTAGGCAAGTACTTGATTCATTAAGAATATCTCACTTGAATGACGAGGAGACAAACGCTATACTTGAATTGTGTTCAGATTATTCGGATATCTTTCATTTACCAGATGAAGTATTATCATTTTCCTCAGCCATACAACATGAGATCAAAACTACCAGTAACACCCCTATCCACACTAAATCATATCGGTTCCCGGAATGCCACAAGAAAGAAGTAGAAACTCAGATGAATAAAATGTTGAGCCAGGGTATTATTAAACCATCATCCTCTCCCTGGTCTTCTCCGATATGGGTAGTACCCAAAAAGACTGATGCTTCAGGCCAAAAGAAGTGGCGTATTGTAATAGACTATAGGAAGTTGAATGATGTTACAATCGGTGAAATCTACCCTATTCCCCAAATTACCGAAATCCTAGACCAACTAGGTAAAAGCCAGTATTTCACCACTTTAGACCTGTCATCCGGTTTTCATCAACTTTTAGTGTCACCCGAGGATGCACCCAAAACAGCTTTCTCTGTGCCTCAAGGACAATTTCAGTTTAATCGAATGCCCTTCGGTTTAAAAAATGCTCCGTCAACGTTTCAGAGACTTATGAATACCTGTCTTACTGGTCTGCAAGGCTCTCATTGCTATGTGTATCTCGATGACATTGTTTTATATGCTCATAACCTAAATATCGCAATACAAAACCTTAAGTCCGTCTTCGACAGGCTCAGACAGTTTAACCTAAAATTACAACCAGAAAAATGCGAGTTTCTCCGGAAAGAAGTAACTTATCTTGGTCACATCATTACCAAGGACGGTGTTAAACCTAACCCTGAAAAAATCAAAGCTGTTACTCAATATCCCGTGCCAAAATCACCCAAAGATATTAAATCTTTCTTAGGCTTAGTATCGTATTACAGGCGCTTCATTCCCGACTTCTCTAAACACGCTAAATCACTTACTTCTCTTTTAAAAAAGGACGTCCCATTCAATTGGACAAACGAACAACAACTTAGTTTTGAAACATTGAAAACTAAACTGGTCAAATCGCCTATCCTGGCCTATCCCGATTTTAATCAACCGTTCTTGTTAACCTGTGACGCATCTAACTATGCCATATCAGCTATTTTGTCACAAGGACCTATTGGGCGCGATCACCCAATTGCCTACGCGTCGCGCACCCTAAATAAAGCTGAAACTAATTACAGTGTCACCGAAAAAGAGTGTTTGGCCATAGTATTTGGAACCAAAACTTTCCGACCTTACCTCTATGGCCGTCGTTTTACTATTGTTACGGATCATAAACCTCTCCAGTGGCTTTTCAATTGTAAAGACCCAGGTTCTCGACTTATCCGTTGGAGGTTGAAGCTTGAAGAATTCGAATATGACATACAATATAAAAAGGGCAAAATCAACGTTAATGCCGATGCTCTGTCCAGATTTCCTGTTAATCCTGTACAACCTACTACAGATAATGTGCCGACACATAATCCTCAAACCCAGGATACCAACACCCTTCCTGAAAGCATAGAAGAACCCATAAGGGGAACCGATCATATAGACAGAGATCTGCTCGACTTACTTACATCACCTGTTTCATTACAATCAGACGAAATTAATCCCGACTATCTTTTAGAATGTCCAATACCCGATCTCTTTGACATAAGCCCCCCTACCTCACACTTACCTGAGGTTCCACCTCAACCAGTAGAGGTCCCTGAAAATCCGGTGACACCAAACTCCTCTCCAAAGTCTTTCCCCGACTTAATTGCCGATGATTACTCAACCTTCCTGAAACAAATGTCTGACAAAAATAAATCTTATAACACAAATATAATTGAACATAACGAAAGTTTATTAAAAACTTCTTGCAGAGTTATCTTGGTTCCAACATCAATAGACGTCGATGAATCTAACCCATATGTTGAGGATATATTAAGCAAATTAGAAAATCAGGATCAATTCCGTAATCTGGAAAAACAGTTACACACATTTTCAAGAGTCACTTTAGGGAACAAAGACTATTACTTCCTTTATACAAAAGTACACCACTTTGATCAAACGACGTATCAAGAAATATTTGACACATTAAAATCAATTCGTAATGAGTTAGTCGTCACTGAGGACCTTAAGGAAATGAGTATATCCGATTTCCGAGATCCATTTGAAAAACATAGCTTCATTAAAATTTACAATATTTTAAACTACCTTTTCCATAACACAAATATTCAAGTAAACATTTATCATAATACTATAACCTATCCGTCTCCTTCCGAAGTGAAGAAAATTCTCCGTGATAACCACGATTTACCCGTAGCGGGACATCTGGGCGTTAGCCGTATGTTAAATAGATTAAAACAGTTATATTACTGGAAAGGAATGCGGAGCGATACAGAATCCTATGTAAAAACTGTAAATTATGCCAAGAGAATAAAGCCCTACGTAAAATAAATCGCGCACCCATGCAAATTACAAGTACGTCAACTAAACCATGTGAACGTGTGTCGCTAGATATCGTAGGACCACTTCCGGAGTCCGGCTCCGCTAAACTTAGATTCATACTAACATTACAAGACGATTTCACAAAATTCTCCTCTGCTTATCCCCTACGAAATACTACAGCTGAAGAGACTAGCGAGTGTCTATTACATTTTATATCAGTATTTGGCATACCGAAAATGATTCTAACCGACCAAGGCAGTAATTTTACGTCGGAATTATTCAAAAGAACATGTGAGTTTCTAAAGATCAAACAACTATGGTCAACCCCTTATCACCCTCAAACTCAAGGGGCACTAGAACGAAGTCATTCAACCCTTAAAGAATACTTAAAATCATTTGTTAACGATGATCAAACAAATTGGCCTCGCTATGTATACACTGCTATGCTCACCTATAATACGACCGTGCACGCCACAACAAATCATACCCCATATGAATTAATGTTTGGTAATAAACCTTTTATCCCAAACTCTATATGGGATGAAACACTAGGTGCCACATACCCCGATTATGTACGTATGTTGCAAAATCGATTAAAATATTCGCGTGATAAGACTCTAGAAAATATCCGTAGATCAAAATTATCATCAAAAAATTATTACGACACTCATAGTCGGCCCGTACAGTATAAAATTGGAGATTATGTCTATTTGAAAAACCATCTCAGATTACGCAAGGCCTTATCACCTATATGGAAAGGACCATACAAATTCGTTAAAATACATGGCAATAATACTCTGTCGTTGTTGATCAACAGACGACACGTCAGTCATCATTATGATGAAGTAAAGCTTGCAGTTACGAATAACGACCTATAAATAATAAATAAATATATACATATATTAAAACATATATTATCACTATAAACTTGGATAGTTAAGAAATATATGACAACTTATAGATCAGTTAGATAAGTATTAATAGCTCTAAGTCATGGGTACTTATGTATTTACATTGTCTCTGCGGAGGTCCCAACACCTGACGAGTATATCCAACCGATCACCGCAAGTCCTGGGATATATTTCGACTACATAGGAAAATTAAAAATTAATACCGGCATGTTAAACATTATCATGCCAATGAAAATTTCACATTTTGAATCACATATAGAAAATATAAACACAGTTTTAGACACAGTCACCTACTTATGTAAACAAAGCAGGTTTATAGAACTTTCAGAGTGCAACAATACAGTGGAACCATTAATAGTCCAACAAGAAAATATCATCAAACTATTTACATCCATTTCTCACCTAACCGACAACGAAGATTCTAGGTCTAAGCGAGCTTGGATAGGTGGAATCGGAACCATATTAAAGCAAGTTTTCGGCACTTTAGACGAAAACGATGCCATCAAATATGATCAGGCTATTGAGTTTATACACGATAACCAGAATAAACTTGTAACATTAGTTAAGAATAATATTTTAATCAGTAACTCTATCATGTCAACCTATAACAACTCATTTCAGAAAATTAATCAAAACGAGATAAAATTAAATAATGCTATTGATACATTATCAAATAGTATTCAAAATATATCAGAAACAACAAATGAATTGGGATCAAGGATTAATTTTGACTCTGTCCTAAATATGTTAGAGTCCTCCATGGTCACCCTAACATTTCAACTGGAAGATATAACGAATGCGATTATGTTTTGTAGCCAAAACATTCTACATCCGTCGGTTATGTCTCCGACCATTATGTATAAATATTTAGCTGATAACATTAGGCACCTGCCTAATAATCTAAACCTACCAGTATATTTAGATTTAAGTTCAGTGCACACTATTGTAAAAGTGTCTTCTTTATTTTGTTATTACTTTAATGATAAGCTTGTGTTTCTTTTGCGTGTCCCTTTGATTACCAATCGGGAATATTCATTATTTCATAACATTGCATTACCAACACCTCACGATGTAAACCAACCGGAGACATTTAGTCTAATTGTGCCTAACAGCAAATACATAGCTATAACAAAAGACAAATCTAATTACTGTAAATTGCAATCATTGGAAGACTGTAAACCAATACATCCTGCAGAATATCTATGCCAAATTTCAGTAATTCATAAAACTGATGCAAAGCCTAGCTGTGAAAGTGAATTGCTTTCTAAAATAGTGAAAGACATTCCTATACAATGCAACACCAAATCGATACATGGCAAGTTTAATATTTTTAAACTGTTAAACAATAATAAATTTATTTACATACATTCTGAGCCAACCAAACTCTCATTAGATTGCCAAGACTCTGATCAGATACGAGAAATAAACATGTTTGGTGTAGGTATTCTCACAATACCGAGTAATTGTGTGGGCTATTGTAAAGGTACCACGCTACTCCCAAAATATAGTAATGTCATGAATTTAACTTCGCCTATTAACGTACCAGAATTTAATTTATTAAATAGTAGCTGCTGCAAAATAAATAATATGACAAATAAACTGTCTCCTATTCATTTAGACGATATTGACTTCAATAATATGAACGAAATTATTAGACTTACTGACAGACTCTTATCAGAATCCATGGAAATTAAAGAAATACCGCATATTGTAAGGTATGGGACACACTACCTTTCTATAATTAGTTTAGTTTTATGTTTAATTCTAATTTACTTTATTTTTAAAATTGTAACCTATTGTAAACCTGGCTGCAACCCACGTAAATATAGATTTCGCAAATCTAACAAGTTCAAAGTTAATTCTGTTGAGCTGGAACAGAACATTCCAGAAATTCAGGAAATTCCTGCTCCAGCCCTAAGAACTTCTTATTAGGGTTAACTTCGGTAATCATCCCCGAAGTTCACTCTAAAAGGGGAGGTGTTATAACCGTACAATGTAAGCTTTATTGCTGACGAAGGTCTCAGCCTTGCTAGACGCTCTGTCAGCAATAATGAATATGAACTGGAAGCATAACGCCGGGCAGTCAGTCTATTCAGAGCTCTCGCGAAGTATGGTTGCCTAAGGGTCCCTTTCTAATGTAGTGTATTTTGTCTTTATATTAATAAATAATCAAGTGTGTATTAAAAACCTTTTTTTAAAACGCCTACTGAAAGGGACCCCATAACAGATCGCAGTATGATGGTCGTAGTACTCAGAAGGAAGCTGCTTCCCGTCCTCTGGTAGATATTCCCTCGGGTCGACTTCTACGCCCCCCCACTGATTCTGCCTTCTGATTCTGATATTTGTCGCCGTCACCACACAGCAGACAATCATTACGTAGGTGTAAAATACTTAATATACATTACGACAGGTTGGAAAAATCGTTTGTTGTAAGAGGCAACAATCTCGAGTAGGTATGCTTAGTGGCTGGTAGTGGGGAATAGTATTTTGTGTCAATGTGCAAAAACTCTAAAACAAATGTGAATGTTATTTGTAATAAAACAGTTAATTGCTATATCAGATTATTATTTACCGGGAACAATATTCATCCATTTTTGTTTCAATTCCTCGTTTTTGGGAAATCTAGAAAAACGATCCATTAAATACGTAACGAATGGTTACCCTGTTGCTGAACTTAGCCAAAATATAGAAACATTACAAGATAACAATTACTTGTGAAAAGATATACCACTCCCCAGATGACCCTCACTTTTACACCCTTTTACGCAACAAGTTAAAACCATTTTTAAGCAAATTGGAACTGGATTGGAGCACAATACGATAAATAATTTCAAAACAAACATTCGCCATATTTGTTTACAAATTGAGTGTGGTAAACGTCATTTCTTATAAATACTGCTATTGAATTTACTAAACCCAAATTAAATGTATTTAAAAAGCTATCAAAGAATAAGACATAGTTTATAAAAACGTTGTGTACGTCATAAATAAATAAAAATTATTTAATTATAGTTATATGAAAACATAATCCTAGGTATTTGACCAAAAATTCTACTATTTTATATGTCAAGTAAGTTATTTTTAGGCTGGCCATCTGTTAGACAGGGACAGATTCCAAAACGAGAGCCTCTCAAGTGGTCCGTTTTTTCCTATTGGTACACTACAAAGAGAAATGGACTGTATCTTAAAGACTTTGAGTTCATTTTACTTTGAACTAAATCTTGGAGTGCGCAATCTTGTTATATTATCTTTGCACGAACCAGAAAATCTATGGAGACAATAATGTTTTTGACATTTTATTGACATTCCTTCATTGTCAAATTTTCATGGTGGCACACTGACTTACTCAGCTTGGCTTTTCGCAAATTATTTCTGAGTTTTAAATACCGAAAATGTGGGGATCTGTATGTATCAACAGTGGTTTTTATTGGCGTACATTGTAATTCTAGTTAGTACGTAAACCTTTTGGACTGCTTTAAGGTTAAACGACGGGCATCATGGACGACTCCAGTAAATATCAACAGATGCAGGATGAGATGTCCAGGTTTGTATAATCCATATGTTATCCGTATTTGACTGCACATGTGGCGCAGTTTTAAGACAATCACTTCTCACCACTACAAATAAATCTATGGATATATGCACCAATGGCGATAAATTAGCCCATCATCATATCAGCCGAAAGACGTCCACTGCTGGACAAAGGCATCCCCCAAAGATCTCCATAATTGCCGGTCTTGCGCTATCCGCATCCAGCGATTTCCAGCGACCCGCACAAGATCATTGGTCCATTTAGCCCATATCATATAAATATAAATATTTATGATGAACCATACAACTTGTATTATGTAGGCATAATTTAGTAATTCTTTACAATAAATATCACTCATTATTCGAAGTCTTTAACTTGCTTACAGATTCACCAACATTACTAAATAATATATCACTTTAAGCTCACACTTGACTACCTCATGAAATAAATATACTTACTAAAAATAAACTTTTTGTACCTCCAAGACTGTAAAAATTACACTTGTAACACATCCTTATTCTGTTCTACTAACAATTATAACATAGACTTCACAGGCAAGAATAGGCATACATCTTTTCGATAACTCTCTCAATAGTCTTAAATTAAAACATAGATTTAATTTTACTTAAGATCTCATTAGTAGTAGTATTAGTATTATTTATACAATTTCTATACTAGTTAACTAAACTGCTATTTATCCATTCTCTTCCTCTTTACTTTGTTCACTAACCAAATCTTGTGTATAAATAGATTTGCTTAGTGAACCTCCTTCCAAATTAAGAGTGTAAATTTTAATATTACTGAATTTTTTTGTTCAGCACTTTAGGTTTGTTGTAGAATGCTATATATTTATAAGCATTAGAAATGCATATAACTGTTGTTGCTAAAATAAAAGAAAAATATTTATTCTTATGCATTCAGGAAAAAGTGTTTTGGCATTATAAATTGACACTGTAAAATTATTAATATACTAGGTGTTCCGTGGTTTTACCCGCATTAAATGTTATAAATTATCAGAGCTCCTCCCCTTTGGGCGATAGCATGATAATATGTAGCCCTGACCTCTTAGTAATATTCATGCAAAATTTGTAGTAAATCCATGCAGTACTTTTTCAGTTTAGCCCGGACATACATACAGACAAACAGACAAAAATTCTACTTTTCTACGCTTTTATTATATTTATAGATAAAGATAATCACATCTCCATGCTGATATTTAACCGTTAAGGATTGTGATTTGACTCTTGAGCTTAAGCTGCATCAAGCAGGTCTTGAAATCTTTTGTCCTCTTTTATTCAAATCCTTGAAAAATAAAGAAGGATGCATGGAGTTCAATAACGAGTAATATTTTATTTATACTTCATAAGACTAATGTGATACTCCTCTCTCCCACAACCCATCTCTCTGTCCCTTACGCTGGCGTGGTTCTATACTTTAACATATTTTAGTATAAGGGTTCATCAACGCTTATTCATTAAACCTATTGAGGACCTACCTGGTCTAATTTGCCCATGAAACTAAACTATGTGTAGATCTTTTATTTGCATAATCCAGGAAAAAATACATAATGTTTCAAAAATGGTAATCAGATGTTGCATTATGTATAACCACAAAAATGTTTTCTTTCATTTGATTGGTTTCATAGGTATATTGCACTCGACAATTTCCTCCACAATTTATGTTCCACCTTGTATATAGGTTACTATACAGGTTTATTGCAGACAATATTTAGCAGTTTTTTTTAAATTTTGAATGTGCCTAGAACTCAATTCATATCCCTATATTCTGGGAAATTGGACCTAAGGCAGCCTTACAACAAGTTATAATAAAAACTGTCAGAATTCAACCAATTACATTTTTATTGCTACTCTGTAGTATTTTTATCAAGTTTCTGCGATAGTATACCCATAAACCTGAATATGGAATGAACAGTTTTTAGGTTGTGAATGCATTGAGTGAACTGACTTTGTCGTATTATATTGCACAGTTTTTACCCTAGTTTTGTGGTGAATATACATTTTTACTCATCAATATAAGCAAAACGAAATAGTGCAGTGGTTAAAAAATCATTTTATTGCCAGAAACTGTGTACAGAAGATGTTATAACAATTTGATTGATCAACAGTTACCCATTTCGGGCATGCAATATTTTTTCTACCTATTTTACAGATATTAAGTGTTATAATATTCTGTGAAGAAGAAAGACAGAAGTGAATTACATATTGATATATCTAATTTCAATTCAATTTAAGAGTACCCGTAGACCACCTTGAAAACCTATAACACCCCTAGCTCCACCTCTTCATTGTACAGTGTTTAGTGTTAATTCGCCTATTCCCCGCATGTACAAACTTATGAACCAGTATAGCAGCCTGGTTGGCGTCCACTCCTACTCAATATCAACATTTGTCCGAGAAGTAGTGATTAGTTTTTAGTATTTAATTCTAATCCAGAATTAATGTAAATATATATGTATACAAATTTCTTAAATTACACAGTTGATGATACAAAAAACACTTTGCATGTAGTGCAGTTGTCCAATACACGTAAGTTCTTATCTATAGTAAATCTGTAACAACTATTGGTAAAACTTAATTAAATAAATATAAAATAAAATAAAAAAATGAAAGTGATTTTCCATCAGGTTTGAAGCTGAGATATCTGGTGGAGAAATCCCAGGGGTGGGTCGCGCCGTTATCGGTGCAGCCACATTTGGGGTTGTCCAACAACAGCTGGAGCGCGCCGCAGCACCCATGCTGACGCCATTTGAGTCAGCACTGGCCAGCATGATGTATCCAACAGTGCCTCCACCACCGCCCCCGCCATCCATCATGGTACCCTCTCAGGTATAAACAAGCACTATACTTATTTACTTTATATTAAATAGGTAGGTTGTCAGTTAACAGAGATGCACTTAAGGATCAAAATCATGAGTAGTTAAAAATAAAATTACATTTAGTGGTTTTTAAGTGGTTGCGGACTCATTCCTTTGGTAAAAACATGATGGGCTACTCACTTAATTCTTAGTTGGGTTGTACTTTTTTGTCTTCTGGTTGGACATAATAATGATGTTACGACGTACACTCGACGCCACAAAAGTGGATGCACTGACAATACGAAAACTGCCATTACCTTTGACCATGTATGTAATGAAGACATTTTTAAGCTCAAAATATATCCATAATATTTAGGTGGTACGAGCGGACTTTGTACTTATACGCGAGTCAGTAAATATTTCGCCCTACTACGCACGAACTACAGTTCTTCTTTTTAATTTGTATATGTGGTAGTATTATTCAGGCAAATATATTGTTTTGTCTGTGATGATAGGAGTAGTCGTTGTCGCTATACATAGCATCAGAATATTTCATCAATAAATAGTCATATCTATTTACAAAGTTTTATATATCACACTGTCATTTTGAACATGTACTATACATATTTCGCATTTTTCTTTCACAGATAACTTCCTCGAGATTATTGTCACAAGAAGAGAAGTAGAAATATAATGCAACATTCTATTTTTGTATCAATAACCAAATATTGCAATATAATTTGTTACAGACTTATGTAGGATATTAGTACAGAATAAACATTAGTAGTTTGTAAAGCAAATTCTTGGATCTAAATACCAATCCCAATAAGATCAGTCAAGTCATTAAAAAGTTAACTCAGAACCTGGCTCCGATAGGCATACTACGAACATTTATATGATATACTAGCTACAGCTACTAGCTTTTGTTTTCCTTTCCTAAAGTATTTGTTTGAGCTTATATGTACCAAATCGTTAATCACGAAAGTTATGTTTGCTATGACGACGATTATTGTTATCTATTTCACTCTTACTCTTTTATAACTCTTCGCTAAAGTACTATATAAGCTCACTTAAATGTACTTGTGCTGTCGCGTCGAGAATGCCGAGTGACATACCAAATTACTTGTACAGAATTGTTATATCATTGGTCGAATGCTGTAGGCAGACATGAGTTTTAATTGCTATGCTAGGCTACGCAGGAGAAGAGAGAGTACCTGGTCATTTTCAATTGCCACGCGACTGCTAGAATCACGAAAGGTACTCTTATTAAATGATATTATTTTCCCCATTCAGGTCCGTATGCGTCCAAGCGGTGACATGTTCCAGGGGCTCCCGTTCTTAAGGCCGGGGATGCCTGGTCCGCAGCTCATTCCCCCGCCTCCACCAAAGCCGCAGCCAGTAGTACTTTCAGCAGCACCCAAGTTGTATAAACAGCCGGCAAAAGATGATGAAGAAAAGAAGGAAAAAGAAAGTCGGAAAAGGGTGAGTTTATATATATTTTGCTCTCAGGCATGTTATAAGACTGCTATGTGGTGATGGCTACAAATATCAGAATATCGTCACCCCATCCTAACCCGCGGGGGGCGTAGAAGTCGACCCAGGGGAATATCTATCAGAGGACGGGCAGCAGCTTTCTTCCGAGTACTATGACCATCTTACTGCGATCGCCAACCCACCTGCCAAGAGTGGCGATTATGGGATGTCCCCTCAAGATTATTCTTGAGAGAGGCTTGTCCAGCAGTGGATTTATTTCAGCTGATGATGATGATATTATTAGAGTTGAGTTCTTCTTCAAATCAAATCCAATCAAATTTATTTATTGCTTATTACGGGTGGAAAAACGTAGTATTGATCTTATATTAGGTCTTTACCTATGAAATTGCCGTTCTGCAGTACTGGCCATTTCAAATCAAAATAATTTTTGTTTGGCTAAGAATTCTAATTTCAAATTAATTTTATTTTAAAAACATCGATTCTTTTTTCCAAAAGTAGTCATTTCTTTATTGATTAGTGTTACATTTTCATCGCATTTCAATCTTTTTCGTCATCATGGATACGTTAAAAATTCGAGTAATTATGGAATATGAGTACCGTCGTGGCAGCAACGCGGCACAAGCGGCACGCAACATCAACGACGTTTACGGAGCTAACACTACAAACCAACGCACCACCTGTTATTGGTTTGCTCGCTTCCGTTCTGGAAATTTCGACCTGAAAAATGAACCTCGCGGTCGTCCGAAGACTTTGGTCGACAATGACGAATTAAAGGCGGTTGTGGAAGCTGATGATACACAATCTACGGCTGAATTAGCAGCAGCTTTCGACGTTAGCGTCAAAACAATATTGGTCCATTTGCGTCAAATTGGCAAGGTAAAAAAGCTTGACAAATGGGTGCCCCACGAACTCAATGATCGCCAGCGCGAAGTACGCGTCGAGACGTGCCTTGCACTGCTCAACAGACACACAAATGAAGGAATTTTGAACCGCATTGTTACCTGCGATGAAAAATGGATTCTGTTTGATAACCGCAAGCGCTCAGCAAGTTGGTTGGATCCTGGTTCAGCACCTAAACAATGCCCTAAACGAAAACTTACCCCTAGAAAAGTGATGGTCACTGTTTGGTGGTCTAGCGCCGGTGTGATTCATCACAGCTTCTTACCAAACGGGGTGAGCATTACTGCAGATGTGTACTGTGAAGAACTGAGCACAATGATGGAGAAGCTGGCGCATCTCCAACCAGCATTGGTCAATCGCTCGTCTCCGCTGCTCCTGCACGACAACGCGCGACCTCATACTGCACAGCAGACGGTCTCCAAGTTGCAAGAACTGGGGTTGGAAGCTCTCCGTCATCCGCCCTACTCACCAGACCTTGCGCCTACAGACTACTACTTTTTCCAGAATTTGGATAACTTCTTGGCGGGAAAAAAATTCAATACCCGAGAGGCAGTACAAAATGCCTTTGAAGAATTTGTTGCCTCCCGTCCAGCTGATTTCTTTAAGAAGGGCATCAATAAACTGCCACTGCGATGGCAAAGATGCATTGACTGCATGGGTGATTACTTCGATTAATACAAATAAAAAAATTCATGAAAAAAATTCGTTTAAATTTTTTCATACAAAACGGCAATTTCATAGGTAAAGACCTATTATTAAAAACTCCTGTAACATACCAATGAGATGTGAAATATTTTAACATTATTAATTTTTATGTCTAGCAATGAGCAATTTACATTTTCACGTAATGCTTAATAACGCTTTAATTTTTGTTTACAAAGTTTCACGAAAACTGGCTTTAAACTTATACAAGGGTTTTAAGTAAATTTTGCGCTATAAGTGCGTTTAGTGCGATTTCTTTGTCAGATTGCCATTAAATTTGAGTGGTGAAAGTCGTTCGGTAACGCCATATTGTGCTATCAATGGCCGCATCTGACTTGCCGAGATTTGTTTAGGGGTCAGCTTAGTTGACGGACTCCCTGCGTGCTTCTACGAGTAGGACGTTACAGTTTTAGTCGTGAGAACATCTTTGACAATTGTTGCAGGGAAAAGACTAATAGAATCCGATACCCGGTCCAACCATCTCGCTTACTGATACTGGCTTTGGTTGCATGGCAGACATGTAATCTGAAAGCATGTTGATGATGACTGGGTTCGGTTTTACCCGTCAGTTTACAGTTTGATTACAGATTCCAAGACCTTATTAGAAATTAATGTTAATTTTATTATGTGCACTATTTAACAATCGCACTTTCTATAATATGCACTGTATTACTAGGAACAATAGTATTAATAAAACACCTTTTAATTGGCGTCAGTGGTGTTAAGGATAATACCATACCGTTACCATCATACAGGGTGGCAGAGGAGTTGACGTTCAAACGCAAAAATTAGATCATTTATGATGAGGAGTATTCGAATCACCCCCATATATGTTCTACGAATTTGCGTAGTTTTCGAGATATAATTTTTTTAATGAGTTTTTCGTCAACTCTTCGGCCAGTTTTGTCGAATATAAGGTATTTAGTTTTTGGTTTGACCAGCCGACTGGCGTGGTTGGTAGACGCTTGCCCTTCACGCCGCACGCATGTCGAGTTTTTGTCCCATCCAGGGGCTCTACCGGCTAAGTCGCCGAACATCGTTTTCGTGAATGGCGTATAAAATAAATAAAGGTTAAAAATGACTTAATCAATCGGCTTCAACGTTGACAATCGATTCCGGACCATTTGTGACGTCACATGTGGTCATGGAAGTCGATTTAACGATTGATAAAGTCATTTTTAACCTTTATTTATTTGAACGCCATTTAAGAAATCGATGTTCGGCGACTTAGCCGGTGGAGCCCCAGGGCAGATATTTGTATGAAGTCTGTTTGTCCTGAGTCTAGGTGTAATTATCTATATAAGTATTTACAAAATAAAAGTAGTATATGTATATCAGTAGGTATATTATAGTATATTAGGTTCCCATAGTACAAGCTCTGCTTAGAGTGGATCTGATATCCGTCTTGAATAATGTCCCAGGATATTATTAATATTTAATAATTGAGTATTTATATTTTAATACAGAAGCGCAGCCCGCCGCCACCCCCGCCGCGGCCCGAGCCGGCGCCCGAGCCCGCGCCGATTGTAGTGCCTCCGCCGCCCCCTGTTATCACTGTACCTGACCCTGTCGCAAAGCCTAAGAAGGAGAAGAAGAACAGGAAGGTAATTTGCAGTTAACTTCTAACGCTAAAGAGTGGTTTAATAGTGACGATAGAGCTGATTCTACCATATGAAAACGGAGAGATTTTCACGTCGGAGGTCTTGGGTTCAATTCGCACCCAGGACAGATATTTGTGTGCATGAACATGTCTGTTGAACCTGGAGGCAATTATCTATATAAGTATGTATTTACAAAAGAAAAGTAGTAGGTATACATATGTAGTATATCAGTTATCTGGTTTCCATAGTACAAGCTCTGCTTAGTTGGGGATCAGATGGCCGAGGTAAATAATGTGCCAGGATATTATTATTTAGGGTCACATATAATAACGAAACCCGTATAATGACGAAACCCATTTAAGAGGAGGAAAGCCTTCACAATTTGGTAGTTATGACTACCAAATTTTGACAGTCTTCAATATATATAAAACCAGTGTTTTTCAACGTGTGGGTCGCGACCCCCTGGGGGTCTATAGGGGCGGATTAAATATAGGTCACAAAATAGAATACATGAAAAGAAAGCAACGGTTAGGGGGTCGCGAAAAAGGTGGAAAAACACTGTATAAAACTGACCCGGCGTAGATACTTCGCATCGCCATATATTTTTGCTCTCAATACTAAAGTCTAATTTTGAATAATTATTTTAATGCAATTTAATTTAAAAGAAATGTCTCATAGTCTTCTCTCATTCGCACGCTCACTTTTGAGATATCTGAAAATTTTCTATTTTTCTTTTTCATACAAACTTTGTGACAATTACGAACACGTAAAAGTAAGATTGATCCAATTTGATGCAGTCGTTTGAAAGTTATGAGCGTACAAACACTTCGGTGATTCATTTTTATTTATAAAGATTAACAAATTGATAAGTAATAAAAACTCATTAACTGCATCCTAAGCAATGCACGACAACTATGTCAAAAGAACTATGTCAAGATCGCGGGCAGAAAGTAATACATTATTTATTTATATATCACACTAATATTATAAAGGTGAAAGTTTGTGAGTGTGTATGTTATTAATCTTTCACGCAAAACCTACCGGACCGATTTTGATAAAACTTTGTAGTAATATAGCTTATATATCCTATAATTTATAAAGTTTAACGCGAGTAAAACCGCGGGGCACAGCTAGTCTTATTTATATATATTATAATCAAATATCTAAAAATAGAATAGAATAGAATACTCTTTATTGTACACACATACACGACAAATTCATAGGACACTAATAACACAATCATGTTCAACGGGCGGTCTTATCGCATCAAGCGATTTTTTCCAGACAACCTTTGGATGGATAGGAGCTGTAATTATTTTAAAAATAGTAGGTGTGCAACAAATGAAAAAGTAGATAAGTCTAAAAACATGAATAAATATAAACATATACATAAATATATACATACATATACATAAATATATGTATAGATATAATAAAACTATGTATAAATACAATACAGTGCATATTATACAACTTAAAAAAATAAATAAAAAAAATACATAAATATTACATTAGACAATAGGTGACTACAAACTTAGGTAGTGCTCTTTAACTGCTTTATTGAACGTGGTAAGAGTTTGGGCACGTCTGATCGTAACTGGCAAGGAATTCCACAATTGTACTGCTTGAACTGAGAATGACTTGCTCATAAATATTGTAGAGTGCATAGGAGTATGCAGCTTTAGGTTGTGTGATGATCTTAGGAATCTGGTATGCGTGTCACAGAGAAACTCGAAACGGTTTTTGAGGTATATAGGTGTAGCGGGATTAAACAGAGTGTTATATAATAAAAAATACACTATATTTAAAGAAAATTCATGGACAACGCAAACAATATTTATGTGTGACTAGCTGTGCCCCGCGGTTTTACCCGCGTTACACTTTATAATTATCACAGCTCCTCCCCCGTAGGTGATAGCGTGATAATATATGTGCCTATATGTTGACCCGACCTCTTAGTATTATTCATGCAAAATTTGAAGTAAATCCATGCAGTACTTTGTGAGTTTTGCCCGTACATACATACATACACTCAGACAAAAATTCTAAAAACTATATTTTTGGTTTCGCTATTGATTGTAGATCACGCCCCAAGTATCATTTTTAAAAAATGTTCAATGTACAGTTTTGACTTTTCTACGACTTTATTATATGTATAGATGATAATGCGGGTTGGATCAGCTATTGGCTTTGTTTTTAATGGCTTCTTTACACACTAGGTGGTGAGGACAGCGGGTGGACAAGTATGGGAAGATGTGACATTACTCGACTGGTCCGATGATGACTTCAGAATGTTCTGCGGCGATCTTGGCAATGACGTCACCGATGAATTGCTTGTAAGTTTTACTTGTCAACCTTTCTGTTTGTATTTGTACGTGGTTATGTCTTAACTGCGCTGGTCTGGACAGAGGAATTGCATCCGAAGCATACCCACGGCTCAGTTGGTAAGTAGTCCGACTCACGATCGATCGACTCGAATACGACCTAATATAATTTGTCGTTAATTTACCAATCATGCTGGGCCTTGTTGACATTTAGAGCATTCGCTGCGTTAAGCGGGTGCCCGTCGCGGATGCCCGCTGCGGATGTCCGCGCCGTGCGGCCGTTGCGTGCGTCCGCTTCGGACTCCCGTATAATTTCGATCGCGTAGGTGTACAGTAGATAACTAAGGATTATTTATTCTTATACTAGCTGACCCGGCAGACTTCTTACTGCGTCAATCAATAAATAAAATACTTAAACTTTTGTTTTTGAAAACGTTTATATGGGAAAAAGAAAAGGGCTGTTTTTAGGGATTTCCCGGCAATTATTCGAATTTTTCTCACCTTTGAAACCTTCCTTAGAGCTCCACGAACATTTCAAGACCAAGATAAGATAAATCCGTTCAGCCGTTCTCGAGTTTTAGCGAGACTAACGAACAGCAATTGATTTTTATTTATTTATAGATTATTTACCCAAAAGAAAACGACGTGAACAAAGGCGTCAGCCAATCAGCCCATATATCTGTCACGTCTAGATTATTGTGTGGAGAATTTTTAACCAAGTTTTCGTTATTTAGAAAAATGAGAAACATTAATTAGTTATTTTAAAATGTAACATTCTACATGTTTCGAACTGTTTTCGAAACTTGAAACATATTTATAACGTAGTTCTAATACCGTGAAAGTACACATAGTACCTATCAGTTATTGATTTTTTTTCTGTGTCACTTACAAATTCCAGTTCATGCAGCTTGATGTGCATCCCTGTATTTGTATAAGTCACTATCAGTGCCTGTGGACTTCATTCCACGTTATAAATATTTTTGTCCCTGCCCGTTTGTCCCGCGTAGCTTCGGGTTAAAAGTTCGGGATAAATCAAAGTTATGATGATAAATCATAGCCTATGATACTCCACAATAACGTAGCTTTCTATTGGTGAAATAATTTTGAAAAGCGGTTCATTAGATCCAGAGATTACCCCTTACAACATCACAAACTCACAACCTCACAAGCGTTACCTCTTTGTAATATTAGTATAGATTAGGCATATCCCGTAAACGGTGCGACACTGTACTTCCAAAATAACACATTCCGTATCAATAAAACTCATATATAAGACTACAAGCACGGCGCGTGCGTCACGGATAAGATTACGGTGCTCAATGATTTTGGAGAAACAGATCCGCTCGTGTGTTCCCTCGCGCGTAGACATGACGCGTGCCCGTAGTACGCCACGCGGCCTTCGCCACACGCAGCGCTGCTCTTGAAATAACATGAACCAAACACGCGGAGCGGACGCACGCGAAGCGAAGGCCCTTAGACGCCCAGCAGTCAAAACTTGACACTCTCCACTTAAATTGAGTAGTATAGATTAATAAATATCTTGGAACACAGATGGCAGTCATCGTATCATAAAAATAATAAGAAATACAAATATTAACTAGCTGACCCGGTAGATTTCGTACTGCCTCAATCGATACGTAAAAGACCTAATTTGTATAAAATAATCTTAATGAAAATGTTTATATGGGAAAAAGAAAAGGGTTGTTTTTAGGGTTATCCCACCTTATAAACCTTCCCTAGATCTCCACACACATTTCAAGACCAAAATAAGATAAATCCGTTCTCGAGTTTTAGCGAGACTAACGAACAGTAATTGAGTTTTATATATATAGATATAACAAATTATATAATAATTGGCCTGTTGTTCTAGTGCTTAGTGACCCTGATAAGCCTGAGATTGTAGGTTCGATTTTTACCCGGGACAAATCTTTGTGCGATGAGTACGATTATTTGTTCTGTCTGGGTATAATGTATCTAAAACATATGTGTATTTAGAAATATATAAATATGTTGATCAGTTGTTTGGTTGCCATAGTACAGGCTTTGCATAATTTGGGATCAGATAGCAGTGTGTTAGTTGTCCTAACATATTTATTATTATTATCATTAAATAGTAATCATTTTATTATTTCAGTATATATTTCATCATTATTATTTCCAGTAATTTTTTTTTTATAATAATATCTGGGGAATACTTTTTTAAAATGTAATGTAACGTTAATATTTATTATTTTCAGACCCGAACATTTAGCAAATACAGTTCGTTCCAAAGAGCGAAGGTGGTGCGAGATAAACGGACGAACAAGAGCAAAGGATTCGGTTTCGTTAGCTTTAAAGATCCCGGTGACTTTATTAAGGCCATGAAGGAAATGGACGGTAAGAATATCGATATACTAATAATAGTGATTTTGGACGAATTTCGGCTACGTAGGCTAGTCTCAATGAAGACTGGTTAGATACGTAGCAGCTATTGAGTGTGCGAGTAAACACAGGCGCATTCTCTATTCCCTCTCTCTTATAATCCAATGGGAAGGTTATTTCATCGGTTTATGAAATTTGGCGCTGGACCGATAGTCTTACGTGCTCTCCGAGCAACACCGCCAACTTAAGAGGGCGCTCCCTCAACTGGACGGTACTTTATTTGTACTTACTACAGGCCTGTTACTTTTATTTATAAAAAAAAGGCAACGCCCGCATTATTTAATGTAATCCCTGTGTCGAGGGGTACTTTACAAACATATAATAGACGGACACAAATTGCATCCACACTCAGAACAACTATTTATGCGTCACACAAATAGTTGTCCGGCGCGGGAATCGAACTCGCGACACGAAGCGGCAATGCGACTGCCTTAGCCGCTGCGCCACACGTGCAGTCGTGTTGGCTCAGGGTCACCTAAAGCCCAATGGAGAGGGCTATACCCACTCGGAATTTCCCTGCGAAAAGGAATCAGAAATGTTGTAATTCGCGAGTGAACCGAAGTAACCTACATTACCGCCCGAAGAATTACCAATCTGAAATGGCAGTGGGCGGGGAATATACATAAGTCGTAGAACCGATGGCTGCTGGTGCAGAAAGGTTCTCGAGTGGTGACCACGAACAGGAAGACGCACCGTGGGCAGGCCCCCGACAAGATGGACCGATGGATGCGGAAAGCGCAATACAAAGAGGCAATTGTAGAGATCTTATTGGGAGGCCTTTGTCCAGAAGTGGAAGTCTTGGTTGATATGATGATGTTTTTATTAATACCGGTTAATGGACACAAATCACACCCAAAATAGGAACAGTTATATATAGGCCGCACAAATAGTTGTGCTGTGCGGGTCCGAGCCCAAAATATCATGGCGCCACAAACTCTGCGCCGCACGTTCAGTCATCCTAATCCATCTAAAATACATTTAATAATGATCTTTTATTTCAGGTCGTTACGTAGGCAGCAGACCTATCAAACTAAGAAAGAGTACGTGGAGAAATCGTTCCCTAGACATTGTGAGGAAGAAAGAGAAGGAGAAAGCTGCATTACTCTCACTTTTGATGACTGGGAATAAGAGCTGACAATACTAACAAGTCTACGATACTAGCCTAGGGCCTACACCATATAGGAAAATAATACTTGGATCACTCTCAAAAAAAACCAAACAAAATTAGTTCAGTTGAAACGGCGTTCCATTTTGTATTGTGATACAATTAATATTTGGCCCATTGTCACCTGTATGAATAGCAATTCAAAAATAGTTCAGTTTAAATAGTGCTCCATTTTGTATTGTTTAATATTTGGCCCACTCTCACCTGTATGATTAGCAATTCAAATTTAGTTAAGTTGAAACAGTGCTCCATTTTGTATTGTGATACAATTAATATTTGGCCCATTCTCACCTGTATGAATAGCAATTCAAAAATAGTTCAGTTTAAGTAGTGCTCCATTTTGTATTGTGATACAATTAACATTTTGGCCTACTCTTACCTGTATAATTAGCAATTCAAAATTAGTTCAGTTGAAACAGCGCTCCATTTTGTATTGAGATACAATTAATATTTGGCCCATTGTAACCTGTATGAATAGCAATTCAAGAATAGTTCAGTTTAAACAGTGCTCCATTTTGTATTGTGATACAATTAATATTTGACCCACTCTGACCCGCGTGATTAGCAATTCAAAAATAGTTCAGTTGAAACAGCGCTCCGTTTTGTATTGTGATAAAATTACTATTTGGCTCACTCTAACCTGTGTGATTCGCAATTCATAAATAGTTCAGTTAAAACAGCGCTACATTTTGTAATGTAATACAATTATACGAAATTAGAATTTTGTAAATACGATACAACGTTACACTTTGAATAGGTAAAGCAAAAATTAAAGGTGGCAATTCGCTTTCTACGTAAAAAGGTTAATGCCCAAGTCTCGTCTTCTAGAGATCAGACTTCCAAATGTAGAATTTGCAGTTATCGTTCTGTGAGCCCTAGTATAGACTTAAATTATTAAATAATATCATAGAAGTAAAACCACATTTCGATACTGAAATACCGCGTGACTATAAAGTTATGTCCACATTTAAACTTTCGCGTATAATAATTATACAATAATGTTTACAAGTATTAACGCGACTAAACTTTATTGTTGTTTTACCGACGTTTCGACCAAGTTACACTGATCGTGGTCACGGGCTGACTGGCGCAGCGGTGTTGCTCCGCTACTGAGGGCGTAGAAAGAGAGAGAGAGAAAGAGACTACTAAGGCCGGCTACAAGTGCGTAAGAGTTTGTGCAGCGTGTAAACGGCCTTAGTAGTGTGATATTTTTAATTCAGTTTTACGGCTCTGGCTTCTTCGGCCTTATGAACCTACAGTAAAATAAATTTATATTTCGTTAATTTTCGTCATTAAGTCAAGTAAAGTCCGTCACAGCCAAGTCATACATAGTCCTTGTCCTACCACAGTAAAGCAGTGGAGACTTTACTAGAGGCTTATATGGAGTTTTAGATTCAACACAGAAAATTGCAAATCACGGCAATATGGCACTTTCCTCCACTTTTGTGCGTTGTCGAAGATGTTATGTCTAAACGTACACCATATTGACTCATAAAAACTCGAATTTACACCAGTTTTTGAAAATGATACGATGCCTCGATGCGTCTTTTTCCGGGTTGACGCCAAAACTCCTAGTAGTGTGATAAACGATTCAGTGAGGGTAGTTAAAAATCTCGACGCTCTCAGTAGCGGAGCAACACCGCTGCGCCAGTAAGCCCGTGACCACGATCAATGCAACTTGGTTGAAACGTCGAGAAAATAACAATAAAGGTTAATCGCGTTAACAATGTGTTATAGATTTATGATACGCAAATATGATCCTTATTTGTGGACATCATTTCGTATTAAAATTGCCTAGTTAAAATTTTTAGTTAAGCGATATTGCAGTATCTCAACGATTTGTAGTTTGTACACAGCCTTTTGGATAGTATCCATATAGATAGGGAATTTCTAAATTGGCGGCATGTCTGGAGTGTATATTAAGGAGAATAAAGCAGTCAGAATGGTACATCTTTTTGTTATAATTTATATTCCATGATCATCCTTACCACGACCAAGTGCAATTGCATTAAAGTACCTGATTACTATTAAAGGATATTTAGAAATTCTAATATATAGTATAGTTCCGCAACCTTCTGACGTTTTCCTAACGTATGAGCTCGTGTATAGTTTTAAGCAGTAAAAAAACCGGGCCTATTACTAGATATAGGTAGCGCCACGAGTTATGAGCGCTCTGTTTTAATGGTATCTACGCATGTGTACACTCGTAAACAAAACAACTTAGGGTCAAGTTAAAATAATGATTTAAGTATTTTCAAAATGTCCTGATATTATTATTAATACGATAGTGCGTTTATTTTTTATTCGTTTGTCACTTTACAGTTTAAAGTAGGTACTCTTAAAAAACATGAAAATTTTTACAGAGATAGTTTGAACTATCTTTTTGCAAAATTTCGACGCTTCCACAGGTGGGAGTGCGTACTAGTGCATATTATAATAAATAAAAATTTATTTATTTATTTATACTTTATTGCACACAGAAATACATATTTACAAAAAAGATTAGATATATCATGTACACAGGCGAGCTTAACTCAACTATGAGTTCTCTTCCAGCAAACCTTTGTTAGAGTGAGAGCTTATATGTAATGGGTTACAAACAGTGCACAAAAATTTATACTATGAACTAAGGCAATGAAAATAATACAAAAATAAAAACAAAACAGAATCTACCAGTGGTAAATAAATATATACATAAACCTGCTTACTAATACTACATACCTACTAAGTTACTTACGTAACTACATACCTAATTATATAACATATATATATATATATATATATATATTAAACATATAATATATACATAAATATTAGCTGCCTGCCTGCTTAATTGATTGGAGAAAGTGTTCCTTTATTTTTCTCTTAAATACGTCAAGAGATGTAGCGCGAATTGGATGCGGAAGAACATTCCACAAACGCACTGCCTGAACGGTAAATGAGCCGTCATACCGGCTTGAGGAGTGAGAAGACATTCGAAGAAGAAGTGAAGTGGTTGTACGACAGATTTTTCTCGCGGGACTAAATACTCAAAGCGTTCACGGAGATATGTGGGAGCATTGGAGTTATGAAAGATAGAATAGAGGAATGACAGAATATGACAATCTCGACGTCTCCGAATAGGTAGCCAATTCAACTGCGACCGAAACTCTGACACGTGGTCATACTTTCAGAGGCCGTAAATGAATCGGATACATAAGTTCTGTAGACGTTCGAGCTTGTTGAGAAGTTCTTCATTTGCATCCAGGAAACAGACATCGGCATAGTCAAGAAGAGGAAGTAGAAGTGATTGAGCAAGGTATATTTTAGTCCGAAAAGGCAGGAATTTCTGTAGCCGTTTTAGGGACTGAAATGAACAGTATACTCTCCTGCTTACTTCTGCAACGTGTTCGGACCATGACAATGTGCAGTCAATAAATATTCCAAGGTTTTTGGCACATTTGGAATAAGTTATGGGAACGTCATCGTAAATTACTGGAGGTGGACATATATGTGCTATCGTGTTAAGCATATACTGGCAACTAATAATGAGAGCTTGTGACTTAGATGGGTTTACCAGAAGGCCAAAGCTTTTGGCCCAATCGCTAATGTTACCAAGATCACTATTGATGGCGGCTACGGCTAAACTAAAATCCTCCACTTTAAAGTGACGATAAAGCTGCAGGTCGTCTGCGTAAAGATGGTAATTAGAAGAGATAATTTTGGTAATAGCATTGATAAATACCGAGAAGAGAAGAGGAGAGAGTATGCCACCTTGAGGAACACCTGCAGCAAGATTACACCACTCGGAGGTAGCCTCGTCGTGACGCACCGACTGCGAGCGCCCTCGAAGATAAGAGTCAAACCACGCAATTACTGAAGACGAGATATTTAGAGAGGACAGGATACCGAGAAGGATGTCAACTGAAGTCAGCTGAATTAAAAGCGCTGCTGAAATCCAGTAACACCCTAACCGTTAGTGATTTCCGCTCCATGGCCAATCGGATGTCATCTGTTATTTTGACCAGAGCTGTAGCAGTGCTATGGCCAGGTCGGAAACCTGATTGGAAGGGACTCAGCAGGCCTTCGGAACAGAGATACCGAGAGAGTTGCAACTCTTTCAAGGACTTTGGATAGGTTAGGAAGTATAGAAATTGGTCGGTACTGGGATAAGGAAGAAGGATTGGCAGATTTAGGAAGCGGTAGAATAAGGGCCTTTTTTCAAATAGAAGGGAAGGAACTTGTCTCCAGGGAGAAGTTAATAAGGTGAGTTATGATAGGAGCAAGTTCCTCTAGGATAAGGGAGATCATCTGTAGCTGGAGCCCGTCAACTCCTACAGCTTTAGTGGATATAGATCGGAAGGAGTTTTTGATGTCTCGCTCAGTAACTGCTGTAAAAGAGAAAGAAGTACAATCTAGCATTGAAAGGTTAGAGAGGTATCTAAGAGTTGAAGATTTGGTGGTTGCACCCAATGCGACTAGTGGCTGTGAAAAGTAAGTGTTGAGGGCATTGAGATCGACAGCTGTAACACTGCCAGTTTCACTATTGCCAACACCAAGTGATTTTAGGAAATGCCATACTTTTGTAGTGCTGAGATTATTAATCGAGTTATGTATGTGGCGTCTTTTAGCATCTCGACACATACGACTGCAGCGATTTCGGAGCTTTTTATATACGTCCCAATTCTCATGCGAAGCAACCTTTCTATATCGTCTTTTGGCCTTGTCGCGCTTAGACATAAGTTTTTTTAACTCATCGGACAGCAATGTTAATATATTAATAATTGTTATTTATATTTGCAATTGAAAATAATGGCAGAATATTATAATCACATAAGCCGGGCTTGTCTTTTTAACACCTGACTCTTTGGCCTTTTTAATTATTGGTCAATACAAATGATATAAACTATTGATAACAACTATTTACGCGACTGTACTTTCGAACTCAAATTAACGTGCGCCGAGAGCGGTAGTTATGCAGCGACTGATTCTCCAATAGTGCGCAAGGACAGTGCCGGGCGTGGGCTCCCCGCCCCCGCGCCTCTACCCTGTTACCAAACAGACCTAAAAATGCCTTCTGCGCAGATAAAGCGAGCGCTCTTAACTCGTGGCGCTACCTATATCTTGTAGTAGCCAAGCGACCAGCCGGATACAGCGGATTTTCAATGTGTCTGGCAAGATGTAAAAACTATTACAACTGTCCGGCTATTGAGGTAAAATTTTTTTATAGGTCCCCAAGTATAATACTCAAAATTTAACTTTTATACTATAACGAAAGTATAATTATAATTTATTTAAGTTTAGGGGTGTCCGGCACACACATTTTATCACTTTGGAAGTGTGTCTTGCGCAAAATATTCAGTTTATAAAAAAAATAGGGGAGGCCTTTGTCCAGCAGTGGACGTCTTACGGCTGATATAATGATGACGATGTTAAAAAAAAATATTAGAAACCTCAATATCATTTTTGAAGACCTATCTACAGTAGTCCATGTATGGGTTTGATGAAATACATTTTATTCGAGTTTCAGTTCTAAGTATGGGAAATCCCGCAAAATTTATTGTTTTTTTTTTCTATTTTTCTGTGAAAATCTTAATGCGGTTCTCAGAATACATTACTTGCCAAGTTTCGACAGTATAGTTCTTAAAGTTTCGGAAAAAGTGGCTGTGACATACGAACGGATAGACATACGGACATGACGAATCCATAAGGGTTCCGTTTTCTGCCAATTAGGCTACGGAACCGTAAAAAATAGCTTTATACTTTAACGAATTTTAGGTACCTCTATTTAATACACCTTTACTCCCTGTTACCTGCCAAAGTAACCATAACCCAAACTTCATATTCTCTAGTTGTTCCTATCTGCACAGGGGACATACACAGAAAAACTTTCAGCGTTTATGAAAATAACGAAGATCTGGCCGTCATGGGCTCTTGCTCTATTATATCTATAGACTGGAAGGCGACGATTTTTAATGTCATGGATAGCTTTTTTAAGATCTGACGCTTAGTTTTCAAAATGCATATTAGTAAAGTTATGGTGCTTTTTCGTAATGATTAGAAAAAAGAAATCCTTTCGAAATGTGATTTTGAATTTGTAATAAAAACTATTAGTTTTCTGGCAGGTTTACTTAACTTATATATACTTCTTCTTACTTCAATATCGTAAAAAGTAGTAGACAATTTGTGCAAATTGTGACACAAGGGTAACCACTACCCAGTGGTTACCCTTGTGTTAAAGAGTTCCAGTAGGCTCTGACGTGCCTTATCGAATGTTATCTAACGACTATAACTGTAACCAACAGCTTGGAATGCCCGCCGAAACACTGATACCTTTTGACCACAAAGTAACCACTTTTGTGGTTTAACATTCGTTCGACAAACAGAGCTATAACCCCTCGAACTAGGTAAGAATTAAAACAAGTGTAACTCCGTATAAAATAATAATTTATTGAACATTAACAATTTTATGGTAAGATTTTCTTTGGCTCTACTCCTCTCAGACGTTTAAATCCTCCAATACATTTTACGTAATCATACAAAGTTAAATGATATGATTATTTTACAAACATACATTTACTACTGTAATTTCTATAACGGAAGAGATTAATTTTTCTAATCTAGTTATTCATACATTTGTACAAAATTTAAAGCTAGTAGCCGTATTTAGAAACACTTCAATACCTATGAGTCAGCATAGCAATGCTTGACTTAATTTTTATGTTGTTTATGGTCAGAGCAATACAGTTAAGTATACTTTTTGATGTAATGCTGTTTATAAGACTATAATACCCTAAGATTGGTACGTATTATGTCACGCTCGGTTATACTATTGCGGTGAGACTGCTCTAGTGCTCCTTGAAAACCCTAGAAATAGTATGGTCGATGTTCATTCAAATATAAGTGAAGTACAAGTTGAATATAGCGCTCCACGGACCGTTATGCGTACCATGATCTTTAGATAAAATTTACTTAATTTTAGTTTTTATTGCATTTTTCGCAATGCAAATCGTGAATATAATCTGAAGATGAAATTTTTGATTTCCCATTTTCAATATTAGCCCGCTTTGCTTTGCCAAAAAATATACAAACAAAAAATTTTGTAGTTTGGAGGGTGTATCCATAGGATATGATTTTTCATATGCAACTGTGAACATATCAGTCACACCTAGACTATTCGGAATGGTGTTAGCAAGACTGCAGACTCGTACTAAGACTACAGGGTATATATCTCAATAATCTTCCGTGTTATTATTGTAGTTGTGGCGCCTATTCCGGGGGCCCCGCAGTCTTACAATAGGGCGCGGTCGTTTTCTCGTCGGCTCGCTAGTAGCGGCCGCTGCGTACAACTCGTCCAGACAACACCGGCTGTCTCCCTCGGGCAAGCCCGATGTGTTAGGACAGAAAGGTGTCGAATAGTCTTCCAAGCAAAAGGCGCCTGATGCACTAGAATACAAAAACATACTGTTATCGCGATATTAAGAGGATTGTACAGCAACTCCATCACATATTATTATAAAATAATAGCGGTGACGTCATCAAGGAGGTATCCTACAATACAAATGTACCTACACAATTTTAGTTACAAGTTATAAAATGTATACAAGTATAAAATGAAACATAATTCTAAAATATGAAAGTGGGAGCTACCTACAACGAAGTCTGCTGGTTTAAATAGACTTTTACACAAATACTGTTATTAAGCCAAAGCCATATCTTTAAAGTTTAGGAGTCATGCTTTTGTATTTCTTCCCTATTTGGTACCTATATATTTTTTTACTCAGAAAAGTACATAACACACTTTATCAAAATAGTTTTTTTTTAATTTACTGTTTCACTCTATCTTATTTACGGTTTTTTATAGTGGGGTCCACGGACCCCTAGGGTACTCCTATGGCATGTGCATCAGGGGTCCGCAGTAGGTCAGTTAAATCTTAACCTATTTACTAGGAAATTGTGTTATAATCTCGTATAGATTAAGCCAAGAACTCACCGCGACGACAACGTATCGTCAGTCATAAAACATGAGTAAATTGAGCAAAGCCTAAACTTCCAAGTTTTCTTTACTTAAAATATTCTTTGACTGGAGTCCGTGGAATTGTTTAATTTAGAAATAGTTAAAGATGATGAATCTGATCTATCGCTATATGTTCCGACCGAACCGAATTCAAAAATGTAGCAAATCGATATCGTTATGTTTTTTGTACAGTCTTATGTTAACCGATTTTGACCTTTATATCTTCTCAACTTCCATTCGCCTCGCCCGATCACACTTTTCGTAACGTCACGCATTCACCAGTTTACTCTCCAAGTCAAGAATACGTAAAGAAGTTTTACTTTAAAAAATTGAGCAACACCTGCAGTCTAGCTTTTCAAAGGTCCCTTTTAACATATATGACGGTCACCGTAGCCTACTTGGTAGTGCTCCTGCCTACAAAGCTGGTGGTCCTGGGTTCGAATCCCGGTAAGTGCAAATATTTGGGTGATGAGCACGAATATTTGTTTCGGAGTCATGGATGTTTTCTATGTATTTAAGTATTTATCTATCTATATAAGTATGTATATCGTCGCCTGGTACCCATAGTACAAGCTTTGCTTAGTTTGGGGCTAGGATGAGGTGTGTGACATTGTCCTAACATATTATTATTATTATATATAACTATTATTTCTTCGATACGTACGTCATAGGTGCGTTTTGTCCGACGGGCACGGGCAGCGCGGAAGCGCGAGCGGGCGGGACGCGCACGGAGCAGCGCCGCCCGCACGGTGCCGCCTCGCGCGACCGGAACAGGCTCTCCGCCTGGTAGCAGATAGACCAGATGTGGCTGCATAGCGCTTCGTCTAAACAGAACAAATTTTTCATGTACTTAGTGCATATATATACAGTTTCTGTTGTTATTAACTCACATCATCGGCTGACAGTTTCAGATGCTCCTTATTTTCCTCTCTAGATTTTAAGACCCATATATAATACATAACATAGGAAACTTAATTTACCTATGAATCTCAGCAAAATGCATCACATCAACATACAAAATACGCAAAAATAATTAACTTCCCAAAGAAGAATGAAGATAAGCTGCATGTGTTAGTCCAGGGTGTCAGCCAACTCCATACCAAATTTAATTAAAATCGCTCCAGCCGTTTCGACGTGAAGAAATAAAAAGTACACTTTATTGCACACTTCATCTTCATTCGTATCTAATCTTTTTACTTTATCAGAACTTTTTATGGGGCTCACTGCAACTGTAATTAATTTGGATACATGACATACTGGGTGTATCCTCGCAATAAGGCTGGCTCCTTCCCCCATTGAGACAGAAGTCTGCGTGGCCGAGTCTGGAAGCCTCTCCATAGCGCCCCGCGTTAGTGTGCAGCACGTGCACAGCACGCGCGTCTCCAGGGTCCAGTCGGAGTGCGGGCGCGGACCGAATCAGAGGACGAGCGGGATCCAGACCTAGAAAAGGGAATAAGAGCGAGTTTATACAGGTTCAGTGGGCCAAGATAATGATCTTCATTAAGGGAATGTATTTCACCCGTTGAATTAGATATTGTATAATTGTTATATGCAGGTATTCTATCTTAGATTTACTAAGTACGTTATACCAACGCTTTTTAGGAAGTAAAAATTCTTTTCTAAGCGTCACTTGGGGAGTAAGCTGGTGAATCCGTGACGAGAGAGTTATGAAAAGAGTGTTCAGGCGAACAGAAGTTGAGAGGGAGATATAGGTTAGAGAATATAGAAAGAGAGATAGTTACGTTACGTATATTATTGAAGAAGCAAGAGAGAGAGAGAACACACATTTTCTTTCTCTCATAGCCATAGTTATGTCAGAAGTTTTACTTCACTGCCTTTTAAGAGGAGTAGGTATGTGTCACTCTAGACTTGATCGAGAACCATTGTTTACCACTCCGAGATTATATGTCTATATGGACACTTGGGCTACCGAACCTTTACTGCATTTTTATGTACGTTTATATGAAAGAGACAATAAAAGTCAAAATGTATCTATTATATTGCCGGGGCGTTGATTATACCTACCTAGTACCTACAACTAAAACATACCAATGATTCTGTTTAACCGGAACGTGAGATAGTTCGCAATGATGCCACACAGGTGTGCCCCAAGCGAGTGTCCCACGCACGTCAGCTTGTCGGTCCTGAGGCCAGCGCGGCGCAGAGTTCCCAGTGCTTCGGCCACGCAGCGCGCTACAGGCCGCAAGTTGTGCACGGCGGCCACGTAGCAAGGTGGCTGGCATAGCGCACCCCAGTCCACCATGAACACGTTGTAACCACCGCGGCGAAGGTATGCTGAGAAAGAGGAGGAAAGTATACATAACCATAACGGTGTTTACGATTAATATATAATTATTCGCAATGCGAAGCGTAAAAGTGTATAGTAGGTACGATATTGCTTTTTTTTTTTAAAGACAACGCCCGCACTAACGTAACATCCCTGTGTCGTGGGAACCTTACAAACATAATTGACGGACCTTTATATATATATACTAGCTGTGCCCCGCGGTTTTACCCGCGTTAAATTTTATATATTATCACAGCTCCTACCCCATTGGTGATAGCGTGATAATATGTAACCTATATGTTGACCCATGAAACGCTTACGCTTCAAGTATGCCTAAAAATGTAAAAAATGTATCAAAATTAGTGCTCTATTAACGTACAGACGCCAGCACATCCAGACCTCTTAGTAATTGACTTTTTGAGTTTAGCCCAAAATCCTGAAACATATATTTATAATTTTTAACTGAAAGGCCAAATACCAATTTTCATGCGTTTACCTTAAAAAATGTCACATTTTTCATAGAAACTTACATCCCCTATTTTACGCCCTTAGGGGTGGGAATTTTAATAAATTCTGAAATATACATTTTTAATTTTTAACTAAAATGCCAAATACTAATTTTAATGCGTTTAACTTTAAAATTGTCACATTTTTCATACAAACTTACCTACATCTCCTATTTTTCGCCCTTAGGGGTGGAATTTCCAAAAAACATGAAAAATATATTTTTTATTTTTAACTGGAAGGCCATATACCAATTTTCATGCCTTTAACTTCAAAAACGGCAAAGTTTCATACTAACTTTACACCCCCGTTTTACTCCCTTAGGGGTTGAATTTCGAAGAATTCATCCTTATTCCTTGTCTACATTATAAAGAAAACATCTGCGCAAAATTTCAGCTTTCTAGGTCCAAGGGTTTGGGCTGGGCGTTGATGAGTCAGTCAATCAGTCAGGACTTCTCTTTTTATTTATATAGATTCTGGGACAATATTTACTCACGGCCATCTGATCCAAAACTAAGCAGACCTTGTACTATGGATACCAGATAAGTAATATACTTATATAATGCAAAACTTAAAAGTGTTGGTAGAAGATATTTCTTTTCAGTTTTAAAAGACAACGCCCGTACTGAAGAAACGATCCCTGTGTCGCAGGGAATTTTACAAACATGACCTAGAGAACCTACATCCAGATTCTATAAAACTACTTGGATATATATCTACTTACCTACTACTTACATGTGTCACAAAAATACCTAGTTGTTCTGAATGGGTATCGTACCCTGGACACGAATTGACGAGGCGACTCATTTTTTAATTTGCCAAATTTACAAAAACAACGTTTATAATTAAGTATATAAATGTTTGCGTGCTTTATGTAAGTCCGTGACATGCGTATAATAAAAGGCGCGTTTGCGTCAGTGTGCACGTTCTCCAACAAAATACTACGTGCTGTGATAACATATTTTATTTTATTTAGTTGATACTAGGAAAAAGTATAGACTTTCTCAGTAGATACAGTCATATTCACCAACCTTGTTCAATAAAAACCGAGAACACATTCTTTTATACAGTATTCGATTAAGTTAGAATAGAATACAATACTCTTTATTGTACACCATAAGAATACAAATTTTATAGGATATTACATAAACAAGTTGTACAAAGGGCGGACTTATCGCATAAAGCGATCTCTTCCAGACAACCTTAGGATGGATAGGAGCTGAACAATAACTAATAATTGAACAAAAACTAAGTTAAATAGATATAAACTCGAAGAAATATTGTAGTACGTTGAAGAATTGGAAATTTCACAACAATGACCCAAAACAAAATTACAGAATATGACTTAGAAAAGATTATCATCTCGAACTCAATAAGAAATTATATGTAAGTCATCGAGTATGTATTGGAATGCGTGTAAATTGGCGAGGCAAACTCGCAAATACTGTCCTCTTTCATCACTATTAGGCTCGGGCTTACAAGTCCACCGCTGCCGTAGCTTTGATTGCAATCAGATTGGTTTTGAAATATTCATCTCATACTTAATGAATTCGATCTATTTCAGAGGTTGAAGACATTTCTGAGACTAGAACGATCTGGAGATATTGAAGGTGCAGTAAATTGCCGGTGCAGTACAGAAAATTTTTGTTGCTCAGGATGACAAATTCTTTAGGAAATATATTTGAAGCTTAGTGTAAAAGGTGACTATGGTGAAAAAGAAATTATTATTTAACAAAAGTAATAAAGTATTGAATGACCCTATCATGTATACACCTACAGTTTAGATAAAATGATCGCCTGCTATATACCCCGGTTTAAAATTATTGTATCCATATCCAATGTTGTTATCGTTTATTTTTTAATATTCTGATTCTCTTTATTTTTGGTGTACCTACCTACTACACTTTGTTACACTGTTACTGGCATTTTGTTACATTTAATTCCTATCCATCCAAAGGTTGTCTGGAAGAAATCACTTAATGCGATAAGACCGCCCATTGTACATTGTATTCAATGTTTCGTTGTAAAATGTCCTTTATTGTGTTCAATAAAGTGGATTTTATTTAATTTTTTAATATCCAATAAAATAGTTTTTAAAAGACACATCATCAAGTTTTACCAATAACATAATGTAAATTCAGAAAAACAGTAGGGAGAGGCTACATTTTTAATTTGTGTACAAATTAATGCAAATGCTGTACGTACATTCACGAATATTTGCAACATGTCAACTGGCAGGTCGGTGACCCATTGGAAAATGGAGAAAGCCGTGGGAATCATTGTAATGCGGCGCGTGCGCATCGTTTCTGGTACGATCACTTGCGCTTTCACGCTGATTTATACAGATGTTGATGGCAAAGAAATTGTAGCTATATTTGAATTTCCTTATGAAGTAGGCTTTTCTTTATGAGGTAATTTGTTGATACTTTGAAACAATAGACATTAAGTAAAGAAAATTTTATTGTTTTAGCATAATAAACACAAAAAAGCAATAAAGTTTGATGATAAAAAGCTTACTTTATGAGACAACGTTTCATTACCATGAAATGACGCATATTCGTCAAGTGAATATTAAATCAGGCACACGCTGTAAAGTCATATTGTTTATAAATCTATTTAGAAGTTAAATATAATAATTGATACTACATACTTGTAATTTTTATTTCTTTCAAAAGCTATTAACGTTTATTTGTGTACGAATTATACGTCTTTGTCGACAGTCGAGAATCCTTACTAATGTTATAAATGCGAAAGTAACTCTGTCTGCCTGTCTGTAGCGCTTTTACGCCAAACCAAAGAACCGAACTAATTGAAATTTGGTACGGTTTGTAATTGAAGAGCAAATCTAAATCGAATGATTATTCTACATATTTTGCTACCGTTACTTATGCTAGATGCATAATATCCTAATCACGTACTCCAAAGCAACAAATTTGACAAGAATCACGTCACCGTGGTCTAAAAATTTAATACAAGTCTAATTTAGTTCGTGGAACTTATTCTAACATCTCTTCAAAGTTCAGAAAATAAAATTAGGCTTTTATAAAGAAAGCAATATTAAGACTCGATTTTCCTAGTTAAGCTCAGTCCAGCTCTGGTGGAAAGGAACTTATTTGCACTTGCAAAATACGCAAGAAATGGCGTAAGACGGGTGCGACCCGTGTACCTACGCCACACTGCACCCCGTTCGCGACGCGTCCATAGTCC
Organism: Pseudoips prasinana; assembly: GCA_951640165.1. Lineage (NCBI taxonomy): Eukaryota > Metazoa > Arthropoda > Insecta > Lepidoptera > Nolidae > Pseudoips > Pseudoips prasinana. The sequence continues at coordinate 24,158,520 of OX621243.1, forward strand.
GCACCGTTTCGCAACTTGGCTACGCGTCCTCACAACTGTTCAGCGAGTTCACGGTCAGAGTGGTGTCTTGGGTTAGTGTGGTGTCGTAAAAACACTGATAAAATGTCACATTGCAACTCTTAAATAACCAGTGTTTTCAAGGTTTTTGAAATGCTGTATTTGTTACCTAACTATAGCACTAGCATACATTTAACTATATATTGACGTAGTATTCCAAAATAGTTTAAGTTCTGAGCTAGAGATATGAAATAGGGGTCTAGCAAAAATGGCTGAAACCAATTTGACCTTTACTTTTGAAAATATCAAAATTATCCAGCTAATGACTATGGTCCCATTTGACATTCCCGCTCCTATCCTCTATCATATCATATCTTCTATCATATCCAAAAGAGAACTAATTTGGTGAATAAAAATTTTCACAAATAGAGAAACCGTTTAATTTCGATTACATGTATCTGGCCTCCTTAATTATATTTATTTATTTATTTATTCTTGTACACACAAAACATACAATAAATAGATAAAAGTGCGAAGAAATGAATAGTACCAAGGTGCTGCTTATTTCCAAGAAATTTCTTCCAGCAGACCCGCGACAGGAAAAAGGTTACACAGCCATAATGATGTGTGTAGGTCTATAATACACTTAAATACATATTGCATTACTATATTGCATACATACTTAAATACATATAAATATTATATCCAATTTAGACTTAACAATAAACTAAATACTAATAATACATTCTATGAGGATGAAAATGAAAAATAGTGCTTTTTCACTAGTCTTTTAAAAGTGTCAATAGTTTTGCAGTTTTGTATATTTGGCGGAAGAGAGTTCCACAATCTGACTGCATGAACAGTAAAGGAATAGGAATAAAAATCTGTTTTATGGATGGGAAGTTTTAGGACGGATTTCAGATGAGATCTATAGTCTATAGTTAGTTTCTGAATGACTTCTGTGGGTTGTTTGAATCAAGCACAATGAACAATTCATGTCACTCACCATCTCTGAGCACGGTGATGGGTAGCGTGTCGTCACCACCTGCATACCCGTGGACTATCAGGATGGTCTCGCGCGAGGGGTCCCATCCGCTGTGCCGGAGCCAATCTTGACTATTCAGGTCCACCTGTGATTTCAAAACAATTTAAGACTCCATAACTGTAAGTGCACAAATACCAGCAGTTAAGGGAAGGGCTACATCCTAATCTCCAGCTGCTCGAATTTCGGCTAACAGTCAGGCACAATGGAGACTTGTCACGTGTAACATTATAGTGCGCATGCGTAAATAGACAGGTGCACTCTCATTACTAGAGGCAAGTCGACAAGACTCTGAAGGAAGATCAGTTACAGGCCCAACGGTTATAGGTAGGTACGTGTTTTTCGAAGCAGGGGAAGTAATACTACCCGGTACCTAAATCCGGGATTCTTACCAATAGCACTAAATCATAATACCAATTAGATTAACGAAGCAGTTTACACTTTATTGCCCACCCTTGTTGCTATTGGATAAAAAAAAATATCGTTTATGGGTAGTTTAACCAAAAATCTAGATAACTATTACAGAAGTGGTGGGAATACAATCCGTTCCATCTTTCTTTGGTATTAAAATATTAAAAACGATCCGGCAATAGGAGTTGAACAGTATCTGAGTTCGATAAATAATACCTAGTTTAAACCATACCTAATGTGGTATTGAGGTAAAATAGTTAGGTTTTTAATGAAGTTAAATTAAAGCTGGAATACTCCCTTACGCTCTTTTAGCGTGTATGAATACACAGTCTTTTGTTACGCTATATTATGTGTATCAAAGAGTCTTCTGCATACATTACAGGAAACGCTATCACTGGAGATCATTTATACGTATATTATTTATAGGTAGATTAATTTAACTTTAAGTAAGGATGAATTTAATAAAATCATAATACTAAAATAAAATAATTTATGTATAAATAATATATCCCAAGTAACTTTGCGGATATCCGTAAAATTCTAAATACAAAATTAATGTCTACTGCTAATTCGGTTAATTATCTTTAGCGGAATTAACACTACATATTAATTTTATATTTTGCATCCTAAGATGTACTTAGTTCTACTTAGCAAGATGTCGCAATCTTAGTAAATTGTTGAGACAAGACATAATTATCTTCATTGTTTGTAAGAAACAATGCCCATTGAAGAATCATTTAAACGTAAACATTATAACATCAATTGAAAATTAACAACATAACAATGATGAAGACAAAAACCCAATATGTACAGAGTTTTGAGTAATTAAGGACGATGCTCCAATTATGCTTATTTTAGGGTTCAGTACGCACGGCTACATATCAAGCTTTACATTTCCAGTATAAGCTGACCAGTCATTGTATGGAAGTCCTATACAACACGAGATCCGCTTATACTGGAAATGTATAGCTTGATGTTTAGCCGTGTGTACCAATTGGAATCCTTGCGTTGGGTCTCAATCCATACGTATCCTACACAGCTCGAGCTCCCGTTGTTACTATCGTTTGGTGAAACATCCCAGAAAATGCCCATTCATCCGGTTTTTGACTGCGGTACAGTTTAATAATGCTAGCGACTTGAAACAGAGATAATGCTAACTCCAGAACAGATTTAATGTTGCTAATGAAATTTATTGAAAATAGTAATCTTTTTTAGTCTCAAGTCGAAAGTCTTCGACCAGTGTGTGTTGCCAGTGGTCGCTCGATATGGGCCTTATCAGACGGCTCAAGGTCACCCAAAGAGCAATGGAAAGGGCTATGCTTGGGGTTTCCCTGCGAGATCGAATCAGAAATGTTGAGAACCAAAGTAACCGACATAGCCGTAAGAATTGCCAAGCTGAAGGGGTAGTGGGCAGGGCACATAGCTCGTAGAGCCGACGGCCGCTGGGGCAGAAAGGTTCTCGAGTGGCGACCACGAACCGGAAGACGCAGCGTGGGCAGGCCCCCTACAAGATGGACCGATGATCTTGTGCGGGTCGCTGGAAATCGCTGGATGCGGATAGCGCAAGACCGGAAATTGTGGAGATCTTTGGGGAGGCTTTTGTCCAGCAGTGGACGTCTTTCAGCTGATATGATGGTGATGATGATGAGTAATCTTTTTACTATCTTTGTAACACGTGGGACATTATTACTAAAAAAATCTGGAAATCTTAAATGAAAAAATAACACAAACCAGTCATACCTAATACTTCTTCTTATTTATTATCTCTATTAATGATAATATTGAATCAAGTGACGCGGTAATTTAAGCGTCCATTAAATTGTGAGGTATCCTTTAGGAACACAGTGTTTTCACACCCAATTTTTTTTGTAGGATTGTTTGTGTGTGTGTGTATGGGTATGAGATTTATACCTAAGATGCCCTAATCTCATGGTTATTGGGAGGTAGGTGGACTGTAGTTCGTTTGGTTCAATAAAACCGCTGGATTTGTCCTGATCAAAATCTTTATTGTGCACATGCACCTACGATAGCAGTTCAAGCAGGGGAGAGAATTTGACCTTTTTATACACAGATTATACAAAATACTTGTGTTGCCAGAAACAACGGTAGGTCATATGCCCATCTATTTCGATCGTACAGCTTCGAGGTTTTCGTTGTTCACAGCGGTAGATGGACTACCATTAAAAAATCGTCACTGAGCGATACGATTTACTTTTAACAACCAATTTAGACCGTGAATACTAATTACGAATACCCTATATACCGTACACAAAGAATAGTGTTACACGCATACTTGAGTGAACATAGACTGTCTCGTAGAGAATGACTCTGCCTACCTCGTATTGCTAAACAAGTCACATAATATGCTTATAGAGCTTGTCTCATTTCAATGGGCCAGTCAGAGTAAAGCTAAAACTGAAGATAATAGATTATTGGATTATTTCTTTCTTAACAAACAATTTAAGTGACCAGATGTGCTTATGACTTTATATATAGCCTGCCAAAATACACATAAAAATTACATGAAAAGCTTAGTAAAGAAAAATGATTAAAAAGAATTGACAAGCAATCACAGCGATTCGTATAACAATTTCTATTGTTATTGTATGTTTGTGGGGTTCTCTGCTATATAGAGATTAATTTAAATTAAAGACAACGCCTGCACTAGGGAATCTAATGCCTGTGTTGAGCGATATATATATATATATATCGCTCAACTAACTATATCTAGTCTAATCGCTATATATATATATATATATATATATATATATATATATTACATTCATTTCATTCTTTTAGCAACAAATTAGTCGTAAAGAAATAATAGGCATTCCAATTTATGCTATCAGTGAAGCATAGTGGCATGCCTAATAAATAGTACTTAGTTTCGTTAGTCGTTGCATTCTTTTTATATTTTTGTCATTGACCCTACGAAATGGGACACTCTTGTTTACGCGTATTCACGAGACCTGTATACTAATACAAGGACGCCGGAAGGCGGACAGTCTGCCGTATTCAAGGACAGTGCCGAACAGACGGCAGTAGGTTTGTAACACAATTGACGTGGCTTGTCAATAAGCTCTATGAATGGCTTGTATGTGCTCGCAATAATATATGAGGAGCAAAGGAGAACGGGCGCTCCCTTGAGGACAAATAGCGGTATTTTGGACGCATTCTTGCCGCCGACGCACTTCCTACAATATTGTGATAAGGCAACAATATTTTTCGTTTAACGTATTAACATATTTAAGTTTTACCAATAAAACTATAAACAAACAGAGTCTAATATGCAAAATGAAAATTCCCACGAAAGATGACTATAAAACTGCTTTGCGACATTCTTTAAGCTTCTGGTGATATCTAGACGATTTTATCACCAAAAAAGGAGTCACGTTAGCTCTTAGCCACACACATTTTTTTGACAAGAATATCTGATAATAGGTAGATGTGAATTCTTTCGTAGTTACTAGTTTAAAATTTATGTTTAATATTATTATTATATTCTTATCTATATTGCGTTAGATTTTTAGACTTCGACTGCCATAGAGGCATAACTCAGCAAATTGTAATGCAGTTATTGGTTTGAAATTTTTTATTATTAAATTAGCACCGTCAGCCGAAGTGAAAGGTTTAAATTTCAGAATACGGCTTTAGTTCAAGTAGGTGCGGGGGGTTTCATATGAAAGGGCTGATCATTTAAATAAACATTCTGAGCTTCTTTATAATTTTAAACATTGGGGTGGGGACTAACTTTTTCGTATTTGTCAATATTAAGATGGACCGTAAATAAAGTTATAAGCATACTAGCGGCCCGGTGCGTGCTTCGCTACGCTTTTAAGTATTAGTAAAAATTGTTTGTATATGGGAGTATAGAAAAATGTTGATTTTACACTTTTTCAAGACATTTTTTAATTTTTCTCTACGTACAAACCTTCCATGGACTTCCACGAATAATTCAAGACCAAAATTAGCCAAATCGGTTTGTTGAGTTATAACATTACAACGAAAAGTGGCATTGATTTTTATATTATAGATTAAACTCAATAATAACGCGATTCTAACTTATAACATTACTTGCAATGAAACTATATAACCTCGATACTAACAGTCTTTTTGCGTGTTAGGGACAAAGAATCCCTTTAGCCAGCTTTTACCATGTAGAATTCCAAAGAATTAAAACTATATCGAGAAAGTTTATACGCCAAATATTTCTTTTTCTTTCTGTATTATCTGTATGGCTATTTATTGTTAAGTTTCCTATCTTGAGTAAATTTACATAGAGTCACATTTTGAATTTTGATGTCCGGACCAACTGCCCAAATTCATTCTTGGTAAAGTAATAATAAATAATAATAAATGGTTTATTAGCAGCCAATAGTTTTTTTATACTTAATTTAACATTAAATTTTAAAATAATTTGAACTTAAAATAACAGACAATATAAAAAATCAAGGAAAAATGTACCAAACAGATATTGTCGAAACTAAATTTCGGCTATACAAGTAGTAGATAGAGTTGCCCCTGACTCCCAAAATAGGAGAGGTCCTGTGTTTTGAGTCAATCAGTCCCGGAGTTAAGCCGTATCTTCTTGTTATATTTTTGGCTTAAATAAAACTAGAACATTGATATTAAATATTATGAGTTATTTTCACTTACGCATATTCACTGACATTATACGCGAGCTGAATATGTTGACATTCATACTATTTTGTACTTTAGGATATGGTAATATGGTCCTTTTTTCAATTGAGTGAGCATTTTTCCTCTCAGTTGAATTGACCGAAACATATTATTTAGCTCTTACAACATTTTTGGTTCCTAGATTTAGCAGCAACAACGATTACAACAGTATAAGTGAATAAATCATGTCAGTTCGCGTGTGAAAGGTTGGTTAATGCAAATAGACAATGCTGCGTATGGTTACAGTTGACAAAACACGAAGGTAAAGTATTAACTGACGCGTTGGTGTAGCAGTAACCTGTTCAACTGCAGTTTATGAGGTCCTGGGTTCAAACTCCAAGTCAGATGAAGAAGATACGAACATAGTTTTTATACTTATGGGACTATCTGTGCTAGTTTTAGGGTTCCGTACCCAAAGGGTAAAACGGGACCCTATTACAAAGACTTCGCTGTCTGTCTGTTCGTCTGTTACCAGGCTGTATCTCATGAACCGTGATAGTTAGACAGTTGATTTTCACAGATGATGTATTTCTGTTGCCGCTATAACAACAAATACTAAAAACAAAATAAATATTAAATATTAAATATATATATTAATATATAATAAATTCACGTTTGAGGTATGGGATACAGTGAATGTTTTTGCTAGTTTTTATAGATAATAGTACGGAACCCTTCGTGCGCGAATCCGACTCGCACTTTGCCGGTTTTTTTAAACATCTCTCTTATTTGTATTTATTTTTGTAGAAAAGTATCAAAAATATGAAGTAAGTTATTTAAGATTTTTTTGTGCTTGCGTCTGTTTTGGATACGTGGGAACTTCACGTAACAGTTTCATATATTCTACTCATAACATGCAATGCCATAGATGCAACTTTAACAACATAATTACAAGGTTTACATATTTTAAAACCTGTTGTTATTGAGTTAGGTAAATATGCGGATCACACACTTACAACGAAATCAAAAACCCCTCTCCGGTCCTCCGACTTTGTTCCTTCATATCTTCATATTGTTACATTGAAAGACAGTTGCACCAAAATTTCCTAAAAACCGACCTCTTTCATGTATCTACCCGTTAACAAAACAACAACCGAGTTGAGGTACAAACCCCATAAGCAAAGTTTATTTACATATTGTCTAGGAAAAAGAAATAAACCCTGCAATGCTATCTAAAAACTCTGAAAAATGGCTACGACGACGCGCGGTTTAAAGGCATTGCGTAAACTGTATGAGTGTTAAACACATTAGTACTTAAATTAATAGAATAGAATATGTGCCATATATATATATATATATGGCACATATTCAACAAAATCAACAAACAAAACACACAATCAACACAAACTCGGGACTTTTTGATTTTACCCCACTTTCGCCAAAATGGTGGTTCTAGTGTTGATCCACGGTATAAATCTACTAGTTAACTCAGATAAAGCCCTAATCCTTATTAATACTTTTAACTTACAACACGTTTTTCAGGATCCGCTTGAGTGTAAAAATGAAGTCTGACGTCGGGGTCCGGGCAGATTTCCTTGTCCTTCCTCCAGACACAGTCCTCGAACGTTGCGTTTCCAAACGCGTCTGTGTGCAGCATTAGCGCCTCTTTGATCGGATTTCGCTGGCTCAGCGTACCTGCCGAAAATGTATTAAAAAGTACCGTTTTAGAAAACAAATAAACACCATCAATTTTTCTAGCCAACCAATTATATTTTTATGGGATAAAACAGACAGCATTTCCATCAAATAAATATTTTCCAAGACGCAAAACAAACATGCAATACAACATTAAGTCGAATTAATAACGTCCTTCTTTTACAAGTCGGTTAAAATAGTGCTCGGCTACAATCGTAGACAGAGAAACCAAGTTAGTTTCTCTGTCTACGGCTACAGTAGAGCGTGGGCCATAGAGCATCATTATAATCTGGCATGGGCATCATGATGACGTGTGCGCGAGTATATCGCAAAATGAAGTAGATACAAAACGTCTCCATTTGTTCTCCGTAGCGCTACACATTATGTTGGCCGTGTCGCCGCGTATCTCGTCCATCTGCGCCGTGAACAAGCACTTAGTCATATTATTCTCCCGTATCAATATATAACTATATTATACACTCCATTGCATTTATTTTCCTTTTTGGTTATCTAAAGGGGTTTTAATAGCCAAACTATGTTACTGGCATTTAATAAATAGTATAAAATAGTATTTATTCCAAATTCGATTTTTAAAAAACAGTACCTAATTCCTTTTTCGGATTGTGACTTTTTACTTACTTCGCGAGTTTGCGATTAAGGGCAGGTAACCAGAACTAAATTCTCTTTATTTTTAGTAGAACAATTTATATTTGTCGCGTGCCTTATTGTAACTTAAAACGGATTTCTTTGTGTCAATTGTTGAGAGAGAACGTTGCATCCAACCACTTTTTAGCGACGAGTGCTTTTTAGTGATATAGTCGCTGAGGTATCACAAATTAAGTTACATAGAAATCTAAAGAAACTTTGGATAGACACGAGGAGCACAAGTTAGTCTATGGACAGTGAGAAGGAGTACGTTAGAAATGGTCTATCTTGGACTAAAATGGTCTAACTGGATTATCATACATACTTTTATCAGATGTCTGTTATATAATTTGTCTGAATGGTGAGGACCGGAATCGGCGAGTGTTCCAAAGACAAGGGAAACGCGTCCGTTATATTATGCGTGGGCGTAATTTCTAGCTTTACCGAGGCAGTATTCATTGGAAATGGCTCACTCAATGCGGAAAGGTACATAACAAATCCTTTGTGGACAAAATTTAAATGGACGATAATGCTCGCGCCCACCATTCTGGCGAAGTAGATGCTTCTATGCAAGAAGTCAATATTGGTAGTTTAGAGCGTGGAGTCCTTGAGTATGTACGAATCCCAGGCGAGTACGATCTGTCCAACCATGATGATTTCGGCTGAGTGGCAACATAATCCACAGGATACCATCCAAATCCTGTTGGAAAGCATGCCAAGGCGATTATATGCCGTAATTGCTGCAAGGGGAGATCATTTATTTATTTATAAATGATACACCCTCGACATTTCACAATGCAACTTAATTTTTTTTCATGTTTTAATACAAGTTCTATGTGATTTGCCTTTACAGGTGCACATTTACAATATTATTACAAAACAAAAACATAAAAAAACTATGTTACCTAAAATCTTGCATTAAATTTTTAAATTAAAAATAGAAGCTAGGTTCAACTAATAAGGTTAACATTAATAACTAAATATATTTTTTTAAACTGAGAAGTGAGATCAGTGTGAAACATAAAATTAAATAAAATATTCAGAGAAACTAAGCAAAGCTTGTACTATGGGTACTAGGCGACGATATACATACTTAAATAGGTAGATAAATACTTAAATACATAGAAAACATCCATGACTCAGAAACAAATATTCGTGCTCATCACACAAATATTTGCACTTACCGGGATTCGAACCCAGGACCACCAGCTTCGTAGGCACGAGCACTACCAACTAGGCTACGGTGACCGTTTTTACAAATTGAAATAATACAAAATCACATCTGATTTGAGGTAAAGGGTTGAAAATCACTTGGCATGTGGTGGGCCGACAATTTGTTTTCCCATTTACTAGTGAAAGAAACGGAGAGTAATCATTTATCACCTGTTCACGGGGCATACTGGGCTCATGTTCCGAAACTCTGTGGCTAGAATTAGAGCAATATTCTACGTTATGATTGTAGTTATGTATTATACCTAAGTAGCGATTGCGGTATCGTACCAAGTTTATGCAATCGTTCCGGACAGTAAAGCGTACAAATATGAACATGGTAACCATAGGTATGGAATTCATTGCCTCTACACATCAGACGCGCGCAATCTATAACTTCTTTTAAAACACTTTTACATCTTGCGATCGTCTACATGTTTAGTAGTCTATCTATATATATAAAAATCAATGCCACTTTTCGTTGTAATGTTATAACTCAACAACGCCTTTACCGATTTGGCTAATTTTGGTCTTGAATTATTCGTGGAAGTCCCGGGAAGGTTTGTACGTAGAGAAAATTTAAAAAAAGTCTTGAAAACGTGTAAAGTCAACATATTTCTATACTCCCATACACAAACAATTTGTACTAGTACTTAAAAGCGTAGCGAAGCACGTACCGGACCGCTAGTTTATATATAATTTCTTTTACAGACAGATTGGGGTAGCTTGGTGTGCTGGCGTCCGCACCTTATAGTTTAAGAAAATTCATGTTCGTTGTGATATTTTGATTTGTCGCAAGAACGTGTATCTATCTTTCAACTGGGCACAAATCTGTGCGCAAACCCAGTTACACTATTTAGCCCAATAATTCAATAGGACGGTGACCCAATACGGCCTAAACCTTTGTTGAGCCGTATTGGGCTAGTCATTGGCCTCCATAGGTGGAATTCCGACGCCTTTACTTCCAACTACTGTACTATGGCAACCAGACAGCTGATAAACATATTTATATATCTCTAAATACATACAAATTGTACATACAACAAATATTAGTGCTCTAGGATCGAACCCTCGACCTACCTGGCTTCTCTGTCAGGTTCATTATGTCATTAACCCTTAGACCAACAGTATAGTCATAATTACCAGATACAGGCCAGTAGTAAATGTTAGCAATAATTGTATGGACCTACATAGCCATTTGGTAGAGTCAACGAAAGGAAACCTATTGTCACACCGTATTGCAACAATGCAGCGTGCAGGTAGCTCAATTTGTAGCGTTCGGCTTTATCTATGTAATTACCTGACACCCGCAATTACGGTACTTCTTTTAGCGAACCTTCTTGACATACTCGTAGTTTGTTTGATGACATATCTAATGAAATGTATCAACACTGGAGTGTAAACTATGATAGTGTTATCAAATGAACTAGTATGAATAATACATATTGAAAGAAATGTGGATGCGATCATGTTACTTCTTGGATACACAGCCAGGGTTCTGGAAGATAGTTTTGTATACTCTACCAAAACCGGTATTAGTGCCACCTCTATTACAACTTTTCCTTTGTTCCGCCTGACATTATAATTATCAAAGGCCTCTCCTTCTAAGGATAGCATTTTCAACCGAACAAAACAGGGGTTTGGGTTCAAATCCCGGGTCGGGCAAAAAGTATATTAGCGATTTTCTATTAAGGAAAGTTCTCAATATAAGCCTAGAAACTGGTTGTTGTCGGTGCTACCCCGTGCCTCGGAGGACACCTGAATCCTTTGCAGCCGTGTCCGCTAACAACGGTCTTATCGGATCATAAGTGTGAACAAAGTACACCTTGTGCCGTATAATATGGCGAGGTTTCGTCATAGAACACTGGAACGAAGTCGAATGGGCTCAGTTTTATTTAAAAATGACACACTGCACGTATTTTACTGTACTGTCGAAGCAAACAAATTTAAGTAGCTGATCGTGGATGTCCTTTAAATCTTGACTACCAGCAATTTATATCTACATTGTCACACTATTATCTAATTATCTACCTAATAGAAATCGCTGAATTCAATAAGACCGCTTATTGTACATTACAGACGGTAGATTATTTGTATCAAACTATGATAATTTGTTGCATTAAGTTTGAACTTCGTTTAAAAATGACTGTTAGAATTCAAACTTTAATTATTTTATATTAGCGAATGGCTAGCTGTTACCGTCAGAGTTGTTCAAGCCGCCACATAGGTCTCTGACATGGCTTAACGATTATTGTCTAAGGACTGCAACCGGGACTGACAGCTTAACGTGCCAAACCACGGAGGCGCTCGGAAATGAAATCAATTTGACGGTCACCCATCCACTGAGCGCGGGCCTAGGTGCTTTACCTCTCCGATCCTCACATCTAACCTACTTATCGAACAGTCTAACAGCTGTTTTTTTAACAGCTAGCTAGCTACTAGTTTACATGCAAGCAAGAGAAAGTCTGGAGATTTGTCATACAGGTCTCGAGCCTAGTACAGACCCCAGCTCTCTCAAAGGTAATATATAAGGTATAAGCTCAATTTTTGTTTCTTCAACCATGAAAACCAATGTACGGTTATTTTATTAATTATTATTTTATTTATTTGATCTCATACGGATGGGTGACAGCTACTGGCTATAAACACCGGGATCTAACTCTATATTTTTAAGCTATAGGTTTGCACCTACTTTTGGTTTGTTCAGATTCACTAGCAATTGAGTCAGGAATTTAAATAACCGACTTCAAAAAGGGGAGTTTCTCAAGTTGATTGATATTTTTTTATTTATGTGTATGACTTTTTTCGAAAAACTATTGTTTGGTGAATGTTTGATAAAGACTAAATAATATTTATGAATTTAACTACAAACATCAGTCGTCACAAGAGTTTAATTTTCTATGCTAAGTTCCCGGTATAAAAGACTTCAACGCGTCGCAGATTTTGCTTTATATATGATTAGATTATATTATATATGATTTGATATATGATTAGAATAGTAATTTCCCGAGTACAAGATACAAATATGTATATATAAAATACCTACTCCCTGATCTTTGTTTGCTCTTAATCGATAAAGATCAATCATTTATAAAACTAGAGAAATTTTCCACTGCACGTGTGAGGCAGTGGTTAAGGTGGTCGCCTCGAGTTCGAGTCCCGCGAGCTGTTTTTTGTAACACATAAATTGTTGTTCTGAGTCTGGGTGTGCTTTGTGCCCGTGAATTGCATGTTCATTAAGTCCCACCTGATACAGGGATTTTAGTTACTAGTGCGGAGGTAATCTTTAAAGAAAAAAACAAATAACAATTTCATGACCAATACCTGAGTATAGCAATTGGATATATAAGTACGTATTATGTACATACATATTATGCAGGATTTTAGGTTATTCCGTATATAATTATTACGAAATAAATATAAAATACAAACATCACATACCTTGTCAACGTGATATTTTTCATACAAATCTTTTTAATGTTATAATTGTGTTTGAATAAAATTAAATCATTGAATGAAAAAAAAAATCACCGATAATACAAAATCCGATGCATGAATATCAAATATACGTTTAAGTCCGTTAAAAATCTGGGCCAACACAAAAATAAATACGAGCGCAAAACTAATAAAACTTGGCGATTACACATACCTTGCGCGAGCAGTATGGTTGCGATGCACGCGAGAACCGGCGCGGGCGCAGGCGCCATCCTTGTATCGCGCATAATACAATACTGACTGCGACCCTCCAACTTTTAGCAATCGCAAACTACACCTGCATTGAATGCCGATGAGTAAGTGAAATGCGACCATTTGAATCACCGTCTCATCCTTTTTGGAGGATACTTGAACTGGGTAAAATATTAATTACTACCTGCCTGCCCCGACTTCGTACGGATTTATCTATTGTGTATTACTTCCGCGTGCATTTCTTTCATACAATTCGGGGAAGAATTAAAAAAAATCAAAGTTATGCCTACGTATATGTTTAATTTTGACGAGAAGCCCTCGATTCTAATTTTATGCATGTAACTTTAAAACTGATGACCTTCCATATAGATAATAGTTAATATCCTGGGACATTATTTACACACGGCCATCTGATCCCAAACTAAGCAGAGCTTGTACTATGGAAACCAGATAACTGATATACTAGAACTACTTTTGTTTTGTAAATACGTACTTATATAGATAATTACACCCAGAATCAGGACAAACAGACTTATTTTCAGTTTTTTTTATTTGGCACTAATAAGTCCCGTATCAGTTCTCCACAATATTGGTAACCCTACATATAACCCAAATTTAATACATGTATCAGAATTAATTAAACAAAACCGGTTCATAAAATAAGTACGACAAAAGAATTTTGCCGCTCCGCACAAAATGCATCAGCTGATCATTATGCGGGAGTTAGTTTCTTTTTTGTGTATTTTACATGCTGCTGTTCTACACGGTGTTCAGTTACATACGAAATTAACTCCAATTCCTTGATCAACTAGTGTAGGTTAGGCCATTCTCATGATAATATTTGGTTATAAGCGCTTCAAGTTAGAACTTAAACCCAGCTCCAATCTGATATCTATAGCTACATGATTATGATTCGAAAGCTTCAATTGAAGTTGTTAATTACTCTCTGTGTTATTAGGAGATAGTAGTAAATAAATGTTGGAAGTAACGGCCTAGAATGTACCCATTAAAAATGTTTCAACACATTAATAGTTTATCCATTAGCATTTATTCATCTTAGTAAAATATCTTAGGGTAACTAATACTTAAGTATTTCCTGGTGTATCTTAGTGTAACATTTGTGTAATATTATAGTGTAACATTTGTGTAATATCTTAGTGTAACTAATACTTTATCACTTGCTTGATTATTAAAACCACTTGAAATTGTTAAACAACGCCACTCAAAATTATTAACTTTTATGCTGTTCCGTGCCTTATTTTATATAAATTAGTAAAGTCTTTAAAAGATACCTTTATTAAAATGACAGTCGTTACCAATAGTGATGACACCACGTTATGATGGACAATGCATCTTACCATTCGGTCCAAAAATAAATCTCCGACTATAATTAACCGGAAGCAGGAAATTATTTCTTGGTTGCAAACCAATGGCATGCAAACTGATGACTGGATGCCCCACACATTGGATTACACAAGCCCCGAACCTATGTTTTTGATTACATGGCAAAAGAAAAGGGACATATCGTCCTACGATTGCGCCGTATCATTGCCAATATAATGCAATAGAATTGATTTGGGCTCAAGTTAAATGTATTTATTGATTTTATCGATATCGCTGTTACGGTATGAAAATACGAGTAGTTTTAATAAAATAAATATAAATAATCAAATAATTTTTCGTTTTAATTACACGCAGCCAGGCATAATACTGTCTCACAGTTAACAGCAAACAAAATTTTAACATTGTTAAACAATTTATATGTGACCTTGTAACTCCTGATGATTGGAAAAAAGTACTAGAAAAGACGAAAAATATGATTATAGAAGATTGGGAACGCGATGTTCGTTTTGATTCAGTATGTGACCAGCTATTCATCATTAACCTCCACGATTGCTCTAGAGATTCCAATTGAAATAATTTTGTCAACATTAATTGGTGATGTACACCGTTAAATCTATAAATTTATTATAAACATGTTATTATTTAAATCACTTACACCGAGTTGTATCAGCATGTGCGAGTACTTTCCATGCACTAGTCATATTGATCTGACAATATCTCATGTCATTCTAATCAAGCTATAATTTAAGGACTATTGGACTTTTCTAAGCCTTCAGTTTGAACGACTTTTAATTCTCTGATAAAGGGCTTTTAAAAAGTCAAAATTGCAAAAAAGCACTATGACAGTACTTTCAATGCACTTGAACTTAACAATTTGGCGCTAACATCAAAAGGGAATGAAAGCTGAGTTTTCTGATCAGAATCACGATAAAACGAGTAACCAACAAACAAAAGAATCAGAAAGGACCGCAATGAAATCACTGTCAACAAGAACTACGAGTGAAAGAGATAAACCTTCTTAGTTAGAACAGCTCTCGTTTATGATATGAAGCTGGTTTAAAGCGATTTGCAGGGATGAATCAGGAAGGATCAGGAAACACGTAATTTTTTCTAGAAATACCTAAGTGTGCGCGCATAGGCCGTCGTGATTATTTTTTTAAAATGAAAATTGAAAGCACTAACGCCTGCTATAATGTGTTTGTGTGTATAATGTCATATCCGTTAGAAGCTACCATATTGCTATTTGATTCTGGCAGGCTAAGAATGTTGATATATCAATACACTCGATTCTATGCAATAGTTTGATATTTCAACGTATGACATGTTTCTTTCATACTATATATAGATAGGGGGACACGGGAACAAAGTTTTACTTATGTATTTGTCTCTATGTCTGATATATGATATATGATATGATGTCTTAAGTTGGCACCGATAGCTTAACGTGCCGTACGAAGCAAGGACACGTTCAAAATATAAATCCCGTCGTTTTTTATGTCACTCAACTTGAGAATGAAAATTCTTCGATCTTATCTGATGAACTGACTAATTTACCCCATTCTATTAATTAATTCAATTTATGATATTATTCCACGAATGAGAGGCTCTTGAAGTGAATCGCAGATATAAAGAGTTTTAATCCCGATTTTGAAATAACTCGGAATTTATTTCCTCCCTTTTATCATTTTAGGGGTTGAATATTAAAACGCGATAAACACGTGTTAAATTAAATCTTTTAAAGAATGTTTGAATTTGAATTTGATCAAAAGTTCCATAAAAATGTTGCAACCCTTTTTTACCCCCTTCATCATATCAGTCGAAAGACGTCCACTGCTGGACAAAGGCCTCCACAATTGCCGGTCTTGCGCTATCCGCATCCAGCGACCTGCACAAGATTATCGGTCCATCTTGTAGGGGGCCTGCCCACGCTGTGCCTTCCGGTTCATGGTCGCCACTCGAGAACCTTTCTGCCCCAGCGGCCGTCGGTTCTACGAGCTATGTGCCCTGCCCACTGCCTCTTCAGCTTGGCAATTCTTACGGCTATGTCGCTTACTTTGGTTCGCCTGCGGATCTCAACATTTCTGATTCGATTTCGCAGGCAAACTCCGAGCATAGCCCTCTCCATTGCTCTTTGGGTGACCTTAAGCCTTCTAATAAGGCCCATAGTGAGCGACCACGTCTCTGTTCCGTAAGTCATCACTGGTAACACACACTGGTCGAAGACTTTCGACTTGAGACACTGCGGTAATTGGGACGAGAAGATATTACGTAGGTTCCCGAACGCTGCCCAGCCGAGTTGGATTCTACGATTGACCTCCATCTCGAAGTTGAACCTACCTAGTTGAATGGTCTGTCCTAGGTAAATATAGTTCTCTACAACTTCGAGTGTAGAGTCTCCAACCTTAACTAGAGTGGGTGCAACATGGATGTTTGACATGATTTTCGTCTTATCCATGTTCATTTCAGACCCACTTGTTGAGAGACTCTGCTGAGGCCATCGAGCATTGTACTGAGGTCTTTTAGGGTCTCAGCCATGACTACTATCGTCGGCAAATCGAAGGTGGGTGATGTACTCGCCATTGACATTGATGCCAAAGCCTTTCCAGTCCAGAAGCTTGAAGACATCTTCCAATGCAGCGGAGAACAGTTTCTGAGATATAACATCTCCCCGTCTCACACCTCGCTGCAAGTGGATAGGTTTTGAGTTCTGGTCCTGGAGTCGCACTGACATAGTGGCGTTTTCATACAAACACTTTAACACCTCGATATACCGGTAGTCGATTTGGCACCTTTGGAGAGACCTCAGTACGGCCCAAGTTTCGATCGAATCAAATGCTTTCTCATAGTCCACAAACGCTAAGCATAATGACTGGTTATACTCTTCGGTCTTCTGTATAACCTGCCGCAGCGTATGTATGTGGTCTATGGTACTAAAGCCTTTACGGAAACCGGCTTGTTCGGGGTGCTGGAAGTCGTCAAAACTGCGTGCGAGACGATTCGTAATGACCCTCGAAAACCACTTGTAAACCTGGCTCAGCAGTGTGATGGGTCTGTAATTCTTCAAGAGGGTTTTATCGCCCTTTTTGAAGAAGAGCACCATCACACCCCTGTGCCATGCTTGTGGCGTTTGACCTGCTAGTATGACGGAGTTAAATAACTTCTGAAGGGCCCGTAGGATTGGTGTACCACCCGCCTTCAGAAGCCTTTTATCCCCTTAGGGGTTGAATTTTAAAAAATCCTTTTAAGTGCATATTTACGTCACTTAAGGAACATTTAAGCATAATTTCATGGTTTTAGACCCAGTGGTTACAGCCGTACGCTGATCGATCAGTCAGTCAGTTTCCACTTTTATATCGAGCTATATAGATAGTAACATCATAAAGCAATATACATTTATTGTTTCACATCTTCCGTGAGTCCATAATATCCACATTTTTAGGGTTCCGTTAGTCAACGAGGAACTCTTGTAGTTTCGCCATGTCCATCCGCGCGTCCGTCTGTGTTTTAAGGGTATCTCCTGTACACTTAAAGTGGGGAAATTTATTATTCTCGTACCGCATTTTTGTGATGTCTTGAGAAATATGTACCGACGCCAGCACATCAAGTTATCCCAATCCCAATTTCCCCAATAAAATAAATACCCACAAACTCCCCATACATGTGAAATCAAAAAATTACGGATAACTAACTTATTAAGTATCACTTAAACAAGCGTTCTGAACTGTATAAATTGACAATCTGTTTTATTAAAATTGGCAATATTCTCTTCAGAACAGCATATTTCATCATTTAACCATATTTGCTTTTATTCAAACTGATATTACTTTGTAAGCAGGTATGTTAAGACAAGATTCAGCTCCTTATGCGACTAAGTATATAATTTATATTATAAATTGTATAATTATAAGTATAAAGTATGTATAATGTACAGTATCAATCTTATCAATTGTACTACTCTGTCAAGAAAGTACCGGGAAAAGATCAATAATATACAAAATGTTTGTTATTCATCCAAATTTATTTATCACCTTCAAAGTATGCTCCTTCAGAAACGATACACTTACGCCAACGAATAATCCATTCATCAAAACATTTTTTAAACGCTGCTTTCGGAATTGAGTTCAGTTCTCGCCGCGAATTCTCCTTTATAAATGTCTTCTACCGATTGAAAACGGGTACCACGAAGTGGTAATTTGAGTTTAGGAAAAAGAAAGAAGTCAGCTGGAGCCATATCTGGTGAATATGGTGCTTGCTGGATGGTATTTGTTGAGTGTTTGGTCAAAAATTCGTTCACAATGATGGCCTTGTGCGAAGGCACATTATCGTGGTGCAAAATCCAAGAATTTTATTTCCACCAATCTGGCCTTTTTCGTCGAATTTGCCTTCTTAAACGCCGCATAACGCTCAAATAATATTCTTTATTTACCGTTCGACCTTCCGGTAAGAATTCAGAGTGCACAACACCGCGATAGTCAAAGAAAACAGTCAACATGACTTTGACTTTTGATCGACTTTGGCGTGGTTTTTTCGGTTTCGGTTCAGTTGGAAGGCGCCACTCCGAAACTTGTTGACTAGTTTGCATGTCAAACTCGTAAACCCACGTGTCGTCACCAGTAACAATGCGTTTCATGAATGTTGGGTCGGAATTGACTCGTTCATGGTAGAACGAGTCAATTCGAGAGACGAGACGTGGGTTTACGAGTTTGACATGCAAACTAGTCAACAAGCTTCGGAGTGGCGCCTTCCAACTGACTGTATTTCATATAAATAACAGATGCAACTCAAACTCCGCGCCAAAATGGAAAACAGTTGTGCCAATCTAACAACAACAAAAAAACAAAAATTTGAATTTGTAACCATAAACAAATCATCCATTCCCGATACTTTTTTGATTGAATGTATACTGTAATGCTGGTCCTATACAACCTTTTTACCTAATTTGAGAATATTATCTATTTTTATTTATGGTACGTCAGTATATTTTAAATATAGAATGTATAGTTTATTCTGATTATTTTCATAAACAGAAGAAGAGAACTCCAGACAAAAATTAAAGCGCGTAATGATCTCTGCTAGCGAATCTGTACTTTCTAAATGTGTTAATGTAAAAGTTCAGAGCCATATAATTCCTATTTTGTTACATTCGCTTTGCCTATAGTAGTAGTCATAGTATCACAGTAATCTTAAGGAATATTTTCTTGTGGTTTTGTTATTTACCTAGGGACAGTCGGGAATGTTAGGAACGTAGTAGTGAAATGGTGAATTGATCTTCGTCCGATAATTACTTAGTCACTCACTATTTACCGAGCTATAAAAAAACTTGCCACGATAATTAGTCGAGTAAGGGATAGTACTAACAGCATCTTGAAGGTATTTGCAGAGAGTCAGGATGGGATTTGACATGGAGTTTCACGAGTTTCTGAGTAAATTTGTACTGAGATCGTTATAGCGTTGTTTTGTGTTTTACTAACAAAGTTTTAAGTAATTTGTATAACTATCAAAATATTCATTGCAATAGCAAAGCCCTTCGCATTTTTAAATGTAGAGCTATTGTGTAGTTGTGTAGAAACGTCAAGAAGGTATGCGATTCACCATGAGAACAATCTCGCAGAGTGCGCCTGCGTCTCCGTCACGCAGCGATGCTCCTTGCGCGTGGGTGTCTGTGTAGTGCAGCCTCACTCAATGATGTATGTGTATGTGTGAGTGAGCAGGTGAGACGACGTGGTAGAGTGGGATGCCGCACGCTACTAGAGCCTTCACACAGGTAGCGCCGCAGCCGGAGCGCGGCCAGTACGAGACACGCGCACCGCGCGCGCCCGCGTCGCGCTCTCTATTATATACACAAGCATAACCTGCTTATTGAAAACAACACCCCACTCGTCGCTTTTTGTTATCACGACATAAACTTACTTCAATTAAAGACAGTTTATATGTAATCGATCAGTGAGTGAGAAGTGTTTTTCGTTAATATACAGATACAGTGAACTTAATTGCGCGAATGCCACGCTCTACAGCCTACGCAGCCGGCGGCGTTCCCCACCTTTATTCATTCAAGGACCAATCGTTGAACTCATGTCGTTTCAGCTTTCGCATCGCCGCAATCGGCACGTTTGGAAATGATTTCCGTAAACAGAGCGATGTGTTGTGACTGACTGAGCTGGTGTCCGAAATTGCAACGGTTACAACTACAATGTCAATCAATCAGAACGCGGGCCAATTTAGTAAACAGAAGCAACAACTAGGTAAACAGGGTCCAGAACCGGTCAACTTTCCACCGCGTTATCATCCGCCTCCGCTGGCCGCGAGTGGCCAAAAACAAGCCACTATCGACGCGTCCGTCAAGGAGTTTAAACCACCGTACCCAGGCAAACACTTCGATCCGAGTAAATTACAGTATCCTGTGGGAGCACACGGTCCTGTACCAGGGTCTTACAGTGGAGGGCCCGCCCAGGCAATCCAATTAGTCAAGTATCCTCCAGGTTATCCCGTGGGATATCCACAACCATCAGGTGTGCTTCGTATGCCCAGACCGCCTGCTGAAATTGTCACGAAAGCGGTAGTTCACGAACCTGTGGAGCCAACTACACGTGCAAGAAGTGCGGACGATATACAACGTGCTCAACGTAATATTGAAGAGGAACAGATTCACAGAAGGTCGGCTGATATGCTCAAGTTTACAAAACGTGTTGAGCCGGAAGGGCCTCGAGCGTCTACAGATCAGAAGCGACAAATTCAAGCACTTTTGGCCCAGATAAAAGCTTTGAAAGAAGCTAATAGACGTTTAAGTGATGACAATCAAGAACTACGTGATCTGTGTTGTTTCTTAGATGATGATCGCCAGAAGGGTAGAAAATTAGCTCGCGAGTGGCAAAGATTTGGAAGATACACAGCATCGGTGATGCGACAGGAAGTGTCAGCTTATCAGAATAAGTTAAGGCAATTAGATGATAAGCAACAAGAACTAATTCGGGATAACTTAGAGCTAAAGGAGCTCTGTTTATACTTGGATGAAGAAAGAGAGAGGAGTAATTGCACTAACTGTGGACGCGCACCAGGAAGAGAACGGGACGATGGTGACGGAAGTAGCAGTGGGACTAATGCCGAGGAAGCACCACGTACTGCTCCACCAGCTATACCGATCACACACCCTCAGCTCGCAGAGCGAACAGTACAGTATGTAAAGGATTTAGAGCAAAAAGTGCGGCGATTAGAAGCAGAAAAGGGGGTCGGCAATGGAGGAAACGAGCGTCCAGAAGCTGTCGTCCGTGCTTTACAAGTTCTAGAGGTGAGAGAGCGCGTCGAACGAGAGCGTAGAAGACCCGCACCGGACCTGGACTCTGGAGAACAGGCCCTAGTACGAGAGATGTGCAATGTAGTGTGGGGAAAATTAGAGGATGCGCCACCACAGGCGCCACCTCGTTAATAAGTGTAACGCTAATAAACAGTGGACTAATGTATTTAACTAGTTTAGTGTCAAAGTGGGTTTGATCGAAAGAAGGTGAACCACTGAATAAAAAGTTGTTCGATAACTGCAGATGGAATCTGACTTGATCGAGGTCAGCGTTGCCTCTGACTCGTGACCTAAAGATAAGTGTGTCGGCCTCATAAACATGTGTAGGTAACTACATTCGATAATGTTAAGGCCCTTAGAGAGAGCGGATGATGGATTAAGTACTTGGCCCGACTTTGTAACGCGTTTAACCGAGAGTACAAAATTACTTTATGAAGTATAATTTTAGTTAAATAAGAGTTAAGGAAACTTCGTAATTGTCTACTTAATGACAAACTTTTGGAATCATAGTTTTCTTTCTTACTTATTATTGTTAAAAATACTATTATATTTTATGAAAATTATTTTGAAAATTGGTAATGATGAGGCTATAAATATCGATTTAAATATTATTGTCTGTGATCTTCTCGTGAGCTGGAATAATGGTTTGTCTTTCAATAATATTGAACTGATTCTTAATAACATCATTGTGACTTAGGATAACATTACATAATTACATTGTTTTTATATAGATCGTCAGCATTACGTATAATTTGCCTATTTAAAAGTGCTTTCGTCTCTTTTCAAACTCATTATACTTAGTAAAATGTATGATGTATGTTGTGTGATGCATCTAATTTTATCATGATTATAAAGATCCAAATATGGAGAAATGTTTTTATCTGCATATTCAATACGTGTAAGTTTGAAAAAGTAAAATACGATAAAACGGAATTCATGCGCAAGAAATCTCTGCATTTACATATGTTCATGCGTATGACGCATTTAATACCGAGAACGGTGTCTGCATTAAATGCTTCAGGAACTAAACTCATGTTTTTAAGAAACCTAATAGTACATATTACGGTCACAATTTCATGGTAAATAACACTTTTATAAATTACATTTTTTTTCACTAGCTGCTCAAAAAACCTACCGATACTTGAAACCAGAACTTTTTTAAAGGATCTTTAAAATAAAAATTTGGAGCTGAAATAAGAACAAATTTTGAAGGAACCTGAACCAAAAAACAAGTAAACGTATAATCTCGCCGCTTCGTGTCGCGGGTTCGAGTCCCGCGCCGGACAACTATTTGTGTGGCCCATAAATAGTTGTTCTGAGTCTGGATGTAATTTGTGTCCGTCTATTATATGTTTGTCAATAAGAAGTTTTCATTAATCACTATGTAACATGTATGTTTGTTTCGGTATATTGAACTTATTATTCTATGTTTCTATGTATAAAAATGTTCTTTTAATTAAGGTTAAAAGTAGAATGTTTCAAAGTAAGAAAAATGCAGTAAAACCTTGTAACGACAAGACATTAATAATTAATAGGCGTCGCCGTCGTTTGATCTCTGTTATGCGGATATTTTTTGTGACATGAAGGTATCTAAAATGTATTAATTGAACACAGTCATTTAATATAAAACAATATACTTAGTTAAGTTAAATATTGAGACTCCCTGATATTATTAGCTAATATTTTTGTAATTCAGCGGCTAATAGTAAATAGCGTTGAATCTTCATAAATGCAAAAATAGTTTGTAAATAGACGAAGCACAATTTTTTTTTTATATCAACCAATTCAATATTTACAGTTTATTAATTTAAAATCTCATTCTGACTCTGACTAACTCAACAATATTAATTATTATTACGTATCTTTCTCATAAGGTTCTTGTGAAAGGGAGGATATATTTAATTTTATTTATTATTTTGTATTTGCGCTTCCAGTACTATAACATTTAAATTTAATATAATGTAATGCTTGGTACTGAAGAATAATAGCCACAGTTACGTCAGAACCATCTGTAAATCTACTAAATTTTATGCACTTCAACGCGAAATTTAACGAATATGACGATTTTCTTAATAACATGTTCTTCATATAATCTGTAATAAAAGGAAAGAAAATTATATTTGAATTAGTAAAGTAAAATGAGTCCTAACCTGAAGCTTATTTATATTATGTATTAGTAACACTTGACTCGAGTACCTATTAAATGAAAATATGGTTTCTCTAATTTTCAATTGTTACATAATTGGTTGTCTGTATAAAAAGCCAGGAATATCAAAACAGTACATTTCAAAATTAAGTCTGCTTTCATTCCCAGCTGAGGAAAAAAGAAATTACTTTGTTACAACTGAACAATGATTTTTTTTATATAGGGATTAACAGTTATAGAACACCTCTTTTCATCTAAATGCTCTATTATTCTTACTAAATACTTATTAAATACTTTATAGTGTAGCAAAAAAAACTTAATTTAAGAATCAGAGTAATTTCGCTTCTTATTTTAATCGATCAGAATTTATTGTCATGTTTTATGTACTAACCCCATTACTTTTAAACGTGAATCGGATTGAGACGTGTTTTTATGTTTGATTTATTTTACAGCAAATGAGATAAAGCGTTTTTAAATCCAACTCATGTTTATAAGTAAGGGGCTTCTTGCTTTGCATTTAATTATTAATTGCCCAGCATCTAGTCACTACTGATTCACACGTTTTTTGATTTCTAATGCTAGTATCCCAGCTCACTAAACTCGTTCCATATGCATAGCTTGCTTTGATTAGATGTGTTATTAATTTATTGAAATATGAGTGTGTGAGAAATAAAGCTATTTTTGTTTAATTTATGAATTTTATTGTCTAAAAAGTTGTAACTCTTATTAACCCCCTTCTAAATCAGGAGTTTATTCAATTCGACTCTATGTGTTATAACGAAGATATCATGATATCTCCGTTTTGGAGAGGAATTTTAAGGAATACAGTCGGCCGTACATTATTTTAAGCAGTGACTGGCGTGTTTGTCTAGTAGTTAGTGACCCTGACTGCTAAGCCTGAGGCCGTGAGTTCAATCCCCACCCAGGACATAATAGGTCTTTACCTATGAAATTGCCGTTTTGTATGAAAAAATTTAAACGAATTTTTTTCATGAATTTTTTTATTTGTATTAATCGAAGTAATCACCCATGCAATCAATGCATCTTTGCCATCGCAGTGGCAGTTTATTGATGCCCTTCTTAAAGAAATCAGCTGGACGGGAGGCAACAAATTCTTCAAAGGCATTTTGTACTGCCTCTCGGGTATTGAATTTTTTTCCCGCCAAGAAGTTATCCAAATTCTGGAAAAAGTAGTAGTCTGTAGGCGCAAGGTCTGGTGAGTAGGGCGGATGACGGAGAGCTTCCAACCCCAGTTCTTGCAACTTGGAGACCGTCTGCTGTGCAGTATGAGGTCGCGCGTTGTCGTGCAGGAGCAGCGGAGACGAGCGATTGACCAATGCTGGTTGGAGATGCGCCAGCTTCTCCATCATTGTGCTCAGTTCTTCACAGTACACATCTGCAGTAATGCTCACCCCGTTTGGTAAGAAGCTGTGATGAATCACACCGGCGCTAGACCACCAAACAGTGACCATCACTTTTCTAGGGGTAAGTTTTCGTTTAGGGCATTGTTTAGGTGCTGAACCAGGATCCAACCAACTTGCTGAGCGCTTGCGGTTATCAAACAGAATCCATTTTTCATCGCAGGTAACAATGCAGTTCAAAATTCCTTCATTTGTGTGTCTGTTGAGCAGTGCAAGGCACGTCTCGACGCGTACTTCGCGCTGGCGATCATTGAGTTCGTGGGGCACCCATTTGTCAAGCTTTTTTACCTTGCCAATTTGACGCAAATGGACCAATATTGTTTTGACGCTAACGTCGAAAGCTGCTGCTAATTCAGCCGTAGATTGTGTATCATCAGCTTCCACAACCGCCTTTAATTCGTCATTGTCGACCAAAGTCTTCGGACGACCGCGAGGTTCATTTTTCAGGTCGAAATTTCCAGAACGGAAGCGAGCAAACCAATAACAGGTGGTGCGTTGGTTTGTAGTGTTAGCTCCGTAAACGTCGTTGATGTTGCGTGCCGCTTGTGCCGCGTTGCTGCCACGACGGTACTCATATTCCATAATTACTCGAATTTTTAACGTATCCATGATGACGAAAAAGATTGAAATGCGATGAAAATGTAACACTAATCAATAAAGAAATGACTACTTTTGGAAAAAAGAATCCATGTTTTTAAAATAAAATTAATTTGAAATTAGAATTCTTAGCCAAACAAAAATTATTTTGATTTGAAATGGCCAGTACTGCAGAACGGCAATTTCATAGGTAAAGACCTAATATATAAAACAGTAACAGTACTTATTGTCAATGAATTTTACTTCTCAGTCTTAACTTTATATTTTTAAAAGCGGATTAACCAAAGACAAATCAATGCTACACCATAGTCATCAGGTTATCAGTTATCTATACACCCTAATTGTCAAAATTTGACAATATTTTATTTTGAAGTATAAACACAATTTGTAGAAAATAATATAATATCTTTTGAGCGTAATGGCAGAAGAAAAGGGAGAAGGACCGGAGGATGTTGATACTATAGGGGTAACTACTTCTTTTCTCGATTATGTACATACGGAATTAATTTTGAGGTTTAATAGTATTTTTTCAAATTACCATCGGTATGCAAACCTTTACTATGACAACACACAGGACTCCTGATGCTATATTATTACTTAATGTGAATTTTGTTAGTTCCACCTTACAAAATACAGAGGCTGAAGCTGTCGATAAATTTGCGTACATGTTAATAGAAATGAGAGTTTACCGGATGATCTGCGGATGGGTATGTACCCAAAAAAGCTATTTAACTACAAAGTTTTATGAAAATCCGTTCCGTAGATTTTGCGTGAAAGTGTCACAAACTTTCGCATTTCTAATATTAGAGAATTTGTTTAAAATACAAACTATTTTGGTCCAAAATGCAAGTTTATATACAATTGCTTAGTTATTTTCAGATTCATATAAAATTCAAACGAGAATATTGAGCGCACTAAGCCATACAGTGGACAGTAAAATAAATATATTTACAATTTGCGGTTGGCTATAGCATTCTTGTGGTTTGTCTTAGCACCTGTTCTTGTTTGTAAAGAGTAGCAAGTTAGTAATAGCACACATAGAATGTGTAAAATTAATAGTGGATGTTATATATAGCCTTGTTACTTATAGGGATCTACTAACTAATATGGTTAGACCAAGTATCAGATACAATTAAGCTAGGAGCTAGTGGTGTTGTGGCGATACGGATCGCACGAGGATTTCAACTCTCCCAGGGTGCGTTTCCCGACCATTTGGTCCACGGCGCAAAAGAGGGGCACCGGAGCATCATACTCACCCAACGCGGGTATGCTGCCCGAGACTCCCCCATCAGGTGCCAGTCCACGGCAGGTTAGGCTTAATCGGTGCGAGTCCGACATAACCACCAGTAGACTCTTGTAAAAAAAGAGAAAAGGGGCTAGTGACACGTGACTTCTGAGCGCTAAACGATAGTAAAATCAGTCTATAAGTGGTTGGATTAGGTAAGCAGCTTGCAGAATATGTACATTCTAAATAAAGTACTAATAATTAAAAGTTATTCATTCTCAATTATTTTGAAAGAGTCCGATAACCCTAAATGTAGAGTCCATTTTGTTGTTTACTTTAAGACACTAATAAATATGTACCTACATGACACTATAAATATTAAAAAAATTACCAGGTCTATGTAGGAAAACGCAATCCCGAAGGCGACAGGCATGGAGAAGGCTGGGCGATCCTTCCTAACGGAGACTTCTACGAAGGGTGCTACTGCCGCGGTCAGAGGAACGGGAAGGGCCTTTACGTGTTCAAAAATGGCGCTCGATATGAAGGTATAGCGCAATATATTTTCTAACAACAACAGTTTTAGTTCAGGTATTGCACTTTTGCAGAATTGCAGATTGTTCGAACATTATTACAGTTCCGTACGTATATATTTTTTAAATCTACGTTACGAATCGTCTATGATGCTTGTTTAAACGTTTAGACGTTCAACAATTTACAATTCTTTTTGTAATGTGTTTTAACGGATATGTATTTTTCACCCTCAATTTATTATGAGAAGGACCTGCCTTCCCATATTATATTCCCAATTTATCGGCTTTCCTATTCAGATATATTTTGGGTATCTGTACGGATTTTTTTATGTTTTTTTTAATTTTTATTTCTAGTTATGTGTTTAACATTTTAGTTTATTGTATTTTTACTTATGTATTTTTAAATACTTAAACATATAAAATAGGTACTTTGTTTCTAAAAATAAACTGATATCAATAGATAGAACAGTAATACTTATACTAAATAATTTATACGTTTAAATCGTGTGTTTGCCTGTAACGAAGAAATATTTTTACAACCTCTCTTTTCTTTGTTATCGGTCAGGTTACTCGTTGCAGGTGAATGGCGAAGAGCAATGAAGTACGGAGTCGGACGCATGGTGTACCCTGACGGCTCCAAATACGAGGGCGATTGGAGAAATGACTTGAAACAAGGTTTCGGAGCTTACTACTACCCTAACGGTGATATCTACGAAGGCGCCTGGTTTAAAGGAAAACGTCACGGCTTAGGGACGTACTTCTACGCAGAATACCAAGTTAAGTTCATGGGGACATGGGTGGAAGGTACAATACAAGGCCCTGGACAGATTATTTATCCTCGTTATCGTTATCATGGGTCTTGGACGAAGGGAAAGCCGAAAGGAAATGGATGTTTTGTTTTTGATACAAACTGTATGCAGCATGGATTTTATCTGCTTACTAAAGATCCTGCTTTGGAAGAATATGGCGAGGGAGAGGAAGAAAAAGAAGAGAAAGAAAAATCGGTTGGAGAAGAAGCAGAAGAGGAGATTGATGAGACAATAGGTATGTTATTTTCCTGTTGATTATAAATTGAATTGAATAGCCCTAAGGTATCTATTAAAAGTATGAAATCGGAGTTAACAGCTTTCTCGGAGATTTTCTCAGAGATCTTCTCATTATATCATAATATTTTATTCTTTATTTATTATTAAGTTCGCTGCTATATACATATTTTAAGTAATGAGTGATCCTATAGTAATTAAAAATCGTCAGTCAGTCATAGATAAGCATAATAACACGTTAAAATGGTTGAAACTATTTTAAAAGTAGATATTTACGCGTACAAATTTTCGCACCAAATTTCGATCGATGATTTTAAACCTAGTTAGAGGTATTGTTGCACTAAATAATTTGATCTGGTTTTTCTCTAACAATTAGTCAAACAACGCTATTTTTATTTCAGAAATGGTCAATACAATATTAGGTGATTTCACCAAATGTCGCGTCTTGTTTTTGCAGTCGGTGGTTTACCTATTATAGATTGGGATATAATTCTTAATAATTACGAAGTATTACTGTGACGATGAAGACTATCACCACCCAATGTCAGCTCGTGTCAGTGTGTCAACAGGTGTCATCCCAAGTGAATATCTACCTGAGTACGGGCAGCAGCGTCTCTCTGACTATTATGACCACCTGCCTCCTGCCTGCCAAGCGTGGCAATGGCTTATCCTGCCAATTAAGTGATCATTGGGGAAGGCCTAATTCAACAATGGTCATCTTTCGAAAGGTTATAGATAGCATCAGATTAGTACTAATATAATCAATTTTAAATTCCAGGCAAGATAGCTGTTTGGCGCGCACGCAACGTTACCGCTTATACGCCAGAGTTCCTCCCTCCTGAGCCAGTTCCTCTACCTGTGCACGACTCAGTGCCATCCCTGGTGGATGGGAGCTGTGTTGATGACCTTATGCAATTCGAACTTCCCTCTGTCATACCTGAAGAAGAAGGTGGAGACGATAATGACTCATGGCTTCTGCATCGGCAGCAGTTTTTGGAGGAAACAGGACCAAATGCGGAAACGGAACCGAAGAATTTGAAAGGCTAAATATTGATGGCTAAAAGTGATAGTTCTACCTTGTAAAAGGTTTATTAAAAATGTTATGCAATAGTTGTAATGGAATATTTTAATGTAGGTTTAATCCATAAATTTTCCGTAAATACATGGCGTCACAAAAATTGTGCCGTTATGTACACAATCTTGCTATAAAAAAGGAATTCCTTATTTCCCACACTACACCTGAATTTAAGTACACACAGTACAGTACCATTTAGACAAGATATAGTTAAATTTATCTAAAACTATAGTTAAAAATTAATTGTTAATACTTATAAGTATTAAGAATTATTTTTTTTAAATCTTAAATAACCAACTTGGCAATAATTTCAAGAAATACCTACTTAACTGAAACGTTATTATTTTAAATTAAATTATATTCTACTTGATCACAGATTTTTCTAAGTGAAAAAAACCTATTATTTAATTTAATTTTAAGATGAATTCGTATTACCTACCGAGACTGTCTCGCTCGATACGCATTCTTGACAAAAACTACTCTGTCCGGTTATCGACCGTATAAAATTAATGGGGTGGTAGTGTTATCTATTTTATCAATAAAACTCTTCCACAGGAGTGAAGGAGTGAGGCCAAGCCAAACACCATTCTGCAAGGCAGATTTTTTGGTTTATGATGAACTAATATGAAGTATCGAAATAAATGTCAAAGATCTGATTTGTCGTTAAAACTAAACCAAAAGTCTCCAATAACACCCACAGATACTAGGTACATGTTTTTATCTATTCTTCGAACAGATGTGGTGTTTACCTATATAATATTACCAAAAATATAATTCTAAGCTCTATTGTTTTCAAAATTATTGTTGTTCGTACATGTTTTTTTCATAACTTCTATAAACATAGCTCTATCTTAGAGAGAAAAATGAGTAATACATTTATATGAAAACACGGCAACTGGAAGTTACTGACGGAATAAATTTCCTCCGAAGATGCATATCTACATGCAAGTTCTCATTCTCTTTTTAAGGATTATTGCTTCTGAAATATTTAAGAGGCAATTGCATCACTAAAAGCAGAATGTGAATCTGCTATTAGTGAGTCTTTAGGTCCCATAAGAAGTGGTAGCTGCGTGCGGCCATAATTGATTAGCTAGGACGTTGGGAGAATATTGTGTAAAAAGTTGTCATTTATAAAAATCTGTACAGCAATTCCTTTAATTTTCTCTTGTCTAAATGAGGGCCAGAATTACCATACCATAAATTCGTCGTACCATAAAATCAGGCCTGTATATAAATAACAATCTCCTCACTGTACCTACCTATGTACAGTCGAGACTGTTGCCCGATCAGGACCTAAGTAAAATGTATAACTTACGTCCTCCCATCTCTAAATACAGCGATCAAAAACCGACTCTCTCATGCAACTTCACGTCAGCAACATTTTTTAATGTCATAATACGACAAACGAGCAACCGGGTCACCTGATGGTAAGTGATCACCGCCGCCCATGGATAATCGCAACAGGTGCCACGGGTGCGTTGCCGGCCTTAAAGAGTCAGGAAACAAGTGTTGCTGGCCCTTCCCCCCACCCCAATGAGCTCTGGCGACCTTACGACCTGGCGATCTGCCCTGAGCCAAGGTTTGAATCCCAACAGGGGTTACCTTAGCGCGGTTCAAGTTTGTAAGTAATCATAGACGACTTAAGCCCTCGCTCGCCTCTGGTCAAGATACATATGTAACAAAATAAAGAAAAAATACAGCAGTTAGAAAAAATAACCAACACTTCAGTTGTACCTCCTTAACAATTCTATATATCTGAAAAAGTCGGAGTGAATCGTCTCTAAATGCTTAAGTACTTCTTGTAGTGTCCACAATCACATGCTTTTGGTAGCCAGTACCTTACAGCAATTTGCTCAAAAGATTGTATCGTAGTCTTGTTTTATAGCGAGAGAATTAAGCTTATACATTTAGATTTTATTTTTAGATTAGATTTATATACTTATAGACTATTGTATATTTATAGACATGACTAATTTGTTGAGTTACGTGAACTATCTGTAATATGATTGCTAACAT
Organism: Pseudoips prasinana; assembly: GCA_951640165.1. NCBI lineage: Eukaryota > Metazoa > Arthropoda > Insecta > Lepidoptera > Nolidae > Pseudoips > Pseudoips prasinana. The sequence continues at coordinate 24,190,514 of OX621243.1, forward strand.
ATACTAAATTTAAATTTATTCACTCTGTCTCAAAATGAACAATGTTATGGTGTCGATGTTTTGCTTTTGTTTCCTAAATAGGTATAATCTAAATTAATATTCATTCAGACAACCGATCGAGCAGATATTGTTTGCCTACTAAATAATTACTTTAAGTGGACCAAATCCCGTGTTCATGCCCGCTTGAGTATGTTTAGCCGGACCGTCTCTACTGGGCCGTGTTGAAACCGGTAGTAGATGAACCTGCTGAGTTTGTTTCGCTGGGTATTCTCAGTTGGGGCGCATTGGATCCGGTGGTAGCATTAAAGCGCGGTCGTCGTTTTAAACACAAGGTCCGTTATAATAATAATACTGAACATGAGTTCAGTATTAGTATTATAACCTTAGCGTGTTCACCCGCAGAAAATGAGGTCCTGGGTTCAAATCCCGGGTCGGGCCAAAAAGTGATTTTGGGACTTTTCTGTAAAAAGAAAAAATTCCCAGCCCGAAGTCTGGGAGTTGGCGGTATTATACCCCCGTGCCTCGGAGAGCACGTAAAGCTGTCGGTCCTGTACCTGACCTCTTTCCGGTCGTGTCGCATAGGCGTCCCATCGGATCATGAGAGTGATGGAATAGAAAGTGCTCCTGTGTTTGCGCACACACTTGAGCACTATAATATGTCCCGCGCAGATGGCTAATCTCTGTTGAGACTGGCCGCCGTGGCCGAAATTCGGCTAGGAGGACATTATAACCTTAAGGTATGAACCTTAATATAGACAGAACCATTCAGACAATATGTAATAAAATACAAATTTCAATAATTAAACCTAAACATAATCTCCTTGACAATAACATATAGCTATAGGTAGACAAACTGATCCAAATCTGTCCAGGGAGGGAATCGAACCCACGACCTCCGGCGTGAAAAGCAAGCATTTGGCAACCACGCCAACAGGCCCATCAAGTGTGTCAGATTGTGTCTGAATATTTTATAGGCATGGGAATTAATCATTTGCAATACTTCCGAGTGCAAGAGCCCAATATAAGACCTCTTATCATAGAGTACGAAAATATATCACGTTGTTTTAAGGCCTGTACCTACATATATATTTCAATACTAGCTGTGCCCCGCGGTTTTACCCACGTGAAACTTTATAAATTATCACAGCTCTTCCCCGGTAGGTGATAGCGTGATAATATGTAGCCTATATGTTGACCCGACCTCTTAGTAATATTCATGCAAAATTTGAAGTTAATCCATGCAGTACTTTTTGAGTTTAGCCCGGACATACATATGGTAGAGTGGTAGCCAATGAACCGCGTGTACCGTATGAACCAGCATGCCTACAGGCAATACGCAACGTTGCCAGCTCCTGCAAAAAGCTTATAAGGACACTCTTGCCATGCCACTCAGTTTGATCTAGTCGCCGGCCGCCTATCGCTACAATTGAACACGTGCGCCGCGTCCTTGTGTTTTGTATATCAAAAACGACGGACATATCGTGAGTTTCTTTTTGTAATTACTTTGTTATACTAGCTCTTATTAAACTATGAGTAAATTGTATGTGTAATGAGGGTCCTTGCGCTTGTTTGAGACTACTTTTTGAAATAACTTCTAGAAAGTTATTGTGTAATAAATAACCTAACGTTTCCTGAGAAGGGATGGGTACGCAGTGAGCCACAAAGACTGGGTAAACAGTGAACCACGGTTCATTGTGTACCACATGTAAGTGCTTTGCGGGATTTGCTTAAATAATGCTTTTGTGTAGGTAACACTGATTATATGGCCATGACATCTAACACATATAAACAGGTGGGGAGTAATATTCCAGATAACCATTGAGTGTTAATGTGAGTATCATTAAGTACCTACCATTTGTTTATTTCAGCGTGGGTCAAAACACACTAGAACAGCAAACCCGTAAAAAGGGTTATCACATAGAAGCAGCTATTAAAAAAGGAATCACGCACGGACATTTGTCGGCAAAGTATTGGCCGGCATTTGTAGCAAGTCTTCCCTATCCAACACGCGAAGATTGCGAAGATACATTAAGGAATATCGGAACAATCCCTCATGTAGCTCGGAGCCGCATTACGATGCAAGCAAATTTTTTTAATGATGTTCAAGAAGACGGCATTTTAAGTATTTATTGAATTGTGCACATAAATTTTATGGCCATATGACGGAGGACGAGCGAAATGATTATTGTTGTAATTGTTAAGTACAAATTGTGATTTACACTTAATAAAAATAAAAACTGGTTGTGATCTGATAACAGTAATATTAATTAGTGAGTAGGTACAAACTGATGGATTTTGTTAACATTTAAGTCTGATTTGAGGTTTAAATATAAGTATGAAACCTAATAAATAACAAAACTTACAACTGTGTTAGTTGTTTTCAACTAAAAGCAATCAATTATCGGTTTCTCTATTATAGTGATTCATTGTGTACCTGGGTCATTCGGTCCCACCCCCCCGATTCATCATTCATCGTGTACCCCATCGGGTACACTATGAACCGTTTACCTTGTTTTTAAAAATCGGTATCAAATAGGCAATAGCAAATATTTTTCAAAATGTTTAATGCAATGTGGTAGTTTATTAAATTACCTATTTGGTGAGATAAAAATATGTTCTTGGACTGCAATAAGCACCTTGCTAGAGATCTTCAAACTTTTGGTGGTTCATTGGCTACCACTCTACCCTACAGACAAAAATTCTAAAAACTATATTTTTGGCTTCGATACCTATAGATTGTAGATCACGCCCCAAGTATCCTTTAAAAAAATATTCAATGTACACTTTTGACTTTCCTACGATTTTATTATATGTATAGTTCCAATAAAATCAACAGTTTTCGAACGCCGTCTTTTAATATTGGATCACCAAGATGTTTCTGGATATCGAAGGGCCTACCTACCAGTGATGATCCAATATAAATTCTGAAGTAAGGAGCAATAACAAGTTCAAAGTGCAAACTGAGACCTACATTCCATTTGCTTTTGTTATTTTTTAATTTCCTTCATTTTTAACAGTAAATTTATGAAAAAGTAATTTTATTTATGGATATACCATAATTTTAGTCTCTCAATTTTAGAATCTCTTGTTACAAACCTACCTACTGCTTTTAGTTATTGTTAAACTCCTATCTATCATAAGGTTGATGGAAAAGATCGCTTTATGCAGTAAGATTGTTCTTGGTACAAATTGTCTATGTATTATTTCATGTCATATGTATTCTTATAGTGTACAATAAAGAGTATTCTATTCTAATTTCTAACGTCATATTCAGGTTAAAAATGACATAATCAATCGTTAAATCGGCTTCAACGTTGACAATCTATTCCGGACCATTTATGACGTCACATGTGATCATGGAAGCCGATTTAACGATTGATTAAATAATTTTAACCTTTATTTATTTGAACGCCATTCACGAAAACGATGTTCGGCGACTTAGCCGGTAGAGCCCCAGATTTACGAAACACCTACTCACGTGTAAAGCATAGCTGAGCTGAGTTTAATATCTAATAACCGGCCTTAGTATTAAATTGACTACAATATAGGATCACGAGCATTTAAATAAAAATACCAAATATACCTTACATTATTATTTATTTTAAATAGCAAAATAAAATTACTTCTAGAAAGTCATCCATCATCATGTCATCATAGATATCAAGGCTCATATTGTAGGTACATACATTGATGTAGATAACCTATTATCCAAAGGCAAAATGATTGTATGGTCCATACTTAATGTATATCAAGAAGAGATTTATGCTATAGTTACATATTATGCCAAGTCACAGAACTAACAATAGTTCATAATACTTTCATGTGCTAATGTACATTTAAAAAAAACTATAGGACTATAACGGGTAACATTAAAATTATTACCAAGATACACCCTCGAAGAGTTCTAACACTCAAAACGGCACCGCCAAAAGAGCGCAAAAATTCTCGCATCTAATCTGTGTCGATAAATTCATTTTCTTATTACTTTAACGTGACATTACAGTCTCGTTTGAGGAGTCAGAGACTGTAACGCGAAGTCTAGAAATTATTTATACGTCCATGTGGGAAACAGTTTTATAATATCACACTTTAGGCGATTCGCATTATGATCGCTATCACTTATTTATAAATTGAAACGCCTAATAAAAAAACATAAAACGTCACTTGTATTTATTGAATGGTGGCATATTCATATTGAAAGATATTTATTCTATATTTAAGTAGGATTTCCACATTTTTAAGTTTGTTAGATGTATTTGTAGATACGATAAATTGTCATAATTACCATATTTTATTCAAATATGTATTAGATAAACAAAATCTATAGCAGTGATACCATATACATATACATTTTGGCCTTCTTTATAGATATTATAAACTTGTAAAATATTGAATTATATACTTGACTCAGGTATTTATAATTCTTATGAGTATTTAAAGTCATACATAATAAAAATTTAAACTAGACATTGTAATCTAATCAATCTTCCAGGGAATTATAAAATTAATTAAAAAATAGTAACAATTCTATGTAAAAGAAGATATTTCTTTTTAAATAGAATTCACCAGATGCAATAAAATAATTAAATGGCTTTACTGAATACTTTGCACAAGTAAGAAATTTTTTTATATCAATATTTATAAACCAAAATAATATTATTAGGTTGGTTGGGTTGCTTTGCTTAGTTGTACTACAGTACAGTTACAGGAGACAACTGCATGCCCATACAATCATTTTAGAATAAAGATATTTTTTAAGACTATTAAGTAACAATATGCATATATCTAGTCATACATTATACATTTTTATTCACATTGAAAAGTACAATGTTTAATGTTCTAATAAGGCAAGAGAATGTACCAATGAGCCACATTTCTTATGAACCATTTACAAAAGGCCATGCCATGAACCATTCCACTTAGCAATGCTATTATTAGCTTTTTGTACTAGATTATCACCATAGAGTTTCAGATCATAGATAAAGACAATCCTTAACATGAGAAAAAAGGTTAAAACTTTTAGGTGAAAATTACTTCCATGCATGTTGAATTGGCCGCTGCCAGTGTTAAAGAATTATAATACATCCATAATACAAAGTAACCTAGCACCACAAAATTACCATAGATTTAGACTTGGCATTTTTTCAGCTTTACATGTTTTATAAATAACCCAAAACCCAGGGATCCATAGGTTCCCAGTCCATATGAATGTGCCCTTACTAGCTATGAGTGCATTTACTAGCATGGTGTTCGGTATTTACAAGTTACTTGGTGGGTTTACATATTTTGTTTAACATCTGTAGAAAGTTACTGCAAATTAGTAAATGGGCCTATGGGGAATTGAACTATACATATTTCACATCACCTGTTTATAGAGCTTAATAGCAGAACATTGTAGTGCCTTTCTCAAGCTAATATGTAAATGCCATCCAGAGTAACTTGGTCAATAGAGAAGCACATAGCATGCCATAAGGAAATGTTTCATTAAATGGCTTTGTGTTAATGGTCCAGTAAATTGAGCAAGTAACAGTATAGCTAACATATAATTTAAGATTATACTGTAATAACCAATGGATATAAGCAGACATTATGCCTCATTCAAATATTTGTTTGGCTGTAGTAGATTTACTTTACTACTGCAGTAGTAATAAAGTCAGTATTAACTTTTAGGTAATTGGTCAGTTGGTCTCATTCTTCAAATTGTTATACAGAATCCTTGATGACAGAAAACAATAAAAATAATTGGAAAAGAAATAAAAAATAAATCTTTAAGTTGTTAGACAACAACAATTAACAAATTATAAACAAATAGTTGAAACCACTGGTCTGCCAAATCCTTAAAGTAATGAGTTAATAATTCCAATATTGCATGAGTAAATTGAGATCTTTCCCTTCTAAAATTGTATTTGGTTGTTTCATAACTTTTACTGTAAACCTAACTACCCAGTGTTCAAATAGAGCTATTGTGCTTTGACTTGTTAGTTACATACAAAACAAAATTATAACAAAGTGGCTTAGAATAGTTTACAAAAAAGGATAGAGATAAAGATACAATTTACTTGGTATTGACAATATAATCTTAATAGATGCACAATATTGCTTTTACATTTTCCCTCAGAGAATATGCTGACAACCATATTTAAGAAAGGCCAATTATTTACATAATACTATTTAGTTATTCAAATTAGTCTTTGTCATGAACAGAGTTCGCAATAACTCAAACTTATCTCAATATGCACATTATTACCATACAGCCAATAGCTGCACGCATTGCAGCTAAGGTATTATGGTTGAGGGTTAGGTGGTGGATTGTTACTAGAAGAATTGCTGCTTTCAAAAGTACTCTTGTTCTTCACTAGGTAAGCAGCTAAGTAATTGATAGGGTCCGGGGGTCTCTCTTTCGCTAATGCTGAGAGACCCTGGAGAAGTATGGGCACTACAGTCTGATCGAGGTACTGACGCGTAGGTAGTGCATTCAAGTCTATCCTCGACTTTCTATTAGCATTCGATTCATTCTCCTTTTCCATTGATATGATTCTCTGAAAAAGTTATTAAAAACTTTTATTTCTTTAAACGTGACATTTACTCATATAAAAAAGAGGTAATGTACTAATAACTAATAATAACATACAAGTAAGTTAGCATAGCGAAAGCTATTACAATCTTGGTTTTTAAGATAATAAAGATACTAACCCTTACGGTTTCGGGAATCTTAGACGGTGCTCGAGGCTCTTCCTTGGTAGAAGTTTGAGTTGTTTGCAATGAGTGATTTGACATCGGTTGTAACTGAAAAAAGTCCACACAATTATTATATGTAACACAATTTATCAATTATTTTACAGTTATCTCTACAAAAACATACGATAAACGTAAATTAGGACTGCACGAAATGTTTATTTTCAGAATGATATTAAATGACAGTGTTGCCAAGTAACATTTTCGAACACCTGCACGAAGAGTATGTAAACACAAATTTTATCATCCACAGTTACATGCAAACAAAATTAAACCACAATAGCACATATAGTGCCACAAACTTATCTGGCCCGGTGGCCAAAAGTAGAACTAACGACGCCAGTTTGAAATGTCAATCGGCCTGTTATTCCCTGACATTCCTGCCATTGATTGTTTGTTGCGCGTATTTATTTTTCTTTTTGTGGTTTTTAATTGTGAATAATGCCGAAAGCTTTAAAAAGTGATGCGAGGAACGTTATATTTCAAGTATTGAATTATATGAAAGAAGAAAAACGCCTTCAGGCACCAATTATACCCTTCAATAAGTTGTATGGACGCGTAGCTGCTGCAACAGGTTAGTGTTGTCAGCTTCTGAAAAAATTCGAAATTCCCCCTCGCACTTTAAATTAAAATAGATATTTTAAAATATTCATTATTTATTTAATTTTTGCTATTTCCATTGTAGGTGACCGGGAGTGATTTGTAAGAAAACTTGTGAAAGAAAACGAGCAAGCAGATGTAAAAATTTATAGCAGATCAGAATATTGGTAGATCGAATTCTGAAATACCTACTTTGATTGCAGAAGCTTTTGATAAAATAACAGTCAATGAATGGCAAAAACATTGCGATCGTGTAAAATATATTGAAAATGAGTATCGAAAAAGGGATGGATACTTAGCGAGAGAACGACGACGTTTCATCATTCATTTAGGTAGTGAAAGTGAAAGCAGTGATTACGATAATGATGATGATGAAATGACTTCTGAATTAAACAATGCCGGTGACAATAATACCTGGAGTATCTCCGTTAGAGAAAATTTAGCATACATTTTATGTAAATGATCATAATTATTGTATAAAAATATAAAGATTTGTAATGACAGTATTTGTTTGTTTTTTAGTGAAGTAATATTTAGGTACGTTACAATTGCTAGTAACTATTTTTTGCAATAAAGTGGGTAAAAATAATATTTTTTACCCACTTTATTGCAAAAAATAGTTACTAGCACCACTAAATGCGATAACAGCGACGCTGCCAGCGGGCCAGATAAGTTTGTGGCACTGTACTTACTTTGATTACGAACACGACGTTTGTCTTATATTACATGTTTGATGTTTGTGATAGGGGTACAATTTCCATATTCCAAACAAATTGTGATTGGCTCTCATCCTAAAATCTGTACCACAATAAAATGAACCATTCTTCTTAACAAAATAAATGAATTATTTCAAAAGAAGAATCTTTTTTAAGTTGAATTCTTTCTATACTAGCAGAAACAATTTTTTGTGAAATTGAGATTATATTTAAAATAAAATAAAAAGGTTTTTATTTACGTAGAAAAAGCGCATGTAAATAGTCAGAACATGTTTGTAGTAATATACTTAATTAAGTATAGGTACATAATTATTTATAGTTACTTAGATATTTAGGTACACACGGCTACATATCAAGCTATACATTTACAATATAAACTGACCTCTCATTATATGGAAATCCTAAACAAGGCGAGATCAGCTTATACTGGAAATGTATAGCTTGATATGTAGCCGTGTGTACACGGATTGTATGAAAACATTTAATTTAAAATAGTAACATATTAAGGTAGCTTTTAATAAGTTATTGCCAAGCTTATATATAGGTTTAACTATAGAAGTTTTAGATATTATTTACTAAATCTTGTCAGAATGGTTCTGTGATGTCTGTATTAAGATAACAATTCCATATTATCATTATGACGGACCTTGTGTGTATGGCGAGGGTCGCGCTTTAATAATACCACCGGATCCAATGCGCCCCAATTGAGAAGACCCAGCGAAACAAATTCAGCGCGTTCATGTACTACCAGTTTCAACACGGCCCAGTTGAGACGGTCCGGCGAAACATACTTAATAGGGCATGTACGCGTGATTTGGTCCACTTAAAAGTCAAACACAATTTCTGCTCGATCACTTTCTGCTCGATAATATTATAAGGGTCGCAGGAAGCCACGGGATGCGAGATTAACCAGACCTACAGTTGTGGAGATCTTTGGGGAGGCCTTTGTCCAGCCGTGAACGTCTTTCGGCTGACATGATGATTCTTTATATTATGAGTCCTGAGAATATATTACGAAACAGACAAACTTTTTTGTACACGTTTGGGTCTCAATCCATACCTTCTAGTCTTGAACCATTAAGAAATGATATGTCAGCGATATTACTAAAAGGTATATTTGAAAAGAAATGAGTACTACATACTTCCAAAACAACTACATTATGGGTCAAAGAGAAGATTACTTCATACCAATGTGACAATACAAGTGATATTCATTATGTTATTACAAAAGTAGTTCCCTCGTTCACGATGAAAGTAATAAATCTAGGCATTGAAACTTAAGCCAATAACTCTAAACTGCCAAGACACAAATATAACTTTAACAAAAATATTTTCACGACTATTTCATTAATTTTAGTGCAAATATTATTACTACACATACAGAGTGCTATAGCGTGGCCTTAATTTTATCAGTATCTTTAGCGTCATTATATAGCGTACATTCGTATATTCTTCAGCGTCAAATCCCCCGAATCGTAACCACCATGTTAGGCCCAACTGAAGAGCCTGCAAGCCGATGTTCTATCCCAACTGCATCATGCGTTCAATCAACTAACGGGGTTCATATTTTGTTCTATACCTACATATACATACTCACTGAAAGACCTTAGTAAAAACACCCATGAAAGCAACGAAAAAAAATAAAGCACATAAGTAGTTAAGTATCTATGGCAGTTAAATTGGCGTGTGGCGACGGCGTAGAATATCATCACCCCATCTCATCCCGTGGCGGACGTAGAAATCGTCTCGAGGGAATACCTATAATAAAACGGGCAGCAGCGTTTTTCTGTTAATTATGACTGACCATCAAACTGCAATCGCCAACCCGTCAGCATAGCGTGGTGATTATGGCATATATTTGGGGGACGCTTTTGTTGTTCAAACTCAAACTCAAAGTCATTTATTCCGTTAAAATATTACATTTGTGTGGAGTCGTCAAATTGTTTTACTCTACCGTGCAGTGCATGAGGTGGCAGCTACTGAGAAACACTGCCAGAAAACTCAGTAGGAATCCTTTTAAAAATATTTATTACTTACATAAAATTACATTTCACATTCACATTGTTTTCTCGGTATTCGAAGATTTATCTTAAAACCTACCTAAACTTGAAGCATAACGATCTCTGGGCCACCTATTTTAATTAAATTTGTTATCGGTAAGCCGTTCCTATGAAAAGAAGAGTAGAAATAAGAAATAAGATCACCGACATGCACCTTCTAAGCAATTCGTGAGAAGCAATATGATTTGGTACCGAGATCTATATGCCTACCTTTTTAAAAGCTAAATGCAGATATGACTCCATTAACTTAATGTCGAAAAGCTAAAGAAATCCATTCACGAACGTTCATTCACAGTACGTAGTATCAATAATCTGTGATTCACAGGTACACTGACAAGAACAACGCACGAGTGAAGCGCTCAGTATTAGGATATTTCAGAGGGCAACGTTGCTATTATCAGGGTGCCGTATGCTTGGTTACCGATATGGTTGTATATAAAGAAATTATCAACACAACTATTTGCTACTTCCTTCCTACTCTCTGTAGGCTTAGTACGAGTGTACAGAAAACCGATCGTTTAAATTAATTAGAGTTTTCGACGGGAATTTAACACGCAAACAACAACGCCATGTCTCAGCGAGCTCCAACTCGTTGATATCATATCGGCGGAAAGACGTCCACTGCAGGACAAAGGCCTACCCCAAGCATCCCTACAATGGCCACATCCAGCGGCTTCCCGCGACCTTTGCAAGATCGCCGGTAGGGGACCTGCCCACGGTGGGCCGTCCGGTTCGTGGTCGCCCCTCGAGAACCTTTCTGCTCCAGCGGCCCTCGGTTCTACGAGCTATGTACCTACCCTGCCCACTGCCACTTTAGCTTGGCAATTCTTAAGGTTATGTCGGTTAATTTGGTTCGCCTACAGATTTAGACATTTCTGATTCGATCTAGCAGAAAACCTCCGAGCATAGCCCTCATCATTGCTCTTTGGGTGACCTTGTGAGTCTCGGTGAGATTTCTTATGACCCCTGAAGTAAACGGCCATGTCTCTGTTCCAGAATTCATCACCGGCAATACACACTTACTTACCTATCGTATGGGCAGTGGTTACCCTAGTCTCAGAGTTGTTCAAGCCGCCCAGTAGGCCTCTGACATGGCTTAACGACTGTTGTCTAATGACTACAACCGGGACCGACAGCTTAACTTGCGCTCCGAAGCACGGAGACGCTCAGAAATTATACCACTTTGGTGGTCACCCATCTATGGACTGACCGCGAGCCTAGTTACTTAACTTCGCCGATCACTTACGGATCGGTGAGAGCATCTAGCTATGAGCGCCTCAATACACACTGTTCAAAGAATTTAAACTTGGGACAGTGCGGTATTTGGGACGAGAAGATATTACGTATCTTTCCGAACACTGCCCAGCCAAGTTGAATTCTACGATTAACCCCTTTTTCGAAGTTAAGCCTACCTAGTTGGATGGTCTGTCCTAGGTAAATATAGCCGTCTATAACTTGTAGCGCAGTCCACAATTTTAATTTGAGTGCAACATACCTAGGCGTTCCACTTGATTTTGTCTTACCATGTTAATTGAGTCTTAAAATGAACTTACTCTCGCTCATCAACTATTGCGCTGAAGTCTTCCATGGTTTTCAGCCATGACTATCATCATATCATAGTATCATCGGCATATAGAAGTTGAGTGATGTACTCGCCATTGAAATTGATGCGAAATTGAGAATGTTTTACATTTTTTCCTACCTTTCGCAAATCATACCTACGATTGAAATTGTATCTTTTAAAATATCAGTAAATAAATCCACTTTGAAAATTTTCCCCCGCGGAGTTTTATGTAAGTTCTATGAATAAAGTTAGTAAGTTTTTGTAAGAACGTTCATTTAAAAAAAAATATCACTAAATAATACTACGTTCTTCTTAGTGCACTTGCCATGTTGTTTTGTCTGTATAACCCATGGTTGACCGTAGTTAATGTCTGTATCATGAAATCTTTATTCTTATATAATTTAGTGCAAGAAGTTTTAAAGAATAAGAATCTTTAATTTAAAATTTTATTCCTTTTGGATTTCTTTAATTCAGTTCGTATCATATCTGGATACTACCGGGATAGAATTAACTATTTATCTAGTGCGGGTGTTATCTTAAAAACACTAACAGTTTTAGCATTAATGAACTCATGATGCCTGCAACAACAAACAATAAACTCTCTTTATAGAACCAAATTATTTTAGATTAGAATGAATGATTTAGGTAGGTAGATGGTCATAGACAATAGATGTTTGGGTACCATTCGAAAATCAGTATCCGCATGCCTTTTCACACAGTCATCTGCCCTCACGTGTCTGCCCGTTATTTATAGTTGTCTTTCCATAAAACTTTTCATCCCCTTAAAACCCTTTTTTCGCATTAAAAAGTAGCCTAGGTACGTCCTTTCTGAGGCTCTAGAATATCTGTGTACCAAAATTAATTTAAATCGGTTCAGTAATTTTGACGCAAAGCGCGACAGACAGACACAGTTACTTTGGAATTTATAATATTAGTAAGGTTTTTACAAGTTTACGTAACAAAATAATGATAATGAATACCTTGAGGCAACTAACACACTGCTATCTGCCCGTGTGGTGCTTTCTGGCCGCGCTACATAATAAATTTACTACAATATCAATAAACATTCCTTAAATCAACAGTTTTCTTCGCCATTCGCCAACAGGATAACTAAATGCCAAACTATTAATTACATATCCTTCGTCATTACCAACACCGATTTTAGTCCTATGGTTTTTGAACAAATAGCCACTTGTGACATAAAGAACATTCATGTCAATTACATCGAAAGCCATTGGCAGTATATATAATATTATTCCCTATCCTTTATTAAATCATTCCCGTCTTCAAGTCACATTTATGATATAAACTGCTTTCAATTCAGATGGAAAGCAGCTTATATATTCCGGCCAGCACATCCAGCTACCCCAATCCGTCAAATTTCTTTCATAGATTTTCAACTTTATCACAAAAGCATAAGGTTCACTTTCAATTGGGGGAATTTGACAGGTTAGGGTAGCTTGATGAGCTGGCGTCTGTACCTAAGAAGTCCAAACCTAAAGAATTCCGTCCTATACCAATCCTCTTCGTTCTTTCCAGTTGAGTTAAAATTAGTAGTTAAGTTTATAACCAGCTAAATGTTTTCCTCTGTAAAAACCAGCGCTTAAACCCATTACAATCTGTTTTCGACCCGGCCATTGTACGCGAAACACGTATAGTAGGTCCGCCAAAACCGCTGATAGCGCTCCGCTTACATTTCCGTTCCGAATCACCTGAAGAGCGCGGAATTTAAAATAGTTTACAATAAATTTGAAACTTCAGATGGTCTAATCACATAGTCCCGCCACCTGCATGCGGACGGCAAGTTTAGGTGTATAGTGGCACTAGAACAGGCCAGTCAACAAATAAAAAGATAAAGCAAAGTTTTTGGCCAGCTTGGCATAGTCTGCTTCAATTCTTCAGGTAAATTTATTTATTATTATGGAAATGAGTTGAATCGGTTCTTCAAAATATGTATATTTAAAAATAATAACTCGGTTGCCGTTAGTAACTTCTACCTTGAGCATCTGATTATAAATCTCAATAGTGAACAGGACCTCAACAGTTCCTTATATTTGAACTTAAATACAGTGTTTATTTGATCACTCAATACAAATCTAAGCCCCCTCCTAACACATCCAGCGAAAAAACTAATAAAATTAAATGTCTTCAACTAAAAGGCATAACAAATATCCATTGCATTTTGTATTATATTACCGTTATCATTACAATGTACCAAAAGGCTTATTATATTCCGTTACTTCAAATAATCTGAGATCATGAATATGTCACGCATTAGTGAGCGTGCATGTTTGATTGACCGAGAGAAGTGAGGTATTAGAGTCCAATAATATAAATTGGCGCTCGAATATATTAACTTTGGTATGGTAACTTTCAATTGGGTAAAATTCAGAGTTAATTATTCTATTATCTATGATTCCTAAGTTATGAGCAAGGTTAAGCACTTAGGCATGCTATCTATAGATGGCTGCCGAAAAAGTGGTTTAAATTTTGAATATCTCCGTTCTATACATCTTCGGAAGACCTATTAAGCCATTGATTCCGGTTGTAATAGTTTTTTTTTTAATACGGACTAGTCCCCCCCCCCTCTTACGCACCACTGCAACTCCTGTAAGCCAGGATCATTAGTTAGTTGCACACTATGAAATGACACTGAGCGGTGAGGCTCAGGCATGTCCCGGGGAATCGCTTTAACTGTCTTGGATCCCGCAACGAATTTAATCAGGAAGAAAAAGGAGTTAGAAAATGAATAGTTCCACTTCCTTTCCTTGTAATAGTCAGAAAATAGTCGATAAACCATGTCAGAGGCCTGCTGGGTAGCTAGGGTATCCACTGGCCATACATTAAAATGAATAATAGAATTACAAGTTTGTGTACTGGGTAAAAAGAAATCCAGCGGCACTTCATAGCCTTGGTAGGTCCATAAAAGCTTACAAAAAGAACACTTATGAAATAAAATCCAAATTTTTCCCTTTGTTCAGCACCCGTCATCCAGCTCGGAATAAAATAAATAATGGTTTATATTTATAGATTTTTTTAATGGAATAATTTTAGTCTCGATATCAGAATAGATTAGCACTACTGTTATATTTCGCATAAATGAATCCTGTGTAAACTAATATCGGCAACAATATCTAATTTAGTCTAAGTTAGACTTCTGATCGAACTATTAGTAATTGACTCGCTCGTACCTAGTTTCGTTTTAGTATTTTGCACATGCACGGGTGTCCCAGTGGTTTAGATAGACGGCTCACTATTAACTCAGCACCAACGTATTTCGTGTTCGATTCCTACACACAAGTTGTTAGTAGTTTGGGTGTACTTTGTGTAACTATGTTGCCTGATTGTAAAGTCCCCCGGGATATAACTAACTGTTTATCTAGTGCGGGTGTTA
Source organism: Pseudoips prasinana (assembly GCA_951640165.1). Taxonomy (NCBI): domain Eukaryota; kingdom Metazoa; phylum Arthropoda; class Insecta; order Lepidoptera; family Nolidae; genus Pseudoips; species Pseudoips prasinana. The sequence continues at coordinate 24,205,583 of OX621243.1, forward strand.
TCTTAAAAACACTAACAGTTTTAGCATTAATGAACTCATGATGCCTGCAACAACAAACAATAAACTCTCTTTATAGAACTAAATTATTTTAGATTAGAATTAATGATTTAGGTAGATGGTAATAGACAATAGATCCATTTTATCGTGTACCGAATATCAAGATAATCTGCATAAAGCATTGATATTCCAGTTCCCTTCAGAAGAATACATACAAACAAACGCGGATTTGTTCTTGCGTCTCACTGCCAATAATGATTTCTGTATGTCTTAACTAAATTAGGTAAATACGACAATTTTATTTACAAGCGTTTTATTAACTTAATAAATACATACAATACAAATAATTATTATTATGTTCAAACATCACTACTGTTAGTGTAAAATAGGGCAACACTCCTTATCATAGCGATGTTGAGGTGGGCTGCCATGACAGTCTATTTCGGGCTGGCCGGGAAATTAAAATAAACACTACCATTAACAATCACCCGTTTTTTTTTCAAACACGGCAGCCGTTATCAGTACACTCTGTTGAGTTGAGTCCTTGATTCTTGTTTATAATGCCACAAGTTGTTCGAGGCACAGGTGTTTAGGTCCGGAGGTAGTGTGGGGGCGGTGGAGGCGGCGGTGCGGGCCTGAGGCGCGGCCCTCGCTCCAGTTGCCGCCGCCATGATGCCATCGCCTCGCTCAGCGTCCATAGCTCTGATAGCAACGACAGGTCCAGCTGCCTGAGGCTCGCCTGTAAAAAAGAAAATAATAATTTTAGCAAACATCACTTTATTTTGTGATACTGATATTCAACACTGTTAAATATCGGAAGGAAATTAAACATATACCAATAATACGCTGGTAAAAAGAGAAACTATTGTTTATCAAAATGGTTAAGACTGTGAACTTATAATGACATATAAAATTTAAAATATCACAAGAATTTTGAATATAAAGTGTTTCAAAAAAGATTCGATTCGTAACAACCACTATCCTCCATCACAAGACTAACAGATTACCTATGTTTCGCATATTGTTTTTGGCACGAGACGAGAGTTAGTGTACAGGTTTTGGAAAGTAAGTAATCACGTTGAAACGGATACTACTACCTAGAAACATCTAGTTTACCATTATGTGAAACCCGAATTACATGTGGTTTATTTTTAACCTCCGACAATAAGAAGGGTGTCCTATATCTGTACCGTACTATGTATTCTACTACCAAACCTGAGTGGAATACCATCATATTTCTTTCAAAGCATACTTTAGAAGCTTGGTTAAATAGAGTATATTATTACGTATCTTCCCTAGTACTGCTACAAAAAAAAAAGAAATCTAAAAATTTCCTTGATAGAAATAAAATGTGAAAGGTAAAATTATTTAATATTTCCTTGTCATAGCAATATTATTACTTGAAATAACTATATTTAAAGAACAGTAAAGTAGGATATCTAATATTACCAAAAACCTAATTTTAATTCGTAAAGTAGTTATATATAAAAATGTTGATTGTTGTAATTAGCGATACCACGCTCAGTATTGCCACAGTATAGCTATTTCAAATTACACGTTTATAATTCCACATTATATTATCCCGCTCAAATCGACGTGCGCTTCATTTTCAAGATAGGCCCTTAAGCGACCTAATCTAGCTTAATAGACTTACTGGACTTAACTGTAGTATCTATTACATACATATATTTAATATTCTTTAACTCGGCGTTGCTCGCTATGGGTAAAATTTACCCAGCCGTATTAATTTTTGACGATTTTTTTATTAGCCAATCACAGCGAGCCGTGCTTGTAGGTAGCTTCAAGTTGTGCCTTTGACTTGGTACTCGCGGCTCGACAGTCAGTTCGTACCACGAGTTTTCGAAAGGCGGACGTGTGAAGTGAGTGTGGGTATTTTTCACCCGTAGCGATTAGTACTGATACACATTTTTAGGAAATTAGTCCTTATTTTTTTTGTAATTAGACCTAATAATGGCGCGCCGTGGAATTGTTGACGAAGATATCCAATAGTATATGGAATAAAGTGATAGTACTTGCTCTGAAATTGAAGATTTTAAAGAGTTCAGCGAACACAATACGGACTCAGAACAAGAAGGTGAACTTTTTCACGAACTCATTACTCTGGCGTTACCAAGAGATGGCCATTGGTAATATTTTATGGATTGTTGAAAATAGGTGGTATTAAGGTATATGTGATTGTAGAAGCCAATGAACCAGGGAGATGTCTGAAATGCCAACCAAGACATAAAGACATTGGTCCTATCTCTTATTATGCCTCATGTCCATAGACGATCAAAAATACCCAGTTTGCTCCTCTACATAAAGGGAAGATTAAATTTATACTTCGTTTAGAAATATTATTTATATTTCTAAATAGAAATAGAATTTATACTACGGACGGAGAGCCGCCAAATAATGAACCCGCAAATGAAATCTCAATGATATCAAGAAAAAGGTGTGCCACGTGAAGATGCAAGTTTGTCCACCCAAAAAGGATAGAAAAACAAATTCGTGCTGCAAAAGCTGCCAGAAAATTTTGTGCAGAGAGCATACTTTGCATGTATGCTCTGAATGCATACAGAAAATTCAATAATCATTATAAAAAATCTAATGTTCCTAAAACATGACTGATTGTTGCATTATTTTGTAATTTTATTTTGATATTTCAAAGTATGTTTTGAGAAGTAAGATATAATTAAATGTTTATTATTTAAGTTCCTAAGTAAAAACTAAGACTATTTTATAAAAAAAAATAAGATATAAGATTAAAATATTTTTACGATAAATTATTCTTTTATGTTTTTAGTAGTAGTCCCCCCCAAAAAATTGACATTTTGCCATATAATTGTAGCTTTCACCTGAATGTTGAATAAATACAGTTCTCGATGATTGCTTACTTTTATTTAACATTTGACTAAACGTCCTCTAGGGATAAACATATTAATAATATTTATAATACATAACAGTCACTAGGTACGCGATTTAAAAAAGGGGTATTTTTCACCCGTAGCGAGCAAAAGTGTTGCTTATAGGCGTGCGACGAACGCCGAGTTAAAATCATAGTTTATTTTCTAATTTAATAATTAATTAATTAAGGCATAATAATATTCAAATAGTCATCATCTATTTTTGCATTATTATTATTATTATGTGTATAATTATACTTTTGTTCGAACGTATATGAAATACGACCAAAAATCCACTATCATTTTAAGTATTGTCAAGACAATAATGCATAGTAATTTTATAATTGAATGATTGAGTAATTGAAGAGTTACCTTAAATGCTATAATATACAAATAAATCTGTTGTAGGTTAATAGAATTGGAGTTTCTTTGGCTGATTTTCTTGCCGAGTAAACTATTAGTTATGGTTATGGACTAACTATGCCCCGCGATTACACCCGCGTTAAACTTTATAAATTATAGATATATAAGCCATAATATCACAAAGTTTTATCAAAATCCGATCCGTAGTTTTTGCGTGAAATTTGATGTTTGTTTCACTAATAGGTTCTTGTAATATTGTAGCTTATATATCTATAATTTATAAAGCTTAACGCGGGTGAAACCCCCAGGCACAGCTAGTCCATAATATGTATGTATTTAGAAATATATAAGTATGCCCATCAGTTGTCTGGTTGCCATAGAATAAGCTCTGGCTAGTTTGGGATCAGATGGCACTTGGCAGTGCATTATTTAATTTATTATTGATTACTATTATTTATTATCTACCAAATTAAACGTGGTGTGCATAGGTTCTTATATAATTTTTATGTTAATCATGTTCGTCTTATTATTAACCCATTTATAACGACCGATCGTTATAAAGATAAAAAAATATACTGAGGGATACTCTCAATTTAAAAATAATAATGAGCTGATAACTTTTCATTTTTGTATACCAATCACCGCAGTGATAGTTTGACAGTGTTTCGGTGCATAGAAAATTATCTTGTGATAATAATTTTGAAGAACTTTTGTATTTTAGTTCGTATTAGCGGTAACAACTTTCACTATGTCTTCAAAACGGTAAGTGTTTACAAATTAGCTTGTGCTTGAAAATTATTTAAAGCACGTTTTTTATAAATTTATATGCTATATAACAAAACCGTGAATTAAAATTTGATCTTATAATATCTTTTATATTGAAAACATTATCTTATATTTGATGATCGTTTTAACGATCGGTAGTAATTTGGGGATGTATTTTTGACTTTCAGACCCAGGAAAATCAAACCATTGTCTCTCAACGAAATCGTTGACGAATTGGAATTGATGCCCCATTTCCAAGAAATATAACTATTTTACCACCAGATAACGCGAATGCTGATGTCACGACGAAGATTCTGGTGATGAGGAGTTTGTAACTCTGAACAATCTTCCAGGTTTGTTATAGATGTCATATAAATCTTTAGGTTTTTTTTGTCATATCCGTTGTTATATTTTCTTTATCTAGGTTCCCAGCTAAGAGCTCGTGCTGAGACAGAATACATAGGTTCTGAAAGTGACGAGGACACCCTTGTTCTTTAGCTAAAAGAAGTCAAACCACCGAAGAACCCCTCATTGTAGAACTCTGTAGAAGATCGTCAATCTGAGCCATCTACATCTAGCTCAGCTCCAGTTATTATAAGCAGCAGTACAGCCGTTCCTTTTGTTGATCCAACCGTACCAAAAACTCAAAATTATACTTGGAGAAATCGCCATAATCCACACAACCGACCACAATGGCAAGAAAACTATGGGCCAAGACAACTTGAAACGTCCATGTATTTCTTTGACTGTATGTTTGATGACTCGGTTATTGAACTATTGATCAAATATGCAAATATTTACGCGATTCAAAAGCATAAATTGGGCAATGTGACAACGAGTGAGACGAAGTGTTTCCTTGCTATACTTCTTTACAGTGGATATATCGTAGTTCCGGAAGATACATTGTCATGTACTGGGAGAAATCATCAGACACTGATTTTAGTATTATATATAACGCCATGTCGAGGGATAGGTTTACTTTTACCATCACCTCCACTTCTGTAACAATCCTTAGATAATTACTCTAAGTGACAAATTTGCAAAGGTGAGACACTTTTTCAATTTCCGAATGAAATATTCCTGAATATGGCACCTTTAGAAAAGAAATGTACAGCATAGACGAGGCTATGGCACCTTATTATGGAGGACACAGCTGTAAACAATTTATACGTAGAAAACCGATTAGATGGGGATATAAGTTCTGGGTTGAGCAACTAGATTGGGATACGTACTATGGTTTGATCCATACAATGCCATGCAGCAATTATTCCACCGGCTTTTAGGCAGTTTGGTATGGGAGCTAGCGTGATTTTGCGTTTCGCTGATCATTTACAATTTCATCACCTACGTCGACGTCAATTACGTCGATAGAGTCGATCATCTAGTAGAGTACAACGACACTCAGCTTCAATGTTCGCTTTACAAAAAAAATACAAACTTCAGATGTAAAAAATGTAAATCCAATTGTACCATATGTTTTGTTACTTATCATACTGCTACATATACTTGTTCGTTAATTAACGATTTAATTTAGACAATAAAACCTTTTTCAGAGTAATAACTGTGTTTCTTTATTTTAAAATAGGATACAATGGATAAAGTGGTTGTTATATGAGCATTAACCTACCTGCCTATTACTACCGATCGTTAAAACGATCCGTATTTTCCGAGCTTTCCTGAAAACTCAGATTTGTTTTGGTATTTTTCCATGTTTACCATATGCATCAAGGTAACAATACTAAAAAATAATGTGATTCGGGACAAAAAAAAGTTTCAGTAACCACTGGGTTAAGTCTTTTGAACTAGGTAAAGTAGTTACTTGTACATAGTCCTCTAATGTAATTTAACGCCATTGCTTTTTTTTCTAAAACTGAACAATAGGGCCAAAAACGGTTACTATGATAATGATGCCTTTACCGTTTGCGGTTAAGGCATGTCATTAGTTGGTGACGAATTTGGTACAATTACATCTTACTCATCGGGGAGGGCAAAAGGTCGTTATCACTTAGGTGATTGTGCTGCAAACGGTGGACTACGGTAACCATTTGATACGGTACATATTTAGTAGTTTATTTTGTACGGTAAATAAATTGATGCTTGTTCGATGACTTAGAAGTATAAAAACAGATATATTTCGCCCACTAGAGTTATCTTCCGTTGACAAAAGCGGGATACAATTCTAAAAAGAGTAACCTGTTACTTATAATGGAAAATCATATTGAAGTGTTTTGTCTTTATAATTCTTATTCAATTTGGCGTTGGAGCGAATGAGACAAAATACTTCTTCTGAATTTTATAAGGTAGAGGGAAAGTCTACGTATTATACTAAAATTGGTGACCAAGGTTAAGTTCTCAGTATTTTTTTTCATAATTGCTGGACTTGTTAAAGGTATCATTGGCTGTACTATGTTGTGTTATAGGTACGCATTATTTAAATATTGACTGACAGCTAAAAAAGTGTAGATCCACATAGCCTAAACGTAGGGAAGAAAATCCGCCATCCAACCCGCTATGCGTAACTACACATCACGCGTTACGCCACTTCAGATGAAAAAAATAAAATACTGGGTAAAAAACAACATAGCAGTTACCTACTAACCTACCACAATTTTTTTCCTGTCATAAATTGAGTTATATGGAAAATAATAATGAAGTAATTAAATCACCGTGTCTTAATAAAGAATGTCTCTATGTCCATGACTAGACCGTTTGAAATCCATCAAACTTCAATAAAATAAAAAGTGACACAAAGCAGCGCAAGTATTTACCACCAATGCAACAAAAGACAAGATAATGATGTTGCCATTATGTAGTAAATTGTTGGCGTTTTAGTTTAACAGTAAAAGCAATCTACAAAACATAAATACAAATAGGTATAAGAACTCAACAACAGTTAACAAAAATAATTTAACAAGCACCGACAGTCGGTCGGAGAAAGCCAAACCAAAGAAATTATAATATCAGGATTCGGGTACATACAATACAACGAAACAAGCACATAGACAATGAAAATAAAATAACTAAATATAAACTATCTGTAACTTTAACCTTCGAAATACCATAGATATATTTGTTTTATCATGTTTGGCGTTACGCGACCAGGACTCTAGAGAAACAAGTTGACAGGTTGTTACTAATTAAAATTATATTCTGGCGTAGAATAAATAGATAACTAAGATTATGTATATATGCACTTTAACTAACATATTTTGTAATATTACGTCTAACCTATGAGGCTTTAGCTGTGAAAGCTAATACACTATACGTAATGTTAAAAAAACAGTTAACATGGAGATTTTGATGTACATATTATGTCTATACATCAAAATTTTTATTCTGTGATGTGCAATTAAGTGTACCTATCTAGATAGATAGGTACGCTTTATTGCACATCACAGAATCAGATAGATATCTATCTAGATATAGTCTCGAATTTTAATTGAACTTCTAAGTAACCCGCGCCAGAGGATACTACTCCCTTTGAGATTCGTACCTCGTCTCTGGGCCGTCTCAACCAACTGACTTTTAAGTCTTTGACGTGCTGCTCTCCTACATAGGCTACTAATTAGCCTGTATTAAGTGGAGACAGTGATGTATCCTTGGAAGTAAATTTGAAAGTGTTATTCACAATAGATGACGTAAAGTGCTAAAAAGGTACATATAAAATTTGTTTATAATGCGGAATGTATTAATTGCGAATTATAAAATGTAATTTTTCATCCCGTCTAATTTTAACTAAAATCCAATCTATGTTTCTATTTGTCTATGGATTTAGCAGTTTATTACCATGACCAGATGGGCAGGTTTCAAAATACTGAAGAATTCAGTTAATGTAAACATTTGTTAATTGGCGGTTGACTGATTAACCTACATTAAAACGCGTGGGTTCTTTGCCTCTGTTAGATTTAGATTAGTGATAATAGTTTAATAAATTTTCAATGTTTATATTTTACGGGACTCTGTGATTAAGACCCTGCTGTCTGTCTGTCTGTCCGTCTGTCAGCAGCCTGTATATGATGAACCGTGACCGTTGAAATTTTCACATATGATGCATTTCTGTTGCCGCTATAACAACAAATACTAAAAATAAGAATAAACTAAATATATGTATCTAAGGGGGCTCCCATACAACAAACGTGATTTTATGTTCAATATTGATAACAGCAACTGGTAACACTTGAAATATTCACACAATATTTAGATATATATAATTTAAAAAATAAATAAAACAATTAAAATAAATAAATATTAAAGTCCCCCTTTAATATTTATAAAACGAATCACCTAGTGATATTACGCTTCTACAAGAAGATCTGAACAGAGTTGTTAAATGGTGTGAGACTAACAAAATGGAACTTAATTTTAAAAAATGTAATCATTTGTCATTCTCAAGAAAGTCTCATCCAATACACTTTGAGTACTTCATAAGTGGTAACAAAATACAAGAATTGGATGTTATTAGGGATCTGGGAGTACTGTATGACAAAAAATTAACCTTTGTCCCCCACATTGAGAATATTATTAAGAAAGCGTCGAAAATGCTAGGGTTTGTGATTAGAAACACCAGGGGCTTTAAACAGGTTGGTACCAAAAATACTATAGCCTTGTACGAAGCATTCTAGAGTACTGCAGTGTTGTATGGAGACCACATTACGCTACACATAAGTTACTTTTGGAAAGAGTTCAGAAACGGTTTTTGTGGCACCTTGCATTTTCTAAAGGAAAAAATAAGCAGCTGCTCTCTTATAATACCCGTCTCAGTTACTTTAAAATACGCTCGTTATCAACTCGGAGAGAAATTATTGATGCCTTGTTTCTCTATAAGTTGCTTAGAAATAAAATCGACTGCCCAAACCTACTGAGTCTCCTAAAATTCCGTGCCCCAGCCCGATATCCGCGTAACCCTATCACACCATTGTACCCTCCCTTGCTCAGAACAGTTCTGGGTGCCAACTCGCCGATTTCACGCATGTGTAAAATCCTAAACAGTTGCAGTGATCTAACTGATATACACCATGACAGCATACGACAATGTTACAAAGTAATTATCGAACAATATTCTCACAACCAATGATTACAATAATAACTTTCATTCATTGATTTTCTTGATAATTGACTTGAAGACTGGGTCTGTATAATTCTTAGGATAAATATTTTATGTACCTGAAATAATTGATGAGATTTTTATTTTTATTAGTATAATTTTAATTTTGTAATTTGAATATTTATAATTTTTATTTTTTCATTTATTAATGGAATTGTATTTTCAAATCTTAATTTAATTTATTTTAATTTGCTAAGTTATAAATCTATTGTTTAATTTATTGTAATGTACTATTTTTCTTATTTGTTTAAATTACCTATTTGAATGGCTTTAAATTGTATTTACTCTTTTGGCTTTGTACTATTATATTTTACTTATATACTTAACCATAATTGGTGCATGTTGTGTTAGCCTGTAAGTAATTGTCGCACTTATAAACGTACTAATAAGCAAGTAGTATAACTTTAAATGTAATGTGTGAACAATTGTTGGCTAACCTAAATAAATAAAAAAATATATATTATTTTATTGATTTTACATACACATGCAATAAACGTGATTTTATTCCATTTTTATATATGATGGTACGGAAAATTTCGGGCGCATGTCCGACTCGCACTTGGCCGGTTTTTTTTCCCAAAATACGTATTTACACAATTTTATCTTATAACTATATTTGTATTAGGGAAGGGTCCCAAGATTTGAAAACGGCTAAATAAACAAGGTTTTTGGGATATTTGTATGTATGGATTTAGAAATATATAAGTATGTTTATCCGTTATCTGGTAGCCATAGTACAGGGTTTACGTAGTTTGGGATCAGATGGCAGTGTGGTGGTAGTCAAGAAGATATATACAAACACTTTTTATAGGCATGATGGCAAGTTATATTCTCTAAGTAAAACAGCAAAGCAAACCGTTATCCAACATTAACTATTCCAATACCTACAAGACAAATATTCATAGAAATCATAGAGCACGCAATTTCCATAGCGAATTAAAACAACATTGTGTGCGACCTTCCGCGAGCGTTGTGGTCGATTGCGTTAGATAGGAATGCAGCGCGATCACGACTGTATCACAAAGTGTATGTGGGACGCAGAAATAACCGAACAACTTATTGATATTGGCTGCACAACGCCTGTCACCGGCGCGAACATCAAACTACTGGATATTACAACCGAGCGGACAAGTGCCACTACTTGCTTCTGTTAATATCAACAGAAAACGCTCAACTTAAAAATATCTTGATATTATTTAATATTGAACTCCAAATCCACAATCCAGTATTCATAAATTCTTAAATTTTTTTACAGGTAAAAATGTTTGTGCAACGCAATTTTAACTTTAATTTAACACCAGCTTTATCTTACTTGTGTCTAAGTTACAGTCACGTTATACTGGTAGTATTTTAGACTCACTCCCTAAATATAGGAGAGTGAAACTAACATTTCGCTTTCTTCCTATATTTTAGTCTTCTGGTATAGAATACTTATGAAATCTGGGCGAAACATAGGCGTTTTGGGAGTTAGGAATAAATCATTTGCTGTTGCGTTTGTCGCACTTTTTACAAGCTGATGTAGGCAAAACTGTCCAAGAGTAGAAGATCCATAAAGAGTTGAATCCCCCTGAATTAACATTTTCGTTAAACCGAAGTGGTATCTACTAATACCTCAAGTCCTTTATTATTGACCAGTTTAATAGAGATAACATTAAAACTAAACTTCTCGAACAATAAATACGAATTGAGAATTTTGTGAAACTAGGCCCTAGATCCGCCAAGTAGTTAGTTTATATTCCACACGAAGCAATATTTAGGCTAGCTAGATTAGACAGTGTTGAAGGATTTATTGTAGAAACAATAGTTAAACAGTATCTGCACGAAATTACTACGCACTTTAGTTTCGCATCATCGCTTAACTATATTCAAGGCAATATCTCACTAGTTCATTACTGACATACATTCTGTGTTGCTAGTTCAATAGACAATAAAAAAAAGAAATTGTCACGGCCGCGAGTTAATTATTTGTCAATACATTTATCGGTGGACAGCTTCGAACTATCGCAATCATAAACAGTAATATTTCTTTAAGTAAAAGAACATTGATGTAATAATCAATTATATTATTTAACGTTATAAAAAGAGCGTAACTTCTTACTAAAGATGTTACACGATTTATTTAACGGGCGATTAAATCAATAAAGCATTCCACGAATGAAAAAAGCAACCGAATGAAGCATTGCATGAAATTGAATGCATCACAGTGAAAATGAACATAGCTTGCATTTCTGAAGATAATGTTTAGGAAAAGAGGGAAAGTGCCTGTTCCACGCTTGGACGGAGACGAGCCACCAACGTCCATTATAAATAGTAGCATTCTGTAACTGAGACTCGACCAGCAGCCGTGACTTAATGCTATTTTTCAGATTTTCCCAGATTTGGACTTCTACTCACCATAATTATGGTACCAGATTTTCAGTCCATCCATCCATTTTTTACCCGCAACGAATCCATTAGCTTTTCCCAAAAACTCTGGGAGGAATCTCTACTTCACAGACTGTCGCTCACTATAGATACGTTTGAAAAAGAGAACAATAAAAATTCATAAAGTGGTTTCATATTTACCGATTTCGTACTACAAAAAAGTAGATATTTATCAGTAATCAACCGAAAACAAAATAGCCTATTGCTTGAACGTAATTAGCTATTTGCTTCAACTTGCCAGATTTGTTTTTGTCGGAAGCCATAGCTTTTATAAAGGTTTATGCGCAAATACTAAACGGTCACAACAGATATCCATATTACGTTAATACAAGTATTGGTCTGGTCTTAAAATTCAGAGAGGAAAATGAGATAAACAAATATAAAATAAAACAAAATATGGGATAGTAGCAGGAAGGAATTGCTCTTAACTATTAACAATACAATGTTATGACTAGGTTTTATTATACTAAAAAACTTATTTGTACTTGAAAGCCATTGTCTTTTGTACCAACCGTTCAAATAATTAGCATGTACTCGTCAGTATAAATGATATGCCAGCAAGCCAATACTTGATAGATACGAAGAGAAATTTGATTGGTCGTTGATTTAACGGCAAATTGATGTCTCAAGCTTTTCTTTAGACATATAATTTAGATAAGCTCTACATTGACGAGTTATCAAACAGTTGAGAACACTTCGTTTGTGAAGTCTACTCGGTATAAATTGATTATTTGTCGTCCACAATCGCATGAATAGCTGGAACCAATTTCATCCACTTTGTATTCGGATTCAGAATGCGATGTACCACAACTGGTACAATAGAATGCTATTAGGTAAAGAAAATAAATCGCTCAACAAGACCTAATTCCTATAAACTGTGTTACATATTAAAATATACACTTTGTTATGTTAATGTAAAAAGTACTACCTACGTATAAACGTAAAAAACATTTGTATTACATTAAAAATGAAATGTGGGAAAAGAGACAAACGAGTTGAAATGTACAGTAAACAATTATATCTTGCCAGCATTGCCAAATGGTTTTCATGTTTGTGGATCAAACAAACAGTCTGAAGGTTAAATAATTATGCCAGCCTCAAAGAAAATAATCGATTTACGCGCTAAAACCATTTTCTAACAGATCTATCCCATCCATAAATAAATTATGATCGCTATATAATGAACGCCATGAAATTGTATTCTTGAATAAGTTTTCAAGAATGTCGTGACAAATCTCTGTTAAATATGTAATTTACTTGCTTGCTGATATAATGGACAATATAGTGATGGCCCTTTCTAATAGATACTGTAATAACAAACGGCGGCAGAGGGGCGGGATTGGAAAGCTAATTGAATTAGACTATCCCGCACCCCTTGCCGTGCAACCGGACTTGCCGGACATTAAAAATGGGTTTAAAGAAAATGTAATTTTCTAAATGCACGGAATAATAAATGAAGTAGCTGATCAAACGAGGGGAGAGACTAATGAAAACAGAATTAATGATCTTGACGTTTATTTTCACAAAGCCAATGTTTTGGCACCTGATGATAAAAGCGAGGATCATAAAGTGAATCTTTTAAAGTTTCACGAAAGATGTGTAAAGCACACCACAGGAATAGTAAAGAAAGCTTAACAGTTTCTCAGAACGAAAGGCAGCGGTTACATCAACAATTGTGGCGCGTTGTTGCTACAAACTAGTTCAAAGGAAACTCCTATTTGTGCAGCACTGCGTCCGGTCTATTGTGTACCGATCCGTCTATACTTACAATTATTTATTTAAGGTTAGCTAGTGTACTGACTCCTGTAAGCAAACCATTTAAGTACCTAACGTGTTATCAATAATATTAAGGTTATTATTAATATTATTTAGATGATACAATTTTTAACGCTTATGCGCTTTATAATAGGGAGCGAGAGTGGCTGTTTTATCATTTAATTGTAGTATTTCGATATTGCAACAAACTGTAGGACAGTAAGTGAAATTATCCCACGCAGATCTTGTTGAGATCAAGTGTAACTTAACCACGCTCCACCGGTTCCGGTAGTGTCCAAGACCCGAGGGCATCAATTTCATTGGCGCAAACTTTCTTCACAACATGTTATTTGATCAACTTGGCAGAACTTGCGGTTTCCACGCAAATCAATTGAATAAAACAGTCCGACAGTGTAGGCAAAGTAAATATCGGTTACAATTAATAGGTTGGCTGGTGTAAATTGTAACGCGATCGGATGGTCTCAATTAGCTTGGTTCAATTTCGACAAACTTGTTCGCGGAATACTATATATTATACTAATGTTATTATCATTAAAATGTACTACTTTTAAGAAATGTTTAAGTTCAAACAGATAAGAAGACTTTGAACAAAGTGAAAGCTTAGCTCTCTACCACTAGCTGTTATGTGATATTTTGATATAAATTTTCGTAGGTTTGAAAACCAAACTTAATACTACAACGCGATGCATGACTTTTGATTGTATCATAAATCAAAGAAACTTAAAAACCACGCCGCTATGAGCCCTGAAAGTAAGGTCCCTTAAGTGGATATACATATGTAGACAGCAAGTTTATCTTTATTGTGGACGTAGTTTGGTATAGTAAAACGGAGATGTTAGAATTAAGTGTCATACCTATATTTAAATTATATAACATTGTTTTTATTTCAATAAGCTATACGGCTAACAGGAATGAAGGGTTTACGGTACATATTTCCGTAATTACTAAATTTGCGTACCACAATTACGAACAAAAGTGAAAAAAAAAACATCGACCTTCTATTTATTTTTAGGTTAAGGTGAACACTAATCGTAAGTACTTTATTATTTGAACCCTGTATAATTTCTATTCATAAGAACCAACACACAACAGTCGGCAAGATTATAAAACTCATCAAAAACTATATGTTGTTAAAAATGACAAGTGTGGCAAAACTTATCCACCCGTATCGTAAGTACATCCTTAACCCTGGGATTTTTGCCAAATTTTCTAGGCCATATCCTGAAATGTATATTAAGTAGAAAGCCTTAACAGTTTCTAGCGTAGAGCTATGTAAAATAGCTAATGTATTATAGAAAATAAGCTGGGTTAGCGTCAATGTTGGCTCGGTTCCAAAAAATAATATTAAAAAAAATGTAACCAACTAAATCGAATTCTTGTTACCGGAACCTCAGCGTAATATAGGATAAATATTAAACGAATCTTGCACGATTGGATACATTACATATTTACACAAACATTTATAACTCGGAATAGCAGGTTTACAAGATGTTGCTTCATAAGCAGAACACTGAACATGATACGGACATAAATTGAACAAACTACCGTTATATTAGTTGCCATTCCTCTAAGCTTATGACACGGTCCATGGTGCGGCGCCGGCGCCACATCACCCACGTGTTTCCAAGACCCCATATAATTTGAATTCAATACGTCGCTTAGATTCCTATGCGATAATATTCGAGGACCGGAAGAAAGTACTATTATCATACATAGTGGCTCCCGTTATGGCGTGGGCAAGGCTTGTTTTCTAGTCATTATCCACTCAACTATGCACTATCCGATTTCCAAAACGTAAAATTGTATGTTTCATTTCATGTTTTGGTAATCAGTTACGAACTTGTTCATTATTATGTAATAATTAATATTTTAACTTTCTTAATTGAGTGTCCGGTGAAGGGTACATTTTTATACACATCGAAATACCAAAATGGAATTATTTTACAGATATTTGACATAATCTAAACAAATTTGGATTTGGGCAGTGTTTTTCTATGAGAAACATTTAACACAATACTCTATGATTATTCGTTGAATTCGTGATATTTTGAAATGTGCAATTTAATATACGAGTGTAAGAGGTAAAATGTTTAAGGAATGTACTAAGTGATTATCTCCCTGCTAACACCTCTGGAAAACAGACATATAAAATAATTAAAAAAAGAATTATCATTTAATTAAAACTTACTCCCAGAGAACGGGCAGCAGCGTCTGTTTACTTTTTATTGTGAAAATATTTTGGGGAGGCCTTTGTCCAGCAGTGGTCGATATTCGGCAGACATGCCGAACACGACATCGGGGCAATAACTTTGGTAGGTTACAAAATAGAAAGTGTAAAAAGCAGCACGGAACTTTGCTTCCTGGATGTGGTTTTACTGTAAAGTTCGACTTTTGGTGCATTTAGACGGACCGGTTGGTGTGGTTCGTAGGAACTTGCCTTCGCGTCGCGGGTCGTGGGTTCGATGCCCACACAGGACAGATATTTGTGTGCATGAACATGTCTGTTTATCCTGAGTCTGGGTGTTGTTATCCATATAAGTATGTATTTACAAAAGAAAAAGTATTATATGTTGTATATTAGTTATCTGGTTTCCATATTAAAAGCTCTGCTTAGTTTGGAACCAGATAGCCGTGTGTAAATAATGTCCTGCCGGGAGAGAAGTAGACCGCTAAAATACCACCTTCGTTATTTACGGATCTGCTCTGGTGAAGACAGAAGCTAGACGTCTATTAACTACAAAATCAAAAACTCTTTAAACCTACTTTATGCTAGGGCAGATTCATGGCTATTATTAGAATCGGTCAACATAAATCACTATGACCCTAAACAAAGATGGATGGTTATTTCCAGGATAATTGAAGTTTCTTATTTGGATGTAAGCTAACGGCAACGTAGTAGTTCTTCACAAATTCTCAGTTAACTACGAATGCGTCACTTTAATCCCGGTTCTTCGGCACAAATCCATTTATAAAAAGAATATAAATACCAAGTACAGTTATCGGTCTGAGGGCGTTAGAAAAACTTATCGGAGTCGTGGGACCAGTTCACCCACGGCCCAGGTCCGGTACTCGCTCACCATGTTTGAACACTTGCCACACCAATGATTGTATGTCAACCTTTCAATGACCAGTACTTAGAATCCATTCCAATAATATCTTATACAAACAGTTTAAAGTAGGTGCGTCGAAGTACAGTTTGAAAGAGCTATCCGAAATAGTCGTTTCCGATCTACAAATTCAAGTATTTAGGCTGAGAACTTGTGTAAAGAATGAGTTTGGCAGTGTTTGCTGCTTTACAAACCTGCTCACCTTAATTTGGCTTGAGCGGAATTTCAATTATAGGCAGCGGTAGGTATGTAGTGTCAGTCAGTAGTCACACGTGAACAGCATTTACAGATACGCAAAGCTCTGCAAGGAACAGGATGCGGTTTTAAAAGAATTCAATTTCGTGTGGTCGACTAAGCAAAAGCTCTTTAAAAAAACATAAATGTTTCCGACTGCACGGAGGTTGTCTTTAAAACGAGCACATGAGCTCACTTCCGTGAAAAGGAAAGCCTAAAAAACGAAAGCTCCAACTGCAGCATGTAATCCTGACTCCGGTGCAGTTTTACGGTTCATAAAGTTTTAACAAGCGATCCGCTATAAGATTCATTTTAGTCCACACATCGCATTGGTCTGGCGGGCCGTACGCGTGCCGACGCAATAAACAAGCCGTGTGCAGCTGCACATCTTTTTTTACTACCAGCTCCTTTCCAAATAGTCGCGACATTCACAACCTTCTCCTTTGTGAGCTATCAAGACACTTAATGGTGCATTACATAACACTTAATACTAACAAGATTTTGCCTGTACTTGAAGTTCGATGAGATCATAAGTCGTTCAATGGGCTTTATACAATGGGCAGGCTCACGCCCCTTTTTTGCAATGCTGTTGAACCAGTTTCGGTGACCAGACAGGTGCATTCGCAGGACGTTTTGATGACTTCAAGGTGGGTTGTTGTGAATGCAATCTCGGGATCTCAATAAGTTTATGTTCCTATAGGTGTAGGATAACTAGCTAGTGGCTAGTGCCAGTCTCCGTACAAGGTCGACAAGTAGCAGGTTGCAGTGCGATGCAGCGGAAGTCTACAAACCGTTAATAATAACGATCTATCAAGTAAGGTGCGCCCAACGGTTAATCCATTTTACAAGAAACTGACTTGTAATTTATACTTTGGAATGCGAGCAAAAGTAAACCACACTTCTAAGCTCTAAGTCGTGATAAGTTATACGTATTTAATAAGTACTAAATGGGTTTCCTTGACATGACAGGATTATACATAAACCAAGGTCTATATAAAAGTAAATACAATCGATCTTTTGGTTTAAGGTAGGTTGATGAAATTAATAAACTTTAGTGATATAAAAATAATATCACTAAAACACCTGGCAGTAGGTCTTTATTCTCCGATAGATAAAATGACAGGAATCAACTTAAATCTAGGTTCACGCGTTAACGCTTGGCGTAATAAACGTCTTTATAGATTCTCTACTCTACGTAATAAATTTGAATTTCCATTGTAAGTATTTATAAATTATGATGGAATTTTTATATTAATACTGACAAGAATAATGATCACCTGATTAATTTCATATGTGGAGCCAAGGAGCCGGTAGATTGCGCTCCTTAATTTTCCTTCAATATGTTGCATCTTATACAACTTTTAATAATAAGATTTTTTAGAATCAAAGCACATCAAGCTACCCCAATCTGACAAATTTCCCGAATTGAAAGTAAACCTTATGATTTTGTGATAAAGTTGAAAATCTATAAAAGAAAATGGACATATTGGGGTAGCAAGATGTGGTGGCGTCTGTACAACATACGGATAGCTATGAACCATACCGAAACTAGCTGTCACGTATAAAAATATACATTGAAATAAACATAAAAGTATAGAGGAAGAGCAAACATATGTACATAGAAAACAATGACATACAATACAATACTCTTTATTGTACACCAAATAAATAACAAAATAGAACATGAATAGTAGTACGATAATGTACAAAGGGCGGTCTTATCGCTAGCTGCGATTTCTTACAGACAACCTTAGGATGGACAAGAGTTGTATGAAATGAAAACGGGTAAAAGGTGTAGCAAGTTCAGTAAAAGGACAAAGATTAAAAGAAACAGAAAAAGTAGGTATCAAGTATTAAGTAGGAGTACACCTACACTTTGTAGGTGAATATATAATTATCTAAAATACTATGTATACATAATTTATATAACATATTATAACACCTTTCTTTTTGTATCGAGGATTTAAATTAACTTCTATCAATATTAAAGTAAGGTCCAAGCAAACATGTAACAAAACGTGAGCACTAAATGATTTGCAATCTGAGCCAATAATAATTGTGCAGAGACAATATCCAATGACAATAGTCGTTTGTCCACTCAAGTGGCGGCCTTAGACAGTAGCGAAGGTCAAACGTCAATCTAAATAACCCCTTACTTATAAACACGGATCATGTTATACAACAAGTGGACAAAGGAATTTCCTTATATTCGAACTTATTTTAATTCGATATTCCTTGTATTGTTAGTTTTGGCAACTGTATGATGAAAGGTTAATAAAGGCACTGGCATAAACAAAAAAGAATGGTGTTTTTCCGTAATGTTTTACCCAATACTACGAGGTTATATATTGTTATATATATACTAAAGGAGACGGATACGTTTTCATACAATATTGGGCTCGGATGTAAAAAGATAAAAGTGGTCTATAAATTATCAGCCAATCACTAAAAATTCCATGGATTTTTTCAATCTGTGAGCAGAGTTATAAAAGATTTAGTACTTAATAGAGAGGTTATGTACCAACCTATTCTAAACAGCTGATTTTTATGGGCGATTGCTATTTAATAGTTATCCGTGTCCAGTATGTTAGCAAAAGTCGTAAAAATTAAGCAATATCAGAAGTCCGTAGGGAGAATGCAGTTGTCGAGGGATATATAAACAAAACAATAAAAAATACTCAAATCACACACGTGCTAAACGATACGAGAAATGAGTGACCGATCATAGATTAAGATTCATAATCTGACACCAGTCACTGTCAGCATAAATTAAAAATATAGTTGCCAGTAACTCATAAATCGATTTGAACGATATCGGTTATCGTTATATATTATGATTTCTATTTATTTTACTGATATTTATTTTTTACTGTTAACATTATGTTACTGTATTTAATAATTATTATGATTAAATCGGTTATGTGGTGTCTGGTGGAGAGTTTTTATATTACATTGTTTGAACTCATTAACGTCAATCGATTATAGTAATCAACAACCAATTTAATTCGTGACTTAAACTTATTTTGAGATTTCTCGTTTTCCAGATTGTAAATTGGGTCAATTTTTTACAGATTGAAATACAAAAATAAATCGCTTTTTTTAAACCACGTCTCAACTTATTACAGTCAGGCCCAGAAATCCCCGTCTCCTTTAAATGTATGTTTACTGTATTTAAGAACATAATTTATCGCAATAAAACACAACTCAACTACATGATGGAAGACAAGCTCGATCGAAAAAAAACTACGGGATCACTTCTAAAAAGTGCTTAGAATAAATAGTTTCGAAAAAATCTCAAACTAAATTTATATTGTTATTATAATATGTAATGCACATTATGATTAACAATAATAATAATAAGTCATTTATTCTCTCTCACAACGTACACACAGATTTACAATTATAATAGTATCATAGCATATGACAAAACTTTGTGAGAGACTGACTTTTTTGTAACTTTGTTGTATTATACTTTCTCGCAATTTTGTTATATTTCACCCTGATTTATACGTATTTTGACAGTTTTCTGTAAAAAGAAATAATGAGGATTATCTTTTAAACTGGCGAATTGCCATAACATTATTTCTGGGCTGTGTGTCTTGTAACGTACTTGATAACATGGGGATCTTTGAAGAATAAAACAAAAAGCTGCAGAGTTCAGGTAACATTTCATGCATATATTTGAAGAATAAAACAAAAAGCTGCAGAGTTCAGGTAACATTTCAAGCATATATTTGAAAAATAAAACAAAAAGATGCAGAGTTCAGGTAACATTTCATGCTAGTATGGAGGAGCAAAAAGAAAAGACCACCAGGAGAGTCTTACTCCCATTGCTCATGGCCTAACATTTGGATCAAAGTCACCTTTTTAATGTACGGAAATGCAGTGATTTTTAAATAATATCACTGCTTCAGTCACATACACGAGGTTGTATGAGCCCAGGTTTACCTCTCATTCAAAGCCGGCAAAACGGAGTAGGGCGGCCAAGACTTTGTAACTAAATATCGCTTTAAATTTTGCATCCGGATAGAACTTTAATGGTATATTATAATTCTGAGATATGGTCATGTTAAAAAATACCAAAAAGAATCAATTCTGGTACTCATACTGAGAAGCCTATAGGTATGAATTATAGGTCATGATTTTAGGTGGCTTGGCTTTGCTTTGTGGTATAAATCAGTCAGTTGAGCCGGTGCGTGACGCTGATAGATCAGAGCAACACGCGATTTAAAAGTCAGAATGGTTTTAGGTATCAAAATAGGATAAAGTGGGGGTTTCTAAATGTCGATATCAAGTCAAGTGGTGTGTCAGTTAATTGACTTAGAAATAATGTAAATGGTTACCCCCCCTCCTTATCTCAGAAGTTTGTTGTTTAAACTTTTATTTCATATCACAAGAAAAATAAAACCATGTTTCCAACGCACGACACGGAACACGATTCGAATATGACTTTGGATTTTTATTAATGGTTCTTGTTAGTTAGTAATTATTGGATATTACCAATAATTAACAAGTTTCAATAGTTCAATTTCATAATCGTACAATAATAATGATATATAATGAAACATTGACAATACCGTCATTAACAGAACAAACAAGTGATTGTGAAGTAAATTGAGTCACTAAAATTCATGATCTTAGTTATTATTATATTAATTAGTCCAACCGGTACTCAAATGACAACATCAATGGTTGAATAATGCAACCATCAATACACGAAAATAATAAAATTTTAAAATTTGTAGCACTGGTAAGCGACTTTACCTGGCCACGTGAGTGCATACATACATATATCTACTAACACACCACGAATATCACCCTTACTATCTTCAGAGTTGCAGAGCTGTACATCAAAGTTATTGTATTCCGAAAATACTAATATGATAATATCTGTCGACGTTTACGGTAATAAAATAAAATAAAAAAGGTTTTTATTCACGTAGACTTTAAAAAAGCGCTTGTAAATAGTCAGAACATGTTTGTAGTAATATAGTTGTATACATTATTATTTCTAGTAACATAGATATTTAGGTACACATTGTATGAAAACATTTATAAAATTTATTTTATTATAGCAATGATATTTAGCAATGATAATGACTTTGCTACATTTAGTGTAAAACTTGTCAAAGTATTATAGGAAGAAAAAGGCTATCTCAGGAATACTTATTACGAATCCGTGCTATGTTCAATCAATCCCATCACGGCAGCGTTGTGTCCACGTGATCAGGAATACAAATGACTGTTATTTTATTGGCCGAAAGTATAAGGGAAACAAGTCCATTCGCTATATTAGTGCGAGATGGATGATAGCGCCCGATGCGCATACAAGTACATCACTTGCGTCACCGTACAGTCACCTTGACAGCGATTTTATGACAAAGGCAGGACTTCTTAAGGAACAATCCAACAAGGCAGAGCATTTTGAACGTGTAATAATTGCATAAAACCCTCTTCCAACTCTCTAGACTGGATTTAAAAGAGCAATAGACAAACATTAAACAATAACCTTGATAGCATGTGCAAGGTGTAGGTGCCCTCGTGTTTGGGTTCGATTCCGGCAATGGAAAAATATTTGAGTGACCCATACATAAAGTGTAACATAAACAGTGAAGATAATTTAAGGATCGTCGTTTACTTTTGAAACTGAACCAATAATAGACGACAAGTTTGTGAAATAATACATATATTTATTAACTCGCATTATTATTGAGGCGAGTGATTGTTCAGGGGATTGAAAAGAAAACTAGTGTTTAAAACGGGACCTTATTGGCGTTGACAGTGACAGTTACACACACGTATTCAGAGTCCCGGCGTCAAGTACTGCGTGAGAGTTCATACGTGGCGCACGTACAGAGTCCCCGCGACGAGCACTGTGCGAAAGCCCTGACGTGCACGGTACTACGTAGTGTGTATGGTGCACTTGGCTCTGTTTATTTTCACTGATCACTTGCACTTTTTCAGGTTTCCTCTTTTATTTTTTCTTCTTAATTCGATTTTACCTGTATTAAATTCCCCGTTCTGTTTCGTTATTCCGAAGACATTCTTTTCTTTCTAGAACCTTCCGCAGAAGTATTGATGAAGGTTCTAGTAAGTTCCTTATCTTCACCTGTCTCTCTCTTTTCTATCGGGAAATTCTCACCGTCACTTTCTTTTCAATCCAAAACTTTCACCAAAAAGACAAATTAATGTAATGCTTGCTGTCTTTGTCTTCGCCTATCTCTTTCTTTCCTATCAGGAAATTATAATGTTATTAGCATTAAGAATTTTGCAGGTATCAGTTTTTATTCCGGTATTAACAAGAAAATTCTATAAAAGTTAAGAAAGTCACCAAAAACCCTTACTGGTACCTACTGTAGTTTGAACCTGACTTTTTTACATTTAAAGCGCATCAGCTTATCGTTAATATTGTATGGAAGTTAATCGTTTAATGTTTATTTTGTATGTTGATGTGCTATACTTTGTTCAGTTGCATAGACAAATTAGGCTGTTTAAGTTACTTATATTTATGTTACAAAGTTTATCTGTAGATATAAGGATTTATTTCCCTAGACGCCCGTCTTCGAAACCTTTCAAACATCTATGTTATATCTCTAGGTTTGCGAGTAAAATAAATGTATATTAAATGGGTAGTTACATTAGTTGGAGATTGGATAGTATAGGTGGCTAGTGTGAACTAAACTTATACCGTAACCCCGTACCAAGGCTAACTAGATATAATTGGTGAATCGAATCGCGTCTGCTTTAGTAAATAAATATACGTGAATCATCATGAGACTCGCCAAAACGTACATGCTGTGTGGAATGTTGACATAACCGGTATGGT
The DNA here is from genome assembly GCA_951640165.1 of Pseudoips prasinana. NCBI lineage: Eukaryota > Metazoa > Arthropoda > Insecta > Lepidoptera > Nolidae > Pseudoips > Pseudoips prasinana. The sequence continues at coordinate 24,229,085 of OX621243.1, forward strand.
CGAAACACTGGTGATGACTACAAAATGTGGCACATCTGTATTAGGCTCCGTACAATTTTTTTTCTTTTTTACTTACTATGTAGTGCTAAGTACTACTAACTAACTAGTAGAGTACCTACTAAGTAGATAACGCAGGGAAACCTTCCAAGGCTAGTACTAGACGTTAAGTCTTTTATATTTTTGATGTTTTTGATAGTTGTTTTTTTGTTATGTCATTTGGCTATGTGGAGAGATATTATACCGTAGTATAACTTAACCAGCTTTTTTTTTAAAAAAAATTACCAGTTACAGGTAATTAAGGAACTTCTAATGGTGCCTATTCGTCCGTCTATCAGATAAACATATAAGCTTTTAATTTTAAGCTACATTAAAAATATGTAGACTGGACTTGTGGAGCAGCGGTTAAGATATAAGCTTTGCCACTATGTGTCCCGGGTTCGATTCCCGTACAGGACAGCTTTTATTGGTTCGACCCACAAGTAGTTTTTCAGAGTCTGGGTGTTCCTTGTGTCTGTTAAACATATAATAATAATAAATGACTTGTGTGGTTCCGGACCCAGAAAGAATAACAGGGCCAATAGATCCCGTGGGTGTCGTAAAAAGCGACTGTACTCTGTCAACTCTTTATCTTTTTGACAGCTCACGCCTATGAATTGCGGTATTTTTTCCGAAATATTACACCACGGTCATGTCATACTTTATTGAAAATGCCATTACATATCTCATATCACTGCAATTATAAATATTTGATAAAAATCAATTCAAATAAAAATAAAAAAGATCTTTCTATCTAACCAGCACAGTATTTTAGCATCGTTATAATTTAAAATCATGTCACGTCATACATTTTTACTCATTTGTGTATCAACAAAAACCGTATTTTAGTGATACAACTAAAGACGTCTCTACATTCAAAGAAAGTACGAAACCTTCCTCGCTACGCTACTGACTGCCTTTTGTCGGCTTTTATGTATAAATATTTTTTATACCCTCATTGTTAGATTCTGCGTAAGTTGCTGTAATTAATTCTGCCATATTAGCTTAGATACGTACAGTCGACGCCACGTACTTCGGTGATAAACTTCGACTACGACAACGTCTTGGTTATGTACGCAGTAAGGACGATTTTACCAGTGTATCCACTGACTTGTTTTTTTTTATAAAATAGCATGGCAAACGAGCAAGTGATGGTAAGTGATCACCGCCGCCCATGGAGACACGCAACCCCAGAGGAACCGCAAGTGCGTTGCCGGCAAATAAAAGAATAGGCTCGCTTCTTGAAGGTTGTCATACCGGATCAGAAATACCTCCGCAGTTAATTGATTCCACAGAGCGTTAGTGTGCGGCAAAAAGTTTCTTGTGCGCTCGGTGATAGATGACCATTCATCCAGGTGATAGGGTATAATTTCCACTCTTGTCGAGAGGGTCTGTGGCAGAATGTGGCGGCAGGTATATAAACTCGAACAATTCCTCTGAACACACCCCGTGATAAATGAGGTAAAGGACATATAAAGACGCCACGTCTCTCCGCAGGGAAAGAGGATCAAGTCAAATAGCGGATCCCCGTCGTCAACAACCATTCGAGCTGCACGTACGATCAAAGGGAAGAAGTTGATACTGTGGTGCCCAGGACCAGAGTTGGCAGCATTATTCGGCCATCGCCAATAGTGTCATCCACAGTACTAAGTTGTAATGTATAGAATATTCAATTATTTTTGCTTTGGATGCATAGTGTAGGTAATTATTGGGAACCTTGAAGCTTGCTAGTTGCGTGGGTTGCACAGTATCATAATGCTTTATTCATATCAATCACACGCATATCGTTGTTATTGGAACAAACTTCGCTCTGGTTTATGTTCATTTAGCTGAAATGAATCAATCTGGAAGATGATTCAGGTAGCTATTTCGATTCAATTCTGTAATCGCATAGCTCAATCGTACCTGGCTTAGTGAGTCAACTTTGCAAGATACACGTAGTCATTGTGAGCAATTTTAGTTAAATAAGATCAAGGGAAATATAAACAACCAGCTCATACTCTCGAGACAAGATCCCATATAGCCGGTCCGGACCTTAAAACAGTTTAGTCTGTATACAATATAAATAGTAGTGGAAAGATTAAGTAGGGCTATCTTTCCATGAAATTAAATAAATGAAAACCAGTTTGTGAGATACGAATTATTTTTTCATCGCGCATCAACTGATCGTTATTCTTGTGTATTGATGAATTTTGCATGTTGATGAGTTACACTTTCTTAAGATTTTATAGAGAAATTAAGCTCCTGAAGTTAAGCCCATTATTTAGGTAACATTTTGTAACAGCGCAAGAAATCCATTCAAATAATAAAGAAATTATGTAAACAAAGATGAGGTTTTAAGATGACTTCAATGGACTAACAACACTAACGTGATTAAACAAATCATTCATTCAGAGGCTAGATGAAGAACTTGGATTTTGGGCGTCCGGATTAGGATCGTAGCTCGGCAGGACCCGTCCCAAAAGCGCTATAAAGCAGCACATCTAATTTGGAGTTTATTTTAGAGCGTTTAAAAGCTTGCAGCATCTGATATGAAAGATATGGAAAATGTTTAGTTTAGTTTTCAGCTTAGACCTTGCCTATTTCAAAGTGTTACAAGGGTGTAAAATATAATTAAGTATAATGATTTTACACCCCGTACAGACAATTCTTCCTTATGTATTTACAGAACATTTGTTAAATAATAAAGTAACTAATAGAATGTAAGCTCTACGTTATCGCTTACGACTCATAAATAAAAAAAAGCCTAAATCCCACAACATCTAGCCGAATAGAAATTAGCATAAATATTTGTTAAACAAGAAGTGCGTAGGCTAAAGTAAAAACTTCACCCACCCACGTGAGGTAGCGGAAATATCGAGAACCCTAGTGTCAACGGCCGCGACCAAAGGTGTGTGTTTACAGTGGACATCGATCAATTCGGGAGCGACTTAATACACCGCTTCGCTGCAGTACTGCATTACTGAATTGGTCAATATTCTATTAAGAGAGTGGCTGATAATAGTGACGATACGATCTATATTAAAACAGAATAGAAAGGGCGAAACACGCTTAGAATTTGAGTGTAGTTTGCACGTATGGCGCAGCGGTTAAGACAGTCGCTACGCCACTTCGTAACCAGGATCCAATTTCAGCACAGGACAACAATTTGTGTGTCCCATAAGCAGTTGTTCTGAGTCTGGGTGTGACCAGCAACACAGGGAATAATTGCTCTAGTACGGGCGATGCCTGTATAAAAAAAGAACCCCGTTTTTAAGTAGGAAGAAATAAGCTATCTCTTCTGCTTTTCTCGTTTTATATTGCGGGCGGTTTCCAATCTAACCTTTTGCGGTAGCTACCATAATTATCCGAACGTTTGTCATCTGTTTATTTGTCTGATTCTATTTGGCTTCTGTCTACCTGTAACTTGTCATAAATGTTTTCTTAATAACCGGGACCGACGTGTCTACTTAACATGCTCTCTGGTACCGTGGGTAGCCCCTTAAACAAGAGTCTACTGGTTTGAATAATTTATTTTAGTCCAGTTTATTTTTATACAAAATTTCATATTTAATTTCATGTTATATTTAGTTTGCTTATTAATAATTAAGTTTTAGGATAGGTACACTATTATTAATCTAATCATATTAATAATTATTAATATGACTAATAATAATATAAAACTAAATATGAATAGTTATAAGCAGAAACTATTTGGGCAGCCAAGTATTATATTAAAAAGTCGACACTCCACATAATTATACAGTCTAAAATAAGACTCTACCTTTTAATTGAATACTAGATTAAACAACATTAAGTTTCAAGCTCCAATTTTATAGTATCACAAATTTCGCCCCGAGCAAAAGTTGTTAAAACGTGTTTGGGTTCATTACAGTAAAAAAATACTTATATGCATGTTTTTTAACAAGGTGAACCTGTAGGGTATCTAAACAACTTGCGGATATAAAAGCATTTTGACTGTTTGAAGACCCTCCAATGTAATTCAAAATACACGACGAAATCTTAACACTCGGCATAAAGAGTTCACGTCCAGCCTAAGCATTTTATGATTCAATTAATTCTTTTGTTCGTACAGCGGTAATGATAAAGAATAGAGATGGTGGGACATCCGCAAGCGAAGTAAACAGTAAAACAAAGCATTGTGTCGCCATTACTGAATATAAACGAAGCACGAAAGAAAACAATGACACAACATGGACACAGTTGGAACTTGGAAGGAACAATTCAATGGGAGGGTTAGACACGGCGGTGCCTTGCCAGACGGACAATAGACGCGCGTGCAAAGTCAAATTGTTTAATTACGAAAGATACGAAAAGTAATTAAGGAAGCAAGAATTGCTTCAGGCATTCGCAACACAACGGCGGAAAAGAATGTTTAACGTGTACAATAAAATAACTTAGATACATGTGTACTATATTGTTAATGATTATTGGGGACTTCCGAGCAAGGAAGGTTCCGTAGCCGTAGTCTGAAATTTGACGGTGTTTTACCCCCGTGCTGCGGAGAGCATGTAAACTCCTGATCTTTTCGGATCGGATTCGAGTCACCTGATCGGATTGTGAGAGTGAAAGACTATAGAGTTTGAGCATATGATAATGATATGTCCTGCATTGTTGGCTAGTCTCCGTTGCGAATGGTCGCCGTAGCCATAATTCGACCAGAAGCACTACTTACTACATACTAAGTAAGTATACGTATTAAATCTCTATAAAGAAAAACTTTTTATTTTTAACTATGCTTTATGCATTATCAGATTTATGTGCAAAAAGAAAACAGTTTGTGTCCCGAATAGTAAGGTAATATATTATAGGAAAATATTTATTTTTCATGGGAAACTAAACCATTGCGCGCAATGGGTAAGACATCTGACTGATCAAATGATGATTTGATACATCAAAACCTCTAGAGTACTATTTAAAGGCCTAATAGAATTTGAAATTTGCTATGAAGATTATAAATTAATCCTACTAATATCATAAACGCGAAAGTTTGTAAGTATGGATGGATGTTTGTTACTCTTTCACGTAAAAACTACTGAATGGATTTTAATGAAACTTTACAATAATATAGCTTATACATCAGAATAACACATAGGCTATAATTTATAAAGTTAACGTGGATAAAACCGCAGGGCACAGCATATACATAAATTTATTGACTTATAATATATTTATACGTAATTTTTATTTTTTCCTTTGATTATAAATCCTTTCAGTATATATATATTTTAATGTTGCACAACTGTCGGACGTCCTGTGTCGACTACGTTTTTTATATACATAATTAACATTGTAACATTTTTAAATATTTACATCACTAGCTGCCTATATATCTATATATACACAGTATATACTTAATTATTGGAAATTACACGTGTATATACCAGAATTATTTGTACAGAAGTACACATATATGTTAATTTACATCAGTTGATGCACTGCCAATTACCACTTGTCTCCCTGCAGTGCTTTGGTTCACCCACGGTTGTCTGGAAGAGATTGCTACAGTAGCGAAAAAACCGCCGTTTGTACCTTATAGTTTTAAGAAAATTCATGTTACCATGTGATATTTTGATTTGGTGCAATAAAGTGTATCTATCTATCTATCTATATCAGATGGCCTAAGGCTTTTGAACAACTAAGTGAAGTTACTGTGTAGTAGGTAGAGCGATTAGGGGCACATCATCCATCAAAACACAAAACATCTTGATGTATTATTGTACCCAGTGTTGGGTGTATTAACATCTGTAGTCTATATCCGTATTCGACCTTTTCAGTAACACACAATAGGCCCACGGAACGTGCCAGCCAACTGTACGTACAAGAACAATAACGTTTTTTAGAAATTTTGGTGTCACGTGCCTCTTGGTGCGTTCCGCACGAAAGTATAGGTTGTAGTATACACGATGAGCGTAAGTAAACAATCCTCGTCATTTACCATTCGGCACACGTCATTCTGACGAATCGGTCGTTCGCTGCTACGACCTTAAACTAACTGGCACAAGGCGTGCCGACGCACGACGATTCAATACACTATGATTATACTTAATCAAATGTGATGAGAAAGTTACTACACAAAACTAATTAACCATTTCTATCGATTGTGGAGAAAATTCGCTATGTTCAAAATATACTTATGAAACCACATTGGCAGAAAAAGTAAGTGATTAGCATTTAGACGAAACAGCCTGACCTTTGCGCGAGGTCGTAACGAAATAGGGAATTATAGACATCAAATCTTTAAGTAATAATACGTAACTATTCGTTGCTGAATGCATCAAGTGACGTAATCATGGAAAAATATATATTTGAATACGTAGATAATACATGTACACCTGAGTGCATTTTTGTGATATTGTACAATTAATCATGCATTTATGTATTGCAATTGCAACAAACAAAAAACTGGTTCAAAAAAAGTCAAATCGAACTCGCAGTTTGTCGGTTACAACATCATTACTTAAAATCCTTGGATATCTAAAACTCAATTCAGTACATTGACGTCTGAACAGTTTTAGAGGTATATTTAAAAAAGAAAATCGAGTGCTTTAAACCATACGACTGAATTAAAACTTAGATAATAATAGGTATACGAAACGTAACTGGTATGAGAGAAAGAGATAAATAAAATGCGTGCTCCCCGTGCCCCTACAGTAATACGCAACGTTACTCTCTACTTATATTTCCACCTCAACTCCTCGATCACACTTCTCGTAACGATCTCGTCACGCTCTCGTCACGCATTCACCAGCTTACTTCCCAAGTAAAGCGTGCTAAAGAAGTTTCACTTCAAAAATACCGTCGAAAAATTGCCATCACGTAGCCTCGTAAACTTAATTTCAAATGCAAATTAATCCTATTTATACGAGTACAGCTAAACAGAAATAAGAATACTACTAAACATAAAAGTCAAAATACTTTTTTTATTTTGTTCCACGTTAGGATAATATATTGAATTTAGCAGGTGACGAACGTGTTTGAAACCTATTCTGCCAGCAATATACGAAAAGAATGAGTAAATAAAACCATAACCAATGTATAGGGCACTCTACCGAATCCTGCTAAATCGTAAAATGGACAACGCAACGACTATAAACATAAAATGGCTTTATGAATCAGAGCTCGACCAATATAAAACGAGCCGGGGAGTTTTGCATTTCGTGGAAAGGTCATAGGTATTATACACTCCTGGTATTTTCCTGGAAACAGATTATAATTAACCGCTCCAAAACCAACAGCCTAAGCTAAAAATACTACGTACGCGTGATTAACAATAACATGGGAGTGATTTGAATCTGAATTCGAAATTAAAAAGAAACGTAGTGATTTCGTAACAGCTAATTAAATAATTATTTAGGTAAGGAAAGTGAAATGTCCATAGGGCTAACATAAACTAAATTAATGCGATGTTAATGATCAATTAGCCAGCGCAGCGGTGGATCCTGTCGGTCGTTGGCAGCGCGAATTTAGATGCGGGAAAGGTCGTCCATGACTCACATTATAATTCGTATATGTCAGCCCTAATTAGGGCTGCGATCAGCTTTGCTGCCGATACCAAATACAGTCTTCAATATTCTAGAGCTAATAATATATTAAACAATCTACACTCGCTCGTACAAAAAGATGAAACTGTATTCTAAAACTCACAAACACAACTATAGCTCCTTACAATTTTACACCGTAAAATGTTACAGCATTAAAAATTGTTTTAGATTTTCGATTCGTTCGCGATAGAAGCAAATGAAATCATATTAAAAAAATGTGAGAATTACTCAAGACAAATATTTAATTGGCGATGAGTCTTTTGAACTTTTTGAAGTAAGATCTAATACCGAGAATTTAGACCACGCCTGACGCCTCAGTCTAAAAAGAGGGGAACCCTATTAATAATGCCAGCTGGCTACTCGATACTTGGACATGTGGCAGAGGCGATGGGACGCCTCCCAATTGTTATCGACTATTACACAATCAAAGCCGATCACCTATATCCAAAATAGGTACTGTAACCTGTATACAGAGATAGGTGGTCTAAAGGTTATTGAGTGATTATTTATAGAGATTGGGATATTTCAGCTTACCATGTTATTAATAAACAGAATTTACGCGACAACTCACACATTTATCGAACTTATGTCAATTTTTGTATTTGTCTGAGGCATATCAGATATCAGTAAGGTTTACTTTAAATAAACTACTACTCGTTTAATCAGGATGGATATTACGCTCGATTACAAGCCACAAAAATTAAATTTAATACAATATCATTTTTTTACAATTTCTATTATGGAAATCGCAGGCAAAATATAGCGACACTTTATAACCTGTTGACCAACTATACTAAGCGCTCTAAACAAGTACTTCAATTAGTTTGCTAGTTTACGAAAATACGATCAATCAGAAAGAGATGTAATGATATTACAATTAGTTTCGCGTTAATTACAAAATCGCCAGCATTAGCTACCTTATATGACACATTTTTAAGACATTCAAAAGATGCAACATTTTTTTAGTTAGGGGTTTTTACGGTAGACTATTGAATGTTTTGGGGAAGTCCAACTACGGCCGTATCCGTTATTTAAGCACTTTACGAATAATGACTGTCTTACTCACTCAAATGTACAGTAACTTATTCTACTGTTAGGCATCAAGTGTTATCTTGTGTATAATTTACATCTACACAAATTAATGAAGACGTAAGGACAAGAAATCAATTATACTGAAACATACAAATCGCGTAAAACATGCCTATCAAAATGTCTAATCAATTATTTCGGTAAGGTCGTAACATTAATTTCCAATATTGCGGACGCATCAAATTGAATTCTGTCAGATTTGTCCAAATAACATTTTGCAGGGATAATCGTAAAAGCGTAATAACGGATAGGATTAACCCGAGAATAAATTTGATGAATGTCTGAGCATAATTTTGAAATATAAAAAGCTTGGGACTCATTCACACGCGGCTCAAAAGCACGTCTACAACCAGGAAACATGTTTCCTCTAACAATTTCCGGCCTCTTCGTTTCTAATACCTCATATACAAGTTCTATAAAAACTCTTTATAAAATGGTCAAAAGCAGAATACGTGTCGCGGTTTAGACGCAACGAAATATGATCTGCCACAACGGGTTTGTGGTGCGTTGTTGCTGCGAAACAATGCATCATAAAATTCATTGCAGTTTTTATACTCCACTGTGCACTTTAGCGTAATATTGCGTAATAGTGGACAACTTCTGTGCATTCAATACAGGTTGCAAACAGAACTTGCTTTATAGCTCAACCCTCCGTAGATGGCAGTATCTTCCAGGTACTTTAAGTTGCCACGCATTCAGTGACAAGTTTGAGCTGACGCTATAGTATTACTTTATTCTTACATCAGGGGGCAACCCTATGCCAGTTTATGTACACAATTTATACTTTTGTACACACATGTATAAATACATTAATTTTCATACATTTTATCAGCTCTATTAGTATGGCAGTTAGACCCGATAAATGAAATTGCTCAAAATTGTTTATTAGTTCACATGAACCTGACTTAATTGTTTGGAAGCAGTTTAACTTTAATCTAAATTACTATTCCAAATCTGCAGGCTGTGTTTAAAGTCTAACTTTAGATGTTACAAAGCCAATTACCGGAACTTCGCATAGGCTAATAATAATAGGGTTGTCAAATGACAATTATACCTACCTGCGTGATTGACAACACAAAAGATTCTCCTTGATAATTTCAACCACAAAAAATATGACAAAAACGAAATTTTCTATGAATACATACGGGCAGCACTGAGTCACAGACGTAGCCCTCGAGGTCTTTACGAGCAGTTGCGCTCTGGTGAACACTATGACGGAATAGAAACAATAGCCTTCTCACGGGGTATATTATACTTCACCGATTTCGAACACTAAGTTTGTAACACAATAAAGTTACATTTCCTGTATAATTAATAACAGACAGATGCAAGATGCAAAGTGATCGCTCGCAGCATTTCGCGAAAACTGGTCGGCCCTCTCCAAGCGTTGCGAAAGTCCGTTTAGAATAGTTTCTTTAGTCTAGCATTATGGTGAACAATGGAATAGCTTATTGTTACTTTGGTTTAGACATCGTGTTACGAGAAGGAACTGCTTGAAAATTGCACGGTGCACCCGATGATTGTTGTTCTGAACGCTGCACGAGAACAAATGAATTGCCTTGTTTAACTTTATTGAATTTGTTTTGGGACGGATAATCTCGTTACCGTGGTCGATAAAATAGAGATCGTGATTAACTACACATACATAAGATACCTATGTAGGTATTTGCCGACAATCGACATTCTACTATTATTGAAGAAACTTCTTTCTGGACCGTAGTGACACGGGTGTGAAGAAATGTTCTAGCCGCCCAGGCTTCCACACGGTACACGATCGTTTTGTAATTACTTTAACCAGGATGGACAGCGTAACGTACCCTACAAAGCACAGAGACACTCCCCAATGAAACCAAATGGGCGGTCACTCATCTATAGACTGACTGCTTGTCTAGATACTTACCCTCACGAATCACTAACGGACCATGACCATGGGCACATGACCGTGAGCATCTCAGTTAGAGCAATAAAGCTGAACATAAATTAATTGATAAATCATATTTGATACATGATTTCAGTAAAAAGTTTGGGATACTGTAGCCATTTCCCAAATGTAAGAAGTCACTCCAGTCAGATTATTCCAAATTAAAGAAGCGTAAGTGGACACAAAGACAAAACCTGCTAACTTTTTCCACCACTTAAGCACTTGAATACTCCGAGGTGTTCAATAATATCTTCGTGAGAATCAGCGGCAAAAGGCTTCTCCTCGACCTGGTTTAGTTCACGTAACGTCGTTTGAATGTGCAAGTGAACGAATTTTGAGCGCTATCACCTCCACTCGACTTTCTCATGACCTGACTAACACTTGAACTGTGCTGACGTTTGTATTGTTGGGAGAGTACCGATCTTTGTCCGCGAAGAAAGTTGTTGATGGATGTTGAATAGTTGGACAATATTAGAAATTTACGTTATCGGACATGATTACGATTATTATTTTGACCAAAGACAGTTAGTCATTTCTACAGACTGTTATTTAGTCATTATTCGATTTGAAAAACACGATATGTGTACCTCGTACGATACGGATTTTTGAATCCGTCCATTGCTATTATCAGCCATTTGGCAATGGATTATCTTAGCCACGTGATGCTTGCAACATGACTCACAAATTACCGACACTCGCACCTCCCCATGTACTAATGCAACCTTTGACACACGCAGGAACCCAACAAGTTACTCGGTTGTGGTTGATTAGTTGAAACTAATACAGCTAAAAAAAGACTGAGCGCTTGTTAAGTCTCATACTAGGAAATTGTAGGCAGTGTCTTTGGATTGCGCTTGACTTAGGTTTCGTTTTTGACGCGAACCTGTGAAAAAGATGTTTTGACAGACAGACAGTAAACGAAATATAAAGGTTCCGTTTCGTTTGAGGTAAGAAACCCTAAAATACTACTGACTAAGGCTTTTTATTCGATAAAAATGAGTATTTTTATGGTGAGCATATTCAACGTTGTCTCACAACGTGAGTCACGAGGTCCCTCCCGGTAAAAGAAACCACATGAATGGGTCATTAGTGAAGGCTTGCCTAAACGGCTCACGACATTGATGTATTACGAATGGTGGTAAAAAATATATATCTAATCGAGAGCAGGAAATGAAAAGCGCTTTTCATTTGTAACCATAGGGTGGGAACGCCCACACCCCTAAGTTTTATGTATATATAAACTGTTGAAGTCGTTGAAGCTAAAACACGTAAATAAGATAGTGACATAATGTCAAGAATACGTAAGATATCGTTTAGGTTAGTATTAAAAATATAAGGATCCAAATTCAACCCACTTCAAGGCGTTTCTTTGAAAAAGATAATGGATCTGAATACCAGATAAATATAATATATAGCTAGCATGCAGATTGGGTTGGCAAATTCATCTGAACGAGACTTCCCACTATACTTGAAAAAAGGACTTGGGTAGTGAATTCTTCGATGGCAAGAAATTAAAACAAATTTGGGCACGTTAGATGCATCTCAACAATTTCTTTCCATTATACTTGACAGCGAAAGCCTGATGAATGAGCAGGATGGTAATAAGAGGAAAGACCAACTAGTCTGAGTGAACTCTTAAACTAAGTTTTGTTGCATGTAACCTCCGGCGCAAGGTTTGTGAGGTAAACAAGTACAACTTTTATGCGCTTGCGTGTTGCGCGCGCAATTTAAGATAGAGAAAGATGGTATTATAAGTTTGTAGCCTTGAGTAGCACCATAAATTACATCCCGGCTTCATTAAACTGATATTGGACAGAATTATTACTACATAATTGTCCTTATTTTGTATTTTGAAAAAAAAATGTTAATATAGTTTTCAGAACAAAGTAATTGTTTTTAAATTAAATACTAAAGATTATGTAAATAGTGAAGTGCAGTTTTTCTACATAATAGAAGAAAGCGTGACTGCAGTGAATAGTATTACTAGTAAAAGTGTTACTAAATGAGCCCGCCAGTACACGAGTTTATTTGTTTAAGTTGAAAAAAAAAAAGATATATTGAAATGAAGCAATGCATCAGAGCTAACCTAAGCGAATCTCTCCCGAGTTTAACTAGATAATAAACTTGCAACATCTGAATGCTGACCAGATTTACTTTTCGATTGGAAGATACTGACTGCTGGACAAAGGCTTCCCCCAAGGAACTCCGTAATTGCCGGTCTTGTGCTGCCTGCACCCAGCGGCTTTCCGCGGCCCTACAAGAACGTCGGTCCACGTTGTGGGGGGCCTGCCCACGCTGCGATTTCCGGTTCGTGGCCAGTCAGGAACCTTTTTGCCCCCGCTGACGAAGGTTCTTATAGCTACAAGCCTCGCCCACTGCCACTTTAGTTTGGAAATACAAACTTTCGAGTGTACCTACATCTTGTTATTAATTAATATACTGTTTTATTGATTAATCATAACACAATCTTGTTCTTACCAAATATATATAGGTGGAGGTGCAACCTATTTTGTTTTACAAAACTTACAATGAATTTTAATACATTTTAGGTATGTCAAAAGCAAAGATCTATTTTTTTTCTTTGGTAATAATAAATATGAAGAATTAATAGTGTATCTACCGATTTAGGTGTCTTCAGCTTGATGACATAACTGTCTAATATTTTCCATAACAACATTCTCATACATTTGTTCGAGCTCTGAAAGGGCAATTAATACTAATGACTTAATTACTTTACCGTATACGGCTGGCAACATAGCACAAGATAACACAGTAAACTACGAAATATAATGAATGAAACAACCATTGAACGATCCCTAAAAGATTTATGATTTAGAAGATTGGTAAGGGTAATTTACCACTCATCAATTAGACGTGATTGTATTAACAAGATGATAATCACATGCTTAAGTAAGTTTAGTAAGAAACTAAATAGATACATAACTATGTTTTATTAGGTTTAGTAAGAAACCAAATATATAACTATGTTTTAGAAGGTTTAGTAAGAAGAAATTAAAACAAATAGGGCACATTAGATGCGTCTCTACGATTTCTTTCTATTTTACGTGACAGGCCTAATAAATTATCTGGGGCTCTACCGGCTAAGTCGCCGAATATCGATTTCTTAAATGGCGTTCATATAAATAAAGGATAAAATGACTTAATCAATCATTAAATCGGCCTCCATGGGCACATGTGACGTCATAAATGGTCCGGGATCGATTGTCAAACGTGGAAGCCGATTTAAAGATTGATTAAGTTATTTTTAACCCACCTTTTTCTTTGATCGCCATTTAAGAAATCGATGTTCGGTGATTTAGCCAGTAGAGCCCCAGGATGGTAATAAGAGAACCAAATAGTCTGGTGAACTCTTAATCAATCTAGTAAACTAAGTTTTGTTACACGTAACCTCCGGCGTAAGGACAAAATATATAACTATGTTATAGTAGGTTTGGTAAGAAATAAAATAGATATATACAATTATGCTTGCTACCATACAATATCCTTCATACGATGGATATAATATCACTACGTGATCTAGATAACGTGTGCAGTACATCTTGTGTCAAATTTATTGAAATTGCAATTTGATATCAATCAATGATATTTATTGGTCCATATAGTTTAGCACTGGTTGAAACGGGTTCAACTGAGCTATGGTTTTATACGGATTAATTGCCTGCTGTGGAAGTAAAGATCCAGTGGTTAGTGAACCTAGTAAAGGAATTCTTATAAATACGTACCGTCGACACCACCTTTTCAGAGGACACATTTGAACTTCATAGGTTCTTTATTACACAGGCCATAAGGGCTGTTTTGGTAGGGTAGATATATTCCACTGATACAGCAGCTGAATAAGTAGTTGACATAAAAAACACTATGTCGTTAATGGATGTTAATATATGATTGATGCGGTAAGCATTAAAGGATGGCTAATTGGACACTTTAAATATACATTACGGATAGAGTAACTGCGGTGCATTCTGCGAGAGTTTCATCATCATTCAGTTGGTTTTAATATGATTATAATAGAATTTTGCAACGTTGCTTAATTTATATGTTGTGTTCGCATTAACAATGACATCATAATATTAATAAATTACTTTCACGAGTGATATAGTGATAAAAAATAACAGTTAAAGCCTAGAATTTGCAAGAGTATTGTGCATGCTTCCTAAAACATCGTCGGTGAAATAGGATTCCAAGTTTAGTTTCTTGTTCTCCTAATTCCAGCAACAACGTTTTCCCCGTGTGAAATAACTGATGGACTGTAACACCCTCAGTAAGTTAATTCATAAAATTACATAAGAACCACAAAAAACCAAAGTCAAAACGTAACGAAACACAAACTAGTAAGTACACGTACACTATATACTCACGAATATGATATTATACATATTTGATAAACAACAACCGAAATTAACCAGATAAATCAAACATATATGCAAAATAAAACATAATTAACATAACATAGAAATAACTAAGCAAATCCAAAACAAAACATAAATAAAGAGTAATAAAAGCAGACTATAAAATAACAAAATACAACGAAACAACGAAAATAATAAACCAGACCCCTACCGCTAAATAAGGACTCTGACTCCCCTAGCCAAGAAATAGAAAACATGACACAAAAAAAAACACCCTCAGTGCAGGAATATTAGCCTAAATTCGTGTTATCAACAAAACCTAAGTGATTTAACCTAGACCTCATAATATTCGCGTGGGATATTTACCCAGGACCTCATTCTCTGCGGATGAAGACGATACCGATAGTCTAACGAAGCAAGTCTACCAGTTATAACGATGCAATGCAATCTACTACACAATACGGAATGTAACATCCAATAGGGTCGTTACATAATAGTTACAGAATGATAGAAAACAACGAAACAGTAACGAGCTTGGATTCGCGACATTATGCAAGAACGCATAAGTATCGCCTCTATAGCTATCTTGCATACCATTAGCCCACTTACTGGTACTCATTCTAATCATTTTTTCGTGTTAATCTTCATTAACAGGCAATCTTTAGTAATCTTGTTGGTCAATGATTGCCGCATTATTTTGTAAGGAATACATATTCAATAAAGTATCAAACGAAATACAGGTAGTTGTTATAACATAACAAAAAATGACAAAAATAGAGTTCAAAGGAAATATATATCTTGTTTATAAGAATTTATTGATATCTACTTATTCCTTTTTCAGGGCACTTACTTTTGTTTCAGCGGTCGTACATCACGGCGTTTGAATCGAATCCATCGGTTATCACTCCTCCAGGGAAAGCAGCAAACGTGTGCCGTCAATAGATACTTTGTTTCCTTTGGGTTTGGTAATTACCCAAGTCTTTAATTACCTGGCAACGGTATCAACCTTGATGAAAATTTGATATCCGAAAAAGCTTGTAAGTATTCGCATTTAAAACAATGTATCTTTTATAGTTAACGAGAAATAAAATATCTTGCAAAGTATTACGATAAATATTTGCAAGTCACGTTAGATTCATCCAAATGTAGGTGAAATTGTATACCAATATGACACGTGAAAGTACTCTGGAGCATGCGTGTGCGCGTCCGGCGCACGGCCACCATGCGGGACCGACACGCGCCATCGCGCATGCGCCACCCACAGACAACTCATTCAATCAGCTGTGCTTTATGACACATCAAAACAAAACAATCGAATAAAGTCCAAAGTTATTATGTTAATACTACTACCACTCTTACGTAACTTCACGATATCGTAAAGTCTTTAGAACTAGAAATATTCAATTAGCAAACCGGTATTGAAAGTAATTTCGATACCTGAAGTTTCGAAATCTCATGAACATAAAATATATTAATATTCGCGTGTGCAGAAAGAAAGCGAAGGTGATATAAAATGGTTTAATCAAATTTTATATGCGACTGGTCAATGCTCTTAAACGTTATTGATACACTTTTAGTAATGCCAGAGCAATCATGCCAAATTGATATTAAAATGAAAGTGTTTTTACTTTACGAAATTAGACTGGGTTTCACTTTCTGATAAATTAACATGGAGAATAGATAGATATGAATACAGAGTTGTTTAAACACACATTTTATGAAGCTTGTAACTATTTGTAATTAAAACTAATACAAACATGTGCTTGTTTAACGTAAAAAACACGTCAAAGTCAAACTGACCAGTTCTAGGAAACACAGGTAGGTCCACAATGATAAAAATATACAACAAGAGCAAACATGAATAAGGGACCATTATGATACGGAGGAAAATCACTAATGGAACAGGTAAACACGCAGTAAGTGCAGGCACAGGTGGGAACGCCGTATATGCAAGTTGACTAGAACGATATGTGATGCAAGAAACGTGTGCCCTATTAGTCAAGTGTAACAAAACCAGTAGCCAAAAGCAAGTAGCTGATCATCCATGTGCTACACCTAACGAACGTCGTAACGCAAAATAGCCCACTTTTGAAAACGATCCGCACAAAACAAGTTTTGCGTACAAAAAGAAATTGCTGTTGCAAAATGATGTGTTACTCGGAAAGTCGTTAATTTTACCAAAGGGAAAGTATTCATCAGGAAGGCTATGAATCCCGATGAACTTATTAACCTGCTGTCGTAAAGTTTCCACCAGAAATTACGAAACAACTTTAGTAGATGTTGACAAATAGAGATGTTTATCTATAAAATCAGACAGAATGATAAATATTGGTTAAAAATTAAATGGTTCTAAAGTGTTTAATCTAATTACGTAGGTTATTAGCTTAGTAAGCGATGTCAGCGACTGTCCGTAGTAAATTGATGAGTTGTTAAGTTGTCAGTAATCCTATCGTAAGGCATTATGTCAACGTTGATGTGGGGTCGACGGACTTTCATTCAGTCCCGTGGTCAATGGTCGGCATTATCTTGGTGACGTAGACATTCATATATATTGGTATGCTCCCATTAGCCAATTTGGTTCAATTAGTGGTGACAGCCGAGATTTCTATTGATTTTCATGGTAGTATTGCTACACTATTCACTCAATATTCTAATACGGTAAAGTTGTGGTAAACTGAAGAAGCGAAGAACTTACTACATATTATGGCATAAAAGAGTCCGCATGAGTATTGCTTGGCGAATTTGGTTCAATGAGTAGTGATAGTTGATAATAACTATAAATCAATCTGTTTTGGTCTGGTAAAATGTTGGTACAGAAGAGGCGCAACGATTTTATGTTAAAACAATAAGTACATCATATTCTCCACAAAGCATGGAGTAAAAAGAATCTGGTTTGGGTAAGTATCCTTAAGTAAATTTTGTTCAGCGGCAGCGGTAGCAGTGATAGCTGATATTTTTAAGGTAATACGACAGTCAGGATCTTTTGTGACTGTGTTATTTTGGTCTAAAAAATAGTGGTACCGACGGGGCGTATAATTTGATACTAAAAAAATACAGTATGTGTCATATTCTCCTAAAAGCATAGCGACAAAAAATGTCGGATGAAAGAGAAGACCAACCGTGCGTCTATATTAAACACGAGTTTAACAGTTTGTTTTGCTTAGTGCCCTGTTAACTCCGTTATTTATAGATGATATAGTAAATTTAAAGGCCGCCCTAAATGTCGCCATACATCTACTGAGTTATAGATAGGTCTGTTAGCTTATTAAACCAGGCGAGTGATATTTTATCACATCTTTGTACGACGTCATTGAGGTTTATTGCGTTCCATTAAGCTCTTGTCTCGAGGGGTGGAAAGTTCTACTTTGAGCAAGACCTAATTTCGTGATGTAAGAAAGTTGGCCTGCTCGGCGGACCTCTTCAATGGTTTTAGGCTAGAATAAATGTCACGTACGCATGATGTGACGACTGCATTGAGCTAATGAACTAACGCCCGCAGTGGGGAAAATGGATCCCTGTATTACTGGTGACAGCATATTTTACAATGCGGAGCGTAAATTGTGGAATTTTTGGGATAGGCCTTTGTTCAGCAGTAGCATCTTTCGACTGATATGCTGATGATAAGTTTTTGTTCCGACTCTGGGTTTGATTTGTATCCGGAAATCATGTTTGTGAATTACCCCGCCATACAGAAATGTAATTGCCTAGTGCGGGGGCTGTTTTAATAAATTAATTGACGCAAAGCGCACTATGAACTAACTTACCATATCACCGATGAAGAATTTATTGAACTTTAGTATTATCTTAATTTAAAAAAACGCAATGTATGTTCTTATTCAAACTATAATAATCGTTGCATTTGACTAATGAACTCTAAGGGTCCACATTCCAACGGCAAAGATTCCACCAGTTTAAGCTTGTAAGTAGGTAGGTAAGGTAAAGCGATATCTTACCGATTTCAGACTTAATTCAAGTTGTTTATGATGAAATAATAGATGTAGAAAAAATTTCAGCCTGTTTAATATTAGTGCTAAGTCTCCAAGGGTTCATGTTCCAGCAAGACTTAATCCCTTGTAATACGAAAATGTGCAAAGTAAATTCGGCAAACAAGTAAGGTACAAGTACCTACATCCTTACGATAAGCCGGATTATTAGTTTAATTTCGGATTGTTAGGTTCAAAAGGTAAAACAGCCTGGCTTTAATGTTTAATTATTAAAGATAACATCGCACAAAGTAAGGTGGATTTCCTCAGGGCTCGGGTGTGTAATCAGGTGTAATGGACGGAAACTTTTAAGAACGTCGTTAAAAATACGTGTTTAGAACATCGTTAAGTAAAACTGGGAACGCGCGTCGGTTTCCTAGGTTTATGTACCTAGGTTTGGATCGATTTTATGCTCTAGTAAACCTAACGCTAACCTGTAGACGTTACAAATTTTGTGAATATTATGCTGACTATTTGCGAAAAGATAGAAATGGCTTCAAAACAATATTCAATACATTAATTAAAAGTAAAATTTACTTGGAGATTGTGGCGTCTCTGAATAATTTAGATCCTTTTTTAAAATTTACAGAGTGCGTTGGGATAGTATGATGCATTTTCTAATCCGTACTCACACAGTGAGAACTAAAATTAATGATGTTTATGAAACCAAAAATGTTTTAATATCAAGCTTCACTGGAATGACATATTGTGATGTTTAAAACTTGTCACCAGCAAAAGTCAATTTCCTATTACCGATGCAAACGGAGCGTACAGCCGTAGCCGTCTCCGCGCGATTTGATAACTTTTCGTCTGATCCGGTTAGTTGGTGACGTAACGGCCGGGTGTCGCTGATGCTAAAAATACCGGCACGTGCTCTCCAGGCTCGACACGGTCTCGTTATAGTGTCTCCTACTACCAAGTATGAATGATTTACATTGCGCATCCTTGTGTGCCAACTTTTGATTGGTCTATAGCTTTGGCGCTAGCTAGTCATGATGTACAACTTTGAACAACTTAATTGGAACAATTTTCAAGGATTAAGTCTTTGCCAATTGTGTGGATCATATTTAAAAACGTGAGCAGGTATTAACCGACTACTTAGGTGCCTATTTAATTGTATCATTTCTGATCTACATTAAGGATCCTTGGAAAATCTCTGACACTACCTAATAAAACATCTCTTAAAACTTTGACAAACTCCCTCCTGCAACCATTTTTGCAAAGGTTAGATTTCAATACGTGAGGCCAATAAACTACTTCAAATAGGTGCCCATATTAATCTACTATTATGTTCATATGATTTACATTACGGGAAACGTTTGGTAAAAAATCTCTAGCTCTATGTCATTAGTCAACTTGTACACCGTTTAACTTAACTCATCGACATGGGGCTATATTTCATTTTTCTTCATTACGTTTAACTTAACTCATCGACATGGGGCTATATTTCATTTTTCTTCATTAATATTGACTGGTCTATTTCAGCACATAACTACAACTATGAAATTCAGATTATAACAGTTAGGCTAGTTTTACTATCTGGTGGTCAAATTGACAAAAACCATTGAGACTGGATCTAATAATAATTAATTCCCGTTGAGTACACTACAACTAGATCAGTGAGACATTCTACTTACGTGGAATTTCTACCATATTGAGGAACTTTCGAATTGCCAGAAATGTGGAACGATTTTATTTCAATGACGGCGAAAATGCTTTTGATGTGATCAAAGACACCAATGCAGTTGGTGATGAAAACTGAATGGTTATGAACTGATGTCATCTAAGCGAGTTATTCTCGTAGTAGGGGTTAACATCCTGGGGCAGTGGCCAACACGGATGCGAAGCTACGACATTAGACAATGCGGGTAGAGGGTTAATCTATCTCGAAGTCTGCCGAACTATACGCTGCCATCAATCGTCGAGAGACACATTCTACACGCGTTTAAGAGGGGCACAACTGCACGAGTCATGTTGGGTTCCGTTTAAATTACACAGACATCATTAGTTAAACGATTTATTGGCATTTTAAGTGATACTTTTAGTGGTTTTATTCGTTTATACTGCTACTAATATTGTGAGAGGTGAGGAGTGATTCTAAATTACTGATGTACTAGTGTAAGATTTCGAAAAATATTTCCTTAACTACTGCATTAATTACACTAATATTATAGAGGCGAAATTTTGTGAGTGTGTGTGTCTGTTTGTTACTTCTACGTCTCAACGGCTGAAGCGATTTTAATTATATTTGGTGTGGAGTTAGCTGACACCCTGGATTAACACATAGGCTATAATTTAAAAGTTTAACGCGGGTAAAACCGCAGGGCACAGCTAGTAGTAAGATAGCGCCGCTTCATTGCTTAGGAAACACTTACGCTTAACGCTACTTAGAGAAAATTAAATTTTTATTGGGAGTTTGGAAACGCGGTTACTGTTATAAATAATTTTCATCCTCTCTCACTTAGCAATAAGTCGCACGTGACCTCTTAAATATTATAGATGTGAAAAATAATCACGGGTTAATGTAATCTACTGAGCTAGTCATATTTTAACGTTCCAGGTATAACCCAATTAAATCATCCATTAGGTACGTATGCTACTGTTTCAACAAATTATTGCCAAAAATAAGGTAAACAAGGAGATAATTTATTAAATTTTGTTGGAACCATTATCTTGATCAGGGATGGGCCAAGTACGGGCAACTCCACCCCTCGGTTTTAATGGCCCGTCAAACTCCTGTTAAAGTTAACTGTATGGTTACGAAACTTGATTTTGAACGATCACTGTCTAGAGTTGTTTCAAACCTATTAACATGGCTATTTTTATGTCCCAGGATATTATATTATGCTAATTAAATATAGCTGTGTCATCTTATATGTGATCACAAGGTTTACATCTTAGAAGAATTCCTTGCAAAGTCATCCTACTTTGCAAGGAATTCTTCTAAGGTAAAAGTAGGATGGTTAAAAGAAAATTTCCTTTTTATAATTTTGGCTCCATGAAATTCCTACCTCTGTGGCCATTAAATTAAATTTACCTACCCACTCTATTCTAAACCAGCACATAAGAAATCATATTAAGTATATTTGGATAAGACAAATGACAATCACGAAAAAAGCCTACACTTAAACTTTGCTTTTGGATTTTCATGTTACAGTACAGCAATAAAGCAACATACGTTATCTAGCGCAAAACCTTAGGCTTCTTGTTATTAAACTAGATATCAACAACTAATTCTATTAAAGTAATGCTATTGCTTTCCCGTAACAAAATATAAATAACAAGTAAATATCGCTATACTTTGGAAGCACCTCGCTAGCATAAAGCCTATGACTAAGCTTAAGACTCCCTTTAACACCTAAGCGGTATGTATGAATATGTATGAACATACATATTCATACATACCACTATGACCGATTCATTGGTATTAGCTCTTATTACAACACAATAGAGTTTAAAATAAGGTGGTAACTATTATACCATTGTCCGATGAGGGGTAATGTTTGAATAACAGATCGGTAGGGAATAAAATCGTGTAATATGGGTAAACCATTCACTACCAGTTTTTGTAAAAATTATCTTTTAAAAGTGGTTTCCGCAACAGCTGTATCTAGAGGCAACATATTTAATCTGTTGCTCATGCCCTATCTTCGTCAAATACAATACAAACTTGGTCACGTATGAAACATCAGGCTCGAAACATTTTCCTCTCGAGATTGAAGTGTTATACTGTATACATCACAAAGTCAAAGTTGCATGTTTACGCTACGCGCGGCGTAATGCAAGTGTAAACAGCAAGTAACAACGTTGCATTGATAACATGTTGCTTAGTATTCCGATCCATACAACGATGATATCATCATTTACCTCCCTATTAGGGACTATACACACCAAAATCCAAGGAGCCTTTAATTCAACGTCAGTATGTAATTCGTCATAATCCGACGTAATTGTGGTACAAAATTTTACTGTTGATGATTGTGTATTATTGTTTTGTGTAAGCATTATTAAGAGAGTGAGATCATGCTAAATTTTGAAAACTTTCTCGGCAATACTAACTCAAAACTTTCAGGATATTTTAAGGCATTAAATTGAATGGACGGACTGTATGAAAGAAGATATGATTAGTTAGGTTATGAAACATCAGAAATAAAGCAGATAAAAATGGTTTACAATTAGGGTAGATAAAAAAGACCACAAACAATGCATGGAGGGCAATAGCCAAGCATGTCAAGGTGAAAATGTTAGACGGGCATAAAAAGAAGAAATGGAAACATACAGACCCCAAATAGATTGGATTTTGGGCAAATTATTATGCAAGAACGCTAAAGTGATAATGCATGAACTAAGTATATCAAAGAGGATATGGTTACGAAATTAGTAAAGAATTATCAAATGAAGACCTCGTCGAACATTCTCTGACCAAATCGGAGACGTTCTCAAGAAAGGGCAGGTCAGAAGTACCCTAAACCGGCGAGCATGTATGAAGAATATAATGACAGTAATCGAGGCAAAAGACGTGTGCAAAGATCGTGACAAATGGAAATCCGTTGTCTCTGCCTACCCCTCTGGGAAACAGGAGTGAGTCTATGTATGTATCAAATGACACGGGGTAGATGAAATTGGAAGTGAAATAGCGCCGGCATCCAATAGATTAGAATTACGAAAACAGGTGAAAAACTTAGCGTCTAATTGATGGCCTGTGTGAGTAAAAGATATGTTAGTAAATTAATGAACAATTAAATTGTATAAAATATAAAAAATGCGTGCAGAATTTATCACAAGAATGGAAACCAATAAAGGAAGCATTCAGAGTGCGAATCATATATAAACTATAACAATTAAGAAAGGGCACCTAAAGTTATACTACCTTAGCTGTCATCATCACCATTTCAGCCTATTGACGTCCAAAGACTTGCTGGACAAAGGCCTCCATAAAAGATTTCTACAATAGAGTTGTGTCCATGATTTGTACGAATACCTTAGTTATAACTACAAAAATATTGCTGCAGTATCAATCTTCCTGCAGGGCAACATGGTTAAAACAATATTTTATTTTATTTATGTTACGCGAGTATACCAAAATAAGGAAAAATAGGTACATAACACAATATACAGAATAATGTTAAGTAGAATCGAGATCTCTAAAGAAATATTCATAATATGTTTTAAGGTATCATTTAATATATTTGAATAAATTTTTAGAGAACACAAGTTATTAGAAATGAAATAGAAGATGTCCAATGTTTACGGCGAGCGTTTTAAACAATAGCGTGGGAAGATGCTCTGGGGGCCTAGACAAAATCCAAGC
Organism: Pseudoips prasinana; assembly: GCA_951640165.1. Lineage (NCBI taxonomy): Eukaryota > Metazoa > Arthropoda > Insecta > Lepidoptera > Nolidae > Pseudoips > Pseudoips prasinana. The sequence continues at coordinate 24,253,339 of OX621243.1, forward strand.
GTTTTCCGCACGAGCGTTTTCCGTTCACGCTAAGGACTTGACGTTAGCGTGCCGAAAATGGTAGACAAGTTACAAATGGAACGCCAAACGCTCATTCCGCAGCGTTACCCGAAACACTCTATAATTAGCCTATGGAATAGTGTATAGTAAATGTCACAGTGACATTATTGCGTTTAAGTGTCGCTGTCAATGTCAAACGCAGCATACGCGCGATAACAAAATTATTCAAAAGTGTTGTGTGTGTTGAACTGTTGGAAGTGACTGAAGTGTTTTATTACAAAGAAAGTAAGTAAACAGCTTTAAATAATATTTCAAGTAAAAGTAACAACTATGATCTAGTTAGTATCTTTGATAAAATTTAATATAAAAATTTAATGTTAATAGAAAAAAGTTTTATTGCGATGAGTATTCAATACATTGTTTTTTAAATTTTAGATGGAATCTAGACTTCGTGCGAGTCCCGAGCAATTTAGTTTGCTAATAGAATTTATGGAAAGGCAGGTTTTTTCCGATATTTTTTCATTTATTCCAAATTTATATTCCCATTTAACTAGTATTGGACCTACTTGAGATTATGGAATGCGTAATGTAAACAACCCCACAACGGTGCACTTATATGATTGTGGCTCTTACATTTGTTATTCCAATAAAGATAAACTTCATTCCAAACCTTAATACTTGTTGATTAGATGTAGTATTAGAATGCTAGTAGCAAACTTTATGTTTACTGGCTCTTATTCTCACTGGACCCTAATCTTATGAATTCTATTTTTAGCCATGGTGATCTTTCAAGGCCTCAAACAGGACTTCAAGGTAAGGTACGGAGTGAACGGTTGTGGCAGGAGTTAGCAGAAATTTTAAATGCAGTGGGTGGTGGTGTTAACAAAACAGCTGACAAATGGAAAAGGGTAATAAGCTTTAATCTGTTGAACCCTGCGCGGAACTTTATTTTATTAAATGAATTGCTGTTGTATATGCAGACCATTTATTTCAATGTATTATTTTATATTTTGTGCTACAGGTATGGTCTGACTGGAAAACAAAAACAAAAAAGAAAGCCTCCCTTATCAATCGGGATATTCATGGCACTGGTGGTGGGCCCGGTAGGGGTAAACCGTTAAGTCGACTTGAGGAAAGGGTGTTACGAGTAATTGGGGTCAGCTCAATTACTGGTAACCAAGTAATACAAAAAGCAGGCTTTCAAGTAAGTGAACCCTTCATATATTGCTTATTTTAATAAATTCTAATTTCTAATTTCATAAAACTACATGCATAGTTTTGATCAATAACAGGTATTTTTTTGTACTTAGGAACAACCTCAAGTAATACAGGAAGCAGAAACGGTACCATCACCAGTGGATACCATAAACATACAATTAAGTCCTGAGGTTACACCCCCATCAGTGCCCGTGCCAGACTTTACTGCTCCACCTGAACATCCTGTAAGCCCTGTGCCAGGCCCTTCAAGCAGTAGAACTGTACAAAGAGGTAATAATTACAACATTAGTATTTTACTACTAAATGTATTAGGATTCCTAGTAATAAATTATTAAATAATTATAAATACTAATTTAGCAACACAAACTAATAACTTACTTGCAATATCTTTTTTCAACTTCTACCACATTTCAGTATATTAGATTTACTTTTATTCTTTCAATATACTACAAAATACAAAAGAAATAAAAATAGCTTTGTCTGTGTTCACAGAAAGGTCGCCAGTGTCTGCTGGCCCTTCTACTCCGCGCCGACACCGATTCAGACAGCGAAGACTCCGCCAAACTCCGTTCGACCGAGCCACCAGCGAGTTTGTGGCAATAGAGGAGAGTCGGTTGCGTTTGGAAAGGGAGAGACAGACACAATATTTCGAGATAGAAAGGGAACGATTGCGCATAGAAGCACACAGGGTTCAGGTGGAAGCAGAGCGTGTCCGGGTGGAAGAAGCCCACATGCGCAGAGGCAGAAATACATGACTCTAACCATAGGCTAAGTTCTCAAATCACATCTCTAATGGCACTGTTGGAGACTCGTGATTTGAGAACAAATTAGTTTGTATTTTTTTTTTAATTTTTACTTTTTTATGTTTGTTTTACTTATATTTATATTTTTTTTATTTGTTTTCGTTAAGACTTATTTATTACTAGATAGTGTAAGTATAATTTAAAAAATAATAAATGTTGTAAAGAAAATAAAACACTTTTTAAATTTGATATGTTCCTTCAAAGTCAAATCATTTATTTATTTAAGGACATCCAGTAGCTGTTACATCTACTTAAATCTAAAATGTTTTAATCTATAAAAAAATATAATTTAAATGTACAGCTTCTAAAGGTGCCACAACATGCACAATGATATTGGTGAGTAACACTGATAAAAAAACAAAAGTACAGACTAGACAGTATCCTCAGATTGAAGACACTCAAATTAATACTAATTATAACTAAATACTATTAATATTAGATACACAATGGATAATATAGCTATATTTATGTAAGTATATATATATATAATCTACTAGCGGCCCGGTACCACAGAATAAAAAGTACTTACCGGTACGTGCTTCGCTACGTATAAGGCATAGTAATAAAAAAATGATTATTAAGTTCATTTATTCAAACAAAAAAATATTTTAAATTGTTAACAGATGTCGATTTTACACTTTTTCAATTTTCTCTCGTACAAACCTTCCCTGGACTTCTACGAATAATTCAAGACCAAAATTAGCCAAATCGGTAAAGGCGTTGTTGAGTTATAACATTACAACGAAAAGTGGCATTGATTTTTATATATATAGATAATATTGGTACAGTATTATTTATCACTCAATAATCTTAATACAGTTTTTCTAAAATTAGTTAAGCTTGAATTGAAGACGTCTAAGTTTTCACTCATGGAATTATATAACTTGCTCAAACGTGATATAGCGGCGAACTGTTTAAGATTGGTTCTAGCAAAAGGCTGGCTCAGGATTCCGGGTACAGCAGCACGTCGAGGTATATGCCTAGGAACTCGTAGATGTACAGATTGTAACAAGGTTGGGCAGTCGTATCCGTTACGGAGTATTTTATAGAGAAATGTCATGTCATGGAGTTGTCGTCGAATTATCAGGCTGTCCATCTTATTATTTCTATTTGATCAAAAAGGCAATTTGGAACATCATTTACAAAACAAAAATGAATCTAGTTGCCCATTCCAAAATGTTGTTTCATATGGAGAAAAATGGGCAAGAAACTCCATACTTACTCTTTTAAAATAATAGTGTTACAATAACATTTTTACCTGTAAATTAGAATGAAATATGTAAAAAACCATTTCCATCACAAATTAGATGCATATATAAAAAAATAACTACATATTTATACAAATTCGGAAATGGAAACTATATCATGTTCCCAAGCATAGTGTTCACAAGTTTACAATTAATAAACCACTTTCCCCAAACAATGAAAATAATATGTGAGCCAGCAAACTTCTCTTCTTCAATTTGCAAGTTAGGTTTTGTTACATACATGTATTTAACAAAACCTAACTTGTTTATTTAGGTATTTACAATTGACTATTGAAGTCTGGACAAAAGATTATTCAGTGCTGCCCTGCCTTGGAGTAGCTCACTTTGACTACTAGCAGCACCAACACTATCAGATGCATTATCTTGCTGAGCATCATCTTCTACTTCCATAGTAGATGGAGGAGGTAAATTAGCCTCTGGAGGAGGTAAATTAGCCTCTAAAGCCATTAACACACAACAAGCAAGTACCATTTTCCCAGCAACCATAGGATGGTAATGCAAGGTCCTGTGTCTTAGTAAACACCTCCAACGTGACTTCAGCAATCCATAACAGCGCTCTATACAGTTCCTTGCTTGTACATGTCGCTGAGTATATGTATCTTCAACAGAGCCAGGAACTGCATTTAGTATAGGAGTCATCAGCCACGGCCGCTGTGGATATCCAGAATCACCTAAAAAAATACATTAATAAATATTAGCACTATGTACTTAATAATTATTTGCCACACAACAACAAATTATTCTTTTTCATATTTTTTTTGTGAATAAAATGTTTTCATTAACACAAACAAAAATATCTGCCCTATAATTCATAATTTAAAAGTTTATTGACATATATTTGTTTTTAATTAAATTTGTGAAAATTGTAGTCATCAAGACTGTTAGAAGGGTACACAGTTACAGTACTTAAATATAAATAACAAAGTTATTCTTTAAAAATATACTGTATTATTTATTAACCTACCTAACAACCACACTTGTTCTCCATTTTGGTGCAACTCTCGCATAAATGTTTCCATTCTGCTAGATGCCCATATGAATGAATCATGGGTGGCTCCTCCGAACTTAGAATTTATGTTTAAAATTTTTAAATTACTGTCGCATACCTGTAAACAAAGGAAAAATATAAAAAACATATAGATATATTTCTGTAAGTACTATTTAAGGCATTAATATTATTACAAGCCACAAACAAATGTAAACTTACCATTTGTACATTCAATGAATGATAACCTTTCCGATTAAAAAATAAATGTTCATCTTCTGATGGCTTGACAATTGCCACATGGGTACAGTCTATGCATCCAACTATACCCGGGAGTCTAAACCGCCTCTTAAACCTAGTTATGGAAAAAATAATATTATATATCATAGTTAATAAAAGGACAGGTTTTTTACATACAAATTTAGAACCTAATGTGCATACACTCCATGTGGCATTTTCTAATATGTGTTAGCCTTAAAGTAGATATGTTTAGGGTGAAATATCAGCAATATGCTACTAATAAGTGGTAGTTAAGTACATAAATATAGTTTACATATCATAACTTACTCAAGTCTTATTTGGGCTCGTTGTTGTGGCGTCCTCGGAAACACAATCCATTTATTTATAATGGCTGGGTGGCTCAATGCATCAACAACTTGACGTATGCACCTACTAGCCGTTCTTTGCACCATATGCTGCGATAGTCCAACAATGCGTTGATATGAACCCGTAGCTAAAAAGGTAAGAGTACACAAAACCTGAAACATGGTTTCATTGACATATGACAAAGGCACTTAATGTTATGTAGGTAAGGTTAGAAGTACAAAACATACCTTGAGTTGTAAACTAATTTCCCGAGTGCCTTTTAATGAGGTTAAACGCCGAAGATCATCACAAAGACTCCAAAAACTTTGTTTATCTAATCTAAAGCGATTAACAAATTCCAAATCCGGTATGTCCACAATTTTCTCCAGTTTACGACGATTTATTCTTGTTTGACGTCTTTGCAATGATGCTTCTTTATTTGCTTCCCAAAATAATCTCAAAGAATGCATTTTCACAAAAGAATTTAACTAAAACACACTCAAAGAGTTCACTGTTTACTCCTTCTTGTGGTTAGCGTCAGGGTCCGATCTCCCGCTAATATAGCGTGTCGCGGAAACGTCAAAATATCACTAGCGTCTGTCAAAAGTGCCACTTGTCTACCATTTATATGAACATTTTTAGCGTTTACGTTTCACGCTCACTTCAACTTTCCTTTCCGCATAAGGAATGATGACTTTGTCTACCAATTTAGCGGCAGTCACGTGACGTCTGGTTAGCAAATGTCAATTCCATACAATTAGATTTTTCTGTTGGCGTTAACGCTTACAGAAAAGGGATTTTGTCTAGGCCCCCTTGAGACATGGAAAGTTGGCCTTTCGTAATACTGCCAAAATTGGCGAATCGAAAATTATTCTACGGAGGATATTTATTTGAATAAATGCTAAACATAGCGATACGGCCTGTTGAACGATGACATAATTGATACCTATTAGTATTTTTTTAATGGTTAAGATAATTATATATTTATCTTCCTTGATGGGACGGACAAATTTGCGTAGCCTCCGAGACACATGATTAGTCTGACCGATTTCGGTCATGGCGACCAATTCAACTAGTATACAGTACGACGTTGGTTCGCCCGAAGATAACACTAAAAAGGGGCAATCAAGTAAATTAGTTCATTTAACATAAGAATTACAATAGGTTTGTAGGTAATCATTACTCAATGATAATAATACCAGTCCTGTTCCATCCCGCAAATACACATTAAAGTACCTATTTATGTTGAAGGTGTTAAAAAGGCGCCGACAAGGCTAAAATGTATCCACCTAGGTAGGTCGACTTATTCACCGGTACGGTATAGCCTATTTATTGATTTTGTGCCAGTTATAACAGCGACTTATGGGGTGCTACAAGCACTACATTTTTATTTAGAAAGTACATACAATTATTATTGTAAACGATTAACCTAATTGTACATTGCATTGTCACCAACACAAAAGCATTTGTGTTGTAGGCACTAGCTATACTATACTTGAATTCAGGCATTCGCGTGTATGTACTAAACTGGCGGAAAAATATACCATAAAAATTCCAGGTTAAGCATTATCCGTGTTCCAAATTGTACGTCAATGTCATTTATTTAGGCGATGCGTAATATATTTTCCGACATATAATATAAATTCATTTATTTACTTCGAAACATGGTATGCAATGGATGGTGTTGGTTACAAATTAATTTATTTTAAGTACCAGTACCAAATATAGAAAGTTAAGGATACATTGAATAATAATAATTGTACTAAATCAAATGAAAATATCACATAAAATTATGTTACAATAATTCAGTCGTATTAAAATATAATTTAACTAATAACTCACACCTAGACCACAATATTAAAAAATCTGTTCATAAACAAAGGGGGTAAGGCGTAACATACATACAACAACCTTTAGTCGACGTAATAACCTCCTTCTTTCGAAGTAGGTTAAAAATACAAACCCAAACCATTTTTATTTCTAAGCGACTTCATCGAGTCCATGAAAAACATTTAAGGGGCAGACAACAACCAAATAGCTTTTCATTCGCTAGGTTTTCGTGATTTTTTAAAGTTTGCCAATCAATAGTTATCAATCAATCAAGCATGTATCCACATGAAACCCGGTAAATACAAATGGTGAGTAGAATAGATTCCGCACATATATGTTTTAATGAACTGGCACGCAAATTTCATGAAGTTACTATATCTTAGTTGTTAGTTACTCTTTCACGCAAAAACTATCGAACGGATTTTGATGAAACTTTGTACTAATATAGCTTATATATCCATATAGCAGAGGCTATAATTTATATAGTAACGCGGGTAAAACCGCGGGGCACATGTATGTCAAATTGACTATATTTTCAAAAGCTAAATTGATCACAAAACACGATTCAACTACTTTCCCTCGATTTAAAAAAAGATACCACAGGCACCTTTAATTGATGCAGCCTTTAATATGTCATGTAGGGTGGTATTTTACAATTGGGATAAACTTTATTCTTAGATTTTCGTTTTTCATGCAATTAATATTCTTTTTTTCAATATATTTCGATAGTTTTCTGTTCCCTTTAATTTTACATGTACATGTTACCTCATTCTAATACTTGAGTGATACGATAAAAGTGGATGTTGTCAGGCCCTTAAGATGCCACAGTATCTACCCACAATTTATCTATAGTAAAAGAGGCTAATAGACTTGTAAAGAATGACAGACAAACGCCATGTGCACTCCTACGCATTTGTACGGAGATTCATATTATAAATGCTAACAAGATTACAAAACACGTAAGGTAGCAAGCATCAAACCGGATTTGAGATCGTACTAAAGTTTTATGTTATTATTATAATCAAGATTTCTACTATATTATTTAATTTTGAAATTCATTGATATAACGTTACGTGATGATGTCAGTTTGGATATGAATTAGCTAATCGGCTCTTATTTAAATGGCATCAGATATCTATGTAACAATTCGGGCCTTCTAAACAAAGATTACTCAGGGGGATCATTTTACATAGATATTATTATTAGACAAAACACTGCCTATCAGACTATTGCTAGATTTGTAATAAATGAGCTGTGGTCGGAAATGTCAGTGAAACTCCCTCACAAGTTCCCTTGCCATGCATTTTCCAAAAAAATTGCAACAGCATGAGGTGAGGCCTCTAAAATAGGTGTAAAATAAGTGTTTACCGAGTTTGCAACGCTAAAGTGATACCACATGTCACAAGCGTCCGACTTGCTACCTGTTCCGTATACCGTTGTCTAAGGACGCTAAGTTCTTATGTTGCAGCGCCTAAGAAACAGCACCAACAGCATTCTAAAAATGATAGCGGCCCGATTTGACTGTCTCTTTCAGAGACACTGGGTAGGTATGGCACTGGGAGGATTTCCTTATAATTATAATATTGATAACAAAGATTTTAGATTAAATTATGTATTTCTATAGTTTTAATTTGTTTTAAGTTGAATTGTAAATCTGTGAATTTTATTTTTTTTATGAATTTGATTGCATTGTCATTTCACGCTATTTTTATATTATTAATTTATTTATTTTTACTACAATTATTAAAAAAAATTAATGTCAGATCATATTGTAATTATATAGGATACATTTATAAACAATGTTAAATTGATGTAATACTATGGACTTTTAAGTCTGAAATAAAGATTATAATTATTATTATAATAGTTATACTTACATTACTAATCTTAGTGCCAAAACGTTAAAAGAAAATTAAACTACAATGATTCATACAGCAAAAATCTGAAGTCGTGGTTACCTCCTGCCGGTGCGGTGGTCTTCTAACGATCGGCTGATGCCAACATTAGGCATCGAGACGCACAGCTGGTCTACGGAGTGACGGTTGACTAGCTACATTTATATGTCTCTTCCTCAATCCAGGCGCGGTACCAAAAAATGTACTATATGTTGGTCGACATGATGACATGGATATCTGACCTGGTTGCACAACCAAGTTGACATCCCATGAGGTACCTTTAGCCATTAGGCAGTAGTCAGTAGTAGTTCTGCAGTTTGAATAACTTTGATACAAGTCTAGCCACAGGTTGGGCCATTGTTATGGGCATAACAAAAGCCTAACCAATAGGCTTAATGAATACCCTAACCGTCAAAAGCCCCGACTCAAACTAGTATCCAACAAACATAATAACTTTTTTTAACATATAAAAACTTCAACCTATTCTCTTTTTATAAAACCATCGGGACAGTTTCGTCCCGAGATGATTTTTATAATAATGAATGCTTTGTTAATACCAAGCATAAATAGGTAAAAAGCATTCATAACCTACTGAATAAAAAGAATTATCAAAATCGGTTCACAAACGAAGAAATCGCGTAATACAGATATACAAAAAACATAGAGTCAAACTGATAACTCCCCTTTTTGATGACGGTGTGAACTTATCACCAGCTCAATAGATTTTCAAGGTACAAATCAAATTACTCTATCAATTATTTTTAGAGGAAAACATGTCATTGAAAACAGTAGGTACATCCCTTTGGGAGATTAGAGTACACTTTGTTGTACCAGAAACATATTAGATCATATCAATATAAGATATACAAGTTACGAAGCCACAGACTTACGTAATCTGCCGATAAATAGAAATACCAACCTAAAAAAGCCCTCATTTCCGACGGTGGCATAAAATAAACAAATCTACAATATCATACATTTATATCACCACCCAAATACGTGAAAGGAAAATGGAGTCCTCATAAATTTTGCGATACTTTTATTGGAGAAAGTTTTTTGCCATTATTTAGAATGTTATCTAACTTTTGTGTTTCTTACGCAAGAGAAACAATTCCTGGGATTATGGTTTATCATAAAGCTACAAAGGTTGAATTTGGAACTAGTCCCTGGGAGACCGAGCTTCATTCGTTTTGTTCACAACTCGCGAAAATAAGTATACACAGACCTTTTCATTTATTTATTCTAGTGGTTAGCCTAGTGTCAGAGTTGATAAACCGCCTATTCTCTAAAATGGCCTAGCGAGGGTTGTCTATGCTTAACCTGCCCTCTGAAGCACCTATAGGCTAAAATATTAGCCAATTTTAATCGCAACTAAATAAATTATTTTATTAATTAATGTAATGTTAAATTGTAATAATGTAGATTTATTAACTATGCATATTTTTGTGAATGTGTGTATTTTGTTTTTGTGAAATAAATGTACATATTTATTATTATTAATATATAAATTAATACAAACAATATTAATATAAACCATAAATAAATAAAATCTATTACTATTTACATATATGTACAATGTACATTAAAAAGCGCTTGTAAATAGAAATTACACATATTTTTAATTATAAGTATAAAATACTATTATTTATCTCATTTATATTTAATATTTTTTTACTTAGTTTAGTTATACATCTAGGTTATTTAAGTCAGACTGGTTAATGTTCTTAATACTATTAATACATATCGTATACGGAGGCAAGAATTATGATTATTATTATGACGTTAGAACGCATATTCTACCTACCTACAGTCTAACACCAATAGTAGTCCTTTGCCTGACCTAGATCCGGTCGTGTCGCCAGTCGCTCCATTCGATCATCGAGAGTCAATGAATATAAAGTAGGTACCCGCCCCATGTTTGCAGCACTAGCACTATAATATGTCCCGCGCAGATGGGTTGCCATGGAGACTAGCAGCTATGGCCGAAATGCTAACAAGAAGACATGATCGCTATTTAGATAGATACCTTACTCCTGATACATCAGTACACAAGATTAGCCGGCTAAAACTAGATGCGGTAAATGTTAATTTTTGACATTTTAGAGTCCTAAATCAATATAAAAACGAGACATAGAACAAGATATTTTTCTTTGATTGGGCAAAAGAAACACGCCCTTACGATACTTAACTTTACACATGTACTGTGAAGTTTTGATTTCTTTTTACTTTGACCTTTTTCCAAGAAAATAAGATATGTTATCCATTTATTTTTGTATTAGTATGATGAGCATGATTATTTGTTATGGGTCTGGTTGTAATTTGTCTATAATATGTATTCTTATAAAAGTACTAGATGTGCCCCGCGGTTTTACCCGCGTTAAATTTTATAAATTATCACAGCTCCTCCCCCGTAGGTGATACCGTGATAATATGTAGCCTATATGTTGACCCGACCTCTTAGTAATTTTCAAGCAAAATTTCAAGTAAATTCATGCAGTACTTTTCGAGTTTAGCCCGGACATACGTACAGACAAACAGATAAACAGACAAAAATTTTAAAAGGTATATTTTTGGCTTCGATTTCGATTGTAGATCACGCCCCAAGTATCCTTTTTGAAAAATATTCAATGTACAGTTTTGACTTTCCTACAATTTTATTATATGTATAGATTTCGCAACACCTATATAATTATGTATATCAGTTGTCTGGTTGCCATAATAAAGGCATTCTAAGAAAGAAGAATAAAAAGAGTATTTGTCTTATATGTGTGTGTATTTTTTAAGTCTATTATAAGTTATTATATCAACACCAAATCTACAGATCCTTTTGAAGAATTTTAGCCAAAACGAGTTACAAACAATAATATTATAGTACACGTGAATGCTGTGTGGGATGCAAATTATTACAAGGTCTTCAAGGTTGCAAACAGGCTATAATTACCATTAGAGCAGCTGTTATACTGCGACTAACATTCTCTACATCATTACTTGTCTAGTTTTATTAGCTGCAGACAGAAAAGAGAGGTGTTATAGGTATGAGGCATACATATGTGCGTCTGTAGATCTTGACTTGATGCAGCGAGATATATATTAAAACAGAAAAGTGATTTATAGCCGACTTCAGAATAAAAAAAAACTTCGTTTAAAAAAACCGACTTCAAAAACTAAAAAGTATAAAAAAAATATCTTAATAAAGATTTAATTTAATACATCACTTATAATATAATATTAATGAAATAATATAATTTGTATGTGCTACCTATTGATAGGTTTGAAGTCGGTGCCAAGCCAAATGTAATAGTAGGTACCACACTCGCCGCGCGTTACTTTCAGCGGGATAGCTTCGTATTTCTACACAAACAACCCAAGCGTGCAGACGTCGTTGACGGTCGTCATATATTTTTATGATACAGTTTCATCTGTTTCATATTAATTCATATTGTTCTTTAAGTTTATTTACTTAGGTTAATCTTTAGTGTAGGAGTTTCATCACAAAGTATGAAAGCTGTATGTAATATTAACTTTTATTTTGCTTAGGGCTTGGCACCGACTTCAAATCTATCAATAGGTAGCACATACAAATTATATTATTTCATTAATATTATATTATAAGTGATGTATTAAATTAAATCTTTATTAAGATATTTTTTTTATACTTTTTAGTTTTTGAAGTCGGTTTTTTTAAACGAAGTTTTTTTTATTTGTTACTTTTTAGTGTCTAGCTATGGTTAGGACTTCAAAAGGTGCCGCGCGCCTTAAAACTATAGATCCCAACAAACGAGAACGGAAAAAAGAAACATCTTCCGAAAAAATGTTGTTCGAAACTCTTTTTCACGTTCTTGTGGGACAGTGAATGATTTCAAAGACCATTTGTAAAGTAAGAAAAACTACATAAAATTACGTTCACTCTAAGAAAACTTGCACAGTACGAGTCTAGACTAGCTAAGATTTATGAAAGTCTGAACAGCAAGCGCATAGGTTGTGTGCTGAGGGCTTATACACTAGATCTTATTATGAATCGAATGATCTTATGATCGAATAGCCATCTAGTCTGCTGAACAGAGGGTATGAGTCTATGAAGACTAGGTCTTATTAATGATCGATTAGCCAACGAGTCTACTGATCAGAGGGCTGATAGCCTAGGTCTTATTTATCATTGATTAGATAATGAGTCGGGCTCGCCCGTTAAAGGCGGAATGTTTCTTTCCGTAGCAGCAAGTATTTGAGTTGATAGAATGGAAGGTAAATTGCGGTTTACGATTTATGACCCATTAAAAAAACTACTTACTAGATCTCTTTCAAACCAATTTTCGGTGGAAGTTTGCATGGTAATGTACATCATCTATTTGTTTTAGTTTTATGATTCTCTTATTTTAGAAGTTACAGGGGGGGGGGGGGGGGGGCATTTTACGCCTTTGGAAGTGTCTCTCGCGCAATATTATAAACCTCCATATCATTTTCGAAGTCCTATCCATAGATACCCCACATGTATAATTTAATGATTTTTTTTTAATTCAGTTCTAAGTAAGTATAGGGAACCCCCAAATTTTATTGTTTGTTTTTCTATTTTTGTGTGAAAATCTTAATGCGGATCATGGAATACATCTGCTGACCAAGATTAGACAGTATAGTTCTTATAGTTTCGGAAAAAATGGCTGTTACATACGGACGGGCAGACATACAGACATGACAAATCAAGAAGAACCTTTGTGAAAGACATTTGACTACAGAACCCTAAAAATGGCAGCTATTCCGCATCAAACTAAAGAAGAATCACGTAAATCGGTTCATAAATCTCAGCGTAATCGGTGTACGTAGGTACATAAAAAAATACGCTGGTGCTAAAAGGTGCGCCTACATGCGCTTCCAAAAAAAAAGACGTATTTAAGCTTTTTTTTGGAAGCATATTAAACGCTAGTCGTCTGAAATTGTTGTTTATGTTCATGCCAAGACACACTTGAACAGGATGAGTCTAGCTTGACTAGCTAAGATTTACAAACGTCTGTGCATCATCGACATCGTCCACTTAAACAAAAAATTTCATACAAAAATGTCCATAAAATGAAAACTACTGGGCCAATCTATATAAAATTTTTAAGGGACCAAATGGCAACTATTCCGCATCAAACTAAAAAAGAATCACGTAAATCGGATCATAAATCTCCGAGTAATCGATGTACATACATAAAAAAAAAAAAAAAAACCGGTGAACTTGAGAACCTCCTCCTTTGGAAGTCGGTTAAAAAGAGGCGGTACTCAAATTGGAAGTGATTTTTTTTATAACAAAGTTATCAAAATAACTTTGAAGAAAGAAGAAATGGGGTAACTGTGGCCATTTTTGGCCACAGTTACCCCATTTCTCGAAGTTCTCAACAATGACCTAGAATAACTCTATACGGAACTGATACGGAATTGTTGCTTTTTAAACAAAGCTATATGAGACGTAAATTTTTCTTTATCCGCAATTTAATAATCTGATTAGAAACAAATGAAATGGGACGATCTCAAAAACATAAGATATGAAATAAAAAAATAATCATGCCTGGCCTGCCGGTCTAGTACGACGTCAAGACTGCTAAGCGAGAGGTCGTGGGTTCGAACCCCCCCCCCCCCCCCCCCAGGACAAATTTTGTGGTCACCCATCTATGGACTGACCGCAAGCCTAGTTGCTTAACCTCAGCGATCAGTTACGGACTAGTTTTTGGCCTTTTTTTGGCATCGAGTTACTTTTTGGCCCAACTCGGGCATAAACCTAGGACCTCATTAACTGCGGCTCAACACGCTACCGCTAGACCAACGAGATATTAAATCTCATATACCTCTAAAATAAAGACTAAAGCTTATTCAAATTCATATTTGTTTTGCTGATAAAAACAACTTAAACAAGTTTATATGCGCAAAGGTTATCAGATAACGTCGTTAAAGAAATATTTAGCATAGGAAGCAAGTTTTAATTTGTCTGATAATTTAAATACGAAGGCGGATAGCTAAAAATAACATAGCTATGTCCATCGATCAATCAATGTACACGGAACAATAGTAAACTAACGTATAGACTTCAGTACCCAAAAGGTGCCAACGGGGACCTGTCTGAGGGAAGAGTCTGTCCCCCCGACAGTCTGCCAGACAAAACCCGCTGACAGACAAATATACGGACGGACCCCCGTCTACCAGCGGTCTGTATTTCATGAACCGTAAGTTCAAATTTTACTGTGGGTATTTCTATAGCCGCTATAAGAACAATTTTCTTTTTATTATCTAAGTTCATTGATCAATCAATGATGGCCCGGTTGACGTGGTTGGTAAAGGATTCCCGTCCGTAAAGCCTGCTTACAGACTTACGGACGGACGGACGGGCGAATGGACAGTCGTCCATCTGACATATCAAAATTTTTACAATTTATATAGCCGATAGAACAACAAATTGAACATTAAAGGGTCAGTAATATGTAATCAGAAGTATAATTCAAAAACTAAGAGGTGAATTGTTCGATCTTTTTTGCTAGATCTGAACAATAAAAAATCCTTCGACGAGCGGCCCGACAGTTGCAAGCAGTAACAGTCCTAAGCAGAGGTTTAAACCCCAAAATCTGGGGCGGGTAACATCCTTTGTTTCTAATCTTATTGGCGTTTTGAGCCCTTATGGTCTAGTGAAGCAGTGAAAGCCTATTATGCTTACTGAAAACGTCATATACAAAGGTAAAGTAAGATTAAGTTAAGGCATTTTGAATGGATAATATTGTCATTAAAATACGGTTCGAAAGGCGTTACATATTCAAAGATGTAAAGATATTATACGATATTTGTAAACAAAACGTACCCGGTTATTTCATAAACACATTCGATTAATAATTTAATGTCATCGATATAAATCCTGAGTTCCTGGACGCGATAACTTATCTCTGTGGAGTGATTTGCATATTTATTGTACAGTTGTTCCGCGAACCGGAAGACGCAGCGTGGGCAGGCTCTCTACAAGATGGACCGATGATCTTGTGAGGGTCGCTGGAATCAGCTGAATGCGGGTAGCGCAAGACCGGCAATTGTGGATATCTTTGGGGAAGCCTTTGTCCAGCAGTGGGCGTCTTTCGGCTGATATGATGATGATTGTACAGTATTTTATGCATTCTAATGTAAATTTTGTCCGGTCAGGCACACACGAAAGACTTTTTTTATTTTAAATTTAGGTATACGCGTCGTCCTAACGTTCTAGTTCTGAGTTTCATCGGCAGGGTTCATCGGGGTAGGAGAAAAATGTCAGCAACGCGTTAGAGATATCATGTGTCGGAAGCATAAAAGGCTACGGTGTCCGGTAACTAACAGGTGGACCGTATCCCTGTTCCGATTCGCAAATATAAAAAAAACTTATCCTACTAATATTATAAACGCGAAAGTTTCTAAGTATGGATGGATGGATGTTTGTTACTCTTTCACGTAAAAACTACTGAATGGACTTTAATGAAACTTTACAATGATATAGCTTATACATCAGAATAACACATAGGCTACAATTTATAAAGATATTGTGTGCATTGTCCAAAATATGACGATAAGTGTCAAGAAAGTAGGAAAACATCTACCATCTGCGAGCTAATCCAGCGTGCACTGCCAACACCGCTAGAGGTACACATCCTACTAATATTATAAATGCGAAAGTTTGTGAGTATAGACATATGGAGGTATGTTTGTTACTCTTTTACGCCAAAATTACTTTAACACGGGTGAAACCGCGGAGCATAGCTAGTATTATATAAACATAATAACTATGAAGACCTACAACGCAAAACAATAATAACACTAGTGCAGGTTGACTGCAAAGCTTACGTCATCGAAACTAGAAGTGACACGGATAAGGCATTGAGGCATATTCATTGTCAAGTATTAGGTAAGTAATGTTAGTGTACATAGCGCTATCTACAGCACAGTCAACGACATATCAGTCGATACATTTGCAATACCAAAAACAGCCCTTACTGCCCACGTGATAAAGACGCTGTCAAGGTCAAAGACTATCCGCCTACGTGTTTATACACCCTACAGATAATATAAGTTGTATCATAGTCTTGAGACGGACACATAAATCTTAAAGACAGTTCACCCGAGATTTTGCGGGAATTGCCTTGCAAGGCGATATTGATGACGAATCCACTCCCTGATAAGTTTAGCGTATTGATTGGCAGATGAGGTGTTGTGTTCGATTCCCGGGTCGGGCTAAAGAGTTATTAAGATATCTATATAGTAGGCCACGGTCATCATGAAATTATCCTATGAAGTTTTCGGTCTCGCGCGTGACTTCTTTCCGGTCATACAGGTATGCCTGTCCCAACGAATTATGAAACCGAGAGAATAGAGAGTGCACCTGTGTTTGCGTACACACATAATAATATCCTGCACAGATGGCTAGTCAGCGTTAAGATACAATCTTATATCACACACATGATCACACGCTCACTTGGAATTCTGTCTTTTTACTTCAGCTGCCCGAACCCCATAAGGGTGCCCTCAGGTATTAGTCGCTTAAATTAAGCTACTGGTTGAGAGCCTTCTGTGTTAGCCAACTGCTCGCTGTTGTCAATTCTTTAATCTTAATATATAGTAATAGTATTCAATTTAATAATAATAGCTTCGTGTAACTTGTTATTTCTTTGAAATATACGTGATAAAACATACCGCACGGGCGCACGGACGAGAAATCCAATTTTTTTTGTTACTTTAATACTATATTCGACTATATCCATGCAGTACACATTGTGAACTTGACAAGTACAAGTGTATGTTAATACGCAACTGTTGAATACACATTATTTCAATATCAAGACGAAGAGTAATTCCATATAATACGCAGAGCGTCACAAGTTCTTTTGTTGAGTTATATGAAGATATAAAATATTTGCGATATAACCTCGTGGCCTCGCCACATTTATGCCACACCTGTTGCATCTAACGTAAACGAATAATGCCATCCACATTCACTTTTCAAGGAAAGTATAAAGTTCTATGAAATGGTTTGCAGTCTTTGGTTTTATTACTTGCACGAATTCTTGTTGGCCGAGATCTATAAAACCGGCCATGTGTAATCGGAATCGCACACCGCGGGTCCCGTGCTTTCAGACAGAGGATTAGGATGAAGTTAAGGCAGAACCAACCGCAGTTTTGAAGGGATTATCGTGAACATATTTCTATTCGCTTTCAATGAAGTATTCTAAGCTTTACAGACAACTATTATATACGCATTTATCGTAAGCTCCTGGGTTTAATCCCGGGTCCTAAAAGGTGATATTTCAGATTTTTCTTGCCCGTCAAACTCCCAATAGCAGTTCATAGTCAGGAATATGCGGGTGTTACACTCCCGAGTGTAAAACCCAGGAGCTTACGATAAATGCGTATATAATAGTTGTCTGTAAAGCTTAGAATACTTCATTGAAAGCGAATAGAAATATGTTCACGATAATCCCTTCAAAACTGCGAAGTTGAGACTAAACACAATTCATTATTGTAAAAGGAACAAACAGTCTAACGCACATTATAAATCGATTGTGTCGTGGCAATAACAAATAAGCCATTGTTTTCATAGCGACAGATAATATTATATTATCTTAATCGACCTATTCACTAATCAATGGCCCAGTTTGATATGTTTCACTGCAATAAAATTAAATAAAGCGACGGGATTATCGATACATGTGCTGTTTTTCAGTTCCCTATATTGCTAAACATGATCGTAAGGCAAGCAAACCGCTCTCCCTACATAGCGAAACAGCGATAAGCCCAAAAGTATGAACAACATCTGTTTTTTAAACTACGCGCGTGTCTGCCCTGCTTACGATATTTATTCCGTCTTGCCTTGTTTGTGTTAAACACAGGGGAGTTCTATTTTTGGTGTCCCTACTTCCAGTTTATATAAAACTACTGTCACTTAAGAAATTTTGTACACTTGCACTGAAATCACGTTGTCCAATAACTTTCGTAATGGCGGAGTATACAAGTTCCCTATAAGGTAATGGAATGTATACTGCTCATATTTTTCCTTTCAAAATAGCAACGCCCAAAGCAACTACCAAAAATGGATATTTTATAACGGTGTTGTTAAATACCTATATTAACAATATTACAGTTTTCTAACATCACAAGGTTTCCGTTCATAAAATTTATGATATATTAAACGCCGTTTTGATGAAACCGTAAAAATGTATTGCCTTATAAAGGAAAGGGCGAATTTATTGATTTCTATTTCATAGGCGCACATTAAGTATAGTGGAAACGAAACTGTAAACAGACAGTGTCGGCATAACAAAGACTATGTTGAAACAGATATTTTAAGTAGGAAAAAGAAATATCAGTTAAGTATAAATATAAGAAAAGAATCGAAAATTAGTCATACCATTTCTTTCTTCAAATAAGCTAGTTGTGAATCGAGATCCGTGGGAGGTTTGTCAGATGGGGGTGAGGGTGTCTCCTGCATCTCCGGCTCGCCCTCAGTGAAGCCGCTGAGGCTCTTGGGCAGTGGCGGCAGTCCTTGCAGGGACATGGTGCTGATCGCGCGGAACTGCTTACGTAGTCTGCCACCAAAAGCAAACACACACGCGTTAGATACCATTGTTAAAAACTTAATAACACCAAAAAATAGCTGATAGAATCACGAAGGTATTCGGAGGCAATTATCACCGTAGTTAATTATACACGTCAGTTATTGCTTGTGGCTTTACAACGTAATTTTTTATGACCTAGAAATGGTACGGTTCCTATCAGCTAATATAACCGGGTTTAATAGAGTCGTATGGCCTTTTAACACAAAACAAAAACTTAATATAAAATGCGGAAGAAACTTAAATAGTGATTTGTGAATGAGATATGCCATATCAAATTATGAGTAATATTGTATTGTTAAAGAAACCCACCTAGACTTAAGGTCGTCATCAAGTATGTAAGCGTAAGCCTGATCGTTCCCATCGTCTATGATGCCACTGGTTACAGAAGACACCGCATAGTTTAGTTCAGAATCCTCTGAATCACACTGTCCATTCGTTTCTACATACTCGGCAGACTCTGTAGATTCCAGACTTTCCGGCACATTGGACTGAGATCTCATTGTTTGTAATTCATATATGAGCATCTCGTGGTTATTCATGTCTTTCATCAATTCCATGCCTGAAGTATCGCTGCCGTTAGTCATATTCTCAGAATCTTTTCCTTTATCTATAACAGAGTTCGCTTCGTCTTTATTATTATTTCTACTCGCGAGAATCTCTGAAATTAACATTTCAGTGACTCGCGATGTTTTTCTCTCCAGCGAATTGTTATTTTTATTTTCATTTTCGTCTGGTTTCGGACTTATAGTAGTATTGTTTTGGGAATCTGTGGAATTTGTGATTTGTTTCGATGGACTATTTCGTAATCTGTCATCGAATTCTTGTACTTCCTCGACTGATGCGTACGGTGCTTCTAACCCTGGGCTCTGTGGGGGCTTTGCATCAATGGGCGACGAATATGGACTTACTTCGGGTGACTCCTTAGGCGAATGGTTATTTACAGGATTTTTATTTAAAGGTAATGTCTTCATTGGTTTCAGCTTAGGTTTTGGTGACAAAGGTGGCGGAGGTGCTTTACGTAAAGGTAAAGTCTTCTCTGCGAAACTAGAGGACTTTGTAACCTTACATTTGGCATCTTGATCTAATTTATTGGATGTCGAAAGGGACCTCACTAATATCTGTCTACACGTTTTGACAGCTTTAGAATTAAGTGACTCGTTTGACCTTTTATTGGATGTCGGCGTAGGAATCGAGTTACTGTCACTAGAACTTCTTCTGGAGTTCTGTCCGCTGGATTTCCTTTCATCGGAAGATGAACTACGATCGCTAATAACATCTCTGATAAATGACTTGACTCGTGCCAGACCGTTTTGTTTAGGGGATATTGTGGATTGGCTGCCACTATTGGTTCTGTCGAGGGTTTTTGCTTTCGCATAACTATTATCATTCCTTGAAAATGCACGTGATTTCGTAAAGGTAGCTTTCGAGTCCGCCACGGCCTTCCTCGTTTTGGCCAGCGCCTCCGCCACCACGCTCTGGTTGGGCCTCGGAGGCACCGGAGGTGGTCCTTTCAACTTGCTGTTCTTCATGGGCTGCGAGTTTGTCTGTACCATAAGCATGCTTGAGCGAAGAGTCACTCGAACAATACTATAATATGCGTATTATAGTAGAAGGAGCGCATCGACACGAGCACCGCGTAAATCACCACACGAGAGCGCTATACGCGGGGCGACACGTCCGACCCCGCGAGCGCGCGGCACTGACTGAGTAGTGACTACACAGACACGCGCGGAGCCGGCTCGCCAGTTCCTCGCGACACTGTATACACGGGTCGTAACAATAATTATTCCCCGACTTGAAAATTACTTGGTACGTGTAGCTCTACCATAACGATTGCGTGTAGTTTGTAGAACATGCAGCCAGTAAGTACCATACGGTCAAACAATGAGTTGACCCACACTTTTAATAATGTAAAAGTGATTGTTTACTATGAGAATGAATGCAATACCGGCTACCGGTTGGCGGCACACGCCATGCCTATTGTCGGAGATGTCGAAAGCACTCTCTGACCCATTGTTTTACAGCAATCAAAATGTTGCACTACAGTTTATTATCATTAAAGTATCGTAGGGAGTGCTCAGCGTTGTATATCATATACTTTAAACCTACCTATTGACTAAGCTACTTCATAATAACACACCTATACACATACCTATCATCAACATAACATAATATAAAAATAATTGTAAAACTTGTAAACTTCAAGATGTTCGTTTTGAAAATTCATTCTTTATTTGATAAATATATTTTACCTTTAGTACTTAATATAAGTAAGTAATAAATTAATACTTACAAAAGTACCTAGTCATAATACGAGTTTTGAAAATGACAATTAGTGAAAAGCAGTATATTATAGTTACCTACGTACCAACTTAATTAAAATGGAAACAAAAGAATGCAACTAATTCGGACGAATATATTTTATTAAAACTAGAAGAATGGGCTGTATTGCTTAACTTATTTATGATGATTTATTGACTATGATTAAACGTCTATACTTATACTTAATTAAAACGCAGATAAGGAAAATTTCTGACTCATTTTAAATGCAATATTTTTAAGTATAATAAAACAAAAGATTTTTATGTTTACTATTAGGTTTATAGCGTATATTTTTCCCCTATTATCACGCTTAATATTTCGTAATGGATGACAATATCATACACAATATTTATAAAAGATTGAAGCTATTGATCGTATAGTGTATTATGTTATTTTTTTCTATTGTTATCCGATTGTTTTAGAATCATAAGATGTGGATAATCTCAAAAATGGGAAATCATAAATTTAATCGTGGGGCGGGCCTCGAACCTGCCGAAAGGGTGTTAGCAAGGGAATCCTACATTTGATCTGCCAGCGTGTATCGTTCCTAGCTTAACGCAGAGCGCCTACCCCGGATTGGTAGATGATGCAGGTTCGAGGCCCGCAGGACGAATAATTTCGACTTTGCATTGCGAATAATGCTATAAAATTAAAATGTAAAGATGTGGATAGTTAGATCGGCGAACGGTCAGACAGGCACGCTTAGCAAAATTATAAGCTTCCTAATTATAAGCTAATTTTTTCCACGTCACGTTACTGTGTTTAAGCAGACTCTGACTCCAGATCAAAGATTATTTTATTTATTAGTCTGTATGTTTAGTAGCATCACGAAGAAGCTGCTGGACAAGACTTTTTAATAGCTAATGATTATTAAAAATCTGATAAGTATGTAATATCTTGCTATTATGGTGAGGACAGAGAAAGCCCATTTATTTATTTTTTCAATGACAACGCCCTTACTAGGTAATCTAATCCATGTGTCGCGGGGTACTTTACAAACATATAATAGACGGACACAAATTACATCCAGTCACACAAATAGTTGTCCGGCGCGGGACTCGAACCCGCAACACGAAGCGGCGCGGGACTCGAACCCGCGACACGAAGCGGCGCGGGACTCGAACCCGCGACACGAAGCGGCGAGGCAACTGTCTTAGCCGCACGCATATTATTCCGCACCGATGAGCACTGATAATAGAAGTATCATAATTACATTACACATATGCAGTGTTAAAACTGCCGAGTTAGGCCTCTAACACGGCTTAATGGCTGTTGTTGAATGACTACAGCTGAAACCGATATCTTAACATACCAGATGAAGCACGAGACGAGACCCTCCGAAATTACTTGTCCAGTACTTACTATTTACTTATCGTATGGGCAGTAGTTACCCTAGTGTAAGAGTTATTTAAGCCGCCCAGTAAGCCACCAATAGTGCTTAACAACTGTTGCTTAATGGCTATAACCAGAACTGGCAGCTTAACATGCCCTCTGAATCATAGAAATGCTCAGAAATGAATCCACTTTAGCGATCCATCTATGGACTGACTGTGTACCAAGATACTTAAACTCACTAATCACTTATGGATGAGTGAGAACATCTAGCTATGAGCTACAGTTGTACAGTATCGCTCATCTATAGACTGATTATATTCCTATGCACCTAATCGCACTGATTGTATACAAGCCAATTATGGTATTTGGCAATGAAAGCCTAATTTTTTACCATATTACAGGTTGGACTAATGTATTTGTTCCTTATGTATATTATAATTCACAAATTTCAAGAAAGATAAAAATACTATAACTAAAAAACTAACTATAACTAAAGCTATCAACTGTAATTATATCAAATTGGTCTAATAACACAACATACAATGAACATAAGATATGCATAATTAAGTATGTACTATAGATAAAAAAGACTTATTTTATAGGAATCTGGCTTGCTTTAGTCAGAGATTCTAGTTATGCCACCTGAAACATTATGGTTGGTTCAGAACTCTATACACAACACAATACAAAGGATAACATACTAACATAAGGAAAAGGATAACATAGCTTTGCAACTGGCATGATTGGGAGACGTTTGCCTTTCACACCACAGGTGCATGGGTCACCCACCCAGGACAGATATTTCTGTTTGTCCAGAATCTGGGTGTAATTATCTATATACATATATATTTAGAAAAGAAAAGTGGTATATCAGTTATCTGGTTTCCATAGTGCAACAAGCTCTGCTTAGTTTGGGATAAGATGGCCTTATATCTGGATATTATTATAATACTTTTCTTCCATTATTCTATATTTTCTCATTGGCATATAAATTAAAACTTAATTATGCATATAACAATACTGCTATATTAACAATATCATGATTTGATTGTGAACAAAACATTGGAATGAATAGGTGTGAATACCAGACTGCTGAAAGACAAAGCTCTATTAAATAATACTTGAAACAATGGCAGCTTTGTATTATGCAATAATTATATTAATATAATGATGACCTCCATAGTCAAGCGGTCTGTTTTGCAGATTAATCTCTATGATTGAAGGTTATGGTTGCAATTCCTGCATGGAACAGTAATGTGTACTAGAACTGTTTGTCTGTATGGTTTTAGATCTCATTTTAAAATAACTGAGTGGTATTGTTTTGTAGTTTAGAAAACCTTTCTATTGAGGAATAACAATCCTAACCCAGACAACCTATTAAGTGTACAACTCCATTGTAAGCTAGAACAAGTGCAGATAATTTTATGCCCAGCAAATAGAAGGTTTTAGAGCATTAGGCAGCCTAAATTCCTTAAGAGCTGCTGTGACCTATGAACCACTGTACCATATTCTAACCCAGATTATAAGAGATACTTCAAATTCACAGAGGTATTTCAAGATATGTTTAATAAATGTAGTGTCTGGTTATGCATTGACCAAAACATAACTTGACTATATAAGGATATACAAGAAGTATACGTACATGTCGTCAATCTACTTGTTATTGAATTTCCAGTCTTGTCTGCACATGGGACACTGCTGCTGGGGTTGGGAGTGTAGCCACTTCACTATGCAGTGGATGTGAAAACAGTGCGAACAGGCGCCCCACACTAGCGGGCAGTCGTCCCCGGGAAGCTTGCAGTCCGGACAACAGCTGTCGAATGGCATACGACAGATACCGCAATTGTCGTCGTTGGCCACCCACCGCCAAGTCGCAACACCCGTCCAACCTAAAAAACGAAGTATACATAGAAATAACATAATACTTTGTGAATTAAAGGCGAAGGCTATGTATTCGCATTAAATAGGCAACTAACTTTTAACCGTTACTTTCATGTCATGTAACTCGCATTGGGTTTATTGTTTAAACGTGTATTTGAGGTGGTGAGCAATAAAAGTGATTACAAAACGCGATGAATATGATAAAAACAACAATTCAACGGCTTTCAATCAATATTTTGTCTGACAATTGAGTTTGACAGACAGATTAGATTTTTTTTTATATATTTTTTGCCCTCTTTGGGCAGGCTACGGTCTGTGACCATACCGCCTCGTCTTCAGTTATAATATTTCTGTTTCAAAGTCAGTCAGTCATGTCCGTCACGTCCTTCACAGTCATGTCCATCACGTCCGTCACAGTCAAGTCATAGTCCTACCCCAGTAAAGCAGTGGAAACTTTACTAGAGGCTTTTATGGAGTTTTGGTTTCAACACGGAAAATCACAATTCACGGCAATATCGCACTTTCCTCCACTTGTGTACGTCGTCGAAGATGTTATGTCTAAAAATCCACCATATTTACACACAAAAACTCGAATATACACCAGTTTTTGAAAATAAAACACAGCCTCGATGCGTCCTTTTCCGCGTTGGCGCCAAAAACTCCAGATTTGATTTCATGTTTGACAGACAAGTATGCTAAAAAAAAGACAATTAGGCTAAAATTATATATACTCTCAGAAGTGTGCCATAAATAACAAAAACGTTTAAATAAAAATAAAACTTCAGTAGTACCATTTGAAACTGAGCTTTTACCAAATATGGAACAACAATGGAATTTTTTTGATGTAGTTCCCTTCAACTCATATTTTTTTAAACTGAACTGTGTATGTGCATATAGTAAAGATTTGTAAAATTAATAGTCTTTTCAATGGGATGGAGGGGTGACCGAGATTTTTTCAATACTCAAAATAAAACTATACATAATAATAGTCAGGAATCTTCGAGCATTTAGACTGTCAATGGAGACGTTAACTCAAGTCGTACCCCTCTGCTGGCCATACGGTGCCCCTTGGCCATACACGTTATATAAAAATGTTTCATTCAACTCCGTAAAAATTGTGAATTATGCGGTATTTTCGTGTAAAAGGCGATCAGCGACATCACGGTATACGACGGTATTTCCTATGTCCACGTAAGTGTTATTTTTGTCAATTGTGTTTGTAATGTTTCATAATATAAAAAATAAATGTAATTTTGTAATGTAAATTTGTAATGTTTAATAATATAAATGAACTACTAGTTGCGACAGATTAGCGACAATTCTACGACGCCATTATATTGGTAGAAGGCGTAGTGCCCAACATTTTTGATTGAATGAATGATGGAATGAATGTAACATGGTTTTAAAATGCCGAGTTAGTAGTTAGTACATATTCGGTTTTTATTTTGGAAAGAATTAGAAGTTGTTTTAGAATTTTGGTTCAAACTGTTTTAGATATTGTTTCTTCCTAAATTTATCTTATTTTCAAATATTTCAACGACAAACTTTATTAAATTTTAACAGGTTTCCGAAGGATCCAAAGCTGAATGAACTATGAAGAAAATTTTGTGGTCAAAATTCAAACTGGAATACAAGAACCAGTGTGATTTACTCAGAACATTTTACGCCGGAAAGTATTCAAACTCTTGTGAACAACAGATTACAGTACATAAGAAGGTGCTTATAGCACTATATGTTAACGATGGACTGGTTGCAGCTGCGTCGGATGAAGCTACAGCAAAGAGTCTTAGGGATGACCTACAATGACGCCTTGAAATAACAAGTCAACCAGCTTCATTTAATTTAGGACTGGAAATTTAGCGATCCAAAGATGGTTCTGTCTTCATTGGACGACAGTCCTACAGTAAAATGATTTTGGAGCGATTGGATATGAACGACTGAAATCCAGTTTCCCTCCGATTGAGAAAGAATCGACTATCTTAGCTTGCATATCTAATCTATGTTCTTAGCAATCCACTAAAATAAAAACACTAAAGGAGGTATTGTTAACTATAATATGACTACAATTATGTTTTGACTGTTTACAAGCGATTTTTAAGTCTACGTAAATATAAACCTTGGAACTGTAACCTTGTCAGTACATACTTGCATTTAATTATTTTCAATTAGAATAGCTGTTACAAACTATATTCAGTTCTTTTATTCTTTTACTGTCTGTTACAGAAGATATATTTTCGATCTAGATAAATTAGGTATGAAGTTACAGAATAATATGGCTGAATTAGATTCAGTGTTTTACATTAAGGCAAATCCTCTCGTGAAAGCTAAGATGATACTCGTTCATGTATCATTCAGGTTTACCGGTTCTCAGCAAATGCCCATCACTAGAGACTAACTTAGTGTGAGTCTAAACAATGTGTTACTATGGTCTATTTTATACATGTGTGCAAATTTTAAGTTGGTGTGCGGGATTGTTATCGTTTGCGTTTACATGAATAAGATTTTGGTTACCGCGTGTGCCATACGTGTTTACCTCGTCCCCCGTAAAAATTGGCACAATATAATGTTTGGAAATTTAAAACGATGACGTCTCCATTGACAGCTAAATGCTCGAAGTCAGATATAGGTAATATACATATTTGTAGTTCCATAGATTTAATCATGATTATCTTTTCAGGGTGTATCCGAAATCCAACTTACTGTCATCTCACATTTTGATTTGTGGCAACAAAAAATGTTGTCGGAATCGACAAGTGATTGATATTTTTGATGTGTTGGAGATTATAATTATTTTATCCATATTTTATTGTTTATAATAGTGTAAATTTAGTATTTATCATGACCTCGTTTGATACAAAGTACGATGTAAGTTTTCCCTGTTCTTATCACATTCTATAATGAAGAAAATTCATGGAACCATGGTAGAATCTTCCCTCACGATTATTTTTTTATTAGCACGTTTAGGTCGTAATTAGATCGACTTAATAGATTTAAATACCAATAAAATCCATAAGTGGCCCAACTTCAACGACAGCAGCAAAAGTATTTTCTCTAGGTTTAGCTCTATGAATTTGGGACTTACTAAATACTATCAGCAAATGTTTGTGTATAGGAATGTATATAATTCTTGTCACTATGTTTCACCGACTGTTAAATATTGTTGTAATTCCAGATTAATAGGGAACAGTAATAGTTCATGCCTGTTAATCAACTTCTGTTGTTAAAAAAGCTACATTAAATCCTACATTTTTTCATTTCTGGAGAATGACTCACTCTCTTTGACTAGCCATATAACTTGTAATAGATATGATTTAATCTGTAATTATTACACACATTTTCACATTATGTACCTACATAAAGTTATGGTTTAGGGCAAGATATGACTGGCATTTTAGTTCCTGAAGAAAAGCTGCTTCCAATATGATTTATTTTAATAGGAAAGTGTATATAATTAGTTAAAAAACATACTGATTGAATGTTTTTAGCTATATTTCATGAAGTTTGGTAAGCCAATAAATTGCTAAACCAATGATTTGTAGACTTAAAAGAGAGCTGTAAAAGTTTAGTATGTACATTTTGGTATTACATTACCAGAAGGTTGTATGGGCCATGTCAATGTAATCTCTAAGGTATCTGTCTGCAAGCTTAGAACAATATACATAGGCTATGTAATATATGGAATGCTTATAATTGTCTATTATATATGACTTGTAATTAGAGTCTGATACTTAAATACATGATTAACAACACACCTTTATAAAGTCCAATTTACTTCATCATTGTTTTCCTATTGTGGCTGATATTACTGTGTTATGCCATCTTCAGCTATACAAAAATTACATGTTAATGGTGTTTTAATTATTTTATTACAACACACCATCAATTTAAGTTGTTGATACATCCAATTATCAAATTATAAACTATAGCTGTATAATAATATAATAAGCATTTTCACATTTACGGAACATACAGCTTAACTACTTTTTGTGCCATTATGTTATAATAATAATATCCTGGGACATTATTTACACATGGCCATCTGATCCCAAACTAAGCAGAGCTTGTACTATTGAAACAATGTAACTGGTAATCTACATATACTACTTATTTTTTGTAAATACTTACTTATATAGATAATTATACCCAGACTCAGGACAGACATGTTCATACACACAAATATCTGGCCTGGGTGGGCATCGAACTCATGACCTCCGGTGGGAAAAGCAAGCATTTGCCAACTAGGTCAACAGGCTCAGCTAAATTGTTATAATTTTTTTTAATTTATAAAATACTAATAGAGTGTTAGACTGCAACATAGCACAATACAGATCCTTTTTTTGTAACTTATTAGTTTCTTACATGTTTAAAATATATACTAATATAAACAATATTTTGATAACGAGTTACTTACTTCTTATGTTTCAATGACTCATTAGTATTTGGATTGATTTATGGCATAATCTAGTATATAAGTTAACAATAAAAAAAAAACTGGCCAAGTGTTAGGCGGACTCGCGCACATAGGGTTCCATTCCACCATAAAAATCATGTTTGTATGTGAGCCCCCTTAAATATTTGTTTTATTTTGCTTTTTAGTATTTGTTGTTATAGCGGCAACAGAAATACATCATCTGTGAAAATTTCAACTGTCTAATTATCATGGTTCATGAGATACAGCCTTGTGACAAACGGACAAACAGACAGACTGGGAAGTCTTAGTAATAGGGTCCCTTTTTACTCTTTGGGTGTGGAACCCTAAAAATGTCCTATTATTAAACATCTGCTATTTAACCACATGCCACATTTTATGATTCACTAAATCCTATATATCCCTGTCTTTACTTTTATATGTTCGACAGATGTATCCTGCAGGGGATGTGGGGGTGATTGAAGGTGAGATGAATGTGCCAACACGAGGGATGTCATCTGGTGATAGTGTGGAGTTTAACACACTTGATGAACCTATCAAAGAAACATTTGTAAGTATATTAAAGATTGGTTTTCTTGAAGAAGGGATATATAATGAGGGTGGGCATTCCACCTGCACATGCTGTGGGCAGGAGGAAACTCATTACAAATATGTAGCTCATGAAAGACATTAGTGGACAAAGGGTATGTGTTACTCTTTGAGCTGACAGAGTTGTTTTAGGCTAAATAAAAAGCAAAGCAAACATTGCTTTTATCCACTCATGTCAGATTGTATTGTTCATAATTATATATTTATACTAGGGTTGTAACGGAGGCCTCTTAGCGGAGGCGGAGGCGGATGCGAAGGTGACGGATTTCACCTCCGCGGATGCGGAGGTTAACGGATGCGAATGCGAAGGTGAAAGTGGATGTGAAAAAATAGTATTTTATGAGTAACTAGCTGTGCCCCGCGGTGTTACCCGCGTTAAATTTTATAAATTTTCTTTGATATAAACCTCACGGAGCCCGAGACCTTTCCAACGAATGCAAAACCGTGGAAATCGGTTCGTGCGTTCTGGAGTCATAGCGTCAGGAAGGAAAACCCGACTTATTTTTATAT
The DNA here is from genome assembly GCA_951640165.1 of Pseudoips prasinana. Classification (NCBI taxonomy): domain Eukaryota; kingdom Metazoa; phylum Arthropoda; class Insecta; order Lepidoptera; family Nolidae; genus Pseudoips; species Pseudoips prasinana. Next base: position 24,283,577 of record OX621243.1, read on the forward strand.
ATTAGATAATAATATTTTTTTAATATCAATAAATGAAGAATGAGCTGAAAGTGGAGCAATTTCAATTTGACTTCATAGAGAAGGAGGGACACTTTATGATGAACTCCTTTTTCAATAAGCCGGATAACCGCAAATGGACCTGGGTAAAGTAAAACAAAAAACGAGATAGACTTTATTTTGTCGACGATAAAACAGATGTTCAATGGCGTCTTTGTGATCAATACGGTTAAAAGCGGGAGCGATCACAGGCGGGGTTCATTGAACCTTAGTGTCAAGCTCTAGAGGTCCCGACTGATAAAGTCTATGCTCCGACCTTTACCCATCCACGTCGAAAACCCGGAACCCTTTCAGCTCAAACTGCAAAACCGAGTGGAGTCATACCACGACAGGTTCGTAGAAGCTGTCCATACGGCGTACAAACAGAACCAAAAAGATCTCGTGACTAAACCCTGCAGCTAAAGGTAGAAAGAGGGAAAATGGTTTTGACATCCTCTGATGATGCTACCAGATACCGGCAGTTCAACAGACAGATCTAGACAGCCTTTGACTCGCGACACGCGCCCAATTAATACAAAATGTATTAAGAAGCCATGGAGTGGAACAAAGGCTCTAAAGTGTTAGCAAGAGAACTGTCTGTTGAACAGAGCCAACTAACGAAGCTGAAGACTGAGGATGGCAGAATCGTCACGTCTAGACCTGAGTTGCTGGGAGAGATCGAGAGGTTCTATGGACAGCTGTATACGAGAACCCAGTCACCTGTCGATAGTTGTGCCTCAGATCCGAGAACACGACTGACCCGAGACTTCACCGAAGACATCCCGGACGTCAGCATGTGCGAGATAAGAATCCCTCTCAAACAGCTTAAGAACAACAAGGCGTCTGGTGATGATGGAGTTACAGCAAGTTACAGCTTCTAGCTCTTCTACGGGATATCAGAAGTTATTGAACTCCGTCATACTAGACGGTCAAACGCCACAAGTATGGCACAGAGGTGTGGTACTCTTCTTAAAAAAAGGCGAAAAGCCCTCTTGAAGAATTACAGACCCATCACGATGCTGAGCCATGTTTACAAGTTGTTTTCGAGAGTCAGTTCCAGCCTACCGAACAAGCCGGATTCCATAAAGTCTTTAGTACCATAGACCACATAAATAAGACCGAAGAGTATAACCAGCCATTATGCTTAGTGTTTGTGGACTATGAAAAAGTCTTTGATTCGATCAGAACCTTATGGCCAAGGTCTCTCCAAAAATGCCAAATCGACTACCGGTATATCAAGGTGTTAAAGTGTTTATATGAAAACGCCACTATGTCAGTGCGACTCCCGGACCGGAACTGGGAACCTATCCACTTGCAGTGAGGTGTGAGACAGGGAGATGTTATATCTCTGAAACTGTTCACCGCTGCATTGGAAGATGTCTTTTAGCTTTTGGACTGGGAAGCATTTGGCATCCCCATGTCAATGGCGAGTACATCACCCACCTTCGATTTTCCGACAATATTGTAGTCATGGCTGAGACCCTAGAAGACCTCGGTACAATTCCAAATGTCCTCAGTATAGTCTCTCAACAAGTGGGTCTTAAAACTAACATGGATAAGACGAAAATGATGTCGAACATCCATGTTGCACCCACTCTACTTAAGGTTGGAGACTGCACTCGAAGTTGTAGAGAACTATATTATTTACCTAGGACAGATCATCCAACTAGGTAGGTCCAACTTCGAAAAGGAGGTAAATCATAGAATCCAACTCGGCTGGGCAGCGTTCGGGAAGCTACTTAATATCTTCTCGACCCAAATACCGCAGTGCCTCAAGTCGAAAGTCTTCAACCAGTGTGCTTTGCCAGTGATGTCTAACGGAACAGAGACGTCATCGCTCACTATGGATCTTATCAGGCGGCACAAGGTCACCGAAAGAGCAATTGAATAGGGCTATGCTTAGAGTTTCCCTGCGAGATCGGATGACAAATGCTGAGGTCCGCAGGCGAAACAAAGTAACCTAACCTAAGTAACCTACTTAACCCGAAGAATTGCCAAGCTGAAGTGGCAGTGGGCAGGGCACATAGCTCGTAGAGCCGACGGCCGCTGGGGCAGAAAAGTTCTCGAGTGGCGAACACGAGCCGGATGATCTTGTGCGGGTTGCTGGAAGTCGCGATAGCGTAAGACCGGCATTCGTGGATATCTTTAGGGGGGGGAGGGGGTGGGGTTGTCCAGCAGTGGGCGTCATTCGGCTGATATGATGATGATGATGATGACAGAGGTGGAATTGATGCCAAAGGCATTCTCTGCCAGTCGACCTTTGGGTGATGCAGAGATATATGATTATGCCGTAAATAAACCTCCGTTATAACTCCGCAAAAAAACAGCGGAGGCGGAGGCGGATGCGAAGGTACGATTTCATGCGGAACTTCCGCAGTAACGGAAGCGGAGGCGAAGATCCGTTACAACCCTAATTTATACTACATTTTGTAGGTTAGAGAGTGCAATTCTAGATATTTAAATTATTGCTGAGATACAATTTGCAAATAATAAGTGAACCTCAAATGTACCTAAGTAATGAATGAATCCTAAACAATCTTTATTTTATTATAGAAATGTCATTTTACAATTTTGATCCTTATGTTTTGAGTAATAAGATGAGTTTTAAAATAGATCCCACCAGTTGGTACTAGAATTACGCACATCAGTTGAATCTGATGGTTGATGAAGTTTATTTGAGTTTTACAAGGTTAACAACCTGTAGTACCTAGACTTTGACCATTACATTATTCAATTGACAACACTAGCTAGGTAGCATTAGCGCAGATTGTTGCTGTGGGAATAAGGCCAATAATTTCCATATGTCTGTCAAGGATGGTTTTTGTTTTTGTTTTTTCTTTTCATTTCATTCTTTCTATCTGCATCAGCCTCACAGATAATCGGATCTTGTGTTTATTTTGAGAGCTTTTATGAGATTAGCACATCCTGTGATGTGGTCTCTCCTATTCAAATTATGATTTGAAATCATATTGTGGCTAGCCGTGACTGTTTCAATAGATATGTACAATTATTTTTATTTAAGAGTGCCTTGGCTAATACATTTCTGTGATCGTTGAGTCTATGTAAGTAGTCCTCACAAGACTTTTTAAATTGTTTCTTGATAGTAAGGACTTCCAGGTATTCATGAACCTCTGTGTTTTTTATGAACCAAGCTGCACAGCATATTAGTTTAAGGATACTGTTTTGGAAGTGTTGTAATATTTCTATATTAGAGTGACATGCCAATCCCCAGAGTTCAATACCATATGTCCAAATAGGTTTTATTATTGATTTTTAGGTTATAAGTTTATTTTCTAGACTTAGAGAAGAGAGAGATGAGATGAGAGAAGGATAGTTTTAACTTCCAAATATTATAAATGATTGGGGAAAAATTATATGTAAGCAATGAAATTGGCGAGAATTGCATTCAATACTAGATACTAGTGCAAAATACTATTAATTTTAGTTTAGAAATTTCCTTTTTTTTGCTTATCTTACATATTTCATCACCCTAGTTCATATGTGACCTACGAAAAATTTGATTTTGTTTTAAATAGATTTCTGAACAATATTGTCAACAATATCAATGTGTTCATTATTATAGAAACTATGGAATAATTAATTTTATCAGTCACATCCAACAATAGATTAGCTTTGTTTACATTAATTTAAATTAGAAAATCTACTTTTGTCTTAGTAACTAATTTCTAGGTGTTCTTGGTAGTGTTTTTAAACAAAAGGAAGTGGGGGAGCGTGCAGCTAAACTATTTTTATTCTGACCCAAATTCAGACTTTTTTTATATACGTTTTTATTACAAATTGAAGTGCCGATGCTTTATTAGCTTTACAACATGCTATCTGCATACCTTTTCTAAAAACCCTTATTAATCTGGTTAAAGTGGTATACTTTAAATCTGTTTAAAGTTTAAGTTTAAAGTTTTCTCATATTTATTATTTTATTGTCAAAAAATGTCGAAATGTAAAAAATACAATTGAGATAAATAAGAAGTGGATCACATACGTGTGTGATACTGATATAGAATTAAAAGATACAGACTTTTGGTAGATTAGAATTTATGATGATTTTTATATGAATTAATATTATTTTTATCACTTCTAGCTGCGAGATCTGAGAGCCGTGGGCAATAAATTTTACCATGTGCTTATCCCTAGAGAGAAGTCTAGTCTGTTAAAAGAATGTGAGTAGTATTATCTTTATTTAAAGGCTTAGTTTAGTATTATTATTAGTATCTTAATTTAAATTATAGTGTGGCGTAACTGTTATGCGGTCTCATTTTAATTTATAAAGACAAGCAAATTAAATGCGTGTCTATGATACCCAACCCGAACCCAGCATTTGACATGTTAGCGTCTATTGAGAATGGTCTGTGGAGAATGAAACACGTGTGGGGTATCATACTGGCGCACGTAATTCACTTCTTGCACGTGCATATTTTTTGCAGGTAGGAGGGCGGTGAAAATGCACCCCGGCTTAATTAAACTGACAGATAGCGGAATTACCACTACATATTATACACCTGATTCCATTACTTAACAGTTGTGTTACATTTGCAACATTGTTTATGATGGTCATAAATATTAGTTTTAGGATTCCATACAAAAAGCACGTAATGAACGGAGGTTTATTAAATAATATAACACACCATAAAAATGTTCATTATCGCTTAGTGTGCCCAACAACAACATTACAACATTATCACGGGATAATTAACTTTGGGCGAACAAATTCGTGCCCCTCTCCCGCCTGACATCCCGCAGTCGATTAGCCAATTAATTAATCAATTGTACTAATAGGGTACTAGACGATTTGTTCACAATTGCAAATGCCTATAATAGAAACACATTTAAATTGGTAGTGTTTGTTCGATATCCGCCGGTCGATTGCATTTATGATTTCCTAGTTTACTTATACATATTTTTTTTTAAATTATGAAAATTTAATTCGATCTAAATTTTAGAAAGACTCTGTTTTTAATATTAATCTAAAAATTGTTGTTCTGAGTCTGCTTGTTGTCTATGAATTGAAGATTTAATTCCCTAGTGCTGTAATCGAGTTGTCAGAATAAGGCGTGGGGTGAGAAAATTAATAATGACTTTATACAAATAAAACAATATACAAAATTTTGATAGTTCTCATTATAACACAGAAAATAATCTATGAGGCTATATGTCCAACTATTATAGTTAAGTAGCAATAACAGTTTTTTGTAACTGGGATAGTGGATAATATTTGAAAATAATCAATATTTGCGAAATAGAATAATTTATTTTCGTTGATAATTATTATATAAATCCTTTGATTCATTGATTTTCATAGACATGATCGCAACATAAGGAATAAAACAATTACGAGAGTTTCAGTTTTTATGGTTGAATTGTATTATAATTTAACTGTTTTACACCATTTACATTACAAGTTAAATAATAATGTTGAAACTTGGGAAGGCTGGATGGTTCATGCACGAGTTGCAATTGGTTTCTTCTTCTTAAGGGAATTATGCGATTATATATTCGCCGCATAATATATTATATCATTATCGCATTAAGATCGTCGCTGCAGCTATTAGTCTGGTTTATTATTAATCTAATTTCCCCGCGTATCACATGCAAGCGCTTGCTAATCATATGTGCCTGGTGCATTAAGCCTGGTAGCACCTGGTAGGCTAGTACCTGGTAGTAGAAAATCAGTGTTAGTCTATATAGGCTGTAACGATACTGAGCTGCAGCCTTTTAGACACATACTTAATATGTTTGTGCTTTTATCTGTATAAAACACAAATATTTAATTGAATAAAAGCTACACGATATGTAGATAATGTATATCTATATATCGTGTAGCTTTTGTGTACTAACCTGTACTTGTCTTCGCTGTTATTGTTTATTTTTTACGTAGTTACTATATATATATGTGTTGGTTTTTTTATTTGAAAACTTGTGAGCTAGTGCTTTTTTATTTAGAGTAAGAAACTTTTTTCTTTCTTTCTTTTTAGTTTGTACACAGTTTTTAGTTCAAATAATTTGTGTAATAAAACATTGTTTAAATCATTTAAAATAGATAAGTATACGTTTTAAGCCAACGAAACAGCTGTGGTACAGGTTTAACCTTACTACAGGAAGCAACTATAGCTTGGCTTAGTAATAATAATTTTTGATACAAATGATATCATTTTGTACACATTTTTACTTGAATAAAAAAATATTATTATTACAGTTTATATAGCAAACTTTAAGTTAATATCACTGTTGTTAATGGTTTTGATATCTTTTAAAAGGTAAACTAAATTAATAGCGTATCATATATAATCTGTGATCTTTATCGATACCTATACAAATGAGTTGTCCATTTTTCTGCAATACTATATTATCAGGCGCACTGATTGATTATTTGAATGTGGTTAATTTTGGTTTGAGTTATAAGCTTTCGAACGGGGTGCACACACACATATATATTGGCATTTTTTTAATGCAAACGGGTCAATTTCTTAGACTAATACCTCGACATAGAACGATTCAGGCGTTACTTTGTGAAAATACACAAGTAATATGTAGGGTTAATTAGCTAATTGTCACCTTAATCAATTGATGCAATTTGCACCGCCCTCCCGCTTGCAAAAATATATGCACATGCGAGATGGACAATATAAACAAGTAGATTTCGTGCGCCGGTACGATAACCAACACGTGTTTCTGTCCTCCACTGACCATTCTAACTCGTCGAGTGATGGGTTTAAGTGTAATTCGCTTGTTTTTAGAGGCCTTGCATGTCTTAATTAGCGGAGTTAACACTACATATTTATTTTATTTATATTATATTGTTTTTAAATAAAAGTAAATCTACGAGAGGTAGGGCACAGCGTTCATTCGCTCGAAGAGCAGCCCGACTGGGGAAGTACCTCCACCTTACAGAAGACATTCCTTAATAATAACATTAATAATTTAATGTTGTGTTTCCGAGTGTGAGTAAGGTCGCCAGAGCTCATCGGGGGGGGGGGGGGGGGGGTCAGCAACACTTGTTTGCTGACTCTTAAGGCCGGCAACGCACCCGCGACTCCTCTGGTGTTACGAGTGTCCATGGGCGGCGGTGATCACTTACCATCAGGTGACCCACTTGCTCGTTTGTCGACTACTGACATAAAATAAAATAGTATTTTTGGTGTTATTACCAATGTTGCTTATGTAAACAGCAATAGACTTTTAATATTATGTTAGTTTTTGCTATCCAAATATTTAGTTGATCCTCATCCACAGGCTTAACCAGAATGATATGGATGACTCAACTCTATACCGTCTTGACAAAAAACTCAAGGAATTATTCCATCATGTAACTAAATAGACAATTTTCTAAACTTTCTCTTTTATCAAACCCACTAGGGATCTCTCTAGTGGCTTGTGACTAAGCTGCCATGCTATTGGATCTGGAGAAGTTCTATAAACACAGTTTCCATTTAGAAAACTTATATGGCCATTCCATTTTCAGGGGATCTATGGGGCCCACTTCTGCTGTGTACCCTAATGGCCACAATCCTCCAGGGTACCGAGACAGCTGACAACACCAATGATGGAGGTCCAGAGTTTGCGGAAGTATTTGTACTGGTCTGGATAGGAGCAGCAGTTGTCACGCTAAATTCCAAACTATTGGGTGGCAATATGTAAGTATGGATATAGCTACTAAGTTTTCCCCATTGATTGTTCAGAGTCCTTATATTATTTTATTTTTATTTTATTTCTTAAGGAAAACTTACAGCTAGAATGCAAATGACACACAGAATAGAAGATGAAGGCCAATTAAAAGTTTTCACAGATATACACAGGTTTAGGAAGAAAAAAAGTAGATAGACAAATAGACATGGAAAATAAAGAATAACATAATAAAATAGAAAAGTAATATAAAAGTAACATAAATCTAATTTATTATATTAACAATAATTAATATCATCATCATCATCATGACAGCTAAATAAGTCCACTGCTGGACAAGCCTCCCTCAAGAATCGTCTTGGGGGGATATGCCATAATCGCCACGCTTGGCAGGCGGGTTGGCGATCGCAGTAAGATGGTGATAGTAATCAGAAGGAAGCTGCTGCCCATCCTCTGGTAGATATTCCCTCGGGTCGACTTCTACGCCCCCCACGGGATGAGATGGGGTGATGATATTCTGATTCCGATATTTGTCGCCGTCACCACACAGCAGGATTAATATAATAAAATATAATAATAAATAATAGTACATAATGGCAAAAAAAATTATAAAGTTTAATATTAAGAAAACAAATAATATTTTTTACTTTTCTTCGAAAAATTGCCGATCGTAAGTTTTTAACACGACCATAACAGAATTTTTTGCGACCTTTCCTGTATAATAATTAAAAAAATAAAAGGTAACATAAATCGCGTTTCTTTAATTTTAAAAAATTAATAGGTTTTTTGAGGCGCTCACATCCAGTTGGGCACACCAGCTGGTAAGTGATAGGCGACGTTAAGCACCTCGGCACGCGGTCTGCCTATAAATGGGTGACCGCCAAAGTGATTTAATTTCTGAGGTGTCTCCGTGTTTCGGAGGGTTCCTAGTTCCTACCTGAAGTCGTTACATGAAAAGTTTAACTACAAACTTAACAAAAGGTTGGTTACCATGGATTAAGATCTGCTCATTACCAGATGCTCTCACCGATACATAACTGATTGGCAAGGTTAAGCAACTAGGCTCGCGGTGAGTCCATAGATGGGTGCTTCGGAAGGCGCGTTATGCTGTCGGTCCCGGTTGTAGCCAATAGGCCAATAGTGGTTAAGCCATGTCAGAGGGTGGTTTGAACAACTCTGACACTAGGGTAACCCCTGCCTATACGATAAGTATCATGGAGTTTTAGAATGGCGTCTGCAGAAAACACGTCATTATACGTACAAGTAAATAAATACGTATAAAGGTTTAAGAAATAGTTCTGCTTAGTTTCTTTCGCTGGGTCTTCTCAATTGCGGCGCGTTGATAAAATTAAGATTTAGTTAAATATATCTAAAATTATAAGTATTGACAAACAATATTTAAAAACCTTAAATAACAAAATTGACAATAACGTCAAGAAATACCTATTCAACTAAAGCATTATTATCTTCAATTAAATTATATTCTACTTAATCAAATATACATAAGTCACGATCGAATAATCTACTTGTACCTAGAACTAAATATCTATAGTTAATTTGTAATACTATTCATGACAAAATTACTGGAGAACACTCCTATCACGCAAAATATGGTAACATTTAATTCTGTATCAGTTCAAATTGATTATTTTCTTGTTCACTGAGCCGGTTCACAAAAGTAATAATATTATGCAGTAATAGTAAGTAATAATATTAGTGCATGTTATTAGCACGTTAAGTCTGATCAAATAATTTAAAAGTAAATCAATATTTTAATAATGTTGACAAATTTAATAATTTTGATAATGTTATGTATAGTAGTCGTATAAGTTTTTTATATACTGTGGACACGGGTCTCATCGCGACGTTTCGGCATGGATTGCACCTGCCGTGGTCACGGGTCGACTCGATGTGAGTCGACCTGTGACCACGGCTGGTGCAATCCATGCCGAAACGTCGGGTAACCAAGGTAATGATTTACCTAAATATTAATCGCGATGAGTCCCGTGTCCACAGTATATAAAAAATGTGTACAAATCGCGAAAGTTTAAAAACATAGTCGTATAAGGTTTTGTAATCCTGCGCTATCAAATTGGCTTTAACCTGTAATGGTAGCTGTATGTATAATTAAATAAATGTTCCGACTATAATATATATGAATAAAAACCGTTTATATTTATATTTATTTTCTATGTTTTCAGTTCATTCTTCCAGTCCGTGTGTGTGCTAGGCTACTGCATGTTCCCAGTAGCATTGTCGCTGGTGCTGTGTCGAGTCATACTGTTCAGCACGCAGACTACCTTCCTCTTCTTCTTGCGGCTCGTCATATCCATGATCGGGTTCATCTGGGCCACTTTTGGTAAGTGGTATTGTATATTAGATAAAGCTCAACCATCTACTATATAAAAATAAGTCGGGTTTTCCTTCCTGACGCTATAACTCCAGAACGCACGAACCGATTTCCACGGTTTTGCATTCGTTGGAAAGGTCTCGGGCTCCGTGAGGTTTATAGCAAAGAAAATTTATAAAATTGAACGCGGGTAACACCGCGGGGCACAGCTAGTTATTTATATTATTTTATTTGATTAACCAACAATTGTTCACATTAGTACTATTATTCGTTTGTATTGACAATATGCTTGCTTAAATGTAACAATTACTTACTGGTTAACACTACACGTAAAAATACAGATAACAGCGAAAAAAAAATATAATTAAAAGAAAGAAAATGCGGCAGCAGTACGCATAAGGATCATGTCATCATGCGTACTGCTGCTGCATTTTCTTAACCTTTTGACTGCCACGGTCATGTATAAATGAGAAACCTAATGTGCCCGGCACACAGTGGAACGAATGTATGGGAGCGGTTGGACGTAGACATGTCCGAAAAAAAAGAGTAAAATTATGCCAAACTAATGATGCCATCTTATTCGATTACTTAATGCCTTCATAACTTGTGGTGATGAATTTCTTCATAACTCCCATATTTCGGGAGTAATTTGAGAAAATGTGAAATTTTACTATGAAAATGAGTGTATCGAGCTCTCTCCCTCCTGATTCCGGGCTTGTTTCAAGTAGCGGTCTCTAATATCATAATGCTAATACTAAGAGCTATATTTAATACTAAGACACATAGTGCGCCAAATGTGCACTTTCTGGGATAAAGAGTGATGTTTATTTTATAACACAATTTTTTTATTTTTTGTTTATTTTGTTGATTAAAACCGTTTTTCTAAAGGTTTACCTTATTACAATAACATTTCTGAGCAGCCAATTAGAGAAGATATAAGCTAATTAGGATATATAATTAGGGACTTAAGGTTTACATATAAAACTGATGCACTAATGATTACTGATAAGAACATTGCTATTATTTAATTACTAAATGGCTCTTAATACACTAATTTAGCATGCATCATTTACTAATTATCACAATAACTAATTACCTTGCAATATTTAACAAAGGATACCTGGGATACCTGGATTTTATATAAATAGGTCACTATTAGTAACTTTAAAATCAGTGTTGATTTACACCTCGTTGTATCCAAGCTAATCTCGCAATGTATTTTCCAAATTTTAATACAAATCTTGATATTCACGTTGCTTTATGCGCACGCGCACATAAAGATTTACGCGACTTTAACTATTTGTTCAGTGTTTTAAAAGATAACAGTTGTGTTCAGTTATGTGAAAGTGCTGAAACAAGTTTAAAAGACTGGTGTCGTCGATTTTGCTACCGCATTTATGCAAAATGGACAAAGTCTGGAAGAAGCACAGATAAGTTTCGGAAGAAACATGAGATTTGGCTACAGGCTGCAATTCAATGGCCGGAATTACAGAATGAAAATATGGAACCTTCTACAGAAAATATAAGTGACGTCATCGAGCCCATAATTTCTCCTGCTAAATCTGATGCTTCAACTTGTACACATCCTAGTCCTCGTAAATCTTCAACTTACTTAAAAGTCATACTCTCATCAGTTCTTGTGAATATTTTTGTTAATATATATTTCTGTATATATATAATATATTTATAGACCTCTTAATAAGTCTGTCTGCGGTTTAAAGTAAATACAAATGGGGAAAAAACGTTTTTTTTTTTTAATTTTCATTTCCTTTTATCCCAGAAAGTGCACATTTGGCGCACTATGTGTCTTAGTATTAAATATAGCTCTTAGTAATAGCATTACGATATTAGAGACCGCTACTTGAAACAAGCCCGGAATCAGGAGGGAGAGAGCTCGATACACTCATTTTCATAGTAAAATTTCACATTTTCTCAAATTACTCCCGAAATATGGGAGTTATGAAGAAATTCATCACCACAATTTATGAAGGCATTAAGTAATCGAATAAGATGGCATCATTAGTTTGTCATAATTTTACTCTTATTTTTCGGACATGTCTACGTCCAACCGCTCCCATACATTCGTTCCACTGTGCGGCATGCAACGGTATGACTACATAGTGACCGTGGCGTTGTGGGCACATTTTGGTTTGTCGTCTATAGCCGACTGGTGGTCAAAAGGTTAATAATAACATTAATAATTTTAATGTTGTGTTCCGAGTGTGAGTAAGGTTGCCAGAGCTCATTGGGGTGGGGGAAGGGTTAGCAACACTTGTTTGCTGACTCTAAAAGGCCGGCAACGCACTCGCGACTCCTCTGGTGTCGCGAGTGACCATGAGCAGCGGTGATCACTTACCATCAGGTGACCCACTTGCTCGTTTGTCGCCCTTTGATATAAAAAAAAAAAAAAAATCATATCCTGGGTCGCCCTTTGATATAAAAAAAAAAAAAAAATCATATCCTGGGACATTATTTACACATGGCCATCTGATCTCAAACTAAGCAGAGCGTCTACTATGGAAACCAGATGACTGATATACTACATATACTGCTGTTCTTTTGTATATATATAGTTATATAGATAATTACACCTTAACTGAGAAACAGACATGTTCGTGCACACAAATATGTGTCCTGAGTGGGAATCGAACCCATGAGCAGTGGCGTGAAAGGCATGTGTTTGCCAACCACGCCAACAAGCTTTGAACTGGACATTAACAGTATCCAAAAATCCTAAAAGTATTTTAAAAGCATGCACTTACTACAACTCGAGTTCGTAATATGTTACAACTTCTTTGAGTTTGACTAATGTGTCGCGCATGTGTGACGCAGCGGTTAAGGCGGTCGCTTCGCCACTTGTTGTCCGGGGTTCGATTCCCTCGAAGGACAATACTATTTGTGTGACCCATAATTAGTTGTACTGAGTCTGGATGCACTTAACAATCCTCTCGTTTTATGAGGCTTAAGCCTCGTTATTTCATTCTGTCTCCCGCTTTGCTCTGGAGGCAAGTGAAACTATTTATTTTCCAAATCCTCTTTGTCCCTTTCTGATTAAATTCGTTGCGGGATCCAAGACAGTTAAAGCGATTCACTAGCACAGCACTACCAACTAGGCGACGGTCACCATAGCCTAGTTGGTAGTGCTCCTGCCTACGAAGCTGGTGGTCCTGGGTTCGAATCCCGGTAAGTGCAAATATTTATGTGATGAGCACGAATATTTGTTTCTGAGTCATGGATGTTTTCTATGTATATAAGTATTTATCTATCTATATAAGTATGTATATCGTCGCCTGGTACCCATAGTACAAGCCTTGCTTAGTTTGGGGCTAGGATGATCTGTGTGACATTGTTCCCAGATATTATATTATTATTCCCCGGGACATGCCTGAGCCTCACCGCTCAGTGTCATTTTATTGTGTGCCACTGTTGATCCTGGCTTACAGGAGTTGCAGTTGTGGGTTAGATGGTCTACTAGTCCCGCTAAAAAAAGTCTGGATGTACTTTGTGTCCGTTAATTATATGCTTTATTTTATTTTAGGGATTAAATTACCTAATGCGGGTGTTGTTTTTTAGAAATAAATAAAAAATGTGTTTCTATAGCGTGAAACACAGACTACATATTTGCTCGCCTTTCACGCCGCACGTCGTGGGTTCAATTCCCACCCAGGACACATTTTTGTGTGCATGAACATGCCTGTTTGTCCGGAGCCTGGGTGTAATGATCTAAGTATGTATTTACAAAAGAAAAGTAGAATATCAGCGATCTGGTTTCCATGCTCAAAGGTCTCCTTAGTTTGGGATTAGATGGTCGTGTGTGAATAATGTCCCAGGATATTATTATTATCCGAATAAGTATATATTTATTAAAAGAAAGTAGAATATGTAGTATGTCAGTTATCTGGTTTCCATAGTACAGACGCCAGTGCATCCATCTACCCCAATCTGTGAAATTTCTTATATAGATTTTCAACTTTATAACATAAGCATAAGGTTCACTTTCAATTGGTGAAATTTGACACATTGGGGTAGCTTGATGTGCTGGCGTCGTGTTTGGAATCAGATGGCCGCGTGAGAATATTGTTATTATTCCATTAACAATATTTCTGTTTCTGAATTTCCAGCTGCCACCAAGTTCCTGGGTGACAGTCAACCCGAGGGAAAGAAGGCGCTGGCGGTGTACCCAATCTGTTTGTTTTACTTCATCCTGTCGTGGCTAGTCGTCTCGCACTCCAACGTTTAGGAGCGCACGTGTTATTGTGATACAGACTGTTCTAGTGTAATTTGTGAATAATGTTAGATAAGCTAAGTTCACGATAACAGCTATTAACAAAGCTATGTAAAGTGTACACACGGGTCATAAATAGGCCAAATAGGACCGTAACTGTATTATTTAAATCTAATTAGTGAGGGAAACTTTAAAGGTATATTCGGTATCAATATTAGATTGGCAAACATATCTTACTCTTTTTTTTCCATACTTCCTTCGTTTTTCTCAAGTGTTACAAAAAAGGCCAGGTGATCACGTTCATCTAATAAATAAACTAGTAATGTATGCCCATCTGTTTTAAGTTGATGGGCGAAGCTAGTCCAGCACCTCCAACTTTAACCTGGCGGTCTTTTAGACTAAATTCGTTTTGCATGGTTTGGAGTACATTTGGACTTTGTCCGAATTCCACTTAAAATGCTGCGCTCCATAGCTCTACGGGCAAATCTTAAACTTAGACTCCAGAATGACAGTTAAATACCATATTTAAGTACCAAACACAAAACATAACACAACAAAATAATAATATGTTTTTATTTTATTCCATGCGTTAAACGAAATTAAAAATATTATTATTGACTTTTTAATCTGTTTATTCCTCGAATGTTTCGCTCATAAATTCAATATAACCAAATTAATGATCGGTCAGAAATCAAAGGATTGGTTAGGTCTAAACGAACTATTTTAACCAACCAATTAGCTGATAGCATTGTAATTACATCATACTTTTGTGATCTTAACGTCAAAAACCAAATGCTATCATGATTAATGTTCATATCATCGTCACCTTCGGTCACTTCTCATCTTCTTTTTTGGTACAACTGTAGTATACCCAAATATCAAATAGTTGAAAATTGATCTTGGTCGGGATATAGTCTTGTTTTTGACAGTAAATTCTGTTTTAATCTGTTCTGCTAATCGAAAACATGTGTACATGGAACTAATTAGTTTATATTATTTATCTTAAGTTACATAATTATTGAGGGCGCATTGTCCGACTACCTTTTTAGGGGATAGGGGGAATTCTCTACTAGCATTCGCCCCTAGCTTCTTTGTCCTTAAATCATCTAAATTTTAAACATTCGAGATCATCATAACACGAATCATCTTGGGGATATGCCATAATCGCCACTCTTGGCACTCTTGGCTAGTCATAGTATTCTAAATGAAGCTACTGATCATCCTCTGATAGATATTCTCTCGGTCTCCCCCCCACACTCCCACGGAGCCGGGGTGATGATATTCTGATATTTGTCGCCCACACAGCAAACATTAGATATGACCTTCTAATCACGAAAACGTTTATGCTCGCTCTCAATATATTATCTGGTTATTACGAGGATAAAAATGCAATGTCTGTTTCTCCAGCATGTAGAATGATCCCCATTATTTAAAAAAATGTGTCTGCCCATGCACCACAGTATACACATAGATAAAGTTCAGCTGGGCTTTAGGTCGAATGGTGATAAAATTGACATCAGAATGGTAGACGTAAAGAGTACGCGTCATATGTATTACATAAACCGTTACTTGTAAAAACATTAAGACAAGCGTTAACTCGAGAGATGATTAGTCTTAGTTTAGTGACTTTCAAACGATTCGACGTGGGGATATTGTATGAGAGGCTAAGAAAACTTTAATCCATGAAACTCGACAATTTGTAGAATGTTAGTTTACGAAATACCTATAAAAGCGACATTAAGGTGCTTCGAATCCAAATAATCATTTATTCCGTTTCATTCCAAAAGTCATTTTACTATAGTCTTCTATTTTACATTTTAGTATGTATTTCTATGGGGAGTAGTTTTATAACGCGTATTTTGCTGATTTTCTACAAATTGTTTTTTCATACTATTTACGCGACAAGCATCTTAAAAAGAGAGCCATCGTTTATAAATTGCACGGCAGCATTTATTAGTCAACGCATTTGTATAGTCTAGGTTAGTACTAAGTTAGTCTGCGAAAGTCTTGATAGCTTATCGAGCTCTCAATGTAAATTATTAAATGCGGCTATAGTTTTGCTAATGGTTGTTGTCGTTTTGAATGTAATTAATGTAATTGTATGGTATGTATTTATTCCGAAGTGTAATATTAACGTCGCTGTTCGGTATTTATACACTCTCTTATATGGCACAATTCAATGTAAACATTCCAGTTAGCCACTTCGCCCGCGATACATAAGTACCCAATATTTAACAGTTCAGAATTGTCACATAGAAAGTATATAAATGAACATAAGATATTTATGTGAATGCGACTCTCGGAACGTGGCATTAAAGTTCAATATAGTTCACGCGGGAGGTGTAGGAAATTAGTTTTATTTACCTAAAGTACACATAACTCGCGTGGGGCAGGATAATATATTCTCAATCATAAGTCGCGAGATCTACCTTTAGTCTGGTCTAATTAAGGCAAGATCACTCTCTCTTCAATGTACTTGTAGCTTCGTACTTAGGTGCGAAGGACACGAGTTTTCATATTGTATTGGTAGCGAGAGACTACCAAACGTTTTTTGCAATGGCTTTTTCCAAGAGAATATACCAAGCCATGAGTGTAAAACTGACCTATCAAATTACTTACTGTAAAAACTCTTGGTAAACAAAAGTGTGGATTGCATTAAAGTTGCATCCATGGTCTCAATATGTTATATTTTTTTATATATTAGCGATAGTGGCCGTTTGGTTATTCAGAATCGATTTAGATCACGGTGTAGATACTTGAAAAAGGGATTTTAGATTTTTACGTTTGTCACGTAAAAATAAAAAAATCTTTTTATCAATTTGTTCATAAATTATGGTAGCTACACTACGCCTTATATAAATGTATAGATAACTTATTATTTATTGTATACTTTTATTACATATTGGGTAGTTGTGTATCGTCGGCGAAGGGCCTTTGGCGCGCGACTTCTAGTTAAGACGTAGGGTACAGTTTTTGTATATAAATATTATTATCAATTAAAACACTATTTTCCGTCTCATGTTATTTTTATTGAAATCCTTACAAAACAAAACAGCAATATGTATATAAAAATACATGTAGATATAATTCGAGATAATTCAGTGCGAGTGCTACCGTTTCTAGACTAGTTCTTTTAATTCAAGTAACTATACTGCGCCAATATTAAAAGTGGTTTTGGTAATTTATCACTAAGAATAACGACAGTGCAGTGATTTAGCGGCCGTCTTTTCTATTAGGGCAGTGTAGTACAGTGTTTACTTATTCGTGAGAAAAAATTACTGATATAGTATACAATATATCAAAGTCCTTGAAGCCTTATAAATAGGGGATGTAAACATTTATTAAGTATATCACATTATAATTCGAAATAGAAATTTTTAATTTGATAAAACAGTGCTTTTATAAATATTAAATAGCCCGCTCCATTTTAGCTTTATGGCGCAGAAAAATTACATACCTTATTAATTTTAATTATGTACAATATTTGGTATATACGTATTTGGGATTTTATCCACACACGTGTAAACAAATCTTAGAAATAAAATATTTTCTCCTGGGTAAACATTGTATAGAAAATGGTTTTTATAATATATCCAAAATTGAAAGTTCTATATCAGTAATATATCACACGATGAGAGATTTTAAGGAAACATCCTCTGTACATAATATTATTTACATATACATAAATACACATTAACTAATATGGAAATAGGGATATGGATATTTATTGTTAATCCAATAGAATTACGCTACCAAATATATTGTATTGCATTAAGATAATGCTCTAAACAATAATCCCATACATGCTGCGTATACTCGACTTCACATATAGAAACTAACAAGCATAGTGTTTAACTATTTGATGGCCAAACTTGAAATGCAAGATTTGTGCTAGTGTATGTTTTAAATTATATTTAACACATTTATAACATTACAACCTTAAAGTCAATTATCACTAATTTATCACATCAATAGAAGGTATATAAGGTTAAATTAAAATAGTGAAGGAAACTTCGCAGGATGCTGGTATCAATGACAGATTACATATAGACAATTCATCATTGAACCATAGAGAATTTTTGCATCTGAGCCATAGAGGCATATATTTTTTAAATCATTATTGCGTAATTAAGCTTATTAGTTGAATTCAACTCTGTACAAGGTGTAACATAAATAGGCTATTAAGCGAGCTCAATCTAGTCGCAAAACTGCATCACTTTCAGTTCAGTTTTTGAATCACGAAATTATTTTAGGTTTTCATAAAAAAGTTAGAGACAACAGTATATTTTGGCGTATTTTGCAATCTTGCATTGTAACCTTTAGTACGCCACACTATGATGTTACAAACTGTTAAAACGGCTTGCAAGATGGTGTTGCGCACATCATTATGATGTGCGCACAGATATTTTACATCTAACTACAAAATATATCCCATTGTATGGATTAAATTAAAACTTTGGTTCTCAAAATTATTTGTTCTGAAAAGTTTTGACTATATTTAAATTTAGTAAAGAATTATAAATACTATTCAGTCAATTTTCACTACACTCTGAATAAAACAAAACGATTGTACAATATTTCACTAATAACCAAGAGAGTAAACGTTTTAGGAACAATTTAGTATAAATACTGTCTACATACTAACGATGTTTTTGCATTGTCTAAATATTGAGAATATATTCTCATAAAATCTTAAAACAAATATATTACCGTTCACACCATAGCCCATTGATTGACAAATCAATTGTCACGGAGGACATTCGAACATGAAATGCAGAATAAAATTTGAACGTCGAATGGCCTATGGTGAGATAGGACGGTACATGCGAGATTATTATGTCGAGGCTACCCACAAAAGTTACATTCTTATAACTTAACCTCAAGCATCTTCCCTTATAATAGGTATGTACTTATGGAATTATTTCTACTTTGGAATTAAATAGTCTTAATATGATAAGCCGAAATTCTAAGAAATATAAACTAAAATTAATATCGCTACTTAACCTTCTAGAAGTTGAATAAAAAAGACAAATTGATTTCGCGTTCTTAGGTAAAATGAATCTTCAGTTAGAACCTTGCGTTTTAATTATGCGGCCCCAGTTCTATATTTCAATGAAGAATACATTAATAATAACCTAAAAATTGCGCTGTCCTTTTCACACAATTTTATCATTAAAGAAAGATATGTAATGATATTAAAATTATAGTATACTCCATGAGATAGACTCCTGAATATCGAAATAGGAGTGAGCTAACTCAAATATCGATATTGCTACGCCCTAACATTTCTCCGGTAGCAATTGTTGGCCTGTTCATGAGGTCCCGATTTCTGGGGAAAATACTAGAAATCGCACAAGTGGAGATTTCGGGAATTTATTCCTGTTTCAATCCTCAGAAGACAACTAATCGTGGAGTAGACTTAAGTCGCTATTATCCCAGAATTAAGGCCACTGATGACGTAACATTTAACTGGAATCGGATCCGCTGGAAGCTTTATCCGGTGTTAGAGGCGGTGTGTGCCGGGGGGAACTTCTCGCGGGGTGGTAAGTCATATGAGTTTGTATGGACTCTCGGGCTTTTCTCGCGACGGCCGTGAGAGAGTTGGCTCGAGGCTTGCGGCGGGAGAAGTGTCGCTCTACCCACTTGAGCATCGCCAACACCGAATCGGTGGACGATAGGCGACGCTCAGCTGACGTCTTGGTGATGTTCGATGACGCGATACGGAAAGTGGCTGCCATACCTTTCAGCGCCTGTGGAGTTACATACATGTTAAGTTTCAAGTTACCTTCAAAATAAGCGTTGCTACAGAAATATACTGAATTTGGTTTATAGATAAAACTTAAACATATTTGCAGACTTCGTGAAATAAATTACCTATCTATGTTCAAGAGCCTCTCCATACGGACTTCTTCGAATTAATTACGGATTTACGAGCTAGTCTATCTAGCCTAATCAATAAGAAATGAGTAAAAGGTTTTTCTTCTTTATTGGAATGAAAAGTGGATACTAACCAGCATGGCGTCTTCATCAGTGACGTCATCACCAGCGTAGATAATTCTGATCCTCTCACTCCAGTCCAACCCGAAAGCTGTTCTCAAGATGTAAATGGACGCACGACCTGAAGGAGAATAAACATGATATGAAATAGGTTTTAATAGAGTAACCTATTTGGCTGGAGTCTAACTAAAAAAATAAGCTTGCGCTAGTGAGACCACGTGTAACGATTGTCACAGGTGTTGTCATGATTGCTGAGGAGGGCGGAGGCATTCGTGCCCCCTCCCCTCCCCGGGTGAGAGTCTCGCGGAGACTAGTGTACAGCGGGGGTACTCACGAGATTGTTCACGAGTACCCAGAGCCCTCGCTACGAGCACTGCGAGGCTGGCTACCGGTTTAAGTGAGTCGGCAAGCGACATAACCACATCCACCACGTGAAAAAAAAGAAAAAAAATGTGTTCTCATGACAACTGGGCCTGCCAGCTTAAGGAGTCAACACACATATAAAATCGGAAAGGGATCGTCACCGTATCACCTTTTGCCTCGCCGTCAATCAGGCGTCATCCTAACGTAGGCACGTTACCAAAGCGGATCAGCAGCTCCGATACAACGATTCTGGTATGGCTAGGCGATGCCGCGCTTACGGTTAGCTTGTCTCAAGGCGAATCGTTTACGTTACGATTCCGATTAGTGTGATTTGCAGTAGGGAGTTTCATACAAAGAATACTGAGCGTGTTCTCTGTTGCACGGAGCATAGTCTCTTTAACTAACCTGATCACGAATCAAATATTTGGTATTAACCAAATATTATTCGGTACGGGAATGGGACACTCGACCTCTCGGGTGTCAAGGACAGTTGTCTGTTTTGGGACTTGGTTAGTGGTCAATTTATTATAGGAACGAGGAACCAATGCTAGTGTTAACTGTTAATATAATTATGATTTGTTGACCTTTGTCCCACTCGACGGGTGGCCTCGCCTCCAGCGCGCAGTGCGCAGGCGCGGGTGTGAAGCCTGCCTCCGTGATCAACTCACGCGCCTTGTCCGCCAGCGCCGCTCGCTTCGCTTCTGGAGTCTGTCGGTAGTGGAATGTCAGCAGAGCGCCTTTGTTCTCCACCCACGCACCGTCTCTGCACACCTGGGGATCAAAGAAGCAATGGAAGTATGTAAAATAATTGTTTTTATACAAAATACAAATTTATTTGTTGCATTCTTATTTCAAATTGTTTAGGCTGTGTTTTACATGAACTCATAGTTGAGTTTTTTTTTTTTTTTTTTTTTAATAATTCCTCCTTTTAAGGAGGAGCGGCTGTTTCTCTTGACGTGGTCAAGAACCATAGTTTACCACTCCGTTTTGTCTAGGTATTTCAGGTTTATTTGTCGGCAGTATATGTTCTTAATGGTGTATTGTTCTGTGATATCTTTATTGAAAATATTCCTTCATTTCTTTCTCTCCTTCTGCAATACGTATCTATTATCATAATAGATAGTCTTACAGCTGTTCTCTGGATGCTTTCGTGTCTTACTCTAATTTAAAGGAGACGGAAACCTATTCATACAATATTGGGCTAGGATGTAAAAAGATAAAAGTGGTTTCAAATATTGGGTCTATAAATTATCAGCCAATCACAAAAAAAATCATGGATTTTTTCAATCTGTGAGCAGAGTTATAAAAGATTTAGTACTTAATAGAGAGGTTATGTACCAACCTATACTTAACAGCTGATTTTTAAGAGCGATTGCTATTTAATAGTAATCCGTGTCCAGTATGTTAGCAAAAGTCGTACACGTTAAGCAATATCAGAAGTCCGTAGAGAGAATGCAGTTGTCGAGGGATATATAAACAAAACAATAAAAAATTACTCAAATCACACACGCACTAAACGATACAAGAAACGAGTCTATCATAGATTAGGATTCAAAATCTGTCACCAGTCACTGTCAGCATAGATTTTTTTTTTATAATGTTTTCGGCTCTGGCTTCTTCGGCCTTATGAGCCAGCTGTCAGCATAGATTAAAAATATAGTTACCAATAACTAATAAATCGATTTAAACGATAACCAATGTTATGATTTCTATTTATTTTGTTGATATTTAATTTTTTACTGTTGACATTATGTTAATGTATTTAATAATTATTATGATTAAATCAGTTATTTGGTGCAAGAGATTTTATATTACATTGTTTGAACTCATTAATGTTAATCGATTATAGTAATCAACAACCAATTTAATTCGTGACTTAAACTTATTTTGAGATTTCTCGTTTTCCAGATTGTAAATTGGGTCAATTTTTTACAGTTTGAAATAGAAAAATGTAACGCATTTTTTAAACCATATCTCAACTTATTACAGTCAGGCCCAGAAATCCCCGTCTCCTTTAGGTTATAAGTTTTAGATTTAAATTTGGAAAAATTATGTTTCGTTATTAAAGTGGACTGAATTTATTTATTTTTAATAATTATAATTTTTAAGAAATCTAAGCTGTATTTAAAATATATTATTCTATGTTTTTTGTGATTGATAATTTTGTGGACGTTTCCAGCATTAACCGGGAAGCCAATTTCCTGCTCCATGTCGTGTCTCTGTGGGCCATTGATGGGACATTCAAACAGCAGATGTGGAACAGCTTCTTCTTTGTCGGGGTCACAGGAGCACGATGGATTTTGTTTCAGTTTGAACCTATATAAGTATTCAGAGAATCCACCGTGTCCCGTCAGCATTTGAGTTTTCAGGCTGTCAATTCAATTTTTCTCACCGTGCTGTATGCAACCACGGCGTCCGGGACGCCCATAGTTGAGTTAAGCTCGCCTGTGTATACATGGGTTATCTTATTTGTTTTTTTATGTAGTTATCTATACGGCAATGTTCAGCCCATAATAGGCACGTGCACTTTCACCTATCTGGGGGTGATGATGTTGTAGAATTTTACCATGCAAGGCATGGCCACGAAATAAACTCTCAAGGTAATAAAAGAATAAATAAAACCGACAAATAATTACATCGAAGCAAAGGGTTTATTTAGAAAATAAAAAGATTAATTTTTTAAGAATTTAAATTTTTTTTAAGAATTAATATGTTAAATGGTAATTAATCATCTTGTTTCTGCAAAGTCTCAGAATACAGTGCGCAGGTACCACGCGCATGTTTTATCTGGTGACACAGTTACTTTAACATACATGCAATGGTCTTTAAGCTCAATAAAAATCTCACCTGTTCCTGAAGTGCTTTGAGCAGGTCAACGACCTTGTCTTGCAGCTCCATGGGCATTGGGTGTACGAACTTGCTGCCATCAGGATGCAGGATCTCCAGCCCGTGGTTGCCCGCGTATGTAATGCCTTCAATACCCACCTGTTGAGGAAAGCAAATGTAAAAAAAAAAGATGCCACCACAAAAACCTTAAATAGATTAACTCAGTAATACCATGATTATACCAGTGACTATGTCTTATTGGTTATTTTTGCCCACATGTACTAACAGATAAACATTCAACTAACCAGTAAGCTGTAATTCTACCTCCATATAAATAAAAAATCGTTTATGCTTTTACTGCAAACTACAATTTCTACAAATTATTCAGTTTCAAGGATATTCCATCATTACTGAAACCATTTGTTAACCATTACGCATTATTCTTGAAAATAGAATTAGAATTGGTTAGAATTGCCTAGCTGAAGTGGCAGTGGGCAGTGCATATCACGTAGAACCGACGGCTGTTGGGGCAGCATTCTTGAGTGGCGCCCACGAACCGAGAGACGGAGCGTGGGCACGCCCTCTACAAAATGGACCGATTATCTTATGAGGGTCGTTGGCAGCCGCTGGATGCGAGTAGCGCAAAACCGGCAATTTGTGATCTCTGGGGGATGACATTGTCCAGCAGTGTGCGTCTTTCGGCTGATATGACGATGATGATGAGGATGACGCGTTATTTTTTACGGCAAGGACACGGTAAATTATAGTGTAACGGAAACTGAGACCAGTGTTTCTGAAACTTTAATTGGGCTGCTATTCGTTGAAAAATTTATGAACTTTTTTGATTTTATAGCTAAAAATCATTTGTTTCCCTTCGTTTAAACTGGGTTTTGTTCCGTAGACTAAAAAGACTTATTTTATCGCATGGGTAGCGGTACGGTACCCTAGGGTCATGGTTGTCCGAGTCAACCAGTAGACCTCTGACATGGCTAGCATGGAATCGACAGCTTAACGTGCCCTCCGCAGCACAGAGAAGCTCAGAAAATAAATCCCTTTGTTGGGCACACATCTATAAGTTGACCGCACGTCTAGGTGCCTAACCTCGCTGATCACTTATTGACGGGTGAGAGTAAGCGGTTATGAGCGCCTCAAAAAATATAGTAATACTAGCTGTGCCACACGGTTTTACCCGTGTTAAACTTTGTAAATTATAGCCTATGTGTTAATCCAGGGTGTCAGCTAACTCCATACCAAATTTTATTAAAATTGGTCTAGCCGTTTAGACGTGAAGAATTAACGAACATACGTGCTCACTCTCGCAAATTTTCGCCTTTATAATATTAATGTGATTCGCTAAAACGGCTTAACTACTTTTTTGGAGAGCTCTGTTGGTAGATAATGTTCCAAAAACGCATCTCAGGACAGGGCAGTTTTTGCGAAACATACATTCCATTACTATACTAAAAAAACGTATTAATTTTCCTTACGCTGATATTTACAACCTTTATCAATTTTACCTTGAAGTACCCCTACAGACGTATCGTAGGAGTGCCTCAAGGTAATTTTTTTTAGTGTCTATGAATCTAAAGCGTTTTTAATAGAGAGTACTTACGAATGTATTTCTGTATTTAATTTGGGTATAGCTGTCTCCTTCAGTTGAGCATAGCACTTACCTAAGAATATATGTTGGTAGATCTTACAAATAACGGTCAAATCAAGGCTAAGCAAATATTATGTAATATCAACACAAATAATATAGAAGGTAACTATATATGTTTACTTATGAGTACTTAACTCCTTGGATAGGTACATAACCCGAGTTTAATCAGAGTAATCTCATTACAAGAGCGTAGGTGGCTATGTACTACGTCAATATAAATATTTTTGTATTAAACAATGATAATGCAGTCAAAGTTCAGAGATATGGAGACCTTGTTATGTATTTGCGAAGCAGCTAGTTAGTTTCGATGGACGTCTACAGGGGCTTGCGCTGATAACTATACTATATTATAAAGAGTACGTACTTATTATGTATATGTTTATATCACACTAATAGGTATTATAAAGGCGAAATTTGTGTGTGTGTGTATGTTTGTTACTGTTTCACGCAAAAACTACCAGATGGATGTTGATGAAACTTTGTAGTAATATAGCTTCCAAATCCAAATAACACATAGGCTATAATTTATAAAGTTGAACGCTGGTAAAACCGCGGGGTACAGCTAGATAAGTTATAGTGCTCCAGGGCGAATTTATATTACAGTAATTAATAGAATAATAAGAGAATAGGGAGTGGATCTGATGTCTCTCCCATTCTCTTGATAAACTTTCTATCTGACTGGCCTGTGGGTGGTTAATGACCTTGACGGCTAAGCCAGATGTCTTGGGTTTGATCCCCACCCAGGACAAATCTTTGTGTGATGAGCACGATTATTTGTACTGAGTCTGGGTGTAGGTACTTTATTTATAATAATATGTGTCTATTTAAAAATTTATAAGTAAGTTTAGCAGTTGATCAGAAGGCAGTAATTCTTTCACTCCCATAAGCCGATGGGATGGCTATTTGACATGACAGGGAAGAGCTGTTCAAAACACACCACTTCATAAAGGTTCCAAACTTGTTTTTCCTGTCAGATAATCCCGTTAACACTTTTTGGCCCGACCTGGGATTTAAATCCAGGAACAGTGTCGCACTGTGGACTATGGCCATCATACTGCGATCGCCTACCCGTCGCCCAAGCTTGGCGATTATGGCATAACCCGTAAGATGTTAGTCACAATCGCATTGTGGAGATCTTTGTCCAGCCGTGGACGTTATTCGCCTGACATGATGAAGTACTATACATATGTCATTGGAAACAAAGTGATGCTACATAATAGAGTCGCTTAATATGTTGATTGCGAGAGATTTGTGTCTGCCTTTACTGCAGAACACCAAGATTTGACGAATCAGCGTTAGTACCTACTTGTTTATGCTAGAACGGAGTCAGTAAATTTATACTATGCAGCGAGACAAATACTTTGGGTAGGAATATGGTATATAGTAACCAACATGATCATGTTCTCTGTGGATTGAGTGAAAATGTGACCTTATAGATAGATGCTTGTGTGCTGTTAAATCTTTACCCGTCCTAGAAGTAGCCTTGCCAGCGAGCCGTGGTCATTGTACAATCCGAATAATTACATTATACTATATATCATGTCATATGATAAAGCACCGCTTGCACTGCGCATTTATTTTAGGAAGCGTCCTAGGCAGGACAGTTTTAGATTCCATATTACATATTTAACTTAACGTTTACTGCTATCCCGACCCCCCGGGATAGCAGTAAACGTTAAATTATTCACTACTTAACTTTGCCTTTGTATTTATTTCTACAAAATTAAACTAAATTACTGAATTAAGCATAAGATTGATAGCCGCCAAGAAGTGAGTAATCAAACAAATATTTCACTAAAAGTAAATTATTATAAACAACGCGATTAGATTTTTGATTGCATTCTGAATGATAATTGCTACTTATTAAAATAGTTTCCAGAAAATAATTACCTTCATTCGTTAAGTAAAATTTTAAGAAATAAATATAGTTGTTGCAATGTTTATAAATGAAATATAGTCAGTCAGGGAATGCGAAGAAACTTATTCCATTTTCATCTATTCTAAATAACTAATCTTCCGGAGCTCTGCACCTACCCTCATTTTTCAGACATTTTGTGATACTTATGCCTAAAACCCTTAATGAAGATAATAAACGACCTATACCCACTAAATATCACGTGGGCAGTGCTTATTCAACCGAATCAGTAAAACACGCAAAGCTAACTGCCCTTAACTACTTCTAAACATTAACCATTTTCGCTAATAAACTACGAGAATGTTACCAGTTATTCAGAAGAAATAGCAGCGGTTCGATCGGATTGTTACTAGTATCAATCCGATCGAACCGCTGCATATTTGCCGCTGTAATCGTTCAATGGTAATACAATTGAGCAATACCTACGATCATTAAAATCGCGTGAAGCAAGAAGGTGAGAAATGTTGACATTGATTGAAATGGATTTTTTTCATTATTCAGTCGTTAAGCTTAATTAACTTCACGAGTATGTCCTGCTTACGTAGGTAGTATGACACCATGATCTTTAGGGCATTGAAGGACAATTTTAGATCAATCTAAAGAAGACCGGAAAAGTTTACATGAGCATCGGATGACATAGATTTTCACAAAATAAAATCATCACGCTTGGAGCTATCATCTATATTTGGATGGAAAACGTGCTGGATGTAAAGTAATATTGGAAAATGGACCGTAATCGCAAGAGCTACAATAATATCGCGCCTCACGATGACAAAATCAACTACAGAACGCTGACATATGACACTCACGAGAAATAATGACGTAAAGAAAGTTTATATTAGAGGTATTATTTTGCTAGATCTTTCTGTTCGCACATATGTATTACCTACATTCTGGTGTATCAACTTGAAATTGCCAGCAAATTCTGGAGCTTCGGTAGTAAAACTTTAAGTTACTATTTAGGGTTGAAGAATATTGGATGAATATCCTGAATATGGCAATTGGAAACAAAATATATAGTCATGATATTTAAATTACTATCTCTCTGATGCCATAATATATATTTGTTAATTAGGTAATATTGATTGATAAGCTTTAGATTAAAAAGTTCATAAATTATATAACACCCAAGTAACTTATCGCATGGGTAGTTATATAGTCTGGCGCAAAGTGACATGTGATATCGCGTTCATAAAAAAGATAACCCCATGATGACGTCCTTAACGAATGTCAATTGGATTAAACTATTTTTGCATCAATAAGTTGAATAGGTGAGATAATTTAGAGAACTTTTATGCAAATAAGGTTTAAAACTTAAAAATTTTCTTATGGACTTATTTCCAAGGATATCATTGTAGGGGAAATAAATTACTTATATATACTTAAGTTATGAAAGTATAGTGTTACTAATCTCAGTCTTTTTTCATTTTGTAAACTCCCACACGACGGGATAGAAAATAACAATTAACTTACCATATTTTTAACATTATCCACATTCCTGCCAGATATGATGGCGATATAGACATCGGACATATTGGAAAGCCTCTGTAGCGTGTGCTTGGTCTCCAGTGGCAGGGTGGCCAGGTCAGGATGAGGTGCGATCGGTGCCAGCGTTCCATCGTAGTCGAGGAGTAGGGCCAACTTCTGGGTGTAACCTATGTACCTGAAAAATATTGATGAAAAGACAAGATAAAATACAGGTCTGAATACTAAAGAAAATTTCGGAAATTTTTGACGTGCTCAAGAGCATATGAAAGTTAAGTTAAAAACAAATGTAACAACACAAAGCCAATGCATTTATGCATCTTGGTCTAGGATATTAATCGAATGCATTAGAGAGTTTTGTCATATAAGTAGTTACCTGGATGATTGAATGAGTTGGCTCCGGGAGTAAAATAAATGATGAGGAACTTACTTAGATAGGTATTCGTCGAAGTCATCTATGGTGACCGGCTGCATGGATGTGGCTCCGATATCGTCGGCTTCCTCTTCTAAGGAGTCCATTGCCTTGAGGAACGCCTTCATCCAGCTGTCTACGTCGTTTAATTGTTCCCGCCGCCGGAGGTGGTTCATACGGACAGTGCGCTCGTCTTCAGGCATTATTAACGCTCTGGAAAAAAATTCATGGTGTGGTAAATTAAGATTAATGTCTTATTATGTAAAATTATTTACTCATTATTATGTAAAAGTAATGGTCGTCGATCAAAGACGAGGAAAATCACCGTTCTTCAGTAGTATCATTTTATTACTTTTACCTTTCTCATTATTCATAAAAATTAATTAGAACCTGCTTATTGCTAAGGCCTAGTTTAAGAAATCGATTGTGCATATAGAACCGAGGGAATCCATTACCCACAATGTGATGTCGCGGTTGTATTTTTGTAACTTTAATAATAAAGGAAAAATTTAGTTGCTTAAATCTGGTTTGTAGTGTGATGCTACGATTATGAGGATGTAACCTCTCACTTGTCTGCTGTCCTTTATGACATGAAGTAGTTCCAAGCGGGTTAGCCGGTTAATATTATATGATGAGTGACGACCTCTACTACTGTTATTTAAAGAGCAGTTGTAGCAAGGGGGCAAATACTCACAGAAGCGAAATATAAATTAGTAAAAACGGTTGGAACATTTTATAACAACTCTGTTCCCTTGCACGTGTTACGGATTATGTTAAATGATACACACATTTTGCTGTATATATACTGTGCCATAATATTAAAATTTTATGCCAAAGCATGATAAATTTTAATTGTATCACATAGATAACATTTGACCGAGACAAAAGTTCCACAGTAACAACAATAATATCATATGATTTCACCGCAGTGCCAGCGTCATGAAAACTTCGCAACTTAGTTCGCAATTGACGTCACAAAGTTCAGATAATGCAGACATGTGATACACTTAGTACAAGTATATTTTAAAATATACCCATATCAGTGTCGTGACTGAACTTTAATTAAGGAACGACTTCGTAGAAGATGCTTTCTATTTAAATAACAATAACATGCCACTGGTTGGTAAGTTCTTGTATTTTTACTGGAATTTACCGGGCTGTGGAATCGTCTTGAATCTTCTGTATGATCAAGAGAAAAGTTCGTTTGACTCAATCAAGCTAACAATTTCAAGTGTTCTTCAAGTTCAATTAATGCTATAAATTCTTACCTATGAATAACTTCAGCTGCGTCATCCAGCTCGTAAGGATTGCAAATTAGAGCCTCGTGCATCATCTCCCCAGCGCCGGCAAAGGGTGACACAATTAGTACTCCAGGAGGCTGGTTGATCTGACACGCGACGAACTCCTTAGCAACTAAGTTCATGCCATCACGAAGTGGAGTCACAAGAGCGACAGCTGCATCCCGGTAGAATGCTGCTAGTTCGTCTTGACCTACACATCCATAGATGTACCTGAAACGTACAATATTATGTATCAGTTTAAATAACTATGCTCTAAATAGATTCGTTTTGGCTATATAATATTTAACATAGATTACCTTATTGGCGACCAGTTAGGCGTGGTAAATCTTCCATTGATCCTGCCAACAAGCTGATCCATTTCTTCCTTTAAGTCTTGATACTCTTTCACGTCCGTTCTCGACGGTACCGAAATTTGTAGCAGCACCACTTTTTCTATATGTTCAGGATATTTCTCAAGTAACCTCTCAAAAGCTTTCAGTCTATGCACTAACCCTTTGGTATAATCCAGTCTGTCAACTCCTAAAATTATTTGTTGGCTAGTAGAGAGCACTGGTTTAGCGTTTTGTGCCAATTCCACGAATCTGTCGAATGGCACACCGATTGGTAATGGCCTCACACAAATTGTGCGTCCACCCAATTCCACTAGAAGATTTTTTCTATCTACACGACAACCTAAGTTTCTTTGACAACAGTCGATGAAGTTCAAGCAGTAGTCGGTGATGTGGAATCCCACCATATCACAACCTGTGAAAACACGGACATTGTAATTGCCGCTCATAAGTTTTAAAACATTATTTGATACATATGTCTATTGACTCACCAAGTATACCCTGCAAGACTTCATCAGACCACGGGAACAGTCTGAAAATATCCCATGGTGGGAAAGGTATGTGCAAAAAGAATGCCAGCTTGCATTTGATATCGAGCTCCTCAGCCCGCTGTGGAAAAAATCACTATATTAATGAAAACGACTAATAGTTAAATTTCTGATAATTATCAAGATGTATGTTGGAATGTTGTATGGGCACTCATACCTGTCTGATCCAGTTAGCAGCTAACATTAGGTGGTAGTCGTGAACCCAAACAATAGGAAGTGAACCACCATTCTTTCCCTTTTGTTTCTGAAGCAGTTTTAGGGCATATATAGTTTTCTCCGCGAATTCTTCATTGCATTTTATGTAAGCTTTCCAGTGGTCAGCGATGAAGGTAGCGCGATCGGGCATGGAGTGGAATAGAGGCCAGAAGGTTCCATTGCAGCATCCATTATAGTAGCTGTCGAAGAGTTTAGGCTCCGCGTGAATGGGGACAATCTGGGAAATGAAAACAAATATGAATTAGAGTATTTTTTGTACGGGTTGTACGAACTCCAACTGAATTAAATATGAATGGCCCATTTCCATAGGGTCTAATTTACAGATATTGTCACTTATATTTTAGATATTGTAATGTTTGGGTAAATATAGGATTTTATGGAGCTATTTGCGCAATACCTGATACAATTAGGAGCTAAAATATGATAGCACAGAACCGCAAGTAATCTGGACTAAGTCTGCTTTAACCAGTCTCTTATTCAGAGTATTATACATTCAAAGGTTGATGCTATACGCAACTTTGTTATAATTTGCTATATCTATTACTGCAAAATCCAAACAATAGATAACATTGTCCTGTGATCTTGGTATTTGTATTCAGTTTATTAAAATATTCAATATCAATGTCAATATTCATTATTCTCATTGTCTTTATCAATTTATCTACCAAGGAAATAAACAGGGCGCATTTATGATTTGCTTACAAGAGAAAAGCGGCTACAAATAATAAGTGTAACAAACATATTATGTGACTGTTACAAGAAACGATTTGTAAAACATCAGTTTAGGAACATCGGAAAACTGTATGTAAGCTGCCCGGCACGATTGCATTACGAAGAGAAATAAAAATAAATATACACATTACAGGCCCAACAGTTAACCGTGCATTATATAAAAATATTTTAATCAATAGCGTCCATTTTATTTTGGAGTAGTAATTTGTTCAATAATTGTAATCTTTCTAAACCGCTAACCGTTCTACAATAAGATTTCGTGATCTACTATATCATGCCCCGTTTATTCCCGTTTCTTTCGCAAGTCGCCGGATTTGTTTGAAAGACATTTAGTTTCAGAAGTTTCTCAGGCATTTGGGAATCATAAGTTGTACAAAAACAGGTTTATCCACGAATATGAAATAGCCGAGCATAGTGATGGCAGATATTGCGTAAAAATAATGGGCATACATGTTCCGAACTGGAAAATGAAGTATTCGTTACCATCAGAATACGGCAGCCTCATATATCTTCACTATAACTAGCCCACAGCTCGTAGGTGTCAATAAGTCGATTTGAAGACGCTAGCACATCAAGACACCCCGTATCCAGTTGAAAATCTACAAAAGAAATTTGACAGATTGGGCTAGCTGGATGTGCTGGCGTCTGTAGGTACAAAGTATTATGGTAAGCTGCTATCTAACAACACACCTTGGCACTTGTTTATAGTACACAAATTTTGTCGCGTGAATTGTGTTAAGAAATATTTGTTTATGATATTCTGACGTGTGCTCATAATCTAAAGTTCTGTTAGCAAACACGATTGACAAATTGAATGCATAAGTAGACGGTTTGGTGAGACCTGTTTGTTGTACTTAATTTGTTTACTACTTGTCTGATTACAAGAATGTTTTACGTAGTAAATGTGAGACCCGCAAATCACTTCATACAAAAGCATGAATGTGTGATTGAGACAGAATGGAAAAGATTTCACGTGAATATAATAGATTTCCAATAGCACATATCGGCATCAATTATGAATTAGGAAGGTACCTATTAATATTATTGTAAGGATTTTTATTGGACCATATTAAGAGGCTCTGTTATAGAGACAAAAAAAAATGTTTCCTTTTTCCGTTATTCTTTTATCCAGTTAATATAGGAGAGTCGAGTACAGGCCGTAAAGGAATCCTGAAGCAAACTTTAAGCAGGCGAATATAATGCAGGTCCAAAACGATTTCTGTGGTATAAAAAAGAACATGTTGTGCGCTGGTCAAACGTGTTATGATAGGATATGTAATAATTATTTTTAGGTCGTGGGATTACGGGAGATACGGCTACAATGCCTCTGTAGTAGGTAGTCTTCGAAAATTATGCAAAAGTAACGGATCCAGATATACTAAACGGAAAACTGCTATTATAAGTTATGACAGTTTTCCGTTTAGTATATCTATAGATAGGTATATAGAATATAGATGTTAAATAATAATTGATTGTAGTGAAAGTACTTATTTATAGAATATTTTTTGGAATTTATTAATAAGTATAAAGTCAAAATTTATTGCTTTATTTACCAGGTACCTAGTAGCGGTAGTGTAGAAACCATAGATGCATATGGAGTTCTGGGTTCAAATCCTGGGTTAAACCGTACATCGTTATTGGGATGGAAAAACGTCCTAGTACCAACAGTCGCCAGAAGTTGACGAAGTTACTGCCCCATGCCTCGCAGATCATGTAACATCCCAGTCGTGAAGGTTAGTCGGCCGTTCGGATTATAAGAGTCAAAGTAAAAAAAAAGAAAGAAGAGAGCTTTGTGCACATACTCGTGGACAATTGTAAAATCTACGTAGTAACTCTACACTCAGATTGGCCGCCTATTATTTTAAGTCAATATTGTTATTTATTTATTGCAGGTAAAGGCTTAGGTATCTATACATATAATAAAATCGTAGGAAAGTCAAAACTGTACATTGAATATTTT
The DNA here is from genome assembly GCA_951640165.1 of Pseudoips prasinana. NCBI lineage: Eukaryota > Metazoa > Arthropoda > Insecta > Lepidoptera > Nolidae > Pseudoips > Pseudoips prasinana. The sequence continues at coordinate 24,317,570 of OX621243.1, forward strand.
TTTTAAAGGATACTTGGGGCGTGATCTACAATCGATATCGAAGCCAAAAATATAGTTTTTAGAATTTTTGTCTGTTTGTCTGTATGTATGTCCGGGCTAAACTCCAAAAGTACTGCATGTATTTACTTCAAATTTTGCATGAATATTACTAAGAGGTCGGGTCAACACATAGGCTACATATTATCACGCTATCACCTACGGGGGAGGGGCTGTGATGATTTATAAAGTTTAACGCGGGTAAAACCGCGGGGCACAGCTAGTAAGGAATAAACGATTGGGTTGTTTACCTCTTAAATTCACTTAAAGTTGCTTGGTAAGTCTGTTAGGTTGATCAGCTGGCCAAGTTTGCACTTGAGTCCAATGCAGAGTCGAGTTTTATTACTATATGAGCCTTGGTACGAGTAGTGAGGTGTGTATTTGTGTTGCGAACACATTGGTCACGAATGCACCAAGGTCAATAATGTTTACTGGCATTTGTATGTTTATGTTTTTAGAATAAACAAGCGATCGAAATAGTTCTGCAGGATGGGAAACTAGGTAACTAGTAGGTTACCTGTATTTAGAAACCCTGACATGGGGCATGGTGTTTTAAATTTGAAGCTTATTTGTGCGTCTGTGGCGTCATAGCTTCCAAACAGACGAACCGATGTCGGTGCGGCTTTAGGGTCTCCATATTAAGTTGTTCAAAAGAAATATATGCCTTATGATGAGATTCCTTTGTATTCCGTCTATTAGCGTGAAACATATTTAACCTTATTGCAAAGCATATCCTAAAATTTAAGGAGGTTAGGATCAAGAGGTATTTATTATGATTATAATACGGTAGGTATTATAATTACGACAAAAAAGTTATAACGGCATACCGTACGTTGTCATGACGGCAGTAGTGCTCAAGCGCACCGACCTCTACATGCACACATGAAACATAAATAATTGTCGCCATTAGTTTATGACATACGATAAAAGTAACTCTTTACACTCATTGATAGCTAATGATGAAATCTGTGTCCAGGTGGTTTAAGTTCTTAAAATTTTCTGGGGTAATTGTGCATAGACCTACACTCCCTCGAAGATTAATCCTCGGCAATCAGGATTGTATTGGTTACTGACTCTCTGTTGGTTTCATGGTTTGTACTAGTTAATTCTGGAAGATAGCCGGAACTAGTTAGACTGGGACCTAAACCCAATGGAAATGACCAAAAGGGAAGTATGAACATTTAGGATTACCATGAGTTGATTATTCAGGCTTTATGAGCCGTAAAGAGCACTGAAGCGACGACGTCAATTACAAAATCAATTGTCGTAATGTTGCGTCAATGCCAAAAGAGGGACACACGTAGGTTGTTGGAATATCAACGACTGAAACATGTGAAGGTTAACTCCTAAATAATATTCGCTAACAATCAACGAAAAAATACGTGTCTCATGAACAAAATAGACACAAAAAAGGATATGAAGAAAAAATGCTTTATATTCATAATGTTGACGATAATGACGATGAGTATTTATGTGCAAAGGCAATGTGCGGGTGATGCATCGGGTATTGCAAGGTCTGGGGTCTTTTCATACTTAGCTGTAATGACAGAAAAGAAGTAGTTACACATATTGCACACTGGAATAAGCATATGGCTAGTTCTAGGGTGTCTTGTGTTTATCTGTACCTTAAGGGTAACTCCGAAAATGGACCTACCGCCCGGCGCCCGTATATAAGCATATTGCAAAGTCCAGGGTCAACGCTTACCATCAAGTGCGCAATATACATAGGTACTTATATTTATTTTTTAATTGATATATATTTATTTATGATTACCGTCATCTAATAATTAGGGTCAGCACACACCAAGAGCAGAGCAGAGCATGTTCTGAGATTATTTTGTTACTTATTTATTCATTTATACATTATTTGGTATGGTAAGTACTGTAATTAGTGCGGCTGGTGCTTGAAAAAGGAAAACCTGCGCTATAAGCACCAGCACCTTCCAATTTAATTATTTAATGTATTATAATTATACACAAAAATTTAATTAATGATTTAAATGTCTCGCATTATTTACATTATGTGTTTGAATGGGAGCTTGAGTGTGTGTGGATAGGTGAGTGCGGGTGTAATGAGTGCATGTGTTCAAGTGTGTGTAAGTGTTGTAATAAAAGTAAAGTGTAAAATTATGATGTTAATTAGAGGGATGAATAAATGCTTCTGTTTCGTCATAAGTAAGTTTTTTAAGACTAATTGAGACATAGTGTATTTTTTTTATTGTGTTAAGTTATTGTGTAACATAGTGGTAAAGTCTAACAACAAGCATACCAAATACCACCCATGTATAAATAAGCATATTGCAAAGTCCCGGGTAAACGCTTACTAATAGGCGCGCACCATGCTTATTTTGTAACATATTGGTAATGACTAACCAAAAAGCATACTGTTCGTACAAATAAGTAAATGTTTACTTAGGCAGGACCTTGCAACACCCAGCGTATTTCTGACATTGCCGACCCAGCCGAAACAGTTTGAATAATATTTTCAAGGCGTCACACCATAGTCTTTCGGGAAAATCGCGCCATTCCAGCGATTCGGCGTAGATGTACAGACGCCAGCACATCAAGCTACCCCAATCTGTCAAATTTCCCCAATTGAAAGTGAACCTTATGCTTATGTGATAAAGTTGGAAATCTATAAAAGAAATTTGACAGATTGGGGTAGCTGAACGTGCTGGCGTCTGTACATTTTATTTTACGATCGGAGATACGAACTATTTACGTCTCAAGGAAACTGTAAAATTGAGTTGCGCATAGGAATTTCAATCACAGTTCTACATAATTATCTAATTTGATTTTAGAGAAACAACACAGAACAGATTTTTGAGAATTATTACTAGATCGCGCAATAGCAGTTTAGTTTTCGTAAAAGTAATTCTGGCGCTGACCATGCGTACCTACATCAATAAAAACGTTATGTGGTCAGCGCCAGAATTACTTTTACGAAAACTAATCTGCTATTGCGTGATCTAGTAATAATTCTCAAAAATCTGTCGGAAGGACAGGTACTAATTCGTTATATCTAAATTGTATTTTTTTAATACGTCGGAAATTTACCTATAAATCTTTCAGCTGGAGAGAGTGCATTTTACACTAGGTACCTTTTCAGACAGCAGTCCAGCGGTGGGCGTTGTGTCGTTGGGGTCTGATTCCGGGATCTTCTCGTTGGGGTCAGCAAGGTGGATTCCGGGCCACCCCACCCAGATGCCGCCGCAGCGGATGACCACCGGCGCTACTGCAGTCACCAGTCCACCAGCGCTGTTGACAATAATCACTGTTGTTAATATTGCTTTCAGGAATGTCATACCTGGAAATAGCCAAAGGCATTTTACTACTCGAATAAGTTACGCTCTGTTTTTATACAATCCATCAATTAACGAGCGGAATGTATGCTCCTGATGGAAACTGTTGCTGTTACTGTAACCTATGGACCCTATCAATATGGGGGTATCACTCTCGCGTTGCGGATATATCCCTCCTTTTTGATCAACTGTGGAAAACTTATTCACGCACAGCATGTTATTATAGCTGTGTTTTGTACATATAAGGTCGGCTATATAATTCTCAAGTCGGGCTGTTCCTATAGCCAAATAAATGCCCTACTACTCATTCCAAAAGGTTCATTGCTGTCCCTAAAGCTGTTTATGCTGCATAAGAAAGATCTATTATTGGAACCTTGGATTGCTTTGAAAATAATAGCATCGGAACTCTTTCTGCTACTCTCATCCCTCGATTCATTTTTCACGAAAGTCGTCAGAAACTTGGGTCTGAAATAGACTGCCGTCTATAGCGTCCGATGAGGTAAGATTTTTCCCTCTTTAAATTCTGATAATGGTACATTCTAGCTTGCGTGTTTCTGTATTCTAATTAAAGTGATGAATGCCCATGATACTGAACTTAGCTGTAACTGACGGACAATTATCAAGAGATATTTATTAAGACTTAATTTAGATTGCCATCGACACGCTAAGAAGAAGAAGATCAAGAGATGTAAACTTTTAATCGTATTCAAACGCAAGATGAGTCCGCTTGCTTGAGAATGGTCCGCGGGGGACTGAAACACGTGTTGCGTACCTATGATGGACTACTCAAAAATGATAGTTACGAGCGTAGTCAGTACAGTCATCAACTGTAACCACCGTAATCGTGAGTTGTCGGTAAGACCTGCCGCATGCCGTCATACCGACAACTCACGATTGCGGTGGTTACAGTTGATGACTGTACTAACTACGCGCGTGCAGGTGGTATTTATTAAATTACGACTGAATGCAGTTGAGATCGTCCATTGCTTAATGGAGTAACTATCATTTTTGAGTAATCCATGATACCCAATACGTGTTTAAATACGTGTGTAAAATTTAACATGCCCTGAAAATTGTCCGTCAAAGACAGGCTTGATAAAACTGAGAATTAGCAGAATTAGGACTTTACATTAATATTGTTTGGTGATTGTCATGGATTTATGGATGGACCGTAACGTAAAGCCGGGTTATAATTTGTTAATCACTGACCAAACTGGATCTGTTTCTGATGAAGGTGTGATCTATCTCATAGGCAAATTTCTATCTTGCCATCGCTTAGAAAACATAATAAACGGAGACCATAATTACCTCCTTCTCGAATTTTGGCTATAGCTGCCAGTCTCAATAGAGACTAGCACTCTGCGTGGGACATATCATAGGGCACAAGTGTGAACACTTTCATGATGTGATGGGTTGGTCACCTCTGGAATGGGGTAAGTAGTAGGACCGACGGCATTATGAGCTGTCCCACGCCCAAGGGAACCGTTAACTTCCAGATTGTTTCATAATAAATGAATCCAAATATCATTTCTTCAACGTCATGATGAGGCGCTCTCAGTTAGTTGCGCTCACCGCTCCGTAAATGATCTGCGAAGTGCACGCTGTGAGTCTATAGATGGGTGACCGTCAAAGTGGTTTAATTTCGAGCGTCTCCGTGCTTCGGAGGGCACGTTAAGCTGTCGGTCCCGGTTGTTGTCGTTAGACAAGAGTCGGTAAGCCGTGGCAGTGGCCTACTGGGTGGTTTGAACTCTGTCACCAGGGTAACCAGTGCCCATACGATAAGAAAGAAAGAACGTCAGGATGTGTACTCAGGGCTACATTATCTACGTGTGTATACGTTACCGTAAGGCGAGTACGAGTCAGTATGTATAGTTTCATTTACGCCACTTAGTGTTTACACATTTACGACACACCCTTTTGATGGCATCAAAGATCATGTTTATTATTAACTAAATTAACTTTATGTCACAGCAAGGAGTCGATGTAGGTTATCAATCTCATACTTATGTACTTGCTTTGTTAACATTTACTACAGGATATTGATTGTTATTATCTGAGGACCTAGTTAATTATCTTCTATATTATTAATTAACTCGAAGAAACTATACTATTACTTCATTATAATATACTTTGATGAATACTGTTAGATATAGCCAGAGTCTTTATAACGTAAGAAGTAAGGATGGTTATCGTAGCGCAATTGTATCTACTGACACGACTTGTCATTAATTGTACAAGCCATTGACAGGCCGATTGGCGTGGTTGGTAGATACTTGCTTTTCACGCCGCAGGTCATGGGTTCATTCCCACCCAGGACAGCTCGTCCTCCGTAGGTGATCGCGTGATAATATGTAGCCTATATGGTGACCCGACCTTTTAGTAATATTCATGCAAAATTTGAGGCAAATCCATTCAGTACTTTTTGAATTTAGCCCGGACATACATACAGACAAACAGACACACAGACAAAAATTCTAAAATCTATATTTTTGGCTTCGATATCTGGCCTCAAGCCTGTGTGACTGACACCACTCTATCTCATACCGTGGCGACGTAGAAGTCGTCCCGAGGGAATATCTACCGTAGAAGGGCATCAGCGTTTCATTGTGTAAGTACTATGATCATCATACTGCGATCACTAACCCGTCTTTAAGATTGGCGATGGTCGCATAATGGCCCGTTTATATGGGACCCGGCGCGGACCGCGGAGTCGGCAGCTTTATATGGGCCGCCGAGCCGCATGGAGGGCGCACCCCTTCCACCACGAACGTCCAACGTTGTTGTGATGTATTTGAATGTTGTAGCGTGGTCTGGGCGGCCGTAAGGATATTTTCGGGTCGCCTAACTTTAGCCTAACCCTCTAAACGTTAGACACATTTCCACTGGGGAGATCTTTTGGGGATGCCTTAGTCCAGCTGTGGACGTCATTCGGCTGTCATGAGATATATACAAGGCGTGCCATCAAGCTAATTTTATACCCAGCTTATAAAAAAAACTTATAAAAAAAATATTTTTTTATACACGAAACCTGTCTGTAGCCTGCCAATAATCATAAAGCCCATGAGTACTAACTATGAACGTTTATCAAATGACTACGTAGGTACCTTACGAAATATAAGATGGTAGGTCAGAGTTTCATTTATACTGTAGTTTTATCAACTAAACACCAATATTGGGCAACGTACGCAACTGATTTTTAAACAAAACATATACTTACTTATTATGTTGTAATACCAACAAGCCGTTAAGTAATTTGTTTCGAATGATATCAAATGTAGTTATCATATATTGAGGTCTTCAATTAAAAATAATAAATAAATAATATATGTTTATTGTTTCAATACAGTAAAAAAACCAATATAAAAAGGGCAGCCCCATCATGTGATTCACAGTAGGTACCTACTTATGATCGGGCTGTCTCGCTATTTCCTTAATTATTGATTATGATTGGTCCGACTGACTTCGGTCATGGCAACCACTTCGCTCAGCGCGTTTAGTGTCGAGGTTAGCTTTACGCTGCTCTTTAATAACGCATATTTGCCTTTTGACAAGTACTCGCCATTCCGGTTGCCATGGCAACCACTTCAACTCCTAGTCGGTGCGGCGTTGGTGCGCGCGAAGATGGTTACCATAGCTACCCTTCTTAGTAATTTGTCATTAGTACTGAGCGCACGTAAATTTACTATGATCATAATTGTATTGAATACTTGCAGGATTTCGGTTTTTCATCTCAGTGCGTTTAGTATCGAGGTAAGCTTTACGCTGCCTTTCAAAAACGCATATTTGCTTCTTGACAAGCCCGCGCCATTCCGGTAGTCGTTTAAAAGAAGTGATAAAATCCAATATTGATATAATATGGTTTTATCACGACTACTCTATTAATGCGCCTATGATTTATCTGACACTCCTTTATTGGTTCGTCCTATAGTCCGAATTTAAAAGAAATAAGGGTCCTGTCGAAAATAGTGAAATCTATAATACATTCAAGATTCTATATTCAGATCTTTCTAAATCATGAGTAAATGGGCATTCCATAATGAATCCATAACTGTACAGATATTATTCTCGTCTTGGGCATAGATTATATCGGACCTAACTTCCAATAATGTTGTCATTCGAGTATCTATCAACTGTGTAATCTAGACAATAAGGCGCGCAAACTCCGTATTTCAAAATAATTTTACAACTCCTTCATATTGAATCTGCCTGCGTACACTAATCGGCCAATTTTACCCCATTCATTGCGAACTTCCGGCTATTTCATCATTGGTTCGGCAAAATATTCAGTTCCATCTAGATGACAGCTGGAGTTTTTTGTATCTATTATACTGTCAATATTGTAAATAAACTCTAGAGCTGTAGTGTTATTGTTCGAACCAATTTGAGAGTCGATCCAAATACCTAAGAATATTATTAGAGATATTTGTACTTAAGACTCTAGTCAGTCTAAAAATCAATCAAGGCGAGCAACTTACTTACAATATGCAGTCTTAAAGCCTACTTGTGCTACATAAATTACATCATCCCCAGATTTCGTATGAAAAACTATAGCAGTATCCACAGAAAATGGGAATTTACATATTATTAATTATTGCATACGCATAGGTCATTTCCCAGAATCCTGCCTTGTGGCACGCCGTAGGTAATATCTACGTAATCGCTTTGAAAAGACGTTGTGTGGTTACATGAAACCATGATGCCAGTGAAATTTTGTCCCTTACGGCGTGAAATTAATTTATAGTTGGATATTTTCGCATTATTCTTGGTTGTTCTCTCGTCGACCGGTTAATTTGAATCACTAGCAGCTGTATCGTTGCCCAGCATGTACACACATTTACATCAATACACGGATCAAAACACAAATAATGTGAATACCAATGTTAGACGGTCAGATGACGCGAGCGATGGACATGCGATAGGTGCACGAAAATAGTGAGGTGATGGAAAAATGTTTCACTTTAAAAGAAGAATTGGTGTCGCGGCTACTTAAAAATGGCATGGACGAAAATATGTAAATGCTAAAAGCAGAACTTATTAAACTAGCTAAAATCAATAAAGAGACAAATGAAAATGAATGAAACGGCATCGATTATCAGAATCCTACCTAATTATTGCCAACAGAGTCTGATGGAGCTAATCTGGGCTCAAATCGAAGGTCCGGCATTCAACATGAAAGAGATGACGGCCTTATTAAAAGCAGCAGCAGCGTAGGACACGATAATTAGGTGAAGGTCATTGATTAAACCGAGTAATCTTATGTTGACCTGAGATATCAGAATCTATACTGTAATTGATAATATATGTAGGCGACAATAATAATGAAGACAACTTGTGTGTTCAGAATGCGAATCGGAAACTGAATAAGTTGATCATTTGTCCGTACTAACTTCTGTATAAAATATTTTCTGTTATTACTCCCACATTTTCTTTTTATATGAAACTTATTTATTACTATACTTAGATCGGTTGAATGTAATATATTTATTTTTATTTTTCGGCCATCATTACGCGTGAGCATCTGTCAGACGTTAGGAACATATTCTTTCAGTGGCCGGATTGTAATTCATTTTGACCTAGTGCTAGATTCATTATAGATAATTGATACTTTTAAACAATGAACGTATACGTACAGTCAGCAATTGCTTGAGATAGATTAGTAAAACCGGCAATGTAGAGTTCCGTAGTGGTTTGTTGTTTCATTGAAAATGAAAGTATTCATTGAAAGTATTTTAAAGAAATTTCCTAAATATTTCTCAATTTTTTAAATCACATAGTTGGGTATTTACACCACATACTTTACACCACAGATAATAGAGTCCATGAAAAAATTTAAATCTTCGCCACCATAATAATATGTATATAGGAGGTACCATAAAATTATTTTCTATCGATTTTCTTTTGCCACCTTGTATCTATAAATATTTGAGTCGTTGCATAGAATTATGAAGATAAAAAAATTAAACTTTTGCACGTTTAATTTTGTTTGAACATATTCTCCTGAACTTAAATATGGCCTGCATATTAGACAAGAACATGAAAGCAAACCTATTCAGTATATCACTTCGTCTAGATTAGTGTCTCAAAAATTTGAATTTGGTACTGATATGTTTAATGCGTATTCTATTACTGGTAATATTTATTTGTGTTCTTGCTTTGTATTCTCTTTAACCACAGCAACTTATATATTTTGTGTAGGATTTTATGACTTTTTGATTACATTTTCATTTGCATGCCCTAATTTTGACATTTTTATTTAATACTTAATTAAGAATAATGTTGGGGATATGTCTAGGTAAATAATAAGTTTCACAACAGACTGGCAGAACATAGTGAATTAGATGTTCTATAAACATTTAAAATATATTGAAATATTGTATCTGTGTTCGGAAATAAATATATGATTAATAATATCGATACTTTGTACAAAGTAGATAAAATTTAAACTGAATGGCAGGTATAAACCGCCATTTTAAATCAATACGCAATATAAAATGCCCTTTTTTGTTACAAACTACTTACTTACTTTGAAAATATGCAGACAGAAATAACTATCCAATAATGGTCAAAAGACTACACATATTTGTAGCATTTGTCATTTGACATTTGTCAATGATATTATCGATACAAACTTGCATGTGTGCGGCGCGTTGCAGACTACCGTAAATATGTAGCAGTTGGATATTGTTTGCAAGATTTTAGACGTTTCTATTTGGTCAGTCTAACCTAAAAATAGATTTGTCACATTTGACTATATTATAAAAACCTACATTGATTTCAAAACATGATTCAACTTTATTTCCTCCATAGAAAAAAAACGCAGAGCCGACGCTAAAAATACCTAGAACAAAATAATCTAGGAAAAATACCTCTCAATTTTTATTATTCTGAGATTATATATTTATCATAAGGAAATATTTTTATAGTCTTAGAATTGCTATAAAGTTAATATTTGCCAGCAATTAATGTCATTGTTGAATTTCACCTTGTTTTTTCATTCTTCTGATAGTTTTCTTTTTCCTCTATTTTGACCAGATTGTGTTAGCTTAAGTGACGATAAAATTGGGTGTTATCAGCCTTTTAATCATATCCCGGACTAAAATAATACAATCTTTTGTCTTTACAAAAAAGGCTATATCCTATATGTATGCTTTATGGAGGTAATCACCGACTCGTAACGTCATTTGCACTCAATTTTCTATACACCATGTTATTTTTCGCAAGACGCAATCATTGTACAAGCTGCATCACACTAATATAAGACAATAATGTCATGACCATGGATAATGACTTATTAATGATAAGGGTTTTTACATCGCCTCTAGTCTTACTGGAGACGTTTAAATCATTATATTCGATTCAACTTCGTCAGATTATGAGGACTTGTGTATCAAATAAGGTAATACGTGGGGGTGATAATCACGCGAAGGAATTTATGCTATGAAAATAAATACCTAAATATCTTGGGATAGTTAAAACACTGCCACCTGGTCTAACTAAGCACGGCCGGTACTATGGTAACTAGACAGCTGATAAAAGTACTAATATATTTCTAAATACACCCATAACACCTAATTAACACCTAATCATCAGCTCATCGTTTTTATTAATGTCTAGTAGTTTTTTTAGTTTATTCATGTACCTATGGCGCGAGATTTATTTATCGTATATGGGTATATGGAACTTCTTGTGTCAGTTTTTCAATATAATCAAATTGGCTTGAAGGATACCAAGCCACGAAGATCTCTTTCTAAGAGTCTTGAGTCGCCGTTTTTATGACTATCTATATTTCTATATAAGGTTACCGTAAAAGTATCAAGAGTCGATAGCGTTTACATCAAAGCAACGCTTATACCAACCGCTTTCAAAACACGGTGCGGAATCCAACATGTACTTAGTTTTGTATTTCTCGCAGATCTGATAAAAAATTAAAATCTCGCAGTAACAATGCACAGTCGAACAGTGGTTATAACCAACCTTGACACAGCCTTTATTGGGTAGGCAGTTTTGGTGCTATCGTATTCACCGATATCGACAGTATATTTTTTTATTTGTACTGAGTTTTCAGTGCGCACCTTCCAAATTTGTCATTATTAGATCACTACAAACATATACAAATGAAGATGACATTTCGGATATATGTATTTGCATTAGCAATGATGCTAACGTTGAATTGTCGAACACTACCTCTACAATAATATTTTGTTTACACGATTCTGTATAATCAATTTGAGACACGCCACTTTTATTATATTTAAGCTAGAGGGGAGGTAAAATTGGACAAAAGCCTCCCCAAAGAATGGGGGGAAAAGACATAATCGCCTCGCTTGGCAGACGGGTTGGCGATCGCAGTTTGATGGTCATAGTTCACAGAACAACGCTGCTGCCAGTCCTATGGTAGGTATTCCCTCGGTCGATTTCTATGCCCCCCACGGGATGTGCTGGGGTGATGATATTGTATAGCATAACAATTTTATTCTTCAGTATACACCATTCGATATGTAATAGTCTAGTGTCTAGCTAGTGGAGAGTACGACCACAAACACCAAGAGCACTATCCCTCTCCATTAGCATTCATCATCATTATATCAGCCGGAAGTCGTCCACAGCTGGACAAAGGCCTCCAGCGGCTCCCAGCGACCCTCACAATGTCATCGGTCCATCTTGTATGGGCCTACCTACAGCACTGCGTTGATTTGCATTCGTACCGATCAAATCGCCCTCCAATTCGTGTTTACTCGTTAATTGACATTTTATTGAAGAATGGACTCTAACTATGACACATAGCATCGTAACATCAGTTGCAGTCGGCGAATGAAATCAATTGTTGCCAACCTTGTAACTATACATACAAGTTCAAGGTCAGAACACAAAGTTTTATGATCCGTACTCTCGCGACGAACCCTTTTCATGATAATAGTCTGTTTAATAAATAAATGTGGGTGCTTGAAGAGTTCAGCAACATAATAATTGGATTATATAAACATTGTCATACATTAATTCAATCGTTCAACAACTTATAGGATATAATTTGAAATATGTGAATTATTTATGCACGTTCAGTAAACTACTCAGCAGCTGATACTTTTTAGTTATAGAGCTGTAATAATTATTTTTGTATATTTATCAAACTGATATTCTACTCTATAGTTTCTTGAATAGAATGTTTTTTGAGAGGGTCGAATCTGAAGACCATAAATTCCCATCAAAAGCCTGGTGTCAGTAAATGGAGGGCATTGCACCAGAGTATCTAAAAGTTCGTAACGGAGTCGTCCCACCCATCAGAAAGTGAGGAATTAGAGAATGCACATATGGGCGTACTATACACTACATATTATTTATTTATTTTTAATTTTATTTTTAAAAAGACAACGCCCGCATTAGGGTTTCTAATCCCTGTGTCGCGGGGTACTTTACAAACATATAATACACGGACACAATTTACATCCAGACTCATAACAACTATTTATAGGTCACACAAATAGTTTGCCGGCGCGGGACTCGAACCCGCGACACGAAGCGGCGAGGCGACTGTATAAGCCGCTGCGCCACACGTACAGTTAATTATGTCCCACGCATTCGTATTAGTCACATTCGTAATTTTGATAACTGGCCGAAAGCGGCTAGTTATCAAAATTAATCGAGTGACTGTCACCTGATCTCAAACGGCATATGACTACGGCAACTGCAATATATATAGTAACTAGTAAGTAAGATGGGCACGCCCCATACTCGCAGACATAGAGCATTATCGAACGCCTGCAGTGAGACATGAGACTTCGTCACCAAGCTAGCTAAACATATAGGAGTAGTGACCAAATTGAGCTTATCTATATTACGTACAGCGCGCGACATCAGTGCATACACTTTCATTACGACAGTCAACATAATAAGATTTCTGTCAAGGTCATTGTATGTACATATACAGTTGTTAATCACATCACTAATGACGACCGACTAAGTTGGTTACTTTTAATCTCCCTCACCTAACCGACAAAATGCTTCTGGAGGAGGTGTAACTTTTGCAACTGGAAACATCGCGAAGATATTGACTGACCCGTTTGGGAACTACGTCGCACAAATACAGAAAAGCTGATAGACCCCCAAACGTCTTATAGCGCCCTCTTTTCATGCGTCGAAAGTTTAAAAATGAATTGGAATTATGATATCATCAGCTGTGCAAACAAAAGTAGCACAGCGTACACAAACAGCTTTCGAATTACATATAAATAAAAAAGTTTTACAACACTCTTTGTTATGTACATAACGGTACCTACCTGACGGAATGTTATGAATATTATTAATTATTTTGATTTTTGTTTTGGATGTTGCTTAACTATTCTGTTCTTAACGGTTGTCGTATTCCACGTGTATTGCATCCCTATTTACTAACCTTTGATAATACAGTCAAGAATATCAATTGTTGCTTGCCATTGCCAAAATCATGCGTGAATGCCCTTAAATTAATTTTAATTTGAATTTATTTTTGTATTTAGTTGGGAATATCAACATTACATACACTGAGATATTAATGATAGTATGTTTAAATATACAATCCTTGTGTATTACAATTACAGCATTTAAATAGTAAGTGAAAAAACAAAGTTTATAGAAAACGTAGAATTATAAAAATAAAACTGACTGTGATAAACATAAGTGGACACACAATTTGTTAAAATTTTGTTTAAAGTAAAGTCAGAGTTATAATACTATCATTTCATCATGTATTTGTTTAAAGACTAGAAATTCCTCTAACAACTACTAAGAAAATTCCACAAAATTGATGACATCGACGAGTAGGATCTTTCCAGATATTTCTGATAGGCGCACATAGAATATTAAATCACAGATTCTTTCTCACCCATGGAAATAACAATAATATAGGAATTTAATAGACTCCCTATTGATTTTATCGTTTCAAAATAGATTGTTGAAAGTTTATTTTTCGCATAACTATTATTTAACTACGCCGTTCACCTGATGTCCTGTTTCCATAAAAATAATTGTTAAGGGATGTGTCACTGGAATTAGCAATATTTGACGTATTCAAGTAAATATTAAATGGTACAGTACCTGGCTTTCCTTTCTAAGTCACCGGTCTTCTCATTTCTCTTCAAAATGAACGGTAATCTGTTCGAAACGACGATCATGCTGCCTTTGCTGTTGCACGTCGATCGACTGCCACTGTCTGTTTCCTTCATGGTTTTGTTTTTATTGCCAAACGTTCTATTCACGACCAATCACAACGTCGAGCTCACGCATGCGCGACCAAAGAGAGGGATATTTAAATTCTGTATTTAGTTAGCACTGAATCTGTATTGTTTTTGTCATTGCAAGCTTTGTATATCGATCATATATAGATATCTCGCGATGTTCTCGTTGTCTAGATCGACATCATCGACGAAGATCCAAGACGTACTGTTTCTTTTGTGTGTGTCGGGTGCCTTTATAGACTGTAAGGCGTCGCAGAAGGGCGAAGTTCTCGCTTGCGTCTGAACACGCGGCGGTCCGACCCGTTGGAAGGGTTATCAATCTACTGACCTCTTCAAGAATTGTCTCATATATTAAATATACAAGTTAAATTGCGAGTTTGTTTTTGTGTGGAAATTAGTCAAATCTTCAGCTTAACGTCCACTCATATCAGCAGAAGAAATATTTGTGAGGATTAAAAGAAAAGAAAAGTAGTATCCTACATTGGATTATAGGGAATATTATGATGAATTATCATAAATTTGTCAGTAAAAAGTGTCACCCCAATAATAAGAAAGGTGTTTCCCGTTGTTTGTTTTTATTAAGTAAATAACTTTTACTTATATTGTTGGCAATTGGTGATAGAGGACGATTACTGAGAAGTGCAAGAAGCTTGGGATCTACTACTGATATAGATACTATGGATATTTTAGTTTTCGATACTTTTTCCGATCTTGTCACATTGAATTTTGGATTGACAGGCCAAGCAAAATTGTTAATCTAGTCGGATCTGAGGCATCTCTGTAGGTAATGGTACAGTCAGTGACTTTAATTGATATATTTATTTATTTTTAAGAAAGACCAACAGCACTAAATACAATTATAAAAACTATCAATATCTAGTTATTGAATGCCAATTATAGGTCTCCATAAATAGACAGTGCCACAGTGCCAGCCAATAATACATGCATTAATAAAATAATGCGAACTAAGTTTTTAATTGATTTGATGGGGTTCTATCGTGGCTTCATTATAGGTCGATGAACGAAAATAATAATAATGAAGTTACTTAAATAGTTCTAACATTTTATAGTTCATTCTTTATCCACTACTTGATGGTTTAGTGGTGAGGTACCCTGACTGCTAAGCCAGAGATCGTTGGTTCGATCCCCACCCGCACGATTATTTGTTCTTTATCTGGGTGCAACAAAAAGGGTTCATGGATCAGTCTGTCACGCTTTCCGAAAGCCTCCCACCTGGACATCAAACACCGTGGCTGATCTGGAAGTCCCTAAACAGACTCCGGACTCAGGTGGGCCGAAGCAAAGAAAACATGTCTAGGTGGGGACTGTCGAGCAACCCCAAAATGGACTGTATTTGCGGAGCATCGGTCCAATCCATGGCCCATCTAATAGCTTGCCCAGCCTGCCCTGCCACATGTCCATGGCACGATCTTAAAAATGCCACAAGCAGGGCAATCAGTGTGGCCACGTTCTGGGCCACAAAAATTTGACGAGGTTGTCATCGAAACGCTAAGAAGAAGATCTGGGTGCAATTTATCTATACTATGTATGTATGTAGAAATATATAAGTATGTTTATATGTTGTACTTCCCAAACACTCTAAAAACACATCTGCTCGTAGTAACAAAATAAACATGTTTATCAGTTGTCTGGTGTCCATAGGCCTCTACCTATGATCAGATGGCAATGTGTTAGCTCCTCAAGATATTTATATATTTATCACTTACCCGTTGCCTACTCATCTCTCTTCTGGTAAATTTACTCACACTCAGGAATAACAGTTAATAATGGTATTGGTGATGTGATGCTTTTACCTGCAGCGCGTGTGAGTTCCCCGAAATAGCGAAAAAACGCTATGCTCTACCTATGTTAAAATTGAAACAAGATTCAATGATTAGCAGATCAGCAAAAGCATGATAACAGTGTCTATTTTTATAAAACTAGGTTAATAATCAGTCGCCATATAAATACGGAAATATTCTGTATTTTTCAGTTTGTGGATCCACCTATTATTAGATTTACAGCAAACAACTAGCAGACCTTGGGCCGATTTCAGTCGAATGTCGGTATGGTATACATACCAAGCATTCTATTATCAATATTGACTACTGATTTTTTGCTATCGGTACATTATACAGGGTTATCGGTAATTGGTGCCAACACTTCAAACTAGTGGTTCACAATAAATACAAAACCGGCTGAGTGCGTGTCGGACTTGCATACAAAGTGCTCTACGTGTACATCTTGCACATCTTTTGTTAAAGGGGAGCCTGCCGCATCGATGTAACTTGTATATCTATCCTATAATTTATTTATGTAATTAAATTTTAGTTTTAATAATAGTTGTTGTATAACGGCTATAGACACCTTCTGGGAAAAATTTAACTGTCTACATATTGCATTTATAATAATATAGTACCTACATTTTATTTATTATTATTATTATATTACAGTTATACAAATAAAATTTACAAAAATCACCAAATATATTTTACATAACTAGGTAATTGACTTAAAAAAAAACAGTAATATAATAATACAAAAATATATAATAATAGTGAAGAATACTTACTACAATCTGGTTAAGATAAATTATACTTCAGAAGTAGAGGGGAAACTTTCTCTAAATAAGTTTTTCCAGCCAAAGAAATTACAATACAGCTTTTGTGTTGTTCAGGAAGAGATCTGCGAGTTGAACAACCATTGTTCAGAACACAGAAATTTAAACTAAGATCTCAACTACACCCTCACCAAAGGAATCACAACGCTCAGATCCCCATCTAAAATGGTAACAATTAAAATCACCCATCACTAGCACTAACACTTTGAAAGAGGTTTCTTAATAAATTTAAGTAATTCCTATAAGGATGGGCAATATAAATTGAAAAATCATTGATGCCCTCAACACAACCTGCAGCAATACTCATATCCTGATCAACTGCTGACGATGGGATTGGGAGGGACATAAATGGGACACGGTTATCGATCAAATCTGAGAATGTTGGAGTGGGGCATACGAAAGCTGAGACTTGGCGTTAACCAACAAACGTTGTTTAAAAAGAAAATGAGGTCATGCTTTTTATGAAAGGCACTCCTCACGTTCCACTGGACAAATAACAGTTTCGGAGCCATTTTTATATAACAATAAAATAGGAATAAGTGTATTGTCAACGTGGGACGGTGATGCGTTAGAAGAAAGAATCTGTACTACTAAATTAAGTAGAAAAGAATTGGTAGAGTTATCTAAAGGAGGATTGCTATTATTTAATGCAGGACTGGTTTTGAGTAATAATAATGTCCTCCTAGCCGAATTTCGGCCACGGCGGCCAGTCTCAACAGAGATTAGCCATCTGCGCGGGACATATTATAGTGCTCAAGTGTGTGCGCAAACACAGGAGCACTTTCTATTCCATCACTCTCATGATCCGATGGGACGCCTATGCGACACTACCGGAAAGAGGTCAGGTACAGGACCGACGGCTTTACGTGCTCTCCGAGGCACGGGGGTATAATACCGCCAACTCCCAGACTTCGGGCTGATGCTGAGAATTTTTTCTTTTTACAGAGAAGTCCCAAAATCACTTTTTGGCCCGACCCGGGATATGAACCCAGGACCTCGTTTTCTGCGGGTGAACACGCTACCGCTAGACCAACGAGGCAGGCAGTTGAGTATACTTATCATAAGACGGTGAAAGGGGGCATGGGTCTTTGGCTTTAGAAGATAGATTCTGCGGAGTGACACTGTCCGCTGCTGTGCAGGAGTTGATTTCACAGCATTGGCATAACTCCGAGAAACTGCTAGTATGGCTTTACTAGCTTCTACATAGGATATAGTTTTTTCTGCCATGGTGGACTTTATTTTCCTCTGTGTATTGTACTCCAGACAATCCTTGCTATCAGCAAAATGATTGCCTTCGCACAGTATAGAGAAGGCTTTCCCTAGTGTGATGTTGCAGGTATTAACTGTGTGCCCATGTCCAAATTTGGTTGAGATCTGCATGCAGACTCCACATGACCAAACCTACAGCATTTGCGTCACTGGATGGTAAGATAAATGTATTGCTGCACTTGAAGAGCCGTGTAATAACAAAATACCCTTTAAGGGAGAATCTGACCATCAAAGGTTTCTGTGGGCTTCCATAATGGTATGCCTTCTTTCACAACTTTTCTATTTATCCGCCTAACTTTTAAAATTTGGCCACATCCTGAAGGAACTTTAAGGTATGCTTTAGCCTCATCCTCTGGCATATTATCTGCTGGGACTCCTGATACAACACCCGTGCGAGTGGTGTTAAAGGATGGGAGAATAGCGACAAATTTATGACTGGAGAGCGTTGGGTTAAATAAAAGTGTTCGCATCTTCTGCAGATGCCAATTCCACAGACACCCGGTTTCTTCCAACTCTCTTAACTCCACCTGACACTACATTCCTGATAGACTGGTTTAGAAGAAATAAGCCGAAAGAAACAGGATGAACCTGAGTTGGGTTGAGGATCTATACGAGAGACATGTACTATAAAAGGCCCTTTATCGGTAGTGGAATATGTATCTCTACCTATTGGGCTTTTAGCGAGCTTAGCGGGGACACTGGACGGAGCGTTACTGGTATGTTTGAGTGAGGCTGAGGTCGCTGCCTTTGGTTGGGATTCCAATGAGCATGCAACATTAGCAAGCTGGCATAGGGGGTTAGGAGAAAGAATAGAGGAGTTATTTGGGTAAGGGTAATAAGTCATAATAAATATTGTCAATTAAACATAATCTCTTGACAGTTACTTGATACGAGCTAGCTAAATATCATTGCTATAATAAAATAAATTTTATAAATGTTTTCATACAATCAATACAATGTGTACCTAAATATCTATGTTACTAGAAATAATAATGTATACAACTATATTACTACAAACATGTTCTGACTATTTACAAGCGCTTTTTTAAAGTCTACGTGAATAAAAACCTTTTTAATTTTATAGGTCCATGTACCCCACATGGACGATCCGGAGGATCCCCCGGGTCAGGGGGTTTGTCCGTATC
This sequence comes from Pseudoips prasinana, assembly GCA_951640165.1. NCBI lineage: Eukaryota > Metazoa > Arthropoda > Insecta > Lepidoptera > Nolidae > Pseudoips > Pseudoips prasinana. Next base: position 24,337,152 of record OX621243.1, read on the forward strand.
CATCACTACGTGATGAATACGGATTTCAATAAACACGTATTACACTTACATTCACTATTTTTGTTTTTTTTGTGAATTGTTATTGTCTGGGAGTGTCTATAAGTGCGGTTACCTTTACGAACGAATTGTTTAAAAACCCAAAAAAATCCCAGATACACGTGTTTACCAATAACACACTAGGGTAATCTGTATTTACTCAGTGTAGGTAACTACTATATTTTAGTATTTTAATTTACTGAATTAGTTTATGACAGATCGGTCAGGTAGCATCAGTCGAATGCTGATATTGTTTACTAAAATCATTGTATTATTATCAACTGCCTACAGATTTTTTGATATCGGTACATATTAAAGGTTTCTCGGTAATTAATGACCATGCTACTAATAAATAGCTTTTTCACATAAGCTCTTTGCGACCTGATGGCAATTGGTTACAGTAACTGACGTTGCCACCACGCATTTTTTACGATCTTTCAGCTTCTCGATGAGCTTAGAATAAACTCATATACTGGGTACGACTGGCAAAATACTACTCTACTTTACTAGAGTAAATAGTTTTATTTTCTTTTTATTTCAATATTTTAATAAATAACTAGTATACTGTACCTAGTACAGTATATAGTTTAACCTAAATCGAAACGAAAATAGTGGTAATATATTTTTTAAATAGTTTAATTTTCTCTTAATTTCAACTGTACACCTAGTAGAGAATAGTTAAACCTTAATCGAAACGAGATTACAAAAGTAATGCTAATGCTAATGATTTTATTTTATCTTTATTTTAATATATAGGATTTATTAAATATTATGACTTTAATTATTAATTAACATTACCATACGTATTTTTAGCAGTATGTTAATCATTCTGTATGAAATAATTTTCCTTTTACAAATATTTGGTATTCCATACGTATTTTGAGCAGTATCTACTTATGTAAAAAACTCTGTATGAAATAATTTTCCATTTAAATCGTGCCCATACTTCCACATTTTATATCTGAATAAAATTCTGTTGACGGGAATAGTTTTCCCGCGTCCGCAAGCACCATGACACCATAGCGCATGCGTGTCTCGTGCGTGGCTAGCACGCGACTTGCGCGTGCTCTGCTGTTTGCCGCGCGTGACCAAAACACAACCGCTGCGATTGAATGAATGAATGGTGAATGACTAAGCTAATCATGGTATGTTTTGACGCTTTGTGACGATGTCTACGTAACTTCGTGTCTAAACAATGACCACAATCAAACTGATTTATTTGTTTGACATCAATAACAAACAAACACACTTAATTAGGTATTCGATAAATGATTTTCCTTATATCGATTCGCTTAACGCAATGAATTTAATTAATGCCTTGTAGTTTCTGGAAATCTGTTTGTTATTTATTACGCGGATTGTACACTTATATATCTGGTATTTGAATATAAATATATTCTTGGCCTAGAAAAAGTATTATTGGTGTGTTATTGGGTATACGAATTATCAAGCTACCGAACTTCATAGAGGAAATAAAATAATCGAGCCTATTCCCATTCGTGATGGATTTTTGTCTCACGTAATTAGGTATAAGAATGCACCTGTTTTGCGAATATTTTTATTTTACTGGCCTGTTGATCTAGCGTTTAGTGACCCTGACTATTAAGCCAGAGGTCGTGGTTTCGATCCCCATCCAGGAAAAATCTTTGTTTGATGATTAGTCCCTCTCTCTTACCCACACTGCAACTCCTGTAAGCCAGGATCAACAGTGGCACACAATGAAATGACACTGAGCGGAGGCGTGTCCCGGGGAATCGCTTTAACTGTTTGTTTGATGAACACGATTATGTATTCTGGGTCTGGGTGTAAATTATCTGTATGTATTTGGAAATATATAAGTATGTTTATCAGTTGTCTGGTTGCCATAGCACAGGCTCTGTCTAGTTTGGTTTTCATCGAATGAGTGCACGTGTGGCGCAGCGTCTAAAATAGGCGCATCGCTGCTTCGTCGCGCCGCGCGCCGTGTCGCGGGTTCGAGTCCCGCGCCTGACAACTATTTGTGTAACCCATAAATAGTTGTTCTGAGTTTGGATGTAAATTGTATCCGTCTATTATATGTTTGTAAAGTATCCCGTGACACAGGGATTATATTCCTTAGTGCGGACGTTGTGTTTTTTTTATAAGGCAGTGTGTAACAACTAACATACTGCCTTTTTTATTTCTATAGATATTTATTTAGCTATTATACTTGTGTACATTATAATATTACGTTATATTTCCTACGTAGCGAATACTTCATTGAGATTGGATTATGTTGGCGTGGTTGATAAATGGTTGCGATCCACGTTGCAGGTCGTGGCTTCGATTCCCACCCAGGACAAATATTTGTGTACATGTCTGTTTGTCCTGTGTCTGGGTGTTATTATCTATATAAGTATGTATTTACAAAAGAAAAGTAGTATATGTAGAATATCAGTTTTCTGGTTTCCATAGTACTAGCTCTGCTTAGTTTGGGATCAGATGTTCGTATGTAAATAATGTCCCAGGATATTATTATTACTTACCGGTGTATTATATTGACTTAAACAAGCGAAAAGCTTTTAAAATTTTACTAATTGTTAAATATCCAAAATTAACAAAAAGTATGACGGTTATTGTATTGAGTTGAAAGCACTCAATAGTCTTCAAGTGCCAGTAGTGACATCGGTTTTCTTTCTCCAAAACTTTTGAGATAGTTAACTTCCCAAACAGGTGGAACAAGTAGAGACATGTACACGATATTGAAACTTCTTATGTTGGAAATTTACGTAGTAATGGGAGCTGGATTGGGATTATAATTTACCTACAAAAAGTCATAAAAGCTTAGAATTTCTTTCTCTTAATTGAATGGAAATAACTTTATTATACTTTAACTACAATTATTTTACAATTTGCTCAAAATTATTTTTTTATGAACAGTCTTGTCATCGCTGTATTTGGCTACTTACTATCCTTAATAAATATAAATCATGTATTATTGCTTACTCCATTGATCTAGCGTTAGATTTGATTTAATGCGAAGCCTTCACCCCCTGTAGAAAGTAATGGAAAGCGAACAATAAGTTTTGGTGACCCAACAGAAATCCAACATAGCCCAATTGTAAAAGTAACCCGGAAAATGCAGCTTCAAGTCTACAATTTATATAATACAAATAATAAAATGTTTATTTTCAAAAGTAAATAATTAGATTAAATTATAAGCTAAAAATTAGAAAATACTACAGAAACCCTATTTACTCTAAAAGGCGTCGAATAATCCCTCCGCATCGCTTATGGGAAAAGTGCCCAGAAGGCTGGCACGCTGGATGCTAATGCTGATCCTCTGACCCAAGAATAGGCCAGCCCTCTGATCATGGGAAGCGTCAATTATACTATACTATACTAAACCATACATGTTCTTTACTCAAGAAACGATTAGATTTTCAGAATTCGAGTAGCGTTAACTCTAGATTAGTTATATCGAGAACTAGCGGCCCATTACGTGCTTCGCTACGTATAAGGCAAGTAATAAATAAAATGATTATTAAGTTCATTTATTCAAACAAAAAATATTTTAATTTGCTAAATATGTTGATTTTACACTTTTTCAAGACTTTTTTTTAAATTTTCTCTACGTACAAACCTTCCCTGGACTTCCACGAATAATTCAAGACCAAAATTAGCCAAATCGGTAAAGGCGTTGTTGAGTTATAACATTACAACGAAAAGTGGCATTGATTTTTATATATATAGATTAACTGGTTTCTAGGACAGATATAATTGGAATTACAGTTTGAGGATTGTTAGTAGCGTTTGTGCGTAGGTACGTAAATACGTACTTTTATTATGTACTGTCAGTTTATTTCAAATCAATCAGTTCCAAATACGTTCAAAACTTTATTTTTAATTTAAAGTCTATTTAAAATTCGAACACTATTTTAAAATCTAATTTTTATTGTATTCCATTAAAGGTATGGATGGCATCAAAATTAAGGGCATGGCTTCTAGAGCAAACTTATTATTCTATAAATGAACTCTTGACAAGGAACAAAAATTCATAATAACTCCATTTTATTTTCTATGGCAACCTTATAATTTTGTATTTTGCTTAACGACTAAATTATTGCAACAATAGCGATTTGATATTAATATGACGTATTTTTTATTTACACGCTTTTGGAATAAATGTGAGGCGCCTACCGATATGTAACATCAATATATGACCATTTTTTCGGCAAATAAAGTTAATTGAACTGAAGTTATTTGATTTTTTAAATAGAGCTTACCATATCCCTTTGATATTAATATAATAATATGTCGATTATATGACCATATTTCTGAATTACATATGCAAATATTGTTTGAGAAGGTTTACCTTTGTACCTATGTAATACAAATGTAAGTATCTGAGTACAAGTACTTAAATAAATGCAACTCATTTACATGTGGGTAATGCGCGCATTACAAACATGTAAATGGGATTATAATTATAATTCCTACTAGTAGTTAATAGTTTTTATGGCACCATAAGTGAACCATAGACATATTAATACTTTTTGTATAGCAAAGTTATGCGCGACGCAGATATTTTTATATTTGATCCATCCAAATAAAAGGTAGTTGTTTTTGTTGTTGTGAGTCAGCATTTTAGTTATTGTCACTTATTGTCTGTTTCATGAGTCTAGTGACAACGAGTTTAGTAGCAGATAATGAGGTCCTGAATTTGAAACTCGGGTCGGCCTAAAAAGAAGTTATATTGGCATTTTATTCCTAAGGAAAATTCTCAGTATCAACCCGGAGTCTGGAAGTCGGTGGAGTTACAGCCCACCAAATACGTGCTGTCGTACGTAATGTCGGTCCTGTAACTGAATTCTTTGCTGTCGTGTCAGCTGTGCCATACATTGAAGATAGCGAGGGATAGAGAGTGCTCTTGTATACGCCTAAGCTTCCGCACTATAAAATGTCCCGCCTAGATGGATAGTCACTAGCGAGGATGCTGACCGTCTTGCTCGAAATACGAGCAGGAATAGATTATTATTATTAACGATTTTATATAATACTCGCCGTGTCCCGCGGTTTTACCGTTAAACTTTATACATCATAGCCTGTGTTAATCTAAGGTGACAGCTCACTCCATACCAAATTTTATTTAAATCGCTCCAGCCGTTTAGACGTGAAGAAGTAACAAACATTCACACTCACACAGTCACACACTCACAAACTTTCGCCTTTATAATATTAGTGTGATTACTAGGAACACAGTAGGTAGATGCAGTAGTACCTAATATACCGAAATAGGTACGTACTAAATGGTTCGAATCCCGGTAAGTGCAAATATTTTTGTGATGAGCACGAATATTTGTTTCTGAGTCATGAATGTTTTCTATGTATATAAGTATTTATCTATCTATATAAGTATGTATATCGTCGCCTGGTACCCATAGTACAAGCTTTGCTTAGTTTGGGGCTAGGATGATCTGTGTGACATTGCCCCTAGATATTATTATTATTACTGTACTATCTTCAATTTGCTAATTATATCACATCGTAAATACCTACTCGAAATATGGTGGTCAGCTGCAAAAAGTCACCTAAACAAACTACAGAGAACCCAAAATAAAATAATCAAGAATTTATTTAAATACGATTATCTAAATCATGCAGCTATATGTACACAATTGTACACATATTTTTCTTACATTCTAGTCTGAAAAATACCACAAATTCCATTCAATCAAACAACACAATAACACAGAACTTAAAAAAATCAAATAACCTCCAAGTGGCGGCTGCGCGGACAAATTTATTTAGCCATTGCAGGTACTCTGCCCTCCCTGTTGTCGTTAGCAAACATATTATTATAATACTGTATGATTACACGACGTTTGAAAGGAATCAACTCCCATCCGAGGTATTTAGACTAGTAGCTTACAGAGTTAGTATCCCGCCAAATTATATACAAGTAGACTATTTAAAATTTTAACTATGGAACACACCGCGTCATCACTGTCACTCGCAGATGCGATAATTGTTTTTTAATTCACACTGGCCGTATATACAGTCACAAGACCGCAGCATTTTTTCTTAGTTATGTTAATTTTTTAACAGCCGCCTGCTTAATCAAATGTATTGTTAATACATGTTCTATTTTGAAGTTATACTTCTTTTGGCGCGATGGAGAAAAATGTTGAGAGTGAATTTTTACGATGCGCGCGCACACCGACACCAAAAAATTTAACAGCATGAAGTTAGTTCTAGGTGGTATGAGAGTGAATTTTTACGATGCGCGCGCATCGTAAAAATAACAGCATGACGTTAGTTCTAGGTGGTATGAAAATTGATAACTATGTTCAAGTTGTATATTAAGAAGTATAACTTCTAACGCGTGTACATAAGTACACACAAGTATTTTTTTTTTTAAATTTATTCAACCCTAGGGAAGGAAGATATTACTTTGAGTCTTTCCCGCCCAACCCCAACGGATGGAAGTAGCATTGTAGCATAACCTGAAGTGTAGTGTTTATTTGATCCGAGTTGCGGGTGGAAGAGCCGCCACTCGGATCAAATTAACACTACTTTCCGAGTATGAGAAAAGAACACTTATTTTGCGAATCTATCAAAACAACATTGTAAGTACGTTTATATTTGTCATTTTGATATTCTGCATAGCTTAACACGTTACATTTACTTTTTAATAACGATTTTGGCTAACATTGAGAATGGTTCTCAATGTTATGAGTAAATTTGTGCTGTTGTCGCCACTAGACACATATACTTAACTTCGTCTCATAACAAACATTACGTTGCAGCTACCATTTTGTTTTAACTTTAATTAAAAGGTTTACGTAAATAAATTGTAGCATTTACTGCCAAAAGCATTCTTTATCACTCATCGCTCGATTATCCACATATTGTTTTCAGAAATGCATGACTGACTGAACCTGTCTCGTAGCGGTCAAGAAAGTCGCCTCGCCACATCGTGTCCCGGGTTCAATTCCCGCACATTATAACTATTTAGTGTGATCCTTATGTAGTTGTTCTGAGTCTGGGTGTGCTTTGTTTAAAGTGCCATTTAACAACTGCGGGCCTTGTCTTTTTAAAAACGAAAATGTAAATAACTTTTATATATACTCAGATTGGTACAATAAATACTGATTAAAAAAACCTAGAACTGACTTCAGATTTCTTTAGAACAACCGATTTGTATAATTATTTTTTATAATTATTGCTGTGTGTTTTCGGTACAGATTTGAACTAAGTTTACAAACTTAGTTCAAATCTGTACCGAAAACTTGAAACTTTTAAATTAATGTTGTGTCAGCCACACAGCAATAATGAACTTAAAATGGTGAAAAAACGGCAAAGAATATGACCACACCATTTCATCGACCCGATGGAATATCTCCTAGAGAATGGGCAGCAGCGTCTCTCTGTATACTGCGATCGCCAATTCGCCTGCCAAGCGTGGTGATTATCCCTCCCAATGATGGACACAAAACTCTATTGTGGAAATCTTTAGAAGAGGCTTTTGTCCAGCCGTGGACGCTTTGAGCGTTCATACATCCCACGTACGTGTAGGCTTTCAAATGAATTAGTATAATGCTGCAGTGTTTCCTCAGCGCTACGACATGTCCTTCTATAAACTAGGTTTAAAAAGAGTAATAATCTCACGGTAGGCAGCTTTTTACTATGGCCTCTTGCATTGAGAATGTCCATGAGTAGCGTTTACCACTTTCTATCAAGTGGGCCGCTAGCTAGTTTATCTCGAAAATTAATAAAAAAAGATAGTTGGTTATTCATTTCCCAGAAAACTAACGCACACGTGATGAAAAGCGTGCTTTAGTGGAAATGTAAGCAATAATACCGATAGCTAACAACTACAAAAATAGTTTTATTTACTTCTCAACAATGATGTTTATCTTTTATCTAGGACGTCATGAAATTATTGCATAACGTGGGTACGATACATATTTGATGTGTATTACTTATTATTAGTTATACAGCGGCAAATTTTAGTATGGTGCAGGAAGTTCCGGATTATTTGACTGCAAGTCGAGGCGTAGCGGTTTAGACAGGCACATCGCCACTTCGTGCGCCATGTTCGATTCGTGTATTTGTGTGAACCATAAATAGTTGCTCTGAGACTGGATGTACTTTGAGTCCTTCAGTGATGATGTCACGTTCGGGCTTCGAGCCCTAGTACCAGTAAGGATTATTAGTAGCTTTTGTAACATAGCTAGAATGTTTTAGATCCAGAACAAAAGAAAAAGGATAACTGATGAAAAGGACGTAAAAAAATTTTAATGCAAAAATTTACATTAGATGTTTCCACAATAATTAGAAAGGGATGGTACGAGTTTTATAAATGAAAAGGAAGAGATAGGTGAAGGACAAGGACAGAAGTATTACGATTAATCTGTCATATAGGCAAAGATTCTTGGAGAAAAATATGACTTTCGAAATGTACAAAATTTGGAACAATTTAGAGGTATAACGATGACTTTTAATACAAGTGAAATTAAGTGCGAATTAAGAGGAAGAAATAAAGTGGAACTCTGAACAAGTGTAAGTGATCAGTGACAGTAAACAGTACCAACTTCCCTACATACTGAGAAGTGTGCCGTGCACGTCGAAACTTAGCTTTGGCAGTGCTCGTCACGGGAACTCTGAAGTGCGGCACGTGTGGACTCTAACAGACAGCTAGTCGCTGAGACTCTAAGTGCGTGCGTGTTCCTTGCGCAGTCAATTCCTCTGACTTATCAAAAAAAAAACAGATTAAATGTGAGCAACGACATGGTCTAAGAATTTTCTGAATGGGCTGAAATAAGGCAATCGTAACTTTATTTTATTCACAGCAGAAATTGTCCACGTGGATGAGGCTGTGGGTGCTAGCTAATTTATTTATTACATTGAGATTCATACAATCACTATTGGAAAATTTAAACCATGCAGAGTGTTATCTACCGGCAGTGATAAACTTTAAAGAATAAATAAAATATTCAATTTAAATCTTACAACAACAGGTAAATAAGCTTTCTATCTTTAGCAGTCTAGTCATATATGTATGTATTTCTTGAGACGATCTATGAGACTTTTCCAAAAAAGTTTCATTTCTTTTCGTGTTTATATTTCGTAAGCTGGCTTGTCATTACAGTACATTTTGTTTATCACTTTACTAGCGTTACAGCGTTGGGTGTAACTGAATCTATGAAAAGTTACATAACTTCTTTCACTAAGAAACGATAGTTGGACGCCCACACTAACTAACCTAACCCTACACTCTGTACATAACCCATTAACTCAAATGTTGCAGCACCGTTTCCCAGCGTTTCCACCCCACTAGCTTTCAACTAGCCAACGCATTAAACGTTAAAAAATAAGCGATATGCCTAAGCGTCCAAATATTGACGTCTAAGAAGTTATGGAAGCTAGTGGGGAAACGGTGGTGTATAATTTGAGTTGAAGGGTTATTTAGACAGTGGAAGGTTATGTTTGAAGTGTGACTAACCACAGGGCTGAATTATTCCCGATTCTGTGGTAGGTCACAATTCTACTTTCTTTACAGTATTTCTGCATTTAACCATGTTCAAAATATGACAATTTTTACGAAAAACAAACACTCCATGTTGGTTTTATGACTGCTAGATCAGTTACGAAGAAGTACTGAATTTTAAACGCACCGGCTGCATTTGATGCTGCCGTGTTGTTTCCAAATGCCTAGATTTGGATCAGCGAATTTGGTAACCGTTTAATCCTCTATAAAGTAATTTATATGTTTCTAATCTAATGATTTTGAACTTTATCACAAGCTAATAGAGTTCAAAATATGGTAGAATATCTGGCCGGGAAAGAGTTAGTGAGATGTGATCAGCTTAAGAGTCCCACTGATTATCGACGTCCAATTAACAGCTTATCTCTTCAACTGAGAGGCTAATATAACCATACTGATACTGCGATGAACGATGTATAACAATATTATAATTAATGTTTGCTGTACATGATTTGATAAAATTTCGCATGTCATTGTAGACAAAATATGTACAACTGTAATTGTGATGACTATAAAATCTTGTCTGTACCATATTTTGAACGAAATAAAGATTACTAACTTACGATATATCTGCAGGCTTTTAATAATTATGATATTTAATTTTATATTGATTAATTATTAACATACTACTAAATAATGACTCGAAGGACATGTAAAAGAAATTTCAATTGAGAGTAATTTGGAGTTCGAATGCCTTAGGTTAAGCTCTAAGTGCACCTACACGTGACCCCTGGGTAAAAAGTAGCAACATTTTAGTAGGATAGTACATAGCGTTTCATCGCCTTATTATGTGCAATTAGATTGCGGAAGTGCATTATTGAGTCAATGTTGCGGTCCTGTGTGTAGGGCTAGACTATGAAGATTTTTAAGAAGTCGATTACTGAATACGCTTATTTAGTTTAATCTAGCCACGAGATATTCACTAGCTTAACTTGACGGTTCGCATCAAAGTCACACGACTAACTAATTAATCCGTAGCTAGGTAATGGCGACCTAGATGCCATAATATGCACTCTGGGAGCATGTACAACCGGAGTGCCCATAGCGACATTTATTTCGAAAATGTAAAATTTTAACCACTGAAATAGAAGACAGGTTGTACTTATAAGTTTATAGGTTGTAGTATAAGTATCATCATCATTACAGCTAAAAGAGGTTGAGGTTGAGGAGCGGGAGAGCGGAGAGGCGCCAGAGCAGACGCGGGACAGGGATGCACACCGGCGCGTACCAGCGTGCCGTTGGTGCCATCCTGCTTTACCTCGAGGCCTGGATGGGGAGAAGGGAGGATTACGTCACCTACAGAATGACTAAGATACTCAACGGATACGGATGTTTCGGTGAATACCTGAGTCAGATCGGCCGAGAAGCGACGACACAGTGTCACCACTGCTTTAGCTTTCTGGACTCTGCCCAGCATATGCTGGAAGAGTGCCCGGCCTGGGAGGCCGATAGGCTAGTCCTGACCGCCGATATCGGTCGGAATCTAAAAAAAATTATAGGGCTCTTGTATGGGGATCGAACCTGAAGCCCGTAGACACCAAGTTAGTAGGGAGGCTTTGTATTAAATTTTTAAATTGTGAATGTGACTAGTACAAGTACCAAATAACAACGTATATAATTAATTTCAAAGCGAGCATTTTAACATCCTTAAGTGAGTAGATTGAAATGATTTTCATACTATCATAGTTAACTTCCGTAGCTATGTAGTAGACACATTATATCGTCAACAAGTATCTACATGCATATAACGCGTGTTCATGAGTTACTGCACTGCGGTTTTGCAGTGCAGTTGATGCCACGTCGAAGTACATATTAACATTTTTTGGATATAGGTATTGTGACGTATAGCGTTGTTAAAAATATCAAATTCTACAAGAATGAAATAGGAAATTAATTACTAAGACTTGTGATTTAAAATAAACATATAAGTATCTACGTAGGAGACATTGTCAATTTCAAAATAGAAATTAAAGTAAATGCACAAAAATTACCCCTATCAACGCTAAACTATTCTTATTGGATAATAATCCCCGTTGAACTTATCCTTTTTTTTGTGTCTGCCTATTATTTGGCTACGAGGATCGCATTATCAGTCCATCAGATCTTGGAGCGAGCAGTTGGTAGACCGCGCGAAACATGATAACACGTGCCCCTTGGTTTGTGGGACACTATCGCATTTTTATAATCCTGGGATCGAGACTTTATGATAGTGGGACGCAATCATCTACTATATAAAAATAAGTCGGGTTTTCCTTCCTGACGCTATAGGTAACTCCAGAACGCACGAACCGATTTCCACGGTTTTGCATTCGTTGGAAAGGTCTCGGGCTCCGTGAGGTTTATAGCAAAGAAAATTTATAAAATTCAACGCGGGTAACACCGCGGGGCACAGCTAGTTTATAATAAAAATGAGAATTTATATTTTGAAGCACAGCACTTATTCCGCGCCAGTCAATTCTGGAATATCATTCACATTTATTTTTGCAAGAAAATTACGCATTTGAGTTATCCCTATTAGGGATCATCGCAGGGGTCAACCCACCCGCTGTGCAATGGAAAGGCGTCGCCCTGGGGAACCGCCTTCATTATCACGGTATCCCTTATGCCAAAAGTTACTAAATTTCTAGATGCAAAAGTTTGCTTGAGAAGCCAGCCATTTAAAAAAAAGTTAGAACTTTTATTAAATGCTCTATATGTTCAATGGGCCAAATTCCCGTAGGAATGATTTTATTACTGCTTATAATAGTATAGGAGTAATTTTAGGAAGGATTAAATTTATTACTGCTTATAATGTGTTGACTAAACTAGAATCGTGAAGGAAATATTATCGTGTGTCGTCACTGATAGGCGTCGTAGTCATTGTGTAACTTTCCGTAACATGTTACACTGGAAGGTTTTCTTGTTAATTGTGTTAGTCATAACTTATAACGATTAGCATTGACTTGTTACCCGACTGCGGGACGCAAAGGGTAATGTGTTTATCAGGCTATGTATGTATGTATGTTCCTTTGAAGCACTATACAGACCAAACGCCTGGACCGATTTTAATGATTCGCACGTCAATCGATTCCTTTCAGTCCGGAAAGTGTCACTAAAGACATGACGTTAGTGAAAATTCAATATGGCGACTACTGGACGCCATATTGTAAAAATTAAAAAAATTAAAGTCAACAAACTATGTCATGTGGGGTATCGTTGAATAGGTATTTAAAAAACATTTTTAGTTTCTTTCAACATTTTTCGATTTGATCGGCCGTTTAGGAGCTATATCGATTTAAAGTTGCGTAACAACTATTCTCACATATAGGTTTTAAAACAGTAGAAATTTACGATGAAAAGACGAAAACTTCGTATGACTGTGCGTGTGAGTGTTGATGGACATATACTAAAGTATCTATATTGGACTACCTAAAGTATCTAACGTCTAACACGGTCGCCCATCTCCAACTTCAAACGATTTAGTACTTAACTTCACTTGAAAAACTATATATAGGTAGGTACCTACCGAAATCGAATTGTTTTAACTGCAATGAGAAAAATATAAAGAACAACGTCCCTTTGGTTGGTGTGAGAATCGAACTATCAACAACCGAATTTCATGCGCTTCGTGGACAAGGTAAAATTTATAGAAAAATGTTACCTTTAATATTATGTTGGGGAGTAACTGTACACAAGTTGCAAGGGACAACTTTGAATGGATCCGTTGTCGATCTCAGTTCGTGCATTTTAATTTTGAATTGAATTGAATTTTTCATAAAGCCAGGTTAAGTCTTTAGATGGTTTAATTATTAGTACTCTGTACCACCGCAAGCTACTAAACAATCCTCATGATATCAAATCTCTCAATGAAATCACGAGATTGCGAAATTTGCAGTCATATAACAATAACAATGACTGACTTATCTCTCAGCTTAAAGAGTTGCTTGTATTAACGTGATATTTGGCCCGGATGTTTATTTATTCATTATCATTTCACAGATAAAAAAATATAGATTAAAAAGAAAACAGTAAAAGAAAAAAAAAGCCACTCTGGAAAGTGGAACTCTAATTAAATATTGCCAATCGGACTATCTCGTAAATAAGCATGGACTCTTTTTTTTTCTATATTAATGTCATACCAGATATAACTTATTATACATGCACTTTGTTTGCTGACGACATCCTTATAGTTTTGGCATAGCATAAATTTTTCCACTCCCACTCTTGAGGGAGCAGCTCATTCCCGAGCCACTGCTGCACTTGGTGATATGTGCTTCAGGAATTATATTTAGCTACTCTCTTAGTGGCTCTTAGTGGCTGTGTGGTGACGGCCTAGAGAATATCGCCACCCCCTCTCATTCCGCGCGGGGGAACGTAGAAGTCGTCCCGAGGGAATATATACCAGAGAATGGGTAGCAGCGTTCTCATGAGTACCAATGTCTACCTTACTGCGATTGCCAACCCGTTTGCCAAGCGTGGCTATTATGGCAGATCCCCTCAAATGAAGGACACAATTAAACCGCGGCCCCCAGTCCCCGGTAGCCCTGCTATTATAAAATAAAAAATAAAATAAATAAAAAAGGTTTTTATTCACGTAGACTTCAAAAAAGCGCTTGTAAATAGTCAGAACATGTTTGTAGTATTATAGTTATATACATTATTATTTCTAGTAACATAGATATTTAGGTACACATGTATTGATAGTATTAAAACATTAATAAAATTTATTTTATAACAGCAATGATATTTAGCTAGCTCGTATCAAGTTATTGTCAAGAGATTATGTTTAAGTTTAATTATCTAGTTTAAGTCTAATTATCTAGTTTAAGTCTAATATTTGTAATACATATTGGCAATGGTTCTGTCTATATTAGGGTGATATTATTATGACGGACCTTGTTTTAATAACGACGGTCGCGCTTTAATGCTACCACCGGATCCAATGCGCCCCAACTGAGAAGACCCAGCGAAACAAACTCAGCGGGTTATTCCCAGCCGTGGTAACAGCCGTAGTTACGGCAGGGCAGGGGGTGTTAAGAATCCCCGGCAGATTCCGCGTTACCAAAACCGACGACCTCTGGCCCTGGCAACATACAACACACGCACACTGTGGACCGACGAGAAGATGATCGAATTGGAGGAAGAATTGAGCAGGTTACATTGGAACATAATAGGATTATCTGAAGTTCGAAGAGAGGGGGAGGACACTATAATCCTGAAATCCGGGAATCTGCTCTATTTCCGGGAGGGCGACCAACTGTCCCAAGGTGGTGTTGGGTTCATAGTATACAAGTCCCTCGTCCACAACATAGTGAAAATCGGGAGTGTGTCGACTAGGGTTGCGTACTTTATACTCAGAATTACCAATTCGTATTCGTTGAAGGTCATACAGGTTTACGCGCCGACTTTGACGCACTTCGACGATGAGGTTGAGGTCATGTATGAGGATATTTCTAGAGCCATCCATACCTCGAACTCTTATTTCACTGTGGTCATGGAGGACTTTAACGCGAAGCTGGTTAAACGATTCGGGAATGAGTTGAGAGTGGGGCAATTTGTAACTGGAGACCGGAATCCCCGGGGCCAAATGTCGGCCGACTTCATGGAGAAGGAGGGACTCTTTATGATGAACTCCTCTTTCAAGAAGCCGGAAAACCGCAAATGGACCTGGGTAAGCCCCGATGGTAAAAAAAAAACGAGATAGACTTTATCTTGTCGACGAGTAGACAGATGTTAAATGACGTCTCAGTAATCAATACGGTTAAAACCAGGAGCGATCACCGACTGGTGAGATGCTCATTGAACCTAAATGTCAAGCTAAGTCTACGCTCGAACCTTTACCCATCTACATCCAAAACCCTTAACCCTTTCAGCTCCAACTGCAAAACCGTTTCGAATGCCTAGCAGATTGCGAGGAAGTGGACTCATACCACGACAGGCTCGTAGAAGCTGTCCATACGGCTGGGTCTAAGGTCTTCAAGGCCCACCGTACAAACAGAACCAAAAAGATCTCTGACTATACCCTGCAGCTTATGGACGAAAGACGGAAAATGGTTCTGACATCCTCTGATGATGCTACAAGATACCGGCAGCTCAACAGACAGATCTCAAAGTCTTTGACTCGCGACACGCGTCAATTTAATACAAATTGTATTAAAGAAGCTATTGAGCGGAACAAAAGCTCTAAAGTGTTTGCAAGAGAACTGTCTGTTGGACAGAGCCAACTGACGAAGCTGAAGACTGAGGATGGGATGTCTAGACCTGAGTTGCTGGGAGAGATCGAGAGGTTCTACGGACAGCTGTATATGAAAACCCAGTCACCTGTCGATAGTTGTGCCTCAGATCCCAGAGCACGACTAACCCACACTTACCGACGACATCCCGGACGTCAGCCTGTGCGAGATTAGAATGGCTCTCGAACAGCTTAAGAACAACAAGGCGCCTGGTGATGATGGAGTTACGGCAGAGCTTCTGAAGCCGGGTGGTACACCAATCCTACGGGCCCTTCAGAAGTTATTTAACTCCGTCATACTAGAAGGTCAAACGCCACAAGCATGGCACAGGGGTGTGGTGGTGTCTTCTTCAAAAAAGGCGATGAAACCCTCTTGAAGAATTACATTGAGAAGGGTCAGGGTCAGGGTTGCTGGTGTCCCATACCATTTCAGGAAGCACACCTTCCCAGCTTCTGCAACATCACTATGGCTGGAGCTTGGGTTGTAAAAGATCTTTGCTGCTTCCTGAATAATTTCCGAATTTAAATACAATTTACAGAAACGCACCTTGCTTCTTCTAAACGTTGCTGATGTTGTATCGTAGCCGGCAAATGAGTGTAAGAAGAGGATGTGTTCATATCCATGCTATTGCATCTCATTTTTTTTCATTCATTCATTCATTGTCGTCAATTTTCAGTTTTAGCCAGTAAGGTTGCGTTTCCCACAGTGAGCATTGAGCGAAAAGCAATCTTCATGATGTTTTCCCGCCTAAGCTCAGTTATCTGCTGTAACATAAAAACGCGATATCTTACTGTAACCGCCCTTACCTCGTGGAGGTAATCCCAGCTTATGTTAAAATAAATTTAGAGATAATTAGGGCATCAGGTAATGGTCATCACGCTGAATAACTCATCATCATCTTGTATCCACTAATATGCTAGTGGGTTTGGTTTCCGCACTTAGTCCCGATGAGGACCATTGTATGTGAGCTATGACGGTCTTCACTCCATGCAGCACACCTCCCTCCAGAAGAATATCAGGTCTCCTAAACTTCTCAAGGCATCTGTAAGAGTTCCGCTGAATAACTTAAATTTACTATATTTCTGGAGCGTGTAGCTCATAAACGAATGGAAATATGAAAAAGTATATGAGATCAAAGTTATAGTGAATTTGTAAGCTTTAATTTTATCTTAGAATATTTTTTGCTAAAACGCACCTTTTAAAGATATTAGCAAAAAACCTAAAATTGAGGTCTTTGTCGTGAAAAAAAATGCGTTAAAGCAACTACAGGTACTCCTCCGTTTGTCTCATGTAAATCATTGTTAAAAGGACTAAAAATTATGACTAGTGTGTTTATCAAAAAAGTTCTTATGCTGTATGTGTGAAAGTGTTTAATGCTTTGCCGCAAAATATTAGACATTTTTCAGCGGCAAAGTTCAAAAACCAACTCAGACTGTGGCTCCTAGAAAAATCATTCTATTCAATCAAATCAAATGTTTGTCTGCACGTGAGGCGCAACGGCTAAGGCAGTCGCGTTGCCGCTTCGTGTCGCGGGTTCGAGTCTCGCGCCGGGCAACTACTTGTGTGACCCATAAATAGTTGTTCTGAGTCTGGATGTAATTTGTGTCCGTCTATTATATGTTGTTAAGTAGCCTGCAACACAGGGATTACATTCCATAGGTCTTTAAAAAAAACTATGATTTATTTAATTAATTATATTATTTGTGTAAAATTTGACATATAACAATCACACATTTCGCATGCTGTTTATGAGTAAAATTGATGAGACTAACCTAATAGTAAGACCACCACTGTACTCTATTTTAAGTGAAATAAATAAATGAATGAATATTATTTAATAACTAAATCTAGATAATGAATGATAAAAATATAAAAAATATATATACATATATATATTAAGAACAAAAATTATAATATATAATGTGGTTAACTTATTTTTGAAACTAGCTAGGAACTCATAACTAAAAAGTACAAAATAAAAAAATATTTAATAAATAAAAAACCCAACTGCGTAAATAATGAACCAAATTACGTACATAGGCAAAGAACTGAAAAGAAAAAAACAAGCACATAGGTAGATGGCTGGTGGTCTAAAATTATATAATGTACCATTGAATGAATACTATTGAAGAAAATAAAATATATTCTAATAATGGAACATAACAACTGAACAGTCGGGATCCATTGACAAATTAGATTGGCTGTCGACTAATGGATCCCGACTGTTCAGTTGTTATGTTCCATTATTAGAATATATTTTATTTTCTTCAATAGTATTCATTCAATGGTACATTATATAATTTTAGACCACCAGCCATCTACCTATGTGCTTGTTTTTTTCTTTTCAGTTCTTTGCCTATGTACGTAATTTGGTTCATTATTTACGCAGTTGGGTTTTTTATTTATTAAATATTTTTTTTATTTTATTCTATACTATTAAACGAGCAACATTGTAAGTAGACAATGTTTTCGGTATTAGTGTCCACCCTCCAATTTCCTTCTGTTGCTTCAGAATTGTAATTACATACAGCAACTTTGTGACGACTACTCGTAGTATCTTGAAAATTCGACTATGCATCGTCGAGTAAACGGTACCATATTCTGGCTGGAGTGTTGCAAAATATCTTTTTATATAAAACAAAATATAATTATTATCTAATGTGAAACTAACATGTCATCAAAATGTACATAATATTAATAATAAATACCTATGATTATTAATAATAATAACCTGGGACATTATTCACACACGGCCATCTGATCCCAATCTAAGCAGAGTTTGTACTATGGAAACCAGATAACTGATATATTACATATACTACTTTACTTTTGTAAATACATACTTATATATATAGTTATTACAAATAATTAAACAACTGAATTTAAATCGTCGCCTGCGGGCAAGGTGCCTTCTGAATATTAGTAGTATCACTTGTTTTACAGGATGGATTTTAAGTGAAGCTTCGACTCGCGTTGGTTTTTCATTGGTATTTTGCAAGAAATCTCTGTGTAAGTATAATATTTGTACTGTGTTATGAGATTGTTATATAATATCAAGTTTGTTCTTGGGGGAAATGTAATGTAAGGGAGGAATACAGGCTGTAAATAAGTACGTAAGTAACTCTTTACTGTAGGTACACTCACAGCTAGATGCTCTCACCGGTCTGTAAGTGATTGGCGAGGTCAAGCAACTAGGCTCGCGGTCAGTCCATAGATGGGTGACCGCGAAACGAAATTGATTTAATTTCTGAGCGTCTCCGTGCTTCGGAGGGCACGTTAAGCGGTTGGTCCCGGTTGTAACCATTAGGCAACAGTCGTTAAGCCATGTCAGAGGCCTAATGGGCGGCTTGAACAACTCTGACACTAGGGTAACCACTGCCCACACGATAAGTAAGTAAGTAAGTATTGTGGTACACCAAAAAATAAAACAAAAAAGAACTATGAGTATGTTATCAAGATTGTACAAATAGCGGCTATATCGCTAGGTGCGATCTCTTCCAGGCAACCGTTGAATGGACCAGGAGTAAATAAAGGCATCCAGCTACCAATTCTTTAAGTTCAGGAAATTGAAAGTCAATACATCATATAATGTCACACCATTAGAAACACCCATTTAACTTAAACTATCTTGAAAATAGAGAGCTAGCACTAAATACTTCATTCATTCGTACAAGTAGAAAGACAACAGATTGATTTGAGATTGATTGACATTTCCCTCTCATTCGCACTTATAACACCACTATTTATTAGCACCTATTTGTTATTGAAGTACAGAATAACGTCGTTTGTTATCTATCACTTATCAGTATTGCATAATGTTAATAATATTCCACGAATTAAGTGTAAATTGTAATGAAAATACATAATTACAATTTTACCCCATTGATTCTCTAGAGTCATTTTTCAAAGTCAAAGTCAATGATTTATTAGCAATATGGTTTTAAAAGGTCTTACATTGGTAGCACAATAGTAGCTTAACATATCTTATCATATAATAATGACATCGAAATCTGTGAAGACAATTGCGTTGCGTGCAGGAATTCCTTGACAGTATAGAAGGAATTCTCAATTAAGCTCAATTATAAATTTGCGTAAAGCTTTTTTGAATCGACCCATTGGAAGAACCTTAATTTGGTCAGGAATCTTGTTATAAATCCGAACACACATTTTAATAATTCATAAATGTCTTGGGATATCTAGTTTTGTACTTACATTTATCTCCCAGATTTTCAAACATGTCCGGGTGAGATTTAGTAATAACACTAATAACAAATAACATTAAACAATGCGTACGTACGTAAACATAAAGCGTACGTAACGTACCAGTACGTACGTAAGCTAAGCGACAACCGTGCCATTCTAGATTTTAGTCAAGACAGAGTCATACAATTTTATTGAACCTTTGGGGAACTTGGAACTTGGGGATATCGGGCATCAGCACATTTGAAGTCCAGCGGTGGAGACGGGGACTACAATATCTCGGGGGGCTGCTTTGGGCGTGCCATACATACCATAGCTCCAGTATCATCTATAAACTAGCAAGAGAATTTATTCTACTGATGGATACATAAACCATCGTAGATAATATAGTAATATGAATAATATTATGTTCTAGTATAATGGTATATAGAGATAGGTAAACTAGCGAGAATATTTATTTTATTAACAGCAAACCTATATATATCATAGCCAAAAATATAATAATATCATCATATCAGCCGAAAGACGCCTGTTGCTGGACAAAGGCCCCCTCAAAGATCTCCACAATTCCCGGTGTTGCGCTATCCGCATCCAGCGACTTCCAGCGACCCTCACAAGACCATCAGTCCATCTTGTAAAGGGCCTGCCACCTTTCCGTGTAGGTACCGGTTATATGTATTTATAATATTCTAGAATAATTTTTAAATTAGCTAGAATATTAATGATAAATCCGCAGTTCTTAACTGAATTGCTATGGGACCTCTTCGCAACTATGTATAAGATAAGATAAATACTTTTTACTGGACGCACTAGGAATGCTGCTGTGTGGTGACGGCGTGCTAATATCTGACAGAATATTATCACCCCATCTTATCCCGTGGGGGGCGTAGAAGTCGACCTGAGGGAGTGTCTGCCAGAGGGCGCACAGCAGCGTCTCTCTGAGTACTATGACCATCATACTGCGATCACCAACCCGTCTGCCAAGTGTGGCGATTATGGCATATCCCCCCAAAATGATTCTTGAGGGAGGCTTTTGTCCAGCAGTGGACTTTTTACAGCTGTTATGATGATGATGATGATGATTCTTCTATAGTTATAACATAAGGAAAACATGTAAAGGTTCTTCTACTAGGGCGAAGCATATACTATTACTGTGTAAAACTGATATGTTACGAAATGTGTATGTGTTTAGTTGAAGAAACTTATATTCTAATTAGTAAGACAATCTTTCAATAGGACTTCTTAATAACAATTATCTACCTATGAGAACCTATTTCTTTTCCAACAAGAAGTAGTGTATATAAGCTTTACATTTATCAGTGAAATTATAGGAATATAACAAGCTGACATATCTGTGGTTCTATTAATTGAGATAAAGGTCTAATAGTATTCCAGATCACATTATCATAAACAATTCAGGGTGTACTAGACATTAATTCTTCCCTGAATCCATATGCAATCGCATGAGTTTAAAAAGGTTAGTTCTGATTAGGATACAGTACATTTAGGATTGATTAGTTTCGTTTGTTCCTGCCATAGGTTCTTACCATACTAGAAGAATTAATGCCCAATTTTAGAAAATTGTTAAATCAAATCCAGCAGTAGGTAATATTAATTCCTTAGGATATAGTTTGCATTACCATCACGCGAGTGATTTTACAAACATGCTATTCATGGACACACAGAACACCCAGACTCAGAACAACAGTTTACCACACAAATATTTGTCCTGGGCGGGACTCGAACCCGAAACACGAGGGTGCCGAGGTAGTCGCTAGGTGACAACCTCAACCACTGTCCTACGGGTGAAGTCAGTCAATAACAGATATCTATAAAATAATATTCAATTGTAATTATTTGACAGAATATAGTGTCAAATAAAATTTCAAAAGATAACACAAACATATAAATACTATACACATTTATTCATCATCATCATCATATTATCAGCCGAAAGACGTTTATTGCTGCCCGCACCCAGCCGCATATTTATCAGTCAGAAAAAATATTAACCGATACATAAACACAATTAATGTTCTCGAAGAAAATTGACATACCGAAGCGAATGACTCAGCATTTGCTCAGTGATTTGTCATACTGGTCTGTCGTAGCTCGAAGCTCTCTCTGAAGATCTACTTGTATTCAAGAACTTTTGTTTGTTTTAATATTAATTGAAGTCAAGGCACGTATGAACTTTTATGACAGTTATAAACCATATTTTATTTTTTTATTATTAAAGATCGACAATGCACTTGCGGCTTCTGGTGTTGCGATGGTTTCGTTTGCCTTGCTATTCTGTAAAAAAAAAACGTACAGGCGACAGATGTCAAACTATTTTTGGTTACGTGTAATTAATTTGTTCCATTCATTACATTCATAATTACAATACAATAATTGTTATTATGAATGAATTCTTATAAAATAAAGCTTACATAAAACGGTAAAGGTTCAATTTTACATTCAACATAAGCATGTTCTCAGTGGCTGCTGCTGTTTTCGAACGTAGCGTTCATTTTTAGGGTTCTGTACCCAAAGGGTAAAACGGGACTCTATTACTAAGACTTCGCTGTCTGTCTGTCCGTCTGTCACCAGGCTGTATCTCATGAACCGTGATAGTTAGAAAGTTGAAATTTTCACAGATGATGTATTTCTATTGCCGCTATAACTACTAAAAAACTAAATAATTAAATATTTAAGGAGGCTCCCATACAACAAACGTGAATTATATTCTAGTTTTAATAGTTAATGGAGTACGGAACCCTTCAGGCGCGAGTCCGACTCGCACTTGGCCGGTTTTTTATAATTATTTTTAACCATTTTAAATTCAATTAATGAAACATTATTTTGTTTGCGTTCTATTTTCATATTCCTTGAGTCAATTATATGAGTTACCCACTCGGTAGTGACCGGAAAGTTTAGAGGTGTCAGATTTAAACTACTGACTTCCCGTATCAAATGTAATAATGTTTACATAACTACCGGGACCAACACTTTAATGAGCACTGTAATACCCGACCGGTCGCACATGCAACGTGACTGATAACGGTACGCACAGATTATTCTGGACGTCAATGTCTTTATGACTGTACAAGTTGTAAATAAAGTAAACAAAGATTAAGCACCTATAATAAAATAGTTAATTGATAAACTGGTTTAGATTTTCATGACATTATAAGTACTATGGGGTTCTGCTACTCCAGATCGTCTTCAGGATCTTGTTAATATTGGAAATGATACACTGAAGTTGAGTAATCGGTTGTATATTTTCTTCAATTTTACTATGATAGGTAACAGGGATCTCTACCCTGTAGAGATCTTTCGTAGAATCAATTAGAAAGAATTTTGTTTTCGTTTGAAATATTTTCAAACGCGTTCTTTTTTAATTATTTCTTTTTAAATGTTAGGACGAACGAAGGTGACAACCAAGAAGGTCGTCACAGTACTTACTTACTTATCGTATGGGCACCTGTTACCCTAGTGTCAGAGTTGTTCAAGCCGCCCATTAGGCCTCTGACATGGCTTAACGACTGAGTCCTAATGGCTACAACCGGGACCGACAGCTTAACGTGCCCGCCGAATCACGGACACGCTCAGAGATTACACCACTTTGGCGGTCATCCA
This sequence comes from Pseudoips prasinana, assembly GCA_951640165.1. Lineage (NCBI taxonomy): Eukaryota > Metazoa > Arthropoda > Insecta > Lepidoptera > Nolidae > Pseudoips > Pseudoips prasinana. Next base: position 24,360,729 of record OX621243.1, read on the forward strand.
TCTATGGACTGACCGCGAACCTAGTTGCTTAAACTCGCCAATCACTTACGGGCTTGTGAGAGAATCTGCCTATGGGCGTTATTATAAGTTACTATAAGATCTACGTGTCAGATGCTGTTTAGTTGCGTCTTTGGATCGTTTATGCTTCAAACCTTATACTGAACCGTGTTTTAATCCCTAAATAGACAGGTGACATTAAACACGCTACACCGTGTTAGAAGCACATGAGTTTATTGAGCTCCCTTCTCAGACCCCTGTCATGAATGACGACAACTGCTGGACAAACTCCTCCCCCACGCTTGATAGGGTTTGTAATCACAGTACGAAGGTCATAGTTCACTATTTCCCGTTTTCTGCTAGGTACATCCTCAGGTCAATTTCTACGTCCCCAGCGGGATGATATGGGCTGATTATATTCTGCGCGTTCACCGAACGGCTCAGATTTACACAGATATCAAGCTCTGCGTGTCAGACAGGTCAACCGTGAGGTAGCCGTGCGAGATTGGGATGGAATGTATTTCGTCTTTCTTTAAACTCGAGTCCTATTTACGCTCATGCCTTGTGTTCTGAAACTATTGAACTGAAATTATTTCGCATTGAACAGTGTGGTGTCGCGACGATTATTTTTGTTAAGTGTATACAGGTTTTTTGTACATAATAAATAATAAGAAATAACTTCGTTCCATCCGGGTGTCCCTTGACACCTCTCAAGTTTTTGTTATTTTCCCGCCGTTTCTACCAATTTGCATTGATCGTGGTCACGGGCTGACTCACAGTTTCACACTATAGGTTTTCATAGTTGTTCTCTTGTTGTTTTGTCCTGTGTTTCGTGTCGTGGACATATTACACGCTGATTATCTATATCTCCTTCCATCCCAGGTATTTAGGCCATTTTATCAATACGAAATTTTGTAATAAGTACAGTTTACACTTTTAAACTTTCGCGTACTGTCATAATTATATTAGTTTACAGGTATTAGCGCGACTAACCTTTACTGTTACTTTCCCGCCGTTTCTACCAATTTGCATTGATCGTGGTCACGGGCTGACTCACAGTTTCACACTATAGGTTTTATAGGTGTTCTCTTGTTGTTTTGTCCTGTGTTTCGTGTCGTGGACATATTACACACTGATTATCTATATCTCCTTCATAGGGTTAACCCAATATTGAGAAATAAATTACTATTTTATAATATAACACTTCAAGCGTTATTAAAACTTTATTTTAATACTAGCTGTGCCCCGCGGTTTTACCCGCGTTAAATTGTATAAATCATCACAGCTCCTCCCCCGTAGGTGATAGCGTGATAATATGTAGCCTATATGTTGACCCGACCTCTAAGTAATATTCATGCAAAATTTGAAGTAAATCCATGCAGTACTTTTTGAATTTAGCCCGGACATACATACAGACAAACAGACATACAGACAAAAATTCCAAAAACTATATTTTTGGTTTCGCTATCGATTGGAGATAACGCCCCAAGTATCCTTTAAAAAAATATTCAATGTACACTTTTGACTTTCCTACGATTTTATTATATGTATAGATTATCTAACCTTCACCATTTTTGCACATTCGCCGTAATGGTTTTGACGCTCACGACATTAATTTTACATTATAGTACCTACATCGTTAATTTTTTCCTTCTATATATTGACGGGCCTGTTGGCATGGTTGGTAGATACGCTGCCTTTCACGCCGCTGGTCGTGGGTTCGATTCCCACCCGGGACAGATATTTGTGTGCATGAACATGTCTGTTTATCCTGAGTCTGGGTGTAAATTATCTATATAAGTATTATTTACAAAAGAAAAGTAGTATATGTATTATATCAGTTATCTGGTTTCCATAGTAAAAGCTCTGCTTAGTTTGGGATCAGATGGCCATGAGTGAATAATGTCCCAGGATATTAGGATATTATTAATTTTTATAATAACATCTTGATCTGATCTGTTATTGTTACAATGCTTGCAAATTGCTTGAAATATCCTCGACATCTTTTTAAAGTGGCATTAAATTATGTTACGACTCCGAGCTTACATGGAGAATTTTTCATAGCAGTATAATCTTAATATAATTATTTGCTCGCCCCGGGATTTGTACCAAGGTCCTCATTGTCTGACGCTACGGCTAGACTAAAGAGGCAATCAAATAAATCTTTTAACAGTCTTGGTACTAACACATGCATAGCAGATAATTTTTATGACAAACAGAAATTTCTCGTGTATTATTAAACTAAAGTTATACAAGTTGTTCAGTTTCATGGGCAAATTAAACACTATTAAAGTTATTCGTGCATACTAGGAATTATTAAATAGTACAGGATTATGATATGATGATAATAAGATTAGTAATACCGACAAGGCATCTAACGTGCGTATTTATTTCTAAGGGACTAAAACGGATGAAAGCCACTAGGTAGCGTTAGCATTGTTCAGTAGTGTAGTGCAGTAGCTATATAATTAGGATTGTGTAGTAGTATTTTGCAGTATAAGACATTTGGATTGGTGATATAAATTAACTTGAATTTGGGCTTAGCACAGCCTTAAAAAGGGGCCCATTTCACATCTGACCTACGTACCCGAAAAACCTTCAACCGCCAGTGGCTGTTAATTTAGGGAGCTATCAAAGCAGATGGATTGCTCAGAAAGGGATATATGAATTGTGTGAAAGAGGATATGGCTAGGAGAGGCGAGGACCACACAATGAAGTCAAAAAGAGATGAACAGAAGAAGAGCACGCATTGCACAGAATTGAATTAAATTGCGATAAGGATAGGAGAGCGATAATGATCCAGAAAGGCGGTCACGTGTTGGCAACGTAGGTAGGTAATTTTACTATCTTTGGAGATACTTACGTTAATGATGTAGACTATTATTAAATAAATAAAAATTATATCTTATTTAAACCTACTTGTTATATATAGCAGACACATAGGAGTCTTTGTGCTTTGCCAAGTACAGTCAACGCAACGTCTCACAAACACACTTTGAACTTGACGGCGTCTTTTGTGGCGTCTTTATTACGTAAGTAGTAAGCGTGGTTTAGCCCTGCAGTACTAATAGTAAAAACGGTGTCGGTGAGGTTAATGTACTGACGCATCTATGTATTTTTAAGGATATGGGTCAGTTAGGTCTATATATTATAGTATAGGCTTGCAGCACCTTGGTTGCACATGCTTCTTCAGCGGCCGCCCGACATCGGTTGGAAGGTTTTGAGTGCCAGATCATTGACGGCGGCGCGAAGCCAGGGGAGTGCATGACCGGAGAACAATCAGTGTCAGGTTACGAATCTACTGAATTGTCCCCACCGGCAATTTAGCTGTTGGCATTTATTTATTCAATACATTATGTAGACCACAGTGACAGTGGCTAAATCCAAAGGTTCACGGGAAACAAGACACAACAAGGGAAGTTAATTCTGAGCTGTTCCAATAGAGTTACCGGTGATCTTTGAGCCTTTGGTGTTGAAGAAGGCCACCGTGGGTTTTTAGTCGGTTAGAGTCCGACGTAATTCGTTCTTCTGCCCAATGCAACGGGTATCCATGTCGGATTTCGCCACGGAAAAAAGGTAGTAAGCGCGCTTTTGGGTTATATTTTTTTGTAGCCGTTCTTTGCGTACTTCAGTAAGATAGAATGTGATCAATACGTGTATGGATAGTCACCTTATACGAATAAGTATAGGTTGAAAATATTGGTCCTTGCACCGTCGGATTGACGAAATAATTTAAGATTTGTCATCTTCGGTAACAAAGGTCGTTCTTTCTAACCCACTTACCGTTATTTACTTGAATTGAAATAAATGTGGGCCATCAGACAGAGTAACTTTATCACTTTCGCATATAAGAATTGCGTTAACTAAAGGTTTTATAATTTAGATTATTTCTTCGACTTTCTTCCATAACTAGAAATTCTGCAAGAAAACTATCAAATTCACTTGTAACACATGTTATAGCCGATTACGTCATGACGCTCGTTGTATTTTGGTTAACAGTACCTACATATGTACCTACCTTCTTTTTTTCCCCTTAAATCTAGTTAATAAAGAATCATAGGGCTGGCCTGAACAAGCACGTCTAAATTCCATAACTTAAGTCCTGAAGTAATTTGTGATAACGTTAAATTTTTGAAGAAATCATGTCAAATTGAAAGTTCTGTTGCACGTCATTCATTGATAACCGTCGAGTTATGTTGGGCAAGATAATTAGCTTGACCTTATCCTTGCCTCTAGCCCTTCCTTGGTTTCCTCTCATTGACAACATGGTGCCTCTGGATTTTTCTGTCATGATCTTATTTACTTATCTACACACTGAGCCTCCTAAACCTAGAACTATGTGCTGTGCTGAATGTGCGTTCCTTGGCTAGGATGAATATGAAGAAACTATGTAAGGATGCTTCGGACCTCTTTGATAATTGTGATTATTTCAATTAGCCTTTTCAATTTAATATTTAAGTAATATGTAACATAAAAAATCGGGTTATATGCCGACAGACTTTGGTTTACAACTTTTTATTTACAACTATTAGGACCAGTTTATCTAAGCACGTTATCAAATATTTAGTAGGTATATCTTAAACTTAACTTATATATTTATCTATACACTAAAGATGATAAGTTTGTGTATTTATCTTTATACGCAATGTGCAATGTGGATATAATATCGGTGGTAACCACCTACCACACTTGGATGTGCACGGACGCATGCAGATTGCATTTTTCGCCAGCAGATTTTTATATATAATTGTCGCGTTCACGCACTTACCAAACACACACGTACCATTTCTTTTTGAGTATATCAGAGAGCGACAAACGATCAAGCGAGTCACCTGATGGTAAGTGATTAACACCGCCAATGAACACTCACAACACCAGAGGAGTCGCGAATGCGTTGCCGGCCTTTAAGAGTCAGCAAAAAAGTGTTGCTGGACCTTTCCTCCACCCTAATGAGATCTAGCGACCTTACTCACACGCAGAAACACAACATTCAAATTATTATTAATGTTATTATTAAGGAATGTCTTCTGTAAGGTGGAGGTACTTCCCAGTCGGGCTGCTCTTTGAGCGAAATAACGCTATGCTCTACCTCTCTAAATATGTAAAAGAACTGTAGAATTTTTGTATTTATTTGTTGCCTTGGTTAGGAGTTTAAAGAAAACAAGGATTTATCAGAAGAGTAGATTTATACTAAGAACTAATTGCAATGAAATCTGTAACTCAAAGACACGCTAATGGGTATGATAATCAAGAATATATATAATGATATTATATTAATTAAACTATACGGTTCAATGGCGATGCGGCACGTGGAGAATATGACTCTGTCCATAATTTTTATAATTATTTTTTTCATATTTTTTTCTTGAAAAACACAAACGTCGGTAGACTAAACGTCGTAGTCACATGTTCTTATTATTACCCTCTATATTTTAAACATCTTCGTTGATTTCACCTTCATCACCAATATGTTATAGAATTATCACCGTTTATTTATCTATTGACTGCTCCTTGGTGCTACCTGCCAAAGACACTTTGCGGATGACACTTCTCTTGTCTTTAAAGTAGAGCGAAACAGAGATAGCTTTAATGAAATAAATAATGCTCTCACTTCGTGTGACTTGTTAATTTTGTAAATGTGCGCGGATGCACCCACCGTTTGTTCATCTTGCAAGAGGTTATTTTAATTGCTTGAGCGAAATGGAATGTTATTGTTTATTACCTCATAATTATTTTGATTAACTAGATGTCATCGGTTATGTGCGTGCATTAACCCACAAACCAGCCAATCACAATGTAAAAACAAAAAACAATATTAAAAAAAGATATAAAATAAATCGAAAACAAAAAGCAAAAGAAGACGAAAAAAGCAAGCCCGGAGTTTCTTTGTGGCTTTCTTCTCCGGGTCGTCCACCTAGGTAGCTAGAGAAAGCCGCAGGCTAGCTAGGGTAGGATCTTCAGCGGCGAGGATCGCGTCGCCCCCTTAACACGTGATCAGTAATACCGTGCAAGTGATCTGACCCCCATTTCGAATTCCATCTTTTTACTTCAGCGGCCGCCTGAGATGTGGCCTTAGAGCCTTAGACTACTATACAGTTAGGGTTCTACCGGTAGCGTGTTCAACTGCAGATAACGAGGTCCTGTGTTCAAATCCCAGGTCGGGCCAAAGTGATTTTGGCATTTTTCTGTAAAAAAAAGAACAATGCCAGCTTTCGGCCTACACAAGTTTTAAAACTAAATTCACGCGGACACAACAAAAACTGGTGTCAATTCGAGATTTTATGTGTAAATATGGTGGATTTTTAAACATAACATCTTCGATAACGTACACAAGTGGAGGAAAGTGCCTTATTGCCATGAATTGCGATTTTCTGTGATGAATTTAAAACTCCATATAAGCTCCTAGTAAAGTCTCCACTGCTTTACTGGGGTAGGACAAGGACTATGACATGACTGAGACAGACTTTACTTGACATTGACTTAATGACGATAATAAATGATATGAAAATATATTTTACTGAAGGCTCATAAGGCCGAAGAAGCCAGAGCTGAAAAACTGAATTTAAAAAAATACGACTTTTCGGTCTTTTGCAGTTCTGTCAAGATCGCGCGCGTTTTAACTTGGTATTGTTAACAGTGTTGAAGTAGGTGTAAGTATGTTTCCTTCTCGAATTCCTCTGCGTTTGTGTTATAGACTTATGTCCGTACCACACAATTTGTGACAATGTCCCATCAAATACGTTGTATTAATTGTGGTTTAAATGTCTTCCGAATGCAACGGCATTTAGTACATAACCTCCAATTTAAAATATCTTCTCTTTTAGTAGTTCAATGTAACAGTGGAAATCACAGAAATGCTTTTGACATTAAACAACACAAAAGAATATGGGCCAAAGCCCAAAGTCTGGAAGTCGGCGGTATTGTCTTGGAGAGAACATAAAGCCGTCAGTCCTGTACCTGACCTCTTTCTGGTCGCGTTGTTAGTCATCCCATCGGATCATGAGATTGATGGAATGTGCCCCTGTTTTTGCGCACGCACTTGGGCATTGTAATATGTTCAGCGCAGATGGCTAGTTTCCATTGAGACTGGTCGCCGCGGCTGAAATTCGGCTAGAGGGACATTATTTATTTATTATTTACCTAAATCGATAACAAAGAATGTTAAAAAAGCCATAAGTGCCAAATATCAAAATGGCTTTTTTATTCGATTTAGCTTAAACGATTAAAAACGTTGATATATTTATTAAAATCAATTCTCTGACCAAATCGGAGACGTTCTCAAGAAAGGGCAGGTCAGAAGTACCCTAAACCGGCGAGCATGTATGAAGAATATAATGACAGTAATCGAGGCAAAAGACGTGTGCAAACATCGTGACAAATGGAAATCCGTTGTCTCTGCCTACCCCTCTGGGAAACAGACGTGAGTCTATGTATGTATGTATATATTTATTGACATCAATATCTATATATTACTAAAAGGATAAATCCAACGATATTGATTAGTTAACTGAATATAATATAGAAAATAAAAATCCTTACAACTTCAGCATTGTTGTACATAGGTATAATTTTTTATTATACAATCCCATTCAATCTGTATATTTGCTTACTTGTAGCTTCGCCTGCAATAGTCTGCCCTATATGCCCTACAAGAGATTAAAGATAAACCCAGTCCTTGAGATCCAGCTAATTATAAACTGACGATAAGGATTGACGTGCAATATCACGAACACAAATATCGACCAGCGCATGATAGTTCAGGCAGATAGTGAACTATTGCAAAACATAATGTTTAACTTTATTAAAGAGGTTCATTATGTCTGTCTGATTTATGATCGATTAGGTTGCGCGTTAATTATATATTTAATGAACACGCTCCAGTGTTAATTAAATATTGTCGTATTTGGTTCTTTAACTAACTGATCATTAGTTTATGGTGCTTAGAAAGCAACGAATTCCTGAGAAATTCCACGTACCATCAGAGCTAAATAGTGGACAAGTGTGTATGTTTGAGATCTTATTGCAGCATTATCTGCGGAGATAATTATTTGTTATTTGAGTCATATTACGGCAATTACGCTAAGTACATAAAAGAAAACCTTTAGAAACGTTGGAATGTGCAATGAAAAACTTTGGTTGATTGAAGAGGCACTTTAATCAGAGGATTAAAAGAAAGATCAACATTTACGATTTTAATAGATACCTGCTTCATCGTTAACCCTTCTTTGTTATGGATAATTATTTTTTCACTTAGAGTTCCGACGATCCCTAGAATATATTATTGCGGTCCAGCTCATTGAAGACAGCCATTAATTACTCCAAGCAGGTGCTGGGGCACGTACAGCATGAGATCAATTGTGACTTCCTTTTGGGTTATTCCACACACTTAAAAAGGGCATTCAAGCTTATCACGCTCGCTGGGTTAGATATTAAAAGATATATTTTTATATCACATTTTTTTTTGTAGTAGCTTCCACTACAAAAAATGTGAGTATAAAAATATATTTTTGGTGTAAAGAATGTCTATTCTGAACTACAAAAAGGCAGAGTTAAAAAGACGGAAATAAGGGCAAAACAGTCCATTTTCGGATTCTCGAGCTTTAAAAACTGCATTCCGTTTAAGCGCTTTGATGCTACACACCAACACATACAAAGACGTCAAACTTAAATAAAGTACATTATTTACTAAATATTAAACAGATAAATTGGACGCAAAATTATGTGTTAAAATGATCAAATCAATGTCGGGATTAATCCGGCTGGAAGCAGCACCAGTCAGAATGACCTTCTGATAAGCGTGCACAGTGGTACACAAATCACCCCGGATATTATGCAAACAAGCGTCACGTTATAACCCTACAACTTCATTATTGATTCATAGAAATCAACTAGGTGTAGTAAATATTTACTTGATTATCATTTTTATCCACCAGAGAGATAAATGCGTAAGAAATGAGTTATGTAATTATTATATTTTTTTTTCATGCAAAGTTTTTTCGCAATAATAAATATTGCGAAAAAACTTAAAATAAGTTTGTTTACTAAAATGACTTAAAAGGAGTACGACATTTTGTAATAGATATAGGCAACGACCACGTCTACACCCGATTTATACCTGATTTAACCTATATGGTTTCGTTGGGTTTTATAGACGTTTTTCATAAAAAGTCGTAGTATCAACAAGCCGACAGTCTACAATACCGAAACTTACTTATCACATTGAAAATATTCATGACTGAACGCTAGATAATCGTTGTGCTACTCTTAATGACACTGGATCAATCCATAATAATTTAACTCGAATATGTAAAACTTTTTCGAGGTGGATGGCCGTTACATCTATCCATAGCGCAGTTAGCAAGTGCATATAATACCTTACCTCATAGCCTACTTTGAGTTGCTTCCTTCTTGGCAATAGATTTGCAATTGCTGTGGACGGTTAACTAGAGTTAGGAAACGTAACATTAACAAACAGAAAAGTAAATAATGAAATTAAATAATATTAAATAATAAGAAAGAAAAAAGATTATAAAAAGTAAATTATATTCACAATAAAATAAAAAATCATTATTTATTCTATGTCATGACAGTAGACGTGTAGACTGCATGAACAGTCGTCGTAAGGCCGCTACGGCGGCGGCAGTCTTGTAGTGAGATGCGAAGTGCTACAATACAACGTTATGGTAGGTGGTAGTAGGTTACTACGGTGGTCCCGTAGCGCACTATAGTCTGTTAGAGTAGTTGCATAGCGAAATGTAAGTTTTAAAGATTGTAATCGCGTAGAGGACCGAACCTACCATTTAGACGAACTATTCAACACAAAGAAATAATGGCTGTGTTCGCGAGTTTGTCTTGGCTTGCTGTGAGAAATATTGCTATAATTCTAACTTACTTACGTGTGACTTTAACTTATTATTGACTTATAAAATTATATTAAGTTATAAAACTGTGTCGAAAATCAATCTATAATTAGTTTATATTAATAAATTAGTTAAGTATCTTAAAACAAAAGCAAAAGTTCAATATTTTTTTGAAACGAACCTTACTCCAAATTAAGTGAAGAAACCGTTTTGAGTTATAATTTTTTATAAGATTTCACTCACCGCAAATATCTGTGACCTCGTGATGATTTGACCTTATTACATGACCAACCTGATATTAGCCGATAGCCACCAAAACGCTTACTGGTATTGGTGTTCGAACCCCGAACTTGACATTATCGCCGCCATCGGTTTCTTGGGGTCCGCTGTGTCCTATAAGTCACGTCGTTAATCTTTGTTATCACTTTGTAAGGAGATTTTGGAATATTCCACACATTCCAAAATCTCCGAAATTCTTACAAAGTGATTAGACAGATTAACATTAATGCAAGATCAAACCTTTTACTCAGCAGCTGCAGCCTGTAGATAGCCTATACCCAGCGAGCCTACAACGTCCTGTGTGTCCAATACAATAATAGTTTTAGGATTCTGATTGGGCTCCTATCTGTAGTGCATCTAATATGTTCGCCCAGACACATTTTGACGAATTTTACGGCATAATAAGAAAGCGATCAGCTTCAATGTTGACTCGGTTGCATGGGAGCACCAACGGAATTCTAAGTATGCTAGCAGAGAAAATGGATAGTTCATTCCTTGAACGGGTTGAACGTGGAGCCGTGCCCCGTTTCAGAGCCTGCTAGATATTACAAATAGATCTTAGTAGTACTAATATAGTTTATAAGTATTTGTATTAACACTATATGGCTTTCTTATAGCTGAAATAAAGTATTTATTATTATTAATAATTCTTCTTCAAAACTAGCACCATTATTTACGATTGTAACGTGTTTTCATTGTTTCATGACCATCTATAGTTTAATTATTGCACGACTGTAATTTTTGCAAACTTCTCTTGGCACGTCTTCTAAAATTAAGACTAAACGTATCTGGTTTATGATAAAGAAGAATACGCTAGTAGATATGTAAATTGTTCTAAAATAATGCGACATCACGGCTTGGATTCGACAAAAACCGAGCAAGCAATATTGGTTGTTGTTATGACACTATTTTAAGTTAATGGTTGTTATTTGTGAACTTCTATCAATAAATACATACCTACATACAATTTCAATCCTAGTGATGGTTATATCACTATGTGATAAGTGATAACCCCACGTTCCAATATAATAATACAATAACCTATATTTGCAAATAAAGATTATTGTATTGTATCACAGTTGGATATTAAACCTAATTGTGGCTTTAATCTGAGTTTCACATCAAAGATGAACTTGAAATATTCTAATGACTTAACAAACTCAAAGATTACATTAATTATATGTAGTACTACTAGCTGTCCCGGCAAACAACGTCCTGCCACACAAATAGAAATATAGCTGGGAATTTGATCGCAGTGCCACTTTGCAGGTTTATTGTAAAACTACTATAAAATTATTCAGGGTCCCATTGAAACGCTAAAAAAGTAAATCGGTCTGGTTGTTTAGAAGGATGACTGCATTCCACACTATCCTGTATCAGAAATGGCGTTGTATACAGATTAAATTATTTTGTGATTTTCTTAATTTCCCAATTCGCAAACGTTCATCTTCAGTGGATTGATTCGTAATTTTACTTTGATATACAAATAGATAATGTAATTTCGAATCCATTTGTTTATGAATTAATTAACAATGTGCCTCCTCCAGTTTTGGCTAGAGTCTGTTAAGACTTCATTATGTATCATGTATTTAATAAAAATTTTCTTCATATTTCTACCTTTATAGTAACGTAAGTCTTGCTTGTATCATAATTTTAAAGTAATTATTCCTCTTTCCATCATCGCCAATCATATTTGCTAACAATTATTTTATAATAGCTAGCCAAGTTCAATTATAAATGGATAAGACCCATTTATTTTTGAACTTGGCTAGCTTAATTGCATTACGGTTTCGTTGGGAAGTATAAGTGCGCGGATTTTTTAACAAAACAAGTAACCAGTAAGTAAGCTATTAAAAAAAACAAATCAAAGACAATTTCACGATTTATAGCCTATATACTGACAGAAAGCTATAATGGATTATACTAATATAGTGCCACAAACTTATCTGGCCCGGTGGCCAAAAGTAGAAATACTGTACATTCTGTATTGTCAATCTTGACAGCTTTTTTTCATTTCTATGCAATTACTTTCTATGTATTTGAATTTGGTTTATAATAATTATATTACTGTATAATATATTACTTATTATTGGTCCAGCCGTAGGCGTCTTTCGGCTGATACGATGATGATATAATCACTGTAGGATTTATATTATATATGATTTGAATAGTTACTCATTTGGGTACACCATAGACCTACATTCTTTTCTGAACGGTCTTTTGGCCGTTTCTTAGTTCAGGTGGTTATCAATTCTGCTTTCATTCTTGTATGTTGGTAACACGATATCTGTGAACCGATTTTGAACATTATACTGCAGCTAACATTATTACTTGTCTAGTTTTATTAGCAGCTTTCATTAAAAGAGCGGGGTTAAGGTTTGAGACCTACATACCTATATCCGTGTGAATATAGAGAACTTGATTTTTTTTAAACGGTGAAGTAACGTTTCCGTTATATGACAAATCAGTTCTATCGGAATATTCAGCACTGCAGCAATGACTGCACGTGTAGCGCAGCGGCTAAGACAGTCTCCTCGCCGCTTCGTGTCGCGGGTTCGTGTCCCGCGCCGGACAACTATTTGTGTGACGCATAAATAGTTGTTCTGAGTCTGCATATAATTTGTGTCCGTCTATTATATGTTTGTAAAGTACCCCGCGACACAGGGATTAGATTCCCTAATGCGGGCGACGTCTCGTATAGTAAAGTGTCTCCATTGATTTTCATATATACATACAATATAATTTGCATAAAATTATATATATTATTACATTATATGCATGTACAAATCTTTCGTGTGTATTTAAAACTTAACAATGTTTATTTTATGTTCTTATACATATTTAGTTAGTTTGTTTAGGTACAACATTTTTAATTTGTATTTCTGATCCATAATTACGTTCAATGTCTTGTAATAAATTTTGTCATTATTAGCAATTAAAGCAATACCTAAGAACGCATAAATAAACCTTGCCTACAAAAATGTTCAGGCGTTTTAATAAAAGCAAATAATTTAATTTATTAAGTAAACGAACTCTACATTAAGAATAAATTGATTCAGAGACTAAGAATGAACATTGGCATTAACTATTTTATTAAATTAACCGATAAATAAAATTGCGATGAATATAATAAATACTACTAATCTTATTCTTTATATAATGATATAGAAACTAATTTATAAACAAACACAACATATCCATAATGTTATTATTTTCTATATTTATTACAGCGCATTCAATTTCAAATTCAATTAGCTGTAAAAATATGATACAGCATCATCTTTTGAGTTGCTTTTGTTGTAATTTATTCCTACTACAAACCTTATTTATAAACAACACAACATATCCATACTGTTATTATATTCAATATTTATTACAGCGCATTCAATTTCAAATTCAATGAGCTGTAAAAATATGATACAGCATCATCTTTTGAGTTGCTTTTGTTGTAATTTATTCCTACTACAAACCTTATTTATAAACAAACACAACATATCCATACTGTTATTATTTTCTATATTTATTACAGCGCATTCAATTTCAAATTCAATTAGCTGTAAAAATATGATACAGCATCATCTTTTGAGTTGCTTTTGTTGTAATTTATTCCTACTACAAACCTTATTTATAAACAAACACAACATATCCATACTGTTATTATTTTCAATATTTATTACAGCGCATTCAATTTCAAATTCAATGAGCTGTAAAAATATGATACAGCATCATCTTTTGATTTCCATTTGTTGTATTTTTTTCCGAGCAAACAAAAAATTTAATTGTGTAAGTGCCTAGGCATTTTCTCCTAACATTTTACTACGTAAATATTATTTTTATTTGAAGGCGTTCGATCCTAGTCTTAACTGATTTCACAGGTGAGGTCTAATATAAAACAAGCTAATTCAGTAAAACCCTTCGTCATACAATGCTCACAACAAAACTGGGTCAATTTTGAGCTATGGAATTAGGTATCGCCACTTCTACTCTAAGTTTGTCTGCGGTGTGCAAAAGAGTATCATGCGGGTCGTGTTGACTTTTATATACGCGTTTTTACCGGTGTATTACAAATATAATCGTATGCTAGTAATAATTCACCAACTTCCCAGTGAAATCAGAGAAATATCTACAAATAAGTTTAAAAGACGAAGAACTACAAACACCAAATTGTGTACCAGGGCTTACTACTTACAATACTTATGTCATACATACATATGACAATACTTTAGATTATCTACGTGTAGTGTTGCCCAAATAAAAGACCAAGATGAGACTTAGCCAGTCTTGGTCTCGGTCTTGCGTCAATACACCTAGTCTTGGTCTCTGTCTTGTAGCAAGAGTCTCGCAAGTCTTGCAAATCTTGCAATTATCTATTAGCCTATTGCTATTTATTAAAGACGTTAGTTAAAATCTTAAAACAACGTAACAGAGCAGGTAAATTTTTAACTTAAATTGACAAAGGCATAGTGAACAACGAAATTAATAAAATTCATCAACATCATATCAGCCGTATGTCGTCCACTGCTAACTACAGGCCGTCCCTATATATTTCCGATAGGTCCGAGTGGAAGCAGCTTGCACAATAAAATTAACTTGACAATATTTTAAAGAAATTGTCTGTCAACATAGATAGTTGTAGGCCCTAGCCTTAAATGGAATGGGACGGAAGAGTTGAAGAATAAAGAAAGTCAATGCAATCATACCTGAAACAAGACGCTCATTGAGTAATTTTTTCTCGGCTCTGGGTTAATTCATTTGTTTCAAACTGTGTAAATTCTTATTTCATAATTATTCATAAATCACGTTAGATTTATTTTTTATTTATTTTCCTTCTACAAATAATATTATCTTGATTTAAAGAAACTTAGTTCGTCAAATGGTCGCTTACTGGAGGTGGTCGCGAAACCAGCGAAACATCCCTACGTAGCCTGTTGATTTTTATGGAAATGTGAGTGATGATATGAAATGTGATGAAGATTTTTAAGTGGGTTAAAATCACTCACTTCCCATCGAGATTTGCATTGACATGTAAAATACAATATAACAATATTATTACTACTTACTACAATTAGTTCATTATCTATCTATCTTTACGACTACAATATTCTTTGCGAGGACAACACAAGCTATTTAATTTTCCGTCCTGTTCTGAGCACCCGGAGACTTATTCTTTGGAACATGGGCAGCGGCGGCAACCTTTGACACGATAGCGGCGGCGAAATAAAGCTTAGGAGCGGACAAATTTTGGTAAGATTGGAATTAGCACACAAAGATCAAATTAAATAAACACAACGTTTATACATTTTTTAATAAATAGATTTCTGGGTAATATCAAAAAAAGTTGTACATTTCATCACGGTGAAATGTCCATGCTAATTACTATACCAAATAACACATGAATAATACGCTTCTTACGCTATAGAAATATTATTGTACTTAAGTTAGGACCTCCTCAAGTAAACTAAATTATTCTTTATATCAAAATTAAGCAGGTTTTTTTTAATAATCATTTTTTGTTTAGCATGCTAATTTTTCACAATGTCCTGCGTTACAAAAGTTAACTTATTTTTTAAATGATACGTAATCTTTTCATTTCATGCTAAGGATTTACTTAAGTGTTATTAACGCTTTTAAATATTGCGTTATAATTAATATTAATCATGAAATACATAAATAACTCGTAGTTAAATCATGCGTCCATTATTCTGTTCATTTTTGTTACTCCATTTTGTAACGCCAATTTAATGGTATATTTAAGAATATTAAATAGGCATCACTAACTATTTAGTGAACTGCCAATAGGAAGCGCACATAGTGACAATTGGCTATTTTGGGCGGCGTCAGTTTTTCCGAGTGCAGCGGCTTCTTGTTACAGTGAAATTTTTCAACATTATATTACTCCTTTTTGTTGCTGATCCGTTAATTAAACGGTAAGTTGTTTATTAAATATTTGCGTATATAAAGTTTGTATTAATCTCGCTCAAATCAAAGATGAACAACGATCTCAAATAGAGTCATAATTTTAATTGCAAGATCATTTGAGGTTGTATTAACAATCTGCATTTCTTCCTTTTTGTTACAATTTGTTGTATATTTTTGTCACGTAACAATAATGAAGTAACAAAAAGGAAGTAAGGGTTAATGTATACTATAGCATTATATTATAGTATAGCATACAATAATAAGTAGGTAGTTCAAAACGGAAATTACGTTAATTTCAGAAGAGCCATTTGTGATATATACATAATGACAGATTAAAATCTCAAAAATTATGTATGGTATAATATTTTCTTGTTACATTCGTACGAACAACTTATAAGTTACTAACTACTTACAAGATCTAAAAGACAAAAAAGGTTTGTGTAGAGAATATTGAATTTATTTTATAAATAGGTACTTACTCAAAATTTTGTGTTATGTTTGGGCGAGTATATATGATTTTGCCTATGATACTGGATAAGTTTTCTCAAGGATCATATTTTATTTTATCATAATTAAAAAACGTCTACTGCCTGAACCACTCAGCTGATTGGACATTTACTACGGGATATTGAATATTTTTTTCATAATTCTTAAAACTATGTTTTTGAAAATGTTGTTCAGTAGCACATTAGCACCATAAATGTTTTCATTTATTAAACAAATAGAACAAAGTGCTAAGATTCTTTTTTCATATTCATATTTTGTTTTAGAAAAAAAATGGCAATGACACCTGCTGAACGACAACGTAAATATAGAGAAAGATTGAATGAAAGTAACCCTGCCAAAAATACGAAAGAATACGTAAAAAAACTTGGCAAGAATTAAGTGTAAATGTGTTAAAATAAGTGAAGTTTCGGAAGGTAAAAAATTAAAGAAGAAGAGTGTGGTGAAGGCTGAAAACGAACAAAAAAACAAAATCGAAGGTATTGAAAAGAAGGCTATATCAAGTCAACTTTCCTTACGTCATTGCTACAAATCAAAGAAAATCAGAAAAAGAAAATAGCAGATCAGAACAAAAAAATAGCAACGCTAAAAATAGTCTTTACCGACAGATAATGCTGTTTGAATTAAAAAAAATGTTAATAATGTGACATTTGATGAAAACGAGGTGGTTACAGAACGAATTCCAAATGTAATTCGTTTGAAAAAGAATTGAGTAGCATCTCTATACTCGTACAAGATAAAAAAAAAGTGAAAAGAGTTCTGCTGCAAAATAAGTTAGATTAATAATAAAACATTGTTTTCTTTAAAGTTGTTTTGTTTATTTGGTGTGAAATAGCACTAATAGTTCCTTTTTGTAACACTTATTCTTTTTGTTACATAATTCATTTTTGTTTCTTTTTGGTTACTGTACAATATTTTTTAATATTACCCTTCTACGATAGATCATACAATATTTTCTATACTAACTTCATAAGTACCTACTCTAAATATATTTTTTGTAATGTATGTTTTTCGATTATTTTTTGTGTATAATTTAATGGGTAACTCTAAATTTAACTTAGAGCTTTTCAAATATAATCTAATGGAAAGCACTGGCATGGCCCATAAATTTTACAATCTTGCTGCACACCTTTTAGTAGGTAGGTATGTATATCACTCACTACCTACCATTTACCTACTTCGAAATCCTCATTGTTAATAAACAATGAGGATTTCGAAGTAAAAATATTTGTGGAAGTTTTGCTCAAGCAATTCAACAAATACGATACATATTGTTTTATAATCAACAAGTTTTGTAAAGATAGGTAAGTATCTATCATCTCACCCGACGGCTTTAATCGCTGTTGTGTTCGAGTTTAAGCTAGTGAGAAAATGTATCTATAAAAGAAACTCAGAGCATTCAATTTACACCTACCTACTACTGAGATATCTTCAAGGTAATTTTCATTTTATCCTCCTGTGTCAGCCCTAACAAAATAGGTAACAAATTTGTATGGCTCTGTCCGAACCTACTACCATTTTTTTTTGTGAACGATCTCGCCAGTGCCTCCACTGTACACTGAGCGTCCGCGAGACTCACCCGGGGAGGGGAGGGGCCTGAATGCCCCCCCCCTCCTCAGTAAGCACAAGCATGTTACCTGAGCTCCAGCAGGTTACCTCTTCCCGGAACCGCTTATACAAGACGAGTGGAGTTCTTTTCCTCCAAACGCCAGTCGTCCCAGGGGCGGCGGCCAATTGGGGAGAAGCCAGCCGGGCGCCGCATACTTTCTTGCGCTGGGATTAGTTCCCAGCGCCGGCCGTACCTACTACCTACTCCGTGGCGGTGATCAAACAGTGTCAAAGCTGTGTCTTTGTCGGTAAATATCAAATAATTAGGTGCATAAACACCGGCTGACCATCAGTTTATTCGCGTAACGTAATTTAGAGATCTAGACCATACCTAACATAGCACTGGTTGGCGCAAAACTGTAACTATATGTAAGTAGGTAAGTGCGACTCGATGTTAGTTAGTTGTTAGTTTAAATCTTGCAGAGCAGAAGAATAGGTAATATACCATTTGAAACCTAAGTCCCAGTCCCAGTAGTCCCTACCCTACATAATATTTGTACCTACCTATGATTTCATTCGTACACACTACCTACTAACGTAAGATCTGGATATAAGACTTATACATTTATTACGCCATATTATTATAAGTAGTAGGTAGGTACTACTACGTACCTACAAGATATAAACTATGCCACAAAGATATTTTACGCTAGGTACATTTTTATGACATGGAAACAGATTTATGAGTAGTTAACGCGCTAGGTAGGTAGTTATTAAATAGTCTAAATATTATAATAATCAATACAATAGCTTAGAGTGTTACCTATACCTACCGATACGGTTTTGATACTGATAGGTACTGGGGAACTATCTATCAACATCGGTATTGGAACCAAATATGTAGGTACATACCTATCTACATTCTACATACTTAATAACGCCTAAATCTAAGTTTGACTTAAATGAGAGACGCAAGAGTCTCGCAAACTTAGACTTGTTCTTCCTCAAATCTGGCGGGGTCAGTCTTGGTCTTGCTACACTATGGTTCCGGGAAGAGTTAACCTGCTGTAGCTCAGGTTATCTAAACACGCTTTTGCGTGCTGGGGAGGGCGGAGGCTTTCGGGCCCCTCCCCTCTCCAGGTTAGAGTCTCGCAGACGCTCAGTGTACAGCGGAGGTACTGGCGAGATCGTTCACGAGTACCCAGAGCCCCCACTACAAGCACTGTGAGGCTGGCTACCGTGGTGGTTTTAGTGGGTTCTGGACCCCACACAAAGTGCGCCGCCATTTCCACCACGTAAAAAAAATGATCTTGCGATTATACAATAAGTGGGTCTTGGTCTTGCGAAAATGCAAGAACAAGACCAAGACCAAGTTTTGGCAACACTATTTATGTGATAAAAGGGTTTGGGATTGAGTGGCTCTAAATTAACACATTTAAGTTGGTAAGTTTAGTTAAGTATCCGTGTCAAATATATTTTATAAGATAGAGTAAGATTGATATCAAACAAATTGTAAAATTGGTCTTTTGTTAAGGTAAATAAAACGGAATGCAATGTTAAACAACTTGGTTTGTATTTATGTAGTTACTTAATTGGGATAGGTTAAATCAGCTATCATAATGTTCTCTGTGGGTAAAACCTTTCAATATATTGTCGTTAGATGGCTTATGAGCTTGTTAATTCTAAACTGATTGCCGGTATCTAATTACCAGCCTAGGCCCGCAACTAATTAGCTAAACCGGCCACGTCATATACAATAATGTAGAAACAAACTTGAACGAGTGATAAGTGATCATTTTTCTATTTCATCAAAACTCTTATCGATTACGAAGTAGATTCAGCTATATTACCGGCTTAAATAACATTGACAACAATCTTCTATTTCTATCTATTTCTATCTCAATCTAATACATTAACAAATTTATAAAGAAGAAACGTACAAATTAATACATTTGGTTAATTTTCCGTCGTTCGTACTCGTACTAAGTATAATTATTATTCTACGCTCCAGATCTACGCAGCTGACTCATAATCGTTGTGCTAGATGGCGCTAATAGTCTTATGTATTGTTAGTTGTTAGTACTGAATAAATGCCTTTTATTAGCCACATACATATTTTATAAGTAATTGCAGTAGATATTCCGCGAACCAGCAAAATGCTTGCTTTGGTTATGCTCTACATAATTTTTAATTCTATCAAACTTATTTTACGGCAAATGCTAAAAGCGACATTGAGCACAATACTCCTTTGTTTACTTCACAATGAGATACCAATTATACGCGTTGATAAAATATAATTCATTTATATATCGCGATACATAGTATTTACAAGCCAGTACGACGCATGGCGCTCTGCTAGGTTGCAAATTGTATTAATAAATAAGTTTTTATTGTTTTTGTTATTATGACAGTGTTGACTGATACGTTAAAGTTAATTAAATTAAATGTTGTGGACGTGAGACTGTGCTGCTATGGGTTAGCGTATATAAACTTGTTGGTGACCGCCGCTTTGACACTTACCGTGGATCTGACGGTTGACCCAGATCCTAAAGTCAGGGTCTATAACAGTGTTAGATGGAAGCTGATCACTTGTTGGTTTAATGCAAGTATCCACTTCTTAGATGACAACTTTATCTTAAAACTTAAAACCGCAACTACGTATTTGTATTACCTTAATGTACAGACGCCAGCACATCAAGCTACCCCATTCTGTCAAATTTCCCCAATTGAAAGTGAACCTTATGCTTGTGTGATGAAGTTGAAAATCTGTATAAGACATTTGACAGATTGGTGTAGTTGGATGTGCTGGTCGACTGTACATAATATTCCTATCAATTAATTTAAAATATTTATCCTAATACCTAATTATTGCTAAGAAAACGAAATATAAAATGGAATTATATAAGAAATTTTGACTATAATACTAATATAAACTAAACTATTATAAACTAACTAACTACTAACTCCAATAGGCGCTCCACATCGGCATCTAAAGGTATCGTGCCTAGAAGACTGGCAACATTGCCACGTTGTACGGCAATGATTATTCTCTGTCCAAAAATTCGACCAGTCTTCGTCAAGGATGGCGTCGATAATTTTTTTAGCGATACTCTTGAAGAGTAAACGAGCACCTGGACCTCATGGTCCTAGAGTTTCAATAGTAAAACTTATTTTAACCACGACTACCTACGACTACCTTATACGGCGTAGGTACTTAGGTATTACAGATCTTGCTAGTTATACATATAGTATATACATTAAGTACAACCATATATATGTATTTATATATATAAGAAAACTTGTTTTAATTTTATGCAATTCTTGTTTACCTTATTAGACTAACAACATCAACAACATTTGTATCTTTATACAAATACTTAATGTACTTGTACAGTCAACGGCAAAAGTAGATGAAATACACT
The DNA here is from genome assembly GCA_951640165.1 of Pseudoips prasinana. Lineage (NCBI taxonomy): Eukaryota > Metazoa > Arthropoda > Insecta > Lepidoptera > Nolidae > Pseudoips > Pseudoips prasinana. The sequence goes on from OX621243.1 coordinate 24,382,258, forward strand.
TGTAGGCACTTGTCAAGCTGACAATGCAGTAAGATTCAAAGACTCAAATTCATTTAATCCATAAAAAAATTACATTTATGTGGAATCGTCATATTTTTTTTTACCCTACCGTACATAAACATAGTGGATAGCATAAAAGTTACAAAATTGATGACCATTCATCCAGGTGATAAGGATTGCATTTCCACTTTTGGCGAGAGGGTCTGTGGCGGAATGTGGCGGCAGGGATTAGCTCGAACAATTCCTCTGAACACTCCCCGTGATAAACGCGGTAGAGGACACATAGAGACGTAAAAACACAAGTGTTCTAAATTACGTAGTAGATAATTTGCAAATATACCCGTGGATATTACTAAGTGTCTCGCATCATCACCAGATGTGGCTGAACTCTTTTTAAATCAAAGCGTAAAACCAACTGTACCTAACTTTAGTTTTAAATCCGTAACAAGTGATGATATTATAAAAGCTTTTAAGAGTATTAAAAGGAAAGGCACAGAAGATTTGTGGGGACTGTCTGTTAAAGCAATTGAATCAATCATACTAAACATTGCTACAATCCTTGCAGCCATCTTCAATGGCTGTATAAGTGATGGTGTCTTTCCCGATTTAATGAAAATAAGTAAGATAATACCCATTTTCAAGGCAGGTTGTTCAAAAAATGCCACGAATTATAGGCCTATCTCAATACTGCCAGCTTTAAGTAAAATATTTGAAAAGCTGATGCTCAGCCAAATGTTGTCGCACTTTAACGTGAATGAGATATTGCATAACAAGCAGTTCGGGTTTACAAGGGGCCGCTCTACTCAGGATGCAGGTTGCACATTAATTAGGTCAATATTGGAGGCTTGGGAGGGATCACAGGATGCGCTGGGAGTTTTCTGTGATCTCTCTAAGGCTTTCGATTGCGTTGATCATCGTACGCTCGTTGTTAAACTGAAGTACTATGGAATATCTGGCACATCTCTTGATCTTGTGATGTCCTATTTATCGGGGCGACAACAGATGGTTTCGATAGGCGGTGTCACTTCGGCACGTCATCCTGTGAAAATGGGGGTGCCCCAGGGGTCTATATTGGGCCCATTTTTATTTCTAGTTTATATAAATGATCTCCTTTATCTGGTAGAGAAAGTATCAGAGATAGTTTTGTTCGCTGATGATACGTCGCTCATATTTAAAGTAAATAGAAAGGATAAAGATCTTATTGAGCATAATAAAACACTCAGCTTTATATCAGAATGGTTTTCGGCAAATAATCTCTTGTTAAATGCAGGGAAAACTAAATGCATCAGGTTCTCATTGCCGAATGTGACTCAAATTGTACCAACAGTTGCATCCTTGCATTAGTCCCATCGACCGTATTTTTAGGATTGACACTTGATTCAAAATTGCAATGGGGTCCTCAGATTGAAAAGTTAGCAGGTAAATTAAGTTCGGCTTCCTATGCTGTCTGGAAAATAAGGCAATTGTCAGATGAACAAACTGCTAGATTAGTGTATTTCGCGTACTTTCATAGCATTATGTCGTATGGCATTCTGCTGTGGGGTTCGGCGGCTGACAAAGGTACTATTTTTGTATTGCAGAAAAGAGCAGTCAGAGCCATTTATGGTTTAGGCAGTCGCGATTCTTTGCGAAATTTGTTTAAAGAAATAAATATACTTACTGTGCCATCGGAATATATATATCAGAATATAATGTTTGTTAGAAAAAATATTCATAATTATAAAAAGAAAAGTGAACTGCATAATATAAATACTAGGAATAAAAACAAACTAGCCATGCCAGGCTTTAGAGTAAGCAAAACTAATAAATCATTTTTAGGAAATTGTATTAGGTTTTATAACAAGCTTCCTACTCAAATTACTGATCTGCCTGACACAAGTTTTAAAACACATATTAAACGTGTACTTATGGCTAGGGGTTATTACACCACTAAAGAGTACATCGATGACAAAGACGTCTGGCTCTCACTTCCTACCTGCACATTGCTCGCTGGAGATCTTGTAGCCATATAGACATGACTGATCTGCTGTGTTACGTGAACTATCTGTAAATGATTGCTATCATATACTTAATTTAAAATTATTGACTCTGTCTCAAAATGAATAATGTTATTGTTTCGAAGTTTTTCTTTTGTATACCTAAATATAATCTAAAATAATAAGCATTCAGACAACCGATCGAGCATATATTGTGTTTGCCTACTAAATAATTACTCTAATTGGACCAAATCCCGTGTTCGTGCCCGCTTGAGTATGTTTCGCCGGACCGTCTCAACTGGGTCGTGTTGAAACCGGTAGTAGATGAACCCACTGAGTTTGTTTCGCTGGGTCTTCTCAGTTGGGGCGCATTGGATCCGGTGGTAGCATTAAAGCGCGACCGTCGTTATTAACACAAGGTCCGTCGTAATAATAATACCTTTAATATAGACAGAACCATTGACAATATGTAGTAAAAATATTAGACTTAAACTAGATAATTAAACATAATCTCTTGACAATAACTTGATACGAGCTAGCTAAATATCATTTCTGCAATAAAATAAATTTTATAAATGTTTTCATACAAGATGTACCTAAATATCTATGTTACTAGAAATAATATCTAATGTATACAACTATATTACTACAAACATGTTCTGACTATTTACAAGCGCTTTTTTAAAGTCTACGTGAATAAAAACCTTTTTTATTTTATTTTATTATTTTATAATCAAAATCTGACGACAAGTCAGGTTCAGGTGGTTGAACATGCATAAACCCAAACCTGTCGTCAGATTTTGATTTTTTTTATAATGTTATATTTCACATCAACTACTTTTGCTGTTGACTGTACGCAGTATAAGGTATTATGTTGACGCTCTGGAAAATTGTATGAAAAACTATACTTATGTGTTAATTAGTGATTCAGTGAAACCTTTATTATGAAAATATGCTTTAAAAGGCCGTATTATTTTCTGTTGCGTTAATCTTATTTTTCTGAGAGTTGAACTTTTAAATATAACTTGACACTATGAGCCTGTAGATTCTATTATCACTATTAATTTTAATTAAATAATTTTTCAAATCGTTTCTGACAGAAACGGCAAACATAATTTTAATGAACGGTCTTTCTTTACTTATTCACATTCATTTTACAATTTTTCAAAGTGACTCTTTCACGTAAGTTAGAACTTTTTGTTGTAGGTTACATTGATAATCATTCAAAATTGTCACGGACGAAGTCGCGGGTAACAGCTAGTGTTTATATATAAACACGATAAGTATGCACTTTCTAGAGGGACCTGAAAAACTCCCGTTGCAATCAGATTTAGCCATTTGCGCGGGATATATTATAGTGCAAAAGTGTGTGCGAAAACACAGAGGCACTTTTTATTCCATCACTCGATGGAATAGAAAGTGCCGACGGCTTTGCAGGCTCTCCGAGGCACACGCAGACTTAGGGCTTTGATTTTGATCACTGGTACGGTTTATAGGCACGGATTCACAGCTTTTCGCAAACTGTGACTTTAACCGTAGAACACTGTAGTTCTATGGTTACATAAGTGGATCCGGAGTTAAATAATAAGAAACTGCCAAAGATAAAACACTAAGGAGATTGGCACAGTGCCCCGCATGATGCAGCGTGGTGTGAGAGTGCGTGTTCTAACGTTGCTTGTAGTTGTAAGTATCTCCGTTTGTATAGAAAACACGCACAGTCCAACACACTGAAAATGCATCCACGCGCGTTCATGCAGATGCATGTTCTGTGTGTTGGACTGTGCGTGTTTTCTATACAAACGGAGATACTTACAACCAACGTTGGAACACGCACTCACGCACTACGCTGCATCATGCGGGGCAGTGTGCCAATCGCCTAAATCCTACTACGGAAAACTTTTACTGAAAAGTGTTGTGCAAAAGTTCCCTGCCTAAAAATGTCCGTCTTTATATTCCCCTTCATCTGATATTCCCGTGATCGTTAGGACTATGTTCCTAAAATAAAAAAAAAAGATAACTATAGAGCTTGCGATTACGTGTTTTACCACCTACCTAGAGATTTAAAAGGTCAGTTAAAAAAGGGTTTTCCCAGGTTTCGTATATAGTACTCATCATCATCATCATCATACAAGCTGTACGAGGTCCACTGCTGGACAAAAGTCTCCCCAAGAATCATCTTGGGGGGAAATGCCATAATCGCCACGCTTGGCAGACGGGTTGGCGACCGCGGAAGATGAGCTTAGTACTCAGAAAGATGCTGCTACCCGTCCTCTGGTATATTCCCTCGGATCCACTTCCACTCCCCCATAGGATGATATTCTGATTAAAGCCGCCGCCGTCACCACACAGCAGCAGCGGTTTAGAAATTATAATTTATAAATTTGGATTAATTTCGGAGCTTTCGTCAGGGTTTTTTTTCTCGTCAGGGGTTACTGGGCGGTTTGAACAACTCTGCTACTAGGGTAACCTCTATTCATATGATAAGTAAGTAAAGAAGTAGTAGTACTTAGTAGCAGGCTTAAAATTGATTGTGTTGCAGATGATATCAATATTCTACCAACCCCTCTGCCTATATTGCGACTGGAATGAGAAGCAAGGGGATGAACCGCCCCATGTGGAAACTTTAAGGCAAGTTCGCGATGTCGTCATGACTGTAATTTTGGTTCCCGTTACTGTGGTGAGTATGCCATCGTAATTGTTAATATAAATATATTTCTCCACAAAGAAAATACGCAATATCTGGGGACAATTTCACACAGATCATCCTAGCCCCAAACTAAGCAAAGCTTGTACTATGGGTACCAGGCGACGATATACATACTTATATAGATAGATAAATACATATATACATAGAAAACATCCATGACTCAGGAACAAATATTCGTGCTCATCACACAAATATTTGCACTTACCGGGATTCGAACCCAGGACCACCAGCTTCGTAGGCAGGAGCACTACCAACTAGGCTATGGTGACCGAAATGGTGGCAATGCACATTATGTACAGCTAAATAAAATAAAAATGGTTTTTATTGACATGGACTTTAAGAAGCGTTTGGAAATAGTTATAACATGAATGCATTATAAATCAACTATAAATATTAAAAGCTCCTTAATTTTATAATTAAAGCTTCCTTATTTATTTCCTAGCTCCAAATATATTATTACATCGCGACTTATATTTGATCACATAGAATTCTTGTTCGCTTTATTTACTAAATTATTACTTTGGGTCTGTTTCACAATGTCCAGATAAAGTCCCGAATAAGCTACTCGCAACTTATCTATCGAAGAAAGACATAGTTTGGGTTTCATAATCCATAGTTAATTTCGTGAAGTTATTATGAAAATGGTTATTTAAGTTTATATTTATACTTTTAAATATATTTTACTGCATCTTGTTTGAATGGTCTAAACTGAGTTGAGAATTCAATAATATTATGACTTTAATGCTACCAACGGATCCAATGCGCCCAACTGAATAGACCAATGGTCTGGTGAAACGTACACAAGAAACATACACGGGATTTGGTCCCCTTTAAGCAATCGTTTAGTAGGCGAACTTATTAGGTAGCTAATTCAAAACATGAAAACGATCATATTGTTCGTTTTATCACAGAGCTATTATTCGTTTTGTAACAGAGCCAATAATTTTGAAGTTAGTATATTTTAGTTACGGCCGACGGCCGTTGGGGCAGAAAGGTTCTCGAGTGGCGACCACGAACCGGAAGACGCAGCGTGGGCAGGCCCCCTACAAGATGGACAGATGATCTTGTGCGGGTCGCTGGAAACTGCTGGATGCGAATAGCGCAAGACCGGCAATTGTGGAGATCTTTGGGGAGGCCTTTGTCCAGCAGTGGACGTCCTTCGGCTGATATGATGATGATGATATGTTAACAACATTAGAGATAGTTTCATTTAACACAACAGCTTAGTCATAAATGTCTATATGACTATGGCTATGGATAAGATATCAAATCGGAGAATATATAGTTTTATTTCCCCGATTAATTTAATAAATGTTTCATTACATAATCGACCATACTGGTACCCGTATCTTTTTATGTTATGTCTGTCGCTCTATTTGCAAAAGAATTCATATTTTCATCCTCATAAAGTAAAATATCATATTATTACGAGTGTAAAATTATGACTTCTTTGTGCTTTTCTCTAAGAACTCTTCTATACAGTGTGACTGCACGTGTGGCGCAGCGGTTAAGACCATCGCCTCGCCGCTTCGTGTCGCGGGTTCGAGTCCCGCGCCGGACAACTATTTGTGTTACCCATAAATAGTTGTTCTGAGTCTGGATGTAATTTTTGTCCGTCTATTATATGTTTGTAAAGTACCCCGAGACACAGGGATAAATTTATAATAATAATAAATTAATTTATTAATGCCGGTGTTGTCTTAAAAAATGTGTTAATTTTCTCAGAGCTTCTTCAGAGAAAAAATCCTTATAAGTATTCGAAACTACTTGACTACCTCGTTAGTCGCTAGAACACGCTGCTTGTTCAAACGCAAATAATGAGGTCCTGGGTACAAATGCCAGGTCGGGTCAACAAGGAATTATTAGGGCAATAGAGAGTGCACATGTGCTTATACACACATCTGTGCTCTATAATGTCGCAATGGCTCTCCATTAGATTGGCCGCAATTGCTGAAATTTTACTGTGGGGATATTATTATTTAAATAGCTGAAATTATCTTCTCCATCTCTAGCATTAATATTATTATTTGACCTTGCGATTAGCTTTTCAGTTTAATTTATTTTACTTCCAGTATTGTGATATATTATTCTGGTTGCTGTTTCTAACATACCCGGAGATCATCGCACCACCAGGAGTATTCAACTATATGTCAATCTGGTCGCAACATACCCTACATACAGTATCCTTGATAGTTCTCATCATTGATTTACTACTGACGCCACGGCGGACACCTGAATCTATGAAGCCACGATTGACTCTACTATTAGGATTCGCTTTTGTTTATTGCCTCATGTAAGTATCATCAATAATCAGCCATACGTACTTAAATCACCGTATCATAGTTTCGGGTCTGACTACTTTGTTGACTTTACTTGTAAGTAGAATATAATAGAATACTTTCCTTGTACACCATAACAATACATATTATAACATACTCCATAGAAAAGGGCGGTATTATCCCATAATGTGATGTCATCTAGACAACCTTAGGATTGATAGGAGCTGAACATTAATGTATTAAAAGACGAATTGAAATCCATAATTCATGTATTCCGTTAAAATGTGTATGTTGAGATGACCTTCCCCGACCAAAGTAACATAGTACCTACGATGGGCAAAAGCCACGGAAAAGTCCTGCAATACATGCGGCAAGGAAATTGGCTAAACACATGCTAGTAGGTTGTAGGGTGCTTCTAGATAGGAGTCATTACTCACAACGCGGCAACGCCATGACAGGGTATTACATATAATACGTAAAACTGTGAGTCTCTCGGTCGCTAGGGCAAACAAGGGATTGACAACAAATATAAGACACGTAGCCTTTGTTATAGAAGGCTCAGTAGAGAAATCCACACAAAAGTCTTTTTCAATTCTAAGTAGTGCAATTGATTGACACATATTAATGGAGACGTGTGAAAACTATTACAAAATCCCAGATGATATTGGTGCTTCGCCATCTAGACCAGACATTTCCTTTACTCACGAAAGCTAAAACACGTTGTGCTCCTAGAGCTTACCGTACCGTGGGAAACCCACATCCATAAATATCACGTGTTCAAGACAAACAAGTATTACGGCATATCAAATGAATTAACCAGAAACGGCTTTGTGGTTAATTTATATTACGTGGAATTGGGTGCAAGGGGTATACCAGCAAAATCCCTGTATTAAAAAAATAGCGGCATTGTTAGGATGCTCATACTCTGTCGAGTGTTCCCTCCTCTACCAAGCGATGGACCCGGTTTTCGCACGGTGAATCCATGGAATGCTAAGAATTAGGTCATCGATCTTATTATCTGGAATCGTTAATTTTTTACCCTAACATGCAGTAAAAAATATTCCAAGAAAACTCACTATGACTCTTTTTTTTAATAAAGAAATAAATATTATATAAAATTACATTGTATTTAAAAGTGTTCATTTAGAGCGACTCAATTTTAAGCAGTTTTGTCACTTAAAATATCTGTTTTTTTTGTAGTGAGCCCTGCTACACAGGCTTTTGTAGTTCATGTAAACTTCTGCGTTCGCTTTTCTCTGATACCACTAGGGATTTTTTATAGCATCTACACATTGCCCACAAAAGAGTTACTTTGTGCTGCACTAACAATTTTTTAGAGTAGGTACACTGTGCAAAAGTTGACAGTTTCAATCTCTACGAATGTAAACCGCACGACATCGACCGTGAGACGAGTCGTATCGGTCCCGAAGATGATCTCCCTAAAGAACTAGAAACTGTGGATAACGCGATTTATACGATAATGAGCTATGGTTACCCTAGTGTCTAAGTTGTTCAAGCCGCCCAGTAGACCATTGACATGGGTTAACGACTGTTGCTTAATGGCTACAACCGGGACCGACAGCTTAACGTACCCTCCGAAGCCCGGAGATGCTCAGAAATTTAACCACTTTGGCGGTCACCCATATATGGACTTACCGCGAAACTTGTTGCCTAACCTCACCTATCACTTACGGACCAGTGATACCATCTAACGTGATGGGGGTTGGATGGTATAATTAATTACATGAGATAATAATATATTATTTTTTATTTCAGGTTGTACGTGAGTCGACTAAACGGCGAATATGTCTACGGATATCTTGAATACTGCACCGATACACAATTGATGACAACGTATCTTGTGTTTCATGGAATGTTAACGTTTTTCTTTTACATGCAGTGGCCAGTGATCCAATATGTTTGGAGAAGAAACCCAGCAACACTGAGCAAACAATTTGTTAAAATGAAATGATGGTAAAGTCTTAGGTTGAGTTCATATGAGGCGGAAATATTCTCGTGCAGATTTTTTTATGGCGAGGACAAATGAATAGCTGTTAAATGCATTCGAACATTTTGTGGGTTTTCCAATCAACATATTTCTTGTATGCGTTAGGAATTCAACTTCAGAATTAAAGCGAACAATTCAGATATTATTTTTTTTTCTTTTAATAAGACATCGCCCGAACTAAGGAATCTAATCCTTGTGTCACGGGGTACTTTACAGACATATTTTAGATGGACACAAATTACACCCAGACTCAGAACAAATAGTTGTCCAGCGCGGGACTTGAACCGGCGACACGAAGTGGCAAGGCGATTGTCTTAGCCGCTGCGCCACACGTGCAAGCACTTTTTTAAGTCTGTCACCCAATTCTCAATACTGCCAGCTTTAACTAAAATATTTGAAAAGCTGATGCTCAGCCAAATGTTGTCGCACTTTAACGTGAATGAGATATTGCATAACAAGCAGTTTGGGTTTACAAGGGGCCGCTCTACTCAAGATGCAGGTTGCTCATTAATTAGGTCAATATTGGAGGCTTGGGGGGGTCACAGGATGCGCTGGGAGTTTTCTGAGTTTTCTTTCTCTCTAAAGCTTTCGATTGCGTTGATCACCGTACGCTCGTTGTTAAACTGAAGTATTATGGAATATCTGGCACATATCTTGATCTTGTGATGTCCTATTTATCGGGGCGAGAACAGATGGTTTCGATAGGTGGTGTCACTTCAGCACGTGATCATGTGAAAATGGAGGTGCCCCAAGGATCTATATTGGGCCCATTTTTATTTCTAGTTTATATAAATGATCTCCCTTATCTGATAGAGAAAGTATCAGACATAGTTTTATTCGCTGATGATACGTCGCTCATATTTAAAGTAAATAGGAAGGATACAGATATAAATAAGAGGATAATTGAGCATAATAAAACACTCAGCCTTATATCAGAATGGTTTTCGGCAAATAATCTCTCGTTAAATGTAGGAAAAACTAAATGCATCTGGTTCTCATTGCCGAATGTGACTCAAATTGTAGCAACAGTTACACTTAATAGGGAAATATTAGATTAAGTCCCATCGACCGTATTTTTAGGATTGACACTTGATTCAAAATGGGGTCCTCAGATTGAAAAAGTTGCAGGTAAATTAAGTTCGGCTTCCTATGCTGTCTGGAAAATAAGACAATTGTCAGATGAACAAACTTCTAGATTAGTGTATTTCGCGTACTTTCATAGCATTATGTCGTATGGCATTCTGCTGTGGGGTTCGGCGGCTGACATAGGTACTATTTTTATATTGCAGAAAAGAGCAGTCAGAGCGATTTATGGTTTAGTCAGTCGCGATTCTTTGCGAAATTTGTTTAAAGAAATAAATATACTTACTGTGCCATCGGAATATATATATCAGAATATAATGTTTGTTAGAAAAAATATTCATAAATTTAAAAAGAAAAGTGATCTGCATAATATAAATACTAGGAATAAAAACAAACTAGCCATGCCAGGCTTTAGAGTAAGCAAAACTAATAAATAATTTTCAGGAAATTGTATTAGGTTTTATAACAAGCTTCCTACTCAAATTACTGATCTGTCTGAATACAAGTTTTAAAACCCATATTAAACGTGTACTTATGGCTAGGGGTTATTACACCACTAAAGAGTACATCGATGACAAAGACGTCTGGATCTCACTACCTACCTGCACGTTGCTCGCTGGAGCTCTTGTAGCCATATAGACATGACTGCTGAGTTACCTACGTGAACTGTATATGTAAATGATTGCTATCATATACTTAATTTAAAATTATTGACTCTGTCTCAAAATGAATAATGTTATTGTTTCGAAGTTTTTCTTTTGTATACCTAAATATTATCTAAAATAATAAGCATTCAGACAATCGATCGAGCATATATTATGTTTGCCTACTAAATAATTACTCTAATTGGACCAAATCCCGTGTTCATGCCCGCTTGAGTATGTTTCGCCGGACCGTCTCAACTGGGTCGTGTTGAAACCGGTAGTAGATGAACCCACTGAGTTTGTTTCGCTGGGTCTTCTCAGTTGGGGCGCATTGGATCCAGTGGTAGCATTAAAGCGTGACCGTCTTTATTAACACAAATTCCATCATAATAATAACACTTTAATATAGACAGAACCATTGACAATATGTAGTAAAAATATTAGACTTAAACTAGATAATTAAACATAATCTCTTGACAATAACTTGATACGAGCTAACTAAATATCATTGCTATAATAAAATAAATTTTATAAATGTTTTTATACAATCAATACAATGTGACCCTAAATATCTATGTTACTAGAAATAATAATGTATACAACTATATTACTACAAACATGTTCTGACTATTTACAAGCGCTTTTTTAAAGTCTACGTGAACAAAAAAATAATTGCTATATTTTACAGTATGACAGATATGTGCTCTGGGATGGTCAAATGATATAAAGATAATTAACAACAAATGTAGGGTGAATGGGGGGAAGATAGAAGGGTTTTTCGACGAGATTAGTAGTAATGTATTTAAAATTATCTGGAATAGTACCTAGTGTCTTAAAATATAATTAAATTTACTTTAAATATAGAGCGAAGAGCGTAGTTTTATATTAATATTTATTACAGTCCAGTAAATCAGTTACAAAACTAAAAGAAAAATATTGAAATACAATGTATTCACAAAAGTAAAATCGGTGAAAGATGAGAAGGGGACGGGGCAAGATTGATATTTTTTTAAACTTTTTAAACAAATGCTAGATGTCGTTGATACTTACTAATCTATAGTATTTTGTGCAGTGGTAACGCAGATCCTTATGTAGTGTAAAAATATCGTAATTTACCATAAATAAAACTTAATTATTATTTTTTATATAAAAATAAGTCGGGGTTTCCTTCCTGACGCTATAACTCCAGAACGCACGAACCGATTTCCACGGTTTTGCATTCGTTGGAAAGGTCTCGGGCTCCGTGAGGTTTATAGCAAAAAAAATTATAAAATTTAACGCGGGTAACACCGCGGGGCACAGCTAGTTTTTTATATTTCAATGTAAGCCCGCCGGGGCAAGATCAAAGTAAAGGTTCTCAAACTTTTATCGATTAAAGCCATATTTAGTTCTATTTTTTTATCAAAAAACCGGGGGGTGACCTAATGATTCACTTTTTATGCCCGTTTTTTTTTGTGTAATCGATTGTGCAAAGTAGCAATTGGTATATTTTATTGTTTACTGGCTCCATATACAATAATTAATTCCTTATTTTCTATTTCTGATATGGCTTCGGTGATATCTGTTTGAGTGTAGCATGTTGCACGTTAAGACTTTCTTACGTAGTATCGTGGCATGATAATTCTGGAAAAAATAAGTACGCAGCGGCTAAGACAGTCGCCTCGCCGCTTCGTGTCACGGGTTCGAGCCCCGCGCCGGACAACTATTGGTGTGACCCATAAATAGTTATTTTGAGTCTGGATGTAATTTGTGTCCGTCTGTTATATGTTTGTAAAGTTCCCCGCGACACAGGGATTAATTTCCCTACTGCGAGCGTTGTCTTAAAAAAAACATTTAGCATACATACGTTATTTAAGAATAAATTATAATAATAAATTTTTAGTCGGGTTAAACAACAACAAAACTGTAACTGTCATCAACGTTTGTTATTTTCATAATACTTTTCAAAAACGATATTGCGTATATAACATTCACGTATTATACGCACTATAATAAGAAACATTATTATTATTTTTCTTGTACACTGATTGGGATCTAAAGTTTAAAAAATATGACTTTTAGTTAAGATTTGGTAACTGGGGTAAGATCGAACTTTACTTCTTCGCGAAAACAACAGACTTGTAAATAATAATACTTATTCAACACGACCACACCCGTCTAATTATACTGATACCTTTATATAATTATACTGTACCAGGTATCAGCATAATTAGTAAATGAATAATAAATATTATAAAAGTTATGATGATGATGACTTTCCGGCCGAATTTCGGCCACGGCGGCCATTCTCAATGGAGATTAGTCAATTGCGCCGGACATATTATAGTACACAATGGTGTGCGTAAAAATACAGGCGCTATTTCTATTCCATCACTCTCATGATCCGATGGGACGACTAGCGACACGACTGGAAAGAGGTCAAGTACAGGACCGACGGCTTTACGTGCTCTCCGAGGCATTGAGGTGTAATACCGCCAACTTTCAGACTTCGGGCTGATACTGAGAAATTTATTTTTTACGGAAAAATCACTTTATGGCCCGACCCGGGATTTGAACTCAAGACCTCATTTTCTGCGGTTGAACACGCTACAACAAGGCATAAAAATATAAACAATATTACATTATTTTATTACAGCCCACTAGAATAAAAAATTAGGAGGTAACTATTATACCATTGTCCAATTAAGGGTTAAAATGTACATCTCGTTGGATAGTCAGTTACGAAGAAAAGGTCTGGCCATTTACAATTTACGTAAATATGTGTGGACTACGAAACCATGGTATCCATATATAATATTTGTCAAAAGCCGCGAAGCACAGAAGTGGTTTTATTTTAACTCACGAACAAAATGGCGAGGCTTGGGACCGGCACTTACCTATAGCCAGGTCCCCATAGTGGAAACGCGTCCTCTACCTGCAGCTTTCCTCGGAGGACCTCGTGGTCCTCCACCGTAGAAGCTGGTTTCAGTTGGCATTCCCATATCTTGAGCCACCAGCGGAGTCGCCCAAGTGGTTTCACCGTAGCCTCATGGTCAGGGGTCGATATGGGCGCTCTGCCTGAGGCGTCATCACTCGATCGACAGCGCGATAAAATTTCCTTATCCAATCCCACTATAGTATCCATGGATTAAAAATCTTTGATTGTTGTATGTAAACTTAGCTTTTTAAAATGGGCGCAAAAGTCTATTTTAAAAAGCTAAGTTTACATTTATGATATTAATTAGAAATGTTCCGTATGATGTGTTTATGGGTCCTTGTGGTGGCGGCTTAATTTACAAGGTTGGAATAGGAGCTTTTGAGCTGGTTTTTATGTCATTATGCCAAAAACTCAATAAGACTAATAAAATTAGTCGCAAAGCAAATATGCTTGCTACAGGCGGTAAAATTCGTTGCCTGTTGGCGGCAACTGAAAGTCATATCAGATAAAAAAATATTATTATATCAGACTGACAGATCTGCAACTAGAAAATATCACTCTTCCTCATCAAGACAGTGTAAGATTTCCTGGACTACAGCTTGACCGACGCTTAACGTGGAGACATCGTATAAAAACTATGATACTAGAACTAAAATGCTAATATAACTAAAATACCTGCCGCCACATTCCGCCACAGACCCTCTCACCAAAAGTGCAAATTTCATCCTTATCGCCTGGATGAATGGTCATCTACCACTGTGTGTTTTACAAGAAACTTTTTACCACGCACTACCGCTCTGTGGAATCAATTAGCTGCGGAGGTATTTCCGATCCGGTATGACATGGCAACCTTCAAGAATCGCGAGCCTATTCTCTTCTTAAAGGCCGGCAACGCACTTGCAGCTCCTCAGGTGTTGCGAGTGTCCATGGGCGGCGGTGATCACTTACCATCAGGTGACCCACTTGCCTTTTGCCATCCTAATATAAAAAAAAATCGATACAACCATCACTCTTGGATGCTGGGCGTAAACAGTTATAAATAATATTATTATTTATTTGTAATGGGGTAGCGCTTGCAAGTCCAACATTGCCATCATACAGCGAAAGCAAAATATAACAGTCCGAAACCTATGCAATGCACCATGGTTTATCACGAATACAGAAATACACCACCATTTAAGGGAGACTACTGTAAACGAAGAAGTTCAAAAAACTACAAAGACCTACTAAGGGAAGCTGTAAAGACATCCCAATGAACTGACTGACAAGTTAACAACACAAAGCTACCGTAAACGGCTTAAGCGGAAAGATATACTGGTCATATAAATAAATAGGAGGAGATGCCTCACTGGAGGACACACTCAAACTGTCAAAGCGTACAACACACCTGCTTAGCTAATGCTGATTGCAGATACGATCCACGTAAGATTATTTGTCCATCTGTAGTGACCTGCCCAAGCTGCATCTTTCCGTTCGTGGTCGCCATTCAAGAACCTTTCTGCTCCAACGGCCGTCAGTTGGACGTGCTATGTGCCCCGCCCACTGTCACTTCAGCTTTGCAATTGTGCAAGCAAGCAGTTAAATAAATAATTCAATAAAATAGTCGACACTTAAAAAGCATTATTGTTTCCAACATTACTTTGATTTTGCCTATAAGAATGTTGTTGACGATATAATACAGCATAAGCAATATAGTTTTGTGATGATAACCTTTGCTTATCGCAAAACGTTTACAGCATTAATGCGATAACGGGTTGCGTATGTAATTTTAGGGGTCGGTAGCTCAAAAAGGAAAAAATTACCCCCGAGAGGATAAAAGAAAGATAATTATTTATTCTTGACCAATACATAAAAAATAGTGAGTTTGATACTCTAGTTCGAATGACGTTACCTACACTTCACCAATCGTTCGTTATCTCGAAAGGTCAATCAACCCGAGGTCAAAACCTCGAAGGATCTCTTCCCCGACGGGTCTTTTCTTCGATGGTACATTTGATCGATGGGTTTTTTCCTCTCGAACAATCATCAAAAGTACAGTAAATGTAAAGTATTCGTGTGTGTAACCTAAAGGTGTAAAAATACTAGTGAATTGAAATGAATATCGATAGGTATAATCATAGAGGCAACATGATATTGTCATCATAAATGTAAGTCGATACACATATTTTTAACATTTAAATAGCAAGCTTTATTAATTATTTGATCATCAACAAAATGTGTTAATTATTTGAACAAAAATCATCAAAAAACAGATCATTTAGTGTACCGTCGAGCTAGAGACATCGAGGTTATGACCATCGAGGTAACGTCATTCGAATTAGAGTATCAAACTCCAAAGAAGTGATTAAAACAAAACAAATGTATAAATATTATCACATATTGTGGACATGTATCTCAATCGCGGTAATATTACAAGGCAAATCATTACTTTTCGGTTTACTCGACGTTTCGGCATGGCCTGCTCCAGCCGTGCTCACGGGTTGATCTGCTGCTTGATGTGGGAGCGGAAGCGTCGTCTCCTTGGTTTCATTGTTAAATAGATTAAACGCGTTTCAATAACATTTACTACATTCAGCTAGTTTATTAGGATTAACACCGGGATGTTTCATTCGGTTCCTGTGGGATTACTAAAAAAGCGGACGTGTCATGGCTGATGAAACTATTGCTGTTTTGTTACTCTCACGTTCTTCACTTCTCTCTAAACCCAATTCTAAAATCAACGTAGACGTATTAGGGGTAAAACCTAGTGGGTAATAATTATATTATTATAATAAAATAAATATCTTGGGATAACTTACAAACTGCCAATCAAAGCGATGGGACTTACCAAAGTAACACCCATCGCTTTGTCTTGATATTTATTTTTGTTTTGTACGAAACTGTCTGTATATCTTACACACACCATTAGAAATATAATAAAATAAAAATAATAATTATTACTTAAAAAAAATCGACACCCGTATCCACAATATACGATAATGTGTACAAATCGCCAATATATTAATAGTAAGCCATATATACGTAGTTGTAGTGCTGATTTTCCGGTAAGGCCTACGTGAAACGTAATAACGGATAACGTCGTTTTCGTTAACGTCGGCGGAGAGGAACAGAGCGGAGACGAGCTGTGCCACGAGTCACCAATCACATGGCTTGAAATCCACATCTATTCTCCACTGTACTTGAAGCACCATACCTCATTTCAGACACAGCCCTGCTCCGCACCATTCCACCCAACCTCAGTGGAACCTTAGGACACCCGGTCCTAAGGCTGCGGTTAATGCGATGCGTTTCAATTGGAGATATCTAATTGAAATTAATATCACGCATTAAAGGTGCCAATACTTAAAAAAACGCAACCAAAAGTTACGGCGGTTTATGCCGCACTTTGACCATCGCAAGAAAATCAAGCTGGACGATTTCGCGAGGGTTGCTGGAAGCCGCTGGATGCGGATAGTGCAATTCCTGTAATTGTAGAGATCTTTAGGAGAGGCTTTGGTCCAGCAGTTGACTTCTTGCGGTTCATCATCATATCGATGATGATGGCGAAGGAAATCGAAATCTACAAGGAAGCCACTTCTTGTTGTCATAGAATCAAGAAATTTGAGAAGAATTACCTTAAAGTAAATAAAAGCAAAAGCCCAAAAACGGTAAACTTATTGTTATAGCAAAAAATTGAATTATCTCATTACAGTCAATATACATAACTATAGGTTTGTACTGAACCCCTGGTGCACGTGTTTCCGACTCGCACCGACGGCACTAGATTTGCTAAATGCAACAGGTCAAGAGCGGAGTATTTACCGCTCTGATCTAAATCTAAGTGTTATTATGTCCCTTGCATATTTAATTATAGATATTAAAATAGTAGAATCAGAAATAGTTATTGCATTTAAGAATACATGGAACACTAATGAACGTTATTCAATAGAATTACAATAATAATAATAGCTTTTTAATAATAATGATAATAGCTTTATTTCTTCTCTCACAAAGAAAATACATGAAAAATGTCTTATTAACTAATTAATTCATTAATGTTTGCTTAACATTGAGGAGGTGAAATCTGTGTGAGAGACTGGTATCCGTACTAGGTGGAAAACCTGTATGACAGATGATCAGCCTCTCCTAACTCTAGACATGAAGGTGTTATGGTAGGTGTAATTTGACATTCAATGATTAAGTTGTGATGTTATTTTATTTGTGATGAGGAAGTATATATAGACGTTTATACAATAAAGTAACATGCGGTCAATAAATAATCTGATACAGGGTATAGGTACCCCATTTTATCCAGATAAGTCTCCTATCTTATTCATTCCGAGTATGGTGGGATACAACGTGAAACAAAAGTGAGGCGTAATTTTGCGCTAGTCTCATATATTTACGAATTTTATTTACTGCACGACTGTTCATATTCCGCCATATAGCTAATCCGTCGAATCCGAGAATCTGTCCAATCCACGAATCTGTCGAGTTGGGAATATGCCGAATCACGAATTTGTCCAATCCAGAATCTGTCCTACACCGAACAAGTGATACAAACGTACTTAATACAATACTATAATACAGTACTTATTTAAAAAAATACTAAGTTACAAGCGTATAAGAAAATAAAATCTTTTTAAATTGATGAAAAATTCCAAATTCTACTTAGTAATAAAACGCCCTCTTGCTAAACTAAGCTCACTCATGCCATGGGTCCTATTATACATATCAATCGTGCATGTCTCATGTAGAATCGTGACGTCAAAGCTTGTGTTGCCGTACGTGACGTGAAGTTTTACGGATAGTACACGAATCAATAGTCATATTTCAGATAATACAGAGCAAGACTAAATCCTTACAACTTAAGAATAACAAGGCGCCTGCTGATGATTGAGTTACGGATGAGCTTCTCAAAGCGATGGTACACCGACCCTAAGGGCCCTTTAGAGTTTATTTTAGGAGTAGGTACTGTTTTTCATTTTTCAATAATTACTCCATAAAGACTGCATCAGGAGCAAAGTTCCCAATTCCAGTTCAGTTCAGTTTTAATAATAATATCCTACACGGCCTTCTGATTCCAAACTAAGCAGAGCTTGTACTATCGAAACCAGATAACTTATATACTACATATACTTACCACTTTTCTATATGCATTTATATTCCTTATAATGACACCCAAACCTAGGACAAACCGACATGTTCATGCACAAATATCTGTCCTAGAATCGAACCCACGACCTGCGGCGTGAAAGACAAGTATCTACCAAACACGCCAACCGGCGTATATGAATCCATTTTTGGTAATCATTTTTTTATTCGAAGTAATAAAAAAGACAATCAAACTTGAAATTTCTGAAAACTCTATAATGTTTCTGTGAGTAAAAATAGATTTGTTAATTAATAAAACAAACATATACCAAAGTTCAAAATTTAATAAAAAAAAGAAAACATATTTACAAAATTATCACCATTATTTTATAACTATCTATAATATAGTTCAGTACAACTTATATCTGTATAGTTCTACGCTTATATGTCAATAAATAGCTAATTGAGCAACTAAAACTAACTACCTAGATACCTAACACAAATATGTGTGTACATTTTGAGCCCTACTAATTGGTAGGTACAATATCGTCATACTACTACGACACTAGAAGTATGAATTAATTTAACTACAATTTTGGCGACCATAAATTATAAAGTTCATAATTCACATTTGCCAAAATTGTTGTCGCATTGATTCATAATACCGGTATCATACGGTCTATTCAAGATATTTGCATAATGTTCGTTATTTCTAACGTTGGCACAACTTCGTCGGTTCGATGTTCGACAGGTGTACCAACATAACATGTCGCTACACCTGTCAATCATCGAACAGACAAAGTTGTGCCAACGTTATAAAAACGATGCAATTATTCATGAATCGACATTATTATATGAACTACTATCTACTTAATCATTTATATATATATCATTTATATACCTAAATTTATAAAGGCAAGAATAAGACGGAAGTGGTAAATGCCTATTTTCATAGAATTCGGATAACCATAAATGAGATGTGAATGTAAATTGACTTTACTATGTACATCTCTTTTTGACAAAGCTCTTCAAAACAAGTGCACAGATAACAATAAAATAGTTATATATGACAGAAAGTATAGTAAATACGAATTCAGCAGTAGACAATATTCTGGTCCAAACTTTGGTCAAAATATGGATATATTAAAGACGTATTATAAATTATACACTATAAAATTTATTCTCTTTGATTTTTTATACCGGCATATTTAATGTAAGAATACAAACTTCACACTTATTTACACTACTATATTCCCTTTATTTATTATCTATAACTTTTCCCATAATTAATACTAATCTAACTTTATAAATGCTATATTTTTAAAACATATTACATTCCAACTATAGGTTGACTTCACAGCCTTAACTTTAAAGTTATCACTTTCTAATTAATAAGAATATTTATTTGGATTTTTATGCACCTCATTAAAGTACCTAAAGTTTATAAAATTACATGAATTTAGTGGCAGACTGATTTTGAAATGCATTGGTGAAGGTGAACCGAGGAAATTAAAAAGATATAACAGCTTTGAACCCAATTAATGCTTTAACGATTTTTCCAAATATAAAATTGAAAAATCAATTTAATTGTACTTCACCAAATCGGAGATGTTTTCAAAAAAGGCCAGGTCGGCAGTATCCTAACCGGCGAGCATGTATGAAGAATATAATGACATTAAACGAGGTGAACGAGGTGTGCAAAGATCGTGACAAATGGAAATCTGTTGTCTATGCTTACCCCTTTGGGAAACTGGCGTGAGTCTATATATGTACATATTTCACTAATTAATGTTCTGCAGGTTTTTCAATTTAATAGTTAGATTGTGCATTATAAGTTTTTACTCACCATTTATGTTATACGATATAGACATCTACAATAGGTACATTAGAACACTTTCTTTTTTATTTAAGACTTCTTTTGATTTTTATTTAACAAAGAAAAATCAAAAGAACGCTTACGTTTAAACTTGGGAAGGAAATGCGTAAAATTGATTGGCACATGAGCTTCTCAGATTTGAAATGGAGAAAGGGTCCAACTTGAGCTTTATAATCATCTTAAAACACGGGCCTACATTACTTAAATTAACGTTGAGTAAGTTTATCGCACAGCGTTAAGCTTCCACTTGAGTAAGATAAAAGCGGCAATCCTGAGCACGAAGACGAACACGGTAAGAGCTAAAACGTCCCACCAGAACATGTCCGGAGACATCGCCACCTCGTTCAGGAATGTCCGGGGATGTCTGTGAATAAAAAAAAACAATTAACTATTTGTTAAAGGTAGATACAAAAAAGATATAGGTACACTTAATAATCCGAAAGTCAAGCAGTCAAGTTAACCCTGTACATTGCATACGATCTATACCTAAAGAAAGAGGGTAATGATTTCTTTAGTAGTTCAATCGTAAGAATGATACCAATGCTATGGAAACCTAAATTCAACTTACTTGTAATGACAGTACAAAGCTTCATTGCAGTTTAAGACTGGTCTGTCAAGTCCGTATATGGCGCCAATGAATCCCTCCAGCCCATACCGCAAGTACGACACGTACGAGCCCCAGTATAGGTAGGATGGTAGGTCTCGCAGCGTCACGCCAAAGCCAGCGAACATCATCATTGGTACTGATAGTGTAGGGCCCAGGAATGTACCGTTCTGGAAGAAAAGATGTGAAATATTATTTTGATGAGAAACGGAGTTATTTTAGATTAGGTAAATAACCAAAATGTGCAATTATATAATGAAATATAAGCAGTTTAGATTTATGCTTTATATTGTGAACTTTGCAATAACATTTAAGTAATAACCATAAAGTAATACTTAATAGACCTTTGGTGCGAGCGTGTCAATAAAAAAATCGACCAGTTGGATATTTTTTCCGATGTATTTTATCCATTCAAGCCTAAAATATTGGAAGCCTTAGTATAGGGACTCTTATTTTTTTTCTTAGTCCATTAATAACTTTCTTATTTTTTTTTAGAAAACGCCCGCATTAGCCCCTGTAGCGCCGTGTACTTTAAAAACATATAACAGACGGACACAAATTACATCCAGACTCAGAACAGCTATTTTTGCTTCACACAAATAGTTGTCCGGTGTGGGACACGAACCCACGACACGAAGCGGCGAGGCTCTGCCTAGTTTGGGATCAGGTGGCAGTGTGTTCATGGTCCTAAGATATTTACTATTTATTGAAGATACTCACAACTACACTGAATACAGCACCGATCATTAGACCGAAGCTCTGCGCCACTAGGACTGTGTACAGGGAAATGGCGAAGAACATGGAGAACCGCGCAATGTCCAATGGTTGTGACGACATGGTGTACACTATCACACTGAAGATCGCGCACGCTACTATCTGGAAACAAGACATTAAATTTAAATAATCTCCTCTTTAGTCATTTGCTGCATAAAACCGAAGAAAGTTAACATGCTGAAGTAGCTCATCAAGAAGTGTAAAAATATAAATACTGTGACGATCTTCATGGACCTTCGTTCGTTTAAATAAGTATTTTTTTATTTTTTAATAAACGGTTTGAAAATAAGGCAAACGTGATCAACGGATTCGATTTACCCGTCATGCGACAACGGAACAGTGGTAGATATGAAACTTGTCACATCATATCAAATAATTATAATTACAAGAAACCATATAAAACTGTTTAATTCCTACATAACTACAAGATACCGAAGGCATCTGGACCAGCAGATCGCCATAATTCCTTAACTACTTAATATAGTTGCTATGATTTGTATCACAAGTCAGTTTATTTAATTTATAAAACCAAACATGCTAGAAAGTGTATAAATTCTAGTAAAATATGCGAATAAAATGTCATTGTTAACATACATAATTGCACTTTTGAAATGAATCATCGTCATCAAGTAGATCCACTACAAAAGAAATAATAAAGTATAGTGAAATATTTTGCGCGAAATTGTCCGCGATTCCGTGCAATATCAACTACAAATATTTTAATATCATATCATTTCCTTCTAATATAGTTCTTATGAAGAGGACAGGGCATTTTTACAGTTGTGTCCATTTGGTTTTGGCGCGAAATACCGAGAGAAAATAAGCGACACGTTAGGTTAAGATTATTAACGGGCCCGCGGTTGCGCGTGTGGCGTAGGTACTGCCACTACTGTTATATAATCTGTGAATTATATTCTTTTTGGCAGATTTGTCAAAGACCTGACACACAGAGATCTCCCGCATTTTCATCTTTGTGTTGGTTTCGTGTCTTCACAGATTATTTGATTTATAAATTGTAATTCACTATCATAGTGATTGTAATCTGTGTAAGAAAATAATATAATATGTAATAATAAACTGCCTGTGTTCGTTCTTAATGTTTCGTTGTTAGAACTTTTAGATATTTTTTTTCAATAACGATTTATCTTTATCGTAATAATTACCAAATAAGGTCATTTTACAATTCACTTTACTAGTAACTGACAGATGTCAAATGTGATCTATTAAATTGGCCCTACTATAGTCGTTTTACAGACGTATGTATGCCCTGTTCTTTTCATATGAACCTAATTAGGGAGAGATGTAATGACACCTAAATTAGTTTAATGGTGTTAACAACGGAATGCCAGCAATGTATTGACGACTCACTTAGTATTTTTAAATTCTGTTCCTGCAAAGTTACTTTTGAATAATATTTTTATTTGCAGATAATTCGCTTACCGATACAGGTAGATCGACAATTGTGATCGATATGTAGTAAGATCCCAGGGAGTACCATCTGTTGAAGTGTTCTTTGGACAATATAGACATCTCTGATGGGACTGAAAATAAACAATAGCTTTAATTTGATTAAACTTAATCTATATTATTAGACAAGCAATCAAAATAATAGAAATCAAAATACCTCGGCCAGCGTATCAGCTTGGCTATACAACGAGGCAACGTTGCCAGCTTTTTGGGCACCCTACCCGCAGATTGTGACTTAAATTGCTATTTTCTATTTGTAAATTGATTTCTTTTTAGGTAGAATTGTTATTATAAAAAATATAAATAAAAGAAAGAAATGTAATATTTGAAGCCCAATGTCACCATCACATTTTAGCTTAATTTATTATATTATTAATTTATACATTTTACGCTTATATTAGTCGAAATAAACGCAACAATCTGTGATTTATAAAGAAAAAAATCACCACCTAAATTTACCCAATTTTTTTTATGCATCTATGGAAATTTATCCCGGTGTCGCGGGGTACTTCATAAACATATTATTATAATCGGCGGACACAAAGCACGTCCTGACTCGGAACAACTATTTATTGGTGTCACAAATAGTTGTCCTGCCGTCTTAGCCGCTGCGTCACACTTGCAGTGAAAATAGGTAGGTACCTTTTGAGAATGGAATCCTTAAAATGATATTAAAAGTTCTGCTACGTACGACCTAGCTATACAAGCGAAATAATTGTTTATAATAATAGTCCATACTCACAAGTGAGGATCGTGAGCATCATAGGTGACATCATGTGATGCATCAGTATTGCAAACAGCAGATTGTAGTTCTCCAGTACGCGTGAGCCTTCATTGCCTGCGTTGATAAATAAGCTGCCCAACATTATACCTACTACCACGTTGACTATCAACCGGAGATGAGTCATCGTCTGGGGAGATAAAAATATAATAAATACTAACTAACTTATTATGCCTTAAGTATAGATTATAAGTTGTTCATTAAAATAATTAGTTTGTTACGGTTATCTTATATTTTATGGGGATTCAAATATGTTCTTGTTTGAACGTTCCCTTCTCGAAATAGAGATTTAAAAAAATATATTAACTAATTTAATGTATGGATTACTGTATAAAAATCTGCTATTTTGGAGCTAATAGGAAATTAAAGCTTCGAAGATAATAGGAAAGCAAACTATGGACAATCTGCCACAACAACACATGTCGTATCCGATCTCTATAGATCTGATCGTATTGGTGACCCTCAGGTC
Source organism: Pseudoips prasinana (assembly GCA_951640165.1). Lineage (NCBI taxonomy): Eukaryota > Metazoa > Arthropoda > Insecta > Lepidoptera > Nolidae > Pseudoips > Pseudoips prasinana. Next base: position 24,406,916 of record OX621243.1, read on the forward strand.
GAATATGGATATATAGCTTTTCCTAAATATTTATTATTTGAGAATCATGTTGGTTAATTGATATCTCTTTAATAATATGTTTTACTATTTTAGCCTTTTCAAAAAAAAATACCACTAAGTACATCCCAAATGATATATTTTAAATATTGGAAAACATCGAAGCTTTAATAATTGAACTCAATCATTAAGCTGCGTTCTTAGTCTTTGAGGTTGAATAGTTGCTTAAAATTTTAAACTCACCGCATCTCTCTTGGCTTTCATAAACCCTCTCTTAATAAGAACTGATCTCTGATTAGTCTGGCTCGTCTCCTCGTCTCCACCTGTAGGTTCAGTTTCCCTCAGCACACTCAATGGGAATTGCTTCCGAAGTCCCTCCATTGAAGGTATTGATTCTGAATCGTTGAACCACTCCAGTGCTCGTCCATTTTCAGCCTTGTTACTAAGTATGTCGATTTTGTCCTGGCCGTGTTCACCGCACGCGAGTTCAATCACTGCAATAAACAACAAACATATGAATTAAGGGTTTTTAAAAGGGGAATGTTGTTATTGTGCAGTACTTCTTTTTTCATTACTGACAGAGTACCATACTCTGAAGTGACAGAGTTTCTTCCATTAATGTTTTTAAACTTTCGCGATTTGTACACATTTATATACTGTGGACACGGGACACAGGACCCATGACAACGGCTGGTGCAATCCATGCCGAAACGTCGGGTAACCAAGGTAATGATTTACCTTTCTTCCATTAGTTTTAAATAATTTTGTAAAGGGGGTAACGAATACAATTAATTTCTTTCAAAACAAAAACACAGCTTTGATTTACAATGATTCTATGTGCTTCTAAATAAAAAATAATGCTAAACTTAGTATTAACTAATATGCTAAAACTGAATTATTTAATACTGGTTTTGGAGTGATAGGAGTGGCAGATGTGCTAATATGTGCTGTCTATCTTTATAAACTGGTGCTTTTAAAACTCTACCGCTCCGAGATTACAGATATCCTATAATATATGTAAACGTGTCTTAAGCAACTTAAAAATTTCAACATTGTAATAGTTTTCTTATTCAAGGTCAGTTCTCAATTTTTCCACACAATTATAGATTAAATAAGTTAAGTAATATAGGTTGTACTTTAATTGATTACATATTTCTAATCAAATTTCTAAATTTTTTTTTTTCAAAATCCTAATAAGAAGTACGGCAGTAGTATTCTACTACCGTACTTCTTATTAGGTATAAAAATATATATGTGAGGGGTTTAAGGGTATTGCTCTGATCTATTGTCTTAGCATCTTGTAAATACATATGTACACACAACTACGGTCATAATATTATAGTGGGAATGACCAATTCTTCTGTTTGAGACAAGAACATTTTACTATGTCTAACTTTATAATTCACGCTCTATTTTCAATTTATCAAAAAGACAATGGTTATACTGGCATATATTACGTTTTATTAAGAATTGATCAGCTCTTTATCGACTATAGTTAGGGAAAATTACCAACTGGAATAGATAAGCTGATGACCTACAGAGCAAAATAGAATTTGAAGTAACAAATAAGTTGTCAAGGTAAATAAATAAATGGTCGGGACATTTAACACAGCGACATCTAGCCCAAACTAAGTAAAGCTTTTACTAGGATTGACAATGGAGAGAAATACTTATTTACTTTTTTTAACATACAATGAAAACACCCAGTCCAAGACGAAATAGACACATTTATGAACACAATCCGCAATCTTTGGGTCAGAAGTCAGGTTTGTCTTGTCTTGTCTTGATAGGGGTGTACTTGCGTACAGCACTTCGACCCTTCAGGATCTTTTTTACTAACCCCATTACTTTTGCTCTATCCCTAGAGCCCTGAAAGCAGTCTGCACATACTTCAGTACACTTGTCAGGGGTAGATATTTGGAGTCTCCTGGTTCTGGCTATGCCAGCCCCAGGATGCTATTCTGTGTCTTGCCAAAGCATCCCATTTACATAGTATACGCAACCTTGTTCCATTTTCGTCCCCACAGGGCTATTCAACAGTGAAGTCTGGTTTACTATCAATTTAACTGATTCACGGCGGTGGTCTTATACAGAGTTTGCCATCCCAAAGTATGCAAACTCCTTATGACTTATTCAGAGTTTGCGGAGATTATCTTACCATAATCAGCAGGATTGTGATACATTGGGCATGGTACTCCTGCCTGACTTAGGTATGGGACCAGGTTCTGCGTAGTGCCTTGGTACATGCATCGGCCTGCTGCCAGAATGTACACGGCGTCAAAGAGAGCGAAGAGAGAGGCTGAAGGTTGGTGGACTGTGCAGACGATGGTGCGGCCCTGGTGCGCAAGCGTGCGGCACAGCTGGACAACTTGTGTGCAGGAGGAACTGTCTAGGCCTCTGGAAAGTAAAGTTTGTTTGTTAGTTAGCTGATGGTGTTTTATTAAATATGATAACAACATGGCTGTTTTCATTCTGATGATGATGATGATAATAACATGGATATCGTCTACTTTATTAGCGGCCGTTTGTATTTTTTTGGTGTACTTAAAAAAATTGGCCAAGAACTATATTCGATTGAAATTGAGTGTCAAAAATTCGATTTTTGTCTTGGATAAAATATTTTATAAATTTTATCTTCAGACGCCAGCACATCAAGCTACCCCAATCTGTCAAATTTCCCCAATTGAAAGTAAACCTTATGCTTTTGTAATAAAGTTGAAAATCTATAAAAGAAATTTGACAGATTGGGGTAGCTGGATGTGCTGGTGTCTGTAGAACTTATTTGGATAAAGATAACATGAATAAATAAATGAAAATGGTTTTTATTCACATATACTTTAAAAAAGCCCCTGTAAATAGTCTCAACATAAATAGTAGTATTACAAATTAACTATGAATATTTAATTCTAGGTACAAATAGATTATTGGATCGTGACTTGCATTTGATCATATAGAATTATAAATTAATTTATGATAGTAATGATTAGTTAAATAGCCAATCTCCTGATTTAAGTACTAATTCGCAATACTTATAGTTATAGATATATTTTACTACATCTTGTTGTATGGTTCTGTCTATATTGAGGAAAGAATTGAATATTAATGTTATGACCTTGCGTGTATAGCGACGTTATTAATGCTACCACCGGATACAATGCGCCCCAACTGAGCAGACCCAGAGAAACTAACACAGCGGGTTCATCTACTATCGGTTTACTACGGCCCAGTTGCATTATGTAAACGGAATTTGGTTGACTTAAAGTAATTATTTAGTAGGCGAACACAATATCTGCTCGATGAAGATAGATAAATAACGTCAAAATATTAATATTGAGACGGATCAAATATTTTTAATGTTAGCTATCATATTACAGTTAGTTCACGTAACACAACAGATTAGTCATGTAAGATCCCCATGTAAGATCCCCAACGAGCAATGTGCAGGTAGGTGCCGAGCGCTTGATGTCTCTTTCATCAATGTACTCTTTAGTAGTGTTGTAACCTCTAGCCATACGTATACGTTTAATATGTGTCTTGAAACTTGTATCTGGCTGTTCGGTAATGTAAGTAGGAAGTTTTTTTATAAAATCTATTACAATTTTAAAAACTGATTTATGTATTTTGACTCTAAAGTTTGTCTTTATTCCTAGTATTCATGTTATGCAGTTCACATTTTTCTATATTTATCTATATTATTCTTTACATACATTATATTCTGATATACAATATGTTCCGATAGTACCGTAAGTATACATATACTATAATAATTCATATTATTTCTTTAAACAACGTTCACAAATAATCGCGACTGCCTAGATAGACTGACGGCCCGCCTGAATGCTTAATCTCATCAAACAAATACGGGCTAGTAGGAGCACCAAGCTAAGAGCACCAGATGCCAGTCACCAGACACCAAATACCCAGCAGATCTACTGTGTTTTGGCCGTAGATATGGCATGAGAGTCAATACCAAAAGGAATCTACTTCTTATTGTTTCATTAGATCTCACAACCGTTACGTGTTTTTAATCAGCGTGCGTGCGAAAGTGTGGTGGTTGGAAAATGCTTGCCTTCCACGCCGAAGGTCGTGGGTTTGATTTCCACCCAAGACAGCTATATTTGTGTACCTACATGAACATGTCTGTTTGTCCTGAGTCTGGGTGTAATTATCTGTATAAGTATGTATTTAAAAAAGAAAAGTAGTATATGTAATGTATCAGTTATCTGGTTTCCATAGTACAAGTACTATCTACTATATCCTTAGTTTGGGATCAAATGGCCGTGTGTGAATAACATCCCACGATATTATTATTATAATTGAACAGTACCCACGTGGGTAAGTACATTAATTATAACATGTCTTATTTAATTGGTCTAACGTGACCTAAATGGAAGCATGCTTATCTCGTCACGTGTCTCAAGAACAAATAATTTCTATCATTACTCGTTGGGGCAAAAGTCCAGACTTACATTAAATTCTAACTATTGAACTTTGATACAATATCTTGTACTCATTCTTGCTAGGTTAACTTTGTAAGATGCCTTTCCTGGGTTGTCCTATTAATTTAATCTTCAATTATACGAGTACTGTGATGATGATGTCTTCCCGGCCAAATTTCAGCCACGGCGGCAATTCTCAATGGAGATTAGCCAATTGCGCAGGACATATTATAGTGCACAAATGTGTGCGTAAGCACAGGGGCACTTTTTATTCTATCACTCTCATGATCCGATGGGATGACTAATGACACGACCGGAAAGAGGTCAGGTACAGGACCGACGGCTTTACGTACTCTCCAAGGCACGGTGGTGTAATACCGCCAACTTCCGGACTTCGGGCTGATACTGAGAAATTTCTTTTTACGGAAACATCCCAAAATCACTTTTTTGGCCCGACCCGGGCTTTGAACCCTCATTTTCTGCGGTTGAACACGCTACCGCTAGACCAACGAGTTCTTTATGACATAACCGAGTTAGGTATCATTAAGTGATGATGTTTCCAGGTTTATGAATTGGGTGTTTTCTCGATCGTAAACGTAAACGTATTTTTTACATTTTTTATAACAAGTAAACTCATCATAACAGCCGTAAAAAGTCGACTACTGGACAAAAGCCTCCCCAAGAATCGTCTTGGGGGATGTGCCATAATCGCCACGCTTGGCAGACGGGTTAGTGGTCGCAGTAAGATGGTCATAGTACTCAGAAGGAAGCTGCTGCCCGTCCTCTGGTAGATATTCCCTGGGGTCGACTTCTACGCCCCCCATGGGTTCATGAATATCAGGATCGCGGGTGTATTTCTCAGATTGGCTTAAATATATTGCAGTTATTTGGTACCTTCTGTGTACTTTTACGTACCTCTCCTGAAAATCTGTGTACCTACGCCCGTACAGAGATATTTGACATACTAGGTACACCCGCTATCCTGATGTCAGAACCGCGGGTGTACTGTTAAACAGTGTACCAAGTTACATATATTGGTTAAGTACATTTGGTACCTCTTGTGTACCTCATGAAACAAGTATCAAACAAATAAAATACGGTATGCTTCTTGAGAAATTTAATAAATCATTTTTCACTTTTACGTCGTTACTATTTTATTTAAAAAAAACCGTAGTAATCGAACCCAGAACCTTCACATTCAGCATATACTATTATTCCCTTACCGGGAATCGAAACCAGAACCTTCACATTCACTCTGTTTGTCTTGAGTCTGAGTGTAATTTGGGAGCAGTTGGCCGTTTGTGAATTAAGTCCCAGGATATTATTATTATTGTATTGAAATGAGTCAGTGCCAAATTCATTTTTATTATTATAGTCATCATCATCCTAGAGATATTCATGCACTCAAATATCTGTTCTGGGTGGGAATTGAACCCACGATCTGCGGCGTGAAAGGCAAGTATCGACCAACCTCGCCAATGAATACTTAAATGCATTCCGGACCACCCAGTGTCTAGGTTGTAACTGCACTTGGGTGGTTTGAGGATATTCAATTATAATAGTTACTATAATTAACTGTTCAGAAAGCATTTCAAACTTCCTATTAACTTGAATTTACACTTGGAATTTAGGCTATTCTAATTTTGCAAGTCTAACCCATGTGTTCAAAATTGAAAATGCCTGTACGCGGGGTTACTATTTATCAAAAATTTATCAAATAGTTTTATACGAAATTAACACCATGTATGTTATCATATATAGATACCGGAACTGATAGTGCAGTTTGAATATTTAGTGTTATCAGTATTAGAAGCTAGATTAATTTGAATTAGCAAAATATCCGTTTAGCAAATTGCTTATCGCGTATCGTGACATTATCAACAGCTCACCGTGATAAAACATGTTGCTAAGCTTTCCTTATTATAAAAATATAATTACTTATTAAATTCACGAGATTCAGTAAACAAAGGGAAGGAAAATCTGATAACATATGAACTTTGTGACAAATATGCCCATTTAACAGTAAATAAAAAATCACTAAAATTCCTATATGCAAATGTACGAAGTTTGGTAAAGCCAGGAAAGTTAGATGAGATAAGATGTATCATGGAATCTTTTCAACCTACTATACATGTGTTAGTGCTAACAGAAACTTGGATTAAAGATCAAGAAGAAGCTCACAGGTTAAAATTACCAAACTATATACACTACTACAACTACAGAAAAAACATGCGTGGTGGAGGCGTTTCCATATATATTCATAAACATCTAAAACATAATCTTTTAGACGAACAATGTGAAGAAGGAAATCACTTTTTGTGGGTACGCTTGGACACCCTTTCTTTAGATATAGGAGCTATATATTAACAACCTACTTCAAAAACAACTAACTTTCTGGAGCAATATCACCAACATCTTTCAAAAAGAAAAAGAGCGATTGTGTTCGGCGACCTTAATATCAATCTACTTAGTACTGAAAACTCAGTAAAGGAATACAATGGAATGCTGAGAGAGAACAATATGAAAATATTGAATAAAATTAATCTTCAATATTGTACGCGCGAAACAACCACAACAAAAACTATCCTAGATCATGTGATTACGAACTTACAAGACCATACTTTCCAAATGGCTATTATCGATTCGTCTCTCTCAGACCACAAACAAATATACTTTGAGATAAACAGATCCAAACCGGCTCGTATACAGAGAACACAATTTGAATCAATAAATTACACTAACCTATATACGACCATAAAATATGGTATAGGAACAAGAGAGATCTTTGAATATGCTGGCTTGGAAGCCCTACTGCAGAGCTCAATTACTAAAAACAAAGTACGTAAAACTAAGATATTATATCCACCTCGCAAGGAATGGATAAATAACAATCTTATTACTTTAATTGACGAAAGAAACCAGCTATGGAAAACCCTTAAGCAAAATCCGGATCTTCTTCTTCTTAGCGTTTCGATGGCAAACTCGTCAAATTTTTGTGGCCCAGAACGTGGCCACACTGATTGCCCTGCTTGTGGCACGGATGACGATCAACTAAGGACTGAGTTTACACAAAAACGAAACAGTACGTTTGTAACTATCCAAACGGCAAAAAATCGATACTACAATCATGTTTTTAAAACCTGTAAGAAAAATCCTTTAAAAATGTGGCAACTTATAAACAAGCTATCAAATAACAAAGGCAAAATTAGTTTTGGGCCCCAGAAACTTATTACTAGCTCAGGTCAAGTTACAGACACCACTGAAATTTGTGAATGTTTTAATCTCTTCTTCTCAACAATAGGTAGTGAACTAGCCAGCAAAATTCCCCAAAACTTCTATACGCATCAAGTAAGCCCATCTAAACACAACTCTAACCAATTGTCTATACTAAAACCGGCTACTCCATGTGAAATAATTAAAATAATAAATAGCCTTAAAACTAATACTAGTGCAGGTATGGATGGAATTAGCACGAAGGTTATCAAATGTACTAAAGATCTAATAGCAGAAAGTCTCGCAGGTTGTGTTAATAAATGCTTAGAAGAAGGTTACTTTCCTGACTCTCTTAAAATCGCAAAAGTCAGCCCCATATTTAAATCGGGACTTAAAACGGATCCAAGTAATTATAGACCCATATCAGTGTTACCAGTGCTATCTAAGGTTTTTGAGAAAATATTACGTATACGATTGGATCAATTCTTAACATCCAATGATTTTTTATCTAAGAAGCAATATGGTTTCAGACCAAAGTCCAATACTACTTCCGCGACAGTAGATCTTATAACAAACATAAGACTAAATATTGATAAAAAACAAACAACTTTAGGCATATTTATTGATTTAAAAAAGGCGTTTGACACCGTGAGTCATGAAATACTTTTGGCGAAGCTAAGGGGCATAGGTGTTGTGGATAAAGCTTATGATATTTTTAAATCATATCTAACAAATAGGTCTCAAATTGTAAAAATTGATAAGCATCAAAGCGAACCTAGACCTATTGCCTGCGGCGTTCCTCAGGGATCAATCTTAGGTCCATTACTTTTTCTAATATATATTAACAGTATACATGAGATTGGACTAAAGGGAGACATCACTTTGTACGCCGACGATACTAGTTTGTTTTATTCGGGTCATTCGGCACATGTCGTAATAAATCAAGCACAGCATGATCTCAATATTTTACACACCTGGTTACAAGCAAATTTGTTGACTGTCAATACATCAAAAACAAACTACATCATATTTTCTCCTAAAAATAAAAAAATCAGTGACTATAGTCCTTTGACTATTAATGGCGAAAAAATAAGTAGAGTTAGTGAGGAAAAATATCTGGGCCTAGTATTGGACCAACGCCTTACATGGAAGCCACATATTGAAAAAATTCGTAACAAAATTATATCAGTATCAGGTGCTCTGCGACCTATAGCCCAATGTCTACCTAAAAATGTGAAATATACTGTATACAACTCATTAGTCAAATCCCATATTGAATACTTAATTGAAGTCTGGGGATCAGCAGCTAAAAGTAATTTAAAGTTATTACAAACCACACAAAATAGACTAATTAAAATATTATTCCGATATGATTATTTAACACCCACTATCAAAATTTACAAAGAAACTGGACTCATGAACCTTGCACAAATTTATAAATACAATACCTGCATCTTGATTAGGAAAGTTCTGACAAAAGATGTTCATTCACAACTCACATTCACTAAAAGAATAGACTGCTACAAACGTCTGACTAGGCAGGCTAATAATATATGTCTTAGACCACCGAGGACAAATTATGGAAAAAAGAGCATTCTATACGAAGGAGCTCAAATATACAATAAGCTGCCAAAAAATATAAAAGAAGCTAAAACTTTGTTATCATTTCAAAAACTGTTAAAAGGACACATTTTAAAGGATTTTTCATTATTAAATTAAATTAAAAAAAAAAAAAAAAAAAAAATACCTAAAAGTATTGCAAAATATAAATAAAAACATTGTAAAACAAACCAACACTATATACATACTATACACGTACTAAATACATATTACATACCTACTGTAAAATACACTAAAAGCTAGTAAAAACTAAGTAATAAAATATATATGATGACCTACCTATTTATTACTAAATACACTTTACTATTATAAATATGACATAACGACTAAACACATAATATATTTAATTATTACAAAAGCATAACCACCAAACATATATGTATATATATATATATATATATATATATATATATATATATATATATATATATATATATATATATATATATATATATATATATATATATATATATATATATATATATATATATATATATTAATTATGTTACTTCTTTAAATCGCCATATCAAATTGTATATAAATTGACATAAAGTTCGACACTACATTTTAACTGCGACACATCACTAAGCCATAGGCCTTAATAAACTTGTATTGTTTCTACGCCAACTGGACTGTTTTAGCGTAACATGGAATGTCATTGTACTGATACATTTTTAATATTTTTTCAAACTACCCTACAACTAGATACGCTAATTGGTTAATATTTAGTATTTAAGTGTATTTTTCTCTGTAAGCGATTACTGTAATCTTTTTGAGAAAAATAAAATATCTTTAACCGTATTAAGAGTCCGACATAACGCAAGGTTTAAGTTTGAATCCCTTGTGAAGTGGATTCTTGATAGTAGTTCTAAAATAATGTAAGGCTTGAGTTGACTCGGGCATTACATAATTTTATAACTACTAACAATAATCTAACCCAAGACAAGACTTTATCAGTCTTATTTAAAAACGCTACTTAAATTTAAGCCGGCCGCTCAACCATGGTTTATCAAATTTTTCATTTAAAAACACGATTTAACTTTGACCCGCGGTTGAGCCATGTCAAAATTTTAACCACGTCGGCCCCTGGTTTAAAGCTTGCTCAAATATGGCGGATTTTATTTGCATCAGCTGACGTTTTGTTTGACGTTTGTTTGTGAATGGAGGTTTAATTGAAGTTACTAACCGTTTTAATTTTTAAATAAATACTGAATTCCAGTGGGAATCTTATCACAAACTTCAACATCCACCGAAGAAAATCAATAGTCCTTGAAAATGCACTGTTACGATCATAAATCTATCATTACATGTCTACCATAGAGCAAAAATCATAAAGTTTTGATAAATAATCCGATTTAGTCGATTAATTTTGGTCAAGCTCTATACCAGTCCCTGAAATGTTGACAGTGTAAAATAAAATGACGTTACTTAGCTGAGAAACCTTTAAGTTGGGTTTTTAAATAAAGAAATAGTTGAGCGGGGTTTAAGTGGTTGAGCAGGGTTTAGCTGAGACATGGTTAAGCGGCGGATCAAGGAATTATTTTAAATAAGAGTATAACAGTCTTATTTAAAAACGCTACTTAAATTTAAGCCGGCCGCTCAACCATGGTTTATCAAATTTTTCATTTAAAAACACGATTTAACTTTGACCCGCGGTTGAGCCATGTCAAAATTTAAACCACGTCGGCCCCTGGTTTAAAGCTTGCTCAAGTATGGCGGATTTTATTTGCATCAGCTGACGTTTTGTTTGACGTTTGTTTGTGAATGGAGGTTTTATTGAAGTTACTAACCGTTTTCATTTTTAAATAAATACTGAATTCCAGTGGGAATCTTATCACAAACTTCAAAATCCACCGAAGAAAATCAATAGTCCTTGAAAATGCACTGTTACGATCATAAATCTATCATTCCATGTCTACCATAGAGTAAAAATCATAAAGTTTTGATAAATAATCCGATTTAGTCGATTAATTTTGGTCAAGCTCTATACCAGTCTCAGAAATGTTGACAGTGTAAAATAAAATGACGTTACTTAGCTGAGAAACCTTTAAGTTGGGTTTTTAAATAAAGAAATAGTTGAGCGGGGTTTAAGTGGTTGAGCAGGGTTTAGCTGAGACATGGTTAAGCGGCGGATCAAGGAATTATTTTAAATAAGAGTGTAAGAGGCAGAAGACTATTGATATATAATACTCAAGTTTTATACATGAATAATGCCTCTCTCTCTGGTTCTCGAGTGGCGACCTCGAACCGGAAGACGCAGCGTAGGCAGGCCCCCTACAAGATGGACCGATGAGCTTGTGTGGGTCGCTGGAAACTGCTGGATGCGAATAGCGCAAGACCGGCAATTGTGGAGATCTTTGGAGGAGGCCTTTGTCCAGCGGTGGACGTCTTTCGGCTGATATGATGATGATGAATGCCTCTAAATTATGTGATGACTTACGGAATAGACCCGTTGGCGCTTACTATGAGCATAAGGACGCTGGAATGGAGAAGGCTATGCTCGAGGTTTCCTTGCAAGATCGAATGGGAAATGTCAAAAACCGTAGGCAACTAAAGCTAAAAAAGAAGAATAAAACAAAAGACGGTCACCGTAGCCTAGTTGGTAGTGATCCTGCCTACGAAGCTGGTGGTCCTGGGTTCGAATCCCGGTAAGTGCAAATATTTGTGTGATGAGCACGAATATTTGTTTCTGAGTCATGGATGTTTTCTATGTATATAAGTATTTATTTATCTATATAAGTATGTATATCGTCGCCTGGTACCCATAGTACAAGCTTTGCTTAGTTTGGGGCTAGGATGATCTGTGTGACAATGTCCCCAGATATATTATATTATAAAAAGTAGACATAAGTAACTGAAAACTAACTGGTACTACTAGTATATCTCGAAACCAGATAACTGATATACTACATGTACTTCCTTTCTTTTGTAAATATCTGCCTATATAGTTTCACGTAAATAATATGTTCATGCAAATAAATATCTGTCCTGGGTGGGACCCACGACCTGCGGCGTGAAAGGCAACTAACCACGCCGATATATATATATACATAATCTTCGCGCCCTATCTACTATGCCGGATGTCTTGATAACATTGATTAAACAATTATTTGTCGTAATCTAGTTGCTTTCAGTTTCTTATTACCTATTATCCTCGTACTTGTAATGATAATAATAGTATTTTAGGTCAGCGAGAGGAGAGTTTCTCTCAGAGAGTGACTTGGAAGATGGGAAATGAGAATACATATTTGATAAAAAATTACGATATCTAATATTGTTGAGTTGCTACAGATCCTCCTAGCTGAAACGTCAAACTATCTGGGTCTGACAGTATTGGGTTTGTCAAAGATTTTAACTAAAAACAAAACTAGTTATTAAGTAAGTTAGACAATTAGTTTATAATTAATAATGAACTTTCAAGTATGGTAAACAATGCATTTAGTTTATTACCACAGCTACGTCTTTTTTCTACAAATTGTACAAATAATTTATTTAGTTTACACACTCAATTAGGGTTCTATAAACTCTAACAGAAACAGGCCAGCCATTGGCTTTTATTTAGATTTGGATACTCCGTTTCATATAAATTATACACAATAGATAGATGGATTACGCAAATTGAAATAAGCTAGGTGAATGACAATTGCATTTGCATTCAAGTTAACATTACGTGTCATTCAAATAAAGTAAATTTTCTGGTACATGCGGTGTGACTGACTGCATAGAATAACAACACCCCATTTCATCCCGTATGGGTATATCTCTCAGAGAACGGTCAGCAACGTCTGCGATCGCCAACCCCAGACGGGTTGGCGATCGCAGTACGCAGACGTAAAGCGTGGAGGTTAAAAATAAAACAGGTTTTTATTCACGTAGACTTCAAAAAAGTTTATAGTAATATAGTTAAGTATACATAATTATTTCTAGTTACTATATATTTAAGTACACGAATTGTGGGAAAACGTTTATTAAATTTATTTAATAGTAATAATATTTAACTAGCTAGAATTAAGTTATTGATTATGGCATATCCCTCCAAATTATGGACATAACTCCACTGTGGAAATCTTTTGGGCATGACATGAAATTTTCAAATTGGTTTTTAAAAATCTTCGACCATTATCTATGGTCGCATTAAGCCAACGAGGCAGTTAATTTAAATAAAATGTTGTATAAAACAATTACTTACGTGGTAGGTTCATCGAGGAACATAACAAGAGGGTTGTTTATGAGTTCCAGGGCGATTGAAAGTCTCTTTCTCTGCCCACCAGACAGCTGGGAACCTCGCGTGTTCATGTGCTCGTACAGTCCCAAGTTTGTGAGGATATCTTCTATCTGGAGAAAAAAGGATACATTTTTGTTAATGATACCTAGTGTCGCGTGCTTAGCTATATATGAAATCTATCCCAATTAATAATTTCCATGGAAGGCGCGCATAGTCGGTTGCGATGACCGGTCCGTAAGGGATCGGCGAGGTAAAACAATTAGCCACGCGGTTAGATTATAGATAGGTGCCCGTGAAAGTGATTTAATTTATGAACGTCTCCGTGCTTAGGAGGGACGTTCGTGAAGCTCTGTCAGAGACCAGGGTGGCTTAAACAACTGTGACACGAGGTCCACTACTGCCCATACGATAAATAAAGTAAGAAGAATAATTTCCAAACGTTTTAAATATTGAATTACTACACATGCTTATATATAACATACACATTAAATTTTGTATTTTCGGTAACCTAGTCTGTTTTTATGAAGCATTGTGTATTGTAAATTAAATGGCTTTCACTGCAGTTTTTTCATCTGATAACCTATTGCAACGAGTCACAGATTCCATGAAACCTGTTGAGTTGTTCAATAGCTACAAGTTTAGCTTACGTTATAATGTCTGAATGTATTCTGTATGTTTAGGTTCATTTGAGCTGCTGATAGAGAGAGGGAGCGTATGCTGAACCTCACTGCAATGTTGCTACTTATTTATATTTATTTGGTTAATAATTACATGCTTATACACGTATTGACATAGCAATTCTGTAGCAGCGCTATTAATTTCTAAGAAATTGGTTTATCATTAGATTACGAAATGCTTTATTTGCCTGTTTTTCAAATTGTGTTTTAAATGGCAAAAGTAATTGCACTATAGTATCAAAAAGTGTAGAAGGAAATCGATTCTTCCTTACTGGTTCGATCATTGACGCAGTCCTTAAATGGGTGACTACCTACGTGATTTAATTTCTGAGAAAAGACGGCACAGGAGTGAGTTTTGCCACTGTCCACCCGAATAAATTAGGTAACTCTATTTATTGTTTATTTGGAGAAGGTATTTGTCAATTTGTTAAGTGTCTATTTGTAAGATCAAAATTACAACATTTTACTGAATGCCTATGAAAATATATACGGTACTAATTTTTTTAATTAGTGTCTGTGTCTTTCGGATAATCTGAAACGGCTGAGCCGAATTGGACAGGTAGCTAGTTAGAAGACGTAATATAATATACCGATCATACAGAAAAAGTATAGTTTCCATTGGATAAGAAACTAGCATTTAAACGGTTGAATAATTTACGAGTGCGAAACCGAAGGTGGAAGCTTGTATGAAATAATATTGCTAATTGCTATTGTAAAATAGGCAATTTGACAATATCAGGTTCATACATAATATACCAAGCTATTTGAAAAAAAAATCAAACAATAAATTATTAGTGTGTAAATAAGTATATTTACATGTGTCCTTAGCCACGTCGGACATAATTAGAATTTGTCACTACTGTATGTACAGACACAGTTGATGCTTCAATATTGATACAGTTTTTAAAATATGATTGAGAATTTTATTTATTCAGACTGTACATTATATTATTATCATCCACAAAAATGACGGGTCGGGTCTAAATGAACTAACAGCAGCTGGGCCAACAGGCTGGGCTGGGAAATATATATGGACATTTCTGATGGTTTAATCGCCATCTGCATCGTCGGGTCTAAAATATCGTGTTAGTTAATATGTTATAATATTACACTTCTTGTGATATATAAATAAATCCCTTATTCATTTATTATATCCGCACACAGCGCCAATTAGCCCAAACTAAGCAAAGCTTGTACACACGGCTACATATCAAGCTATACATTTCCAGTATAAGCAGATCTCGTTCGATCACAGAAAACACCCAAACCAGGAGAAGAAGATATGTTCATTTAACGTATCTTCATTGTTATTTACTTAATTATGTAATAATTTCTTAGTGTTCTGGATACTAGTTTTCTCCGAGATTACGTTCACTGGTATTTTTGCTAAATGTAAATGGTTGATTAACGAATTTTTAATATAAAATAGTGCATCTAGGCGCAGCCTTATTGCCATGTTACGCTAACAATATAATAAATCAATAATATTTTTTGGGAATTTTATTTATTGTTACTTATTTATATAATCGTAGAAGTTAAATGAAATCGAAATTCCTAACACAGATACATTTTTAGCCCAGCGTAAAAAAAAATTATATCATCTGTGTTAGGAATTTATTTAACACTAGCTGGTGCCCGCGACTTTGCCCGCGACAATTTTGAATGAAGACCAATGTAACTACTTACTTCTAGCTTACTTCTAGCTTAATCTAAAAAATATAAATTTTAAAACAAATAAGCAATTAAAATTGAATTAAACCTAAACTATAAATAACCTTACTAAGAAATAAATGAAAGACTACTGTTATTCACAAAAAGGACCCGATATCAATTGTCCTTAAGTATAGTCAGTAAGTTAAATAAATAAAAATAGTAATCAACGATGCATTAATCACAAAGGTAACTCCCATTAGATTAGGTTGCGACATTTTGTGAACGAAACCATAGCGCGATCTAAAACGATGATTACGCCATCTACTAACAAAAATATAAACTTGTAAAGCGGTAAAATTAAGATGTGTGCATATATTTTGGGTGAGATTTAGGCGATCATCTATCTGTATCATCATCTTCAGATGTTTTTTGGGTGCGATCATCTCGACACCACAATTTATACTACGCTAACTCGAATTTTAGATAAATTCGTTTTTTATCCCAATTTGATTAAAATGTCGTTTATTTAATTTGTTAATAAATTTACCAAAAAAAAGAAGTTTCCAATCTTATAAAACGCTTAATCTTTACTTAAACGACAACGACCACGACATTTTAAGCTACTTGGCATAAGAAACTAATTTTTTAAATTTGAGTTTGTTTAAATTGTTGGTGGCGATCTATTGAATCAGTTTTGGATTATCTTTTTTTAACAACAAATTATTCTCTGGATTGCTTTATTTTTAACTGAAAGACCAAATAACAATTTTCATGCGTTTAACTTAAAACTTTTAACATTTTTCATACAAACTTACATCCCCAATTTTACGCCCTTGGGGGTGGAATTTTCAAAAACCCTTCTTTAGTGGATGCCTACGTCATAAAAGGTACCTTCTGTCAAAATTTCAAGTCTTTAACTCCAGCCGTTTAGGCTGTGCGTTGATATGTCAGTCAGTCAGTATAAACTTACATCACCTATTTTATGCCCTAAGGGGTGGAATTCCCAAAAATCCTGAAATATATATTATTAGTTTTTAACTGAAATGCTTAATACCAATTTTCATGCGTTTAACTTAAAAATTGTCACATTTTTCATACAAACTTACACCCTCTATTTTACACTCTTGGGGCTGGAGTTTCCAAAAATGCTGAAATACATATTTTTTATTTTTAACTAAAAGGCCAAATACCAATTTTCATGCGTATAACTTAAAATTTGTCACATTTTCCATACAAACTTACATCCCCTATTTTTCGCCCTTGGGGGTAGAATTTCCAAAAACCCTGAAATACGTGATTTTTTATTTTTAACTGGAAGGCCAAATACCAATTATTATGCCTTAAACTTCAAAAACGGCAAAGTTTCATACTAACTTAGCGCCCCTGTTTTACCCCCTTAGGGGTTGAATTTCGAAAAATCCTTCCTTATTCCTTGTCTACATTATAAAGCAAACGTTTGTGCAAAATTTCAGCTTTCTAAGTCCAAGGGTTTGGGCTGGGCGTTGATGAGTCAGTCAGTCAGTCAGGACTTGTCTTTTTATTTATATAGATTTAACCGGAGTAATCGGAGAGATTAAACTCCTAGGCGGACAGTCAGTCTTTTATAAATGGGTGACTGCCAAAGAGGTTTTATTTCTGAGCATAACAGTGCTTCAGAGAGAAAGTTACGCTGTTGGTCCCGGTTGTAGACATTAGAAAACAGTCTGGCTCTATCTTTTTTATGTTTAGAGTACATAAAACCGACTTCAACGTTTCTATAAGATAAACAATTGGAACAAAATTTATATTGCGAAAACAACCAATTGGTTAAAAAAAATATCAAAATCGGTTCACGAACATTGGCAAAATCGCAAAACATATTTTTAAAAGAAACATAATTATGGTTTACATGGAAACCTCTTTTATATGTCGGTTAATCAAGAAAGAAGTTAACATCAGGCTATCCCTTACACAAAATGAATATAAATGGTTTGTTGTTATGATATTTACAATAAATATTTATAGCTTATACCAATAACAGTCGTTACAAATGATGTTGTTGGAATCGCTTACAACGTGTTTTCAAGTGATAAATAATGTAAATAAATTGCGATGTACGCATGTTACATACTAGATAACTCGATATTGAATACTTAACTTATTATGCTCAATCATTAGCCTTCATTCTTTGGCTTAACTTTGAATTAAAGGGACTAAGGGAATTAGTGTTTATACCATTCGTAGTTTATAATAGAAATAATAATTTTATTTCGGATTACTCCATAAAGTGTTAGTTATAAAAGTCTTATCCTATGTTAGTATATCAGGGTCCAACCAAAATTTAAACAAATTAAAACAAATAAGCAAGTAATATACTTACAAACATAAAATACATTCATAAATTAAAATTGTCATATGTCAAATATTAAATAAAACAACAATAGTAATGATCTGCTCTTCTGCTCAATAGTACCTTTTTTAAGCAAACCAACAAAACATCACTGGTGTAAATGAGACCACGGAGAACTAATAAAAACATTAGAAACATCTGTCTCGTTTCCCTCAAGGAGACATCTATATGTCCTCCTCCTGTCATTATCAAAACTTGAGGGTCTCTATGGCGTATCTCCACATTGGCTATGTTGCGAGATTTGTCTGGTCCTCTGTTTGATTGACGACGAAGTGTAGCGCCGAACGAAATTAGTCGGACAGACGCATCGGACTACACTTTTCATGTATCTTCTCTTCCAGATTAGTGTAACTTTGGTAATTAATAATATCAATAAGCTTTTTTCATATATTTTCTATTCTATAACAAACTTCTTCATGATATTAGCGAATTGTCTACTAATAAGTTTAAAAGAATAATCAAAGCCAAATTGTTTAGCAGGGCATATTACAAAATTTCGGATTATTTAAATGACAAAAGTGCTTGGGATTGAGTTGGTCTAAGTCAACACACTTTATGTGTGTTGACTTAGACAAATATGATTAAACTTAAGTAAATTTTATTTCATAAAAGGATTCCGGCAGAGTTTCTCTGCAGGAATCTGCCTCGTCTTGCACTGCATGGCAGGGTAAAAAAAGACGATTTCAAATAAATGTAGGTAAATATTTTACGGAATTAATTGATTTGGATTTGAGACCACAAAGTGAGTGATTCAAAAATTAGAATCGAAAGAGCAGGAAGTGAAAAATCTTTTCATTCGAGTGTAACACGTAACTTTTCATCCCAATAATATTAAGGTATAATTAATAAAAATAACGTTGCTACAGTTACTTAAGTTAAATGTGTATTTTGTTAGGATTTGGGCGTTGCAGAAACAAATTTAAAAAAGTACACCAAGGAGCTTCCGAGTCCGAGTTTTAATAAATTAAAAATAGTTGTATGATCAATTCGGCACCATGGAGCAAATAGGTTTAATGATTTTGAATTCAAAAACTTAGTGCACAGAATGTTCTACATTCAAATTTTCTTTATCCTCTAGCGGATAAAAATGACTTCTGCACTCAGATATCGAAGAACAAATATACTCTTTCCGAGATGAGGGGATGATAAAAATATTGTAGACCACTGTTTACACATATGACATATGAGCTAAAAACATCAAATAATAGCATAATTCTTATCCAGGGCATCATAATCCTATGTCAGAGTCAAATGATAAACTGTTAATTACTTCTTCAATATTACGATTGCACACTTTTCATCTTGTGTTGCTTAATAACCGGGTTAGGTAACGGTTATCGTTTGACCTGCACCTTGGCTACGATGGTACCGGGAAATTGTTAATCTTACTTAGAACTGTCGTAATTTTCTTTGAGGTCACATCTGTGAGAAAACGTCGAGTTGATTACTACTGTATTAAAAACTTACCGGTTATTCGATTTAAGGTTATAAATTGTTACTTTAAGCGTATGACATTACTGCATTAAAAGCTTATAATATTTAGATTAGATTAGCTTGTTAGCTATATGCATGTATTATGCAATGTATTATGCAATGCAACGGTCACGATAGCCTAGTTGGTAGTGCTCCTGCCTACGAAGCTGGTGGTCCTGGGTTCGAATCCCGGTAAGTGCAAATATTTGTGTGATTAGCACGAATATTTGTTTCTGAGTCATGGATGTTTTCTATGTATATATGTATTTATCTATCTATATAAGTATGTACATCGTCGCCTGGTACCCATAGTACAAGCTTTGCTTAGTTTGGGGCTAGGATGATCTGTGTGACATTGTCCCCATATATTATTATTATTATTATAATTTTGCTGTGTCTATTAATAATATATAAAAATACGTATACTTATATATATATATATTACCTAAGTATATATATATATATATAAGTACTTAATTGTTTTGTTTAATAGCCACGCACTAGCGAAGTGGGTTAAGTTACTATGTAGGAGCACTATTTATGGCAATACTTACTTACTACTTATCGTATGGGCAGTGGTTACCCTAGTGTCAGAGTTGTTCAAGCCGCCCAGTAGGCCTCCGACATGGCTAAGGACTGTTGTCTAATGACTACAACCGGGTCCAATAGCTCAACGTGTCTTCAGAAACACGGAGACGCTTAGAAATTAAACCACTTTGGTGGGCACCCATCTATGAACTGACCTCGAACCTAGTTGCTTAACCTCGCCAATCGCGAACGGATCGGTGAGAGCATAATATAAAGATCAGTCATAGCCGTGTGATTAGTGTTCTATTTTTAAATTGGTATCATTTTGAACCTACGGAACTTCAATTTTGTTGGTTTAGTATTGTTTTCTTTTTCACACGTATGCGTTAAGAATGACACAGTAAGTATTTGTATTAAGTAAAAAAATAAAAATTCCTTTCCCACACGCACATTGTCCCGTTCTGCGGCTTCAACGTTGACAATCCATTCCGGACCATTTATGTGGTCATGGAAGCCGATTTAACGATTGATTAAATAATTTTTAACCTTTATGTATAAATACTGATCAGGGGCTCTACCTGCTACGTCACCGAACATCGTTTTCGTGAATGGCGTTCAAATAAAGAACGCCATTTACGAAAACGATGTTCGGTGACTTAGCCAATAGAGCCCCTGATCAGTATTTATTACATTGGGGACTTCAAATACATCATAGGCAGAAATTCAAGAGTTCGACTAGTGGGTACATTTAAACGGACTACTTGCTTTTATATTCTTTAATAAATCCCAAGGAGGAAAGAAAATATCGAATTACAGGTAGATATAAAAATTTTTGCAGTCGGTGTGCATTAATCTAATCTAAATATCATGTGTGTGTATTGTTGTTGATAAGTTGATAATGCACTTTATATCTTTACGTGTTCTACAATCGGATATCCATTTGATATTTTGGTAATGAATTCAATTGCTATAATACAGTACTACTTACTTACTTATCGTATGCTCAGTTGTTACCCTGGTGTCAGAGTTGTTCAAGCCGCCCATTAGGTTTCTGACATGGCCTAATGGCTACAACCGAGACCGACTGCTTAACGTGCTCTCCGAAGAAGACGCTCAGAAACTAAACCACTTTGGTGGTCACCCATCTATGAACTGAACTTGATCATCGTTGCTTACCTCGCCCATCACTTACGGACTGGTGAGAGCATCTGGCTATGAGAGTTGTATGATACGGTACTATCCTAATAATGTTATAAACGTGAAAGTTTGTAAGTATGGATGGATGGATGGCTGTTTATTACTCTTTCACATAAAAACTACTGAATGGATTTTAATGAAACTTTACAGTAATATAGCTAATACATCAGAATAACACATAGGCTACAATTCATAAAAATATTGTGTGAATTGTCCAAAATATGACGATAAGTGTCAAGTAAGTATGAAAAAATCTACCATCTGCGAGCTATTCCGGCGTGCACTGCCAAAACCGCTAGAGGTGCACATCCTATTAACATTATATGGATATAGTATGGATGTATGTTTGTAACTCTTTTACGCCAAAACTACTTTAACGCGGTGAACCGGGGGCTAGTACATAATAAACATGGATAATGGGTATCAGAAACCTTATCTGAACTCATTAGATCTATCTTAATAGGATACTGCTTAAACTTTATCCTTTGTGATAGTTCACATTCACATTTTGCACTCATAAAAAAATATGAATTTGATCTTTAAGTACTTATATTTTGAGTATTTTATCTAGAGGTAGTATCACCAAAAAGGAAAACACTCTATCTTGAAATTGCCTCGACAAGAAAACATTATAAGGTAGCCCTTAAACAGATTGCTCTAATTTCCTACGTCAAAGTAATAATATTTAAATTGATGTGGTGTGTTATAGTCTAAGGTCTAGTTAAGGGTTAAGGCCTCGCATATTTTCTGTTTTTAGCCTACTTGAAAAAAGGATATCAATGCATATGTATGTTTTGCAATGTTTTAATGTAAGTTAAGCAGTATGTCCGTTGTCTATGTTAGATTTCAAATATTCTATTTTATTCGATACTTACTAAGTTTTGTTTAAATCGATTTTTGTAAAGAAGACCAGTTTTACTTTCTTTAGAACAATCATTATTCTTTGACATCACAATATTGTAAAAGTATAGTTAATGAGCATATAAAATTCTATTAGAAGGACTCCATTAATCCGCATTTTTTTTGTAAAATTGCAGATCCGCGCTTTTTCCATCTTAAAATAGTTAATTGTTCATGGTGTAATTATATCATCCCGCTTACACCACATGCGTGTATAACTTGTAATTTCAATTTTAAGGTATGCGCTCAATGTCTTGTATATAGAATTTCATTTAGCGTGCGCAATATTTATTAGTCATTCCGCTAAACATTGAGCAAGTTTTAACTGAGTCATTAATAAAATAATGATGTTTATACAACACTTGGGTTAGTTAACGTACACTTGTACTAATCAACCTCACTACACAGCATTATTTCTATAGATTGCTTCGTTAGTGTCGTAATAGCAGGTTTAACCGCAGATAATAAGGTCCTGACTGGTATGTTTCTGGTAAGATAAACACCCACAGGTTTTATATATATGCGACCGACATTGGCCTGATGATCATGCGCTTGATCACTTCCCGGTCGTATTGGATAGTCATCCCCGGAATATGAGAGTACTTATCGTATGGGCAGTGGTTACCCTAGTGTCAGAGCTGTTCAAGCCGCCTATTAGGCCTCTAACATGGCTTAACGACTGTTGCCTAATTCGGTCCGACAGCTTAACGTGCCCTCCGAAACACGGAACTGCTCAGAACTTAAACTACTTTGATGGTCACCCATCTATGGACTGATCAAGAGCCTCGTTGCTTAACTTTGCCAATCACTAACCAACGGACCGATTAGAGCCTCTGGCTATGAATGCCATTGTAAGAATGAAGGAATACTTTTAGTAACATTTCTTGGGCACGGTACCCGAAATGCATCTAGGAGCATCAATGCATCCAAATTATTAACAATCTGCTGACAATCGACGGTGGTCATAGCGATAAAATATGGAACCTCCTCACGATGTGTCTCGTTCTTGTGATTGCCGCCTTTTGTACGCACTAATCCAGCGAGAGCATCTTAAGATGTTGGTCGAAGCTCTTTGCTATGATACCGTTTACCGAGACGGCTATTGGGACAATGATGGTTGAGTCCACATCCCACATGGCGGTAACGTGTATTCTGATTATTATTATTATCTCATGTTTATTACCAATATTATTTGTATAAATAATACAAGGCTATTTTAATACAAATACAACTCATAGTATATTTGGGCTACATGGAGAGAAATTTGCACACAATTCATTATTATATTATTGTTGGACTTACAAAGGATGTCTTTTTCATTTGTTTTGTCAATGACGACAAAACAAATGAAAAAGACGTCGATTGATACCTACCTTTTTATTATTATTATTAAACAAGCTGCGCCCCGCGGTTTCAAATATATAGATCGCATATGGTAGATTTTTTCGTACTTACTTGACACTTATCGTCATATTTTGGACATTTCACACAATATTTTTATAAATTGCAGCCTATGTGTTATTCTGATGTATAAGCTATATTATTGTAAACTTTCATTAAAATCTATTCAGTAGTTTTTACGTGAAAGAGTAACAAACATCCATACTTACAAACCTTCGCGTTTATAATATTTTATTAAATTATTAAATAAGTATACTTACAACTTCGCCTTTCTCGTACTTGTCTAATTTGGTAGGCAGCTTCAAGTCTGCTGCTAAAGACATGTTTT
The DNA here is from genome assembly GCA_951640165.1 of Pseudoips prasinana. NCBI lineage: Eukaryota > Metazoa > Arthropoda > Insecta > Lepidoptera > Nolidae > Pseudoips > Pseudoips prasinana. The sequence goes on from OX621243.1 coordinate 24,430,956, forward strand.
CTCCGACTGTGAGGAGGCCCTGCAGCCGGTCGTCTTGTTGGATGTAGCAAGACATCCTTTTGAAACGTTCTGTAAATTAGACAAAGATTTTATGGTACTTTGTTCATAGATGTTAGTGTTATAAATGGATATATTATGTTACTTAAAAATTAACAATACAAATACATGGAGGGTATTTTGTATAAATAGGAAGAAACCGTAATTTAGAATAGGTAGTATGCTATAATATGTATTTGCTTGGGCAGTTGGTCTATTTCTTTAACATGACGTTTATACTTAGCCTAGAAGGCATTCACTGCTTCACCAGACTATTGAGGTGAACGAGGGCTCAAGCCGTCTACCAAATAAATCAACAAACGTAACGTAAGTACCCGCACCGTTTTGAACGGTGGGGAGATGCGTGAGAGAGTCGTATTGTTTTGTGCAACTACCACTCTACGTTAATAAGCGCCGCAGGCCTATTCGGTGAGGACATTTCAACCATACGGATCTTGTAGCAACAAGGAACAACTTCCATGCGTTTAAGCGCTTTTGCCATACCTACTATTGGAATCAAATATAACAGCTCACTTAGGATCCTTAAATTGATCCTCGGTGCTATTGCAGCTGACTTCTCTAGTTGCAATTCTCTCGTTTTATGAGGCTATAGCCTCTTTACATCATTCTGTCTCCCGCTTTGCTCTGGAGGGAAGTGGAACAATTCATTTACTAACTCCTCCTTTTATTTCTTTCTGATTAAATTCGTTGCGGGATCCAAGACAGTTCAAGCGATTCCCCGGGACATGCCTAAGCCTCACCGCTCAGTGTCATTTCATTGTGTGCCACTGTTGATCCTGGCTTACAGGAGTTGCAGTGGTGGGTAAGAGGGAGTGACTAGTCCCGTAAAAAAAAACCATACGAATCCTGTTGGTTTAGTGGTTAGTGACCCTGACTGCTAAGCCAGAGTTGGTGGGTTCTGTTCCCACCAGGACAAACCTTTGTGTGATGATCACAATTTTTCTTTTGTATCTGGTTGTAATTAGTCTATAATATGTATGTATTTAGAAATATATAATTATATTCAACAGTTGTCTGGTTGCCATGTGCAGGCTGTGTCTTAAGTATTGCCAATATATAAATAGTTATATATTGTCTTTAATAAACGGAGTATGAAATTTGCGCTATTCATATTAAGTTAATTTTCTCCTTATTAAGTAACTTTTGAGTTCATTAGAGACTAGAAAGAAATATTACAATATTTTCTTAGGTAGGTAATGAATGAGCGATGCTAAAAAACGTGGTTCATTGTGTTTCTTCAAAGATCTTAACTTAGGAAGGTGAAAAAATAACTTGTAGAACTCCTCACAATGTTTATTTGAACTGCTTGGCCTCTTCATTATGTTGTTTGGCTTTTCTCAATAGAATTGGCTATTATAAAATTGAAACTATCATATTCAGTTTGACAATTATAGATATTGAATTACTTAATTGCTGGTGATTTTGTCTTTTATTTAATTGTATTCACTAATTTAAATTACATTCATCATCATCATCAACAAGACGTTTACCCGTAAACCAGAATTCAAATTCTATTAAAATATTATTTTTGTATTTGTAAATTGATTTATTCCGTTAAATTTTACATTTGTGTGAGATTGTAATTTTTTAACCCAAACGTGATAAAGCTACTAAGAAACACTGCTAGAAAACTCAGTGGGAATCACTTTTTTAAATATTTTTTTCTTAATAAAAATTACATTGTTTCTATTAAGAAAAAAATATATACCTAATAAATTTTACATTTGACATCTGCACCGGTATATGGTTATTGATTTATGCGTTAAGACATCTAGCTACATAAATAAAACCAAGTAAGTAACCCGCGCCAGAGGCTTTACGGTTTGAACTTTGAATCTTAATTTCGCGCTTTCTTTTGAGGATGTTTCGTGTAAACATCGCGTTTTTGCTCTATATTAATTACTTAACGTATGGGTGCAATAAATACCCTAGTGTCAGATACGATTAAGCCTCCCATTATGGCTTTGACACGGATTAAAGACTGAAACACGGATACGCTCAGAGATAGATCCACTTTGGCGGTCATCTATGGACTGACCCCGAGTCTAGTTACCTAACCTTGCTAATCACTTACGGATCTGTGAGACCACCTAGCTATGAACACCTCGCTCTATATTAATAAAAATCGTAAAGTCGCTCTTTCGATTGAGGATCTGGATCGCATTTGTCGATAACAATGCAAATTAAGGGTGGGCGATGATGACCCCGGTACATTCGCGGTTCTACTCTCGGCTGGCGAGTACGATATATCGATTTGTACCCAGTGTCACCAGTTTTATATAGAATTGACTTGGTCCAGGTAAGCCGTTTTATCGTCCGGAACATGTAGGACGTTTCTCGGATGGTGGGGCTTACAGGAAAGAACGATCAAATGCTTCAAAATTAGTCAAAGTGAGGCGACTTGCCGTGTGGTCGCCTCGCAGTATGTTCGCTGCATTGGATGAATCAAAAATCTTCTCCACTCACCCATGTACCATTCAAAACGTATTCATTTGATTTTAATAAAATTTCACTAGCTGTGCCCCGCGATTTCACCCCTATTAAACTTTATAAATTATAGCCGATATTTTATTCGGATATTATGTATAAATTATATTTCTACAAAGTTTCATGAAAATTAGTTCCGTAGTTATTGATAGTGAAAGAGTACCAAACATCCATACTCACAAACTTTCGCATTTATAATATTAGTATGATGATTTTATCAAAAGAAACAAATATTACAGCCGTGTTCCTTATTAAATTCGCAGACATTTGAAGGTTATAAAGCTAATTAGAAAGATAATGAAGTGGTTTTAGTAAAATATTACGTCATAAACAATATGTTTACCTATATTATTGTTAAAACGCAACGTTTAAATTGCTTTTATTAATGAATGAGTAAGTAATTAGTTGTTTATTGCTTAGTGATTAAACTAACATTATCAAGCAAGTAGATATGGTCCGTGTAATCTTAAAATGAATGGTATATTAATTCTGAACCATGGATTTTGAATAATTGACAGATTAACATTTTTTTATTAAATATAATTAGCAACTAAACAGCCTATGACGGTGCAGATCTACGCATTATATCTACTGCGTTTAACCAATGAAATCGCAGAAACATGTCAAATGATGGGATGAATGATGGGATGATTCTGTCATCCATCGGTGGAATGTAGCAGAAAGATTGGTGTCTTTACGTAGTCCCTCCAGTAACCTTAATTAGTATGGAACCTAAACGAGTTTGATACTAATTCGAATAGGATATATATGATTCCGCGCTCTAAAAATAAAATAGTCTCATCATCAGCATGATATCTTCCACTGCTCGACATAGGCCTACCCCAAAGGTTTGAGTTGGCGACCGCAGGTGGTAGCTAGAACCCACGTAACGTTGCTGCCCCACTACCTACTGTATCCCTTAGTCACCTGTTACGACATCTGGAGACCAACATAAGCCAACGTTTTACTTTGTTATATATTTGTAAAAAAAGTCGGGAACTACACGGCTCAGCAATAGTCTCCCATATACGCTGTGGCTGTGGAATCAGCGGAGACATATATAAAAAAGAAGGATTGAGATAGTTTTAACTGAGCGCCACGATTTTTTTAAAACCAAACATTTTTTTCTTATTTACACTAATAATAATTTATATTTATTGATTTTTTTTAATTTATATTATTTATTAAAATGTACTGTTTATTTTTCACTTTGGATTTCTATGTTAAGTGTTTTTTTTACTATTATTTTAATTGAAAATGTAAATAATACAGAAGTAGTTCATCAACTTCGGCCTATCCAGTGCCCTTAATGCTAATAATAATATTGAATGTTTTTACTATATGTATATTTGATACCCTTATCTGACTTTTACACATTCCAATAGGAAAAGATGCACGTTTATTTTTAGATTACAATATTTGTAATAAAGTACCTACATATCTAAGAAGTAATATCTTAGGTCATGGTTAGGGCAGGTCCATATTAAGCGCAGATTAAGTAAATCACGTGTCATATCTAGTGATATGAATAATTCTAATACTCTATCTAGTCTGTTATATATTAAGCTGCCTGCACACTGTGGTATTGCGTGCCTCTTGCATGGCAAGAACGGGTCTCGGCATGTAGTACCGTGAAGGACGCATCAACAGCGACGGTGATATTCAATCAATCACTCAAATCATTTATTTTGTTGATCGGTATTCAAATAGATGAAGGTTAAAAATGACCAAATCATTCGTTCAGTCGGCTTCCATGAGCATATCTGCTGGAAATGGTCCGATGGAATAGATCGACTTTCAACGATGAAGATTTAGTATTTTTTTACCTGGGGGGTTACCAAATAAGTCGTCAAACATCGGGATAGTGATCGGCGTTTAAATAAATAAAGGTTAAAAACTATTTAATCGTTAAATCGGCTTCTTCGTTGAAAATTGATTTCGGATCATTTATGACGTCACATGTGCTCATGGAAGCCGATTTAACGATTGATTAAGTCATTTTTAAACCTTTATTTATTACGCCGATCACTATCTCGATGTTCGGTGACTTAGCCAGTAGCCCCCCTGCATCTATTTGATCGCCGTGGCGCCGATGACGATGGTAGGCAACTTAGGCGCTAGTCCCCCTGTGCTGTCACTGCCATGCTGAGCGGGAACATATCGCCGGCGAATACAGGCTGCGGGATGTAAATATGTAGCTGGCGTTCTGGCGCACACAGCCGCGCCGTGTATGACCCATCTGCAGTGTGTCATATACGCGTACGCCACAACCATGCCTAGTCTAAGCCTCGCTGCTAACCCGCCCGACCCACAGTATGCGGCCACCTTTATCTAGTGTTAAGAATGGCATTCGTAGTCTAGTCTTATCCAACGTGTAGGATCCGGGTCTATAGTTCATAGTTAATAGTCTGATAAACCCACGTCAGTCAAACTAATTAGTTTCGACTTCACTGCATATGTACGTATGAATAATGAATGAAATACTATGGCTTGAGACTTATAAATACTGTTCTTTATTCGGGAGTTAAGGAATAGAGTTCAAGTATCAACTTTATCCCAACAAAACCTCTGCTTGGATAAACTTGCTACTTGAACTCCATTCTATAACCCCCGAAAATGAAAGGTCTGAATAATGAAATGGAGGAATGGAAGGATATGTCTATAGCACCATAGGTCCCAAACAGATAAGAGTAATTCCAAATAGAACAAATTGCTAATATATTATCCTAAATATGTCTCATGAACATTTTTTGGGCCGTTAAAAATAACAACTCTAGTTCGAGGCGTAGTTTGTTGACTAAAACTAGTTTGTCTTTTATTTTATCGTAGGGGCAGTGATTGCACTAGAGTAACGGATTAGCTCAAGCCGCCCAGTGGACTTCTAACATGACTTACGCATACAACCGTGGTTACTTAAACGTAGGGATATGCTCAAAAGTTAAAGTGTATAAGTGGGGTCCATGATAGTTTGGATTTACAATTGGAGCTGATCGGTGGCGTTTTTATCAGATTACGTCGCTTCCTGGGTCGTCTAAGAGCCTTAAGGCACATGATTAACTATTGATATAGAGTTATATCAATAGTTACACCCTGTATATGTTTTAATACTAAGCGTATTAATAGTATATATGACGGCACGACGGTGGATACAGATTGACTTTGACAGCGTCATTATTATATAGGTAGTAAGGGTGGTTTTCTTAGTGTAGTGTGACGTTGCGTCGACTGTACATCGACGGTTAACGATCTTAATACCTGTCGACCTTTCGGTGAATATTATACATTTACCTGTTATATTAGGTATATAAATAAATGTATCTTCGCTACTGGTACACAGGTAAGCCCCCAAACGGTTTAGGGCTTTTTCATACTTCTTGAAGGGCGTCCATAGAGGCTTCCACAAAATAATTTATAAACCTCTCTAACCGGTCACTCTATAGAGTATCTAGTGGCCTTATTACGAATTTCGCAGAAGCCTAGCGTCCGTGACAAGACGAATTTTTACTTTATGATATAAACTAGCTGCGCCGCGCGGTTTTACCCGCGTCAAATTTTATAAATTCTCACAGCTCCTCCCCCGTAGGAGATAGCATGATAATATGTAGTCTATATGTTGACCCGACCTCTTAGTAATATTCATGTAAAATTTCAAGTTAATCCATGTACTACTTTTCGAGTTTAGCCCGGACATACATACAGACACACAGACAAAATTCTAAAAACTATATTTTTGGCTTCGATATCGATTGTAGATCACGCCAATACAATTTTGACTTTCGTACGATTTTATTATATGTATAGATACTTGGGACAACTAATATACTGCCTTTTGAACCCAAACTTAGCAGAACCTGAACTATGGCTATGGTAACTAGAGAACTGATAGACATAGTTATATATTTCTAAATATTCTTCATATTGTAGATAAATTACACCCGGAAACAGAATTGTGCTCATCACACAAGTCCCTAAATAGACTCCGGACTCAGGTGGGCCGAAGCAAAGAAACATGTCTAGGTGCGGACTGTCGAACAACCCCAAAATGGACTGTATTGGTGAAATAAAAAGAGTACTAATATCACGGTAGGCAGCGGTTTGCTGTGCCCCCTGGCACTGCGAATGTCCATGAGCAGCGGTTACCACTTACCATCAGGTGGGCCGCTAGCTCGTCTGCTTACTAAGGCAATAAAAAAAAATAAAAAAAATATCGGTCCAATCCATGGCCCGGCTAACATCGTGCCCAGCCTGCCCATTCATAGCAGGATCATAGGAATGCCACAAGCAGGGCAATCAGTGTAGCCACGTTCTGGGCCACAAAAAATAATTAGTTTGCCATCGACACGCTAAGAAGCTCACACAAAGATTTGTCTTGGGTGGCGATTATACCCACGACCGAACACCAGGCATGAAGTTCGGTATCGACTAAGGCAGGAGGCGAGTCTTCAAAAATTACTGAGTGTTCTCGACCCAGGTCTGTAAACGCCATATTATAATAGTGAGAATGGTTAAGTACGTAACGGGACCAAAATTTGGCAGTTATTACAGACACCAGCACATCAAGCTACCCCAATTTGTCAAATTCCCAATTGAAAGTGAACCTTAAGCTTATGTGACAAAGTTGAACATCTATAAAAGAAATTTGACAGATTGGTGTAGCTGGATGTGCTGGCGTCTGTAGATTACTTTTATTTGTAAATATAAACAAATATTTTAATCAACCTAAAGTACTTCATGTTGCTCAGTTTTATGCTTAAGTACGTCGAACTACTTATATTACACATGAATCAGCGATAGAACTGGTATTTTGTACAAATTAAGTTGGTAAGTTATCGATGTGTGAGGTCAACAAACTCGTTTCTTTCTTTGAATGAGGTCAACAGTTGCAAGGTGCATACAATCTCATCTATATATTATTATATAATATATAAATGCGCAAGTTTGTGAGTATGGATGTATGGATGTAAAAAAAAAAACAAAAACAATACAAGTACAGAAGTCACAAAACACCAATTGACAAATAAGAAATACTCAATTATAACAGCTATTTTGGCTAAATACAACTTATATTAATACAACTTAAATTTATTATTTCCCATTTTTAAACTTAGATTAACGCTTTGCATTGCGAATAATGCTACAAAATTCAAATTTGACTAAATATTAGTCTGATCCCGGGTTTACTAAGGGAATTAGACAGGCTGTATGTGTTGTGTGCAAATATAATACTAATACTAATACTTTTCTGTTTGTATCTACTAAATGCAACCACATTAATTTTAATTAATAAAAAACATTCACGTGGTTTCCCACTCAGAAAGAATTACAGGGCCACCCCTACCAGCCCGTGGGTGTCGTAAAAGGCGACTAAGGCTGATTTCAGAGTCGCGCCGGCGAGAGGCGCCGTCCAAACGCGCGCGCTTACAATTACACTAATAGTAGTTGCGTTTCATAGTCACGCAGTTCAAACGCGCCGCCGGTGACACGCGCGCCGTCGGCCAGCGCTGCCCGAGCTCCTCTACTAGCAGCTAGCGTTTCAGAGTGACGCGTCTCGCACGCGCCGCTGTTGAGACGCGCTGGCCTCCCGCGCGTGCCGCGCGCGTCACTCTGAAATCAGCCTAAGGCATACACTAGGTAGTCGGACAGCAGCGCCTCCTGTGTACTAGCTACCACCTAACTGCACGCGGTAACTAAGACAAACCACTCCAAATGGTTATAAAAGTTTTTGGGGAGGCCTATTTCCATCAGTGGACGATATTAGGCCGATGAGAATTAAAAATGTTAACACCAGAAAAGTAATTCAATAGATTTGCAGGACTTTTGATGATTATACACTTATTTAAAGGCTTTGGACCTATGATAAAAGAGAAAAAATATTTGAACAGGTTTTATTTTGAAGTGTGTTGTTAGACGTAGTTTTGAGGTCTTGCCTATTGTAGATTTGAAAAATTGTTTATTTGTAAAACTTACTCATTATTCGTCCTCGTCCATTGATAAACACTGCTCCACCAACTCCAGTGATTCTGTACCCAGAGAGCACGTCGAGTAGTGTGGACTTGCCGGCTCCCGAAGGGCCCATGATCGCGATCAGCTGCCGTGGCCGGAAACGCCCGTTAACTCCATGGAGGATTTGTTTACTGCCTGCAACAAAAATAAAGATATTGTTATGAACAAGGATGCGCTTAAGACGAACCTTACAAACTCACGTACGAAATATATTAGGTTTTTATCATTTGTCTCTGTTGTATTTGTTACTACTATGCATACACTTAGTGAATAAGGACAGTCGCATTCAAGCAGTGGCAAAGCACACACGTGTTTAATATTTTAAACATCGCCCCATTCTAAAGTCGACCCTAACACAATCAACAGTCTGGTTGCCATAGAACGGGCTCTGCCTAGTTTTAGATCAGATGACAGTATCTCAGTTGTTCCAAGATATTATTCTATATATATCTTTATTCTTTATTTAATTAATATAATCCCCAACTTTCTCAGTCTTTTTTTTACTGCGTTGCGTTTGGGTATCGGGTTGGTAATCATCACTTTTAGCTTGGGGTTTTTATTTTATTGAAATTATGAATAGTCTTCAAAATATCCGCAATAGTTTTCATCTATTGCCATAGGCCACCCGTAGCCAAAACGCGAAAGACAAATTAAAAAGTAAAAGATAAAATCTATACATTTTATTACACACCAGTTACAGAGCATAACTAAGTTACAGTTTTACTTTTTAATTTTATCCTTCGCGTTTTGGCGTTTAATTATAATTAAAAAAACGTTGCAGGATATTGAGACAGATAACCCTACTATCAATATTTTGCAGTCTTTAGAGATTGTAAGGAATTTAAAGTAGAATAAATTTAATGATGACAATGATAAGCCTTTTGTATCATCCTTAATAATTAACTCATTGTGACAAACTAATGTCAATAACTGCTGTGCAATGAAGGGTTATTCTTCTCTATATTATGTTATCCTTCTCCACACTATTTAACCTTCTATTACAAGGACTCTTATTTTACTATTCCTTTCAAACACTCAACTCGTTATACATATAAATTGTTTGACTTAAAATCCTCCACTTACCTACTCCTAAACTTACCTACATTATAGGATTAGAAATGAGTATTTAAGTATTTGTAAGGAAACGTATTTTGCATTTTTAATTCTATAGAAGTGTAAACAATGAAAAAATTCTGGCGGTTCAATCTTTCTAATTACGTGTCACACTACTATAAATCCTATTTAAAGAATAGGGCATACACAGATATATTATTATCAAGCTACTAAAAATGTTTAAACTAATTAAAAACTGTTTAAAACTAATATTACGTGCCACAATTATGCGCACCGGACTGATAATTAGTGTTTGCTAATTATCAGCCCGGTGCGGTACTTTAGCGGTACGTTAGAACCTGTTTGTGTTCTAAGGTACCGCTTAATTTTCCTCAGTATTTGGAGCCAAAACTAAATTGAAGCAACTAAAGATGTCCTCTCCTTGTCATAAGAAGTATGTTAGAAGGAAATGCAATGATTTAAAAGATAATTTAGTTCGTATTGCATAGAATCGGGAGCAAACAGAACCTTATTGTCTGTGGTTGAACACACTAACGCTAGACTAAGGAGCACTCATTACAATAATGTGTAGTGAAAATATGATATAAGTTTTTGGAATTGTCATGATCTGACATTTTTAGAATTATATGTAAGGGATGCCGAGAAAATCGTGTTTTGTGGATCTTCCTCCACTGACTCAAACTTAATATAAAGTCTTTGGTCAAGTAGTTCGTCAGACTTATGATTATAAATATAACTAAAATGTTAGAGCTACAACGTTACATGATTTATTATATAAATACCAGTCATCTTTGACGTATAATTTACAAATATATTCGGCAAGCGCACTCTTAACATAATAATTTCATTTGCATGCAGACATTTCTTATTTGCACTACAAAGTAAATGCACACTCGTAGCATGTTTTCAGAGTTCCGTGCTTAGCACACAAGACTGCAGTCTGACACCAAATTGACAGTTTTTAAAAGTGTTCTTTTTGGGTACATTTTAAATATCTCCAAAATATAACAAAATTGGCGGCATGTGGTAAAATTGTCATTTTTGTTACGAGGACTATTTAAAAAAGCTATTGTTTGATATTAATTTGCAAGTTACTGAGCAATAAATACATTAGTATAGTTTCTAAAATAGATATAACCATAACGAATAATAATATTTAGGTAATAATCAATATACTAACTTATTCATAATAATTACAAGTCCATAATAATTAATATATGTATTTACGTGTTGTTGCGATCTACAAAACATTGATTTTGAATAACGGTGTTGCCTCGTATCACATTTGGGAATAAAACGGAATTTAGAATACCCACACTTCGCTCTCGATCTAAAAGTCTTTTCTCTGTTCCCATGTACAAAACAGTTGATAAAACAATAACTTTTTTAAACGTACTTATGACGATAAAAAATTACAATTATTGATATACCTCTTTGGCAATACCTTAAAAAAGGTTTAAATTAAGATAAGTAATCCTCTCTTGGACAATAATTACTGTCATTAAATATGATATTTTTTACATTTAGATGCAAAAGTATAATTAAATTTAATTACAAATCCTTACTGTATAAATAAAACTCAAACTGTATAAATGTAAATATAACACCACGAACAATTTACAATCAAACGAATTTTGCAGCACATAATCTTTAACTTGCGAACTGCTTGCCTATTAATAAGCGTCTAACTTGATAATATAATGTCATTGATGTAATCACAATTCACACTTTGACACCTAAATTTAACCTTGAGTCATAATATGTGTTATGGGTATGGGCTCTGCCAGAGTTTATTACGACTTCAACAGTATGAGAAAAGCTGCATTTAAATTATCAACCCCACATAACTCGAAATGCTAATGTGTTACCCAATAAAAAAACGAGTGTGCTTCACCACACGATTGAATTAATTCTCTCCTTTGCTATCTTCATTATCTTATATCTCACTCTCAACTTCTGTTCGCCTCGCCCGATCACACCTTTCGTAACGTTTCGTGGTGAATGCACCGTAAGTCAAGCGTGTATAAAAAAGTTTTACTTCTAAAATTTTGGTCTGCGTTGCGATCGACGATTTTACACAATGTGAACAAAGTGATAAAGTGTCCGTTTTTATCCTTTTTATATCTAATAACTATTCTGAACAATCAATTTAGAAGGTTTTTTATCTTAATTTTCATGTTCGTGTCAGGGATGTACATACAAGCCGCCCAAGAGGTGTGTATGGTTCAACAACTATTGTTTAATGTCTTTAACCGGGGCAGACAGCTTAAAGCGCTCTCCAAAACACCGAGTCGCTCCGAAATTAAACACAAAATTTACTAGTTTTAACATTGTTTTACAATAAGTAATTGAAGACCCCTGCTTGTGTTTAAGTAGTACTTATTTACATGTGTGTTTGACCTAATGATCGGCCCGAGTTTCCGCGGTCCGGTAGCGAGATAACCTTTACTGACGTCATAGATTAGCTCGCCGTTCCGCTGCACTTGAGGAGCGAACTAATGAGTGGGTTCTTACTATTTAATTGATGCTGTATCTCTCTGTAACACACTCAAGGTTGTTTGTAAGTGATATGTTGTTTATATTGATCTACAGTATTTCTTTTTAATAACGTTTACAGTAAGATTGGCAACGTCGCAATCAAACTGTAATGTAATTTGCGGTTATTATTAACTGTTAAATCATTTGGGGTATTATTTATAAATCTAATATTGATGATTGAACTATGAAAGTCGATATTAGTTTTAGAGAATGCAAATCTTAAGCAAATTTTGATTTCACAATTTAATTATTAAAATAGATATTATTATTTTCATGTTGGCAACTTAACAGTACACATTACATTTATACTTTCACATTATATTTGGAGCGTTTGAACTAAACAGCCGTCATGTTGGCAGTATTTTAGCATCGATACTATGTCAATAGACAGAAAGCATTGTTTTTGTATGCAAATAATAATAATAATAATATATTGTACCACTTGTGCTCTCCACTACTGGTATTATTCCGAAGCATTTACACCACTCCCTACGTATTTTAGACTTACCGCCAACCACCTACATAAACATGCAGAAAGCTGTGATTTTAAATACATGTAGAATCGTTAGAAAATTTTTACAGGACGACTCATCATATTATGAGTCCCTAATGGAACTTGATACTGACTTGGCGTAAGCCCGTGAGTATCATTATTTACCGAAAAAGAATTTCGAGAAAAAAAATGGAAATAATAATAATAATAACAAATATCAAAGTACTCCAGCGCAAAATTAACACACATTTAACAAAATATAGGAAACATCACCCAAAATCCTGCATTCAAAGGCTTACTTTACCTCGCCGAGAAGGAGGAAGAGGACTCATTGACATAGAAGACTTGTACAATAAACAAATAATGACACTTAGGTCTTATTTTTACACTAAATCCCAACAATCAATCCTACATGAACACGTAATTGAATCAGATAAAAATTATACTCCCCTCAATTTAAAATACAAGAACACTCAAATAACAGAACAAACAACAAACACACAACAGAAGATTTCGGCATGGGCGCAAAAGTCTCTCCACGGAAGGCATCGAAGCCACTTGAGTCAGCCACACGTCGACAGGTATAAGTCGAACGAATGGCTCGTACGTGGCGAGCTGTTCCCAGAAACAGAAGGTTTTATGATAGCAATCCAGGATGAAACTATAGTGACACGTAACTATAGAAAATATATTTTAAAAGACTGCAATCAAACAACTGATATGTGTCGACATTGTAATTCTGCAACCGAAACCATTCAGCATATAACAGGAGCCTGCAAATCTTTAGCGCAATCGGATTACAAACATCGACATGACCAGGTTGCAGCTATTATTCATCAGCACTTAGCGTATAAATTTAAATTTATTTCAAATATGACTCCCTATTACAAATACAAACCAGAAATCATCTTAGAATCCAACAACTGTAGAATATACTGGGACAGGACAATACTAACTGATAAAACCGTACATTATAACAGACCTGACATCACTGTTCATGACAAGATAAATAAAACAATTTTTCTCATTGACATAGCTATCCCAAATTCACATAATTTGCAAAACACAATATCTGAAAAATTGAGTAAATACCAAGATCTAGCCATCGAAATTAAGACGCAATGGAAAGCTCAAACAGTCCATATTATACCTATAGTATTGTCATCCACTGCAATTGTCCCTAAATCTCTTCTCCAAAACTTACACACTTTAGATATGCCCTCATACACACTCCACATGCTCCAGAAGGCCACAGTCTTAAATACCTGTCGCATCACACGTAAATTCCTCACATCATCCACGTTAACATCAGCATATTCTATTTAATATGCCTTCACCCTTGGCTTAGGCCCGCGTGATAGGTATTGTTTACTACCCTCGCAAAAGAGGAGAAAATAAAAACAAATGTAATAATAATAATAATAATTTATTTCAGATAAAATTCTTAACAGCTAAAACATAAAATAAAACAACAAATACAATTTTCTTAATTTGCTACAAACGTTACAGGTGTGCCTGAACTAGGTAATCCTGTTTTTCAGGCAAAGAAGTGCTAGTATTAATATATTCTAAAAATAGTCACTTACTTAATATAAATAAAAACAGTACGAGTATTATCACGTTGGAGTTTCGAAAACACGTAAAAGTAGGCGTTTTTGGTGGCTTTTGTAATATTTCGAGGATGTTCTAGTGAATACTAAAACAAAAGACTAAGAATAGGTGATGAAAAGGATAGACTAAATTCTTAATGCAAAAATTTACATTAGATGGTTCTAGAACTAAAAGAATGATATTTGAAATATTTCAAATTTGGAACAATTTAGGGGTATACAAGCAGTATATCGCGACAATGAGTTTTAATTCAAGTGAAATCGAAGGCAAATCAAACGGTAGAATTACAGTGAAAAAGTACAAGTGGTCCTTGAAAGTAAGGAGTGCCTAGTATTCCGTACATAATGAGACGTGTACTCTCTGGTAAAGGATTGCAAAAATACACTTGTTGAATAAATTGAAGTAGTCACATTGGTCGCTGACATCTAACCAAGTTATCATTTATTCGAAACTATTAAAAAAAACATTTTAATCACACCTATTTATCCTATTTTGTTAGCTTGAATCATCCCGTCATCGCGTCAGCCAATGTACATACACTGCTGAACAAAAGCCTTCCCAAAGAATTAGGAGATAGGAGATATGCCATAATCGCCACGCTTGGCAGACGGGTTTGATCGCAGTTTGATGGTCATAGTTTACAGAAAAACACTGCTGCCCGTTCTCTCGTAGGTATTTCCTCGGATGATTTCTACGCCCCCTACGAGATGAGACGGGGTGATTATATACTATGCCATCACCACATAAGCTTTAGCTTGAGTAATTCTTTTTAATACTGACAAATGTGCCAGTATTTTTTACAAACAACAAAACAAATATAGTTTTCGTTCGGACTCAAAAACAAAGTATTAAGATTTTTCTAATTTAAAAATTCCCAATTTTATCTTACTTGTACATCGAAATCTGGACCTAATTAATTACGGTTTAAACATACTTAACGGTAACATGACCAATGAGACAGAAAACAATAACAGAATAATCAAGTAAGTATAAAGATAAGAATGTTATTGTTTTCACCGAGTTCTTTTACGCTTTAGTTTTCGTTTGATCTGTTTACGGAAATGAGGCCAAACAAAAATATTTTGTAGAGATTACTTTAGTTGAGATGCTAAGTAAAGAACCAAGGACATAATAATCGGCGATATCATCATCCTCTCAGCCGAAAGGCGTCCACTGCTTGACAAAAGCCTGCCCCAAGGATTTTCACAATGGCAGGTCTTGCCCGCATCCAGCGGCTTTGGTCCAACTTATAGAGGGCCTGCCTTTCTGCCCCAGCGTCCGTCGGTTCTACTTTGTGCGCCGCCCACTTCAGTGCTTTTAAGAATTAATTGTTTAGAGCTATGCCTAGCTAAAAGGGTAGAGTTCTAAACAATTATTCCAATAATATCCTTATCTATTTCATTATACTAATTGAGTCGGGGTGTCCAAACTTTGATAAATACTCGCGGAGTAAACAGTTACCCCCTAATAACAAAACAAAGTCTAAAGTTATCTCTACATTTGAACTATACATATATCAAGCACAACGGTATTTGATTAAAATTAGGTACTCTGTGGTTTATTTTTATTTGCCATTTACTGCTAGCCTAGGAGGGACCTTTAACCGTTAGGAAATAATACTATTAACTCTATAACTAATAGTAATATCCTGGGACATTATTCATACACGGCGATCTGATCCCAAACTAAGCAGAGCTTGTACTATGCAAACCAGATAACTGATCGTCGTGGGTTCGATTTCCACCCAGGACAGATATTTGTGTGCAACAACATGTCAGTTGGTCCTGAATCTGGTTGTAATTATCATTATAAGTATGTATTTACAAAATAAAAGTCGTATATGTAGTATATCAGTTATCTGGATCCCATAGTACAAGCTCTGCTTATTTTAAGATCAGATGCCGTGTATGAATAATGTCCCAGGACATCATATTATATTATTTATGATATTATAATTTGATTATTACATTACATAAGAATATTATTTTAGAGTATTAAAGCACCAAAGCAGCCCGGCCAGATTATAGCATAAGTTGACATGCATTACGCAATTACCTATCGACTATTACCTAAATCAAAGGTCCACAACGAGGACATTATTGGATATACATCCAATAATGTCCTCGTTGTTGAATTTTCTTACTGGAGACTAGCTATCTGCGCGGGACATATTATAGTGCGCTATGGGACTACTAACGACACGACCGGAAAGAGGTCAAGTACAGGATCGACGACTTTATGTCCTTTCCGCGGCACGAGGGTATAATACCGCCAGCAAAACGGGCCGGTTGGCGTGGTTGGTAAATGCTTGTCTTTCAAGCCATAGGTCGTGGGTTCGATTCCCACACAGGACAGATATTAGTGCGCATGAACATGTCTGTTTGCCCTGAGTCTGGGTGTAATTATCTATATAATTGATTGACTGTACCAAATTGGATAAATCTTTCTTTTATGTGTTCGTTATGGTCAGGATGATGAAAAATATTGATATTGAAACTAAATTTAAGCATGAACTGCAAAAATATTACATAAATGTTATTAAAACCTAAATGACTTCTTCCAAAATAGATAGATAATTAAAATAATATGCACCTGTGAACGTAATTAATAATAATATGGACTATATAATCTCAATAACTGGATCCTTCCTACTATCTCACAATATTAATAAAATCGACATATTTTTTATATATTATAACTTAATTAAATTGACGAACATGCCTAATTTATTGTATCTTATATTACTTTTATCACTTATAGAAACATATACCTACAATGTTAATTAGAATTACGATCTGACCTTAGAATAACTACTTATACTGTATTGCTGTAACATGGCTGTAACCTAACAGGGTTCATGTTGGAAACAAATATGTACTGCAACTCCAATTGTAAACCCATGAAATGTGCAATAAATAAATGAATGTAGTGTGATGTAGTTACAAAAGAAAAGTAGTATAATTATGTAGTATATCAGTTATCTGGTTTCGATAGTACAAGGTCTGCTTGGTTTGGATCAGATGGCCGTGTGTGAATAATGTCCCAGGATATAATTATAGACACAATAGATAACGACTCCCAGACTTCGGGCTGATACTGAGAAATATTCTTAATCTCAAAATCACATATGGCCTGACCCAGGATTTGAACTAATTATCTGCGGTTATGGTTTTAAATCATTTATTCTCATAAAAGACAGAGCCATTTACATGAGAAAATAACAATACATTTGGCAAATTTAATAAAGGCAGCCGTCACCGAAATATATATAATGTGTCCTTTTTAGGAAGTGTCCTATGAATCCTTTATGTGAGAGACACTCTACAGTTTCCATCTCAAATGTTGAGATTACGTTGAAGATTTATCGGAGTAATTTTCAACATGGTACCGCTAGATTAGCAAGGCAGTCAACATATGTAACATTTGAAGTATATATTGTTATAAATACACATAACATATGTGTAGCGTCACATGAACCTTCAGCACGTGTTTCAGAGACAAAGAGATACGGATGTTAAACACCTTTGTTAAAAGCATTGTTCACAGCTGATTCATGGAAACAACACTAGATATTATACAAACGCCAGCACATCAAGCTACCACAATCTGTCAAATTTCTCCAATTGAAAGTGAACCTTATACTTATGTGAAAAAGTTGAAAATATTTAAAAGAAATTTGACAGATTTGGGTAGCTGGATGTGCGTCTGCACATATTGAGTATATTCTGCATAATTAGCACCAGTCGAGTCTGAAAATACTGAAAGTCATCAGTCTTTGTTGTGACAGAATTGGCATGGCATGCTATATTTGAGTAATTACCTACTCATTGTTTTTTTTATAGGTATACTTGTCTCTCATATTATTGTTATCAAAACCGATTCAATTTATATATATGCTCGAATAAGGTTATACAATAGGTTAGTGTATTAGAGTAGATATAATATAATAATAACATAATATCCTGGGACATTATTCACACACGACCATCTGATCACAAACTAAGCAGAGCTTGTACTATGTAAACAATAACGAAGCCATAACCATAAAGAAAAGTAGTATATATATGTAATATATCAACTATCACTGATATATTATATACTATATATACTACTTATACTGATATATACTACTTTTCTTTTGTAAATACATAGGTAAGTACTTATATATACGGTCACCGTAGCCTAGTTGGTAGTGCTCCTGCCTACGAAGCTGGTGGTCCTGGGTTCGAATCCCGGTAAGTGCAAATATTTGTGTGATGAGCACGAATATTTGTTTCTGAGTCATGGATGTTTTCTATGTATTTAAGTATTTATCTATCTATATAAGTATGTATATCGTCGCCTGGTACCCATAGTACAAGCTTTGGGGCTAGGATGATCTGTGTGACATGGTCCCCAGATACTATTATTATCTTTCTACTATATAAAAATAAGTCGGGTTTTCCTTCCTGACGCTATAACTCCAGAACGCACGAACCGATTTCCACGGTTTTGCATTCGTTGGAAAGGTCTCGGGCTCCGTAAGGTTTATAGCAAAGAAAATTTATAAAATTTAACGCGGGTAGCACCGTGGGGCACAGCTAGTTATTATATATAATTACACTCACGACAAACAGACTTGTTCATGCACACAATTATCTGTCCTGGGTGGGAACCGTTCGGAAGGCAAGCTTTTACCAACCACGCCAACTGGCCCGTCCAGTTTATTCTGCCTTAGTAGCGTGCTAATTATAACATTTGGGATAAATTGTTGATTAAAATTATTACGTAAAGATATCACCAATTCAGATTAGTTAAATTAGATTAATTGAAATAATAAGATAATATAAATAATGAGATTACTAATCTTAATTATATTTATGTCACTTTTAATAACACTTACACAACGATTGAAAAGTCGTAAAAGGTTCCTGGCTACTATCACAGCTACTATCGATGCACAGAAAGCGAATTCAACTGTATGGCGAGATAAATTTGCTCCTACTTTGTTTCTCCCGCCGAAGGAAAAATTACCACCGGGATGTAATTTACCATGGCCAACGTTGCCATGAGAACAATACGTTTTATGGATCTAATGATCGATTCCTAAATTGGTGCCCAGTGGTTTTTTATCGTTCAGATTTAAAAGTTATATACCGTGAGATAACTGGATTGCCATGAGTTATGTTTCATTGTGATAAAATATGTAGTAAGTAATTTACAATTGAGTCAAAATAATTAGGTATATTGTTTTGTTTCCTCTGTCAGTGTGCGCGGACAAAACATTTTCAAATAGATGGTCTGTCATATAAATTTATTTATGCACAGAATATTAAATCTTTAGAAATGAGTGACATTTCAATTTTCTGCTCGTTTATATTGTATTATTTATGTATGGTAATTTAATTTAAGTGGTTTTATAGTTACAAGTCGCAAATTATTACTTTATTCAATAACTACGAGTATGATGACCAAATGACTAAGGTAGGTATCGATAAAGCTGAGATATATTTTTAGATACATAGATGCACCAGACAACACAATACACAATATCTTAATAAAAACAAATACAGGCACAATCGGCGGTTATCGCTTTATAGCGATCTCTTCCAGACAACCGTTGGATGGACAAGGAAAAGTAAGATGCAAAAGGCGATAGTTTTAAGTGTACTATCGTGTGTATAAAATGATTAACGATATGTCCATATGTACAAGCTACATAAATATATACTTCATCATTACAGCTAAATAAGTCCACTGCTGGACAAGCCTCCCTCAAGAATCGTCTTGGGGGATATGCCATAATCGCCACGCTTGGCAGGCGGGTTGGCGATCGCAGTAAGATGGTCATAGTACTCAGAAGGAAGCTGCTGCCCATCCTCTGGTAGATATTCCCTCGGGTCGACTTCTACGCCCCCCACGGGATGAGATGGGGTGATGATATTCTGATTCTGATATTTGTCGCCGTCACCACACAGCTATACTTATATTTGTATAATTACTAATAATGCTATCCTATAATAATACTTAATTAAAAATGATATTTTTTAGTGACTTGAGTATATATAATAATAATAATCGATCTTTTAATTAGTCAGTATACAGTCAAGTAGGCATTTATAGTAATTTAAGTATTACGTGTACATAAGCTAACATTACATTTATCTTATAGCAAAAGAGAGCGTAAGGGAATTGAATGGGCTGAAAATGTGTAATATTTTTTCATTTTTCATTTTCTACCAAGATCGGCATCATTCTAAATATTTTTAATTCGAAAGAAATGAATTAGGCTACAATTTGCTAACAAGTTAGTTGTTAACAGCAAATTGTACGTGTATATATGTATGATAAACAAATAATCTTAAATGATGAAATGAGTTAAAATCACCATGTGCGTGGTCAGGCTATGAAATGGACTGTCTGTAATAGTGGTATGATTTCCCAGTGTATGCGTGCTTCGGAAGGCACTTTAAGCTGTCAGTTTCGGCTGTAGTCGTTAAAAAAAGTCCCTAATAGATTAGAGGGTGGTTAGAACAACTCTAATACACATACAACAAGTCTAGATATAACAGTTATTATACATAACAGTATTTTCTGTTTGGCTCCGAAAATTTACAATAAACTGTCGAAAATTCTTAAGGAGACAGGAATGGCCATATTTAAGACTAAATTAAGAAAGTTGCTCGTTGTAAAGTATTATTACAGTGTCAGGGATTTCTTATCAGATAAATTGTAATATTAGTTTGAATTTTGATTATATTTGACATTTATTATTCATATATACAGACATCTTTTTATTCATTTTAGACTTTTTGACATTTTTGCTTTTAGACATATTTCTACTTATGATGACATTTTTTTTCATGTATTATCAACTAGCTGTGCCCTGCGGTTTTACCCGCGTTAAACTTTATAAATTATCACAGCTCGTCCCCCGTAGGTGATAGCGTGATAATATGTTGACCCGACCTCATAGTAATATTCATGCAAAATTTGAAGTAAATCTATTCAGTACTTTTTGAGTTTAGCCCGGACACACATACAGACAAACAGACAAAAATTCTAAAACCTATATTTTTGGCTTTCGATATTGTAGGTCACGCCCTAAGTATACTTTAATAAAAAATTAAATGTACCTATCCTGTATTATGCGAATAAATGAAATTGATATCAATATACATACTTCGAAGTCTTAAAAGTTCCCGTTGTTACAAACTTCATATAAGAGAAAACGTTAACAAAAGTGTTAATATACAATTTAATTTAGCATACATTACGTCACGTGTGAACTTCGATACAACGGCATACATACAAATATGACAACGACCTATATTCAGGTATCAGCTGCAATGACGTCAGAGGTCGGTGACACCGCCGATAAAGTGATTGTAATATGTAACCAGTAGCCGAAAAATAAGCCGCGCGGTTCGGTTTTGTTTATAGCCATAATATTTTCATTTGGCTACTAATTTTGTTGTGGCTTCCTTATGTAGATGTATTAGTAATTAGGTCAGTATATGAAATATTCCGTATCAACTGCCATGATGTCACAGGATGCTGATACAGCTGCAGCGCTGGTAAATCTATTGTGACGTATTATCAATTGAGTTGCCAAATTTTGGTCGCACAATGCCGACTCTTGCCGCCGCTCCGGGGAGTTCTTGAGACCTTACTAACACAAACCACCATTATTTAACGCCCTATTGATATTATTTAGAAATATATGTATTTATTATTAAATTTTTCAACAATGATACAAAATAAATATAGTACTTACTAAAATACAAGTATAAAATATAATAATAATTTGTGTTATATACATAAACCAAGAACATTGTCTTGTGACAATGTCCTTAATTTACACTTGTGTCTTGAGCGTGAAAGTTTGCACCGTCATCTCACGGCAACGTGCCCAAAAGGCTGGTGGCATTTCCACGCTGGAATGCAATACCTACTAATTATCTCTCCTCCTAAGTAAGCGCCATTTTATTTGAAGTGTAACCTTTACAACTTTCTCCGCCGAGGTGGTCATAGAGCTAAAATATGCTCTATGCCGCTATGCTCTATCTCACTTAAAATAAAAACAAAAAAAGGTTTCTGAACATAAAGACAAGATAAATGAAAGAATCGTAATGGGTTTTGTACGCAGTCATAATTATGGATGATACCTAACTTGGTAATTAAGTTATTTATTTTATAGTTATGATACAATTTACGTCATACCTACCTATACAATTGTAAAAGTGATAATAAATATCTAAAGAAAACCAACACACTGCCATCTTATCCCAAACTAGGCAGAGCCTGTGCCATAGTACAGGCCTGCCTGAACTTGAACATTGATAAACCTACTTATATATTTCACACATTGGTTATAATTTATAAAGTTTAACGCGGGTAAAACTGCGGGGCACAGCTAGTATATAATATGTTTGTAATAGATAATATACTAGCTGTGCTAGGGTTTTACCTGCGTTAAACTTTATTCCGATACACTTGTATACGCTATATTACTACAAAGTTTCATTAAAATCCGTTTAGCCTCAATGAGTAACAAACATACATAAATCTATACATCATACGTCCATACTCACACACTTTCACATTAATAATATGAGTAGGATGACATTTAGACACAGAACAAATCATCGTCCACATCACACAAAGATTTGTCTTGGATGAGTATCGAACCGACGACCTCTGGTGTCCGGTCACTAACCACAAGAAAAAAAGACCTGTCGAATAATTAAAAATAGAGAAGTAAGCTCTGCTGTTAAAGTATACCTTGTTTTTTTTTTAAATTCAGTTTTACGGTTCTGGCTTCTTCGGCCTTATGAGCCTTGCGTAAAATATATTTTTATTTCATTTATTTTCGTCATGTCAAGTAAAGTCCGTCATACGTAGTCCTTGTCGTACCCCAGTAAAGCAGTGGAGACTTTACTAAAGGCTTATATAGAGTTTTAGATTCAACACAGAAAATAGCAATTCACGGCAATATGGCACTTTCCTCCACTTATGTACGTTGTCCATGATTTTATGTCTAAAAATCCACCATATTTACACATAAAAACTTGAATTTACACCAGTTTATGAAAATGAAACAATGCCTTGATGCGCCTTTTTCCGCGTTGGCGCCAAAATTCCTAAAGTATACCTACAAACAAAATGTTGCCACAATATTTCTGCAAACGCGACCCATACACTATAACAATTTTTTTTTTATTTACGGTTCACTAATCTGAACAAAACATTAAAAAAACTCAAAGAATTTTTCGCACGAACTGAAAATTAGTGTTTGACCTTCTCTAAGTGAACACAACATTCTGCATAAATAAGGCATAGGTTTTATTCATTACTTATTAAAATAGGTATTTAAGCAGTGTTTAGAGATCAATAATAATGTCCTCCTAGCCATTTGAGCCATATAGCCATCTGAGCGGGACATATTATACTGCACAACTGTGTACGCAAACAAACGGACTTTCTATTCTATCACGCTCATGATCCGATGGGAGGACTAACGACACGATCGGAAGGAGGTCAGGTACAGGATCGACGCCTTAATGTACTCTCCGAGGCATTTATACTTGTTACTTTTTACTAAAAATAACTTTTGGTCCGACCGGGGATTTGACACCAGGACCTCGATACCTGCCCTGCGGATTAGCTCGCTGCCGCTAGACCAACGACGCAGCGCAGTCAGAGATTACGCAGTTGCCATCCACAATTTATCGGTCAATAATTATTTTGTAAAGTAAATATTGACCGATAAATTGCGGATAATAGTTTTGATACTTACGACAAGAGTTATAGAACAAAGATACTATTCATCACTGCCTGTCAATTATATGATCTATTGTTTATACTTTATCTATATTTAAGTGAATATAATACTATTTATATACTTGTACCATGACGGCCTTATTTACGCTACGGCCGATACGAACAAAATGTAGGTACAGACTCCAGCACATCAAGCTACCCTAATCTGTCAAATTTCCCCAATTGAAAGTGAACCTTATGCTTATGTGATAAAATTGAAAATCTATAAAAGATATTTGACAGATTAGGATAGCTGGATGTGCTGGCGTCTGTACTTTGTGTCTGTCAATTAAGTACTTATATGTTTTAAAGTACCCGTGATACTAAGATTCAATTAGAAAACAGATATACGAGAACTTGAAATTGACCTGGCGCCCACTTACTTAAAAATATAAGAGCTTAAGTGGCTGATTTGATGTCATCTGGTATGTTATAAATGTATGATGAAGATATTTTTTCTGTTGACACTTCAATACTTATCGAATTATAAGCTCCGCGATGTGGCAAATACAGATATAAATGTTTACTTTTAATTCAAATCTGGATTGTTTCCTGAACTATATACTGTGTGTCTATGGTTTATTAATACCGATCAAAATATTAACAATTGAATACAAAAATTACATATATTTTCCTAATGTCTGAACGTTTTACGGCAGCAGCAGCTTATTTTAAATATAACGTTGAAAACCCATGCACTTACTCCATATGACCCACTTAAACTAGCTGACAAGCGACGAAAACACAATGTCTGTCCCACTGGCTCCTTTAGCACTCTCCTCGCACGCGGGAGTTTCTCCCATCTCGGTGGTCTAGTTTACAACAAACTTAACAAAATTTTAAATATATATCCAAAATCTAAAACGGAATGTAAAACTATAGTTACCAACTGGCTGATTGAACAAGATTACGAAAACACGGAAAACATAATAACCACGTAAAGTCACACCCACACACACACACACACACACACACACACATACACACACACTCACTCACTCACTCACTCACACACACACACACACACACGCACACACACACACACACACTCACTCACTCACTCACACACACACAAACATATATAATATTATATATATTGTCTCTACTATGTAGTTAATAATAAAATTCAATGTAAAACAGCATATTTGTCCACTCCGAAGCGGCCGAGGGCCTGGTGATCTGTAATACAGGTTCTATAAGAAACCTACTTCAGACACCAGCTCTCACAAAGGAATATGTATATATATCAATTTAGTTGTAAGCATTGTAACTACCTTTGTGGAGAAATAAAAATAAATTATTATTATTATTATTGTTTTAACAAATCGTTGAAACCGAACGACATATTTTGTTGTGTTAAAACATTTATCCATTAAACATAGATATTTTCTACGTCCAATTTCTTCTATGAGAATGAATCACAAGACGCTTCACGGTGAACAACGCCTAAATAAACTTGGTTTGTGATCATAAATTCATAATAGAACACTTAGCACCACTTCTGTTTGATTTCGTTCAGCACATAAGTAGCTGGAAGCCGAATTTTTAAGAATGGAATAGAGTATATGTAGTTTATTTGTGAGAATATAGTACAATAGGTGTTACAAATGCGAAAGTCTCACATATTCTACTATTTCGGTGTACAAATATTATCTATAACTATAAAATTATTATTATCTTATAACTATAGAATATTGAAATTGAACAATTTAAAATGACAATGACAATTTAATTATGCACAGTGCCCATGTAAAAGTGTAATAAGTAATATCTAAGTGATATGATTAACTTAAACAAAATAGACAAAAAATCTCATCGGAAAACAGCAGTAATCATACTGCTGTTTCCATCATAACAACTTGTTTTTTATATCAAGTCAAATATAAACAGGTTGTTGTATTCTTGCCGCAGTGGGAGAACCGCATACTAAAACCGCTGATTAGATAAATTTGGTACGGTTAGTTGCATTGCATTGAGTCCGCAGTCTGACACATTATGATGATAGGAAACACACACTGAAAACTGTACTAATATAGTACTGCAATAACAAGCGGAACATGATTGGTCATGTTCCGCTTGTTATTGCAGTACTATATGAGAGTACGGCAGACCAGCTAGGATATTTTTTTTATAGGTTAACGAAAAATTATTTACACATTAAAAGCCAGAGTTACAAGGTAAATGTTACAGTTTTTCGTGTAATAATCACTTATAGGCTAACACAGCATGCGCATCAAATTAGCAATAATTAACTATAAATGTTGAATACAATAGAATACTATACAATAAGAGTAGCCACAACATTAACTAAGGTTTGACTATACAAATGTATATAAAATATATAATTTTAAAAGCATTAAACAATATTAAGTTGCAAAAAAAAATAAATTAATTATGATTAGTGATTACAATTTATATAAACGACTGATTTTTTTAATTAAGTTATAATAGAGATACAATAACAAGGATAGCAAGGCTACCACTAGTTCATGTAGTCTACTTCGCTGATGATACAGTTTTTTTCAGTACATTAACTAACATGTACCCTAACCCTAGGTTCTTCCTGTTGGAAATATGTATATGGGCTAAGTAGATCTAGATATAATCGAACGTCTGTGAGTGTAAAGCAAAATAAAGAAGGCGGTGGTGACACGATAAATGAAGATAACAAATTATACGCTGTGTGGTGACGGCAGCGAATAATAATATCAGAATATCATAATCTCATCTGAACTATCTACCAGAGGACGGGCAGCAGCTTCCTTCTGTACTATGACGAATTTTTGGGGCTTTTGTACAGCAGTGGAGAAGTCTCTTTACAGCTGTTAAGATGATGATGATGATGATTATAATAATAACGGGCTTTGATAGAGAAATAAAAGATTTTCTAAAATTATTTATGTTTTATATACGACTTAGCGTTCATGTAAAGTAAAACAGGTAACTAGTAAAAAACTGTAATTGGCGATTAAGGTTTATTAAGATGATTACTATTTACCGACCACTAGACCACCTCAAGCCTCATTCGAGTGCAACGCAAAAAATGATCCTTCTTAAGTATTACTTAAGTGTTTTTTTTGCCAATCAGTCGTCGAACTCAAAACCGTCTAGTTGAAGTCACTTGTTTTTGCTCCAAGTTTTAAAGAACACCAATTCCAAATCAGATCACATTAAATCCAAATCAGTTTGTAAACTTTGTAAAAACTTTATTTTGTGTTGGAAACCTTTTATGGGTCCACGCCGTTTTAGGAGCTGACGGGGTATGTGGGAGTCCACAGGGTTACCCTCTAAAATCACCACGGCAGCCTATCCTCTAGATCAGTGTTTTTCAACGTGTGGGTCGCGACCCTCAGGGGGGTCGCGCAGCCTGTTTAGGGGGGTCGCGAAGCTTCTGTAGGGGCGGATATATTTGTCACAAAATAAAATAGATGAAAAGAAAGCAACGGTTAGGGGGTCGCGAAATATGTATTTATACTAAAGGGGCCGTGTCATGAAAAAGGTTGAAAAACACTGCTCTAGATGCTTATAGTGAGGGCTCTGGGAACTACTTTTCACGCCGCAGGTCGTGGGTTTGATTCCCACCCAGGGGCTCTACCGGCTAACTCGCCGAACATCGTTTTCTTGAATGGCGTTCAAATAAATAAAGGTTAAAAATGACTAAAATAATTGTTAAACCGGTTTCCACGACCATATGTGACGTCATAAATGGTCCGGAATCGATTGTCAACGTTGAAGCCGATTTAACGATTGATTCATTCATTTTTAACCTTTATTTATTTGAACGCCATTCACGTAAACGATGTTCAGCGAGTTAGCCGGTAGAACCCCAGGACAGATATTTGTGTGCATGAACAAATCTGTTTGTCCTGTCTGAGTCTGAGTGTAATTATCTATATAAGTATGTGTTTACAACATAAAAGTAGTATATGTAGTTATAGTACGACCTAGCGCTCAGTTATATGGTTTCCATAGTACAAGCTCTGCTAAGTTTAATAAAGTAAGTAAGGATCAAATGGCCGTGTGTGAATAATGTCCGGATTGATTATTATATTGTGACCTCGCCCGCAGCATTGCCTGCGAAAAGTTTGTTCCGTTTGCTAAAATAAACTTTGGTTTATCCCACAGGAAAGGTTCTTTAAATTTGGTTTAAATTTCATAATAATACCTTTAAGTACTCAAGGTAAGAGTAAAAAAAAAACTTGTGTGTACTTATGTACACGCGTTAGAAGTTATACTTCTTAATATACAACTTGAACATAGTTATCAATTTTCATACCACCTAGAACTAACGTCATGCTGTTATTTTTACGATGCGCGCGCATCGTAAAAATTCACTCTCATACATTTTCATACCACCTAGAACTAACTTCATGCTGTTAAATTTTTTGGTGTCGTGTGCGTGCGCATCGTAAAAATTCACTCTCATCATTTTTCTCCATCGCGCCAAAAGAAGTATAACTTCAAAAACAAATAAATGATAAGAATTCTCTATTTATTCTATTATTTAATAGCTCATAGGTAGATGCTCTTACTGGTTCGTAAGCGATCGGCGAGGTTAAGCAACGAGGCTCGCGGTCACTCTATAGATGGATGACCACCAAAAGTGGATTAACTTTTGAGCCTCTCCATGCTTCGAAGGACACGTTAATCCCGGTTGTAGCCATTAGGCTACAGTCGTTAAGCCATGTTAGAGGCCTTCTGGGCGGCTTGAACAACTCTGACAACAGGGTAACCAGTGCCCATACGATAAGTAAGTATTATCTATATCTCTTATCTATCATTCTAGTATTCGTATGAAGGTGCTTATAGTTATTTAATTTAAGACAGTTTAAAATAACCTCATTCGGGAGGCCTAGATCAAGCAATGACGTGCATTCGATAAAAATTGGTAACATTTTTATCAGCCGGATCATAGCTAATTTATTGTATGATAGATATCTGGATATACGCATTATACATACTTTACATAGATAAGACTTAGATTTTAAGCTATTTCGATATTGAAAATTTGTAAAAGGCGCAATTGTGTGAGCAATATGTTGATAACAATGTGGGTTATATTGCCACATCGTCAGCACGTCCTCGTAATAAAGGATTTAAATAATAACTTTATTTATGCAGTTACATACATTGTATTATTTATGGATGACTAGCTGTGCCCCGCGGTTTTACCCGCGTTAAACTTTATAAATTATAGCCTATGTGTAAATCCAGGGTGTCAGCTAACTCCATACCAAATTTTATTAAAATCGCGCCAGCCGTTTAGACGTGAAAAAGCACAAACACACACACACCAACCCACAAAATTTTGCCTTTATAATATTGTGTGGTTAAAAGTAAAACGTGTTCTTCTTAAAGCGATTACTAGCAGCCATTTTCCTACATAAACAAATTCTTAATTGCCCTCCCTTCGTAACCGCCTTGAGCCGAGAATCAAACCCCGAAAAGGTGCCCTCTGGCGAGCATACATGGTTTGATGTATTCTTTGCTAGACGGCCTTAGTCCCAGATCGCCAACACTTTAAGGGGTAGCAGAGAAAGCCTTTTAAGGCTAATTGTAAACGCAATAACATACATATTTAACAGACTAAATTGAAAGACCCCAGTGGATGGTGAGACTCTTAACGTTACCATCCAAACCATTTGATGATGTATCAATTTGACCTATAATAAGAGAGATACACAGACAGGATCATCAAGATCAAGTCATCATCAAGATAAGCTGCATTTGTAATCAGAGCAAGGAACCACTGATTGATTAAAAACACAGGATCCTTCCTAGTTTGGGAGTCAGGGGAAACTCTATCTACTACTTGTATAGCCTAATTCTAGTTTCGACAATGTCTGTTTGGTATATTTTTCCTTGTTTATTTATTTCCAATTTATGTACACACTAAGACTATAAAGAAAGAAAGAATAAACAAGAAAAGACATTGTACAAAGGTACTACTTATTTCTAAAGAAATCTCTTCCAGTAGACCTGCAAGAGGAGATTTTGGAAGAGAGGAAGATATGAGTGTGTAGGGTGATATACATACATACGATAAAAATACACATATACATAAATAAATACATAATTTTAAATAATAAACTACATAAAATACATATATCTATGGCAAAGAGGAAAGGTAGTGTTCTTTTAACTTCTTTTTGAATGTGGCGATTGTGTTACAGTTTCGAATGTTAGGCGGAAGAGAGTTCCACAGCCTAACCGCCTGAACAGTGAAGGAGTTGGAGAAGAAATCAGTTTTATGGGATGGGAATTTTAAAATGCTTTTTAGGTGTGACCTACATTGGGCATTGGGAGAATGTTTAAAGGAAAAGCGCTCGTGTAGGTAAGAGGGATATGCGGGATTATTTAGGATATTGAAGAGAAGACATAATATTCGAGTATTCCTGCGAAGGCGGATTGGGAGCCACTTGAGATTGTTGCGGAATTCTGAGACATGGTCGTACTTTCGGAGATTAAAAATGAAACGTATACATAAATTTTGCAAACGCTCAAGTTTGTTTAATAGCTCTTCGGTAGCATCCAGATAGCAGACATCAGCATAGTCCAGAATGGGCTGGATAAGAGTTTGAGCAAGAGTGATTTTGGTTTCAAAGGGCAAAAAGTACTGGAGGCACCTAAGTGAGTGAAAGGTGAAATAGACCTTTTTGCTGACTTCATTGATGTGAGCATTCCAGGATAAGTTCCGATCTATAATTACCCCAAGATTCTTAGCAGTATCCGAGTACGCAATATGCACATTGTCAAGTAAAACAGGAGGAAAAGAGCTGACGTCAAAACCAGCACGCATTTGCCTACTGCCAATAATCATGGCCTGGGACTTTATGGGATTTAATTGAAGACCGAAGGATCTAGCCCATTGACTGATCGCGCCCAGGTCCTGATTCATGGCAGCAATCGCGGTTCTTGCTTCATTTAATGTAAAATGACGGTATAACTGCATGTCGTCTGCGTAGAGATGAAAATTGGAGGAAATAACTCGTGTAGCAAAGTTGATGAAGATGGAGAACAGCAAAGGAGATAACACGCCACCCTGGGGTACGCCCGTGGTAAGATTGCACCAATCTGAATAAGAGTCCTTATAGCAAACACGCTGCGTGCGTCCCCGAAGATATGTATCGAACCAAGCCACAGACTCCGAGGAGAAATTAAGTGATTTAAGAGTTTCGAGAAGAATATCGAAGTCCACGGAGTTAAAGGCACTGCTAAAGTCAAGGAGAACCAAAACTGTGAGAGATTTATGCTCCATGGCCCAACGGATTTCGTCAGTGACCTTTAGGAGCGCCGTTGCCGTGCTGTGACCTGGTCGAAAACCAGATTGTAAGGGATTTAGAAGATTATTCCGCAGTAAGTAACCTTGTTTTTTATCTTGTTTCTTATTTTTAAGTAAAAATACCCAAACTTGTATTTTTTAATTTATTTATCATTAAATTAATAAATAATATTAATTTATTTGTCATTAATTTATTTTGTTATTATTAATAAAATATCTAGTACGTATTATAAGTATAGTATCGATCTATCATTAAAATCCTGGATCTCACGCAAACATTTCGAAACACCCCATCTTTGTAGCATTTTAAGTTCATAATCTTAAATATTCCATGCTAAAAGGACACTGCTGCGTCAAATAATGTATAATAATAAAATTAAATAACTGTATCATTATTACAATAACTAGCCTAATCATTAAACGCAAACAATGGAGTAGGCAGTTCATAAATAGGTATAAATTGCTCAACTGATCAATTGACGAACGAACTAATCTAAAGAACAAAGTGTAAAGAGCTAAGGGCAAGGCCAACTACTATAAAATCACCACATATACAGTGGTAGTACTACTTTTTAGGGTTCCGTACCCAAAGGGTACCACGGGACCCTATTACTAAGCCTTCGCTGTCTGTCTGTCCGTCTGTCACCATGAATCGTGATTAGACAGTTGAAATTTTCAGAGATGATGTATTTATTTCTATTGCAACAATTACTAAAAATAAAATAAAATAAATGTTTAATGGCGCTCCCATACAACAAACGTGAATTTTTTTGCTCGTTTTATAGATGATGGTACGGAACCCTTCGTGCGCGAGTCCAAGTCGCACTTGGACGGTTTTTTATTTAATGATGCAGTCCACGTCAGTGATTGATATATTTACTAGCGTAAAGTCCACCACCAAAGCAATACTATGGCCTCACATGGCTCACATATTTTAGTTCTTCATTGTGCGCATGCTACATGCTTTAGATTAATATTTAATTCGTACCTTAATATAGACAGAACCATTCAGACAATATGTAGTAAAACTATAGCTGAAATTTAAAATTTCGATAATTAAACCTACACATGATCCTTGACAATTTAAGCTAGCTAAATATCGTTACTATTATAAAATAAATCTTATTGTAATTTTTTTCCTACAATCCGTGTACCTAAATATCTATATGTACCTAGAAATAATTATATATTACTACAAACATGTTCTGACTATTTACAAGCGCTTTAGTCTACGTGATTAAAAACCTTTTTTATTTATTTTAATTATATTATATTTTTTATATCCATTTAATTTAATTACCTTAACTTGTTGCGTTTTATAAATGTATTTTACATCACTTATATTAAGCCTGTTCATAACAATTTGCATGCTGTGATCTCCCATAACTAAAGATGTTCTTCTAGCTATAACTAAGCCAAGCCTTGTGTAGTCTTGGTTGGTTGATCCAAATAAATAAATATATCATTTATGTGGGTGCATGGATAGTTTAGATTTACAATTGGACCCTTTAGGTGGCGGTGCGATCAAATTCCAGGCTTATTTAGGCATGAAAATAATTCATAGCAGAATAAAGCCAGCCGGGACGGCTAGTAAATAAATAAAACGGGTGTTTACTAACATAGCCTTCAAAAAAGCGCTTATAAATAGTAAGAACATTAAGTTGTAAATATTTAGAATTGTGATTTATATTAAATCATTAAGAACTAACATTTTATACGTGACAGTAATGGTTAAGTTACTTAGCTAGCTTATTTAAGTTAGAAATGGTTATTTATAGTTTTAGATATATTTTACATAAAAATTTCAATATCAGAGGACAACTAACACACTGCCATCTTTTTTTTTATTGCTTTAGGAAGCAGACGTGCTAGCGGCCCACCTGATGGTAAGTGGTAACCGCTGCTCATGGACATTCGCAGTGCCAGTGTACGTGGGATGTATGAACGCTGAAAGCGAACCGTCTGATCTGATCCGAAAGTAGGCACAGGTAAGTGCACAAATGATAAACATACTTATACATTTCAAATACCAACCTGTAGACAAATTACATCCCGGCACGACACAAATAATGTATAATGTATAAATGTATAATAATACGCAGATGTGTCCTGGGTGGGGACCGAACCCACGACCTCTGACTTAGCAGTCAGGGTCACTAATTAATAGCCCAACAAACCAGTTGGAAGCGCGATTCGATTTGATCCGCTTGGGCACTTGTCTTAAGGGAGTGTCGCAATGTCGCAAGCGTAGTTATGTCGATACGGCCTTATTAGTACGATTGTGTGGTATAAGTATGGTGCAGATAATCGGAACGTAGGTACCAGTTGATGATAGTGCAACAATGGTGACATCCTGTATAGTTGATAAGAACTTAGCGCTTCCCTTTATGAAGGTTGCGAATTATTTAGTAACTTAGCTATTGCTCAAGAGTATAAATGAGTATGTTTTATAATTTCTTTTAAAACTTATTTGGGTTATTATGTTTATTAGTAAGTTAAGTATAAGTAAGTTAAGTTAAGTATGACTTCGAAAAAATCCATACGTACTTAGGAGTTCGAGCTCTCGATGGCGCTATATTTGGTTACTGTCGAAACGTTTGTTGTAAGTTTCAATCACAGTTCTTCGTTCCGATCTTGAGCCCAATATTTTTATTCCCCTTTAAAAAGACAACGCCCGCACTAGGGAATATAATCTCTGTGTCGCGGGTTACTTTACAAACATATAATAGACGGGCAGAAATTACATCCAGAGTCGGAACAACTATTTATGGGTGGTATTGTTCATTCATTTTGTTTTATTTAGACATATACATACATAAGCCTGGAGTAAAAAGATGGTAAACCTTATTAATGTTTCGAAAATATATGTTTGTTTACGTTATTTAAGGGGTTTACAATGCCTAGCCGAAATTGGGTTTATTCTTGGCGCTCAAAACGTTGGGTGACAGGGTTTTGTTTATGTAAGGGTCTTGTGTTTTATTTTTATTACATTTCGTGTTGTAACTCTAGCAGCAAGGCCGTCCAGTTAACTAAGACACAGAAAACTGCTTCCGCAGTGAAGCCTTCATCACAGCCTCGCTGATGCCTAACGTCTAAGTGTACTTGTAGGTTTCAGATGGTGTGACCAAGTGAATGGAAGAAAAGTTTAGCTTTTTGTATAAATTAAGGTATCTTTGAACAAAATCTGGAAAAATTTGATATATCAAATTCGAATATCTAGAAAACAATTGAAAGCAGGTAAAATAGTACTTTTTATTTATAATAATGGCTCAAGTGTCTACACCACTATTTATATGATGCAATTTTATGTACTTCCCTATTAACAAATACTTAATGAGTCAAACTACACACATTCTACAATGTTGTGTAGAATGTATGAAGTTAAACAATGTGGTCTCCCAAATTTTGGCGTGATCGTAGAAATTCCGTTATTTTACTCATTTTGTTTATGAAGGGCAATCGTATCTTTTTACTTGGAACATATTTATATACGAATATAACCACTTTTCCACAAACATTGTCTCGATTTCTCTTTCAGCGAAAGCAGGTTAACGTGACATATTTTTTTTTCTGTTCAGAAATAAAATTCTACTAATTAATCGTTGGTATTAGTATTACTCCAGGTAGGTAATACCCTCTTTATTACTTAATAATATTTATTTTATTAATATAACACGAAAATACTCCTATTTCTGATAGTTTATGATCTGTGCACCTACGTTTTTGGCACTAAGTCCGCCTTTGTACAATTTCATGAGCATTCAAATAAAAATACAATAAAAAGGAGGTAATTCTCTCCTTATATAAATGATACACCTGTTCTAGTTCCTAGTATAATACAGTTAATATTCTACAGTATTCTAATATCCTTGTAAATACCGGATAATTTCTATGTTACTGTGGTCAAGGACAAGGTTAGTGGACTTCGGCCAAAGTTTTTTATTCGTAGAATGGGTAACCGCAAAGTTGCGTGATCGCTTCTTATTTTATATGTTCCTACCACCTCATTTTATTATTAATTGCTAAGGCTTTATGAATACGAACACGGGGATTGATAGAAAGAGAGATATGAGTTTTGGTCTCCATGCTATCTACGTAAGTAATTCTTTCTTTTATTTATTACTAGCCGTGCCCCGCGGTTTTAGCCGCGTTAACCTTTATAAATTATAGCCTATCCAGGGTGTCAGCTAACTCTATACCAAATTTTACTACAATCGCTCCAGCCGTTTAGACGTGAAGAAGTAACAAATATACACACTAACACACTCACAAACTTTCACCTTTATAATATTAGTATGATATACTTAGTCCAACCAATACAGTACTTTAAATAATTCCTTAAATAAATAAATACTAGGTAAATAAACAAGACAGTATTAATTGGATTGTGTGTTTTTTCTTGTTTTTTTTTGAGGCAGGGTGGATAGCCTTCACGTGGTACCCGCAAAAAGTGTCTGCGGGTGGGTATGTCGCACTCGCACCGACACCGACTAAACGTGCCGTGGACTTCTCTTGGCGCCTGATGGGAGGAGCCCCGGGAACGCGGGTATGCTGTTCCGGTGCCCCTCTTTTGCGCCATGTCCCATATATCGGGACACTTACCTGGATTGATCGTCTAGTGTTTAGTGTCGCTGACTGCTAAGCCGGAGTTCGCGGATTCGATCCCCACATAAGACAAATTTTTATGTGATAATCACGACTTTTTGTTATGTGTCTAGATGTAATTTATCTAAATATATAAAAATGATAAGTTGCCTCGTTCACATAGAACAGGGTCAGTCTAGTTTGGGATCAGATGGTAGTGTGTTACTTGTTCCAAGATATATATTTAATTAATTCTTAGATGCGAGTAAGTAAATAGAATCTTTTTAATTGCTTTGGAATTTGCACCAACACAATTAAATTGCAGCCACTTGACGGAACCTTGACTCGCCGTGGATAAATGTGTCGGTCGTGTCTGTATTCACACTCAGTTAGATATATCATGTTTGATATCAAGTATCAGTGTATCAATATATTTGTCTCATATGTGTTAAGAATTGACACAGTACCGGGTAATGCGTAAGTATGTTTTTAATGAATGATTATGACCGTTGCAGTTTTATTCAATATTAAAATTTACAAGAAAATAGCTAACACTAGCTGTGCCCCGCGGTTTTACCCGTGTTAAATTTTATAAATTATCACAGGTCCTCCCCCGTAGGTGATAGCATGATAATATGTAGCCTATATGTTGACCCGACCTCTTAGTAATATTGATGCAAAATTTGAAGTAAATCCATGCAGTACTTTTTGAGGTTAGGACATACATACAGACAAAAGTTCTAAAAACTATATTTTTGGCTTCGATATCGATTGTAGATCACGCCCCAAGTATCCTTTTTAGATAATATTCAATGTACAGTTTTGACTTTCCTACGATTTTATTATATGTATAGATAATAACAAAGAATCTAAATCAAACTTATGAATATACTTACCTAACTACATTAGAAAGAAAAAGTTAAACTACAAAAAAGTTAATTATATACATATGGCGTCGTAGTATTCCTCCGAATCCTTTGTTTTAATGAATTAGTTTTAAATGGTTTATTTAAAACCAATTAATATAATAGAGTTACATATATATGATGTCCATTGCACGGACCACAGATTCAGAGACGCTTATAGCCAAATGCTCTCTCCACTTCTTCATCAGTGATTGGCGAGGTTAAGCTAGTTGCTTAACCTCCCGGTCGGCTCGCGGTCAGTCCATACCATGGGTGACCACCAAAATGGTTTAATTTATGAGCATCTCCGTCTTTTGAAGGGCACGCTAAACTGTCGGTCCCGGTTGTAGCCATTAGGCAACAGTCGTCGAACCATGTCAGAGGCCTACTAAGCGGGTTGAACAACTCTGACACTATTACCACTGCCCATACGATAAGTAAGTATACGGAGCTTAATCTGTGTGGCTGACGGCAAAGAATATCGCTACCCCATCTCATCCCCTGGGGGATGAAGTCGTTCCGAGGGAATATCTCCCAGAGGCAGCAGCGTCTCTTTGGACCCGTCTGCCAACCGTGGCGATTATGGCATTTCCCTCCAAATGGTGGACACAAATCCATTGTGGAAATGTTTTGGAGAGGCCTTTGTCCAGCAGTGGACGTCATTCGACTGATATGATTATACAGAAAGAGTCTTATGAAAGGGTTAAATTTTAATTTTAATAAGTGTAACTCTTGCGCAGGATTTTAAAAATTATAAACGTAGATTGGTATTGTTTACAGTAAATAGTGACAAAATCGACAATAATTCATGCAAATTAAGGGACCCTTGGCGTGGTTTATAAATAAATTATAGTACTTTATTTACACAAATAGGTATTTAAATACATATATTAGGCAGATATAAAAAATGAGAAACGTGCAGTTATATTATTACCGTGAAATAAATTACACAAAATAGTTATAACTTCATCAATACTTTAAAACCATATGCACCTTCAATGTTTTATTCAACTAAAGTAACGTAATTCAGAAATGTCCCAATATCCCTAATGACGTCATTAACTTTCAATGACGTAAAGTCAACCAGATTTCTTTAAGCTTATGAATTAAAGCCACAGTATTCCGAAATGTTACCTCAAACAACATGTAACGTAATTAACGCACACCCTTAAACACCCCAATTAGAATATTATGTTGTAATCATAATACATACACAGATTTTTTTATTTAACATGTAGGTTTATTGTTATTTACTAAATTAGTTTCTTGGAATAAATTTTATTTTTCTTTATTTTGTATTGAATGATGGAATTTGTGTGAATACAAATAAAACTGCGATTTTAAAGTCTAACTACTTTGACTTACGGTCCATTTCAATTTGTTTTGACTGTACAGGGTTAATTTGACAATAATTTCCGTAGCTTTCATTATTTTGGAATAAAAAATTACCTATATTAAAAATGATATAAATCGATTCAGTAAACGATTCTGAAAAAACTATTTTCAGGATGTGCGTTAATTAAGTTACATGTTGTATATTTCATATCCAACAACAATTCCTTTAAAGGGTTTAAAAAAAAATGCCGTACTAGTGAAGTCTTAAAATGTCAAATAAAAGGTTTCTTTGACATTTGGAGAGTTGTTGACACACCGAAAAAAGCACGGCGTAATGGAATAACTTGTTTCATTTAAATGTCACTGTAAGATCATATTCATGGTAAACTTAAGTAGTTATTATTTTTATTCTTTATCTCAGAGGGCGACAAGCGAGCAAGTGGGTCACCTGATGGTAAATAATCACCACCTCCCATGGACTTTCGCAACACCAGAGGAGTCGCGGGTGCGTGGCCGGACTCTAAGAGCCAGCAAACAAATGTTGCTGATCCTTCCTCCTACCCCAATGAGCTCTGGTGACCTTACTCACACGCAGAAACACAACAGTAAAATTATTAATGTTACTATTAAGGAATGTCTTCTGTAAGCTGGAAGTACTTCCCCAGTCGGGCTACTCTTTGAGCGAATGAACGCTATGCCTTCCCCTCTTAAAGTTATATCCACTTAGTTGGTTATAAACGATTGGTAGAACTCTAATCTCACATATATGCTGTCGCGATCATGACGTGAATATACATGAACGATTACAAACAAATCGCCTACTTCCTAGTTGAATCAAAACCACAGTTGGTAATAAATGAACACTGGCACATTTCCGTAATGTTAATATGGTTTAGATCTGTGACAAAGATGGATAAAAAAAAATTACCAAAGTGAGTATTCTTACATGGCAATTGGCAAGTATGAAGGTATTGTTGGAAGGGGAAAAGCAAGCCGAATGTTATCTAAGTCGGAGGTATCCTAGAAAAAGGCGGGTGAGAAGTACCTTACGAGCGGATGGAAACCGGAAGCGCTCCGCTTCCTTAATAAAATGTTGTCGTAAGAGAACTTTGACTTGGAGTCTATGTCTGCAAAGTACACTATCTTATTATCTACTACGATTCCCCGGTGTTTCTTAACTAACATACATAACTTTGTATAAAAGCATCATTTAAATTATTTAAAAGATGCTTTTATACAAATTTGGTTTGATGGTCGAACGGCTTCGAAACAAGTATGTACACACGGCATATCAAGCTATAAGCTAGCTATACATATCAAGCTATATATTTCCAATATAAGCTGACCCCTCTTTGTATGGATCCTATACAACGCGAAATCAAGAAAGGTAGGGCATAGCGTTCATTCGCTCAAAGAGCAGCCCGACTGGGGATGTACCTCCACCTTACAAAAGACATTCCTTAATAATAACATTAATAATTTTAATGTTGTGTTTCCGAGTGTGAGTAAGGTCGCCAGAGCTCATTGGGGTGGGGGGAAGGGTCAGCAACACTTGTTTGCTGACTCTAAAAGGCCCACTCGCGACTCCTCTGGTGTCGCGAGTGTCCATGGGCGTCGGTGATCACTTACCATCAGGTGACCCATTTGCTCGTTTGACGCCCATGACACTTTGACGCGATTTGATATATAAAAAAAAATCAGCTTATATTGAAAATGTATTGATATGTAGCCGTGTGTACAGCCCATATCGGTTTCCCAAATACAAATCACTTACGCCGTATCCAAACATCCAAATAGACGAACATTCTCATTTATAACATTAGTAGAATTAGTTTACTAATGTTTTTAAAAATTATTACATAATTTAGTAATTATTTTTTCATATTTACATAAATAAACGTATACTTATGTCAGTCCTAATACCCAGTAATACCTAAATACCACTTAGCAATAAGTTATCTATGACTTTGTATATGAGAAACGATTTATTTCAAAATTCATTGATGACTTGGTTTCATTTATAAATAAAAAGATTGAGATGATGCAATTCAGAAAATCTCACTCACAAGCTGTTTCGCCGTTTATTTTGACGCCAAATAGTTTTCCAATATAATAACACAAAGAAGTTTATTTAAAAATAGTGTGTAATGCTAAAGTGCTAATGTTTCTCCCTGAGTTAAATAAGGTGAAACATTAGCATTTGTGATATTTTGAAAATAGAGTGGGTAATGTTGATATCACTCGTAAGTAGCAGTAATACATACCAGTTACATTTCCTTATTAAAGTTTAAGCATTCTAATAAGATGATAGTAATACTTACGTTAGTTATTTACAAGCTTGTATATATGTGGCTATTGGCTATTACTCATAGGTCAATAAACTAGACACATAGTACAGAGTAGTTTCCTGCTTTACCTTTGAACTCCATGTTATTATTATATGTGCATGCATTTGTTTCTATTATCTTTATTTGTCACACAAATCAAATTTAGTATATAAATAAAAAGTTAACTATTCATCTAACACGAATTCATTATAAGTAGGTATGATACACGAGTAAGTTGACAAAAGAAGCTTTAGCGTTTTGGGGATCACTGAATACTACTTAGGCCTTTGCTGTAGTAATGTTATACTGGACCCTGTGTCGTACACAAGTCTTACTTAATGTTGAAGGCCTGGGTGTGATCATCGTCACAAGAGGCAGGAAGAGCCGGCTACGGTACCCGCTTGCTATCATATTTGCTGTGTAACTGAAAAGTTTCTTTAGTAAATTAACTTTTATTGATTGAAATTTAAAGGTGGTGTTTTCTATAAGAAACTTTTAGCGGGCAGTAATGAGTTTTTAATCCTCTTTAAGTCTTTATGTGCGCCACAATTGTCTTTGCCGCACACTTTTTGAATTTGGAAAATGCCAGCGCCAAGGAAATCGAACGCAAATATTTAATAGTGTTGCGTACGTCATGGGCCGTCGCGTCGTAGGCTGGTACCTACGACGCGACGGCCCATGACATAACCGTACCGCGCTGGATGAATAAAAAAAAGAAATCAAATTAAAAACGCGCGAACTATAATACAGCCCGCGTTTTCGACAATTGTCACGGTTTGTTTCTGAAATTCATGGTTTTGTTTTGAAAAATGTATTATTTAAGTATAGAATCAACTCCTGAAAGTATTAGAACTGACGCAAGACATGTGATGGATAATCTATTACCTCAGAAGCAAAATCACGGGAGTAATATATGAAAGCCTATGGTATTTTGTTGAATGGAATGTCTCAAATGTAAATAAGTAGAAGTTTTTAGTTGTTTTAATATTAGATACTATTTAATTTCAATTTAGTTGTTACTCTATGTATTACTAAATAATAATATTACAATAAAATATTTGGCGTCTTCTATTTTCTCATAGAGGGTGATGAAAAGTAGTGTATCACACGGGCGCAAAATATATTTTTAACTTGGGAGACGGACTTCGAATCCCTCGCTACGCCATACTTTGCTCTGGATTCAAAAAAGTGCCCTCGTCGTAAATATATTATTTAGCATGATACAATCTACTATTGTATGTAGTAACATTGTACAGTTTCATCTTATCTCCAAAAGTTACTGCTACTATTCATGTTTAACTTTGAATATATGAAAGTCGATATTGGTATTTCATATTAGCCCAGAGTGTTAAGCTGTTTACAATAGGATCGGATAGGTGGCGCTTCACGGTTATACGGATCTCAACCCAACCGAACGAAGTGTTTTCTTCATATCTGATCGCGCATAGTATTTTGATCTCACAATTCAAGTGTATATAGTAGTATGAGCAGACATGTTTTGTTCATTTTCTTAAGCCTTTACTAATTACTGGTGCTAAAATTTCTATTGTTTATAAGTATAATGTTGTCTGTCTTAATAGTTCTAAGTTCAACAAAAATACATATGTAATTAGTTAGTTTATAACGACATTATAATAGTATATTTATTCAATATGTTAGAGTTAATTTAGCTTTATGTTTATAATGATTTTTTTTACATTGTTGCTTTTTGTCTTTGTTTATTAATTACCTTTGTATTGTTGTTTTTGTTTATATCTATATACCTACCTATAAAAACAGACCTTTGATTAAAAAAACATACTTGTGTGTACTTATGTACACGCGTTAGAAGTTATACTTCTTAATATACAACTTGAACATAGTTATCAATTTTCATACCACCTAGAAGTAACTTCATGCTGTTATTTTAACGCGCGCGCAGATGCGCGCGCATCGTAAAAATTCACTGTCATACCACCTAGAACTAACTTCATGCTGTTAAATTTTTTGGTGTCGGTGTGCGCGCGCATCGTAAAAATTCACTCTCATCATTTTTCTCCATCGCGCCAAAAGAAGTATAACTTCAAAAGAACTGTATTTTTATTATTATACTTAGAACTAATCTTTCGATTCACACATAATATATTGTATAATATCTATGATTTATTATAAATAAATTATGTCAGAATGTCTACAGCTGTCATGATTGAAAATAATTTGATCTTCTACATATGTATTTAATCTGTGGATGTAGAAATCACAAGATAGTCAGTAATAATATTTCTATTATTACTGACTATCTTATGTTGTTTTTGAAATTGGCGGACAGACAGCTGCAGAATTTCTGTCAAATAACCCTTCTTCGAAAACAATTTTGGTGTCGAGTTAAAGTAACCCAATTCCAAGTTTTTTTATAAACAAACACGTTAAAAAGTGCTATTCAAATTGTTTGTTTTTTTGCAAATACTGTTTTATATCCAAGGTGGAGTTCGACCGTGATCTTTTTCTTTGACATGTTTTTATTTTTTTTCACCGTCATACTCTACTTGTAACTATAATTATAAAGCTTCAAAACTTATAACTTGGTTTTGAATGGATTCTATTACTTAAAATCTATTCAAAATTAAGCGA
Organism: Pseudoips prasinana; assembly: GCA_951640165.1. Taxonomy (NCBI): domain Eukaryota; kingdom Metazoa; phylum Arthropoda; class Insecta; order Lepidoptera; family Nolidae; genus Pseudoips; species Pseudoips prasinana. The sequence continues at coordinate 24,474,063 of OX621243.1, forward strand.
TCTTCGTAAACTTCTACTAAGTCAAACATGACTTATACTTAATCCGTTAGATAAACGTGGGATCATAATAAAAACAAGGACATATTTTGACATCAAGAGCCCCACACAAAATTGACAACATCCTATAAATTGGGAGGGGGCATCATAGGAGCATCACAAGTCAATTGAGTTGAACGAACTTCTGTTAAACATCATTGGTCCCTAATCCAACTGAAAAGATGGAACCATTTTATTAAATTCGTGTGCTAGTAGTCATTTGATGGAAACTCAATGTTTGAGTTACACGCTCCTGATTTAGATAAAACCCAAGGATTATGCTACAATTTGTTACAAAAGGGTGTGTGTGTGTGTGTGTGTGTGTGTGTGTGTGTGTCTGTGTGTGTGTGTGTGTGTGTGTGTTAAAATTCTGCTAACGAGTATTGTTATTGTTATTTTGCAAGGAATTCCCGACAAATGTCAACTAATAACACACGTATCCAATAGCTATATAATAGATATGATGATGATGGTAATTCATATTTCTGATGCCCGAAAGTGCTTTATATAAAATTTAGAGTTATAATTAAGATATTTTACAACATTATCCGCCCTTTGCACTGCATTAATTTTGTGATTTAAATGTATATTAGTTTCAAACTATTGAGTATTTATTGTGTTCAATTTATATAAATTAAGCAGTACGGTTTTGTATAGATAAAGGATCTTCTAGGTATAAAAGCGTCTATACACTATCAATTGCTGTTATCAATGACTCAGTACATCTTGATAAATCTGTTCTATCGTATCCGGCATAATAGAGGACACAGATATTGGATAACGAAACGCGATAATGTGCTATAAATTACTTTTACTACATTGTATCTTCTGTTAATCTGCAAAATTTGTGTGCGATTAGATTTTAGTATTGAAAGTTATAACTACTCAGCAATATTACGCGTATCAATAATTAGGATACAAAATGTACTAGAATTTAATTAATACTGAAAAGGTCGATAGTTCTACTTGAAATTTTAAAGTCGATAAGGAAGTTATGATGTTATGGACCACTAGCTATCACCCGCGTTAAAGTAGTTTTGGCGTAAAATAGTAACAAACGTAGGTACATCCATACTCACAAACATTCGCGTTTATAATATTATATAGTAGGATGATTGTGTGTGTATGTGAGTCTTATTCTTACTTAACGCTTTCACAGGTTTTAAGGTATATAAGGATTATTTATCCTAGTATCCTCTGAATGACACGTCATAACATATTTTTTTACTTAATTTAAAGAAATATTTTTCGTAGGTTTTTCATTGTGGGCTGTCATTTGGTATCAAATGGAAAAGTGTATAAGTATAATAATAATCATAATATAATGGGACATTATTCACAAACGGCCATCTGATCCCAAACTATAAGCCGAGCTTGTACTATGGAAACCGGACAACTGATAGACTACATATACTACTTTTCTTTTGTAAATACATTCTTATATAGATAATTACACCCAGACTCAATATAGAGGACGGGAGCGAATAATTTTTTTTACACGTGGTTTTTTGAACTATTATCTTGCCTAACTGGTTTCTTTTTGATGTTTTTATTCATATGCCGAGCTAGCATAGCAATGAAGACTTGTACCCAACCAATGCCGATGCTCGTAGTCAGACTGATATTGGTCTATCACTCCACTGACATAAATTTCGCCAACACAATTCAACGCATGAATCTGATGCTGGTGGTATGCTTTATACGTTAATTTATACTGAAGTTTCAGTGTACAAGTTATTCCCAGTTAATACTAACTAGCTCCTAGTTATACAATATACTAGCGTGTTCTTGTCACGTTTGAATTAGGTACATTTCAATTATTCATCTAGTTTTTGTCTAGATATGAGCCTGACAATATTCCTTTCCATAAGTAAATAATATTACATATTGTTATGATGTTTTTTCTGACATGATCATTATATTGTATTATAATGATTAATTTAATACGAAAATGATAAAGTCCATTATTATGTAAGTAATAATGTGATTGATTGATTTTTAATCTATACAAATACTAAAGTTTGATAGACTTATGAGTTTAAAGTCCCAACCTGAGCCCGCCAATGATTGACTTTTTTCTTACCCCAGTCAAAAAAAGGTGTAAATTGAAAATATCAGCACATAAAACACGCACTTGTGAACGTATGCTGCATGCGGTGACCACTTGACTTGCTGTCGGGGTATTTAGTTCGTCATTGAGTGGTGCCCACTAGTCAATTGCGTGTAGTTTATTACTTTGAACGTGTGTGGACGAATTTGAATAAAAAGTAGGATGAATATAGAAAACAAATATGTAACACTGATAAAATATTTCGATACTTCAAACAAAATTTGATAGAATAACCTAATCACATTCATTTGATTTCATAATCTTAGAACTTAATCCCATGCACCCATATCGTGACATGGATACAAGGGATTAAATGCTAAGATTAAAACACAAGTGCCGATAGTGTTTTAATCCTCAGATAAATGTTGATATTTCAGCCATGTGTGGTGAAGTTTAATGAACGTAAGTAGTACTAATTTAAATACTTAATATTATGTTATGAATTATTATGGCTGTTGTTAATGTTTTATGTAAAACGTGATAATTAAATACTGTACTTAAAAAAACAAATGCATTTAAATTTGCTGCAATGTATTAAAACAAGCTCTCAATCATCATCATCATATCAGCCGAAATACTTCCACCGCTGGACAATGGCAAAGATTTCCACAATTGACGGTCTTGCGCTGTTCGCATCCAGCGGCTTAAAGTGAAGTAAAAAAAATGTCTTTCCTTGGGCAACACCGGTTCACTCGTTTCGTATTTTACTTGAGTTTTACGCACATTCTAAAGGATTTTTTTAATAAAGGTTAAGATGTAGTCACCAGCTATTTTAACAGACAGCGCCCTTCTGACTGCAACTGTCGGATCGCACTTTAGTTGTCCGTGCGTTAGCGTTAGCGCGGCAATTGGGCCCTAGAATACGTACGTATTACGTATTCTCGGGCCCGATTACCACACAGGACAACTATTGTGCTACCCATTTATACTTTATTTGGATTCATTTTAATTACTAATAGTTGCAAATCTTACTGTGTTTTACTGTGTGTTAGTAAACAAGTATTCCTTTCATTCTAAGAATCCCCTTCTATGCAAATATAACTAAATAAACTAAACTTAATTTGGTATCTACTAATAAGTGACAATAATGTTATTTTGATAGCTTTGTGACTAATAACACAAATTATGTTAGCGATGCAAAAACAGGCAGTCACGGAATTATGCATACGAATTGTTACACTTAATTTAAAATGGCGCAATAATTATTAATTAGTATTTTTTAACTCTTAAAGAGTCACGCTCGTCATATGCATATAATATAATACAAATTCCTGATTAGATTATAGATGCACATTATTATCCTGAATAAAAGTTGTCTAAAATATATAAATTTAAGATCAACACCGCTATTGTCTCAAGTATGTCAAGGTTGTACCGTCTCCAACTCATGAAATTAATCTATTATTTTATTTAATTCAACTACCTTATTGTACATCATTGATTTTTAAAAATCTTGGAACGTTTGTAGAGCTATTGAAGTAATATCTTCTGCCTTAAATATTTTGAGAGACCCCTATGAAATCAATGATATTTTTAAGACTTCAACTGACAGTACATTTCTAATTGATATTTTCCTTTAATAAACATATTTTAGTAATATATATTTAACAATACATATTAAATATTCTACATTTCCTAAAAGTAAATAACTAAAGAACTTAAAAAATATAGAAACATAAAAAAACAAAAATTTAAATATACAAATTTTAATTATACCAATGTACACATACCTAAACTATTCAGTATGTACCTTAAAATGTTAAAAATAAATTATATTTATTTATATTTTATTTTCTTGTGGCAAAGCAAAATTACTTAGGCATCAAAAACGTTTTAACTTTGTGAGAGAATAACTATGTTGCCTGTACTCTTTTTTGAAAAAAAGTGTTTGTGCTGAACTTCAATTTCTTAATCCATCAGTAACTTTAAACATTAGAGGCGTTTTGAAGAAACTGTATTATGTGTCAGGAACGTGTTTTTATATGTATAAAAACACTGGCAGCACGTTTGGTACTTGTGGTGCCACTTCGACGCCCAGGTGTTTTGATTTCGCACAGATAAAATATAGTTGGTCTGAACTAGGTTGTACTTTGTATTTGAAAATTCAATGCTATAAAGTCCCCTCCAACCAGAGTAGTATTTAGTGTATCCATCGTCTTTTTAAAGATCAAGAAATATTCAGACAAAATAAGAAACCGTTCATTTGCCTAGTTATAATATACTTATATAAAAAAAATTTGAATGGTGGCATCGTATTTAATAAATTAACTATCTTTAACCCTTAAAGGGGCTGTGTACTATACGAGACCATATCAATTTCAACCTTATCACTTCGGAATAATGCCCAAAAACAATGAAAAAAGTTAAAATTTTAGCACAGCCTGGTTAAACTATCGAAAGTGTTATATATTAAGACTGATCTAATAGTACTACAATGGTTTGCGAAATATTGAATAATAAAGATTACTCTCACTTTTTTTTTTTAATAGAGCAGTGATTCACAAATACAGCTTTAAATGTTGTCATACGATAAGTCCAGTAAATAATCACCGAGAGCTATTTGAACTCTACTTGACTTGTACTTTTTATTGGATTTATTAGGTAGAGTCAAGCCGTATTTAGCTTTGCTAGCATCTCAGGTGAAGGCCACTATCATTGTGTATATTTTTATTTAAACTAGTAGTATAAAAGATCTTTTAATCCATAAATTCTTACAAGTCTTCACCGGTCTGGTAAATTTGGAGTACGAACTACAAATAAATTGTTTTGTTTTACAAAACAATCTATTCGTACTTCAAATAAACTGAGATCTTTTATACTATTAGTTTAAATAAAAATATACACCATGATAGTGGCCTTCACCTGAGATCCAAACTACAAATTTACTAGATCGGTGAGGACTTGTGAGAATTCATGGATAATCTGAGATCTTTTATACTATTTGTTTAAATAAAAATATACACCATGATAGTGGCCTTCACCTGAGATCCAAACGGGTCAGAGCCCATTCGTCCCCTAAGATTCGCACCCTGTGCCCACTCGTCCCCTGGAACTTTTGAGGGGCCCATTCGTCCCCTGAAGAATATTTATTTTTATTAATTCTTCTAATATAATTAAACATGTATATGTGTATACTGCAGCTTGGTAGTCCTGGTACAGTCGCGCAGAAAAGGCTAAACTAAAAAATATAGTAATTCGGTAGATATCATGTTTATTTAAAATAAGATTAACACATACAAAATCACAATGTCCTAGAAACTAACAAAATACAACTCTTTTACAAAAATCAGCCTTGATTGACCATCATAATAAATCAACATTAAATATAAAATATGCAAAAAAAAATAGAACACATATCAACAGTAAATAATCACTTCTTATTTTTTTGTATATTTACCAACTACATATATGCAAAATCACAATAACTTAAATCTAAAAAATTATAACAGTACAAAAAGAATACTAAAATCACAGTAATTATTGAAGACTAGATAAATCAACATATATATTTTTTGTAGGTACTGCTGTAACCAACTACATGCAAAATCGTAATAACTTAAATCTAATAAATTGTAACTAGAAGTACCTACATAAAAATTGGCTAAAATCACCGTATTTTTTGTATATTTACCAACTATGTACATGCAAAATCATAATAACTTAAATGTAACAAACTATAACTACAATAACAAAAAATGACTAAAATCACAATAATTATTGAAGATTAAACAAATCAACATTATTTTAGTATAAAACTAATCTTATATTTGTTTTTTCATTTTAAATTAATAATATATAAATAGCTTTTCCATGCAGTGGCCTTGTAAAATCTGATTTTCAAAATATTGGCTAGTTACGCTATTTATTCTCGCTTCATTTTCAATCGATTCAGGAGTCCGATTATTTGTTTGGACACACCTTTGCACTTGATCCATTTTATTTTTTGATGAATTCGCTTCTTTATGTAGAATGTCTAAACATTACAATATAAACTTTTTAAATTATAGCCTATCTGTTAATTCAGGGTATCAGCCTATCGACAGGTTATATTATTATCATGACGGATTATCATTAATCATAGCTCTTTTTTCAATGATCTGTTATGATTTATTAAATTAATTCTGTTAATAAACTATTCACAAGTGTACTATGTTAACCGTTTCTTATGTAAAATATAGCTAATTTTATCTCAGGGGACCAATAGGCACCTGAATAGGTGCCGAATCTTTAACTTATATTGTATATATATTAGAGGGGACGAATGGGTACCTTAAAAATAATATTCTTTATTAAAATATTAATTGGTCCCCTGCCAGGAGACCAATGGGCACCTATATAGGGGCCGAATCTACAAATTTTATGCTGGGGGACGAATTTAAGGGGACGAATGGGCTCTGACCCATCCAAACTCCAAATTTACTAGATCGGTGAGGACTTGTGAGAATTCATGGATAATCTGAGATCTTTTATACTATTAGTTTACATAAAAATATACACCATGATAGTGGCCTTTACCTGAGATGCTAGCAAAGCTTAATACGGCTCGACTCTACCTAATAAATCCAACAAAAAGTACAAGTCAAATAGAGTTCAAATAAACGAGGTAGTCCACGAAGGGCACCCATCTGAATGGTACCTGCGCGAATGGCACCTAGCCTAGTCCACGAAAGGCACCTATCAATATTTTTGGCAGGTGCTCTTCGTGGATTCAATTTATTTATTGCATTCTTGTTCACGAAAGGCACCTACGTTAACCGTTATAGTAACCTAGGTTATTACATGAAAAATATCGATAAAAATCACTAGAACATTTATTAACATTACTAATATTACGCACGTTAAGACGTTAGTATTTATTTATGTTTAAGCGGATATTAACGGATAGATAGTTTACTTTCAATGTGTAACATTCGCTTAAACATAAGAAAATACTACTCTTAAAGTGTAATTAAGGTGCCTTTCGTGGACTAGGTAGGTGCCATTCGTGCAGGTGCCGTTCAGATGGGTGCCCTTCGTGGACTACCTCAAATAAACCAGTGTATTTAGTGCAAGTCAAGGTTACAGTTATTAGGGTTCCTTACCAAAAAGGTATTAGAAAATTCAATTAATTAAATCCGTCCGTCTGTATATGTATATCCTCATGAAAGCTAAAGTACGTCCAATGCTGGACAAAAGCCTCCCCAAAGAATGGGGGATCACACTAATATTATAAAGGCGAAAGTTTGTGTGTGTGTGAGTGTGTATGTTTGTTACTTGTTCACATCTAAACGGCTGGAGCGATTAGAATAAAGTTTGGTATGGAGTTAGCTGAACACCCTAGATTAGCACATAGGCTATAATTTATAAAGTTTAACACGGGTAAAACCGCGGGGCACAGCTAGTATGCCATAATCGCCCCGCTTGGTAGACGGGATGGCGATCGCACTTTGATGGTCATAGTTCACAGAAAAACCCTGTTGACCGTTCTCTGGTAGGTATTCGCGCGGACGATTTCTACGCCCCCCACGGGATGAGATGGGGTGATTATATTCTTTGCCCTCACCACACAGCAGCCGTATATATGTATGTTATAAAATAACAATATTTTTAATATTGCTAAGAGGGCTTAATTAATCTGCATATTTATAAATCACTAGCTGACCCGACAGACCTTGTCCTGTCTTAACGATGACTATTAACGCACGCTATCTGTCAATACTACATATGTCAAATAAAAAAAAGTTACATTAAAAAAGGTTATATTGTCCAAAGCGCTAAGGTTAGATTAGAAATAATATTTGTTTGTGAAGTACTCTTATTATTATTATTATTATTAGCCTGTATGGTCCCACTGCTGGGCAAAGGCCTCCCTCCATTCTTTCCAACGCTCACGACTGTACTCTTAAATTTTCTTATTTTCCGCGCAATTTTAAATTCTTTTTTTTTACATAAGAACCTTCTCCTGACAATAACAAACACAATAAAAAAAGAAATAGTGAAATCGGTCCAGCCGTTCACGCGTGATGTCGTGACAACGGAAAACGGGTTTCATTTTTATATATATAGATTTATGTTACGGTGTTTTTTTTTTTTTATCTTCTTTACCTCCAAAGTAGGTATGTAATGAAAGTATTCTAAAATATTTACAGTTGCTAAATATAATTGTAAATTATACAAATAAAATATCCTACTCAAACAAACATGCCATCGAAGGATTGATGTAAAGATGCGGAACCTTTAGTGCAAAAGTCCTATTTGCATTGGCCAGTTTTAGAATCTAAGCACGATAGATGGAATGTAGGTACTTTATATTACGCGATTTGCTTCGTGCATATATGCAGTCAGATATGACCATATATGAATATTTTATTAGCGATTGTACATTCAATACGCCGTCTCGACGTCTGTGGATACACTTTGACCTTTAATTTCGTCTTTATTACTAAGTACATAAGAACTGTTTTGGTGGTCTAAATATCCACGATTATATCTATCTTATATGACTCGAGTGTGTTTACCTTTATTTTGTCAGCTCGATCCTAATAGGTCTGTGCGGGAAGCTAAGTATTAGGATCTATCATGTAATTTTGACATATATCCTGCATCTACACAGACTGAGCCACTCTACTCATGTACATACGCCAGCACATCAAGCTACCCCAATCTGTCAAATTTCCCCAATTGAAAGTGAACCTTATGCTTATGTGATAAAGTTGCAATACTATCAACGAAATTTGACAGATGGGGGTACCTGGATGTGCTGGCGTCTGTACCTCCACCTCAGTGACCACCCATAATCTAGGTTCGAACAGCAAATGGGGTGCCCTCTGGCGTGGGTTATTTACTTTGTACCTTGATTAACTAGACTGGCTTGATCTACACTCAACTATATTATTCGGGACAACAGAGAGGCATACAAATTTCTTAATGTCGAATGTTCTTTAGACATATAAATAAAATTAGGTGAGCAAAGCCGCGGGTAAAACTTAAAGCTGATGATGTAACCGACACGCGTGACTCCTTTTGCCTCACGTTTTATTGTTTACATTCTGTCTGTGTTTCCTACTATTAATGACTAGATAGATTATAACCAACTACTTAGTTTGCATGGATGCAATAGAAACCGGTATCAAATAAATGTCTAACTTATCATGCGGCAGAAGTCAAACTATAAGAAAAACTTAATCGCTTAGTTGCTATACGATTATTGATATTTCCAAATGTATACATATCGTTAGATTCCATTAGTTTACCCTATAATAATAACAATATCCTGGGACATTATTGACACACGGCCATCGGATCCCAAACTAAGCAGGGCTTGTACTATGGAAACATATATAAACATATTACATATACTAATTTTATTTCTAAGTACATAATTATATAGATAATTACACCCAGACTCAGGGACAGACAGATATGTTTATGTAGACAAATATTTGTCCTGGATGGGAATCAAACCCACGACCCGCGGCGTGAAAGGCACTCCAACCAGCCCGTCAAAAACTATAAAGCAAGGTGTAGAAGCACGTTCAGTGAAAATATCAGTAAATTATTACGTAACACAAGCGGAAAATTTTGAATAGCTTACAAACCAAACAATATTTTAACTCATGTAAACTAACAAAATAATTATCTAAATGTTAGGATATACATTTAACCACTCACCTAGTAATTAAATTATTATGCCTACTCATCTAAAACAAGCCTGATTTGTTGATAGCCTGTGGAGTTGATATATTTTAATAGTTAATATTTTTGATTCTGGTTTTCCCTAACGGATTGACTGGATTGTTAGATGATGGTTTTATCCCCATCGACTCATTTAATTTATGATTTCCCTGTTTTGGGTTTAATTTACACTTGCATAGCAAACTATGCTATAAAACTTAAATTCTACAATTTAAATCCTGTACTTATGTATACATAGCAAGGTTAGAAATGTTGATACTCAATTACTCACAAATGGCTAAAGGAATTGGCATGAAATTTGGTTGTTGGTAGCTAATACCATGACCACATAATAGGCTACAAACATTGTACAACCGTGTAACTCAGCGAGGAGCGTCATTTATTTTTTACCAAGCTGTGCCCCGCGGTTTTACCCGCATTAAACTTTATAAATTATAGTATATATGTTAATCCAGGGTGTCAGCTAACTCAAAACCAAATTTTATTAAAATCGCTCCAGGCGTTTAGACGTGAAGAAGTAAAACACACTCATAAACTTTCGCCTTTATAATATTAGTGTAATGAAATTCCTTACAGCCGTTTAAATATTAAAATTATTTTATTAATTTCAAATCAGAAGGTTAAGTTTATTTAATGAAGTTCTTCGGGGGTGTTTAATTAAAGATGATTTTGTAAAGTCAGAATAGAAGCTGCATTCCAAATTTCATACAAATCCATTCACCATTTTTGCGTGGTCGAATATTATTACTTGATCACGTATACAAACTGTCGTGTTAGTTACACCACTTGTAACTCAAGAACGGTTGGTGCAATTTAAAAGATTTTTGTGTTTTGGATTTATATTCGTCAGGAATATGATATAGGATATCAAAGTAAAATTACGAACCAATCCACTGAAGAAGAACGTGTTTGGGAAATTAAGAAAATTACAAAATAATTAAAACCGTATACCACACACACAGTGTGGAGTATATACCTTCTAATCAACCGGACCGGTTTTGGTGATTTTTTTAGCGTTTCAGCCCGATTGGGTCCCTGAATTATTTTGATAGTAGATTTACAATAAACCTGCTAAGTGGCACTGCGATTAGATTCCAAGTTATACGTCTATTTGTCTGGCAGGACAACGTATGCCGGGACTAGTTTATAGTATAATGTCATACAAGGTGAACCATATATAAAGAACGAAACTTAACGAGGTTAGCTTCAGTTTTAAGTGTATTGCGTTTTCTCTTTTAGTATGACAGGTCACAATTTTATAGTTACTACGGAAAATGGTAACAAAAATTTGAAAAATAATGAAAAATGTGTGTCGTTAAAAGAAATAGGGTATGTCTAAGAATATCTAAGGATAGGTGAATTAGTCTTCTTGTAAATAGATAATAAATGTTTTAATAGGAGCTAGCGCATGTGTTGGGTAAATTAAAGAGTTTAATAATAATAACAATACTACTGACATAAGTTTGTAGGTCTTTCCGGTGAGCAGAGTTTGATGAAAAATTGTGTACCCATTAATTTTTGACCAATTAATTAAACTAGGCTATTTTTTGAAGGACATTTTATTCTAAACTGCTTAACCGATTTGATATTAATAAAAAGACGATAACATGAACTCTAAAGAAGGCTTCCTTATATATAATAAAATAGGTTGCAACTAGAAATGCGCTCATAGGTAGATGTTCTTACCGGTCCGTAAGCGATCGGTGACGTTAAGTAACTAGGCTCGCGGTCAGTCCCTAGATGGATGACCGCCAAAGTGATTTAATTTCGGATCGTCGCCATGCTTCGGAGGGCACGTTAAGTTGTCGGTCCCGGTTGTTGTCATTAAACAACAGTCGTTAAGCCATGTCAGAGGCCTACTGGGGGATTGAATAACTCTGACACTAGGGTAACCACCACTGCCCATACGATAAGTAAGTACTATAAACAATATAACATAACCAAGGATGCCATGTTGCTTACAACAAGCATACTTATTTACCACAAAGTTATAATTAACACCTACGTGTTAAAAGTAATTGGCTCTTTGAATAAGGACAAAGAAACGTTCAGATATTAATGTTTATTATCTCGTTGCTGGTGATATAATCATAACACATTCACACAGAGGCTACTGAGGCATTTACACTATGCACACAGTATTGAATTACGTTACGAAATACAATGACATTTCATTATACTTATTGGCATACATTTAAGTCGTTTTACTTCTTTAATGGGGGCACTTTGTATTAGACCTTAAAAGACTAAACAACCATTACAATAGAATTAGAAATTGTACCTTAATTTATGTATATATAACTCAATTTTGATTCGATTTGGAACGGTCGCCATATAAGAAATAGAGCGCGTTATGTAGGTGCAAACAAAAAACCCTGAGACTGTTTCTAAACGTTGTGTCTTGACGACAACAATAAACATTTCGTATTGCACAAGTTTCATAGAAAAATTGATTAAGTATCGGATGTTGCTTAGAAGAACTGTTTTGTTTGAGAACAGAAACAATCCGACCGAACTCTCCGTGCCTAGATGATTAATTACAAATGGCCAGTTAATGACCGAAGATGAATAATAAAATGTAATTTCATGCAATAATTATGCACGAAGATTAATGTCTAGCTAAGGTATTCTGTGGTGTAAGGTGGCTACTGGCTAGGTGGTTAGTTACACCTTACAAAACAAAGTCTAAAGATTGAATTAAAATAATAGTTTTCTTTTTATAGGAAGAAAAAGAAAGAATACTTGCCATAAATAAAACTAAATTATTACATTGTATATAACTTTATTGTTAGGTTCTTTTTAAGCCCCGACGCAAAAAGAGTGTAAAAAGTGTTATAAGTTTAACGTCGACGTCTGTATGTGTGTCTGTCTGTGGAATCGTATCTCTCAAACGGACGGAACGATTTCGACGCAGTGTTTTTCATTTGCAAGCCAGTTTCCTTGTGGTAGTTCTTAGCTATGTTTTGTTAATATCGGTCGAGCAGTGTAAAAGTATCAGCTCTATTCCAAAATGATGAAATTATAGTCAGAGGAGTCGGAGTATTTTTAACGGTTAGGTTATTCTCTATCTATGTTGCTTTTAGGCGTTGACTGAGTTTAAAAAGGAAAGGAAGTTTTATGAACAGACCGTATACCCAGTCTCCTGAGGATCGAACTCGAAACACAGGCATGCTGAGGCGATTAACTAAACCACTGAACCATACGTGCAGTCAATTAAAGCGTCGCGTCGGTCATTGATATTTAATTATTTTCCTGGTTTGTACAAAGAGTATTTCATTTTACTGTGACTGCACGAATGGCACAAAGGTGAAGACAATCGCCTCGCCACTTTGTGTCCCGAGTTCAATTCTCGCACAATACTACTATTTTTTTACACATATGTAGTTGCTCAGAGTCTGGGTGTGCCATGTCGGACACAAAGATCGATGGCATGTTCTAAAGTACCCCGCCGCGACACAAGGGTTCAATCCCTGGAGCGGGAGTACTTAAAAAAGCGTTGGATTAATAGTTGGACGTCTGGGGACTACCTACATACTAGTTTTATGATAAGGAGGTAATTGTATATGATTTTTTTTTATTATATTGTTGTAATAAAACCGCACAAAGCCCGGTTACACACATTGCGCGTTGCATACAAAGTTACCGAACGATGTTCTACATTTCAATAAAGATTAAAGTAAATACATGCATACTCGTACAATATTATTTTGATTATATATTGTTTTAGTCGGCTTCTATGAAGGAAAAGAAAGAAGTAAGGATAAAACTTAATTATCGTCATAGTATAGAAAATTTTACCGGTCTGTTGGTCTAGTAATTGGTGAACTTGACTACTACGCTAGAGGTCGTGGGTTGGATCCCAACCCAGTACAAATCTATGTGAGATGAGCACGATTTTTTTTATATGTCTAGTGTGGTATCAGTTGGCACTGTGTTAGATGTCCCAAAAGTACTTTGTTTTTTAATTACTAAGTGATTTTTCGGTATAAAATATATATTTTATTTATTTCTCAAAATTATATAATTTTTTCAGTTACAATAAATAACATTTTGGATGTTTCCGACATCAAAAAAAAAAAATTATTTGTAACTTACCCGGGGTTATATATTGAGATTAAATGAAGAAATGGAGGTGTGCAAGGATCGTGACAAATTGAAATCCGTTGACTCTGCCTACCCCTCTGGGAAACAAGGATTCTATGTATGTATGTACGTACACGTGGTTCTAGGTAATATTCTTTTTCTATTCGTTGATTCAGTTTGAATCTGTTTATAATGTTCTGTTTAATAGTCGATACAGTTGCCGTGGTTGGTAAATGCTTGCCTTTCACGCCGCAGGTCGTGGATTCTATTCCCACATACGTAACACACATAAGTAATGTAGTATAATATGTAGGTAATATATCGGTTATCTGGTTTACATAGTACAAGCTCTGCTTAGTTTGGGATCAGATGACCGTGTGTAATGAATAATGTCTCGGGATATTATTAGGATATTATATATTATACGATAGGATATATCGTTAAGATAAAAATCGTTATGTATCAAATGATTGTTTCTGATTTACAACATTCAAAGCAAACAATAGAAACTTAACGACTATCCAACAAGGGGTTAAATTTTATACAAAGTAAGGCGCTTATAGCCACAGGCTCTCACGTATCTGTAAGTGTTTGGAGAGGTAGAACCCTACGATCAGTCTTTAGATGGGTTACCGCTAAATTGGTTTTATTTCTGAGCGTCTCCGTGCTTTGAAGTCCATTTCCAGCACCCTAAGCACCGGCGTCGCGTTTGTAGTTGTTGAACAACAATTATTAAGCCTTGTCAGAAGCCTACTGGGCAGCTTGAACAACTCTGACACTATCCACGAAGCGGTTATCGTCTATACGATAAAGAAAATGACTACAGAATTGTAAATATAATATGTGTTGTTTTATTGTTTGGCTTGTCTTCATAATGAATTTTACAACAATAAATACGGTCATTAACACTATTTACCTTCAGTTTCTACTACTTACCTTCATTGTTCTTAGCTTTAAATACTATTTTTAGTCTTATTCTCTTTAAAAATTACATTGTCAAATTACAGGCTCACATTCCTTTTAATTTAATATTTTATAAAAATGTTAAGTATGTTGCGACTTTCCTGCGGGTACGGACCTGGTAATTGGTAACACAGATTTACGTCTACGGGTCAGAGCACGCCAAGAGCAGACTAGAGCACGGCATTTTCTGAGATTGTTGAAAAAATATCGTATGATTATTATCATACATCGCAAAATTGTATACACGCCCAAATTTGATGCCTGACTATGCTCGAGGTTGCCGAGTATGCATTCTACATGCGATAAATTATAGTCGACCCTTCGCGAGTATTTTGCAGTTCGGTCTGCACTGATTAATTAATAATAATAACGGGGTACCACGGTCTTCTATAATATAAAAAACAGAAAAACTATATGCACATTCATTCTTAAGTAAGAAAATACTGATAAAATAATTAACAGATTTAATTCATTTTAATACTAACAAAAAATGGCCATAAATTTAAAATTCTAAACTATGACGTCTTGGGCTATCTAAATAGACATCTCTACATTTCTTCTTTAGTGGGAAAATACAGATTTTTTTGACAGAATTAATCTAATCTGACAATGACACAAAGGTTTCAAATTTAAAATTAGAAATACTACGTCAATACATCTTTAAATAGGACAGTTAGTTAGTTATACGTCAGTTCTTGTCAAACAAACTTTGTCTTTAATAACTTGAAAAACGTTCTGTAACAATAAAATTACTCATAATAGGTAGAGCGCTGAATTAATACATTGTTTTAATTTTCTCAACAGGTAGAATTAAACGGCAGCATTTAGCCAAATAATTTTCTAACAAAATAATTTATTTGCAATTAAAATCTGCGCATACATCTACATACTTAATGTAAATGTATGCGCAGATTTTAATTGCCACAGATTGAAAACAGCTGATCAAGTACATTGTTTTGTTTTTGAATTAGAAGTATATATATGTATTCATATACATACCTTTAGTGATTCCCAATTTGACAGTGCAAGTGATGTTACTAAAGTGCAGATCGACCGGTTCCTGTTTAGGAATCATAGCGAGCCCTTGGGTGCTCGGAGCAATCTCCACCGGGGCCTGCTTCGAGGGCCCCTGAACTGGGACCGTAACACTACTGTCCGCACTTCCCGAGCTATACGCGACATTTTCTTTGTCAACTATCTGTGCTCCAGCGAGCATCATTTTCGCGAACTTCACTGATAAATGTACACCGTAAGACCGTTATCGCGCGTGCGCGCTCGAGTGCGTCGCGCGTTGAAATGCGCCCGCGCAATGAATACTCACTCCTCCGAGTAGACTATTGGAACCCTTTGTCCAAAGCCGGTAAATAATTGCACACGCATTTGTATATTACACGTTAATTTGTAAATAAGCGTTGAGCGCCACGATACTACTCTATTAACGCTCGTGTGTGCGTCGTTTTGTGTATATGTGTGCGTTGCAAGCAATAACCATTGTAATACCGACCAAGTTCGTGGAGACAAAGATACTGCTTTTCTTCCTAAATTATAAATTAACAACAAGTAAACAGTAAAATATTAAGCGACTATTGTACTTTTTGTAATTTTACTTATTTATATTTAACAGTGTTTAGTATAATGTCCTATTATTTGAATCTCATGTATGGCCAGTATCAATGGAAAGTAACCAGCAACCGGAAGAAGCAGCAGGGGCGGGCCCCCTATATGGACCGAGGATCTTGAAAGGGTCGCGGGAAGCCGCTGGATGCGGGCAGCGCAAGACCGGCCATCGTGGAGATCTTTGGGGGAAGCCTATGTACAGCAATGGACGTCTTTTGGCTGATGATGATAATGATAATCTGGTTTTCTTTAATTTGTTCAGTTTCTTAGGTAATGTAGTATTTCATAGGATCCCCTTAAATTTCCTCAACTATTTATGTATAATTGCTGAACAACGGTGGGCCATATCCACATTTGCCAACTTAGTAGCATAAAATATCCTATCTGATACACGTACCAGCAATTAAACTCATCTATCTAGTTCAGAAATATCCTGGAATTACAAAAAGTTCTTACAATAGTAATAAATTATCCAATTTTTCCCATATTTGTTTTATAAATGAATGGTTGATAACTAATTAGTTTTTAAGTGACCCCTGGGAAGCGCTCAATGGTAATTAGTGGCAACCCGTATATAAAATGTACTCTATGGTAGCATCACTTAAATGAGGTAGAGCCTATGCTCTGCCCAAGCTGAATATAGAGCGAAACAATTCTATAATTGTTTCGCTCTATATTCAGCTTGACATGCAAAACTACATCTTACTGTATACATTCCAAGTGAGATTGAGAGTAAATTTGTATTACTCTTTAAAAAATATTTGGCGACTGCTACCGTCAGCATACATACTTGTTATATACATTTTATAACTCAATTGATTTAATACGTACATCGATATCAGGGACATCTGTTTCTACAGACGTGAACTACTTCGCAGCGTTCAATATAAGAGCTCTAAGTCTCTACATTTATTCATCGACCTAAGGCGTAGATTTGTACAAAAAGTTCTTATACACGTAGATAGATGGTGTTACCTTCGTTATATGCACAAATTCTTCATCTCTACATGGTATAAAACTAATTCTCTTCCCACTGTCTGTCTGGCCCTATGTATGCTTAAATATATAAAACTACTAATTTTGAAGCGGTTTTTTTAATAGAACAAGTGATTCAAGAGGAAGATTTATATGTATAATACCTACATACATTATATAGAAGGGAAACACCGATAGTTTTACAGGCATCTAATGTGATATCTAAACTACCTGTGTTAGTTCCTAAGATACACGAGGAGAAAGGGAAGCCCCAAGTTGTAACATCGGGGGTTTCAGAAAAGTAGTGAAAAGGTCTGTACAGGATCCACAACATGCGAGTGATGTGTAACACGCGCCCTTAGACTGCAGTGTCTAGTACTTACTTACTAATATCATTACGGCAGTGGTTACCCAGTGTCAGAACTGGGTCAGGCCGTCCAGTAGGCCTCTGACATGGCTTAACGACTGTAGCCTAATGACTACAACTGGGACCGACAGGTTAACGTGCACTCCGAAGCACGGCGATGCTCAAAACTTAAACCATTTTGCTGGTCATCCATCTATGGCCTAACGGCGAGCCTAGTTGCTTAACCTCGTCGATCACTTACCGCCCGGTGGGTACATCTAGCTATAAGTGACTGGTTACTATCATATACTTACTTGCCAACTAAGTTTTAAAATAAGTCTGTTGCAGTAATCACATTAGCGATTATTTTTAATGACCTGCTAATAATAGTTAGGTCTCATGTGACCGTCGCTAGTTGTCATGTGATCATAGTTAACTACTCTTAATAAGCAATCACATAATAGTCGTTAATTACAGGACAGTAGGAATTTTTCCAACTATCCGGAGATTTTATTAACAAACACACAAACATTTTATTAACTTAAACGAAGAAGTTAGTAAACCAGCTCCAATAAAATTCAATATTTTAATTCGAGCGCCTGCTTATTAATTTGCCATTCATTACGTGCTCTGCCTTATTGCTAGTAATTCTAAACAAAATAGTTGGAACTAGTTGTAAAGACAAGGGATAGGCTGCTAAAGTAAACATGTTATAATAGTTATAAATAGTTGTTCAGAGGCCGGATGTAATTTGTGTCCGTCTATTATAATGTTTGTAAAGTACCCCGCGACACAGGGACTATATCACTCACCGGAGCAGCATACCGCGTCCCCGGGGCTCCCCCTGTGAGGCGCCAGAAGAAGTCCACGGCAGGTTAGGTTTAGTCGGTGCGAGTCCGACATACCCACCCGCAGACACTTTTTGCGGGTGGCAGGCGTAGGCATTCCCCCTGCCTTATCAAAAAATAAAAAAAAAACGGACTATATTACTAATGCGGGCGTTGTCTTAAAAAAGAATGTTAAGTTTTTAAATCTAAGGCTTCATAAATTATCTGTGTATTCGAACTCAAAATATAAACCTGAAGCACTATCTTAGGTTGCCAGATTAGGTAGTGTAGGTCCGTCAGAAGAAAGTATTAATTACAAACACTTAGGTGTACATGGGACTATATTTATTTCTTCTATTCTGATTGTATTGGTTTTTAAGCCTCATAAACGATTGCGATCGAAGTTTTTATTCTGTTTGTTTCAGGACATAGAATCAATTTTTACCTATGTCAGTCCTGTTGAAATCTTACGTGTTTCTTGTATTGTGTGTAGAGTATGAACTCTACACATAATACAAGAAACACTAACAAGTACCTAATATTTTTACATTAATAAGACATACTTATTTATGACTTCTGTAGAAGCTAGCTTATTTATGACTTTATACCAAAATGTTGCCTGCTCAGACAGACGCGCAGACAGGACACTCAAAAAACCTACGAGTACATCCAAGATGTTTGTGGTTTAATAATTATCTTTGAAGTACTTTCATGTCTCATAACTTTAAACACACTTCGCTAACAAATGATGCAACCTTCACAAATCGAACATTTTGGCGAATCAGAAGAAGTTTTTATTACATGGGTTCTATAATATAATGCAATGCTTGAAAAAATATAAATGAACTAGCTAGGCCCCGCGGTTTCACCTGCGTTAAATTAGTTTTGGCGTGAAAGAGTAACAAACATACATCCATACATCTATAGTCACAAACTTTCGCATTTATTATATTATTAGGATGTGTACCTCAAGCGGTTTTGGCAGTACACGCCGGAATAGTTAGCAGATGGTAGATTTTTTCCTACTTACTTGACACTTATCATCATATTTTGGACAATTCACACAATATCTTTATAAATTGTAGCCTTTGTGTTATTCTGATTTATAAGCTATATTATTGTAAATGTTCCATTAAAATCCATTCTGTAGTTTTTACGTGAAAGAGTAACAAACATCCATCCATACTTTAAAACTTTCACGTTTATAATATTAAGTAGGTTATACTCTTATAGAACCAAAGTTACAGCTCACATTTGTTACAGGTACAATTTTCCTTTTCATTAGCTGAAAAGGAAAATTGTAAGAGTTCTATAAGGTTCTATAAGAGTATATCCTACTAATATTATAAACGTGAAAGTTTCTAAGTATGGATGGATGTTTGTTTGCAAAGCCGTACTTTACTCCGAGGCAACTTGGAGTAAAGTATGGCTTTGCCCTGTTAAGCATACCAAACGTTTTAGCAGGTAGTTTGGCCTTATCTTCTGGCATATGTCTGTGTTTTACCTTGTGGCTATTGAAATGGGCATCGTAAGAGATATCCACCACAAGGAACAAGGCCTTCAAGAGTGTCTTAAAGAGCTGTACCAAATCTGCGGTCACTTTTTTAAGATTCATAACATTCCTTAATTTATTGCCATGGACCTTGACCGTGACGAATATCGAAGTTGAATAATGATCTTAATCACTTCGCCCGCAATAATAGTATGAATTTTGATAATATTATAAAAATCTGCTTTTTCATTTAGGAATGATATGTAAATCATAAATACTATTAACATTTCACAGTCTCTTTATTTTTTTAAGGTGTTACGAGTTGTGACATAACTTCTTGCTTTTGTATTAAATCTAGATCTAAATCGTTGTAAGTACAAATAACAATAACGTCGAGTTCCATACATACAAAAGCTTCGATGTTCTAAATTCAAATTTATTTTACCCATATTTTTTCATCACCTCATCTCAGAATGAGTGTGTTTGCTTTGCTCTTCGATATGTGAGTGGAAAAGTCGTTTTTGTCGTCTAGAGGTTAAAGTAAATTTTAATTTAGAACATCGTGTGCACTAAGTTTGTGAATGCAAAATATCATTAAACCTATTTACTTCTACCTCTATGGTGCCGAATTTAAACATACAACTTTTTTAATTTATTACTCGGAACCTTCTTGGTGTTTTTTTAATTTGTTTGCGCAATGTTTTGTTATAATAATATGTCATATTACACTCAAACTGTAGCAACGTTACACTTTAAGTTGTTCTTAATTTTACCTAAGTATTATTTTTTATAGTTTAAAGATTGTCATGTGATACTTACATATCATAATATAGTAATTAATATCTAAACTGAGATAAAAGTATTTATAGTAAGATTTTTTTCGCATTTAGTAATTTCCTCGCTGAGGTGTGATGAAAAGTTACGTGCACTCGAGTGTAAAGATTTTTCACCTTTTTCCCTTTTGATTTCCTTGCTTCATATTCTTAAATATTAGTAGAAGTTTTAATTATCAATAAGGCCAAATGAAATACCATGAGGTTCCCATTTTCTTTAGTCATTACAAACTTTGTAAAACGCACACATGAAAATCTCACAAGGTGTGTATCAATTATTTCATATTCAATAAAATTCTAAATGCACGAGCCAGATAGCTGCGTGCGTACCTACTTGTGCGCTAAGCTCATAGAAGATCTCTAGAATCAAGATTACTTCATAAATACTGGACAGTAATTATGAACGAACGTTTAAGTATCATCAAATTATAATTGTATCGTAATCGTGTCGTAGCTGCATTTAGAACGATTGGGCGAACGTGACGCAATATCATATTAATCAATAAATGTTCATCCGGGTATTTTATAATTCCTATAAATAAACTAATTGCAGCATAGTAATGTAATTCGATTATGAAATTTTGGCGAATTTCAAATAATATTCTATCGTTGGATAATTCATGTTTTTTATTGTGGGTAATTATTTTTAGTTTTTCTAGGTTACTCATACTCTCAGCACTTAGCTGTTTAGCCACTTGGTCTCATAGATCTGGTTGATAGACAATCAGTTCAGTAACCAAATTATTCACGGTCACCGTAGCCTAGTTGGTAGTGATCCTGCCTACGAAGCTGGTGGTCCTGGGTTCGAATCCCGGTAAGTGCAAATATTTGTCCCCAGATATTATTATTATTATTATTCAAAATGTCGCCCCTATGAAAGGTACATATTAAGAGATAACTACAACTACAACTCATTCTCTAAATATTAACTCGGTGTTAATATTTAGAGAATGAGTTGTATCGGAATGAGTCCTTTAATTCGGTGGAAAAATTGTATTTAACTAAATCTAGCTGTTTTCGTTTACTTAGTTTGTAGTTTAATTTGCTACAGCGTGAGCTCAATCCATGCTCGTCTCTATCGTCTGGTGAAGCAGTGAATTATATTTCTTTTAACAGATTAGGAGGAAGGAGGAGAGGATTATAATTGATATTGAGATTTTTCTTAACAGAACTTATAATTTTGGCCACAAACTTATTTTATTGACTGGCCTGTTGGTCTAGCGGTTATTATTATTTTTTTATTTATTTATACAAATATATTTCCACAAGTTCCTACATATGTCTTTGACGGCTAAACGAGAGGTCGTGGGTTCGAACCCCACCCAGTACAAATCTTTATGTGAAGAGCACGAGTATTTGTTCTGTGTCTGGGTGTAATTTGCCTATAATATATAAGTTTTATAAATATATCAGCTTCAGTTATTTAACTTTATCAGTTGTCTGATTGCCATGGGCTCTGCCTAGTTTAGGATCAGATGACAGTGTGGTCCCAAGATATTTATTATTCTTGTTACTTTGCGAAATGGTGAATCAACCTTTCCTTAAACTCTTTTGAGATCTATCCTCATGCATTACGGATAGTAGCGAAGACTATTCTCGGAACACAGAAACGGAAACAGCTTAGTAAATAATATTTACTCAGTACTTGGTTATTCACATATACAATTAGAGCACACAGCAAAACAATTAGTCAAAACCACAATGTAGACATTGACTAATTGTTTTGCTGTGTGGTGACGGCATAGAATAACAACACTTCATCTCATCCCGTGGGGGGCGTAGAAATAGTCAGAAGGAATACCTACCAGAGAACGGGCAGCAGCGTTTTTCTGTGAGCATCAAACTGCGATCGCCAACCCGTCTGCCAAGCGTGGCTATTATTACATATCCCCACATTTTCTGGGGAGGGTTTTCACCAGCTGTGGACGAACTTTGGCTGACATGCTGAGACATTGAATCTAAGCTTATAAATAGGTAACTTACGGAATAGAGTTTACTGTTAAAACGGATAACCTTGGCTTTTCGTCAGTCGCATAATACATATGTATTTATTTCCAATTTATTTACACACTAAAAGTACAAAAAGAATTGGATAAAGGTACTACTTATTTTTAAAGAATTCTCTTCCAGTAAATCTGCTACAGGAGATTTTGGAAGATAGGAAGATATGAGTGTGTAGGATACATATATACTTACGAAAAAACACACATTTAAAATAATAAATTAGATATATCTAAGGCAAAGAAGAAAGGTGGTGTTGTTTTAACCCTTTTAAAATATGGAGGCAGTATTAGGTATAATCACGAATTTTAGGCGAAAAAGCACACACACCCCAGCCTGACCGCCTGAACAGCGAAGGAGTTGGAGAAATTAATTGACTATTTTAAATAATATAAACTACATATATTATACTGGCAAGCCGGCGTGGCCAGAAATGAAAACCCTCAACGCGTATTTTAATAAATCTAGACAACACATGCTCCAAAGGCATCCTTATAGATCAATACTACGGCTTAGTCCTCCGTTGGTGAGAAGGGAAAGATTTTATTGCGATGTACTGATCGCTGGCATAGGATCAGAGACTAGGGTCTGGGGGGTAACGAAGCCCTCAAAGGAGAGACCTGGCAATTTAACTACCTGTGGAATATCACATCGAAATTCCAGATTGTTTTCGCTTTCTTAGGTTTTGGGCACGCCGCGAATGGTTGTTATCAGGGTGGATAAAACAGTATCTATATACCATAAAATCGTAGGAAAGTCAAAACTGTACATTGAATATTTTTTTAAAGGATACTTGAGGCATGATCTACAATCGATTTCGAAGCCAAAAATACAGTTTTTAGAATTTTTGTCTGTTTGCCTGTATGTATGTTCGGGCTAAACTCAAAAAGTACTGCATGGATTTTATGCTAATTTTGCATGAATATTACTAAGAGTTCGGGTTAACATATAGGATAATGTTGTATGATATATATGTTATATGATATGTAATAACGTCTTATCACGCTATCACCTACGGGGGAGGAGCTGCAATAATTTATAAAGTTTAACGCGGGTAAAACTGCGGGGTACAGCTAGTAGGTGATAAATCTGAAAAATACATTTCAAGTTGGGTAATTCCAGCACGATGAACTAAATTGGCAGGTGTATGCACATTAACAAATTAGAAAGTCCAGCGGAGTCAACAAGAAGTCACTATAAAATAACAAAGTACAAGGAACCTCCGAGCGCTAGCCGATCACTACAAAACTACTAACAACGCATGTCCACGGTTAATTGGATAATTTTTGTTGTTAATCCATACGTTGCTAATCTGTTGTGTTTACTGTTTCTAAGCATTTTAAATTAAGATCGCAGTAGCGCAGCAGCAACTATAACATTGCACATGATAGCTCGCAGGTTCGCACGTTGTTCGACAGAAGTCAAAATTACACTTTTTAGGTCTTATTGTACATCATTCTACACGTGCAGCCTGTGGGCTAACTATACTCAAAACGTGACGTTGTAGCAAAACTTTTCTCACGCGAGTGTCCTGGAGTCCTGAAATACAGGGTTTCCCTAGTTTAGGCTCCAGTCCACCTCATTAGTATATAAAATTATAAGTACCTGTTTTATTTATTTGTATCTATATTTACTGTGTGGTGGAAAATAAATACATTTTTATTATTATTATTCTAACTTATTTATTTATTTTCATATTTAATACATATTTATTCTTATAACATCGATATATAAAACAATAATACCCAAATAAATACGTAAAAAACAGAGCTCCCCCGGCGGCGGGGTTATACGCCCTAGGCCGCCGGTGGTCAGGGCGACAGAGTGAGGAACCTCCTCACGATGCATGCCGATCCCGTTATTATTATTATTATTATATTCAAAAATCTTACAGTGCCCTCCGAGCTCAATTTAATAATGCGTTCAGGATGCTAATGGGGCTGCGGCGATTCTGTAGTGCATCAGGGATGTTTGCTGAGCATCGCGTAGATTGTTTCTACGCTAAGAAGCGTAAGAGATGCGCATCTCTGGTGCGCAGAATACGTGGCAGCACCAACAGCATCTTTCGCATGCTCGGTAGTCGGCTAGACTGTATTTACGTCAATCATTGCTGCGCCATTTCGCATGGAATGACGCAGCAATGAATGGTAAATTTGTTACATATTATAAGATACATATTACTAACACTAGTTTATAAGAAAGTTGTTACTTACTTATTGGACACTAATTTGGTCTGGAAATAAAGTCTTATTATTATTATAACTTATATCTAAAACACTTTTAATCATATTGCTGGGGCAATGCCGCTTGTTTATTTAAGTAATATATTGATTATATATGTCTGTTCTTATTATAACTTAACGACGCGATAGATACAAAAGATTTTTTTTTATTTTGTAGAGTTATTCCCATTTGACTTAAAATTGACTCTTAGCATTTTTTGGTAATGGATATGACTCTACATTTGTTTTACTTTTAGTCTTTTAATGACTTCATACTTTTGCTGTTCGTCATTTATTTATAAATAACCCAAGATACATAATCTCAAACTAAACTAACACTCAAAACTGTCGCTAATTATACTTCAGTAGTTATAGTCATGGTAAGTAGCCAATCCAGTAACATATGTTTTTGCACATTCAACCTTATATCAATGATTTAAAGTTGTTTTTACCAAGCAATATAGGAAAATCAATAAACATTTACGACCTAAGTTAGCCGGTATGACAAGATATGAAAAGGAGTCGAATACATTTGGCTATCATTAATATATAATTCTTTATATATCAATGATTTATAGTTGATTTATAGTTAATTGATATATAGTTTTTATACATTGACAGTGTTTTAAGAGTTTTTGATATTTATATAAATGTGTCTTATAAATACATATTTATACTTTTATCTGATTGTAAAGCAGTTTTTGGGTTGATTTGTTTGGTATCATATATATTAATGAAACAAACAAAATAAATCAGTATTAATATAAGTTATTTAGATAGACAATACTACTAAAATTATATATTTCAGCTTAAGTAAGTTTAAATTAAATTTATTCCCCGCTTATTTTTCCGTTTACTTTGTACTCATAGTCACAACTTTTAAGCAAGTATAAGTTACAAAGACGACAGTATAACACAGTAGAAGTAGTAGAAAACCCATGAATTTCCTTGAATCATTAACAGGTACTAATAAAAACACATACGATACGAAATAAATATTAATTACTAACTAAACACAAAAAAGTACATCTATACATATGCTTAACGCAGTCGCTCTTCGAAGAGTGAGCGAGTTTAAATACCTCGGCCATGTGGTTACCGAGGATTTAAAAGATGACTCTGACATCGAAAGGGAGAGGAGAACGATGGCGGTCCACTGTAACATGTTGGCACGCAGATTCGCGAGGTGTAGCTTGGGGGTAAATTCCACGCAGCGGGCCATCAACGCTCTCCGAGTACAATACAACAACGCGTTCAGGGTGCTGGTGGGGCTCCCACGCTTCTGTAGTGCGTCTGCGATGTTTGCGCACGCCCACACAGACGGCTTTCACACGGTGCTGCGTCGCCGGATCGCTTCGCTGATGTTTCGTACGCGTGGGAGCCCCAACACCATCCTGAACGTTCTCAGTCAGAAGATAGACAGTCCCATTCTGGGGCACTGGGTTCAAGTATAAGTGCGTGTACCTTTCTTTTTATTTTTTTAAGATGTAATTTACTACCAATATTATGGGCCATGTGTCTGAAATAAATAGATTTTATTTTATTTTTATTTATTTACTAGCTGCGCCCCGCGGTGTTACCCGCGTTAAATTTTATAAATTATCTTTGCTATAAAACTCACGGAGCCCGAGACCTTTCCAACGAATGCAAAACCAATGCAACGAATGGAAATCGGTTCGTGCGTTCTGGAGTTATAGCGTCAGGAAGGAAAACCCGACTTATTTTCATATAGTAGAGAAGAAGATAGATAATAAAATCGTAAGAAAGTCAAAACTGTACATTGAATATTTTTTTTAAAGAATACTTGGGGCGTGATCTATAATGGATATCGAAGCCAAAAATATTTTTTTTGGAATTTTTGTCTGTGTATCTGTTTGTCTGTATGTATGTCCGGGATAAACTCAAAAAGCACTGTATGGATTTACTTCAAATTTTGCATGAATATTACTAAGAGGTCGGGTCAACACATAGGCTATATATTATCACGTTATCACCTACGGGGGACGAGCTGTGATAATTTATAAAATTTAACGCGGGTAAAACCGCAGGGCACAGCTAGTACATCATAAAAATACATCGAATTCATCTATACATAATAATATAATAAAATCATAGGAAAGCCAAATCGGGCGTGATCTACAATCGATATCGAAGCCAAAAATATAGTTTTTAAAATATTTGTCTGTATGTATGTCCGGGCTAAACTCAAAAAGTACTACATGGATTTACTTCAAATTTTGCATGAATATTACTAAGATGTCGGGTCAACATATAAGCTAAATATTATCACACTATCACCTACGGGGGCGGGGTTGGAGCTGCGATAATAAATAAAATTTAACGGGGGTAAAACCGCGGGGCACAGCTGGTTCATAATAAAACAGGGTCAATTAGTATTTCGACTGTTGTTAAAAAAGAAGGTGTTATTCATTATTCTTTCATAAAAAAAAACTGTTATTAGAATTTGCTGTATTTCATTTGGACCGTTGAGTGAAATTAAATCAAAATCACATCAGGAAGCAACCCTTTTATTTTTGTTTTAGTTATATACACAAACAATTCTATAAACACTTTTACTTACCGAAACTTTGATATCCATTTTTAACGTTCTTGGCGTAATATGTTTACAATTTTTTATTGAATAATTTTATAATATCTATAATAATAATATCTTGGGACAATGTCACACTGATCATCCTAGCCCCAAACTAAGCAAAGCTTGTACTATGGGTACCAGGCGACGATATACATACTTATATAGATAGATAAATACTTATATACATATATATTTTGGTAGTTTTCACACTTTTAACGTGCAAGTGAAGTGATTCTGATTAAAATGAGCGACAATTTGAAATTGTGCGCTCATTTACAGGGGACGGTTTTGAGACGCTGAGTTGTTTATAATAATAATAATAAAAGTTTATTTTATCAGGCACTAAAACCAATTAAAAAATCAATTAAATAGGATTACATTACAATATAAATATACAATTACACTAATATTCAGGATAAATAAATTAAATGCTTATATTCTAGTTATAACTATCTTAATTACCTATGGTTTGGACTCTGGTGGACTTTAATCCAGTACCTGTAAATCGGGCTGCAAATATCCTCACTGACTTATATGTAAATGTTGTTCGTTTCGATCAAACATTCGAGCTAGTTACTACCCAAATCGTACTTGCAAATTACAAGAAGTCAACCAGAGGCCACATTAATTAAAGCACATGAATTTAAATAAATAAATACTCCCGACATCGACTTCATAAGGTTTACAGTTACTTAGTTTTAATTTCATATTAATTGCGCCGTTGATTTAAAGGTTACGGTACGAAGAGGCAGAGGAAACACCAATGCACATTCTGCACTCGTGCGGGCCGCTAATGCGTTATAAAAGTACCCACCTATTATAGTACAACATGTCGTGCACCCGGAAGAGATACAAACACTCACTGCTCAAACAATATAATATAATATCCTGCGACATTATCCACACACGGCCATCTGATCCCAAACTAAGCAGAGCTTGTACTATGGAATTCAGATAACTGATATATTACATATGCTACTTTTCTATATAGGTATTTAGATAATTACAACCAGAATCAGGACAAACAGCAAGTTCATGCACGCATGCGCTCATTTTCAGATGCTCTCACCGGTCCGTGATAGGCGAGGTCAAGCAACTAGGCTCGCGGTCAGTCCATAGATGGGTGACCGCCAAAGTGGTTTCTAATCGTCTCCGTGCTTCTGAGACACAGTGGACAGTAGAGCAGTGGCCTAAAGAGCTGCTTGAACAAGTCTGACACTAGGATAACCACTGCCTACACGATAAGTAAGTAAGTAATGCACACAAATGTCTGTCCTGGGTAAGAATCGAACCCATGCGGCGTGAAAGGCAAGTATTTACCAACCACGCCAACCAGCCCGTCTAAATAAAATAAAAATATGGTAAAGTTTATTGATGCTATAGGACTAAGCAGTGAACTATAACACAGTTAATTAGCTCTGCTACAATAGATCAGTAATGTTCGAAGTAGCAAGATGCCACTAAAGCATTTAGCCCCAACAAAACAGTCATAATAATAAAGGTTACGTTAAATACAAATTAAACCTGGATTTGACTTCTAACTGCCAGAGTCAATTCATGCTAGTGTAGAGTCGAAGCGTATCGAAGCGTTAATCCAAAAGTCATTATAATATAGTCACTCTTATTGCAACGGCTCATTGGGTACGAGAGAAGTGTCAGCAACCGGCCAGTGCAGTCATATTTGTCACAAGCGTCATAGGCATTGGCAACCGCTTGTTACGGTCCGTATACTAGCTTACCGACTAGGTAGTATAAAACACTGACATACATGCCAATTTAAATGTAAAAAATAGGCGTAACATGACGTATGAACATCAGTTTCATACGGTGTAAAATCCTAATAATATTATAAATGCGAAAGATTGTGAGTATATGTAGATTTGTGGATGATGTTACTCTTTAACGTGTTACCTTCCAAACGGATTTTGATGAAACTTCGTAGTACTATAGCCTATTATATCCGAATAACACATAGGCTATAATTTATAGAGTTTAACGCGAGTAAAACCGTAGAACACAGCTAGTACATTACAAAGTATAGTTTCATGATCATTAACCTAACTTCCCCGCTAATTCTGTGGTTTATCATTTATTTATAAAGAGTTGCTAATATTAATACAGCCACAAGCATAAGCAGGTAACTAATTAGGAAACATTTCATGACAGTGGTTGAATAGCCACTTACATCCTTGCTACTGATCTGTCTGACTGATCTGAAAAAAGAACTGACTTGGCTTTGTATGAGACCCCAGTATTACGTTACAAGACTTGCAATTTATGAACATATTTTGTTTGATGGCATCTTATTTAATATAGGGGTTAGATTCAGAATCAGAAATATTTATTGCACTTAGGAACACATGGTACACTTATGCACGTCAATAATTAAAATTATACACAATACGGAAAATAAATTAAAACTTAAAATAGAAGATAGGTAGGTAGATAACATAATATTATTATATATTCACAATATCACAAATGCAATAAATTTTAAAAACATCCATTAAAAAATTCTATATAATAAATATTAATATTAAATGTCACAAAATGTCAATATTATAATTTTGTTATATTCGGCTTGGTAACCACCAAGCGTCGTTATCATTCAAATAATAATTAACCGAGTACTAAGCGTTTTTTGTTAAAATATGCTTGATAGTAAATTTAAATTTATCATACGGCAAGTTAAGCAGGTCGATGGGTATTTTATTATAAAAGCGTACACCTAGCTCCACAAAGGATCCGTGCACCCTGTGTAGACGGTGAGAATTTGAATACAGTTTGTGTTTATTGCGTGTGTTCCTTTGGTGCACATCACTTCTCTTTTCTAACAAGTGTAAGCTTTTTCGAACTTGCAATATATTGGCATAGATGTATTGTGATGCGACAGTTAAGATGTCTATGTCCTTGAAAATTTCCCTAAGAGAGGTCCGAATGCCAAGTTTATATATAGCTCGAACTGCTCTCTTTTGGAGGATAAATATGGTTTGTACATCAGCAGCTTTACCACACAAAAGTATACCGTATGACATAAGACTATGAAAATAGCTAAAATACACTAATCTGGAGGTCTCAAAATCCGTGAGTTGCCTAACTTTTCTCACGGCATAGGCTGCGGAGCTTAATTTGCTAGCCAGACAAGCAATATGGGCACCCCACTGTAACTTCTTATCCAAGGTAATACTGAGAAATACAGTAGATTCTACAGTGTGTAATATTTCGCTGTTTATGATAATATTAGGACCAAGATTTCTAACATTTGTCGGGGTAAATTTAACACATTTTGTTTTGTTAGAATTCAAAACGAGATTATTTACTGTGAACCATTTTGTACCTAAAGTAAGCGCATAATTTACGTCGTCGATATTATCCTTATTTCTGTCCACTTTAAATATTAACGACGAATCGTTTGCGAATAAAACAACGTCGCATATATTTTCCAAATAGTATGGCAAGTCATTTATACAGACAAGGATAAGAAAGGGCCAAGAATAGAACCTTGTGGCACACCCATTTTCACAAACACATTCGGAGATTTTTCACCACCTACGTCCATTACTGTCGACTATTAAGGTAGGAACATAGTATATGAAGAGCCTCACTGCGCACTCCATAGTGATGAAGTTTTACCATAAGCGTTTCGTGGTCTACGCAATCGAACGTCTTGGAGAGGTTAGGAGGTTAGTCCTACTTTTTAGGGTTCCGTACCGAAATCGTAAAACAGACGCATAACGGAGTCATAGTAATAGGGCCCTTTACTATAACTCCGCCATGTATCTGTCTGGCAGGCAGTTTCTTATGAACAGTTATAGTTAGACAGTTGTAATATTTTAATTTTGTTTGGTTATTAAAATTTACCAGTTTTTTTTCTTGTTATTATTGTTCGGTAGAGCCTTTGGAAATGTATTGTTTTAATATTTTTTTGTAAATATATGTTGTCTTAGCGTTTTTGATATGGTTAGGTAATGCATTAAAATATTGTGCTCCTTGGTATACAATTGTCCTTTTACCATAATTGGTTCTTGGTTTGTATAGTATTATATTGTGTGCCCTTCTTGAACTTCCTGTTTGCACTTTCACAAATATTTTTTGGATTTGATGTAATTCCATTAGGTGTTTCTAGTTTCGAAGGGGCTAGGCTTGTTTGGTGTTTATAGTTTGAAATACTATTTATTAGTTTCCACATTTTCATAGGCTTACCTCCACATTCTTTAAATGAGTTATCGTAATAATTGGTTTTAGTCATCTGAATTTGCTCAAATACATCGTTCCTTTGTTTTTTGAATGTCTGCTTTAATCATTTTGTATATTCGTATAGGTTTCGAGCATCGGGTCGGTATGTGGAAGGGTTCCCAGATTCTCATTGTGCCTGATAGCATTCTTGTCTTGTCTTGGTTGGAGTGTACTTGCGTACAACACTTCGACCCCTCAGGATCTTTTGTACGAACCCCCATTGGCATTCTTAGTATATCATTAGTACTCCCACGCATGGATTGACATTGACATGAAATATTTTCGGCGATCATAATAGACACGCTACAAAAGTATGGTATGGAAGCACAATCAGCTCCCTATTACTATTATTATTGTGCGTCGCACTGTTCTTATGCATCGCAATTTTTTTTAGTTGAAGATGGTTGTCAAGGCGATGCAATAAAACACAAATGTTGTTTGACGTTTCGGAGGGTGACGTTACGGTGGAGACATCGAGTTCTATTGTACAACAGAGGCTCACTTCGCAGTATTTCTTCATAAATTCTTCTATGTTCATATATTTTCTTTAATAGTTCCTTCTTCGTAGTATTATTTGTGCAGTGTACTCCCTGAAGTGAAGCCTGAAGTGTACGGCAATTTAAATATTTTTTTATTAACATGACGTTTGCAGTTAGCTTAGGAGGTTTTCACTGCTTCACCGGCCGATAGATGCAAGCGAGGTTAGAACCCTTTGGGGTTAAAATCTAGACTCTGGGCAGGTAAATTTAACAAAATCGACATCAATGTAATAAAATTTCATAAGGTTTTGCGTCGTTGATCTAAGGGTTACGGTACCAAGAAACAGAGGAAATACCAATGCACATTGTGTGCTCGTGCAGACCGCTAATGCGTTGTAGAAGTATCCACCTAGTACATCATGTCATGCGTCCGGTATTTGCTCGACGGCGACGGTTGCAGAGAACAGAGGTCTCAAGAGTGAAGAGCGATGCCAAATCGTCTCCCGCTAGGAGACCCTACTGGCTGTAATCATTATTTATATAGCACTACATTATTTTCGTAGCATGTGATCGTAGCACTGAAGTACTGCGTACATTACCGCTTCCTTCTGCCATCCATCTTATTGGCGTGGTTAGAAAAAGCTTGATTTTCACGCCGGAGGTCTTGGGGTCAATGCCCACCTAGGACAGATATTTGTGTGCATGAACATGTTTGTTTGTCCTGAGTCTGGGTGTAATTACCTGTATAAGTATGTATTTACATAAGAAAAGTGGTATATATATAGTATAATAATATCTAGGGACAATGTCACACAGATCATCCTAGCCCCAAACTAAGCAAAGCTTAAACTATGGGTACCAGGCGACGATATACATACTTATATAGATAGATAAATAATTTAATACATAGAAACATCCATGGCTCATCACACAAATATTTGCACTTACCGGGATTCGAACCCAGGACCACCAGCTTCGTAGGCAGGAGCACTACCAACTAGGCTACGGTATATCAGTTATCTGGTTTCTAAAGTACAAGCTCTGCTTAGTCTGGGATCTGATGACCGTGTGACATGTGTTAATAATGCCCCAGGATATTATTATTATTATTGTGATAAAAACCTTCATCCTGAGTATGATCATGTCATTTTAAATGTTCATAAAATATAACTAAATTTTATTTTATTTTCATGTTTATTTGACCTTTAAATACCTATACTATAGTAAAGTTTATTTTATTACATTAGTATTCAAGCATTTTGGCATAATAATTTATGTGTAAAACTCATATGTAAAATACGTAAAAATATCAATTC
The DNA here is from genome assembly GCA_951640165.1 of Pseudoips prasinana. Classification (NCBI taxonomy): domain Eukaryota; kingdom Metazoa; phylum Arthropoda; class Insecta; order Lepidoptera; family Nolidae; genus Pseudoips; species Pseudoips prasinana. The sequence continues at coordinate 24,507,869 of OX621243.1, forward strand.
AAAATTCTATTAGAACCATTTTCGACTTCTACGCGGACGAAGTGACGGGCAATAGCTATTTGTACGTAATTCATTATAAAAACCTTGATATTAATACAAGGTGTTAGGTTCACCTTGTATTAATATCGAGGTTGATCTGACTTTTCTAATTGTAAAGAGTGCTCAGTTATTGAAAGCCACCTGTAGTTTTTCTGAGTTAATGTGCTTTGTGTCCGTGAAGTGAGTTAGAATCATTAATGATTTCAGGACATCCTACCGATAATATTACTTAAAGAATTCAAAAGACATGTTTTTATAATAGCAACTGAAATAAGATTAATATGATTTATTCCTCAAATTACTTATTTTCATTAAACTGACAACACAACTTGACATTCGACAAGTATTTGCTCTCCAGTCTTTTTCCTACGAAATGCGACAGTGGCAACTCCAAAAAGACTGGAGAGGAGATACTCATTTATTTAATAGATTTTAAAATATAAAAAACGAGTATGTACATTAAAAAAACATTACAGGATCTGCAACCGTCATCAGAAGGCTCACGGTGAGCTCGACTTTGTCGAAAACCAATGTATATAATTGGTACAGTGCATTCAAAAGCAATCGCGATGTGTGGAAGATGGCAGCCTCGCTCTGGTCGGCCATCAACGTCTACAAGGGTAATTAACATTGCTAAGGTGAAAGAAATAGTAACTGAAAATCCGTATTCAACTTTATGAGTGATCTCTGACCCACGAATTTATCGCTTTGGCATGAAATACTTTCACTTCCACTCGACAAATCCCGAAAGATCAAAATTTTCTTTGAAAACGCAATTGCGATAATTTCGCTAAAGACATGCTAGAACGAGTAAATTTCATTCACTTGGAATACAGAAGGTGAATTAAGAGTAATATGTGAACGTTATGCGGGGTTTGAGAGAGCAAATTCGTCAACGGGCCAGATTTTTGGAAAGATTTTTTTTTGAATTTGCACCAGGACACACGTCCAAAGCCAGGTCATCACTGTGAAATTGTTGGCCAAAAACTTGTATTTGTTAAGTTTTTGGCCAACAATTCAAACATCGAACACTCCACTCTATTCATCGGAAATGTTTCCGGCCATCTTTCCGTTTTAGTGGATAGATAGAAGACATAAAAGAGAATTCGCGACTTGAAGAAGACGGATTCCGGAAAATGCCTTTAAAAATTTATTAGATTACTTGTAAGCATGTTATTTCTTATTTTTAAGGCGATATTTAGATTTTGAAGAATCCTACTAATATTATAAACACGAATATTTGAAGTATGGATGGATGTTTGTTACTCTTTCACTTAAAAATTACTGAATTGATTTTAATGAAACTTTACAATAATATAGCTTATACATCAGAATAACACATAGGCTATAATTTATAAGTGTAACGCGGGTGAAACCGCGGGGCACAGCTAGTAATGAATATTTTTTATATAATGACCTTTTCCCGGTATTTTCCTGACAGATGGATTGCCAAATGACCTACAAGAATATAAATATATTCTTCTAGGTCAGTTGGTATTAACTTTACGTAATTTGAAGATCATTGCGACAGAAATAAAGATAGCATAAAGAAATTATGGTGGTACATAAATAATGCAATTTTTATAATTACCAAGGAATCGTGTTGGTCAACAGCTTTAATAAATTAGCTTGATAGAAAAAAAAAACGTAACGTAGGCACGTTATACAAGATGTAATATAATTAGTAGTCGAAACTGAAGAAGCTTAATCTGCATATGAAACTAAATTACGTATATTGCATACAGAAACAATGCGCCGTAAATCGCCTGTAACAGACGCAAAGGCCATATATACAACATGTAACGTAATTAACGCACACCCTCAAACACCCCAATTAGAATTTTATGTTGTAATCATAGTACAGACACTGAATTTTTAATTTAACATGTATATGCATTGTTATTTACTAGATTAGTTTCTTGGAATAAAGTTTATTTTTCTTTATTTTGTATTGAATGATGGAATTTGTATGAATACAAATAAAACTGCGATCATAAAAGTCTTATTACTTTGACTTACGGTCCATTTCAATTTGTTTTGACTGTACAGGGTTAATATGACAACAATTTCCATAGTATTAATTATTTTGGAATAAAAAATTACCTATATTAAAAATGATATAAATCGATTCAGTAAACCTTTCTGAACAAACTATTTTCAGGATGTGCGTTAGATGTACATGTTGTGTATACAGAAACTTGCAAAAAATATGAAAAATGATTGAACTTACCATACAAAAATTTATATATAATATAGCATTATAGCATTATGTCGTATGGCATTCTGCTGTGGGGTTCGGCGGCTGACATAGGTACTATTTTTGTATTGCAGAAAAGAGCAGTCAGAGCCATTTATGGTTTACGCAGTCGCGATTCTTTGCGAAATTTGTTTAAAGAAATAAATATACTTACTGTACCATCGGAATATATATATCAGAATATAATGTTTGTTAGAAAAAATATTCATAATTACAAAAAGATAAGTGAACTGCATAATATAAATACTAGGAATAAAAACAAACTAGCCATGCCAGGCTTTAGAGTAAGCAAAACTAATAAATCATTTTTAGGAAATTGTATAAGGTTTTATAACAAGCTTCCTACTCAAATTACTGATCTGCCTGACACAAGTTTTAAAACACATATTAAACGTATACTAGGCTAGGGGTTATTACACCACTAAAGAGTACATCGATGACAAAGACGTCTGGCTCTCACTTCCTACCTGCACATTGCTCGCTGGAGATCTTGTAGCCATATAGACATGACTGATCTGCTGTGTTACGTGAACTATCTGTAAATGATTGCTATCATATACTTAATTTAAAATTATTGACTCTGTCTCGAAATGAATAATGTTACTGTTTCGAAGTTTTTCTTTTGTATACCTAAATATAATCTAAAATAATAAGCATTCAGACAACCGATCGAGCATATATTGTGTTTGCCTACTAAATAATTACTCTAATTGGACCAAATCCCGTGTTCATGCCCGCTTGAGTATGTTTCGCCGGACCGTCTCAACTGGGTCGTGTTGAAACCGGTAGTAGATGAACCCACTGAGTTTGTTTCGCTGGGTCTTCTCAGTTGGGGCGCATTGGATCCGGTGGTAGCATTAAAGCGCGACCGTCGTTATTAACACAAGGTCCGTCATAATAATAATACCTTTAATATAGACAGAACCATTGACAATATGTAGTAAAAATATTAGACTTAAACTAGATAATCTCTTGACAATAACTTGATACGAGCTAGCTAAATATCATTTCTGTAATAAAATCAATTTTATAAATGTTTTCATACAAGATGTACCTAAATATCTATGTTACTAGAAATAATATCTAATGTATACAACTATATTACTACAAACATGTTCTGACTATTTACAAGCGCTTTTTTAAAGTCTACGTGAATAAAAACCTTTTTTATTTTATTTATTTTATGGGATACAAAATGACAATACATTAAATGTCTTATTGTATTAACTTTATTTTTTATTTACAAATAATAACAATATGTCGGAATTTTACGCTGACAGAGGCAAGCGTGGGCCGCAGCTATCTAGCCAAATTTAGTACTATCAATTATTCTCAAATTGCTACTATCAAATATGTTATCCACATATCTTTTAAGGGATATTTTTTGCAATTGTCGCTCTACGATATTATAAGGAGACGCGGGGCTCTTTTCTGATCGAGGATCGGAGAGGGCATTACATCAAAGGGTCGTGGAAGAAGAGACCTAATTACAATACTAGCTGTGTTATTATTGAATAAGCGCTTTACAATGGTAACAAACATAATAATAACCGACTAAAAGCCAATTACAGGCATTTACGACTATTCTAGATAAGACATAGGACCTGAACATTACTTAGGTACAAAAAGATTTTCCGTATTACAATTATTTGTAGTTAGAATATTTTGAAAATAGGCTAAGCTAGGCTACTACTCCTAATTAGCCGTCATACTGCCTCTGCCTAGCATTAAAGATGCCAACGATATGTTTTTTATAATATTTATTAAGACTACTGCTCGCTAGCCTATACATTCTGCCATAAATTTGTTGGTACTAAGGGAAGATAAATAGGATTAGTGTGCCTGCTGCAGCTCTTGGCATATTCAATGGTATTTTAGACAATATTCATTGCACGACTAGTGATCAACATTAGAATGTGAGATCAGTACAAAGCAATGATATTCTTCTTGCATGTACAGACACCAGCTCATCAACCTACCCCAATCTGTCAAATATACCCAATTTAAACTGAACCTTTTGCTTTTGTGATAAAGTTGAACATCTATAAAACAAATTTGACAGGTTGGGGTAGCTGGATGTGCTGGCTTTTGTGCTTTATTTAATGAACTTAAGTTGGACATTTTCAATTATTTTATTTATGTGCTCTTGAAATAATAGTCAGAGTGGTGAATATCACCAAGGTCACGTATATTAGAACATGCTTTTTTTTTGTCTACTAAAATGACTACTGAATACTTGTCTGGGATTAAGGTCCATCCAGTTTATGTTCGTTACAATAGCCATCTAATTAAATGACTCTGAAGCGTAAGAATATCGTCAGGTGATGATATATGTAGTTCTGAATGTCTTCATGTCATCAAATTTAACACATGTGAGTTATCGAAGCACTTGTCGTTTTCATTTATAAAGATTAAAAACCACAGTGGACCTAGATGTGAGCTCTGAGGCACGCCACAATAACCCAGCCAGTTAACAAATTTCCCTTATCCCTATCAATTCTTATTAAACATGGAAATTACTTAAATATTTTTGCAATGCAATAAATAAATAATAAAAAATAAAAAAGGTTTTTATTCACGTAGACTTTAAAAAAGCGCTTGTAAATAGTCAGAACATGTTTGTAGTAAAATTTATTTTTTATAGTTACTTATTATAGATATTTAGGTACACGGAATGTTAAAACATTTATACAATTTATTTTATACTGGTAGTGATATTTAGCTTGCTTGTATTAAGTTACTGTCAAGGAGATTATGTTTAGTTGAAGTTTTTAATATTATGTATTGAAATTTATATTTTACTACATATTGTCTGAATGGTTCTGTCTATATTAAGGTATGAATTCAGTATTATTATTATAACGGACCTTGTGTTTAAAACGACGGTCGCGCTTTAATGCTACCACCGGATCCAATGCGCCCCAACTGAGAAGACCCAGCGAAACAAACTCAGCAGGTTCTTCCACTACCGGTTTCAACACGACCCAGCTGAGACGATCCGGCGAAACATACTCAAGCCGGCATGAACACGGGATTTGGTCCACTTAAAGTAATTATTTAGTAGGAAAACACAATATCTGCTCGATCGGTTGTCTGAATGAATATTAATTTAGATTATATTTAGGAAAACATCGAAACAATAACATTATTCATTTTGAGACAGAGTCAATAAATTTAAATTAAGTATATGTTAGCAATCATATTACAGATAGTCACAGATAGTTCTTATAACTCAACAAATTAGTCATGTCTATATGGCTACAAGATCTCCAGCGAGCAATGTGCAGGTAGGTGGTGAGCGCCAGGCGTCTTTGTCAATATTATTAACAGTTATACAAAAGAATTATATGTCAATAGTCCACTATTATAAATACAAATAATATCGAAAAACTGGCCAAGCGCGAGTCAGACTCGCACCTGTAGGGTTTCGTACCATTATTTATAAAAACGAGCAAAAAAATCACGTTTGTTGTATGGGAATCCCCTTAAAATATATATATATATATATATATATATATATATATATATATATATTGTAATTGTTGTTATAGCGGCAACAGAAATACATCATTTGTGAAAATGTAAACTGTCTAACTATCAAGGTTCATGTGATACAGCCTGGTGACAGACAGACAGACAGACAGCGAAGTCATAGTAATAGGGTCCCGTTTTCCCTTTGGGTACGGAACCCTAATTAAAATTATACTACGCACCCCATGCGCTCACACATTAATAATAACAATGAAATTACAACGAATATTTTAAATCTCACTTAAGTTTATAATATATATTATTCTTACATATTTTATTAAAGTACATTGGTATGAATTAGGTGAAAATTGTGTGAAAAACAAAGAGCGCATTAGTAAAATGATTTAACTTTTTATTTACTTTTGTGTATATTACAATGCCATTGTGGCTTACATTAACCTCTATCGAAAGATCACCGCTGCAGCAACATATGTACTCGTATGTGTTGCCGTAGCTAATGTCTTTTTAGTATCAACTAAACTTTCGTCTTCTTTTTGCAAATATTTGCTACGTTTAGTATGTTTTTTTGACAAAAATAGCCATATTTCTGGAGTGAAAAGCTTTTTTGGCGTGTTGGACATTTTTTAAACGATTAAACTAGCGATGTACATATATTGGGTATGTATTTACACACTGCTACATATCAAGCTATAAATTTCCAATATAAGCTGGCCTCTCGTTATGCAACGCGAGATCAGCTTATGCTGGAAAAGTATAGCTTGATATGTAGCCGTGTGTACATAGGAACACATGCATGTTGGTATTTTTTGAGATGGTAAAAAACCATTGAACGCAACACTTACTGTTACCGTTACAAACACCACGTAATTGTTGCATTCTGTTTCTGTGTCTCTCAATCTGTTCAACACTTCAATGGAAGATATAAAAATTCTTCAAGCTTCTGGACTTACAAGTACAAATAATTTGGCAGAATATCAATGGCTTATACATCACTAATATTGCATATGATAGTTATGCCTGAGACCTTGAGAGTCCTCGGTACAATGCTCGATGACCTCAAAATTAGTATAGATAAGAAAAAATAAGGTCCAATGTCCATGTTACAGCCACTCAAGTTAAGGTTAGGGACTTTGCACTCGAAGTAGTAGACGAGCAAGCGGTACACATCGATCTGATATTATGTGGGACAGAAATGTTCTCGAGTGGCAACCATAACCTAGAAGAATTAAAAATCTAAATTTGGTTTATAAACACCGGAGTGAAGCTTCTATTTAGACAAAAAATAAGCATAGACTTCCAAAACGTCTTTTCTGAGTTCTTCTAAAGTTGCTGAAATAATAAAACCAACTGTTCTAGATCAAGACTGCAAAATTTAGGAGAGTATAATAATAGTAGAATTCAGTAATAGCGATGTTTTCCTTTTTTCTTGAGCAGAAAAAAGGTTGATAGTTCTTATTTTATTGATAAAGAGCTGTGCCCCGCGTTAAATTTTATAAATTATCACAGCTCCAACCCCGTAGGTGATAGCGTGATAATATGTCTAGCCTATATCGTTCCCGTAGTTGGAAAACTAAATAACTCTGATTTTGTAGTTTTGAGATAAACGTGATTTAGTGTTTTTTTTTTAGTTAATGTACATTTGTAAGAAAATGTGAGACAATTTTGCTGTCGACAATTTTATATTTTGTGGACCTGATAACCTTTCACATTATGCTTTAACAAACTGAATCCTATCTTTAACTATGACTAAATAACAAATAAAAATCAAGTTGTTTAATTTTGCCACAACTGTTATTTATAACGTAACTGCAATTAGCTATTTATTTCGGCTATTTATTTAGTTTTCCTACAAGCTAAAATACATTTGGTAGAGTAAAATTTGGTGAAAAAAGTGCAGATATTGAATTTATCATACTCGAAATAATTTTTAAATGTAAAATGTAGTGGCTTTGTATTTTTTTTTATTTATTAATTCTTGTACACACAAAACATACAGTAAATAGATAAAAGTGCGAAGAAATGATTAGTACAAAGGTGCTGCTTATTTCCAAGAAATTTCTTCCAGCAGACCCGCGACAGGAAAAATTTTACAAAGCCATAATGATGTGTGTAGGTCTATAATACACATACATACTAATAATTGCATACATACTTAAATACATATAAATATTATATCCAATTTAGACTTAACAATAAACTAAATACTAATAATACATTCTATGAGGATGAAATAGAAAGATAGTGATTTTTCACTAGTCTTTTAAAAGTGTCAATAGTTTTGCAGTTTTGTATATTTGGCGGAAGAGAGATCCACAATCTGACTGCATGAACAGTAAAGGAATAGGAATAAAAATCTGTTTTATGGATGGGAAGTTTTAGGACGGATTTCAGATGAGATCTACACAGAGCATCACTTGGATATTTAAAGGAAAACCGCTCTCGCAGATAGGACGGGGACAGAGGATTGTGAAGGATATTGAAAAGGAGGCACAATATGCGAGTGTTCCTACGAAATCGAATAGGAAGCCACTTGAGGTCTTTCCGGAACTTGGAAACATGGTCGAACTTTTTCAGTCCATATATAAACCGAATGCATAGATTTTGTAGACGCTCAAGTTTATTTAGAAGCTCTTCGGTAGCGTCTGGGTAGCAGGTATCAGCGTAGTCTATGATGGGCTGTATCAGGGTTTGGGCAAGTGAGATTTTAGTTTTCAAAGGTTTAAAGTTTTGGAGGCATTTCAGCGAATGGAATGTATAGTGCACTTTTTGGCTGACATCAGCGACATAAGCTTTCCAAGACAGGTCATTAGCCATAGTAAGTCCGAGGTTTTTTACTGTGTCTGAATAAATTATAGGAATACCATCAAGATTAACTGTTGGAAAAGACGAAAGATTAATCCCGCTGCGCATATTCCTACTGCCTATGATAATGGCCTGGGACTTCGCAGGATTTAATAGAAGTCCGTGAGACCTAGCCCAACAACTGATTAGTCCCAGATCATGATTCATGACAGCAATGGCAGCATCAGCATCCTCACGATTAAACGACCGATATAGTTGCAAATCGTCTGCGTAGAGATGGAAGTTTGAGGAGATGCCTCTGGTAACAGAGTTGATGAAAATGGAGAATAATAAAGGAGAAAGAACGCCACCCTGAGCTCACACCAATCAGAGAAGGACTCATCAAGGCGTACACATTGCGCGCGACCCCGAAGATAAGAGTCAAACCAGGTTAAGGCGGAAGGAGAAACGTTGAGTGAAGAGAGAATACCGAGAAGGATGTCAAAATCGACAGAATTGAATGCAGTACTAAAGTCAAGGAGTATAAGGACAGTTAAGAATTTATTTTCCATGGCCCAACGAATGTCATCGGTGACTTTAACAAGAGCAGTTACCGTGCTGTGGCCAGACCAAAAACCAGATTGAGAAGAGCTAAGGATACGGTTGCTAGAAAGAAAGGCAGACAGCTGGCTATGGACAATATGCTCCAAAACTTTAGAAAGGAAAGGGAGTATAGAGATGGGACGGTATTGGGATGGTGTTGATGGATCAGAGACTTTAGGCAACGGGATGATATGTGCTTGTTTCCAGGTAGTGGGAAAATGGGAAGAGAGTAAGGAATAATTGAACAGATCCGTAAGAATAGGGAGTACAGTAGAAAGGACAGGTTTAATCATTTTGGAGCACAAGTTGTCATGTCCAGCAGAAGTTAAAGAAATGCTAAGAAGGGATTTTTTGACATCCATCTCAGTAACAGGGGTAAAATTGAAGGAAGGGTCATATGAAGTCCGGGCCTGTGAAAGTTTTACTAAAGTATTAGATTTGACAAGAGTATTAAGAGTGACAGGGGCAGCAGAAAAATGTGCGTTAAGAGCATTTAAATCTACGTTTTTACAAGCCTGAGAGGGAGATTTGCCTATACCATTCGATTTGAGAAATTTCCTCACAGCGGAAGAATCCCGATTATCGAGAGACTTGTAGAAATGGCGCTTCTTAGCATCACGACACAGACGATTGCAAGCATTACGCAAAGATTTATACCGGGCTAAGTTAGCCTCCGAAGGACTCCGCTTGTATCTTTTCTTGGCTTTATCCCTACGAGCCATTGAGTCTTTTATAGAATTATTGATCCATGGGGCAGGGTTGTGTTTAATCCTAACTCGCCGTTTAGGGGCATGTTGATCATATAAAATTTGGATATTAGTGTTGAATGCATCCACCTTATCGTCAATGTTAGGAGCATCATAGACGTTACTCCAATCAATGCTATTGGCATCCCGCTGTAATGCCTCCAAGTCAATACCTTTGAAATTGCGAAGAGAAAGGAAATGAAGTTTACGTTTAGGGCAACGAATTTTAAAAGACAGATAGATCAAATCATGATAGGAGAAAGAGGCAGCTAGTTGACCGTGAGTCGCGACACGGTCAGCAGAAGAAACAATCATGAGATCCAAAAGGGATGGAGTGCTATTAGGGGCATAGTGAGTTTCCTTGAGTGGTAGAATATGAAGGTTAATAGAAGACAGAAGGGAAAGTAGCTTAAGTGATCGATGATCATTTTTGACCAGGCATGTATTAAAATCGCCCATTAGGACCACGTGATCGTAATTAGGGCACAGGTTGTTAAGCAGGGAGTCGAGAGAGTCAAAGTAGTCAACTCGTAGGTTGGGGCTGTAGTATACTCCAAGTAGCATCTTGGTATGATGGAAATGATTTCCAAGAATAAATGCTCAGCAGATCCAGTATATTGTGAAGGGGAAGTGCTGATAATTCTGTATGGAATATCAGCTCGAAGATATATAGCGACACCACCACAACCTTTCTCAGTTCTGTCGTTTCGAATTAAAACGTACCCTGGGAGTGCCACGAACACAGATTGAATAGATGGTTTCAGAAAGGTTTCAGAAATTAATAGAGCATCAATAGGGGAACTGCTAAAAGACGCTAGAAGTTCAGAATAATGACCGGGAACACTCTGCGCATTGATATGAGCGACGTTGAGATTTTTACTGTAATCGTATAGAACAGAGGACAACTGATCATGCAGTGTCAGTACATCAGAATGGTCACTATCTGCACTGAAGAAACTGTCTGAAGACGAGTGACAGGAAAAAAAACTATCATCGAAATTTATAATTTCATCCATCAAATACAAATATACATATAATTATATAATATATAATGTCAATAAAATAATTAAAACTAAAATAAAAATATAAATACGACACTAAACTCTCCCACTCGCTGGTAAAATAGAAGAAATAACTTATTTTTAGTTTAACTGGTGGAAAATTTACTAATACTACTACTTATTGTTAAACAAACTTACAATCATAGAGGTAACAAACTCTCTGCATGCACATGGCACATAACTTAAACACAATATGTAACAATATAATACCGAAATACATCAACAAATTAAAAAATATAACAATAGCAAACAAAACTTAAACATGATACGCATAATATAACACTTTTTATTCGGATACTTAATTTGAAGATAATATGAACAACGAAACGCAGATGTCAGATGTCGATAATCTGTCAAATATTTGATGTTTACACTGAGTGCCTTCGTTTGATATTATAAATAATTGGAATAGAAGCAAAATAAATAAAAGGGTAATTGCAAATATACAAGAAGGGATAAGTTTACATACCTACAACGCTGTAAAAAGTGCCATATTCGTATAATGCGACGAAATACAGGAGAGCAGAGAGTAATACGAATGTTCCATGTTTTGATGAGACAACTATCGATAGAAGGATCTTTCTTCTCATAACTGTTTCGTGACGGTCCAAGCCCAGAGAAAGGACGTGCAGTTGTTCCTTGAAATGTTTAATTGTATTCAGAAAGAAGGTCTTGAATTCCATGAACTCTGATGTCAGGGTGCCTAAGTCTGCACATACAGATGGTCCAGTGCTAGTCAAGGCATTCTGGAGTTTTTCTTCATGAGACTGCATGCGGGTGTTCATCAACTTCTCAAATGCCTCAAAACTCTTCTCAAATTGGCCATCCATATTTTAAAGTGTGTGTTAAAAGTTTGGTGGTTTTAACTAAGTGAGAAATTATAAAATAGCAAGTTGGGGTGAGTTTAGCAACAGATTAATCCATAAATTATGGTAATCAGATTAGAGATACTATTTTTAATTGTAAAATCAAATAGGAGCACTATCTAAGATGACTATATTGTATGCCTACCCACACAGAAAAAAAATTTGTATGTTATTATTACTTAGATATTTTTTTAACTTTTGTTGGTCTCATATGAAATAAACGCCGTATTATGATATTAATAAAGTTATATTAAGGAATAAATAGAAAAGTTTAGAAAAGGTGCATTGTTATCAGATACATATCTTGCCACAAACTTAAAAAATAAACATCATCATCATATCAGCCGATCTCCACAATTACCGGTCTTGCGCTATTCGCACCCAGCGACTTCCAGCGACCCGCACAAGATCATCGGCCCATCTTGTAAGGGGCCTACCCACGCTCTCTCCTCTTCTGGTTCGTGGTCGTCTCTTGAGAACCTTTTTGCGCCAACGGCCGTTGGTTCTACAAACTATGTGCCCCGTCCACTGCCACTTCGGTTATGCAATTCTTCGGGCTATGTCGGTGACTTTGGTTTGCCTGCGGATTTTGACACTTCTGATTCGATCCCGCAGGGAAACTCCGAGCATAGCCCTCTCCATTGCTCTTTGGGTGACCTTGAGCCTTCTAATAAGGCCCATAGTGAACAGTTTCAGAGCTATAACATCTCCCTGTCTCACGCCTCGCTGTAAGTGGATAGGTTTCGAATTGTAGTCCTGGTGTCGCACTGACATAGTGGCCTTTTCATACAAACACTTTAACACCTCGATATACCGGTAGTCGATTTGGCACCTTTGGAGAGACTTGAGCACGGCCCAGGTAGAATCAAAGGCTATCTCATAATCCACAAACGCTAAACACAGTGGCTTGTTATACTTTTCGGTCTTCTACACAACTTGCCCCAGCGTATGTATGTGGTCTATTAAAGCCTTTTCGAAAACCGGTTTGTTCGGGAGGTTAGAAGTCATCAAACCTGCGTGCGAGACGGTTCGTAATGACCCTCGAAAGCAACTTGTAAACATGGCTCAGCAGTGTCGGTCTATAATTCTTCAATAGGGTTTTGTCGCACTTTTTGAAGAAGAGCACCACCACACTTCTGTGCCATGTTAGTTTGACCATCTAGAATGACGGAGTTAAATAAGTTCTGATGGGCCCGTAGGATTGGTGTACCACCCGCTTTCAGAAGCTCTGCTGTAACTACATCCTCACCAAGCGCCTTGTTGTTCTTAAGTTGTCTGAGAGCCATTCTAATCTCATACAGGCTGACTTCCAGGATGTCTTCGGTGTACTGACGGGTTAGTCGTGCTCTGGGATCCGAGGCACTTTAGAGCCTTTGTTCCGCTTGATGGTCTCTTTAATACTAATTGTATTAAATTGACGCGTGTGGCGAGTCAAACACTTTGACATTTGTCTGTTGAGCCACGGGTATCTGGTAGCATCATCTGAGGTCTCAAAACCATTATCCGTCTTTCTTCCATAAGTTGCAGGGTAAAGTCAGAGATATTTTTAGTTCTGTTTGTACGGCGGACCTTGAAGACTTTAGACCCAGCCGTATGGACAGCTTCTACAAGCTTGTCGTAGTATGAGTCCACTTGACTGCATGTTTGGCGTGGTGGCTGAGACAGTCGCCTCGCCGCTTCGTGTCGCGGGTTCGAATCCCGCGCCAGACAGCTGTTTGTGTGACTCATAAATAGTTGTTCTGAGCCTGGATGTAATTTGTGTCCGTCTATTATATGTTTGTAAAGTACCCCGCGACACAGGGATTAGATTACCTAGTGCTAGGCATTCGAAACGGTTTTGCAATGAGAGCTGAAGTGGTTCGCGGTTTTGGACGTGGATAGGTAAAGATCGGAGCGTAGACTTTATCAGTCGGGACCTCTGGAACTTGACATTAAGGTTCAATGAGCCTCTCACCAGTCTGTGATCGCTGCCGGCTTTATCCGCATTGAACATCTGTCGTCTCGTCGACAAGATAAAGTCTATCTCATTTTTGGTTTTACCATCGGGGTTCACCCAGGTCCATTTGCGGTGATCCGACTTTCTGAATAAGGAATTCATCATTAATATAGTCGGCCAACATTTGGCCCCGGGAGTTCCGGTCTCCAGTTCCAAATTGCCCCACTCTCAGCTCATTACCGAATCGTTTGCCCAGCTTCGCGTTAAAGTCCACAAATGACCACAGTGAAAACGTTTTAAGAGCTATGTATGGCTCTTGATATATCCTGAACCCCACCGTCGGAGTTCATCGAAATCGGCGCGTATACCTGTATTACCTTCAACGAATACCGCTTGGTAATTCTGAGAATAAGGTACGCCACCCTAGTCACAGACACACTCTCGATTTTCACTACGTTGTGGACGAGGGACTTGTAAACTATGAACCCTGTGGTAGGGTGACCAACTGTCCCAAAGTGACACCACCTTGGGACAGTTGGTCACCGTTGGTTCCGAAAAAAGAACAGGTTCCCGGATTTTAGGATTATCGTGTCCTTCCCCTCTTCGGACTTGAGACAATTTTATGATATCCAAATGTAACCTGCTCAGTTCCTCCTCCAGTTCGATGATCTTCTGGTCGGTCCGCAGTATGCGAGTGTTATATGTTGCCAGGGCCAGAGGTCATCGGTTTTGGTAAAACGGCGTCTGCCGGGGGTTTTATTTGGGGTTTCTATTTCCTTATTTTCTGTTTCTATTTCTGAATGTGTTGTCTCAACGAAATATTGTGTTCCATGATTATTTTTCATGGTAACCCGGTGAGACTTGGTCAATAAGGGTTTCAATAATAGCTCGAGTTGTTATAATATTACTTGTTTCATCTTCAGAATCTCTCGACAAATTGGGGTTTATTCGTTCAAATCTCTTTAGTCTTTTTTCTTCTTATCCAATGAAATATTGATGTCTATTAAAAGACTAAGTTTCGTCTTTATTTTATTTTCTTCTTCTATGTCCGGAATTCATGTAAATCCAGAATCCGAAAAAGATTCTTCATCTATTGAAGGTGGCATTGGTTTGATACCCGATATGGGACTTGACCCTCTGATTTCCTCTGATGACAACTTAATTTATTTAATTTTATTTGCCTAGCATCTTATAATTAATCTTTATATAGTTGTAGAAGAAATAAATAACATCAAATATTTATAAATTAGATACGTTATATCAGAATTCTGAATAGCAGAATTAAATAAATAGAGTTATTTAGTTTTCCTAGAACTAAGTTAGTTTTGTAAAAGAATTTATAAGTTGAGGAAAAATTCAACAACTCAAGTTATTTAACTTATTCGACATTCATCTTGTCATTGACCACAGTTATTGATTTATTTACTGAGTTATTTATTTTTCCTTTAAAAAAATGTGTTTGTCTGAAGATATTTATTATTCCATCTGTCATGACCTGTCTGACAAAAATGGCTATATCTTTGGAACGAAATAAGATACTAAAATGCCTGTAAGGCTCAAATATGCGGCATGTTTTGGGTGTTTTGAAAATAGGAAAAAGTCAAAATCGCCAAAATGGGACTTATTTAGTTTTCCAACTACGGGGACGATATGTTTGCTTAAAGTTTGCATGAATATTAATAATAATACTAAGAGGTCGGGTCAACACCCGTCACACCTCTTAGTAATATTCATGCAAACTTTGAAGTAAATCCATGCAGTACTTTTTGAGTTTAGCCCCGACATACATACAGACACACAGACAAAAATTCTAAAAACTATATTTTTGGTTTCGATACCGATTGTAGATCACGCCCCAAGTAGCCTTTAAAAAATATTCAATGTACAGTTTTGACTTCCTTCCGATTTTATTGTATATTTTTGGTTTCGATACCGACTGTAGATCACGCCCCAAGTAGCCTTTAAAAAATATTCAATGTACAGTTTTGACTTCCTTCCGATTTTATTGGACCCAGAGGTGGTTGTTTCAATGCCCAACCAGGACAAATCCTTGTGAAATTAACACGATTTATTTATTCTGTGTCAGGATGATAATCTATTTTATGTATGCATGTATTCAGAAATATATTAAGTATGAATATTATCAGTTGTCTGGTAGCTATAGAACAGGCGTTGCCTAGCTTGGAATCAGATGGCAGTATGTTAGTTGTCCTAAAATATTTATAATACATTCAGTCAAAAAGGTATCGGGAATGGATGATAAGTTTATGGTTCCAAATTCAATTTTTTGTTTTTAAATGTTGTTGTTAGATTGGCACAACTGTTTTCCATTTTGGCGCGGAGTTTGAGTTGCATCTGTTATTTATATTAAATACAGTGCTGGTTTTAGTAATATCATATACCTATAGTGTGTATTGCGAATTTCATAAAATATCGAACAAAGAGTTTGTCTTAAATTTTGCATCGTTAATGGAATTTCGTGTTCGGAGTCACTGAAAATGTTACAGAAGGCTTACGGTGAATCGACTTTATCAAAAGTCGTGCTTATGAGTGGTCCAAAGCGTTTAAAAGCGGTCCAGATGTGATGAAAGATTTGTCTCGCTCTGGTAGGCCATCAACGTCTGCAACAGAAGTTAACATCGCAAAAGTGAAGGAAATAGTGACTGACAATCCTCATTCAACTTTGAGAGAGATAGCCGCCGAACTTTCTGTATCTCACGAGTCGATTCGTACCATTTTAACTAATCATTTGGGTATGAAACATGTTGCCGCTCGGCTAGTCCTAAAAGATCTGTATTTTCTCCAAAAACTCAATCGCATGAAAGTCGCTGAGGACATGGTAGAACGAGTCAATTCCGACCCAACATTCACGCACGAAACGCATTGTTACTGGTGATGAGACGTGGGTTTACGAGTTTGACATGCAAACTAGTCAACAAGCTTCGGAGTGGCGCCTTCCAACTGAACCGAAACCGAAAAAACCACGCCAAAGTCAATCAAAAGTCAAAATCATGTTGACTGTTTTCTTTGACTATCGCGGTGTTGTGCACTCTGAATTCTTACCGGAAGGTCGAACGGTAAATAAAGAATATTATTTGAGCGTTATGCGGCGTTTAAGAGAGCAAATTCGACGAAAAAAGCCAGATTTGTGGAAAGAAAATTCTTCGATTTTGCACCACGATAATGCGCCTTCGCACAAGGCCATCATTGTGAACGAATTTTTGACCAAACACTCAACAAATATCATCCAGCAGCCACCATATTCACAAGATATGGCTCCAGCTGACTTCTTTCTTTTTTCTAAACTCAAATTACCACTTCGTGGTACCCGTTTTCAATCGGTAGAAGACATAAAGGAGAATTCGCGGCGAGAACTGAACTCACTTCCGAAAGCAGCGTTTAAAAAATGTTTTGATGAATGGATTATTCGTTAGCGTAAATGTATCGTTTCTGAAGGAGCATATTTTGAAGGTGATGAAATAAATTTGGATGAATAACAAACATTTTGTATATTATTGATCTTTTCCCGGTACTTTCTTGACAGAGTAGTATATTAATGAAGATCGATTACTCCTACATTTTTTTCTTATTTTTTTTTTAATATATAGGAAGACCAACAGTTACAAATAGCTATCAATAGTAATTGAAGGCCAATTACAGGTCTCCATGAATAGACAGTGGTATATGTTATATATATGTGATCAGCTTAAATTAATTTATTTAAGTCTAAGTGATTAGACTTATTTAGAGATAAAGTCTAGGCTGAGTACCCGTCTCACTGTTTCAGTTTTATTGACAAATATATCAAAATTAAAAGATTTTATTTGTTTATTTAACAAATTGCCAGTTCGGCATAAGAATGCATTTTGACAATAGTTTGTTGATACTAAAGGAAAATGAAATGTTTTATGATGTCTCAATAGTTAACTTCTTTATAAATTCTATGTTATCTGGACAAAATCTATATTTATGTAACCACTAAATATTTTCCCTATTGAAAGTGAACCTTATGCTTTTGTGATAAAGTTGAAAATCTATAAAAGAAATTTTACAGATTCGGGTAGCTGGATGTGCTAGCGTCTTTAATGAACTTACGTCTTGACGTCTTTCGGCTGATATGATGATGACTATGATGGAATATTTCCATAATCAATAAAAAAATCATACTTCATTTATAAACAGAGGAGTACAGTGTTTATTCAAACATCCAAAAAAGCAAGAAAAAATAAGGATTGACTTGTGAACCGTCGTGCCTTAGTACGTTCGGTTTAAAAATAAAAGGATCTGTTCTGCATCATGGCTGCAAAATGTTGCCTTATTAGCGCAGCAAAAAAGTTGTTTACCTTTTTTCTTTTCAACGAACCTTTCTTTAATCAGAATAAAAGGTAAAAGACGCTTGCATCGAGTAGAGGTCTTTGACCTGAAGATGGATTTATTTGAATGTGTTTGACTAACCCTTACATTAAATCATGGTTTGGTTAGCCTGTATTAAGAAGCATTTTATTAATCTCTTACAACTGAAAATAAGTGTCAGCATTGTCACACTGATATTTTTATGCGTATGTTTAACAAAACTGACCGGTGAAGCATCTTAAGTTTCCTAAGCTACCATGTTAAAAATAAATGCTATTGGTCATTACTGACATTACACAAGCTTAAAATTATATAATATTATAATAAACTATATCATAATAATAATATAATAATATCCTGGGACATTATTTACACACGGCTATTTGATCCTTAACTAAGCAGAGCTTGTACTATTGCAACCAGATAACTGATATACTACATTTATTTTTCTTTTGTAAATACATATTTATATAGATAGTTGAGTAGATGTTCATGCACACAAATATCTCTCCTGGATGGGAATCGAACCCACGATCTCCGGCGTGAAAAGCACGCATTTGCCAAGCACGCCAACAGGCCCGTCAATATATTTATTATAATAAACCATCTAAAATATTTATGACCAGAATTTGTTTAATAATGGTATTAATTGTTTTTAGAATACTAAATTGGCAAATTATTATACAGCTTAACATACTTACAATCCTTATATCATTCTTTTAGGATGGAATTTCTAAAAAGGTCAAAACATACGTTTAAATACTTTTAATCAGTACCCAGACTGAGTAGCTGACGGTTACCAATATCACCACAAAGGGCGTAGAAGTCGACCCTAAGATTCCCCCCAACACGCCCGAAGCTGCTGTCGCTGGTGGCAGCGTCTCTCTGTGCACTTATATATTCTCGATCTTTTTGTTCTGGACACATTTAAAGCTGTCAACAGAGGAGTTGATATTCTATCTTCTTGCGGAGTCGTTTTTCTCGATCTTTTTGTTCTTGACACATTTAAAGCTGTGTTATAGCGCTTGAAATGTTGCACTGCATTGCATACCATAGTTTTTAAACAATTTAAATGTTTTGTTGCTATCCTTCGGTATGACCAACCACGCTCGACAAACATCATGATAATTTTTCCTAGTGTTGGATCGCAACTTTTATTTTTGCCCATTTTTCTTCAAAAATTATAATTCCTAACTTAAAATAAAAAATCTGGATTGCCGCCAAAACGACCACGAAACAATAAGAAAAGTATTAAATCTCGACTGTTCTTCGAAGGTTTTGTAATCTGAAACGTCTGTCTTTAAGAGGTTTACGACTCTGCAAATGAATGCTTCGGTCATTTGAATAATAATTATAAATAAGCTAGTACAATTTTTGCATGTTTGTTTAACCTTCTTATGTTTTACTTAGACACGGTCACGCCCACCTGGATTTTTTAACAAAAATAAAACAAAAGATACTCGAGAGAGACTACATTATTCTTAACGCGGCTTTGCGGTAAGATTTGATTAGAAATCGTCTCGTAACGGAAATTCGTTTATTACGCGTGTTATATGCGTATACAACACGTAAAGTCTGCCAACCCGCACTACTGGTCTAGTGCGGGTTGACAGACTTAACTTCCGTATATATCATGAATATTCGAAAATTTAAATTCAAATTTAGAAGGTGCATCATTATATGGACTTAAAGTACCAACTATTTATTGGTATTGGCACTATTTTTGTGTAATGTAATAAAAATAAATAAAACCAAACTTCAGAGGCTTTTGGATTGTTTGATGAATTGTGAATTTCAGTATTATGTTGTAAGGTTACATAGTTAATTAGTTATATTATGTAACCTTACAACATAATACTGAAATTCACAATATTTTATAGTATAAATAAAAAATAAAATTAGTAGTAATTATAAAATAAAGTAAGTATGTATGAGTGACATATGACGCATTTTGAAATGAACGGTTACTGTAAGGTTTTTACGAATGAAATACCTAATTAAGTTTTTTATTGCAATGACCAGGCACCCTTTTTATTTTATTTATATATTTATACATATAAATATATTTTATAAATGCATACAATTTAAATAACATCTTAATATAATACACAAAAAATATAAAATTAAAATGTACACCTTGGATTATGTGTATGGGCATTGATTACCTTACTGAGCCTTTGAGAAGGCTCAGTAAGGTTATCAATGCTTGAGTTGAGGTTATCAATGGTTTGAGAAGGCTAGTTGAGACTAGCGAAGGAACTGGAGAAGGCTCAACTAGCGCCCACGCTAGGAAAATTGATGTATGTATCGCGGAAGACGACTAGACGCGGAAAACATGCAATTGACGCATTGCGTCCGCCAATTGCATGTTTGTTAGCATGTTGTAGTCAGACACAGAAAAACTATTTAACGGCCACATTAATCGTTCTGCACTTCTGTCTGCGGGCACCGAAACGTGAGTGGGCCGTGGTAGTAGCGAGTAGCTAGTTAAGTGTATTTTCTATGGCGCTTACGTGCGTCGCCACACGTTCAGTCGGTATTATAATTAATTACTACTAACTAATTAACACTTGAAATAATTAATACTGCCCCGATTCTATGCAATACCAACCAAACAAATTTTTTAAATGAAAACTTCTTTAACGGCGTTGTGAATTTTTTGGGATGGGCATAAAAGGTTAAACTCGTGTCAGGTCACACGTGACCTGATCGAATATTCGTAAGGCGGAGGGTCTTTTTTTAAACTGGCCATTTATACACTCCCATGAGCGCAGTATTTTTCTTCATTAAGTATTTTAGATTTTTTACAGCCGACAGTCTAACCAATACTTAGTTCTATTTTTCAAATTGATTTCCACCTTATGGAGGGAAGCAATTACTGAGTCTTTACCGCCCAAATGTGGTAAGTAGCTTTTTCTACTCGCTACTCGGACCAAATTAACACTATTTTCCGAGTATGAGAAATAAAGATATATCCCAAAATCTAAACCAAAATTTATAATGCTATAAAATTAAAATTTAATAAAGATATAGTTTTCACTTCTAACCGCAGTCTCCAAAGACCGCCTGGCATGTTTCTTTTTTAAGTTATCTCCCACACTATGGAAATGAATCCCTGAATACCAGTACGTTTTAATATAGTTCTCATAATAAAGAGAAGGCGTCTTTAGTTATGTCAACGTCGTTTTGGCGCGAAATACTGAATAAAATTAAGCGACACGTTTTGAACTGCTAAAGCCTATTTGTAAAAGACAGATTTGCCAGCATCATATGTACTATATACTTTGGGATTTGTAACGATATTTAATAAAATATATATTTTCTCATCACAAATAGGTGTGCGAAACCTGTTTTGTTAATGTATCCCACATTAACAAAACAGGTTTCGCACTGCTAAGCCTATCTGCAGACGCCAGCACATTAAGCTACCCCAATCTGTCAAATTCCCCCAATTGAAAGTGAACCTTATGCTTTCGTGATAAAGTTGAAAATCTACAAAAGAAATTTGACAGATTGGGGTAGCTGGATGTGCTGGCGTCTGGTCATAGATTTTTGTAAGTATGCAACTTGTTTTATGAAAGACTGGTGGCTAATGTAGGTGTAGAAGAACCTGTAGTACAGGTCACCAGGATCCCATTCCGGGCATCCCATTCCCATTTTGTAAATCGATTTGCAATAGAAACTTGAATCACGATATTAAAGGATAGCGTTGAAACTCTCTTTCTCTTACGGGCATATGATATACAAGCTGCGCGCCGCGGTTTCACCCGTGTTTAAGTAGTTTCATTTGGCGTAAAATAGTAACAAACATACATACATACATCTATACTCACAAACTTTCGCATTTATAATATTATTAGAATGTGTATCTCTAGCGATTTTGGCAGTGCAGATGGTAGATTTTTCCCTACTTACTTGTCACTCATCGTCATGTTTTGGACAATTATTCACACAATATCTTTATAAATTGTAGCCTATGTGTTATTCTGATGTATAACCTATATTATTGTAAAGTTTTATTAAAATCCATTTAGTAATTACAAACTTTCACGTTTATAATATTAGTATGATTTTTAATCTTTATATTTTTATTCAGTATGTTTATTTTAATTATTAAAATAAATTTGTAAATTATTAACATTCCATGCGAAAATATGTGGATCAAGGAAAAGAGATATATGTCAAAAGTAAACACACATTTTAAGTAGGTCGTCTTTTAATGATCTCTTATTATTATATTTTTCTTTTACTAAAAACTAGCAAATCATAAGTTTTATCGTCCAGCGGGGATTGAATCACCAACCTCTACCAATCTGAGGAAGGCGCTCTGCCGTTAAGCTAAGAAGATAAATCAATGAATTTCCTCGCTAATACTATTATGATATCTAATAATAGTACCAAAGTAGTAACAAAGTCCATCGATTTTCTTAAGTAATCTAACTCAAAACTAGATAATCATAACTTTCTTCGTCCAGAGAGTTAAAACCTGTAACCAAATTTATAATCTTCTAGTTGAAATCTAGAAGATTATAAATTTGGTTACAGGTTTTAACTCTCTGGACGAAGAACCATTTGAATTTCGATTAATGTGACTAAAATTACAAGAATCTGGTTGATTTTTAACACGCTTCCTTTCATTCACTAGTAACTTACTATGTATGTAAGAAAATCTTAATTTAATTTTCTGAATGGGATGAATGGGATACGAAAAAAATAATCACGTAACCTAAATCCAACATGGCAGCCTCAGTGCGTGTCAAAAGCGTGTTTTATAATTTTTTAAATTTATAAAATTTATTCTACATACATACATACATAGACTCACGCCTGTTTCCCAGAGGGGTAGGCAGAGACAACGGATTTCCATTTGTCACGATCTTTGCATACTTCTTTTGCCTCGATTACTGTCATTATATTCTTCATACATGCTCGACGGTTTAGGGTACTTCTGACCTGCCCTTTCTTGAGAACATCTCCAATTTATTCTACTTTAATATAGCATTTAACTTCACCATTTGTTTCACCACGTGTTGGGTTTTATAACTTGGTTGACAGGTCCGAAGGTTGTCTGCGAGAATATGTCTTTGGCTTTAAGCCCGCCTACCTACTTAATGCGCACAAAGTTTAAAAATAATTAAATTAAAACTTCAACACTGTGTGTTTTGTAAAATATATTATCGCTGTAACGTTGTTGACCTCGACTATTCACCTAGACACTGATATTATCGGTCCGTCCGTTTAGTAGCTTCAATGCCACAAAGAGACAAAGACACGCAAACATTCAAACTACAAACAAGCCTGTATGAAAGACCATTAAAGGGTATTTAACCCATGGTCTTTATCTTGTGTATTACATTTCAAAACCAACACATAAAAGTTGTTTAACCGGTTTTCTAATTAATACGCATAAGGGAGAGAGACAAAACTGTGGCAAGGAACGAAACAAGTAGATAAAAAGAACAACTCATTGGGTTTAAAAATATATTGGATATGCTTTTGTGACGCACAAACTACACACGTTTTATTTAAATACATTTGTTTTTGCCTCCAAATCTTTGCAATATTATATTATATACTAGCAGTACCTCGCGATTTTACCCGCGCTAAATTTTATAACATATATGCCTATGTGTTATTTATATATATGT
This sequence comes from Pseudoips prasinana, assembly GCA_951640165.1. Lineage (NCBI taxonomy): Eukaryota > Metazoa > Arthropoda > Insecta > Lepidoptera > Nolidae > Pseudoips > Pseudoips prasinana. The sequence continues at coordinate 24,531,651 of OX621243.1, forward strand.
TATAAGCTATATTACTACAAAGTGTCATCAAAATCTGTTCGGTAGTTTAGAGTAACAAACATCCATACATACTAACAAACTTCATCATCATCATCATTCATATCAGCCGAAAGACGTCCACTGCTGGACAAAGGCCTCCCCCAAAGATCTCCACAATTGCCGGTCTTGCGCTAACAAACTTACGCATCTATAATATTAACTAGGATATATTTTTTATAGACAACACCCGCATTACGGAATTAATACCTGTGTCACGGGGTACTTTACAAACATAACAAAGTACATCCAGACTCAGAACAACTATTTATGGGTCACAAAAATAGTTATCCTGTGCGGGATTCGAACACGGGACACGAAGCGGCGAGGCAACTGTCTTTGCCGCTGCGCCACACGTACAGTCGCACTAATTCAAATTTAAATTAAGAACGAACCTTATTTTAATATCATTCCATCTCATTCTAACATAGTTATTATGAAAAGGACAGGGCATATTTAATTGTGGCCTATTAGTCGTCTAGTAATATATAGTACGCAGTTTTAGTTCGGAAATTCTATGAATGCCCAAATTATTTTCATACGAAGTAAATATTATATTAGAGATAAGTTCCCAAACAATGGGGGGATAAGCCATAATCGCCACGATTGGCAAACGGGTTGGCGATCGCAGTTTGATGGTCATAGGTCACAGAAAAACGCTGCTGCCCGTTCTCTGGTAAGGTATTCCCTCGGACGATTTCATCGACCCCCACGGGAATAGATGAGGTGATGACATTATATTCCCTCACCTCACTGCATATTGTTTAATTAGTTTAGTGGAGTAAAATACATAATTGCCAGCTTGTGTAATGAATGACGTTGAAACTAGTTTAGACCACGGAACAGACACACGTTGTTATTATAAATAGTTATTAAATCTAATCACAGCTGTGTATTACTAATTCGTTCATTACGTTCACAGTAACACTTTTATCGTTATTATTTTGATCGTATCAAACCATAGGAGTAAAGTTTGTGCCCCCTGTCATTCTCACTATAGTGTTTTGAGTACCAAACATGTATCTAAGAGTTATCAGCTCATCGTATACGCCGAAAGACCTCCACTGCTGGACTAAGGCTTCCCCTAAAGTTCTCCACAATGGCCGATCTTGTGCAGCCCGCATCCAGTGACTACCCGCGACCTTGCAAGATCGTCGGGCCACCTTGTAGGGGGCCTTCCCACGCTGCATCTTATGGTGCGTGGTCGCCACACGAGAAAAGTCGCCACTCTGTTATCAGCTCATTATTTATTATAATATGTACTGGGGCTCTACCGGCTAAGTCGAACATCGTTTTCATGACTGGCGTTCAAATAAATAAAGGTTAAAAATGACTTAATCAATCGATAAATTGCCTTCAACGTTGACAATCGATTCCGGACCATTTATGACGTCACACGTAGTCATGGAAGCCGATTTAACGATTAATGAAGTCATTTTTAACCTTTATTTACCTGAACGCCATTTAATAAATCGAAGTTCGGCAACTAAGCTGGTAGAGCACCTGACTTTTTTAAGATATCGCCCGCTCAATTGAATTTAATCCCTGTTTCGCGGCTTACTTTACAAACAGACAATTGGGTCACATCAATAGTGGAATCGCACCCGAGGCACGAAACCGCTGCGTCAGACGTGCAGTTTTCTAATGTATATCTTATTTTTGCATAAGTGTATGTGGTACCGTCCCTGTGTACAATTACTCCAACGGAGAACACCGGCAAAATGTTTCTTTACAAAAGCAAGTGAACATTGATCTTGCATTAAGCCGCTGATATGGATACAATGTCGATTGGAGATAGGTGTACCTTGAATAGAAGACATTGCTAAATCGCAGTTAGCAACGCGGGGCGCAGCTAATCACACTAATATTGTGAAGGCAAAAGTTTGTGAGTGTGTATGTTTGTTGCTTCTTCACGTCTAAACGGCTGTAGCGATTTTAACAAAATTTTGTATGGAGTTAGCTGACGCCCTAGATTAACACATAGGTTATAATTTATAAAGTTTAACGCGGGAAAACCGCGGGGTTCAGCTAATCACACTAACATTATAAAAGTGAAAGTTTGTGAATGTGGATGTTTGTTAATTCTTCACGTCAAAACGGCTGGAGCGATTTTAACAAAATTTTGTATGGAGTTAGCTGACGCCCTAGATTAACACATAGGTTATAATTTATAAAGTTTAACGCGGGAAAACCGTGGGGGTCAGCTAATCACACTAACATTATGAAAGTGAAAGTTTGTGAGTGTGTATGTTTGTTAATTCTTCACGTCTAAACGGCTGGAGCGATTTTAACAAAATCTGGTATGGAGTTAGCTGAAGCCCTAGATTAACACATAGGCTATAATTTATAAAGTTTAACGCGAGTAAACCCGCGGAGCGCAGCTAATCTAAAATAAATACGTAATCAGACAACAAATGTATACCGATATTGTGTGCGTCTACTAAATAATTGCATTAACTGGACCAAATTTAATAACTATCAGGGGCATTTAAATCCGTGTAGTTGTCTTCAACTTATTGTTTTCGGGATATTTAAAATCTTTTGAACTAACTGATGTATTGAATAAAAGCATGAAGCAAGAAAGCATGCTTACAGCGGCCTTTGTTTTTACGTTGTTTAAGCTACCTTCACAGTAATATTATAAAGACGAAAGTTTGTGAGTGTGTGAGTGCGTACGTTTGTTACTTCTTCACGTCTAAACGGTTGGAGCGATTTAAATAAAATTTGGTATGGAGTTAGCTGGTAGAGTTTGGCAAATGAAAGTTGAGCCTCGCAAAACGCGGTACATTTAAATAATTTGAAGCAGGTAACACAGAATATAGTTAGAGAATACGATTTTGATATTTTATTATTTTTGGGTTCAAATTTAATATTATTAATTATTATACTACTCGTTACTTGCACTGCGCCACTCGTTTGGTATGTGAGATCTCCATGATGCATATAAAGTCAACACTTTTTAACTTAAGAAGATTTAATATTTTGAACCAATATGCATTTCCACTTTTATGTATATGGACTCCACGCATTGAAATGATATGGGGCATGACACTTGAGCTACTGAGCCATTTAAGCCAGTTATGTATACCATGGTCGGTAGATTAACATACTCTCTCATATAAATATATCATTAATTTATTTTATTTTTATTAATTTATTTATTAATTCTTGTACACACAAAACATACAGTAAATAGATAAAAGTGCGAAGAAATGATTAGTACAAATTTATCATATTATTGTAGATGTTTAAAACGTAAATAATATAGTTATAAGATGTAAAGAAATAAAAATATGTATGTATGTATGAAAAGATTATATTTCAATCACTATAGTCAAAATCTGATTCCAGAAATTCCACACCCATATCAGATTCATCGGAGCTGCTTAAGTCATCATATACTTTTATTATGAATGGCTCCATCTCTTCCTTTATGCCATCTCTATTCTTATACTCATCTTCAATATGAAGCACATGGTCTGTATTTGTTTTTCCAATCGTCCAGGGTAATATTTTCGAAATTTCTTTAATTATTAATTCAATTTCCGCTGCTGATTTGGAAATATTTTAATTTCCCACTCTCCGCTTAACAAGACTCCATATGAGTTCAATTAGCTTAAGGTCACAATGATATGGAGGAAGTCTTAACACCTCATGTCCATGTTCTCTTAAAATTTCATCAGTTTCATAAATTGGCTCAGGTCTGTGCTTCTCCACCAAAACTGAAAGTTCTGCTTTGGAACAATATTCTTCAAATTCAATTTGATTATAGTGTAGCCAATCTTGCATATCTGCTTTAAGGGCTGGTAGTGTTGGGCGCCTTATTAATTTGCACGGTATGATAACTGGCATTATCCATAACTATGACACTATTTGGACTCAAGTTGGGTATCAGTTTCTCACATAACCATTTTTAAAAATTTGCAGAATTAATGTTATGGTGGTAATCAGCTTTTGACGATTTAGCACTGAATACAAATAGTGCATTAGGGACAAAACCGGTATCTGAACCAGCATGCACAATTATAAAGCGTTTTTCTCTTGAAATGTTATCAATGACACCTTGTGTTGATGGTCCCTGCCATGACTTCTTAGGCTTATAAGTTATAACTCTGGTGTATATATGTTTCATCGAGGTATATTATCGGCTTGCCCTCTCTACGCTTAGAGGTAATGGTCATTAAATATTTGTGTCGCCAAGCTTCAAGGTCATATCGTTCAATGAGTATAGAACGTTGATTTTTTTTTAAATTTATAACTATTTTTAATTTGGATTTGGCGAAGTGTTTCTCGGCAGCCGGAAAAATTAATGCTTTCCTTTAAATCTACCAAAAGGGTTCTCAGTGTAGGCACTTGTTTTTTTACAATGTAAAATTCTTTTATTTTATTTATGATAGCTTGAATATCAAAACTATCTAGGTTTGATACCGTAGCCTGGTGAGGTCGCTTCTTGCCTGGTGTTCTAAATATACCTTAATTTACATGTCATTCATTGTATATTCTCTTTAATGTAGAGAAACTAACATCTGAAAGAAAGACAAATATCATTTTTATTTATGGGTAAACAATTAATTATAAATGGAATTGAAATTATGTACTCAAGAGATAAAAATACTGAAATCATATTTGCTAATATGTACCTACAGAAGACTTACATAGAATATTTATTATTATGTTTTAATATTTACCCGTCATTTCAGCAATGTCTTGAAAGTACTTCATGTGAGTAAGAGACTCTTTTTGTTCCTACTTTTTTAGTTTAGCAATATTTTGCAAGGCTTCTTCTTTTTCTTCAGAGACCAAATTAAGATCTTCTGTAATAAAATCTAATCTTTTATCAAATATTTCCGACACTGATTACTCAAATTGTGTAAATACTTAAAGGTATGATACATACTCAATACTATACATATCGTTTCAACAGTAATTATTCCACTTTGTTGTGGCAAAAGTAAGAATTAATAGAAACATCTAATTAATGTGAAACGATGTGCTACTAAGTCACCAAAAACATTATATTACTCATCAAAGTATCCAAATCTCCATACTATTAATAAACAACTAACCTATCAATTTCATGAAGATGTCTAAACACTCAATTTTTCCTTGAAAATGGCTTCTTCTTCTTTTTGTTTCTTCTTGTGTTTATTGAGCATATTAAAAATAATCTTCCGCACATTACTTTTAATGGTTTTATTCATGATTCACTAATAAATCTTGAAAAATCGCATAGTTAATAAAACAATAACAACGTGGCCATAGACAAGATGTCATTATAGACAAAAGTGTCAGTGTTCCAACTTGAGAAAACATGAGGTTCAACTTTCATTAAACAGAGTATATCCTGGAACACATAGGCTATAATTCATAAAGTTTAACGCGGGTTAAACCGCGGGGCACAGCTAGTATGTTAGTTAGTTTGTTGGGCGATTGGTTTCCGCACTTAGCCTCCTAATTAGGCCATTGTACGTGAACTTATTTGGCTATTTAAACCATTTTAGTTCCATCCAGAAGTCCAAGAGGCCTCGAAAGCTTGGCTTGAGTACTTCCTGCAGTGTCTTCGGATCGTTTAGGAACTTTGCTCGTTGGCTGGCAACGCTATTGTAGTGTAGCAGTACGTGTGCCGGTGTTTCTTCAGATTCCATGCATCCTCTGCACAAGGGGCTGTCCGGTGATTGTGCCTATAACCATGCGCAAATCTTTTCTGTTCAGATGTAGTAGACTGCGTGATAGTCGTTTGCTCAGAGATGGTAGAACTTCCTTAGTCTGTCTGTATGGTTCTAGATCCATCCACTCTTTTTCATGTTGCTGCGTGGTTTTTTCACTTAGCCATGTTTTCAGTTGGTTAAAGGGTATGGGTACTAGAGGTTCTGGTCCCACTATCCTCGTTTCTGAGCCCTTTCTTGCCAGTTGGTCCGCAGTGTCATTACCCAGAGAGCCGCTGTGGCCCCGGATCCACTGTAGTGTAACTTTGTTGTCAGATGCTATGTTTTCGAGTGCACAGTGGCACTCCATGATGAGACCGCTGTTGAAGTTGTTGCTCTTTAAAGCCTGGAGTACAGAAGCACTGTCTGAGATAATGCGTATGGATTTCCCACGCACCATTCTAGACTTGACTGCTGTTGCAGCTCTAATTATTCCCACGCATCCCGCTTGGAAAATAGAGTTTAGGCTTCCTAGAGTAGTCGATATATTGATGTTTAGGTCACTAGAGAAGACGCCGGCTCCTGTGCCTTTATTTTTTTAGATCCATCCGTGTATATCCTAACTTCGTGGATACCGGAACTGTCCTTGGCTTCTTCTTGAAGTTGGATTGCGTAGTTTTTATCAAAAACGAAAGTTTTTGGAATTATATCACATGTCGCGTCAATCATTGGGAGAGCATATAGAGGCGCTCATAGCTAGATACTCTCACCGGTCTGTAAGCGATCGGCGAGGTTAAGCAACTACGCTCGCGGTCAGTCCATAGATGGGTGACCGCCAAAGTGGTTTAATTTCTGAGCGTCTCCGTGCTTCGGAGGGCACGTTAAGCTGTCGGTCCCGGTTGTAGTCATTAGACAACAGTCGTTAAGCCATGTCAGAGGCCTACTGGGCGGCTTGAGCAACTCTGACACTAGGGTTACCACTACCCATACGATAAGCAAGCAAGCAAGCAAGCATTGGGAGCGTCTTCTGTATGTCATCCATGAGGCGCGTATGCGTTTCCCTGTTATTTTGCTTCCACAAACCAGCTTTGTTAAGCCTTATGGCTGTAACCGCGGCCTCATGTTGAACTACAAGGTGCAACGGTCTGAGGTTTAGTAAGGCCTTTAGGGCCGCGGTGGAAGTCGTTCTCATGCTTCCCGTCGTTGCTAGGCATACTAGTCGCTGGAGGCTTTGTAGTTTGGCCCTTGCGGTGCCTGTATGGGTTCTGGGCCACCATACAACGGCGCCATACGTTATCATTGGGCGTATTATCATTTTGTAAAGCCATAGGGTCATGGAGGGTTTCAAACCCCATTTCTTCCCTATGAGTCTTCTGCATTGCCAGAAGACTGAGCGGGCTTTGTCGGTTTTCACCTCTATGTGTCTATTCCAGTTAAGCTTACTATCGAGAGTTAAGCCTAGGTATTTGACCTCCGATGAGAGGCTCAGTTTAGTGCCAAACAATTTTGGTAGGTCCATAGTGTTTGGTTTTCTCTTGTTTGTGAATAGGACCATTTCTGTTTTCTTTGGATTGACCGTTAATTCGTTTTGGTCGCACCGTTGTTCTACGATTTTGAAGGCAGATTGCATGCGGTTACAAATCATGTTTTCTGAGTTGCCTTTTATCAGAATCGTGATGTCATCAGCGTAGCCGACGGTGTAGTAGCATCTTTGGTTAAGGCGTCGTAGTAAATCATCCACCACGACGTTCCATAAGAGGGGTGAGAGTACACCTCCCTGGGGACAGCCTTTTGCCACGATACCTCTCGTGGTGGAGTTTACTGTGAACCTTATAGCTCTCAGCCTTAGGAGGTTGTCAATCCAGCTACTAATAGTTTGTCCGCTCCGAGTTTGGCAAGGGAGTGTTTGATGCTACAGAATTTTGTTTTGTCGAAGGCTCCTTCGATGTCAATGAAGGCGCCTAGTGTCATCAGTTTGTCAGATAGGGCTGCTTCTATAGTTCCTACCACTGCGTGTAGAGCCGAATCTGTTGATTTGCTTGTTCTGTAAGCGTGTTGTTGTCGATGTAGTGGCGTGTGTTGTAGCACACCATCTCTAAGGTGTCTATCTACAAGTCTTTCTAAAGACTTGAGCAGGAATGATGTTAGACTGATTGGCCTGTATGATTTCGCTTGGGTATAGTCAGTTTTACCCGGTTTCGGTAGGAAACTAACCTTCACTTCTCTCCACTGGCGAGGTATGTAATGGTGTGCAATACAAGCTTTGTATATTGTTAGTAGGTGGGGTGTTATAGTTTTATGGCCCCATTGAATCAATGCTGGGAATATTTCATCCAAGCCCGCGGACTTGAATGGCAGAAAACTATATATTGCCCAGGTGATTCTGTCTGCTGTTACTATTGCGTCAGCAGTTTTCCAGTCTAAACGACTCGGTTTGTATTCCACAGGTGTCCCCCAGTCGGTGTTATCAGTTATTTGGCAGCCTGGGAAATGTGTTTCAATGAGTGTTTTGCTTATGTCTTCATCAGAAGTGGCATATGTTCCATCTTGCTTTTTGAGTGAGCCCAGAGTGCGCTTGTCATCCTGGGATAGTAGTTTTTTCACTCTTGAAGCTTCATTGGTATGTTTGATGTTGTCGCAGAAGCGCCGCCAGGATTGTCCATTGCGATATCTTATACGTTTTTTGTAGTGATATTGGGCGAATTTGTATCTCTCCCAATCTTCTTCGTTCCTCGTGTTTCTTGCACGGTTGAAGAGTTTTCTTAGATTTCGTTTGAGTTTTTCCAGTTCTGGCCCCCACCATTGATTTTTGGTACCTATTGTCGGTATTTCAAGTGGCCATGCCTGCTGGTAACTCAGTTGCACACAGTTGGTTAATGTGTTTAAATTTTCTTCGATGTTGTCAGTGTTAGTTTGCATGTTTTTGAAAGTGAGTTTACTTACCTCATTTTCGAGGAGGTTTTGGTACCTTGTGACGTCTGTCCTACGAGGATTGCGTCTTGGTTGTATCCCTTTCTCGAACACTTCAATAACATAGCAGATTCTCCTGTGGTCTGCGAAAGATGGTTCGGGAGAAACATGCCAATTAGACAAAATTTATTTTGCACCATCTGACGCCAGGGTAATGTCCACTATGGTTTGGTATCTGGAGCTTACGAAAGTGGGTTCAGAGCCCCTGTTTATTATAGATAGGTTGGTTGAAAATATGAAGTCAGTTAGTAGCTCACCTCTCTTATTTGGCATCGCGCTGCCCCATAGTGGGTGGTGCGCGTTTGCATCTGCCGAGATGATGATGTCCCAGCTGTTGTCTTCACAGTGTTGTACCAGGTCACTCAGTTCTTTTGGTGGAGGTTCACCATCTCCTGGCATGTAAGCTGATGCCAGTACAAGTGGAGGACGTTTAGAGTCTGGGTTATCTGGTAGCCGTATGGCGGTTAGATCTCTAGAACAGAATTGTGTTAGTAGCACAGCTGGTATTGTTTTAGGTACGTAAATGCAAGTCCTCGGCTGTTGTACCGAAGTCTCGAGCATCAACTTACCTCCAATGTTGCCAAGTCCACATATTCTGCTCTGCCTAATCCACGGTTCCTGGATTAGGGCGATGGTCTTGTTGTTAACCTCCAGCAGTCTGCGTAGGGTAGCCGTCGCGATTTGTTTGTGCTGGAGGTTGGTCTGGACGATATCAATCCGAGTCGGTTCCGAGAACATCACTGTTCACGGATCCCTCCCCGGATGACATGTTGTCACTGACTTCCATTTCAGATTTCGCTATTTTTTCCTCTCCTGTGGAAGTCAGTGTTTTCAGGGTCTGTTGTGTGCCCGATGTGCTCGCACAGGCGGATGTTGGCGGTAGCGGTGGCGCCTGGCATGGTGTCGAGTCTGTGTTCTCGGTGCTTTTTGGGTCATCAGACGGGGGCGTGTCTACTAGTCCCGTGGGAGTGAAGAACTTTATATAGACACTCCCAGTAATGAACGAGACGTGCCGGCCCCTTTCCAGAATAATCGGTACCTCTGATTCTGGGATACCCAAAGTTAAGGAAATCCCTTTCTCTTGAAGAGTCGCGCCGTACAGTTGCCAGGAATGGATGTTGTACCAGGTGGATTCTCACAATGTCATCTCCGATGGTTTTCGGCAACCATAACGCAGCGCGAACGCGCTTAGTGATGTCTGACTGTCTAATCACAATCAGCTTGGTGCCCGGTATGGGTGACGCAAGAGCGTTTACAGTTGTCTTGAGCCAGTTTAGTGACCTGTCGTCCTCACACCATAATTTAAGCACGCCTTCCCCTGCGATTGGCTTGCCTCTAAAAGATGGTGCGGTTGGCGGTCCGTTGGCCTTTGAGAAGGTGATAGAGTCGGCACTTGCTCCAGCAAGTGCCGACTCTATCACCTTCTATTCGAGAAGGGTTTCGAGCTGTATAGCCTGCTCCACCGTCAGTTCGGTCGAGGGCTGAGCGGTGATGGCTACCAACAGGTGCGACTTAGCCGCATCCGCGTAGCTGACCGTAGCTCTCATAGGAGTATCATCCAGCTTCGCACGTTTCGACCCCGTCTTAGGTGATATTGTATCATCCAGGCGTGCTCTTTTCGCCATTTCTGGCTTTCTAACCTCGCCTTGAACTGGGGGATTCACCGCTTTGCGGGCTCCTCGTTTGTGTCGGGGTTTGTATCTGCTATGTGCAGAGTTGGACCCTGTTGTGGCTTGATTGCCTTGGGTTGAGCCCTCGGCTACATCAGCCTTGGTTTGATGCTCGGGCTGGGTTGACCTTGCAGCGTCATCAGCTTCTGCCGGGTGTTCGCGCTGGGCATCCCCTGCCTTCGCGACAACCGTTTGTTTACGCTGCTCGGTCGGAGGTGCGAGGACGTCATATTAGGCTCGCTGCTCTCCGATCGAGCGCTGGCGGTTCTCGTGCGCCTGTTACGGCGACTGCGTTTCCCATCAGCTGCGTGCAGTTTGACTGAAGTCGGGAGCGCTGTCTGGGTTGGCTTTGCTACGCCACCTGCTGCTGCTGGTTGTTCGTGCTGGCCAGTCCCAGTGGCTCTACCAACTGTAGTTTGGTACGACGAGGTTTTCGCGCGCCGATTATAGCGACTGCGTTTCCTTCCAGTCGTTTTCTGATAGACCCCTGGGGTCTCATTCTTAGCGGAGCCGATTGTCGCGAGCTTGTTATGGCTGCGTCTATCAGCTCTACGCGGTACCACCTGCCATGTGCTGGTGGTTTCTGGTGTTGCGCTGGGCATGGCCATGGCCAGCCCGCGTAAGTCCAGCGCTGCTGATGGTTCAGCGCTGTTTGGTATTATATTTTGTTTTTTTCTTTGTCATTCATCTTGGTCCCACGAGTAGCAAGGGAAGTATACGGTCGCGAACCGGCAGAGCCCCGCATGCCGGCCGAAGGGCAGAAATTACTCTCCGAGGTGCCCCGGTATCGGAGAGACACCGTTAAAGACTGAGCACCCCCTCAGTCATGCAGCCTTCGCCACGGTACGAATAACAGATTGGCTTGGGGCGACCTCTTCGCGATTTTGGTAGTGAGGCCTCAGGATTGAAGAGTTACTAGCAAATGCCCAGGGTATACCAGCTTGGAACTTAAGCGTTTCGGGAGGAAACAAGTTTTCTCCCGAATGGCGAAAGCCTTTGCACGCGTGAAGGTAGGTCGCATCATACCCCATAAGCTAGTATGTAATATATTCAGTGTTTATTATTCGGGCGGGCGCGGACGGTGCAGTTTCAGTACATTTGTGCATCGAACTTGGACCGATAACAACAAAAAGGGGACTACAGTACATGTCAGTAACACTATTTTTAAGAGTGGTTGACGACGCGATGAAATTCCTATAATAGCGCTATATAGTAAATACATATTAGAAATTAGAGAAAAACTTAAAGGACGTTTGCACCAACGGCTATTTATATTTATTACTTAGAAGTAAGAAATATAAATCGTCGTTGGTGCAAAATCGTACTTCAAGTTTTTTCTGTAATTTTATATAATAATATTCAATATTTTCCGAGTAATTAAAAAAAAAATACACTTCGTAATTAATTGTTCAATTCAATTCACTTTATTTTAATACCAATATCTATGCGACTCTTAAAATGTACAAAGAAATAAAACACAGAATATTAAATTTGATGCAGAACTACCAACTATTTCTTGAAGTACATAATTATTTGGTAAAGTTAATATTTTTGTATGTATATATTTTATTCTGATGATAATTATTTTATTGTACAGATGCCAGCGCATCCAGATACCCCAATATGTCAAATTTCTTTTATAGATTTTCAACTTCATCACAAAAGGATATGGTTCACTTTCAATGGGAGAAAATTTACAGATTGGGGTAGCTTGATGTGCTAGCGTCTGTACTAATGAATCTGCAGTTTCTGCGTATGATAGTTTTTGGTTTATTAAATTCCCTCGGCGGTTTTCGTAGAACCGACGCGACGGCAGTTGGGGCAGAAAGGTTCTTGAGTAGCGACGGAAGACGCAGCATGGGCAGGCCCCCTACAAGATGGACCAATGATCTTGTGCGGGTCGCTGGAAACTGCTGGATGTGAATACCGAGCAAGACCGGCAATTGCGGAGATCTTTGGGGGAGGACTTTGTCCAGCAGTGGACGTCTTTCGGCTGATATGATGATAATAGTTTTAAATCGTAAGGCCATATAAATCTGCAGCCCGTCCATAGTAAATACTGCGATCTGCTAGGAGCATTTATTGAGTGTAATGTCCATGTCATTCTGATTTCCAGATTGGCTCAAACCTCAACTTCTTTTCACGAATTAATTACGAATTATTAAATTAAGGCACGGTAAGTGACCTGAGGGGGTTCCCGGGACACAAAATTGTTTGGAACGACCTGATAGGCAAGGGACGGACGAAAGTAGACCATTCCTAAAAGATTATGGAGACTTCTCCTTCCAATTACTTAGCTTAGGCTTAAGAACCATTCCAACAAGATGTAGTGAAATAGGTAGGTACAGTCAACAGCATAAGTAGATGATCAAAATCGGACCTGAGTTTTGAGTTTATGATGCTATCGGGCGGTAGTTTTCACTAGTTAATATTTTTTACACTTAACACTCACACACACCTTCAACTAGATACTCTTCACCACCACACTATTTTGTCGCAGTTTATGATAATTAGTATTGAATATCGGACTTTGATCATCTACTTTTGCTGTTGACTGTACATCAAAAACTATAAATTTCGATTATTAAACCTATAAATAATCTCTTTGACAGTAACTTAATTATAAGCAAGAAAAATTAAATATTAACAAATTAATTAATACACAAACATTTTTATAAATTAAATGTTACTTCTAAATGTTTTCTTATAATCCATCTAGCACCTAGATATTTCTATATACCTAGAAATAATTATGTATTTAAATTAATTACTACAAACATGTTCTGACTATTTATAAGCGCTTTTTTAAAGTCTACGTGAATATTTTTTAGGGTTTCGTAGCCAAATGGCAAAAAACGGAACCCTTATAGGTTCGTCATGTCCTGTCTGTCTGCCTGTCCGTCCGTATGTCACAGCCATTTTTTTCCGGAACTGTACTCTTGAAACTTGGTAAGTAGATGTATTCTGTGAACCGCATTAGATTTTCACACAAAAATAGAAGAGACTCTTCCAAAGTCGTAAAATGAGAGCCAAGTAACTTCTAAAATAAGACAATGATAAAAATAAAAAAAGTGTATTCATATTCATTTATTCATTTGTGAACATTGGTGCAGTTCATAAATTTTAAAGTGATGATTAGTGTTGAAAATGACTAAAGTGACTGAATTAGACTGACTGCCATTTACGGTCAAATTGGTCAAAAATGGTCATAAACTAAACGGTCATTTTCAGTCAATTTGATTATTTTTTCTTGCTCGAGATGTCGCTAAGTCAAGGAACTTTAAGTTTTGCTGGACTTCCTATGGGCGTGTATACTTACGTAAAGAAGAAAACTCACGCGTAATTCTTATAAAAAGTGAACTCCAGATACAGAATTTAATGATATCAAGCTGACTAGGCGGGAAATTGTATATTGTCACTTGTAAATGTAAGTTATTTGATAGTTATAAGTACTCACACACAAACACAACAATATCTCACACACGAATGAATATTTTATTAGCTCTATTAAGGATAACAACTTATTATTTCCTACATTTGAGTTTCATACGTAAATTTAACTGTCGTACATACACAAACACATATACTACTTTTACTGCTCCTTGCATTGCTATACATTTAAAAAATAAATTACTGACCATGCTAGATAAACCCTCTACACTTTTAACACTAAATGGATAATTGTTTAAATAATATAAATGAAATGGACGATACAGACGTCGCAATAGCTTACAAATGCCAAATTAATAACTTCTCATCTACCGTAACAGTGCAATTGGATGATTTAACAATAGTTTCACAAAACATACGCAGTGTTTATGCTAATTTAAATGACTTGCAGATCAATTTATGTAACTTTAATTTTCTAACAGATGTGATTATTCTAAGTGAATGTAGATTAGACGCTCATAAAAATATCCCACAAATTGAGAACTATAAATCGTTTTATACGACTAAACACTTAAACAAAGCTGATGGGGTGGTTGCTTATATCAAGAACACGCATCATGCTTCGGTAAAAGAAATTCAATTGACACATGCATCTGCCATACAAATTATGATAAATGATCTCATTATAATAGGCATATATCGCTCTCCCTTAATTTTAAATGCAGATGAATTTATAGATTCACTAAACATCTATTTAGAAACTATAGAAAGGAGAAATAACGTTATAATTACTGGTGATATTAACATAAATTTAATATATAATCCCAAAGAACAGTCGCAAACTCGTTTAAATAGAACCAACTATTTAAATATGCTCGCTACCCATGGTATTCTGCCAGGCCACCTGTTACCCACTAGAGGTGACAGTTGCCTTGATCATTTTATGTTAAAGCTAAGTAGTAATAACAAAACTGGAACCATTGCTGTACTTGACACCACTATAACAGACCACTATATGATTTTCTTAAAGATATCGGGCCTGGAAGTTACACGTCACTATAAAAAAGCTAAAACTATAACTAACTATTGTAAAGCAGCGGAATATCTTAAATTTACAAATCTTGATGCCTTGCTGGCTCTTACTGATCCTAATCTCATAACCCAAATCCTAATTACAACTTTACAACAAAGCCTTTTAAAATATACATTAACAGTACAGATTCCTGGAAAGGAACGAATTATTAAACCCTGGATGACAGCGGGTGCACTTCGCTGCATTAGGAATAGGAATGTTATGCAAACAAAAGTAAAATCAGACCCCGAGAACCAGACGCTCAAAATAACTTATAAACGGTATCGCAATTACTGCACCAGCCTTATAAAAAAATTAAAACGTAACTACGATAGGAAACAACTTGAAAAGGCCATCAAAAATCCAAAAAAGTTATGGAACACTATCAATATGATAACCCAACGGAAACCACCCACCTGTCATAACCTAGACCTTCTAGATAATACAAAATCTCCACAGGAGTCACTAAATAAAGTTAATAACTATTTTGCTACTATTGGGAAACAACTAGCGGAGAATATTATCAGTAACAGAACTACATCACAGTTACGTGTTGATAGTACTATGCCTTTAAGCTCTCAATCATCATCATTTGCTCTCTTAAATACTGATCCTGAAGAGATTCTCTGTATTCTTGCATCTATGAAGTCTGATAGTGCTCCCGGGTGGGACAAAATTCCGATACATTTTATAAAACTTGCACATAGAGAGATTATACCTATACTAGTCCATCTGACGAACCTGTGCTTTGACCATGGAATTTTCCCAGAAGCACTGAAGGAATCAATTATCACCCCTGTCTACAAAAGTGGCGACAAAACTGACCCATCAAATTTTAGACCAATCTCGGTAATATCCGTAATAGCAAAGATCCTTGAAAAGCTTATTAACGTCCGACTAGTAAAATTCTTGACAAAATTTAACCTATTATCTCCCTCCCAATACGGCTTTCGGAAAAATATTTCAACAGAAGATGCTGTCATGGATTTAACCTCTTATATTGTTGAGAAGGTTGACTCCGGAAATAAATGTTTGGCAGTCTTCTTAGATATAAAAAAAGCCTTCGATACCGTATCTATACCCATTCTGGTCCACAACCTTCAGTACGTTGGATTTCGAGGCTCAGCCCTCAAACTAATAGAAAGCTATCTTGTTAACCGTAGGTCTCGGGTTGGAGTGGGATCAGTTCTAAGTTCTAAGTGTACCATCAATTACGGGGTACCACAGGGCAGTGTGCTCGGCCCTACGTTGTTCCTCATTTATATAAATAGGCTATGTAACATGCAAATAGATGGTGGTCGCATATTTTCGTATGCTGACGACACTGCCATTGTTTTCGCAGCCAAAGACTGGAAACAGGCAAAAGTGCAGGCTGAAGTTGGTCTAGCCAAGGTTGCGACTTGGCTAAATGTCAATCTGCTGACACTTAATGTCCAAAAAAGTAACTACATCTGCTTCACTAAATATAGTAACAGTCAACCGTCAACTGCATTTAAACTAGTTATCCATGATAACTGCGACAACATTTCCACTATGCACTGCTCATGTGATGAATTAAAAAAAGTGTCGCACACAAAATATCTGGGCATAATGGTGGATCAGCGTTTATCGTGGTCCAGTCACATTGAACTGATTCTTAATAGAACTAGAAAACTTATATGGACTTTCAAATCACTGCGCTATGTGGCCTCCAAAAAACTTTTACAACAGACCTATATTTCCCTAGCGCAATCCGTATTAACGTACTGTTTAACAGTTTGGGGTGGGGCAAATAAAACGAGATTTCTTGATCTGGAGAGAGCTCAGAGAGCTTTACTAAAGGTAATGTGTTTTAAACCACGTAAATTCTCAACAGACATGTTGTACTCAATTACTGGAGTTTTGACGGTTAGAAAATTATACATTTTGAACACTGTATTGAGAACACATAAAGGACTCCCTTATAAATTAAATAAAAACAACTCAAGAAGGAAGCATATAATTGTCACAAAAATACGAGTAAAATCAGTTTTTGCTGAAAGACAATCTGTCAGGAGAGCTGCTGTCATATATAATAAAATGAACGACATACTAAATATCTACCCTTTATCATACGCCAAGTGTAAAAATCTCCTCTCTGAATGGCTCAAGATAAAATCTTACGATGATATCGAAAAAAATATTGTTAATTAAATGTAAAAAAGTACACAGAAGCTCGACTTCCACAAACATTGTCGTAGGACACACAATATATGCAATGCCCAAACACACATACACACACACACACACACACACACACACACACCGCACACGCACACACACATATGTATTTCTGTATTACATTATATGTTATATTATATACTAAGTACTATAAAATACTAACGAATATTGTTCAACAAATTAATAACTAGCATAGGTATACATTCTTTATTATATAGTTTACCGTAAGTTTTTATTTTTAGTTTAGTTTCATATCTTTATATTATAAGCGGATAAATTTAATTTAATGTAATCTTGTTATAGAAGAGCGGAGCTTCCTAACACAAGCAAGTTTATTTGCTTAAAAGGTGGCTCCAACCACTTGATACTGTAATAGACTAAGTTACTGAAATAAACTATTTGATTTGAAAAAATAAACTATTTGATTTGATTTGATTCAGTAATATTTTAGTACCTGTTTATTTTTATTTTATTTTTATTTATTAATTTTTGGCTTACCAACAGTAACTTATACTAAAACATAAGACAGAATCGGTACACAGAACAAATTCCAGTATAGTTACCTCTTATAGGCAAGCACCACAAGCTCAATATAAATAATGTGGGGCACAATTCTTAATTAAACTAAAATAATTAAACTAAATAACAATCTAAAATAAATTAAGAAATCATAATTCAAAAAAAAAAACATTTTGCGGCAATGATCAACAATGTCAGAATAATTTAATTAAATTGAATGTAAATTATATGAATAATAAAGTTAAAAATTAAGAGTAATCAAAAATAACATTGAACAAAATTAAAATGTCATGCTAGAGTGTTAAGTATATGTTTACGAAATGAATTGAGTGTAACAGCGTGCACATCAACAACGTCGCTGCAACCGTTTAAGAGTTTGCACAGCCGAGGGATTGCGGTTGCGGAGTTAGCTCCAAAGACGGTTCTTCTGAGTGGTGGGTAAAAAGGTGTGATTGGGGCAAGCGGAATTCTGGCAGGAACTCTATATCTGATTCTCGCTAAAAGAGGTGGACAGTCAATTTTATGCCGTAATAATTTATATGCAAAAAGAGCATCAATTACGTTTCTGCGTTTTTCTAAAGACGAGATATTAAAGTACCTATTAAGTTTTTATCGTTGATTAAAGTCTACAACTTCTAAATTGAAACAAAAATGTGATTTTTATGACTTATAGTATTATTATATAGTGTTAATCATTTTACATTTCTAATCATGCGTGAATTTAAAACAAAATGGCAACGTCGCATCGCCTCGCGCATCGACTTTGATGTCGTCTTATCCTCTCATGATATAATAGAAAATAAAACGTTGCTTCATTTAAACTAGCATATAAATTGGGTACCTAAATAAATAAATAATTGGGTGGTAGTCGAGAATAGACAATAATATTTGAGTCAAATTGACTGAATTTGACAGTAAATGACCGGTCATTTAAGGTTTATGACAATTGTGAGTAGTCATATTCAGTCATTTTACATCTCTAGTGATGGATGATACATAATTAAGAAATTATTTGGCTATGTTCATGTTCTTTTTGCATGGTGTACAAATATTATATGCGCACTTATTAAATAAATTAACATAGAATTTTGTCATTAAAATTTCACATAGGTACTTATAAATTAAATCTATTTTTGATTTTTAATTAAATAAAACAAATTATTGAAAAAGTAATTGCAATATAAGTAAAATAAAATATGACAATCATTTTGGTTACTCTATTTTTACGGCATTAAGATATCTACTTATCGAGTAATATGCATTGTCAATTAAGAATGATAAGAGCATTTTTTTAAATAAAGTAACAGTTTCAAGTCTTATCCGTTTAGGCAAATTGTTATAGATTTTGAGACCCATCGCAAAAATGCTTTTTTGAAATAAAGTTGTTTTGCGCTGACTAGATAAAGTTTGTCAACTCTGCGTGTACTTGTTACTGGAAAATTTCGATAAGTTTTGTCTCACAAATAAGGCAGTTTCAAATATATAAATTGATGGAACCGTAGGTATTTTCATTTTCCGGAAGTAGTTACGGTTCACAACTATCTGTTCGGTGCTGATTACACATGGCTCTCACGCATCTTTTTTGAGCCTTGAATACCATATCTTTTCCCACTGGAAACTGCGTTTCCCCAGAATATTAATAGCAAAAAGCTTATGTGTTCCATGTTAAAGTATTCTCTATATGAGTCCAAGAAAGTTTGTTACATTTAATTCCGGGAATTGTTTATTATTAAAATGAATATTAAATGTCATATTTCTATTAATTCTTTGTTTAAATGTCATGACAACAGTTTAGTCATAGTTTAATTTGAAATTATACATTTCTAGTCATTCTATAATTAATTTTACATTATTGTTAATATATGATTCAAATGAACATGTTTTTTGCTTCTCAAAAATAACTGTACTGTCATCGGCAAACATTATCATTAGAAAAGTGGTCACTGAAGGAAAATCATTTATATACAAAAACGGTTTGTGTGGCATCTCGCTTTCTCTAATGGCGTAGCTAAAATAATTCGCTCATACAAATGTCGTCTGAAATACTTCCGCATAAAATCTTTGGTCAATCGCATCTTAATGAGGCTATGTTAGCAAGCAAAGTCTTTAGCTCCAAAATTGATTGCCCCAGACTTCTTGCTGTTTTCAACTTAAGAGTACCATCGCGGCTCCCTCGCTACTCAATCACATCACTCTTTCCACCACTAAGAAGGACTGTATTATGTGCTAGTTCTCCTTGTTCCAGATTATGTAAGACTATTAATGGTTGCAGCGATCAAATTGATCTTCATTTCGATAGCCTAGCTAAAATTAAATCAACAATTAGTGGGTTACCTAGTCTGGATCAATAATTTAACTAAATTTGGTGCAATTCTAAGTGATAATAAGTTAAAGCACTTAAATTGGACTCATGTTGCAAATGATTACATTTTATTTTATGTACTTAATTTTATTTTTTAAACATATTATTTTAGCTTACTAACATCAACACATTTGTCTCGTTATTTTAAATGCGGTGTTTACCTTTAAGTAATTACTACACTATTACTTGTATTATTGCATGAAAGTGTTGTTATTTTTTTAGTGTAAGTAATTTTTGGTGAACCTAAATAAATAAATAAATATAAATTAAGAATAAGAGTGGCCCAAGCACACAACCTTGGGGCACTCTATAAGTAATAGTTCTGAATCCAGAGATATACGATATTTCAATCTTAGATTTTAAACATACTTTGTCGATCTTTACTGCTTGTTGCCTGTTACTGAGATAAGAATCTATTAGATTTGTTACGTTACCCCTGACACCATATCCATTTAATTTTCTCAGGAGTATTTTTTGATCTACGTAGTCAAATGATTTCGTCATATCCATGTAAAAAGCATAGACAGGTAATTTTTTTATCCACATTTTTAGTAATTATTTCAAAAAATTCAAAAATAGCCGTATTAATACACTGATTCCGAAAACCTTTTTGTTGATCAGCAATATGAAGTACATTACCATACAAACTTCCACACGAAATTAATTTGAACGAGATCTAGTTTCTTTAATATAATCGGAAACCGCAATTAACCTTTCATTCAATCAACTCAAATACTTGCTGCTACAGAACTCTTCATGGGTGAGTCCGACGGCTACGTACCCGTAGGACCTCCTAGTTTGTACCTCGTCTACAAAGATGACCGTCCAAAGGATCATCTTTGTAGGCGAGGTCCAAACTAGGAGGTCCTACGGGTACGTAGCCAGTCCGACTCGCACTTGGCCGCTACTTTTAATCAGGTTAATTTTTTTAAGGTAAATATCAAATTGTCTATGCCAAACATATGATGTAGTTTCCTGTTTCCTGCGGTCTTTGGCTAGGAAATTTTCGTCATAGCGAAGGAACTATGTAAATGATACGGCTAAAAATCTACTGGAAGCTGATAATGTAGACGACAAAATCAGTTGTTTACCGAGTGTGTTCCAAGGTTATGAAACATCCACGCAGCTATTAAAATTTTACATTTAAGCGTCCATCGATGTTTTGATCCAATTCGTCCAAGGGGCCCGAATGACAATGCGTCATAGAGAGCGTGGCATTAAAATGATCAATCTGACGAGCATTGGGGATACATTAAGAATGCTAGGAATAGGTGTAATAAGAAGATATTATAAGACAAGAGTTGCAGAAGATATGTTATCGAGAATGTGACTACACATTTTCGATAACGTATCTTCTGCAACTCTTATCGAAATCTGGAAGATTATAAAAATAATTATTAAAGATACTTTGTAATCATTCAGATAGCAGCAGGATATCGACCTTCCCAGGTCGATTGAATGAGATGATTTGAATTATTTATATAAGTACCTATGTATGACCAAAAGAAAACTAGTATATTATGTATTATATCAGTTATCTGGTTTCCATAGTACAAGCTCTGCTTAGTTCGGGATCAGATTGCTGTGTGTGAATTATGTCCCAGGATATTATTATTATTATTATCAGTAGATGTTAAAAACAAATGCTTGCATGCTTCATGCATGTTACATAGAGCGCCACAACTTGTGAAAACTGTAATACTTACTTATCGTATGGGCAGTGGTTACCCTTGTGTCAGAGTGGTACAATCCGCCCAGTAAGCCTCTGACATGGCTTAACGACTGTCGCCTAATGGCTACAGGTTAACGTACGCTCCGAAGCATAGAGCCGCTCACAAATTAAACCACTTTGACGGTTAGGACGGTTACCCATCTATGGACTGACCGCGAGCCTAGTTGCTTTACCTCACTAATCACTTACGGACCGTTGAGAGCATCTGGCGATGAGTAAAATAGCGGTGGCTAGATGTGCCACCGCTTTTGTTTGGGTAACATAAGATATAATTTATTTACGTAGGTTAATGTTTAGTGTAGAAATTTCATTACAAAGTAAGAAAGCTGTTTGTAATATAAACTTTATTTTGCTTAGGGCTTGGCACCGACTTTGAATCTATCAATAGGTAGCACATACTAATTATAGTATTTCATTACAACTCAATAGAAGTATCTACGACCACTGTTTGTTCTCCAGAAAAGCTAAAAAACTCATCAAGATCAGCCCTAACTATATTTCACACGAATATTCGTAGTATAACCTGTAACTTTGACGCATT
This sequence comes from Pseudoips prasinana, assembly GCA_951640165.1. NCBI lineage: Eukaryota > Metazoa > Arthropoda > Insecta > Lepidoptera > Nolidae > Pseudoips > Pseudoips prasinana. The sequence continues at coordinate 24,553,787 of OX621243.1, forward strand.
ATCAATTCTTCTCGAAAGAATTTGTTTTCAATGCGACATTCTTATACTGACCGAATGCTGGTTGAGTAAATTGCCAGTTACACCTGAAATACCTGGTTACATTTCTCATACTTCTGAGTACCGTAACCAAAACGATGGGATTACTGTTTATGTTAAAGCTGAGATCAAACACAGCCTTACTAATCCCTTATTAACAGACGCTAACTGCCTTATTTTAAAACATGACAATGAGTATGCTATCGTCGCGGTTTATCGATCACCGTCAAATAAAAATATTGATGATTTCTGTGACAGTCTTGATCTCTGTCTCACATCATTAAGCTCGGTTAAATCAGTAGCCCTAATAGGCGACATTAACATTAATATTTCTCCGAGTAGTAATGACCGTAATAGCAGTAAATACCTAGAATTAATGGTACATCATGGTTTGCTACCAGCACATCTCCTCCCCACTCGCCACGAGAGTTGCCTTGACCATGTTATGCTTCGATCGGATAGACTTGCTGAAACGTTCATATTGGACTCCTATATAACCGACCATGCCCCTATGGTATTTTGTTTAAACTGTAAAATAAAAAGACATCCTTGCTCAACCAGTTTTCGCAGGATTGATTACCAATCTCTGGTTCCAATGTTATTGGATTCTGACTTTAGTTCAGTCTTTGTAGCTACTGACGCTAGTATTGCTGCTAGCGAACTAACTAGAATCATAACAGAATCTATCTCTACTTGCTCCAAACTAGTTACAGTTCCCTCCCGTAAGCGTACCATCAAACCATGGTTAACCCCGGGATTATTACGATGTATAAGACACAGGGACAACCTCCATATTAAAGCAAGGAGTAACGCACAAAATGCGATATTACAAGTCACCCATACTAGATACCGCAACTTTTGTAATAACCTTTAAAAAAAAATTAAAGCTGATTATGAGAAATCTGAATTTACTAAAAATAAAAGAAACCCTAAGGGCATGTGGACTACTGTGAATCAAATAACAAGTTTCAAAAAACCGTCACCTCAGCCTTTATCACTGCTCAACTTAAAGAAGGAACCATATGAGTCGTTAAACGCAGTCAACGATTACTTCGCAGGAATAGGAGTTTCTTTAGCAAATTCAATCTTAAACAGACATGCTCTCGGTCCTCTCAGTTACAGAGATGACAATTCCCAGTCCCCAAAAGACTCCATGGTATTATTTGATGCAGATTTTAGAGAAATAGAGTCAATTATCTTAAACTTAAAAAACGAATCTGCCACTGGCATCGACGACATACCAACATTAGTTATTAAGACCGCAAGAAACAGTTTGATACCTCCTCTCACACACATGTGCAACTTGTGCTTTTCTACCGGTGTTTTCCCTGATATTTTAAAAAGGGCTCTAGTTCATCCCATCTATAAGAATGGTGATAAAAATTCTGTTGATAATTACAGACCGATATCAGTGCTAACTATTATATCTAAGATCCTTGAAAAGCTACTTAATACTAGACTTACAAAATTTCTACGACAACACAACATTATTGCGAAAAACCAATACGGCTTCATTAAAGGCAAATCAACAGAGGATGCAACTTTGGAATTAACGGAACTGATTGCTAAGGGCTTGGATAACTCTTCAAATGTAATAGGAGTGTTCCTAGATATGTCCAAAGCATTCGATACCGTTTCTGTTCCTCTGCTGCTTCGCAAGTTAGAATCAATAGGCATACGTGGACTTGTACTCGACATCTTCCGATCATACCTCTCAAACCGAACTCAGTGTGTTAAGATTGGCGCCCACACCAGCTCAGGAAAATCCCTCTCCTTTGGTGTACCACAAGGTAGCGTTCTGGGTCCCACTCTCTTTCTCGTGTACATCAATACCTTATGTACGAAAACGTTACCTAACTGTAATATTATCACCTATGCAGATGACACAGCTTTGATTGTCACTGGAAGAGATTGGGAAGAAACCCACCGCTACGCTGAACACGCACTGGGAGAGGTAATGTCATGGCTTAATGTTAACCTCTTAACGCTAAATGTAAATAAAACTAAATACGTAACTTTTTCTAACCGTAATAAAACTCAACCCCCGGTAGATTTCCATATTAAAGCCCACATGTGTAATACACAAATCGACTGCAGCTGTCCCAAACTAATGCGCGCTTCTTCTGTAAAATATCTCGGTCTTGTTATTGATAGTTCTTTAAGCTGGTCTGCACATATAAGTGACGTCACAAATCGTATAAGAAAATTGATACCAGTTTTTAGAAAACTTCGAAGCTCTGCAGATCGCGATACTCTACTTTGTGTTTATTACGCTCTGGCTCAAAGTCTGCTACAATACTGTATTGTTGCATGGGGTGGAATTAACAAAACTACCTTGCTTCCCCTAGAACGTGCTCAAAGAGGAATCTTAAAAGTGATGCTTGGGAAGCCGCGTAGATACAACACCGATCTCCTATATAGAGAATGCTCTGTATTATCAATTAGACAGCTTTTTATCCTATCGACAGTTCTTCGGAAGCACAGTAATCTAGAATATAAGCCCATTCTAAAGCGGAACAAAACTCGCATATGCTCAGTGTGTCCTCACAGAACGACACTCGCCCGAAGCCAATATTATGTTATAAGTAACCATTTATATAACGAAGCAAACAGAGTAAATAATATTTACTCTCTACCTTTACATAAATGCAAGGAGACAATACGTAAATGGCGACTTAAATTAAATTATGCTGAAACAGAGGCCTTTTTTAATGTTGTTTCATGATTAACAACATACACAAAGCACAGCAATACATACACACGAGTTTTGCGCATAGTGCACACACACTCAACCACACACATACACAAACACATACAATCACACACTCGTACAAACACATACTCACACAAACACACACTCACTCACACACACTCACACACACATACATTGTGGTAAATTGTCAACTTATTTAATCAGTTAAATATTTAGTACTTAACTATATTATTCTTTCGTTTAATTCTTTCACATTAACTAATGTACTTATTTATGATGTTGTGTAATCATGTCTAATAAATGATTAACATTGTAAAATGCAGGGTGGAAGACGCTGGCGGCTGTAACACAGTTTACACTAGTACAGCCGTCAACGACAACCTCTTATTAAGTATGTAAAACTTCATTTCTTAGATTCATGTTTATATATACATAAGAGAAACTGTAAACCTTAAGTGAATTTAATAAATTATTATTATTATTATTATTATTGATATTAAAGGTATTGCGTTTGCATAAGAGATTTATTAAATTAAATCTTTATTAAGATATTTTTTTAATGCTTTTTAGTTTTTGAAGTCGGTTTTTTTAAACGAAGTTTTTTTTTGTATTTGATGACGGTCTTTTTAAACGAAGTTTGTTTGATCTTTGTTCACTCCATAACGTAAATACAACGGTAATTCTTTAGTATTTTGATGTTTTCTCATTATTTATTATTTTCTAACCTAGATAATATGAAAGTAGTCCGTCGTATAATATAACCTGTGCATATTGATTTCTGCATTGGTCTGCCCTTGAAGCACGTCATCAGATTATTTAATTATAACTACTTACTCAACTTTGTAAACTGAACTGTATTTTTTATTTATTTCAAACTAAACACAATAATGTCCTCCTAGCCGAATTTCGCCCACGGCGGCCAGTCTCAATGGAGACTAGGCATCTGCATGGGACATATTATAGTGCACAAGTGTGTGCGCAAATACAGGAGCACTTTCTATTCCATCAATCTCATGATCCGATGGGACGCCTAGCGACACGACCGTGAAGAGGTCAGGTATATGACCGACGCCTTTACGTGCTCTCCGAGGCACGGGCGTATAATAACGTCAACTCCCAGACTTCGGGTTGATACTGAGATATTTTTTTCTTTTTAGACAATAATCCCAAAATCACATTTGGCCTGGCCCGGGATTTGAACCAAGGACGTTATCTGCGGTTAAACAGGCCACCGCTAGACCAACCAAAATATGTATTAAATACAGCTATATCTTATATATTATAAAACTACATATGTGTATTATATTCAGAATCAGAATCAGAATCAGAATAGTTTATTTGTAAAACATAGGTTTAGAACATATACATTAATCATACATGTCAAGGTCTTAAATAATTATTTGTTACACTATGTTTTGTCATTGATGACATACAAATACAATCAAATACATAAAAAAAAATATACATCAAAAACCATTAAATAAACAAAATTACTACAAAAATTTAATAACAAATTAATATGTAAGAAATTATAATAAACAATAATGAGTAAATTAATTAAAGTGATTTATCATTTAAATATTCATCTAAGGTATAATAACATTTCTCAGTCAATAGTTTGTGAAGACATTTTTTGAACATCTTTAATGGCATACACTTTATGACATCAGGTATTTTATTATAAATTTTGGGAGCAACACCAAAGAAGCTCTTTTTCATCAAAGCAGTATTACATTTTACCATACACAGGTTATTTTTATATTGACTTCGAATTGGAGCCTTCTTAACTGCTGAAAATTTTGTGAACAAATGGGGATTGGATTTTATAAATAATGCTGTTTCAAATATGTACATAGCTGGTAACGTTAATATTTTAAATTTCTTGAAGTAGGGAACGCAGCTATCTGTTGGCTTTAAATTACACATTGATCTTATGCACCTTTTTTGTATTCTAAATACCAGTTCCCTATGTGTTGAATGCCCCCAAAAAACAATACCATAACGTAAGATAGAGACAACGAGTCCATGATAAGCTGTCAGCAGAGTCTCAGTATTTACTTTCTTTGAAAGTTGGAATAGTAGATACGCAGATTTACTCAGTCGTTTGCAAATTTCTTCCAGGTGAGGTTTCCAAGTTAATTTGTGGTCTACCGTTATACCTAAGAATTTTGTACTCGTAACTTCTTCTATTTGAAAGTTATCATATGTAATATTTAGTGGTGGATGTTCACGACGCTGGTGAAACTGCATAATTTTAGTTTTATTCAAGTTAATTACCAGATTATTATGATTAAGCCAGTTTATAATGTTCTTAAGTGAGTTATTGATGTCATTTCGATATTCTTTTGGATCAGAGCATTCTATGATAGCTGTACTGTCATCTGCAAAAAGTACCATTTTATTTCTCGATTTTCTTGGGAGGTCATTAATATATATTAGGAATAGAGGAGGCCCCAGTACGCTACCTTGAGGTACACCATATCTAACAGATCTTGCTTCAGAGACGTACGTAGTTTCTAATTTGCTCGTAGGACAAATTCTTGAGATTTCTGTACATTGTGTCCTATCACTCAGATATGATTCTAAGAGTTTATAGATGTTTCCTCGAATGCCGTACCCGTGTAACTTTTTTAACAAGATCTTATGATCTACAAAGTCGAAGGCTTTTGTCATATCCGTGAAGATGGAGGATACAGGATTTCTTTTATCTACAGAAGTCATTATATTTTATAGTAGGTCAAATAGTGCCATATTAATATTAGTGTTTTTCCTAAATCCTTTTTGTTCACTGCAAAATAACTGAAATTTTTCGAAATACGTATATATAGATTTATATATAATTTTTTCGATAATCTTTGAGAAAACTGGTAGTTTTGCAATTGGCCTGTAATTTTTTACGTCGGTTTTATCATGATTTTTATAAATGGGTTTAATAACCACCTTCTTGAGTTTAGTTGGAAATGTGCCATCGGAAATGCAAAGATTAATTATATGTGATAATGGTGCCGCTATTATTTCTTTTACGTCCTTAATTACTTTGGTTGATATGCCATCGTATCCTACAGTAGTGGTATTTTTAAGACTGTTTATTACGTTTATAATGTCAGTATCCGAAACTGGTAGCATAAAAAGTGATTGCAAAGTAGAATTTTCAATAACATAATTACTAGTATTATTAACATTTGTGTGTGAATGATTTTCTATTATCTCTATAAAATATTTATTAAATTCATTCGCAATATCTAGGGGATTTGTAAAAGTTAAGTTATCACTTTGTATAGTTAATATTTGTTCTTGCGGCAAACATACTTTGGATTTGTTAATAACTTGCCAAGCAGCTTTTGATTTATTTTGAGATGTATTTATGTAGTGGTTGTTTTTGGCTTTCTGTGTTAAATTTATTATTTTTCTATAGCGCGTGGAATAATTTTTAAAAACAAGTCTATTTTTTGTTGTTGGATTAAGCCTATATGTCCATAGTAACTGCCTCTGTTTTCTACTGCATATTTTTATTCCATTTGAAAGCCATTTCGTTTTTTTGCAAGTATGAATGGTAACAATTTTGTTTGGAAAGCACAGTTTGTATAGCAACGTAAAGTCATCTATAAAATTATCATACGATTCATTTGCGTCTTTAGCTTTGTATACTAGATGAAAAGATAACTTCTTAAGATGATTTTTGAATTTAGTTAAGTTATCTACTGAGATTTCTTGTTTTTTTGTTTTCCAATATTTAAGCGTACAGGTTTTTTTAATAGGAACTTGGAGTAACTGTGACGTGTGGTCCGATAGAACTAAATCAATTATTTCAGCTTTACAATCTCTTCGGTAAGAGTGAGCAAAATTATCTATGCAGGAGTTACTGATTAATCTAGTTGGATTATGGAGTGCTAATTTTAGATTATATTGCAAGAGAAAGGTTTCAAATTCTAATGTAATTTTATTTCTTTTTAACACATCAATATTAAAGTCTCCAGTCAATATAATTCTTTTATTTATAGATAAGCAAAGTTTCCGTAATATAATATCTAATTTTTCATAAAATACATTATAGTTATATTTTGGAATTCTGTATAGACATATGACAACAATATTATAAGATATAAGTTCAATACCACAACATTCGAAGACGCCTGTTATTGATTGCTTTGCTACATCAGTTAATTCTCTAAAATGCAGTCCTGTTCTTACAAAAATACAAGTTCCTCCACGTTTCACACCTCTGGTGTAGAAAGCTGCTGGGCAGAAGTTAGGTATATGCAGTATATTTTCATAGCCTGTTTCTATAAAATGCTCTGTTATACAGATGACATCTATCTTTGACCCCTTGCTATAAAGCTCTTCTAATTTTACTACTAACAAGTCTGATTTATTTATGAGCCCTGCTATATTCTGATGTAGAATGGTAAGGTAGTAGTTATAGAAAAAACTGACTCGGTATTGTATTTGTCGATATTGGTAATTCAGTACTATTTTCTAGGGAACAATCAACTTGTGAGTGTCTAGGATCAAGGACGTTTACATTATCTAGGTCTAGGATAAAATCTTGCAGATCTGAGATAACTCTCATAAAGCCTTTATTGTTCAGGTGCCCATGTTGCTGGTTATACGTATCCCACGTGTATGGAAGATTTAGATTTGAATCCAGTATAAATGCGTAATTGTAAGTCTCAACATCCATGTAAATTAAATTGTTGAAAGTATCTACTCTGCTATTAAACATTATGTTGGTATTGTCCATATATTTAAAAGTTGGTAGGCATATTATGAAGTTAGTATGATTTAGTGCTAATAGTTGATTACGAATATAAGTAACTAACTCTATATAATTATGCGTTTTTCTGAAGTCCTCTTCACCAATAAATACAATACAATAATCTAAGTGAGTGAAGTTACGGACTTTTAAATCAATATCCTTTAAAATATGTTTAATTCCACATCCAGGAGTACGGTAGTGACACATATTAAAGTTCCCTAAATGAGTTCTTTCACTCATCGTATATATTCTATTGGATGTTTCATTCCTCAAAATACATATGTTATGTTTTACAACTAAAGGTATATGGTCAGGGGATTTCACGCTACTATTATTACACGAGATGACGTCTTGAGTAGTTCTAGTGCCAATGTTAACTTGACGTGCGCTGAGTGTATTCGTTAAACTTTCCGAAGTCTGCGTCTGTTTTGTTTTAGTACGGACGGTATCAATAACAGTCTTCTTTTTTGGTGTTTGAGCTTTGAGCTTCAGTGGACTACTGGCGATTACTTTGTAAGTTTTATTTTTTTCCATTAAATCAATATTACTTTGCTTCAACTTACTATTTTCTAATGACAATAATTCTATTTCTTTGTGCGCACTTTGTAATTCAATTTTAAGATCTTCTATTTCTTTCTTATAATTAGTAATTTGTAAGTTTTCCTCCTCATCTTCAGACATATCCGGCACTGAGTTAGAGGTATAATCCATCGTTTGGGAGATTATGTCGCTGTTGTCCGGTTCCGATTCGGTGCGTTTTTTTCGGTGGGTTATATTCCCAAAGAAATTCATTATAGTAAGTAAATCGAGTTGAGAATTCAAAATAATTAATATCACTGTGGGATATGAACTCACGTTGTTCTGTTGTTGTAAAAATCAACGTTTTCCAGTATTCCGTGGATTTTATAATTAACTGGCCACACCAAATTTAAAATCCTCCCGTGTAACACAACCTTTATTGTCTGTGGTCGTTCTTTAGTTCATCATGCATGAGTCATTATGTCACTGTAGAAGTAAACAATGAATTCGAATAATTTCTCAAACTGTTTTTATGATGTTATTAAGAGTAAAATCACAGGTTTGTATTATTTAGCACACTATTCAATCACCATCTGCTGTATTTAAGTGAATTCTGAAGTGAACGGTGAATTCAGATTCAATCTCACCACTGTTGTTTATGTCGGCGAAGATACGTTATAATTTTAAAGTATTTTTTTTTTCACATTATTTGCCAGCACAGTGTGTTACAAACATTATATACACTTCACTTTCACAATACTTATAGTTGGAACACGTTTAAAGCTATTTTACTATCATAGAAGTATTTTTTACGAATTAAATATACGGATCTGCATATAATATACGCATATATAATATACGCAGCAGCTGGCGTGCTTGCGCGTTGTCCCAAATTATATTCAAAGTTTAATAGCGATTTAGGGTAGAAGTTTTATATTTATAATATAATATCTAGGGACAATGTCACACAGATCATCCTAGCCCCAAACTAAGCAAAGCTTGTACTATTGGTACCAGGCGACGATATACATACTTATAGATAGATAAATACTTAAATACATAGAATACATCCATGACTCAGAAACAAATATTCGTGCTCATCACACGAATATTTGCACTTACCGGGATTCAAACCCAGGACCACCAGCTTTGTAGGCAGGAGCACTACCAACTATTAAGAATTAAGGAAATATGTCACCTGTGCCACTTATATAATTTTCACGTTTAGTCATGTGTCACGTATATTCATCTTAGACATAGAGATATCATGTGTAGGAAAGATCATGTACACACGGCTACATATCAAGCTATACATTTCCAATAAGCTGACCTCTCATTGTATGGAAATCCTATACAACGCGGGATCAGCTTATACTGGAATGTATAGCTCGATATGTAGCCGTGTGTACACAAAACGAAAGCATTTGTCTTATCTGGTCGTAACATTTACACATAAACATTTACATAAGTACAGACGCCAGCACATCCAGCTAACCCAATCTGTCAAATTTCTTTTATAGATTTTCAACTTTATCACATAAGCATACGGTTCACTTTCAATTGGGGAAATTTGACAGATTGGGGTAGCTTGACGTGCTGGCGTCTGTACATTGCCTCCGTTAATAAAATGTTTGTAAAGTAGGTACACCGCGACTCAGGGACTCATTTCACTTGTGCGGGGAGGTATTTAAAAAAACAGGCAAGTGCGAGTCGGACTCGCGCACGAAGGGGTACGGAACTCTTCGTGCGCGAGTCCGACTCGCAATTGCCCGTTTTTTTTAAATACCTTTACAAACATTTTATTAACGGATCACAACGTCATCAGAATAATATTATAAATGAGTGTGTATGTTTGTTACTTCTTCACGTCTAAACGGCTGGCCCGATTTTAATAAAATTTGGTATGGAGTTAGCTGACACCCTGGATTAACACATAGGCTATAATTTATAAAGTTTAACGCGGGTAAAACCGCGAGAGTCAGCTAGTTATGTATAAAAACGAGTAAAAAGTTCACGTTAGTCGTATGGGGCTCCCATACGACTATTTATACCTATGACCTTGAATATTTATTTTATTTTGTTTATTAGTATTTGTTGTTATAGCGGCAATAGAAATATATCATCTGTGAAAATTTGAACTGTCTAACTATCACGGTTCATGAGATACAGCCTGGTGTAAGACGGACAGACAGACAGCGAAGTCTTAGTAATATGGTCCCGTTTTACCCTTTGGGTATGGAACTCTAAAAAGAACGTCAGCTATACTTATGTTATACTAAGGGAGTACAGTTAGTATGGGGCTATCAAAAACCTATACCTACATATATACTACTAATATTATAAACGCGAAATTTGTGAGTATGGATGGATGGATGGATGGATGTTTGTTACTCTTTCACGTAAAAACTACTTAATGGATTTTAATGAAACTTTACAATTATATAGCTTATACATCAGAATAACACAAAGGCTACAATTTATAAAGATATTGTGTGAATTGTCCAAAATATATTATGACGATAAGTGTCAAGTAAGTAGGATAAAAACTACCATCTGCGAGTTATTCCGGCGTGCACTGCCAAAACTACTAGACTTACACATACTACTAATATTATAAATGCGAAAGTTTGTGAGTTTAGATGTATGGGTGTATGTTTGTTACCCTGTTACGCCAAAACTACTTTAACGTGGGTGAAATCGCGGGGCATAGCTAGCAAGCTATATTACTACAAAGTTTTATCGAAATCCGTTTCGTAGTTTTTGCGTAAAAGAGTAACTAACATTCATACATCCATCTATACCTGTGTCTATACTCACAAAATTTCACGTTTATAATATTAGTAGGATAAATTGAACTGCTTCGACTGCCTCGTTGGTATAGCGGTAGCATGTTCAACCGCAGAAAATGAGGTCCTGGGTTCAAATCCCGGGTCAAGCCAAAAAGTGATTTTGGGATTTTTCCGTAAAAAGAATTTTTTCAGTATCAGCTCGAAGTCTGGATGTTGTCGGTATTGCACCCCCGTGCCTCGGAGAGTACGTAAAGCCGTCGGTTCTGTACCTGACCTCTTTCCGATCGTCTCGTTACGCGTCCCATCGGATCATGAGATTGATGAATAGATAGTGCTCCTGTACTTGCGCACACACTTGTGCACTATAATATGTCCCGCGCAGTAGGCTAATCTCTGCTCTGGCCGTGGCCGAAATTCGGCTAGAAGGACATTATTATTATTATATTAACGTAAGATATAGTTATTCTAATAATAATTTGTTATTTATATTAATACTAGCTGTGACCCGCGGTTTTACCCGCGTTAAACTGGGATTTGAACCCAGGACCTTATTTTCTGCGGTTGAACATGCTACCGCTAGACCAATCAATCATTCATGATCCGATGGGACGCCTAGCGACACGACCGGAAAGAGGTCAGGTACAGGACCGACGGCTTTACGTGCTCTCCGAGGCACGGGGGTATAATACCGCCAACTCCCAGACTTCGGGAGAAATTTTTCTTTTTACAGAAAAGTCCCAAAATCACCCTTAATATAACAAATTACGTACCTACATAAAAATGTAAGTAAAGGTAAATTCGAACTGATTTTTATACTTATCTCTATACTGGTATTGGACCATAACTTATTATTTTAAACACATTACCCGCACTGCGGAATGTAATCCCTGTGTCGCGGGGTACTATACAAACATACATACATATATAGATGGACACAAATTACACTCAGACTCAGAACAACTCTATTTGTGGTTCACACAAATAATTGTCCCGCACGGGACAATTATTTGGGGAACCCGTGACACGAAGCAGCGAGGCGACTGTCTTCGCCGCTGGTCCACACGTGCAGTCTGTCATTTTCTGTAATTTTATCAATATCAAGCTATATGTCATTGGCTCCCCAATGTTATTCTATATTTATCGTGGCTGATAAAAGAACAAAAACAATCTTCTATCACATTTTGTATTTGTTTTGTTTTTGGGTTCCGAACCTCGAAAAGAAAAGACGGACAACAAAGTGATCTGGGGTTCCGTATTTTCCTTTTGAGGTTCGGAACCCAAAAACAAAACAAATATAAAATGTAATAGTAGTTTGCTTTTGTTCTTTTATCAGCAAGTTCTAATTTTAGTTAAATTCAGTCAACACCCCTTTTCTCATAAACGCGTGGAGGTAGCAAGCTGGAACTTATATCAAATACTCAGGTCTATGTCGCTTGGAGTTGTAAAAACACAAGCTTCTAAGCGAATGCAATCAAAAAGTTAAAAGAGTTTATTGAAGCCGTCGTCTATACTTACCCCAAATTTTCGACACTCATAAGGGAATCAAAACATACAGGGTACTTCCCGTGAATTCAGAATTTTGAAATTTGGTACGAAGCAACGTCTTATACTTAGTACAGATAAAGGAAAAATTGCGAAAAGCATAAATTTTTAATCACATCATATATATGTATATATTTTTTAAGATAAAAACTTACTACCCATGCCTCATGAACGCGTATAGGTTTTAAATTGAAATTCGTATAAAACACTCAGGTCTATAATACCTTTAAGCTGTACCAAAATCAAACTTCTATGTCAAGCATGGGTGAACTTTTACTTATATACCTATAGGTTTGAACTGAACCCTCGATGCGCGACTCCGACTTGCACTTGGCCGGTATTTTTTTTATTTTAAATTACTGTTATCATTTAAAAGTATAATATACACATACAATAATCTCTACCTTCTGCAATCATTAAATAACATGGCTTGCAACCAAAATATTTCACATCTATGACAACGTTACTATGTTTATTTTTTTATACAGATGTTTAATCAGTAAGGCAGGTAATAGTCACATTTATGATTCACTACAAAATAAAGAAACAAGTATGAATGAAAACAGCCGTGCAAGTAATGCCAGTACGATACTGACCTCGCGTTGATCCGCACCACCGCGGCACCGCTGAGCCGGATAACGAGGCGCACGCACAACCATCGCCGTTATATCGAAAATATTAAATAAAAATAACTTAAATTTAAAAAATAATAATTAATAAAAATCTAATAATTAATAAAAATTTTACTTAAAAACATAGTTTAATTCAAAGAAAGGTTTTGTAGTGCAGTGAGAATAAGTAACCAATAAGTTTTAATGTTTTTATTGATTGCATAAATAATACTAATTTATCGGTACGAAATGGCGAAAGCATTTGCAATGCTTCAAGGATTGGGCCAGAAGGTCAGTGGGAAGGAGCACCAAGAATCCCGGACTCTGCAGGTGAACATGCCTCCACCCTGTCCCGTGGACATCGAATTCAACAATATTAGTCTCACTATATCTGAAGGACTTACATCACGCAGTAAGTTTTTATTCACCTTATTTTTCTTTTTCTTGCTTATTTTTATGACCCACTGCTGAGCGAAGGCCTCTCCCTTGGTTTTCCAGATTTCCCTGTCTTTCGAAATATTAGTCGTAATTTTTAAATTTATTATTATATAAATGCAGTGGACATGTAATTGTGAGTCAATTAAATGAATGAGCATAATAATTAAAAATATCAGTAAGCTTTAAAAAGCCTAGGTATGTACTATTGGATAAATAGTAAATAAAGGATAAAAAAAAAATTTATTGATTGAATTTTTAATTTTTTAAGTATGATATGCAAAATTAACGTTGAAGTGTCTGTCTGTAATGTCAAACTAAGATCTTTCTAATAAATGCGTATGGAAGTAGCATAGGTGTTCGTGCAAAAAGAAGTCAATTTTTATTTGTTTCTGTATAACTTTCTTTTTGTTCCGGCTAATGTCCAAAACAGCTAGACCAATTTTGATGTGTCTTTCACGGGCAGATAGCTGATGTTAAAAGTAGTAATATACCTTCGACGCGGGGCTTCACCCACCTAAATTATAGCTAACTAAAAGTTATTCGCAACAATACCTTTTTGCGCGTGAAACTCACATTGGCATTTAAGCGGACGAATTAAACCTGTAGGTAATGGTATATTAATTAGGTGATTAAACATTTATAAAGTCATATAAATACCTTCGGTACTTACTACTGGTTTGAAGTAAACAAACTAGAACGTAATTATAAACAACATTACCGAAATAAGTAGGTTTATAAGCAACAGTCATGTATCGGGCTGCAAATTACTTAAAAAAAAGACATTATGAAAAGATGCTACTCAGTTGACATTAAATACTGACTTCATTAAGGATTTGATTATTCTCTTGCCTATATTTTATAAGCAGTTCTTTCTAATGCATTTTATATAAAACTATTAGCTCTGTGGGAAGCTCCTTCTTCATAAAAACTTTAACTTTTGGTTTGATCCACGTATTAATATTAAGATACTGAATATATTTTTTTTATAGTTTTAACAATGTTAATTGAGGCTTTGTTAATTTTCCCAGGATATTATTATTATCTTTCTTCTAATTGGAATGTTAGAGGCCATTCAGCTACTTTTAAGTAGATGTTAAAATATAACTACTAGGAAAATTACAAATTAATATATTATGATTTAAGTGAGCTGCTTAGTTTAATACTCATTGAACTTAGCAACTTGTTAAGTAGCTGCTAATTAGATTACGCTCATTTTACATGGTCTCATAGCCGCGTAAAAGTCTTAAGACATGTAACCTATTGCTTATTTACGTATACTACAGTGCATTTAGTGAATTGCCGTAACAGAAAATCATATATCAAGGCAAATGTAACTTTATTACCGTGGTATAGAGTAGAATCTACTAAGACAATTTTTACTTAATTACGGCCTTTTTGCTTTTGCACGGGAGTGTAGTAGAGTTGCGTCGTTAAAATTAAAAAAGAAATGACTTATAACTCTTTGGTTATTCATTCAATGCATACAGAGCGTGTTTGCTTGGCTTATCAATTCGCCACGAAAAGTTGTCAGTTTGGTATACATATATGTAATTTATATCCAGATGCAAGTTTGCGTACAAATAACCTGAGTCACTGAGCATTTCAAACTTAAATACAAATATTACATACGATTCAGTTTATTGCGTATAGTACCGATTGTCTTCACAAACTACCGATACAAATAGACATGTTTACATGTAAATGAAATTAATATTTCAGGTATACTTACTTATCGTATGATTACCCTGGTGTCAGAGTTGTTCAAGCCACCCAGTAGGCCTGTCATGGCTTAACGACTGCTGTCTTATGACTACAACCGGGACCGACAGCTTAACGTGCCCTCCGAAGCACGGAGACGCAATTAAATTTGATTTGGTGATATTAAAGGAGGGACAAAGGCACCCCTGGACAAAAGCCTTCCCAAAAGATTTCCACAATGAAGCTGGACCACTATTTGGAGGGATGTGCAGTAATCACGCTTGGCAGACGGGTTGGGGATCGCAGTATGATAGTCATAGTATACATTAAAACGCTGCTGCCCGTTCCCTTGTAGATATTCCCTCGTGACAACTTCTACGTGGGGGCCCACGGGATGAAATGGGGTGTCGATATTCTATGCCGACAGCCACACGGCAGGACTGTTATCATCATATCATCATATAATCGCCACGCTTGGCAGACGGGTTGGCGACTGGCGATCGCAGTATGATAGTCATAGTACACGTAGAGATGCTGTTGCCCGTTCTCTGATAGATATTCCCTCGTGACGACTTCTACACCCCCACGGTATGAAATGGAGTGTCGATATTCTATGCCGTCAGCCACACGGCAGGACTGGTATCATCATCATCATATAATCGCCACGCTTTGCAGACGGGTTGGCTACTGGCGATCGCAGTATGATAGTCATAGTATACATAGAGACGCTGCTGCCCATTCTCTGATAGATATTCCCTCGTGACAACTTCTACGCCCCCACGGTATGAAATGGAGTGTCGATATTCTATGCCGTCAGCCACACGGTAGGACTGTTATCATCATCATCATATCATCGCCACTCTTGGCAGACGGGTTGGCGACTGGCGATCGCAGTATGATACTCATAGTACACATAGAGACGCTGCTGCCCGTTCTCTGATAGATATTCCCTCGTGACAACTTCTACGCTCCCACGGGATGAAATGGAGTGACGAAATTCTATGCCGTCAGCCACACGGCAGGAGTGTGGTAAATGCAGTTAATTCCTATTTTAATATTGTCGTTTTAAAACTGTAAGATTAGAATGTAAATTTGCAACTCTACATGGTATAATACAGTTGCAACCTTATATTAATTTATTGCGTTACACTTTTGTAATATATATTTGCAAATAAGGATATAAGAAAAAACCGGCCAAGTGCGAGTCGGACTCGCCCATGAAGGGTTCCGTAGCAGCAAGTATTTCAGTTGATTATAAATGAAAGGTAAATTGCGGTTTACAATTTATGACGTATTAAAAAAAACTACTTGCTAGATCTCGTTCAACCTAATTTTCGTTGTTAGTTTACATGGTAATGTACATCATATATTTTTTTAGTTTTTTTATCATTCTCTTATTTTAGAAGATACAGGGGGGGGAGGACACTCATTTTACCACTTTGGAAGTGTCTCTAGCGCAAACTATTCAGTTTAGAAAAAAATTATATTAGAAACCTCAATATCATTTTTTAAAAACCTATCCATAGACACCCCTACATGTAGGGGTACGATGAAATTTTTTTTTTAGTTTCAGTTTTATGTATATTTTGGGACTCCCCAAAATTGTTGTTCTTTTTCTATTTTTGTTTTCTTATAGTTTCGGAAAAAAGTGGCTGTGACATACGGACGGACAGACAGACAGACATGACGAATCTATAAGGGTGCCGTTTTTTGTCATTTGGCTACGGAACCCTAAAAAGTGAACATTTCTTAATCCATCCTATCAACGTCACATACGCAACGCATGTCGACGTAGAAACGCTAACGCCGAGCAACGAGTGATTGACAAATAACAAATCCATTTCATATATATATATATATTAGTTTGAAACTTTTGACTTATAAATGCTGTGCCCCGCGGTTTTACCCGCGTTAAGATTTATAATTTATAGCCTATGTGTTAATCCAGGGTGTCAGCTAGCTCCATACCAAATTTGATTAAAATAGCTCCACCCGTGACGTGTAGTAGTAACAAACATACACACTCACACACTCACAAACTTTCGCCTTTTATAATATTAGTGTGACGACTATTATATTTGAATGTATTATATTATCAATATGATATGATTGGGATTGGGTAACTTAACTCAAACGACGAATAGACAAATTGGTGTTCATTATTTTTAGTTAATTTACCTAAGAATATTTAACTAAATATGATATTTGTTATTTGCAGGAATTATATAGATAAGGGACTCAACATTGTAGCATGTTATATTTTAATTTACATGGTAGCTGAGGAGATAACATATAAATAAAATGGTCATAATACATCGCGTGCTGATAAATTATTGATTGTCACCTACTAACCTACATATTACACTACCAATGTTACGCTTCATACTCATTATTAGATCACAATAATAATATCCTGGAACATTATTCACACACGGCCATCTGATCCCCAACTAAGCAAAGCTTGAACTATAGAATAATAATAATATTACTAATATCCTGGGACATCATCCCAAACTAAGCAGTTTGAACGATAGAAACCAGATAACTGATATACTACATATAGGTACTAGTTTCTTTTGTAAATATCCAGACTCAGGACAAACAGACATGTTCATGCACACAAATATCTGCCTTGGGTGGGAATCGAACCCACGACCTGCAGGCTGAAAGGCAAGCATTTACCAACCACGCCACATATTTATTGTTTGTAAAATCTATGTTAGAGTACTCTGTGGCGTTTACAATCTGCATTTACAATATGACATATAAAATAACCGAGTGCGCAGACGAGGAATCTTAAATCTCATTTATACAGTTGAGACCTCAATGTGTAACAGTAAAGTCTTACATCTTTAAAAATAGCTGCGCGCGAAGGCGTATAAGTGGACCATTCACAAATCATATGATTAACTGAAAGAAAAAACTCGTATTATCTCATCTCATACAATTTAACTCATACAATTTATATAAGTACCTTTTGTTGGGATTTGTCTGAGGTATTAGTGCATTCGCTAAAATTCTGACAACACCCATTTTACCGTTTCCCTCCAATTATTAGCTTATACGGATAACAGAGACTCATGGCTTAGTAGTTTGACCGTAGACAGAGAATTGGCATGGTTTTTTCATTTGGTTGGTAGATGCTTGCCTTTCACACCGCAAGTCGTGGGTTCGATTCCTGCCCAGGGCAGATATTTGTGTACATGAATATGTCTCTTTGTCCTGAGTCTGGGTGATATTATTTATATAAGTATGTATTTACATAAGAAAACTCATCAGAGACCTGGTTTCTAAAGCATAATCGATCTGATCCCAAACTAAGCAGAGCCTGTACGGCTCTGCTTAGTTTGGGATCAGATGGCTGTGTGTGAATAATGTCCCAGGATATTATATTATAATATTATATTATTAATCGCGAGTTTGAACCCACTGAATTTTCGAATCCATGAGCGTATTAGATATTAATCATCTCGTACTTAAAAAGGTGAAGGATATCATTGTGAGGAAATCTGAATGCCTAAGTAAATAAATAAAATAATAAATAAAAAAAAGTTTTTATTCACGTAGACTTTAAAAAAGCGCTTGTAAATAGTCGGAACATGTTTGTAGTAATATAGTTGTATACATTAGATATTATTTCTAGTAACATAGATATTAAGGTACATCTTGTATGAAAACATTTATAAAATTTATTTTATTACAGAAATGATATTTAGCTAGCTCGTATCAAGTTATTGTCAAGAGATTATGTTTAATTATCTAGTTTAAGTCTAATATTTTTACTACATATTGTCAATGGTTCTGTCTATATTAAAGGTATTATTATTATGACGGACCTTGTGTTAATAACGACCAAGTGTTCTGCACCATCTTCTTGGTGGCATGTGAAGTCTGCCAACCAGTATTAGGCCAGTAGAATAGGTACTACATGTAAATGTACAGACGCCAGCACATCAAGCTACACCAATCTGTCAAATTTCCCCAATTGAAAGTGAATCTTATGGTAATGTGATAAAGTTGAAAATCTATAAAAGAAATTTGACAGACTGGGGTAGCTGAATGTGCGCTGACCATTACTGTTCCATTACAGGACAAGGTCCTCCTAGACGCTGGCTTAAGCAGGTTGGCATACTTCACATGCCATCAAAAAACACAGGCTATCAAAACGAATTATTTAATAGAGTATAAACCGGCCAAATGCGAGTCGGACTCGTACACGCAGGGTTTCGTAGCATTGTCTATAAATACGGCACAAAAATCATTAAATTGACTTCATATTGTTATAGTGGCAACAAAAATACTACTGTCTAACTATCACGGTTCATAAAATTGCCTGGTGGCAAATGGACAGACAGACAGACAGCGGAGTCTTATTACTAGGATCCCATTTTACCCTTTGGGTATGGAACCTTAAAAATGAAAAAATCTATTCATATGGGTAGAGGTTTACCTTATGATAAGATGAGAAGTTTTGTTAAGCATTTTTAGAAGTGTGTTTTTATTTCTATCAAGTTTTTTTTTTATCTCGGGACAATGTCACACAGATCATCCTAGCCCCAAACTGAGCAAAGCTTGTACTATGGGAAGCGACGATATACATACTTATATAGATAGATAAATACTTAAAAACATAGAAAACATCCATGACTCAGAAACAAATATTCGTGCTCATCACACAAATATTTGCACGAACCGGGATTCGAACCCAGGACCACCATTTATCGTAGACAGGAGCACAACCAACTTACCTTACCTTACCGTAGACCACCACTTATCGTAGGCAGGAGCACAACCAACTAGGCTACGGTGACCGTCTATAATATGTAGTAGAAAATTGTTGAATAGTCTTTTGGGATCAAAAAAGTTCTTTAAAATACAGTCAAACTTTACATATATTTTTAAACAAGATAAAATACACAATATACAGTGATAAAATACCAGTTTGGATGTTGTCAGCCCCTGATTCATCTCGCTGCCATTTCGGTCCCCTTTTGTATTTATTTATTAAAGTACTGCCGCATGGCGCATGTTATAAGTACACAGTTAAATTACATCTATAAGACAATAATACATGTTCTGATATGCATCACAATAACGGCGTACATAGCATTTGCACAAATTTTGTAACTAACGACAATTTATATGAGTAAATCTAAAAGTTAAATTACATGAATTAGGAGCTAAACAAACAAATATAAAACCAATAGTAACGTGAACGGCATATACATAATATGTTACATAATAGTTTAGTAATGTAATCAGATATTCTATTACTGAACTCTGATATACCATCGTCAAAGATATAGAGATCAGGAATTCTTTGAGACAAAAAGTTATTGCCGGATAAAATTCGTGCCAAAATAATTCCTTTGGCATGAATTTGTGCCGAGATTAGTCTTGGCCGTCGGAACGAAGAATAGTCTCTGTATGCGATTTCTGGCGTATTTTTAAGCACTGACAGCGACACGCTAGATATTAAGTCACTCCAATTCAAACTCCCATTAATTAGTGATTGCAAGAAAACCATGCTCAACATCACTCTTCTATTATGAAGACTTAACACTTTAAAATAAGAAAGCTGTAGTTGGTTGTATGTATTGTTGAAATGATCAGTTTTCCTCACGAATATTTTCTATCGCAGAAATTTCAAGCTATCATTATCACTCCTTTTTAACAATAATAGAGCATATAATATATATCTTGGTACACCTAACAGACTGCCAACTGATCCCTACCTAAGGAGATCCTATACTATGGAAACCAGACAACTGATAAACATAGTCATATATATACCAAATACATTTATTTATTTATTTTATACAGGCTGTGCCCCGCGGTTTTACCCGCGTTAAATTTTATAAATTATCATAGCTCCTCCCCCGTAGGTGATATCGTGATAATATGTAGCGTATATGTTGACCCGACCTCTTAGTAATATTCATGCAAAATTTGAAGTAAATCCATGCAGTACTTTTGAGTTTAGCCCGGACATAGATACAGACAAACAGACACACAGACAAAAATTCTAAAAACTATATTTTTGGCTTCGACTACGATTATAGATCACGCCCCAGGTATCCCTTTTCAGAAATATTCAATGTACAGTTTTGACTTTCCTACGATTTTATTATATGTATAGATTATAGATAAAATACACTCAGACACAGAACAAATATTCTCAGTCAGAAGATAGACAGTCCCATTCTGGGGCACTGGGTTCAAGTACAAGTGCGTGTACCTGGAGCCCCAGAATGTGGCAGATACTTAAATTAATTACTTTTTTATTACTAACATAGTTTTTAAGGTGTAATTTACTAACAATTTTATTTTATTTATTTATTTCACAATATTGTTTTCCGGGTGCGGATCGAACCCACGACCTCTAGCTTAGCAGTCAGTTTCACTAACCACTAGACCAACAGGCCAGTTATACAAGTCCAGATAACACCAAATCTATAAATTATAATAAATATGGTAACCAAAAAAATGAAACATGAAAAGATAATCTCAATCTTTTCATTTTTAGTGATCGAGCCAGACTTCGAGATAAAATGACGCGTGTACAACACAAAACTACTTTATTTCACAAAAGTGTGTTTTACCTAATTCCTGACATATACAATAAATTGCCTAAGACTATTAGAGAAATTAGTGACATGAAACAATTTAAACAGACATTGTAGAAATTTTTAAATGTAAAATGTTATTATAATTATGAATGAATACCTAAATGACATTATTATGTATTATGAATTTTGACATGTTTAATAATATTATTGTAATTTGTATTTAAATGACATATCACTTCCAATCCAATATTGTATGCCAGTATGGCGGGTCATAGTTGGACTAAACTTGTAACATAACATCCGTATGTAACCTATGTGCCACAATAAAGTTCATTTCATTTCATTTCAAATAACTCTATATTTATGTCAATAGATATTGTAACTGGTAACTCACGTAATTAAGGCGATAATGCTTAATAACGCGATTACCCGTAATAATTCCTAAATATTTATTATGTAATCCATTATCCGGCGAAGTTTTGCTCAATTATTTGATATAATCAAGTAGGTATATTTCTTAAAAAGTTTACACAAAAATTGTGAAAAGTAGTTGTTTAGCAATATTGCCAGGTCAAGGCAATTGTAGTCGATTTTATTGAATTAACTTAATTTTGTAGTATAGCTGGGTAATTAATTAGTAACGATATATATAACGATGGTTACAAGCCCACAAAGAATAACAAGGCCACATCATACCATCCCGTGGGTTTCGTAAAAGGCATTGACTTAATGTATTACTAGAAACGCTGTTTCCAATAAAAACTCTGTCCCAGTCCGTCTGTGCGCGAAGTGAGGGGCGCGCGCGCGGCGACCAAAATTTCTCACTAAGCTCTCAGCAAATTCTCAATATGGGATTGCGCATCTAGTAGAATACATATAGGTCAATGTTAAAAGGCGACTAAGGGATTTACCAGGTAGTCGTACAGCAGCGTCATCTGTTTATTAATTACCACCTAATTGCGGTCGCCAACTCGCACGCCAAATGCGGTGATTTCGGCAAACCTCTCGGAATGTCAACGTTAGAAACCTATGGAGGATACCTATGTCCAGCAGCGGACTATATCAGGCTGATGATGAAGATAAATACTATGTATGGAATTAAAAGATATTCTGAGGACAGTAGACAAATATCGCGAACATGAAGGATCCCGTTCCATTGTACAAGATTTTACTGCAAATATACAAAAATATTGTAACTTTATATTTGTTATTTATTTAAGGATTTAAAAATAATATGTGTGATAAAACAGGCCGCAACTTTAGTATTGTGTTGGAATTTGTTTATGTACTGCAATGTGGGATTGACAAGTACAAGTGTTTATTATCGCAACTTTTGAAGTTTCGCGTATCATCTATACATATAATAAAATCGTAGGAAAGTCAAAACTGTACATTGAATATTTTTTAAAAGGGATACTTGGGGCGTGATCTATAATCGTAGTCGAAACCAAAAATATAGTTTTTAGAATTTTTGTCTGTGTGTCTGTTTGTCTGTATGTATGTCCGGGCTAAACTCAAAAAGTACTGTATGGATTTACTTCAAATTTTGCATGAATATTACTAAGAGTTCGGGTCAACATATGGGCTACATATTATCATGCTATCACCTACGGGGGAGGAGCTGTGATAATTTATAAAATTTAACGCGGGTAAAACCGCGGGGCACAGCTAGTAATTAGATATAAAGATGTCGGGAAAATAACAATAAAGGTGTATACCCAAGTGCTGAATAAATTTCTTTATCTCACATGTCTGACCTAATAATATAATATATATATATAAAACACTAGCTGTGCCCCGCGGTGTTACCCGCGTTAAATTTTATAAATTTTCTATAAACCTCACGGAGCCCGAGACCTTTCCAACGAATGCAAAACCGTGGAAATCGGTTCGTGCGTTCTGGAGTTATAGCGTCAGGAAGGAAAACCCGACTTATTTTTATATAGTAGATAATTGCTCCTATTGTGTCCCGAACCTTGAGACGTTACGGCTAGAGCCACGACTGCCACGAGGCTGCATGTGGTGGAACACGCCTGACTACCACGTCGGCTCTACATAGAACGAGTTAGTATAGGTCAAGTATGTGTAACCAGTGAGTCTGGGTTTTATTTTTCTTCTAAAAGCAAGCTTTCACTCTTGGAAAGTAAGTAAGTACCGGACTTTCCATACATGTTTGTAAAGTTAGAAAACAAGGTTTACACAAATAGTTGAATATGCGAGGATCGAACCCAAAACACGTAAGCTTTGAGGCAGAAGTCAGGCAGTCAGTACTACCACGTGAAGTTAAGTACGCACGTCTTTGGTTTTTCTTTTGACATGACGTTGGACAATTGGAGGCTTTATCTATAGCAAGTTGGGACTGTACCCTGCGATGTGTTGTGCCTGTTGTGGCTGTCTTTTAAAAAAGAATCATAAAAAAGATTAAATACAAGTCACAATAATACAGCACTGATATGTAATTCCGAATTCATCATCATCTTATCACCCGAAGCACCTCCACAGCTGGACAAATGCCTCCCCAAGGATCGCAACAATTGTTAGTCTTGTACTGTCCACATCCAGCGGCTTCCTACGACTTTTGCGAGATAGTCGGTCTTTTAGGGGGCCCTGCCCACGCTACGTCTTCCGGTTCGTGGTAGCCACTCACTCCTGCCCCAGCGGCTGTCGGTTCTATGAGCTATGTGAACTAAATATAACCGGTTTATGCATCAAATTAATCTTAAACTTGAAATACGTTCCTACTAGCTCAATCGCCCAGGTCAGCGCTGCTATAATATGAGTAACAGTATTTTTTTTTTATTCTACCAAATAATTAAGCAGTTCAAGAACAATGTAAATTAGAGATAAGTACAATTGATGTTCATATAACTAAAATATTTTTTTAGGTTCCTTAGCCAAATGGCAAAAAACGGAACCCTTATAGATGCGTCATGTCTGTCTGTCTGTCCGTCCGTATGTCACAGCCATTTTTCCGAAACTATAAGAGCTGTACTGTTGAAACTTGCTAAGTAGATGTATTCTACGAACCGCATTAAGATTTTCTCAAAAATAGAAAAAAAAACTATAATTTTGGGGGTTCCCCATCATCATCATTCGAATCATCAGCCGAAAGACGTCCATTGCTGGACAAAGGCCTCCTCCAAGGATCTCCACAATAGCCGGTCCTGCGCTGCCCGCATCCAGCGGCTTCCCGCGACCCGCACAAGATTGTCGTTCCCCATACATAGAACTGAAATTCAAAAAATATTTTTTCATCGTACCCATACATATGGGGTCATCTGTGGATAGATCTTCAAAAATGATATTCAGGTTTCTAATATAGTTTTTTTCCGAACTGAATAGTTTACGCGAGAAGCACTTCCAAAGTGGTAAAATGAGTGCCCCCACCCCCCTTGTAACTTCTCAAATAAAAGAATGATAAAACTAAAAAAATATATGATGTACATGCCAGCACATCCAGCTACCCCAATCTGTCAAATTTCTTTTATAGATTTTCAACTTTATCACATAAGAATAAGGTTCACTTTCAATTGGCGAAATTTGACAGATTCGGGTAGCTTGATGTACTGGCGTCTGTACATTACCATGCAAACTTCCACTGAAAATTGGTTTGAACGCGATCTAGTAAGTAGTTTTTTTAATACGTTATAAATCGTAAACCGCAATTTACCTTTCATTTAATCAACTGAAATACTTACTGCCACGGAACCCTTCATGGGCGAGTCCGACTCGCCCTTGGCCAGTTTTATTTATTATTTGTACCTATAGGTACTATTTATAATGTATATCTATGTACACCGAATACTGTCCCTCTCAATATCTCCATTCTCCAATCTGTAATTTGGTTATCTGGAAGTGATCACATTTTCTGATAATACCGCCTATTGTATACTTTAAGGTTTTAAGTGTTTTTATTTATTATTCGTTAGGTGTACAAAGAAGAGATTTTCGATCTATTTATTTATAATGCACGGGCGTTGTCTTTTAATTAAAAAAAATATATGATTTCGTCCAGACTACCTACCCAGGCAACCGAGAAAGGATTCAATCACGGGTAGTTCCCGTGTACAGAGCGTCTAATGAAAGGTCCAAATCGTAGGCATAAACAAATTATATTTTAATATATATTCAAAACTATTTTCATCCATCTAAGTTGATTGCGGCTTGCAATTAAAACAATCGATTAACTTTTTTTTTGCGATTAATTTAAACTACAATGCCTATTCGCTAGATAGTGACGTAAGTAATTAAGATATTGGTTTGACCTATCGCTTCTAGCAGGAAAGTATTTATACGCAAGACAAATAATCAATAAAATACAGAAATTAGGGATATTTCTGTATTTTATTGATTATTTGTCTTGCGTATAAGGAAAATCTTTGTGTGATGAACACGATAATTTGTTCTTGTTGGGACGTATGTATTAAAAGAAATATAAGTATGTTTATCAGTTGCTTGGTTACCATAGTAAAAGCTCTGTCTATTTTGGCCATGGCATCCGATGACAGTGTTTTAGTTTCCGCTAGATATTTATTATTATTACTATTCCACTTTCCTATTTTGTACGTATTTATTCTTATAAAATTGATACATTAAACAATAATATACAAATAAATACGTAAAAAACAGAGCTCCTGCTGCAGCGGGGTTATACGCCCTAGCCTAGGCCGCCGGTGGTCAGGGTGACAGCCCAGCGTGAGGAACCTCCTCACGATGCGTGCCGTTCCCATAATTGCCGCCAGTAATCCAGCGAAAGCCTCTCAAGATGATGGTCGAGGTTCTTATTATTATATAGGTATCAGTTTAGATTTTTTTTTAACTTGCTGAGATAAATTGAGTTCCCTGTCGCCAATATATGTATTCTGTGCATCACCTTAATCTAATCGTCATGAATAGTTGACCCATAATAACTATCGGACAATGCACAGAGCCGGAATCTTGTTCGTCGTCTATTGTATAAAGTGTGTCAAAGTCATTATCGAAGTACTAAGACCTGTATCGCCTGTGATACCAAATAAAAGGAGGACTTATTAGCTTCCCGTTGACCTTTACACTAATACATTATAACACTTGGACAGGATATCATTGCGCATAGGAGTAGAGTGGGCAACGGGTAAGTTATCGTATCGTACTGTCGCGTCATTTGAAACTCAGACGGTATGTCTATTTCAAACGATGTTATTACCATATATTACTATCTACTATCTCGTTTATATAACGGTAATGTGGCCCTGAGTTCAATCCTGGGTTGGGTCATAATGTTTAATTGCAATTTTTGAGACAAGAACATAAAAGTGCGCAATTAAAGTTGTCAATACTGCGCTGGATCTCCCCTTGGCTGAGTCAGATAACGTACATCATTATTTCCAATCGTATGAATGAAATGCTTCCTGTGACCTTCAATCGGAGGGGTGGACCGCATCTTTGAGGATTACCGTAGAGTGATAGTTGCATACAATGTCGCTATAAACCGACTTTGACTTTCATTTAAGACACTGCAGTTACCGTCCTCAGCCGAGACGTCGAACATCAAAGCGGGTGCCATCTAGTGCGAATCACTTTGTGTATGGTCTTATTTGCTAGACGGCTTGCCGTAAAGGTTATATTTTGCCCGCAATTTCAATGAATTTGTTCAATTTCGCGTACTGGAAAGCATTTTGTGACGTAATGAAATTGGGTGTATTCAGCTTCAGCCCCTTAATCCATATTGTAGGCCTTAATCCATGTTGAATGGCGCAAACTTCTGTAATAAAAAAGTAACTACTGCCCAAAAGAAATAATACAACACGCAACATTTTGTTAGATATGTATATTCATTGAAATGTTTCCGAAATTGTGTATATCAGCTCTCTTAACTCAAATAAAATAAACATTCTTTATTTTATCAAATAAAATAAACATTCTTTATATATTTCATACACACAAACAGTTTTAAGTAAATATTGTTTGTTTACCGTCTTAATTGGTTGTTATTTTTTGTCTCGTTGGTCGTAAAATCTTGGGTCGAAACTCTGCTAATATAACTTTAACGCTGATGAATAATAACAAGTAGAAACCGGTGTAACTGTTAAAGTTTCGCCTTACGTCATGTTGAAAGACAGAAATATACAAAATGAAATAAGTACCATCCGTTGAACACTATATAACATTTACCACAAGAACTATAACAATAACAATGATAATATCCTAGGACATTATTTAAACACGGCCATCTGATCGCAAACTAAGCAGAGCCTGTACTATGGCAACCAGATAACTGATACCTATACTAGGTACGTATATACTACTTATAATAAATTACAGCCAGATTCAGGACAAACAGACATGCTTATGGGAATCGAACCCAGGACTTCCGGCGTGAAAAGCAAACATTTGCCAACCATACCAACAGGCTCGTCAGAGCCTTCTGCGCTAGTCAACTGCTCGTTGTCTAATTTTTTTTAAATTTTAGTAGTAAAAATAATATTTATTTTTTATTTATATATAAATAACATACACACATACATAGACTCACGCCTGTTTCCCAGAGGGGTAGGCAGAGTCAACGGATTACCATTTGTCTTCATCTTTACACACCTCTTTTGACTAGTTTTCTGTCTTTATATAAATACGATGGAAAATATTTCCTACTTAAATTAGATTCCGACTTCGCTCCGAACTATTGTATTACTTCTGAGGTAAAGTTATTTTTATAGGGTTGCCAACACTTAGTAAATTGTCGCCGAGTATTTAATAAACATAAAAATATAAATATAAAACATTCAAAGAACACAAAGACTCAAAATTACTCTTTGCGGGAATCGAACCCAAAATATGAAAGCGCCGAAGTGGTGAAGCGACTACTTTATTCACTGCGCCATACGTATAATCATAGTTTGTTAAATAAACACTTCATGTTAACTACACAAATTATAAATACCCAAACTAATTCGCACCATTTTCTCAATACTTGAATGTTTTGACAATTTCTAAATACAAGTAGGTAATTAATTAATTACGTACTTATCTTAATTTGTAATTATTTGTTCTTAGATAATTAGTGGCCTTACCAACTTAAAATTGTTTGTTAAGACTCATTATTAGATCTAGTTCAATTAATTTACGGAACAAGGGCGAATCCTACTGATATTATAAAGGCGAAAGTTTGTGAGTGTGTATGTTTGTTACTTCTTCACGTCTAAACGGCTGGAGCGATTTTAATAAAAGTTGGTATGTAGTTAGCTGACACGCTGGTTTAACATATAGGCCAAATTTATAAAGTTTAATGTGGGTTAAACCGCGGGGCACAGCTATTAATAATAAGTTAAAAAAAATGTTTTGCTGTGGGGGTGACGGCATAATATCGCCACGCCATCTCAACCCGTGGGGGGCGTAGAAGTCGTCCCGAGGGAATATCTACCAGAAGGGGCAGCAACCTTTCTCTTTCTTCTATGACCATCGTTCTACGATTACCAACCCACCTGCCAAGCGTGGTCATTATGACATATCCTAGATTCTATAACAAACTTCCCTATGTTGATATTAGAGAATTGTCTACGAATAAGTTAAAAGAATTATATTATTAAAGCCAAATTGTGTAGCAGGGCATATTACAAAATATCAGATTATTTCAGTGATAAAAGTGCTTAGGATTGAGTTGTTCTGAGTCAACACACATGATTGTAATTAATCTTAAGTATATTTTATTTTAAAAAAGGATTCCTACTGAGTTTGCATTGTTTCTCAGTAGCTGCCACGTCATGCACTGCACGGTAGGGTAAAAAAATATGACGATTCCACATAAATGTAAAATTTTTAGGGTAAAAGAATTTTTGATTTTGACTTTGATTTTGACTTCCAAATGATGGACACAACTCCAGTGTGGAAATCATTTGGGGAGGCTTTTGTCCAGCAGTTGACATTATTTGGCTGACATGATGATGATGAAAACATTATTTTTACATCATTATACGCTTAAATTAAGCTACTGTTTGAGAGCTTTCTGCGTTAGTCAACTGCTCGTTGTCTTATTTTTTTAAATTTTATTATTAAATTTAAAAATAATAGCTTTGTAACTTGTTATTTACTGAAGGATAAAAGTAATCTATACATACAATAAAATCGTAGGAAAGTCGAAACTGTACATTGAAATTTTTTTTTAAAGTATACTTGGGGCGTGATCTACAATCGATATCGAAGCCAAAAATAAAGTGTATAGAATTTTTGTCTGTGTACTGTTTGTCTATATGTATGTCCGGGCTAAACTGAAAATGTACTGCATGGATTTACTTCAAGTTTTGCGTGAATATTACTAAGAGGTCGGGCCTACATATAGGCTACATATTATCACGCGATCACTTACGAGGGAGGCTTTGTGATAATTTAAAATTTAACGCGGGTAAAACCGCGGGGCACAGCTAGTATGTGATAAAACAGACAGATAATTCAATTTATTTTTGTTACTTTAATACTGTATTCGACTATATTTATCTGCTGCATTGTGAGCTTGACTAGTACAAGTGTATGTTAATAACCAAGTGCTCATTAAAAGCTATCATTCAATTCATAGACGGGCCTGTTGGCGTAGTTGGCAAATGCTTGCTTGTCACACCGGAGGTCGTGGTTTCGATTCCCACCCAGGACAAATATTTGTGTGCATGAACATCGTCTGTTTGTCCTGAGTCTGGGTGTAATTATCTATATAAGTATGTATTTACAAAAGAGAAGTGGTATAGGTATGTCTGTACTGTATAGATGAACTGTGACCATTGTGAAATTAACATATAACAATTAATTATTTCCGCACTGTAACTAAATTGTAGTGATTCACCGGTCATAGTGGTCATCGTAGCCTAGTTGGTAGGCTCCTGCCTACGAAGCTGGTGGTCCTGGGTTCGAATCCCAGTAACTGCAAATATTTGTGTGATGAGCATGAAAATTTGTTTCTGAGTCATGGATGTTTTCTATGTATATAAGTATTTATCTATCTATATAAGTATGTATATCGTCGCCTGGTACTCATAGTACAAGCTTTGCTTAGTTTGGGGCTAGGATGATCACTGCGACATTGTCCCTAAATATTAAATATATTAAATATTATATATTCTCTTTGATTATAATATTACCTGTTGACATTTGTAATGCTACCTATTGATTTATTTATTTATTATTATTTGATTGTGTAAATGTTATCTCCACTTATTAACTATTTTTATCTGGACATAATTGTAATTTTCTTATTATTGTATACATGTTGCATGATCTTGTATGATAAAGATTGAATTCTAACACAATTGTAAGATATTGTTTATGAATAAACTAGCTGTGCCCCGCGGTGTTACCCGCGTTAAATTTTATACATTTTCTTTGCTATAAACCTCACGGAGCCCGAGACCTTTCCAACGAATGCAAAACCGTGGAAATCGGTTCGTGCGTTCTGTAGTTGTAGCGTCAGGAGGGAAAACCCGACTTATTTTTATATAGTAGATGAAATTGAAATTGAAAAAATATCAGTTATCTGTTTTCCATAGTACAAGCTCTGCTTAGTTTGGGATCATCATCCGTGTATATAATGTCCCAGGATATTATTATATCATTATTATAATTTCTTTATCAATTTAAAGGTACAGCAAACTCGATAGAGTAGAGCTTATGTTGTTCGTATTATCTGAGTTAGAATAGATTAACATATTCGGTGACATTCATTAATTCGGTAGTTGTCTTTCAAAGTTATTCTCTTTTTAATAACCGTATTTATTTATACATTTTTCGTATCTTAAAATACAAACAAAATAAAGAATATATAAAAATAATAGCAGCTGATGTTTAATTAATGGTTTTCTAGTTATGCGATTAATGCTATAAAAATAAAATTTCAATAACACTATAAAATTTAATAGTTTGGAAGGTGTTCAACATTTCAGATATCAATGTTCGGTATTGATATCTGAAATGTTAATAGTTATAAGTGTATTTGTATGTCGCCATTGTTACTTTGATTTTGTCTTTTTGTATCGTTATTATGTGTGCTCAATAAATATTGTTTTCTTCTTCTTCTTGTATTTAGTAAGAACTAGCTGTGCTCCGCAGTTTTACCTGCGTGAAACTTTGTAAATTATATCCTATGTGTTATTCGGATATATACGCTGTATTACTACAAAGTTTCACCAAGATCCATCCAGTAGTTATTGCGCGAAAGAGTAACAAGCATACATAAATCCATACTCACATAATTTCACATTTATAATATTAGTAGGATTAGACATTAAGGAACCGAAAACTGTTACGCAGGTTAGATAGATTAATATAATTGTAAAAAATGTTAGTTACAAACATATTGTATTTTATTAACTAGCATAATTGAGTGAAAGACAGAAAGTAGTAAGAGTGAAGGAAATAAATAGATTGAAGGGAAGAATGTGGAAATGGTACAGGGAAATGGGGACTCATATAAGAACTAAGTCATGTAAGAACTAAGAATGATGAGAAAATCAACTGAAGAGAATTCGAGGAATCCATCTTTTATTTTAGCTCCAAGTGAACTAATCCCACATTAATATGAACATGTACAGACGCCAGCACATCAAGCTACCCCAACCTGTCAAATTGCCCCAATTGAAAGTGAACCTTATGCTTTTGTGATAAAGTTGAAATCTGTAAAAGAAATTTGACAGATTGGGATAGCTGGAGGTGCTGGCGTCTGTACATGAATTTGTGAACATATTATATACAGCCGGCCATTTCTAGAAATATGTCTGATGGATGTTACCTGCATCCTGGGTACTCATAATTGTAACTATTAATGTGTCTCGTCGTAGCTTAACGGCAGAGCGTAGAGAGAGAGGTACCCCGGATAGGTAAGGTTTAGCTCGCCGCAAATGATTAAATGTACGATTATATTATAATGTCTATTTTGTACTAGGTCACTGCATTAATGGTTTTCTGAGCGAACTAATTTGACTACTTTTGACGCGATAGTTTTGAAATAAAAATATCAAGGCTGTCGAACGGATTCATTTACAATCTGAGGAGACTATGGAGTATCTAATCGACGCACTTCCTGTTTCTGTGTTATCTGCGCTCGCTAGTATTATTCCGATTATGTTGTTTATGTACAATTATAAAATAACTGTATTTTAAAATCAATGTCAAATATATTGAACATGCATTAACATACATATTGAATGATTGAAAGAATAGTTAGATATTCTCATCGGTCCGTACGTGATCAGCGAGGTTAAGCAACTAGGCTGGCGGTCAATCCATAGATAAGTGTCCGCCAAAGTGGTTTAATATCTGAACGTCTAAGTGCTGCGGAAGGCACGTTAAGCTGTCGATCCCGGTTGTAATCATTAGACAATTGTCTTTAAGTCATGTCAGAGGCTTAATGGGCGGTTTGACAACTATGACAGTATAACCATTGACAATATGTAGTAAAAATATTAGACTTAAACTAGATAATTAAACATAATCTCTTGACAATAACTTGATACGAGCTAGCTAAATATCATTTCTGTAATAAAATAAATTTTATAAATGTTTTCATACAAGATGTACCTAAATATCTATGTTACTAGAAATAATATCTAATGTATACAACTATATTACTACAAACATGTTCTGACTATTTACAAGCGCTTTTTTAAAGAATACGTGAATAAAAACCTTTTTTATTTTATTTATTTTTAATTTTAACCACTAATTAACCATGGAATAAGTCAGAAAAATATGGTCATTTAAAATTAGTGTATAAATCACTATTTATGTTACGTTGTATCCATAAAATTCAGGAGTTTGTGAAAGAATTGACAACTACGCAGAAATTACTACACTAACTATATCAATGTCGTCAATGTCTTCTGCATTGTTGTCAATTTTTGTGAAGAAATTGACAACTATGCAGAAGACAGTGACGAGTTGTCAATTTTTTCACAAACTCCTCAATTTTATGGATACACCGTGTAACACAAATAGTGGAGAAATCTTAGGGATCGTTATCTACGCATTAAATTTAACAAATTATACAAAACCAGTTTGTGTAATACGAAACATATTTTCTTGGTTTCTCATACAAAATGGAGCAGATCATAGTTATTCTTGTATGTCAATATAGCTATGCCCCGCGGTTACACCCGCGGTTATATTTTATAAATTATCACAGCTCCTCCCCCGTAGGTGATAGCGTGATAATATGTAGCCTATATGTTGACCCAGGTCGGGTCAACATTAGTAATATTCATGCAAAATTTGAAGTAAATCCATGCAGTACTGTTTGTGTTTAGCCCGGACATACATACAACAAAACACACACACAGACAAAAATTCTAAAAACTATATTTTTGGCTTCGATATCGATTGTAGATTACGCCCCAAGTAAAAAATATTCAATGTACAGTTTTAGCTTTCCTACGATTTTATTATATGTATAGATTTATATATCGGAAAATTTGGTCTAATATTTTCTACTAGCCGTACCCCGCGGTTTTACCAGCGTTAAATTTTATAAATTATCATAGCTCGTCCCCCGTAAGTGATAACGTGATAATATGTAGCCTATATGTTGACCGGACCTCTTAGTAATATTCATGCAAAATATGAAGTAAATTTGTGCAGTACTTGTGAGTTTAGCCCGGACATACATACAGACAAACAGACACACAGACAAAAATTCTAAAAACTATATATTTGACTTCGATATCGATAGTAGATCACGCCCCAAGCAACCTTTTAAAAAATATTCAATGTACAGTTTTGACTTTCCTACGATTTTCTTATATGTATAGATAAATATATTTTTATACCAACACCTATATAAATAATGTGATGTATAGTATACTGTATTAAATTATTTATACATACTTATGTTAGAAAAGACGTCAACAGGCGTTCAAACATAGGCACATTAGGCATTATGTTGTCTTTATAGGGTTCCGTAGCCAGAAGCTGTCTGTCTGTCTTCTGTCTGTCGTATGTCACAGGCACTTTTTTCCGAAACTATAAGAGCTGTACTGTTGAAACTTGGTAAGTAGGCGTATTCTGTGAACGGCATTAAGATTATCACACAAAAATAGAAAAAATAACAATATTTTTTGGGGGTTCCCCATACATGGAACTAAAACTCAAAAATTATTTTTCAGCATACCCATACATGTGGCGTATCTATGGATAGGTTTTCAAAAATGATATTGAGGTTTCTAATATTTTTTTTTTCTAAACTGAATAGTTTGCGCGAGACAATTCCAAACTGGTGAAATAAGTGCCCCCCCCCCCCCCTGTAACTTCTAGAATAAGAGAATAAAAAATCTAAAAAAAATGTATAATGTGCATTATCATGTAAACTTTCACCGAAAATTGGTTTAACCAGATCTAGTAAGTCGGTTTTTTTAATACGTTATAAATCGTAAACCGCAATTTACCTTTCATTCAATCAACTCAAATACTTGCTGCTACGGAAACCTTAATGGGAGGGTCCGACTCGCACTTGGCCACTTTTTTGATATCTTTAGTAGATACAATACAAATAAAATATATTATTATTATTCTCGCCTTTTCTATATTCAGTTTTCTTGCTCACCCAACGATGCTGTGAAAGAGATCGCAACTTAGTGAGCATAAAATACTTAATGTTAAAAATATAGGGACAATCGGCGGTCCCTATATGTTTAAGTTAAGCATATTTCCGTAAATTTTGCTTATTTGGTGCAATAAAGTTTACTTTATTCTAATTAAATAATATTTATCGTGTACAGTGACGTTCTATGTAAATACATCGAGAAAAGAATTCAAAGGGCGTTTATGATAAGACCAACATTTCCGTTTCCGTTGCTGTCAAAATTTAAGTTAGTATTTTTACTATTAATTATGTTTTTGCGTCATAACTACACAAATAACTGTGTATTTCTCAGAGAACTGTGGTGTATTTTGTAATAAATATGTACACATGGCAGCTTCAATCAGCGAAAAAAATTATCACTGCAAGTGTGGCGCAGCGGTAAAGACAATCGCCTCGCCACTTGGGGGGTTCGATCCCCACGCAGTTATTTGTGTCACCCATAAATAGTTGTTCTGAATCTGGATGTATTTGGGGTCGTCAATTATATATTTGTAAAGTACCCTGCGATACAGATTAATTTAATTAGTGTGGGCACCAGCTTTAAAAAAATTGGTTGTACACTCAAGCCTCAAGACAGGGTGTTGCGGCCTCCTAAACTTCTGGATGGAAGTAAACTGGTTCGAGTAGCCAAATGAGTTCCCACACAATGGCCCCAACAGGAGGCTGAGTGCGGAATCCAATCGCCCAACCTACTAACAGACTGTAGACTTTCACTTTGAAAATTGACCTAGACAGTAAGTTCATTTTGGTACCGTTCAAGTACGAAATAGCCTGGCTAGACCGTTGGACTATGGAGTGAGTGACCTCGAGTTAGATTCCAAGGCGCACTACTGAGTTTTCGAATTCATGTGCATATCACAAAACAATGATCTCCAACTTATAATGCTGAAGGCAAACATTGTGAGGAAACCTGCCTACCCAGTTCTCCACAACGTTCTTGATCGCATTGATTGTGAGATACAGATAGATGTGAAGATATGAAGATATGGGTGCACAGTGGCACTCCAGGATGAGTCAACTGATGAATTTGTAGCCCTCGAAGTCCTGAAGAACAAAATTAAGCGCTGTCTGAGATTGTGGGTATGAATTTGCCATGCACCTGTCTAGACTTGACTGCTGCATGCTGTTGCTGCTTGGATTTTTCCCTTGGATATTACAAAATTTCTGATTATTTAAGTGACAAAAGTGCTTGGGATTGAGTTGTTCTGAGTCAACACACATGATTGTAATTAACCTTAAGTATATTTTATTTTAAAAAAGGATTCCTACTGAGTTCTCAGTAGCTGCCACGTCATGCACTGCACGGTAGGGTAAAAAATAAAAATGACGATTCCACATAAATGTAAAATTTTTACGAAATAAAATGAATTTTGATTTTGATTTTTTTTGATTTTTGAAAAGATGAGTTAAGGCTCCTTGTAATAGATAAGTTTTGTGTTTCATTTGGTCATAAAAAATATCGAAATAGAAACGTGTTCTGATTTGGAATTTTCGAGTACGAGTGCAATAATTTGACCTTTAAAGCTTACATATGTAAAATATGTTGGTATGGATCTCACAAGATGTCCGATAAAAGGAGATTTTATGCATTTTCTAAAGTGCTTCGACCAATTAAATAAAAAAAAATTGAATTGATTATTAGAAAATATACAGAACCAGTTATTATTATATTATTATTTTATATGTTATTATTTTGATATTTTTATTTGTTGATTAGTATTGTCCTTTGGTAAGTATTTTTTGTAAGTTGAATCATACGAAAGTTAAAACTGTTTCTGAGTATTTTTGAATATTATATTATAACAAATTGACCGATGTAATTCTTTAAAAGTGCCGATATCAATTTCATATGCAATAAAACATCTAAATGCGCGAGAGAGATTGCTGTGTGCTAAATCCGTGACTTAAGAGGCTGGCAACACCCAATTTATCTAAAATACATAAGCTGTCAATAAATATATAATATAAGCCATAAAGTGCGGTTCCCAATGGAGTGAACACTATCAAAGTGTGTAAAAAACAGGGTAAACTATAACATTCGCCATAATTGCCAAATAATATTACCTATCTTTATGGCAAATCTAATACAAAATAGTTTTTGCAAAGCAAATAAAGTGCTCTCAATGTCACAATAATAATTTAAATTGAGTTTTAAGTGGTTCAAGCATTTTCGAGGTGACATTGTGATTTATTTCTATTTTGAAATGCAAATCGTTGCATCGTGTTTTGGTATTAATGGTATTTTACAATATATAGTCAAATTTGGCAATATGTATTTTGATACGATGAACTGAAAATTATTGCCTTAAACTAACGGAAAACGACAGATTACGCTTATATCAGCGCCTTAGCAAGCGACTGTTTGACACAAGTTTCGCCATAAAAATAATGACTTATTACCTCAGTATAGACAGAACCACTCAGATACAACACAATATAGTAAAATAAACATAATATCATAAACTACAAGTTGGAACAAACATTTAAATTACCATTTTGTCAATATCCTAAATAAATTAACTACTTGACCACATTATTACTATATTAATATGTAAACTGCATATAAATCAATGTAAATCTTTGATTATACCTAACATTCTTTAAGTATAAGCCCTAAATTGATCATTATTAATCATTCGTTATTATTAAATCATACTTTACTTATTCTTAAAACCTACTTTAGAAGTGTTCCGACGTTTAATATAATTTGATATATTAAACAAACTGTTGTAACTTAGTCGGACAGTTCCATCGAGTCACAGTATAAATATGGACAGTAAGGAAACTAAGCCTCTCCCAGGGTATGTGTCCCAACCAACTGGGACGTGGCACAAAAGAGGGGTACTGGAGCAGCAGACCCGCGTTCCTGAGGCTCCTCCCATCAGGTGCCAACAGAAGTCCACGGCAGGTTAGGTTTAGTCGGTGCGAGTCCGACATAAACACACGCAGACACTTTCGCGGGTGTCATACCATAGGCCCTGTCTTACCAAAAAAAAAACCGGCCAAGTGCGAGTCGGACTCGCATGTGCGAGTCCGACTCGCACTTGGCTTGAAGGGTTCCATAGCAGCAAGTATTTCAGTTGATTAAATGAATGCAAATTGCGGTTTATGACGTATTAAAAAAAAACTACTTGCTAGATCTCGTTCAAACCAATTTTCGTTGTTAGTTTACGTGGTAATGTACATCATATATTTTTTTAGTTTTATCATTATCTTATTGTAGAAGTTAGAGGGGGAGGACACCCATTTTACCACTATGGAAGTGTCTCTCGCGCAAACTATTCAGTTTAGAAAAAAATGATACTAGAAACCTCAATATCATTTTTGAAGACCTATTCATAGATACCCCACATGTATGGGTACAATGAAAAAAAAAATTGAGTTTTAGTTCTATGTATGGCGACCGCCCAAAATAATTGTTATTTTTCTATTTTAGTGTAAAAATCTTAATGCGGTTCACAGAATACATCTACTTACCAAGTTTCAGTCGTACAGCTCTTATAGTTTCGGAGAAAAGTGGCTGTGACATACGGACGGACAGACTGACAGACAGACAGACAGACATGACGAATCTTTAAGGGTTCCGTTTTTTGCCATTTGGCTACGGAACCCTAAAAGGGAAACTAAGCCCAGTCCATGAAATAATTCCCTACACTATTCAAGCAATAGGATTGTAACTTATAATGTAGTAATTGATTTTTATTATTAAAACTTATTTTTTTAAAAATATCCGTTGAAAGTTTAAAATACGATAACTCTCTCCGGGTTTGATGAAGCCGAGTTCAAACTAAGCAATACACTCGTGACATTTTTAAAAAATATCGCTATTGACAACACCGCGACAAGCGTTTGTAGGTAGATTCCGTACTCTCTATTTTTATACCGTAGCCGAGTCGAATCGACAAAGCTACATATGTTAAGAATGTTTGCTTTAACAAACAAACAATTAATTATTATTAAAATAAAATCATCTTCTGACTATTGACGAGCACTTCTAGTCAGTTCATGTAAATAGATTAAGTTTTTCTTTTATTACTTTTACCTATTTGGTTATTAGGTACGGTTTCAAAATCGTAAAAGGAAATCTAATAGTAGTCATTGTTCGTCCGTACGTCAGTCTATGGGCTTTATTTTTAACTTGACTTTTATTGTTAGCTTATGAGGCTTCCACTGCTTTTCCCGACAATAGCGGCGAGAGGGGCTCAATAAAATGAGAAAGAAAGACAAAGAAATATTTTTATTTCAAGGCATACACCCCCGTGCATGCGATTTTTATTTTATGTCAATGTATTTATGGCGTTAGCGTCTTCATCACATACATGAACGAACGTGATGGCAAAACTA
Organism: Pseudoips prasinana; assembly: GCA_951640165.1. NCBI lineage: Eukaryota > Metazoa > Arthropoda > Insecta > Lepidoptera > Nolidae > Pseudoips > Pseudoips prasinana. Next base: position 24,593,393 of record OX621243.1, read on the forward strand.
TATTTTGCCAAGTCTCTCTGTCTATCCACAGTGGAACTCAGACACTCTGACAGAAAACTGTTATTTGATATGATTCGAGCAACTTAAAACTGATAAAAAAACTATATTACGTAAAGCTCTGTTCTATGAAAGTACGCATATTATGACGGGCAACTAGGAAACTCTACCTGTGCGTTGTCCGTCAAGCACTAAGTAAATTGGTAATTAGTTACGGTGTTATGGAGTAATTATTTGGCCTAAGATTCGTAACACATACGTCTAATGTTACTAATACAGTCCTATTGTGATTGGCAGTTGTTTTTTGTTTACGTAACCGTTTTAGGACGTGGAGCGTAAAGTTATGTTTCTGTTGTGATCCGTACGGGTGACATTAAAAATAAGAAATAAATGAGTGTGAATTCCCCTTAATATGAGTAAAAAAAATAAAGTGACATTTCCCATAATAGTATTTACGTGTACAATACAATACTATTCTTTATTGCAATCATGTGTACAATATTGATGTTACAAAATGATATGGGTATCAACATGAACCTTGTTAGGGCACAGCAATTAATAAATAAACAGCATAAAATAAAATACATAACAAATTTAGTGTCAATACAATATAAATGTCAAAGGAATTATAATTGATGGTTAGATGCATGATTATTTATTATATTATAATAATTATTGAATAAATTATTAAACCATAAATCAAGTCATTTTCCGCATAATCGAAATAAATTTGTTGCTTGGATAGACTTTTGTCTTAGAAAAACTCTTGCAAAGTGTCATATGATTTCTCTATAAGAAGATTAGTAAGCTTATTTTTAAATATGTTATAATTGGACATGTCTTTTATTGTTTTTGGGATTTGATTATATAATTTAATCGACATAGCAACGGTCCAGTTTAAAACTTAGGAAGCAGGCAATACTAATTTGTTTCTATTTCGTAAATGGCGGGTTTCTTTGTAATGATCTTTATTTTGAGAGTAGAGGTGTAAGTTTAGTTTGACGAAGAGGCAGATATCGAGAATCTAGAGTGAGGTTAATGTCAAAATACTATGAGTTTTAAAGTGTGACCTGCAACTCTCAGTTCCATTGATATTTGCTAGAATATGTATACATTTTTTCTGTAACTGACAAACCTTTTCAACATCCGTGCTATTTCCCCACAGTGTTATACCATACCGAAGCCATGAATGTGCGTATGCATGGTAGATTTTAGATCAGTTGATATTTTAAGTTGGTAGAGTGCGTAGGTGAAACGGCAGAGCTTTGTGTAAAGGGCTTGGATGTGAGCTTTCCAGTTAAGGTGTGTATCGATGTTCAATTATAATAGTGTAAATGTGTCAACGCATTCTATTTTTGTGTCATTTATGAAAAATCTATTAGTAGCGCTGTTTTTTGGTACGGTTTAAACTGCATAATTTTCGTCTTAGTCATAATTCTAGATTTTAACTCTCAAGCCAATTTTTATCAAATAAAAATTGTAAATCATATTATAAATAAGCAGATTACATACACTAATAATGTCCGACAAGTTTTGCTATGAGAAGCATTAGAACTCGTAGAGTATATGAATGTAGCAATCAAGTATTTTCTCAACGTATCTAATTATAACTTGACCGTCAAACCCTACTCCGACAAAATAAAAACACCAACATCTAAAACAGCTAATAAGTAATTTGAGTGTATTGCTTTAATTATTTCATACTTTTAAGCTTTTTTAGGGTTCCGTAGCCAAATGACAAATAACGGAACCCTTATAGATTTTTCATGTGAACATGATTTTAACAGAAAAATAAAAGAAATCAATAAATATTGGGGGTTTAAAAAATTTAGTTTCAGTTCTATGTCCCCATAGATTTTTTTTTTCATCAAACCCATACATGTGGGCATCAATAGATAGGTCTTCAAAAATGATATTGAGGTTTCTTATATCATTTTTTTAAACTGAATAGTTTGCGCGAGCGACACTTCCACATTGGTAAAATATCCTCTTGTGTCCCCCCCTGTAACTTCTAAAATAAGAGAATGATATACCAAAAAGAAATATATAATATACATTACCATGCATACTTCCACCGAAAATTGGTTTGAACGAGATCTAGTAAGTAATTTCTTTTGATTATTTTTAAATACAACGCCCGCATTAGGAAATCTAATCCCTGTGTCGCGGGGTAGTTTAAAAACATATAATAGACGGACACAAATTACATCCAGACTCAGAACAACTATTTATGGGTCACACAAAAAAGTTTACTTAAATAAGTATATATTTACTTTGCGTCTATTACAGACCATTAACGGCGCATTGTCTGAGAGACATTTCTTTTGGTGGCTAAACAAACCGATGCGAGAGCGACATATGATTTGTGAGTCCTATGCAGTGGCCCATGGGCTCAAGTACAATGTCAAGAAGAGCGAACTTATTATGTTTAAAGCGAGTGCCTTAAATTATTCTGATGTCCCCGGTGTCTCGCTTTGTGGTACTCCTTTAGCTTGGGTAAAGAAATTCAAGTACTTGGGTCATTGGGTCACTGATGATCTCAAGGATAATACTGACATAGAGAGGGAACGCAGGTCGCTGGCTGTTCGATGTAATATGCTGGTTCGAAGATTTGCACGTTGTACTGACGAAGTAAAAATAACACTTTTTAAAGCCTTTTGCCAGTCTTTTTACACGTGCAGTCTTTGGACCAGTTTTACGCAGAGGACATACAGTGATCTGCGTGTCCAATATAATAATGCATTCAGGATACTGTTGGGGCGGGCGTGGCGATGTAGTGCGTCCGGTATGTTTGCGGAGGCGCATACTGACGACTTTTACGCCATAATACGCAAGAGGACCGCCTCCATGAATGGCCGGCTGCGCACCGCCACCAACAGTCTCCTGAAAGTGTTTTCAGATCGGTGGGACTCCCCTCTGCTGCGCCACTGGGTGAGAATCCACACCGTTTTTAATTAATTTGTCTTATTACTAACATTTAGTCTTTAAGTTATTTTGTATACTAACTAAATTCTTTTTTCACGTATACTAACAATAGTCTCTAAGTTATCTTGTATACTAACACTATGGACGCATGTCTGAAATAAATTATTTGATTTGATTTGATTTGATAGCCTGCCGCAGGCCTGATAAGAGAAGTTTGCGGTGGTTGGTGCCGAGCCGCTTTCATGTCGCTTCTGTGTCTTGTTAGCAAGTACTCCGAACCAGGCTTCATCACAGATCTTACGACCCTCCACTACACGTTTGCGCCATTCAACGCTATTTTCAGCGAGCTTTTCCCAGCTACAGTGGTCAATTTTAAAAGCGGCCATATCCCGCTTGGTGCATTCTTTAAGGTCTTTCTTTAAGAAATAAGTATATGTTACAAATATTGATGCTAGAAAATAACTACCATGCTAAGGTGTATTTACAGTAGAGTCGAAGATATATAGCGACAAAGATTATTAGGCGCGCATGATTTTGTCTGACTTAGTAATTCAGAGGACAATATAGATTTTAGAGGAGAATAAAGCTATTAAATAGTATATTAATATATAATTAGCACCCAAATAAAACTAGCCAATCTTTAAAATAATATAATACAAAATAGTACCTTATAAAATCTTAAAAGACAAAACTTCTTGTTATAATATTACCGCATACTATTTTATCAGCCTAAAAGCTATAAGTAACAAGTTACTAAACCCATTACGCTTAGCGGCTCAAGATTTTAATTCTGCGAAAGATAAGAATAAATTATCTCAGAAAAATAATCACTATGATGCCGAACAGCTTTATGACCAGTAACTTCTTGTTTTAAACGAGTAAACACAATTAATGTATGCATACAAAACTTGTTTCATATGTTACAGAAATCTATATTAATATACATATATAACCGAGTCAAAGTTTAAACATCTGCATGTGTAACTTTGACTGGTGTCGGATTAGTATAACATATTTTAATATCATTACATTTATATGGCCTGAACAGTAAATGGCCTGAATAACTTGACCAATTATTTACCTCATACACATTAATATCGTTATTCTAATATACCTGTAAGTTATAGTACTAACAAGTTTAATAAAAATCGGTTCAATAATTTTTTCGTGAAAGAGTAACAAACATTCATACATACTCACAAACTTTCTCATTTATAATATTAGTAGGATTATGCAAGTGTCCTTTAACCTTCTTCTCTGAACTTAGTATACGTTTAGCATTTATTTATAATGAAATCAAATCCTGTAGACCGACCAAAATATGAATCTATTTTAGGTGGGTCTCGATGAACTTGCGAAGTACATTTCCACAGCTGTTTACATAATTAGGTAGATATAACCGCTATTGACATATAAGCAATGGAAATGTACCCTGCGAGCACGATCGTAAACAACGAAATTAAAGTGTGTGAGCAAATACCGGTGCACTTTTTAATCCTTTTCTATAATCCTTACTAACATTATAAATGCGAAAGTTTATAAGAATATACAAATGCATATTTATATAGATAATTTACTCTCAGACTCAGGACAAACCGACATATTCATGCACACCAATATCTGTCCTGGACGGGAATCAAGAACCCACGACCACCGGTGTGAAAAACATGCATCTGTGAAATAACAATAGTGGATGAAAGTATGTATGGAAATATGCCTAAGTGTGCCTACCCTAACGGGCAGAAGACTGAGCTACACGCATACAAATACTGATTGTCAAATGCTACCCAAAGACACTATTCTACGGTGACAAAATCGCGGACAAACCTAGTTATTTATAATCCGATGGTGCGCAGGTTATAAGCAGTTTTAGTAGAGTGACAGTTCTATGTATGCCCTGTTCTTTTCATGCGACCTATATAAGAGAGAGATGTAATAACATTTAATCTAGTGGTGTGAAAGACTGAATCGCCAGCATTGTCTATTCGATTACGTATATTTTTTCCGTGATTTCGTGACCAGTGAAATCTCGGAATCATTCCATCGCGTGAGCATATAGGTAATACTGACTTCTTTTATTATTAAAAATGACGTGAGGAGTTAACATTATGAAACTGTGCCGAGCAACTCACGTAATGAGTTTAGGGTTGAGCTAGGTTGTCATAATACTTAGCGAGGAGTCTTGGGACGCGGTGGTTTCCTTCTGCGAGACCGTCATCTCGCGGAAGAAGAAGCTGCGGGAAGGGAGAGGGAGATCACATCCTCTCACCCGGCCCGCAGCAGACGCACCGAGCGTCGGCGGAGGGCGGATAGCGCCCTCTTCCGGCCCCCTAAATGGGTCCGAGGCAACGGACTCGGGGGCGTCCGTCGCCCACTACCCATCTGGACCCGAGGTGGAGGCCCCTCTTAGACGTTGCGGGGGGAGTTTAACACCTCACTGCCCCGCTAATGCGAGGAGGCCCGCAGTCATGGGCCAGCACCAGCCGGGGGTTGCGGAAGTATCGTACGTTCCCGCGACCCCCGGCGCAGGTGTGAGCGGGGTGGGGTGGTTTTTACTCAGAAGGAGTCTGACAGATCCCTCCGCCTCCCCCAAGGCGGAGGCCATCCATGCAGGATTATAAACCCCGGCAAAAAAAAAAGAAAAGCTTGTCATAATACTGTATAAACGGTGTAACATTAATAGTAGAACACAGTTAAGAAGAGGCAACTCAGAGCCCTCCCAGGGTGCATGAACTGACTATCCGGGAAATGGCGCAAAAGCGGGCACCAGAGTAGTATACGCGCGTTCCCGCAGCTCCCCCATCAGGCGCCAGAAGAAGTCCAAGGGAGGTTAGGTTTAGTCAGTGCGAGTCCGACATACCCACCCGCAGACACTTTTTACGGGTGGGAAGCATAGGAATTCCCCCTACCATATCAAAAAAAAAATATATAAAGGTTGTTATAATACTGTATACCAGGTGTAAAATTAATTGTAGAGCATACTTGATAAGCGCTTTCTACCTATGAAACTGAACCAACCATTCTATAGGAAAAATATTGTATACCTCATACAAAATGCTTCAGCTAACTGTTCGTGTTAATCACAATAATATTATAAAGGTGAAAGTTTGTGAGTGTGTATGTTTGTTACTCTTTCACGCAATTTTACTGAACAGATTTTGATGCAACTTTGTAGTAACATAGCTAATGATATTTTATTCAAGATACGTTACGTTCAGATTTACCGATATTTAAAATATGGTCCCGCTGTTATATACACACCCTTTTTTACGAGGTGGAAATGCTCAAATCGAACCACCACGGTAGCCAGCCTCACAGTACTTGTAGCAGGAGCTCTGGCTACTCGTGAACGATCTCGCCAGTACCCCCGCTGTACACTGAGGCCTCCGCGAGACGTATGATGACAAGTTGCACTAATGAATAGTACAAAAGATAGGATAAACATGTAAATAAAAGAGATAGATGATTGCGCTTTCAATGTTTAATCCAGGCATAGACTATAAGATAAAACGTCCCAATTGGGACGTTTTTGAGTCTTTACAAAGCGCGCGCTAGTAACATATCTGCCTCTTTTTAAATATAATATCATTGAATATAGCTTATTTATCCGAATAACACATAGGCTATAATTTATAAAGTTTAACGCGGGTAAAACCGAGGGGCATAGCTAGTCTTTTATGAAAATAATCTTTTTTAACCCCGGACGCAAACAGAGGTGTTGTAAGTTCTAAATCGATGTCTGTTTGTCTGTGTGAGTGTATTGTAGAATACTCTACACAAAGATAAATTACAAATCCAAGATAGCCGCCATCACAAAATAGCGAATTACATATTTATCACCATAAATCTCTCAATATGGATATAAAATGAAATTATATAAATGTCGGAGGCTTTTAAATTTATATGTTATTGTTTTTTGCATGTCGCATGTCGCCTTAGTATCATAAGCAAAGTAAGCTCTTTAAACTACGTCTACTATTCATGTTACGTCTTGAATATGCGAAATGATGATTGTATAACTAACAGTTGTATAATCCTCATTAGTTATGCAAAAACAGAAATATGGTACGGCATCGATGGATTTTATGCAATACAAGTTGAACTTTGTGTACATCTTTTTTTAACACAAATGTACAGACAACAGCACATCAGTCATCCTCAGTCGCCTCGCCGCTTCGTGTCGCGGGTTCAAGTCCCGCGCCGAATAACTATTTGTGTGACCCACAAATAGCTGTTCTGAGTCTGGATGTAATTTGTGTCCGTCTATTATATGTTTGTAAACTACCCCGCGACACAGGCATTAGATTCACTAATGCGGGCGTTGTCTTTTTAAAGAAAAAAATAAATAAAAAGCTACCCTAATCTGTCAAATTTTCACAATTGAAAGTGAACCGTATGCCTAACTGATAAAGTTGAAAATATATGAAAGAAAGGACTTCGGCAAATCCCGGCCTGTGATGGACAAAAGTTTATTACTAATTAAAAAAGAAATTGTAATATTTAAAATCCCTCCATGCCTTTTATTTCCTTGTACAACATGGGAAAATGATTTCAATTCTTAAAAGTAAATCATTTTATTTCGGCATTCATGTTTCTTAAACTGTTTTATAGGGTCTGGCTAAGCAGCCAGACCCTACTTATTTTTCCAGTCATGCAGTTATTATTATATTCTCATTGTCAGAGGCGTTATAATTTCACTGTATTGGAATATGTATTATTTGCATACATAATATTATCCTCAATAGTCATAATATAAATCAATAGTATGTATGGTATGTTGATTTATGAATCAATGAAGGAATCGATTCTTCATAGTAATGGCAACACTTTTTTATCTGTCATATTGAACTGATTGTATTTTTATTTACATTCGTGTTTAGGCTTGCTTGACTTGCATCGTGAATGTTTTCTAGTGGCTTGTGTATTTACCACGACCTTTGGCTTTGTTTCTGGATTCTGTTTTCGACTTCCCGACTGACCCCGGCTTTCTTGGACTTAGGATCTACGCATCATGATTTACCTCTGCTATTCGCACCTCGGACCACATATTTTGTCCTAAGCAACTATGGCCGCGGTTATTTTTTTGAATAGGTGTGAACTTACCACGGTTGTGATAAACATATCTGAACCTGTTTTACTTATTTTTATATAGAAAGTAGTATAATTATTACAAAAATTCGTTCCATGATCTAATACAATATTGAAATTTTGTTGACCTTATACGCCTTATATTAAAGATTACATAACTCCCATGTTTTACATAAAAAGTAAATATACAGGGCGATAGAATATTAGTACCCCTTCAAAATGCATATTGTTTTATTTATGTCCATTCCAGGCCATGTTTGTATGGGCCGGTTGCCGATCTCCTTTGACAGATTGGGGTAGCTGGATGTGCTGGCGTCTATAGATGTGCACAAGTTAATATTGTTACAGTTAGGGAGTCGACCTCATATCGGTGGATACGCTTTGAAATTGATAGTTTACGTAGGCAGCAAGGCGGCGCTTGTATTATTTTTTAAACCCCCGAAGAAAAAATGGGAGGAGGGGGGGGGGGGTATTATAAGTTTGACGTCAATATCTGTCTGTCTGTGTGTGTGTGTGTGTGTGTGTGTGTGTGTGCGTGTGTGTATATATATGTTTCTGGCATCGTAAGTAGCTCTCAAACGGATGAATTTTGATTTTGTTTTTTTTTGTATGAAAGGGGAATTAGTCGGTTGTATCTTTGATATGTTTGATGACAATCGGTCCAAGATAGCCGGCACACACAAAACGGCGGATAACATATTTTTACACAACTAATTCAATTTGAAATTAAAGGGATTGGATTGACCTGTAAAATACTATACGATATGATAAATTTCGTTTACGTTTCTTGCAGAATACAAATAAAAGCAAAGTTTGCAAAATAATGGTTCTTCAATTGCAAACTAATCCAACGTATCGCGATACACAATTTGAATGTCTAATTGAATAACAATTATTGTGCAAATTTCGCTATAGATTTATTTCCTAAGATACGTAATGTTGCGTCGAAACTAGTCGGACTTATTCCATTAATTTCACGTGATCTCGTGAGTAAATCTACGTAATAATATTAAATAACCGGTCAACTGCGAGTCCGGTTTGCACACGAAGGGCTTCATACCATTATAGAGGATTGCCAATCATCGTGTAAAACTCATAGAAACCAAAGGACACTTGTATCATCATCATCATATTAGCCGAAAGACGTCCACTGCTGGACAAAGGCCTCCCCCAGAAATCTTGCTGGTCTTGCGCTATGCATTTTGCTAACGATACTTGTATAGGGAACCCAAATTTTTTTATATTTTTTTTGTGTTATAGTGGCAGTGTATTTTCAGGGTTCCGTAGCCAGATGGCAAAAAATGTCTGTCCGTCCGTATGTCACAGCCACTTTTTTCCGAAACTATAAGAGCTGAACTTGAAAATTGGTAAGTAGATGTATTCTGTGAACCGCATTAAGATTTTCACACAAAAATAGAAAAAGAACAATAATTTTGGGGGTTCCCCATACATATAAATTTTAAAAATTGATAAGATGTTTGAACGAGATCTAGTAAGTAGTTTTTTTAATACGTCATAAATCGTAAACCGCAATTTACCTTTCATTTAATCAATTGAAATACTTGTTGCTACGGAACCCTTCATGGGCAAGTCCGACTGGCACTTCGCCGGTTTTTTAAATTTCCTTCTATTTGTACTTATAAGATAGCCCAATGACAGACGGAAAGATTGACGGATCGAGGGATCCGCAGGCGCAGGCGGCGGCAGTAGGCAGTGTGGCAACGGGTTCCGTTGGCACGTGTCAAGTACGGCATATCGAGGCACCCTAAAAAGACGGGTTTAAAGAAAGAAAGAAATACTTTTTTTTTTATTAAGGACAGCCAGTAATTGTTACATGTTTCTTAATAGTAAAATGAATAATACAATAACACAGATCCTAATGCACAATTTTTAAAGGCGTCACCGCATGCATATATTATTATAACAGTAACACTAGAATTAGTAAATACTTCAGCTAAATATTAAAAACTAAAACTAATTACATTTATTTTTTATTTTTTGCTATTTATAATACACATAGGTACATACAAATTAATTAAAAGGTGATTAAAAACAAAACATATTGCTGTGTACCATAAATGGGTGCCAACTTCAGCATAAGCTACAGCAAAAATTATTGTAGCGCTGCTATTCTAGTTGGCATACATTGTTATGGTTTTACCGGCAGCTATAGCGATCAAATATATAAAAAAATATATATTCATTCGTATTTATAATGTGAACAGATTAAGATTTTGTTGAATTTGCTATCTCAAAACTAAAAAGCCAACCGTTTAATGATATGTTGTAAATGTTTAAACATTTTGCTCAAGCGAGAAATATTGAACGCAAAATATTGCTGCGTAATGTCCAAAAACAACGGCATAAAACTGATAACAAACTATGCAATCTTGAATAGTTTGTTATCCTATAACCCATGTTTATTTTTGGACATGCCGCGTTGTCAATAACGTCAATTTAAATTAATCGTTATTGAAAATCGCACTAATATTATAAATGCGAAAGTTTGTCACTGTGTGAGTGTGTTTATTTGTTACTTCTTCACGTATAAACGGCTGGAGCGATTTTAATAAAATTTGGCATGGAGTTAGCTAACACTCTGTATTAACACATAGACTATAATTTATAAAGTTTAACGCACGTAAAACCGCGGGGCACAGCTAGTACCTATGTTATAATTCTCGCGCGTAGAATAAACGTACTGTAAAACTCGCAGCAGCAAGGGGTACTCTATAATGGGATCTAGGAGAGTCCTTGACAATGATAACACACGTATTAAACACCAATCACTTATTTTATTGAATAATAATAAAGTTTTTACAATGTTTTCTTTAGCACTTCATTATGGTAACTCTTGACAAACATCACTCAGACATAAAATTATACTTTTTATTTATTTCGAACTCTGTTCTAACTTTAAAAGCTATGCCCAGCTATTTTAATAAAATGACCAGAGTTAGCTAGCTTCTCAAAAGAGATTTATTCTGTAGGAGGGTAGGTAATATCATTATAGTACCTACATCGTTGCACGTTGTCGAACCTCAAGATCGACCAGAAACGACACCGCGAGTACAAGTAGGGCCTCTATCATAATGAAATCAATGTCGAATGTGGTTGATTTACAGTTACAGGGTTCTATTGTAGTTCAATTAGGACTTACCTTGACAGCAATTAGACCACTAACTATTAAAGTACTGACCAAGTTATAGCTAAAGAGACTGAGAAGACCGATTTAAACGTTCGACGCCAGTTCCACCTGTAGGTTAGTGACCCTGACTGCTAATCCAGAGGTCGTGAGTTCGTTCCCCAGACAGGTCGAATCTTTATGTGATTGATGAGCACGATTATTAACAGCGTCGACATTTAGAATCAATGACTTTCTTCAAAGAGTAAGCAATTATTTGTTTAGTTATAATAAAATAAACCTTGCGGATAGAAGTAAATGAGAGCAGTTGTCTGCCCCTTAAGTATTCAATATTTTAACTTTAACCATGAAAAGGTAAGTTTTATTTATAAACAACTAGCTATGCTCCGTGGTTTTACCCGCGTTTAACTTTGTAAATTAAGGCCTATGTGTTATTCGGATATATAAGCTATTTTACTACAAAGTTTCATCATAATCCGTTCGGTAGTTTTTGCGTTAAAGAGTAACAAACATACACACTCACACACTCACAAACTTTCACCTTTGTAATATTAGTATGAAGTATGTTATCGAAACGGGACAATTACAAATTCAAAATACAAAATTTTTGCATTAACGGAGTACAATTTTAAACTAGTATTTGAAGTCTTTTAAGCAACTGATACCTCTGTCTATACCTGACTCCACTCTCCCTCAAGACACATTTTTCTTTTTGTTAATAATATAAAAGTATAGAATAAGATTTGATTTTCAAATAAGAATCAATCAATCAATCTTAATAAATTTTATATTCTCTTCACAATAGTCATTATTACACTTGATATATACTATGAGACATTACACCGTGAGAGACTAGAGCCTGATGTAGGTTTTCAAACAAACCTGTATTACAGGTCTCTGGGGCCCTCCCGTAGCTAGAAGACAGAGTTATATCGAGTGGTAAACTAGACATTTAAATTTAGGTTAAACAAAACATAAAAAAATCAAAAATAAAATTAATATTTGTATACATTTGCCAGAGTGTGTAAATAAAACGTTAAAGAAAAAGTATTCTTAATATAAAAAAATCCGTGTACTGTGATGTGTGCGAGTTAAGAGTAGATTGTGTATCTATAGCTGCATATAAATTCATAGAATGAGAAATGAATAACTTGTGATAATACAAGGGTTGAATACAATAACCTCGACGCACGTAAATGTTTTAATTTTACAGTCCTTCTCTATATATGTGTCTGTCTATGGCAAAGATGCCAAAATCCGTACAGCTCTAGTCCGTTATTTTCCTTCTTAGGAACTAGGGCTGTACGGATTTAAATGTATTTTTAAGATCTTATACCTAGTTTACCCAATACAATGGATCTAAAAGGCACATTGCAGGTCTCATTGGAAGAAAAAAAATTAAAGAGACTAGAATATTCAAAGGTGACTAGTAAAAATACACTGTAGGTAAAAAAAGAAGAATATCAAGATAAAAACTATTTAAATAGTAGGTATTAAGTAAAATAGTTTGTTATATAATTATATAATTTATTAGGAACTAGAGAGCTAATGAATATTGTAATTAAACGAGGAGGTCATTTAATTACATCTTATTTAAATTTTATACAATATTTATTTAAATTTATTTATATATTTTGTTAAATGATAAAGATAATAATAATAGATAAGAGATATAAGATAAAGAAACATGTTTAAAATTAATGAAATTTTAAACGTATTTCTTAACCTATTTATAACTTTGTTTCAATGAGAAAGATGGAGTGCTTGTACCTATCTTTTTTTAGTTGTAACATCTGTTTACGGTAGGTTTGATTAAGGCAACGCATTGATAATGTTGCCCGAATGGTTGTTGACAACAGGGTTCCCACTATTTGGTTTGATCTTCTTGCCCTGTGGAAAGACGTGGCGTTTCTATGTGCCCCTTACCGCATTTATCACGGGGCGTATTCAGACCACTTGTTCGAGTTTATACCTGCCGCCACAGACCCTCATCACCTGGAGATGTTCATAAACCTACCCCGTGCGTTTCACAAGAAACTTTTTACCGTGCAGTACCACGCTTATCAATTAATTACGGAGGTATTTCCAAACCGGTAGGTACAATATGGCAACCTTCAAAAAGCGAACCTTATCCCTTCTTAACGGCTGGCAACGCACTTGCGGCTTCTCTGGTGTAGCGAGTGTCCATTAGCGGCGGTGATCACTTACCATCAGGTGACCGACTTGCTGGTTTGCCTTGCTGTCATATAAAAAAAAACTTGAGAGGTGTCAAGGGACACCCGGATGGAACGATGTTATTTCTTATTATTTATTATGTATAAAAAACAACTATACACTCAACAAAAATAATCGTCGCGACACCACACTGTTCAATGCGAAATAGAAATGAAAATATCTGGCTTGCTTTCTATAAGAGAGAGGGAGAGAGAGAGAGAGACAGACAGACAGCGAAACATGCGCACGCCGCACAGCTGCAAAAAGTGTCGTGACTACTTTTCCTAAGATTTTTTTCCGTCTAGCCCCCTTTCACAACGCGCGATAAGGAACTTCGTTCCAAAAACAATAATTGAATCAGCAGCAGTGGACTGAGGGGCAATGTTGTATACGCGCGCGATCTAGCTTATGTCAAAGGCTGGGTCACGCCTAAACAGTTTTACTCTTAATGAATTCTAGTCTAGTCTAGTATTATTTTATTTAGGTATTTCATATTCTGGTTTTAAAGTACACAAACTATGTAAAATTGTTACTAGAAATATCTAAAATTAGTTTATAATAAAATAAATTATATAAGTAGCCCGAATACTTTATAATTATAATGTCTGAGAAAATTTTAATTACCTACCATAATAACATATTAAAAGTCGACTTATTAGATATTATATATAAGCGTTTAAAGTTCTTGGGAATAAAGTGGGTAAGTTCTATCCTGTTCTCGCAATACCATTGTTATTATGGAGATTCTATGGCTTCACTAGAAGTGACGTCATATGTTGCTATAACACGTTCTCTGTCTAACATGATCTTTATGTAATTATTTAACTTCGTTAGTACTAAGGTGATATGAATGTTATTTTTACCGCTAGTATTTATGGCCAGTCTTACTACTGAGGAATAAAGTAAGTAAAGTTCGTATTCCTTTTTGAGACTATATTTAGATAATCTAAGTCGATACGTGAGTGGCTAGCTGTCTGGTCACAAATTGTCTCAAGTCATCAAACAAACTTTCAAAATTTGACTTTATGTTAAGTTGTTTAAGTTTGGTATTTACATACTCACTGCAACTGACAACTTTGTGTTAAATTTGCGCAATACCATCTTCCCATTTTGTCAATAAGAAACAACTTAGTATGTACTTAATTATCGCTTAAAGTCCCGTTTTTATTCTTAAGTGCGCCACTAGCAGCTTATATATCACACTAATATTATAAAGGCGAAAGTTTGTGAGTGTGTATGTTTGTTACTTCTTCACGTCTGGAGCGGTTTTAATAAAATTTTGTATGGAATTAGCTGACACTCAGGATTAACACATAGGCTTTAATTTATAAAGTTTAAGGCGGGTAAAACCGCGAGGCACAGCTAGTAATATTATAAAGGCGAAAGTTTGTGAGTAAGATGTAAGGATGTTAGTTACTCTTTCACGGAAAAACTACCGAACGGATTTTGATGAAACTTTGTAGTAATATAGCTTATAAATATGTATATCCGAATAACACATGAGCTGTAATCTATAAAGTTTAATGAGAGTAAAACCGCGGGACACAGCTAGTAATACATAATTACTTATAGGCACAAGTAGATATTTAAATCTGCGGTTTGTGTTAAATCATGTAGAATTAACATTTAATTTATGATAGTCATGATTAATAGCTTGATTAAGTTATTGTCAAATTGGATATTTATAGGTTTTAATAATGTAGCAAAAATATTTAAATCTATAAAAAACGTCAGTGAGATGTTTGGGTATATTTTACTAGATCGAGTATAACTGGTTCTCTTTGTATTAAGACTTCAATATTATTATGGTCGACCTTGTGTATGTATAATATAATGGCGACAACGCTTTAATGCTACCACCGGGTCCAATGCGCCCCAGTCGAGATTTGTATCACGTTTAGAGCCTATGCACACCACGTTTTTTAAGCGCGCCGTCGACGCGCATTTCCAAAATGCGCGCTAGCATCGCGTGTGTATCGATACAGACGCGCGTAAGCATCGCGGGGGTATCGATACAGACGCGCGTAAGCATCGCGTATGTATCGATACAGACGCGCTTAAGCATCGCGGGGGTATCGATACAGACGCGCCGGTGCCGCGCGTTTGTATCGTGTTAGGGCCAGCGCAGACAGAGGGGAGCGCAGCGGAGAGGATTTTATTAAGGCACTAGAAAATCAACTTTAGAGCTATAGGAATAAAGGGCATATATGCTTGAACCTGACAAAATGCTCGCGCAGTCTCGCGCATTATAATGTTCAAGCATACATACACTTTATTTAAATAATTTTAACGTTGATTTTCTAGTGCCTTAATAAAATCCTCTCCGCTGCGCTCCTCTCTGTCTGCACTGGCCCTTACATCGCGTCGACGCGGCGACGGCGCGCTTTTATTCTAAGGAACAGTTTGTTGTCATTTGTATCGAGACACACGCGCATTAGCATCACGTCTGTATCGCTACAAACGCGCCTCGACGGCGCTCTTAAAAAACGTGGTGTGCATAAGCCCTTATTTATCTACAAAACCCGGACAAAAGAGGCGGGCGTGGATCAAGCCGTCTAACAAATAAGACCACAAACTGAGTAACCCGAGCCAGAGGGAGTTCGAATCACGGCTCATGGTGAATGACGTGGAGATTCATGAGAGTGTCGATTCTTAGGGACGTTTTAACGTAAAGCATAAGCGGCCACTCTTCCGACTCTACCGAGGACGATAGAGGTCGGCGAGCGTTCACGGTTGTACTCTCTGCCGGTAAATACGAGTGACGTCGGATTGTGAATAGCGTCACGAGAGTTTCTAATACCCTTGGCTCGCAATATCGTCATTCGGACCATCTAAGTTCGCTCTTCGTTCCATCGTTCCTGGGACGACGATGCGTTTGGGAGAGATGATATGTTGACCCAACCTCTTAGTAATATTCATGCAACATTTGAAGGAAATCCATGCAGTACTTTTTGAGTTTAGTCCGGACATACACAAAGACAACCACATAAAAATTCTAAAAACTATATTTTTGGCTTCGATAGCGATTGTAGATCATGCCCCAAGTATCCTTTTTAAAAATATTCAATGTATAGTTTTGACTTTCCTACGATTTTATTATATGTATACATTACAAAGCGTAAATCTAAACTTAAAACTGAACAATCATAAATCGAGCGGGCATCATAAGCATTTGACGGGCCTGTTGGCGTGGTTGGCAAATGCTTGCTTTTCACGGTTCGATTCCCACCCAGGACAGATATTTATGTGCATGAATGAACATAACTGTTTGTTCTGAGTCTGAGTGTAAGAATCTATATAAAGTATATATTTGTAAAAAAAAAATTGGACGTGTATGTAGTACTACTAGCTGTGCCTCGCATTGAACTTTTTAAATTATAGCCTAGTAATAATGTCTTATTCGGATTTATAAGCTATATTACCACAAAGTTTCATCAAAATCCGTTCGGTAGTTTTTGCGTGAAAGAGTGCAAACATACACACAAACTTTCACCTTTATAATATTAGTGTGATATCAAGTTATGATAATTATATTATATTTAATTAGTATGTACTTTACTTCTACGGCAATTATCTTTCAACATTCTATTGACTTATTTGACCGAAAAACGGTTATTGCCCCTGATTCTAAGTGATACCAACCAACTAAATTAATTTCAATATAAATGCATTTCTTTCTACCATAGTGCTTATGAAAAGGGCAGAAGATATTTAGCTTTGACGCGAAGTACTGAGGAAAAATAAGCGATACGCAACCGACCAATTATGAGCACCGGTCGCCTAATTGGTACGCGTCTTCTAATCTGTTTTCGTAATTACAGAGTTACATGAATGCCCTGGGGCTCTACCGGCTAAGTCGCCGAACATCGATTTCTTAAATGGCGTTCAAATAAATAAAGGTTAAAAATGACTTAATCAATCGTTATATCGGCTTCCAGGACCACATGTGACGTTGTAAATGATCCGGAATCGATTGTCAACGTTGAAGCCGATTTACCGATTGATTTAACTTAACCTTTATTTATTTGAACGCCAAAACGTAAAAATGTAACCTTTATTTATTTGAACGCCATTCACGAAAACAATGTTCGGTGACTTAGCCGGTAGAGCCCCTATTCGGTTCGCACAATACAGTAAAGCCTGGTTTTATACCCACAAAAAAGATGTTAATGAAACATGAAACCTTGAACATTTTGATGTACCAGGTTGATAAAATATTTTTCTACATTATTTTTAATGAAGGCATATGTTTGATGGGTTCACATTATTTTCCATTACAACATTTGAATATTTCTTATCATACATGATCACAGTATAATCGTGATATGAATCTGTCATTACGCAAGAGAAATGCTCTATTGTTACATTTGATTTAAATAATAATTCTGAATACAGATCTCATCATTCAATCTGAATTCATTCAAGTCTGTGATTTATTCAATATGTCACTGTCAGTAGGCAAAATACCAACATTGTAGGTACAAGTCAACAAAAAATTCCCAATAGGAACAATATGTTTACCCAAGTTCTTGACTGAACTATTATTCATCTTGTATAATCTATAACAAATAGGAAGATAGCAATAATTATCTCTTGTCAGATAAAATGGTTTAAAATAAAATTAATGTCAATGACGTCCAATGTAATATTTTTTTCAGGTGGATCTTATAATTAAAACTGACGTAAGGATTGCTTACGTAAAACCAAATATAATCGCGATTGTAAAAAATAGTAGCTTGGTACTAGTAACTTGTTATTTATTTAAGACCGCACGGACGGACTAATTATTTTTTTTGTTACTTTTATACTGTATTCGACTGTTTTATTGTTTATGTGCAGCATTGTGAGCTTGTCAAGTACAAGTGTATGTTAATACCCAAGTGCTGACTAAAATAAAGTATTATTTAATTTCATTAGTAACGGGAAACTCAGGTAATTAATTATATGCTGGATTCCGTGCCGAGCGCCAGATGTCTTTGTGTGGCTTATATTAAAATTATTTAAACAAATAATATACTGTACTAGTGTCTTTTTTTGTTCAATTTACTCCTATTTTCCATAAAGAGAGACTTAAAAAAATTAAATTATTATATATATATTTATAATCAAGATCTTTTTTAAAAATGTGGTGACAAGGGACACCAGACATGCAAAATGTATGTTTGAATGTCGCTCTGTTGATATTAATTGCCCAAAGTTTCTCGTTCTTCGCTGAATATTGTTACTTCAGATTTAAAAACATTTTTTATTTCATTTTTTTTTATGTTGCTTATTGCTCTATTATTTACAGCTTGAAATTGTCTAAAGGAACATTATTACTAATTCTAGTAATATTATAAATGTCAAAGTTTGTAAGTATCGATGTATGGATGTTTCTTACTCTCTCACCCAAAAACTACAGAACGGTTTGTGATGAAACTTTGTAGTAATATAAGGTATAAAGCTAAATGACTAATGACTGATTTAAATAGTTTAACGCGGGTGAAACCGCGGGGCACAGCTATTTTGTAATAAAGTTGAAGAAGCATTTACTAGCCAGCAACGGCTAAGTGACCGTTGCCACATACAAGTGTAATCATTACTAAGTGATTCAAGTCTTTCATTATTATAATTGCCAATGTCATTTAGTTCATTCATTGCCATTGATAGTTTATAATTTATGGTTAATCTATGGAATCCATCTTGAAGTTTTTATATTTAAAAAAAACTTGAAAAATACCTTTTTTTTATTTCATTCCCTATTTTGGTAATCATATTAGGTTGGGGAAAAGTCTTTTCGCATTATAGTATGTATGAACTTGTCAATTGTCATAAAATCTCTTTGGCTATTTGTATCTGGTTGGTTTTAGTATTATTGAAAGTTTAAATTTTAAAGAACATAATTCCATATTCAAATTAGGAAAATGTGTGATTTTCATTTGTTTTTCGTACTGTTAAGATGAGTGAATCTAATGAAAAAATTCGATACACTTTGAAAAGATAAAACTTATACTACAAAAAAGGTAAAAATGCAACGCAAGCAGCGAATAAAATTTGCGATGTTTACGGACCTCATGCAGTATCTGTGAGAGTAGCCAAAATTTGGTTTAAGCGTTTTCAATCCGGAAATTTTGATGTCAAAGATGCACGTCGCTCTAGTCGCCCTATTACGGATAAAATGGATATCATTTTTGAAAAAGTGTAGTAAGATCGGCCTATCAGTAGTTACCTGACATTCAGATTTCCACCTGTTACGGTCTCTTCAGAATTCTTTAGGCAGCGTCAGGTTAACATCACGAGGGGACTGCCAAAACCGCTTGTCGCGGTATTTTGATCAGAAGTTCCAAAATTTCTACAGCAATGGGATCATGTCCCTACCTACAAGATAGCAAAAAGTTATCGAACAAAATTGTACCTACATACATTAGTTAAATGTAAATAAACTATATTAACGACCGGTCCGACCGTCGTCATAAACACAAGGTCCGCCATAATAATAATATTGTATTTGAACGTTAATATAGACAGACAGAACCATTCAGACAATATGCAGTAAAATATAGCTTAAACTATAAATATTGATGATTAAACCTAAACTTAATCTCTTTGACAATAACTTAATACAAGTTAGATAAATATAATTACTATTATAAAATATTTTTATAAATGTTTTAACAATCCATGAACCTAAATATCTTTATTATTATGTAACTAGAAATAAGTTATTTCTGTATATTACTGTATATTACTACAAACATGTTCTGACTATTTACAAACGCTTTTTTGAAGTCTATGTGAATTAAAACTTTTTTTTATTTTAAGGGATTAATCAGGTATTATCAATAAACCAGTAACGAGTACTACTTAGTTGAGTACCTATTTACAATAAGCGTATTGTAAATAAGTACTCAACTAAGTAGTTAACATGGAAATGTAACTACGCTACGTGACCTCTACCTCGTGTATCCAATCGATTTAGATAACAACTTACTACAGGTTATCGATATTCTTAAGAGCGTTTACGTGGCACCGCATTTTATATTATTTCTATTTTAAAAAACATAAACAACCTGTTTTTCTTACAACGGATTTCAACGAAATTTAAAAAAACTCATGATTTTTTAACAAAATTTTCGTGGAACAATGTTAATGCGTAACAGTTTACAAACAGCGAAGAATTTGCTTAACTACCTCTGTACAAAAAAACAACACACACACACACACACTCACAAATTAATGACATCTTATTTTGATGGTGGTTTAAAAACAAACTACTGAGATATTGCGTAACACGTACAAAATATATAGTTTAAATTATTAAAATTCTCTTCGTTTAACCCGGCGCCAATGACGCGAAAAAAGTTGTAAGAACGATGACGTCGGGTCATTTTGACCCGAAGTTTTATCAAGGATTTATAATTAAAAATATATCACGAAAATATTACGAAAAAAAGTACGAAAAAAAGTATGTCACGAAAATATTACGTTTACGATGACGCTGGGTCAAACTTACCCGATTGAACTTGGTGCACCTGTGGCTCGTTAAGCAGGCTGCGTCACACCGAGTCAACCATCTGTACGGGTAGCGGGGAGGTAATACTCCAGCTACTCAAACGCTTAAATCACATAACGCTGGTAAACAAGAAATATGTCCATAAAAAATCGTCTCGGGTCAATATGACCCAGCGTATATGGCCTCTCTTTTAATACTCTTAAAATCATTTACGGGGCAACCTATCTTGGGTGTATATGCTACGGCTCGCCTGTGTGGGCTGATAGGGCTACCATCGGAGCTGCTCGCCGTAAATTACTACAAAGCCAGAGTTTGGCGTTGATATTTCTGTGTAAAGCCTATAGAACAGTGAGCACAGAGGCCCTACCTGTCCTAGCGGGTGTACTACCGGTTGATCTTGAAGTACAAAGACGAGCAGCAATGTATTATTCTACGCGCGATAATTTAGAAAATGATTTCTTATCATTACGCGACCGTGCGAAAATAACCAGGCTATTTATGCCAATAGCTGACTTAAATAACGAACTACTAAATGAATGGCAATGTAGATGGAATACGTCAACCAAGGGTCGCCATCTGCACCAGTTCTTTCCGGACGTACGCGAACGGTTAAATAAAACTTGGCTAATCATAGACCATTGTATTGCACAATTTCTTACCGGACACGGCAATTTTAAAAGTAAATTGTATAGTTTCAAATTAGTATCTTCACCAATCTGTCTGTGCTCAACATCCAGTAACGAATATGAACAAACTGCTCACCACATCCTGTGGGAGTGTGATCTCTGGCAAAATCAGCGTGATATTATGTTAAACAGCTTGCAACCAATATCTGGAGTAGTTTATTATACGGATCTTGTAGCAACAAGGAACAACTTCCGTGCGTTTAAGCGTTTTTGCCATACCTACTATTGGAATCAAATATAACAGCTCACTTAGGACCCTTAAATTGATCCTCGGTGCTTTTGCAGCTGGCTTCTCTAGTTGCAAATCTCTCATTTTATGAGGCTATTGCCTCTTTACATCATTCTGTCTCCCGCTTTGCTCTGGAGGGAAGTGGAACTATTCATTTTCTAACTCCTCCTTTTTTCTGTTTCTGATTAAATTCGTTGCGGGATCCAAGACAGTTAAAGCGATTCCCCGGGACATGCCTGAGCTTCACCGCTCAGTGTCATTTCATTGTGTGCCACTGTTGATCCTGGCTTACAGGAGTTGCAGTGGTGGGTAAGAGGGAGGGACTAGTCCCGTTTAAAATATGACCCAGCGTCATTGGCGCCGGGTTAAATAAATTGGAAATTTGAAAACTTTTTAATTAAACCTTTATATCTCTGATCATGAATAACTTAATGGTATGACTAATGTAGTACAAACTGAAGTAAAATAATAAGTAGATAATAAGCAGTTTCTTTGTGAGATTTTCCTTCGATAGAGTCCTGCTCTACTTTCTTCTACACTTTTCAGAAGCAAGCTAGTTCCCTCCATCGCTTTGATAAAAATTGTAAAGGATCCCGCACCACAAAGATTTATATCTCTAGAGCGCGAGCGTCGTGTTTTCTTTTGTTAATGCTTGATACAGGAACTTCGGTTCTGTTATTTCGTAAAATTTTCTCGACTTATTTTTTAACACCTCTATGCGTATAGTTTTCTTTAAGTCGATTTACTCATTTCCAAGCCATTGGACTGGTCTAATGGTTTTAAAATGAGTACCTAATTCATATAAGCTTATATGCAATGCCGTTTCCCATAAACGCTCTTAAATATAGTACTAACTTCTAATTAATTTGCTGATTATCTTGTCAGTTTCGTGACTATTATACTGGGTTGTTATTATAATATTTTTAATAATAAAACACACGGCCATCTGGTCCCAAACTAAGCAGAGCTTCTACTATGGAAACCAAATAACCGATATATTACATATACTACTTTTTTTGCAAATACATACTTATATAGAAAATTACACCCAGACTCAGGACGAACAGACATGTTCATGCACACATATTTGTCCTGGATGGGAATCGAACCCACGACCTCCGGCGTGAAAAGCAAGCATTTGCCAACCACGCCAACAGGCCCGTCATTCTTTTATACCTCGAGTCTTAGTAGGTGAATATCAGTGGAATTTTGCAGGCATGCCTTGTCAGTTATATTCAAATTCAAAATTCATTGATTCCGTATAAATATTACATATGTGTGGAATCGTCAATTTTGTGCATGACGTGACAGCTACTGAGAAACACTGCCAGAAAACTCAGTAGTAATCCTTTTTTTAAATATTTATTTCTTAACATAAAATTACATGGTATTATTGTATTTAAATGCATTAGAGCGACTCAATGCCAAGTTATTTTGTCTCTTAAATAATCAGAAGTTTTGATGACTATAGGACTATTATATCAGGTTAAATACTTTTATAGATCAAATTGTAGCGAGTGAATTAAGTTGGCAGGTATGCCAAGAAAAAATATTTTGAGCAGCAACGCGCACTTGATTGAAGTGAAAATGATAATGAATAATAATAGTGCAACGGACGCGTGGAATCTCAGCTATTCATATGTAGCGTCTGAGACACAACAACAACACACGGTTGCGCATGTGTGTAGAGTGTTTAAACCTTTATTGGGTAATAAGTATGTTTCAAATAGATTGATTTTGAGCTTTAACTCAATATTACAGAGTTCGAAATATGCTGTAGCGACATTGCCCCACAAAGGTTTAACAACCTGTTGTCTAATGATACTATCTGGACGAACAGTTTAATGTGCCTTCTGAAGCACAAACTGTCCAAAGTATGCTTAACTTCACCGATCCCTTCCAGTTCTATGAAGACCACTGGATAGCAACACCATATAAATATATTAAGTATCCATTTTATTGGTATGTAGATAAGATTTTAATAGAAACGATACTGCGAGCAAGGTAAGAATTAAATTATTGGTTGGAAAGGTTAATAACCATTTAAAACTCATTTGACGTCATTATCACTCGCATCCCACAACGGAGAACGTACAAAACCAGAATACATTTCACTGTAACCATTCATAATTGCATTAGCAGGTTAAAGCTAATATTTTCGTGCAACCATAGCATACTTTAACGTCTTTTAATGTCATCATCATATCAACCAAAAGACGTCCACTGCTGGACAAAGGCCTCCCCCAAAGATCTCCACAATTGCCGGTCTTGCGCTTTCCGCATCCAGTGATTTCCAGCGACCCGCACAAGATCATCGGTCCATCTTGTAGGGGGCCTGCCCACGCTGCGTCTTCCGGTTTCCTTTCTTTTAATCTTTCTGCCCCTGTCTTTTAATGTTTCTGTATGCAAATATAGCGGGGCACAAACGTAGTAAATACATTAATTTACAAATACACAAGTATAAATATAGTAGTCGCCCTTGTACATTAATTTGCAAATACACATGTATAAAATGTTTATTTTCTGTGTACAATAAAGAATAAGAATAGTCTCCACGATACTGCTGTCGCGGCTCGGTGCCCTCGTGTTTCACATTTAGATCCCAGTACAGGTCAATTATTTGTGTTACCAATATATGGTTGCTCTGAGTCTGGTGTCTCCATACATTACATGTTTATAAAGAAGCCACTATTAGAAATTTATCTGGCTAGTGTGGGCGTCGTCTTTTATATTCAGGAAGACCAAGAATAGAAAGTTGCAACTGGTTTTACAATAATACAACTACAATATAAAAATCTCAAGTGAAGCTGCTATTGGACTTTTGCCTGATTTGGATCGCTATGGACGTATGGTCCTTTTTTAACAAAACGAAGAAGCGTGGCAGAAATTTTTAAATAGCCTATGCTACTTAGCAATTTATGGCACGCTTTGAGTAAAAAAGGGCGTGCGTGAATGACTGTAGAAATAATTGTTTAGTTAAGATCAATACTCAGAATAGGATTTCGATAAAAGAGCAACACGAGATATTATTATTCTTCGCGAGATACTACGTTTTATCAAATTATACTAAATACAAAATCCATTTAGATGTTATAAATAACATCTGATCCCTAACTAGGCAGAGCCTTTACTATGGCAACCAGACCACTGATAAACATAATATGCTAAGACAATATCCTGGGACATTATTCACACACGACTTTCTGATCCCAAACTAAGCAGAGCTTGTACTATGGAAATCAGATAACTGATATATTACATATACTACTTTTCTTTTGTAAATACATGCTTTTATAGATAATTACACTGACACATGACTCCGGACAAACAGACATGTTCATGCACACAAATATCTGTCCCGGGCGGGAATCGATCCTACCAACCACGCCAACCTAAATTATATATTTCTTAATACTAATATTATACATATTATAGATAAAGTACACCCAATTGTATGCGAAAATAGACATGCAGTCTCTCTTTCTCTAATTATCATAGTGCTATATATATTTTCTTTCGCACTAGGATAAAAATTATTCAATCGCGAGGTAGCTTTAAATTACTAGCAAAGTAACCACTTAACCAGGTTTCCAAATCACGGTGACAATCATAGATTAAACCCAGGAGTCATACATCTATTGACTAGTCACTAGACACATCTATTAAGTAGGAGTAGGAGTAGTAGTGTAGTCGCGTGCGTAGATGTTTAACCTCACCTATCACTTCCGGACAGGTGAGAGTAACTGTATAAAGAAAATAAATAAATATCCGGGACATATCACACAGCGCCATCTAGCCAAAACTAAGAAACTAAGTACTATATACATATAGTATATGACTAGTTGTCCTGGCGAACTTCGTACCACCATATGTTTTAAACTAAAAAAAACAACGTCTCACAGATTTCTGTCTCATTCGCACACTCACTTAGCGGATATTTTAAAATCTTTGCCTTAACTTTTTTCCACATACCTTGTTCTGACAATAACAAACACATAAAAGCACGATTTATCCAATGTGGTGCAGTCGTTTGAAAGATGATATCCAAGCTTTGAACATACACTCTTGCATTATTAAATGCCAAGCAAACATAAAAAACAACAAAGGATATTTCTCGACCGTAAAGTTACAAGTAGGTCCAAACTTGAAAATGTGACTCACCTCTCTTTATTTATACAAAAACAAAGAAAGACTCAATCTTATATATTTGTATATGTTACATACTTATGTGTATAGGATACCTACCTACCAAAATAGAATCAATCAGATCATCATCATCATATCAGCCGAAAGACGTCCACTGCTGGACATAGGCCTCCCCCAAAGATCTCCACAATTGCCGGTCTTGCGCTATCCGCATCCAGTGAATTCCAGCGATCCGCACAAGATCTTCGGTCCATCTTGTAGAGGGCCTGCCCACGCTGCGTCTTCCGGTTCGTGGTCGCCACTCAAGAACATTTCTGCCCCAATCAGATAATTCTTATAATTTACATAATTAAAGTATATGTATCTAGTCGTGCAATAAAGTGCGTCCCGCGTATAAAACATTTAAAATCTTGAATTACATTGTATACAACTTATTAAAATTTAAATTATATTAAAAAGAATAATCTAAGGTGCACCGTTTTACACGTATTTCTAATACAATGCCCGCATTAGGGAAATAAATCACCGTATCGCACATGTGTCCTACATGCCTCGCCAAGACTTGTGTTCCGGGTTCACAAATATTTGTTTTGAATGTGGATGTATTTGTGTCCATCAATTATATATTGCTAAATCCGCGTTCAAAAATATTTGTTCTGAATCCGGATGTATTGTGATTGTAATGTCAATTATATATTGCTAAAGAAAAAAAAATATGTCAAGGAGTAGTTGACATACATATTAAATTCTCTAGTGCGAGCGAAGTCACATAAAAAAAACAACACATAGTGTACAAATTGGCACTGGAACAAGGTCCTCCGCAAAAGTGTCGTGGTTAATTTTCCAAGTCAATAAACTTATTATTAATGCATGACTCGCTGCGTAATTTGCATAACAATAGTCTTATCATAAGTTACTTAGATTTAAATGCAATGATTTGCAAACCAAATAAGAATAATTTACATAAGTTTTTTATTAACTATTTACTCCAAAATATCAAAAGGTACCAAAATTGGTTCTGATTGAGATTTTACCCTTTATCCGTCTGTCTGTTTGCCATAAAGGCATATTTTAGTTACTACAAATGTATCTATTGGCAATTATCTACGACTATTACTAGATATATACTACCAAATCCAAAATAATTAAAAAGGCCTATGTCCAGCAGTGGACAACTTTCGGCTGATATGCTGATGATCAACATCATCATAGTCGAAATTAGGCCCTATAGTAAACATTTCCTTAACATGCAAATCTTTTATAAATAAGGCCGAAACGATGCGCTTGGAGCCTAAACTACTGTTAATGAAAATAATTAAAGAACATTTAATTTTTTGTGCTAATGGGTACTAAATGCCAAATTTCGATGGGAAGTTATAAAATCAAATTCAAGGTTATATTTTTTTGGTAATCTGCATAGTTTTCGATCATTTTAAATGGCAAATATTTCTTAAAGGAAAATCAGGCTAAATTCGAATCTTAAAATATTATTTATTGTGAATATAACAGGATAAAGAGTTGGTCATTCGTGCTAGCGCAGTAAGTTAGGTATCTTCAATAACATTAAAAAATTATTATTAACAAACTTATGTCTGAGCAGGCAATATTTTTGTATAAAGCAATAGGTAAGCTAACCTTGTGATAGAACATAATTATGTACTCTGTTATTATTGATTAATGTAAAATTGTTACTTTTTTGTGTTTCTTGTATTGTGTTTAGAGTATGAAATAAGATCAACAGGACTGACATAGTCAACTAAAAAAGCAAAACTTAAATACCAATGCAGAAGTAGCGTAATACTTACAGTGGCGTCACATCCAGCTCCCCCAATCTGTCAAATTTCTTTTATAGATTTTTAACTTTATCACAAAAGTATAAGGTTCACTTTCAATTAGTGAAATTTGACAGATGTTATGTACAGACGACATCAAGCTACCCCCAAGCTTGATGTCGTCTGTACATAACAAGGTTTTTGACGTTAAATCAAGATTACGAATTACGTGTAATGTTAGAATGTATTGCCTTCGGCCAAGTGTTTAATAATAATGATAGCGGTGCTTTTGGACACGGCTCGCATTATCAGGAGGTTCCTGTCTCTAGAGCCGTAACCTCCGGTAGCACAGACCCTGTTCCTGCTGCCGGTTGCAAATCCATTTTTTTTATATTTTGAAATATATATTTCTGTTTTTTATATATTTTAAAATGTATTTAATAAGAAAGATGTTTAAATCATATCATAATCATAATTTGTGGATAACGTTGTTAGTGCACATTAATGTATACTTTAGTTTAATTTTAATTTTATTTTATTCAGTGTGTTACTGTTTGTTTTCCATAATAAATAAAATAAAAAAATAAAGAATAAATGATAATAATAATAATAAAGTCCTGGGATATTATTTACACACGGCCACCTGATCCCAATCTAAGCAGAGCTTGTACTATGGAAACCAGATAACTGATATACTACATATACTACTTTTATTTTGTAAATACATACTTATATAGATAATTACACCCAGACTCAGGACAAACAGACATGTTCATGCACGCAAATATCTGTCCTGGGTGGGAATCGAACCCAAGACCTCCGGCGTGAAAAGCAAGCATTTGCCAACCACGCCAACAGGCCCATCATTTAGAGCTCGTCAGTAATAAATGTTTATATATAAATATACGAGTGGCTACCACGAATCGGAAGACGCAGCGTGGGCAGGTCCCCTATAAGATGGACCATTGCAAGATCGGCGATCTTGGGAAATAGAACTAAACTTTATTTTTGAGTTCCATTTTCAGATTTTGGATAGATTGTAATACTTACTAAAGTAAGTATTACAATTATTCGAATTTAAAACAGTTTCGATTTCAGAATTATATGACAGCTATTACATACACTCAATCCCGTTTCCCAGCGGGGTAGGCAGAGACAACGGACTTCCATTTGTCACGATCCTTGCACACGTCTTTCGCCTCATTTACTGTCATTATATTCTTCATACATGCCCGCCGGTTTAGGGTACTTCTGACCTGGCCTTTCTTGAGAACGTCTCCGATTTGGATTTGGTCGGAGGATGTTCTACGAGGTCTTCCCCTTCCCTTCCAGTTGTACCATTCACACAGGCCAGGTATACTTCTTTTGTCAATCTTCTTTCATTCATCCTTTCTAAATGCCCACACCATCTCAGCATACCTTTTCAATCTTTGTGACTTTTTTCTCTTTCGCACCACAGATATTAGATGTCCTTAAACAAATTAAAAAAAATGTCTCTCAAAGGTCAAGATCATGAACGTTAATAAAAAAAAGATAACCACGCGTCTAAGTAACTAAGCGAACTTCTGTAAGATAAATTTTTTATACACCACCTATCTATTTCACAACTTTTCTAATGTTTACAATTTGATTTTTTTTTAATTTATTTATTGGCATCAACTTAATTCTACCATCACAGGGAACCTATAATGGTAATTAATAATTACATGTAATGAATGTTACCGATTTTGAAGATTTTGTTTTGCTCCCATTCAGCCTTTCCAATGTTCTTTATTTTCCGAGTTCTGAGTATCGATGCTTGTAGATACACAAGCCAGTCCAGAGGCTTAGTGGGTGTCCTGGATAATTCTGACGGTAGTCAGAATAGTTCTACTACCCATACGATAAAATAAAATAACACCTACTTAGGTTATACACGGTTATTATGATATTATCTATCAAAATCGCTCAGCTCGTTATCCACCGGCAATTATGAAATATCATCTTTCGGCAATATAATGCAGTCCGGTTTTTGGTAATCGGTTGAAAAATAACTAAGTCACGTTTATTCGCAATCTGGTTTATGGCCAGACTAGCTTTATTGCAGTGACGTAGTTTTCGTCTCTGTTTGTTATAGCAAAGCGCATAATATAATATAAAATATGATACTTTACTGTTTGTGCATCAGTTGACAGGAAGAAATCTTCATATAAAGGCATTAGACTTCCCGCGCACTGGGCATATAGTATTTGCGCAGCCCGTTATAGCAGCCAATCGACAACCATTTAACATCCTTCCGTCGAGCGATATAGATTCGGAATCTAAAATATATCTGGCTACTATAACCAGATATATTTTAGATTGCTTTTGTAGCGCTTCCGAGATGTTCACCGAGGCCAGGGTTTTTTATGCAATTATACGGAAACGGTACGCTTCTATTCTCGGTTGAATACGTGCTAGCTCCCACAGCATCCTGAGTGTATTGTGTGATAGATGGGACAGCCCCATGCTGGCTCACTGGATACGGCTGCACACGTGGGTGTCAGCCGTTTCAACTTTTGTATAAGAGTCTCTTTTACTAACACTAGGTTAAGACTTTTACTAACAATATATGGAAATTTATTCTGAAATAAATGATTCATAATAATGATAACTAGTGCACGGAGACTGACGGCATCCACATACATTCGCCTACACGAGCTGCTGCGCAAACAGGCGCGTTGTATTGGCTGCCGCAGCCGGAAATTCGTGGCTGCCGAGTGCGCGGGCTCCCATAAAACGTCATATGTTTTATGGATGCCTAGTACGCGGGGGGACTTATGAATATGCAGTGGGTGCGAGCAAGTATCGAGATTAGGACAGACGAACATTTTGAGCGACTAGTTGGCCGTATAATCTCAATACTGAACCCGTAAAAAAATCATTAAAACTTATTATTTATTTGCTTTGTGTTACATAACTAAAGTCGTTCCTGGCGAGAGTTGTCCTGTCGCATACGTTTATTAAATTTCACGTTAATGTTAGCCTAGGAGACTTCATTGCTTTATCGTACAATAACGGCAAACGAGGGTTAAAGTCATGGACGCCAAAAG
Organism: Pseudoips prasinana; assembly: GCA_951640165.1. Classification (NCBI taxonomy): domain Eukaryota; kingdom Metazoa; phylum Arthropoda; class Insecta; order Lepidoptera; family Nolidae; genus Pseudoips; species Pseudoips prasinana. Next base: position 24,624,158 of record OX621243.1, read on the forward strand.
GCATCTTGGCGTTATATTATTTTAAACGTTATGTTTACAATTAGCCTAAATGGCTACTACTTCCTCATCGGACAATAACACCTTGACGCAGGGCGGTTACAGGCGGCTAAATCCTTCTGTGCAAGAATTGAGGATCAATCAAGGCTTTTTAACGATACCAATCATAAAACTTAAGTTAATGTGTAAAAGTGTATTTTCCTTTAAGTGATAGTTCTATTATAATAAGTACAGCCGCCAGCACATCAAGCTACCCCACTTTGTCAAATTTCTCCAATTGAAAGGGAACCTTATACTTATGTGATAATGTAGAAAATCTATCATAGAAATTTGACAAATTGGGGCATCAGTCATGTTTGAGTTACAAAAATATTAATGCAATGTCATATTGATGACTCTCTTTAAATTTATTTATTTATTTATTTATTTATTTCTCTCCTTAACAGCTATCATTACAGGTCTTAACCTAATGCGATAGTGTTGGTATTAAAAATATAAACAACTTATTGAACTAAATTTAAAAAATAAAAACTTATAACTAATTATTCATGCAACTAACTACCTTTAATAGAATCCTTACGAATTCACTCAAATTACATGAGAATATATCCACTTTTTCGTGTACTTCGTTAGTTAACCTAATTGCTCGGGTGAGTGAGGTTTTTGCCAGTAGATTGGTCCTAGCCACCGGTACGGCCAGCAGTTGTGGACGCCGCCTTTTCCACACATAATGGTCCGGCACCTGTAACCTAAGGTGACTCAGAACCCCTGGATTGTGTGCCTCACCACGCAATAGCTTTACCACATACGCGGCCAGAGCAAAGTTCCGTCTCACCCTGAGTTCATAGTACCCGACCATACCAAGTACAAACAGTGTAGGGTACATTAGCGGATAAAACGGATATACACCATACAACTTGCAGTACAGATGCCTTACAAATTTATTCTGGATGCGCTCCAACATGTCACTGTACTTCGCTTCATACGGTCCCCATATAAGTGAATTGTGCTCCAACTGACTCCTCACTAGCGCATCGTACAAAACCTTAACCGTGGTTATATTTGTAAATCCTTGAGTCTGCCTCAGCACAAAACCTAGATTTCTGTATGCCCTCTTGCAAATCGTACTAATATGCTCTCGGAAAGTTAGGTCTGGAGTGAGAAGCACCCCTAGATCACGCACCTGTGAGACACGTTGCATCGGTACTGCTTCTATCTTGTACTCATGGCATATAGGAGTCCGCGCGCGCGTGAATGTCATCACCGAGCATTTGGAAACATTGAAGTGCAGTTTATTGTCATGACTCCACTTGAATACTTCGTTTATATCATCTTGCAATCTTTCACAATCAGATATATTCCTTACCTCGAGCAGCAACTTAAGGTCATCTGCAAACATTAAACATGAAGCATGTCTGACGACTTTTGGTAAGTCGTTTATCATAATAATAAATTCGAGAGGCCCTAGGTTGCTGCCCTGGCTCACACCAGATCTGGTGTAGTAGGGTTCCGATTCATGACCATTAAAGTCAACATATTGCCTTCGATTTTCTAAGTAGTTAGCGAAGAACTGTAACAAGTGTGGTGTACATCCAATTTCCGCCAGCTTTCTCAATAAGACGTCATTGTCGACGGTGTCAAATGCTTTGCGATAATCAAAGTATGCAGCATCCACCTGGACACCTCCATCAACTGCTGGTATCACTTGCGTCATAAAATTGAGAAGATTGGTGGCCGTACTGCGCCCTGGTCGAAAACCGTGTTGTGCATCCGACAACTGCGCACTAATCTGTCCATGCATACAGCGCTGGATAGCGGACTCGAATACTTTAGCCGGCGTGGATAGCACAGCCACCGGTCTATAGACACTGACATCTGTCTTTGACTTATTCTTTAGAACCGGAATGACTCGCGTGATCTTCCACCTAGCCGGAAACGTTGCTTGTTTTAAACAGATGTTAAAAATATGAAGTAGGGGTTCCGCCAGTACCCTACCGCAATCTCTAAAAAGAAACGCTGGTATACCGTCCGGACCCGATGAACGTTTAGATTTGAGATTGACGAGCGCTTCCTTAACGTCCTTAAGACTTAAAGTCTCTATATGCACCCATGCACTGGTTTTTTTAACCTCCATTGCCGCCTCCTGTGCATCAAGTCGCGGAAGCTCCGCTTTGTACACAGACTCAAAAAAATCCGCAAATTGCCTAGCACACTCATCATCCATTAAAGTTTTACCATTAATTACTAAATTCTGGCTGCAAACGGTACTTCTTTTCGACTTAATGTATTGCCAGAATGATTTTGGGTCTTTTACGAATTGGTGTTGGATTTTATTCTTGTGTACCTGATGTGCAACTTCTATCGCCTTCTTTATTCGGGCTCGGTACTTCGCATATTTAATATAATCGCTATTAAGCTTTGTTTTTTTGAAAGTCTTGTGAAGTTCAGCCTTAGTTTTAATGTCCCTAATAATATTCCCCGTGTCCCATTTTGGGTATACGTACTGGTTATTTTTTCTAGTAGATTTTTTCCTTGGTACACATTCATCTAAAATATTGTTTAAAGTATCATAAAAATAATTCAAGCTTTTCTCCAACTCAACCATTTCATACATTGCTGTCCAGTCAATGGAAGCTAGCATTGAGTACAATAAATAATAGTTAGCTTGATAAAAATTCCACTGGGGTCTAATACTACTGCGTTCCCCTAAACTGCCGTCAGCGGTGGGTTGCGATAACAGCGGCGCGGCAGACGCTAAGGTGAGAGACACGCACACCGTAAGCGGCGGGTGGTACGGATCTATCGGTACGATAGCCTCATCCGCTGCTACTACAGACACCTCACTTTTAAAACCAGTACTCAGAACCAGATCCAACTGACGACCTAAGCAATTAGGTACTGTGTTTTAATCCATAATATAAAATGTCTAATTAAAATTTAACAAAGGTGCCCTTACTCTATACTCGTATAAGGCGCCACTGGATTCCAGGAACAGGATTTCTTGATGTTTCATAATATCGACTTATGGCCAGGGCCAATTAAATAAGTCACTACTTAGACCTTGTAAAATACAGTCAAATAGGTTTGGGATTAATGTCAAACCTAAACGCTAAGTCAAACCCTTTATTTCTGGGACTAGTAACCATAGTTTACCATGGTCTCAAAAACTTTCTCCCTAAAGAAACGTAGGTAAAGCTCGTGCAGGCTTTAATCTGTGTTATAATTAACCATGGAGACGTGTGATACTTTGACCTTAATGCAGATCACTTGCATTAGATTATATTCAACCTTCATAAATATGACCATGGGAGCAAACACGACTACCAAGCTCAGCTAAAGTGATTGCCTGTTCGTCAGCGGAGTTCGGGCGGCGGGAGTTGCATTGGCGGTCAGTTTAGATATTGTCAACTGCCTCCTTTGGCAGGCAATACGGGAGGCGTTGCTGTACTACAGTGTACCTCCCTACTTGCGAAACATCATGGTATGTGCTTGATATCTATCAGATTCATGGATAGGAATGGAGAAGAGACAGCTGTAGAGGTTAATTGTGGCGTCCCTGAAGGATCTGTTTTGGGTCCCTTGCTATGGAATCTGGCGTATGATGTGGTGTTGGGAACTCTTCCCCCTGGTGTAAATGTTATGCGGATGACACACCTTAGTTGCTAGGGGGACACCCTTCAAGGAGGGCTTTCCCGCTAGGAATTGCTTGTGCCGTAGAAGTGGCGGTCTAGGTTTTACTATTTTCGAAGGCGAGTGGAATCACCAAGCTCACCTATTCGGGCAGGTAAGGCCGATGTATTTAAGATGTCGACAATGTAACATATTGTCGACATCTCAAGTAACTCGGCCTTACCTCGGCGTTGAGGCGAGGAGCATTTCGTACGGTTAGTCCATCGTGTTTCGTTAGCTACTTTCGGGACCAAGAGTAAGTCCGCTGTCTCTATGGTGGTGGCGTGCGATTCATGGATCTCGATGAGGATCCCGTCTGGTTACATCACCTGACGGACTCCTCATGGTGCTGGGCCATACTTAATACCCTACAGCGACTGGCTAACTCTAGAGGCGGCTGAAAAGTAGGCAAAATCTTACCTACAGCTTGACTGAGATACTTACCGGACACGTGTGTTTCGGAGCGCATAATGAATTGTTATTGCCATTAGAAACAGTTTTTTTATTTTATTCTACGAATAAAATTACTTGCACATATTGTGCACACCATAACATACATCACGTATGTCATAAGGAAAATTGTTTGTAATACTAACAAGTGAAATCAAAGATTTTATTTATTATTATTATATTACATATTGATTTGTTGTAATGTTTACGAAAAACATAATATCATTTAGATGTAGTAATGTTGACAACCTTGTAAAGGTGTAGGTACTATTTAAATAACGTAATCATTAACATTGACTTATGTTATTGACTTATGTAATAAATTTGATGTGATTATAATGTAGCATACAAACACGTTTTTAAATTAGACTATTTTTTTCTTTATTTCTATCATATGTAATTTATATTATATGGCCGGAAAGAGTTTTGTACTGTAGGTATATGGTATACGTTTCTAACAAAAACTAAGCATTCGGTACATATATGTATCTCATAGATTAGTCATACTATTGACATCACAGTCCTAAAAAAAAAGCAGAAGCCCAAATTATGTTCCAGCGTGGAACTATTTGAAACAGTATCAGTATCAGTCACGGTTCGACGGTCACCGTAGCCTAGTTGGAAGTGCTCCTGCCTACGAAGCTGGTGGTCCTGGGTTCCAATGCCGGTAAGTGCAATTATTTGTGTGATGAGCACGAATATTTGTTTCTGAGTCATGGATGTTTTCTATGTATATAAGTATTTATCTATCTATATAAGTATGTATATCGTCGCCTGGTACCCATAGTACAAGCTTTGCTTAGTTTGGGGCTAGGATGATCTATGTGTCTTAAGTTAATGTTACAACAAGGTAACCTTCTCATTATCTAAACACTCCGTGGTTTAATTTTCATATATGTGTCGGAAGCGACGTAGATGCCATCTATCGGCGATTGGAAGAAACGGAGCGGGTCTATGACGTAGCACCCGGGCGGGTTGGCGCAGCCAGCTCACTTAGCTCTCGACCGCCGAACTATGAACAGGTCTAGAAATGTTCCGGATTTGAATGTGCGCAAGACCATTATAAATTTTAAGACAAAGACTATTTCATTTATCTTGAAAACTCTAGTGCGTACATTGAATTTTGTTAAGGGTTGCCCAGAATAAACAACAACTTTTTGTTGTGTCCTTACTCACTTACTTATCGTATGGGCAGTGGTTACCCTAGTGTCAGAGTTGTTCAAGCCGCCCAGTATTGTCATGGCTTAACGACTCTTGTCGAATGACTACAACCCGGACCAACAGCTTAATATGTCCTCCGAAGCAAAGCACGGAGAATCTCAGAAATTAAACTGCATTGGTGGTCACCCATCTATGGACTGACGAGCCTAGTTGCTTAACTTCGTCGATCGCATTCGGACCGGTGAGAGTGTCTGGCTATGAGCGCCTCAAACCTTGTAACCTTGTAATACATTATAAGTTCTTTCAATATTAAAATACTCTACGCAAGTGTTTTAATTTTTGATAACATAATATGTTCGCAATGTCAGCTGATCTGTGAACCTATTGTAAATCAAGGGCACTAGCAGACACATGGGGCATTCATTATTCACAAAAAAATAGAAAAGGAGGAATTTGAGCTATTTCTGCTAATGGTGTTTTTAATTTGTTTTTATGTTACGATTACTCCGTTGTTTGAGAACCGGTTTTAATTATTATAATTAATTCTATAGGTAATTATTTTATACTATATGTATTTATTCTAACCGGTTTTATGTAAAAAAAATTGGAATTGGCTGTTAGCTCTTTAGTCGAGTTCAAAAAAAGAAGCTGGTTATCAATTTCATTATGGTCTTTTATGTATTGCTTTGTGGTTTCAGCGCTGTTTGTGAACCGATTATGTTTTCATGATAGTCTCATATAGTACTTAGGTTCTATCTTTTTTTTTAGTAAGTGGACCAAATCTATTGTATATGTCCCATTGAGTATGTTTCACCGGAGCGTCTCAACTGGGCCGCGTTGAAACCGGTAGTAGAGACACCCGCTGAGTTTGTTTCCATAATAATAATATTGAATTCTTACCTAAATGTAGACAGAACCTGTAGTAACCAGATGTAGTAAAAGATATCTAAAACTATACATTTCGATTTTAAAACCTATAAATAATCTTTGTGATTATAACGTATGCTAGCTAAAAAACTAAATCATTACTATTATAAATTAAATAGTTTTACTAAATGTTTTCATACAATCCGTGTACCTTCCTAAATATCTATATGTACCTAGAAATAATTATGTACACTTAACCATATTACTAAAAACATGTTATGTCTATGTACAAGCACTTTTTTAAAGTCTACGTGAATAAAAACATTTTTTACTTTTTATTTTATTTATTACTTTAAAACAGTTACTATAAGACTACTTTAAGTATTCAATGCATTTGTAACTTCAGTCAGAACTCTTCAATGATACGTCACTGTCTCCCCTAAATAACATCCCACCAACAAAAAAATATTTATGCGTAAGTTTAAGTTCAATAAACTTGATGTAAGGATTTGTCTCGGTATACTTGCTTAGCCAACGTCAGAAGAAGCTCCAATGCTTATTAGTTTAGTTTGTAAGTTTATGGTTTTTTTTATTCAATGTGTTATTTCTATTCACTTAGTCTCAAAATCCGTTAGAACAGCTAGCTAATATGGCCTGAAAAAGATCAAGTTCAAGGCCCACGGCCGCGGCGGTGCAGAGAGCACGTAAACGTCGTCGGCCCTGTACTTGAATTCGGGAAAGGCATAGCTAATAAATCTATCAAGATTCTACCCATAAAGTTCGTTGTTTTGCCAAGTGAAATCTATAACTTATTGTTTCTTTTTGCACCATACACTAAATCAAGATATTTTCTTATGGGGTGTGGTTTGTAACTTAAATAAAACAAACCACTACTCTCACCACTTACAAATTTATTTAAATAAGAAAAAAGAAGTTAATTAGTCATGGGTACTAAAACCCGTCAATATTTATGCCACATGGAGGTAGGCGCACTAGTGCTCCTAGTCGCGAAGTTCCAGGAGGTTTGCGCAGGCCGAAGGATGACCCACCGGGATTTTCTTGGTCTGCAGTGTAGCGGTAGGTATCCACTATGTGTGTGTGCCGATCGTAGACCGAACTATGAACTGTCTGTTTTGTCCAAGCACAACAACACTTGCAACAAATATATCTGTTGCATTGCTAAATTGGAACCAAGAAATGTTACACCATATCCAAAAGTATATCATATCTCAGTAAAATACTTTCTTTTTAATTATCAAAAGCCGTTCAATTAAATTGAAACATACAAGCATACAAAAAAAACGAACTATCGAATTGATAGCCTACTTATTTTGAACCTGGATAAAATACTTAGGTACAGTGAAGAAGAAGAAGAAGAAGAAATACATTTATTCGACAATAGACATACGAGAAATTTACAAACAGAACTAACTAAATACAGCGGAATAGAGACCTTATGTCCTTTTTTTAAGTCCATTATATAATGTTTATTTAGGGTTGGCTAAGGATGTCGTGTCTCGTAGAGCACGTTATGCCGTACCAGTTGTCATGAGATCATCTTTGACAATCGTTACAGGTAGTAAATATAACTAACTAACCAAGTAAATTCTTTCAAGCATATTTTTGCAATAATCTAATAATTGATAATTAATAAAATCTACCTTAAGTAATAGGTATAATTCTCTACAACATTGTAATTTTTCTTTTCTGTCATTTGTTTTTTGTTTCATAAACTCATAAATGTATGACTAAAAAAGTCATAACGTTTCGTATTTAAAATACCGTTTTCTATTGTATTGTATTTGGCGGAAGTATTTTTTATGTAAATATGATGTGTATCATCTGAATAAATACTGTTTCATTTTTATCATAACAATTTCTAAAAAAATTATCTATGGATACCGAGGTTAGACGATACTTTCGTTTTTAATATAAATATTAAACCTTAGCCGCAGCATTTAAATAAGGGACACTTTTTTCATATTTATTTTGTATATTAGTGATGAATCATATACATAATAATAATAAATATTCGGGATAGATCACACAGCGCCATCTATAGCCAAAACATACAATACACAGTAACACTCATACCAAGACAAATCGACTAGCTAATGATACATACATACATAGACTCACGCCTGTTTCCCAGAAGGGTAGGCAGAGACAACGGAACTCCATTTGTCACGATCTTTGCTCGCCTTGTTTGCCTCGTTTACTTTCATTATATTCTTCATACATGCTCGCCGGATTAGGTTTCGTCTGACCTGGCCTTTCTTGAGAACGTCTCCGTTTCGGTCAGGGAATGTTCTACGAGGTTTCTTTCGGTTGTACCATTCACACAGGCCAGGTATACTTCTTTTATCTATCTTTCAAGCTAATGATAATAATAATATCAGTCTTGTCTGAGGATCGAACGCGCAACCTTTGGAACAAATAGCAGGTTTACTAACAACTGGGTGACGGCGGCGTCACGGCGGTCGTTTAATAGACCAATTAAAATTGATTGTAGATCTTATTTATCACCACGGATATGCAATGTTATTTCCTTGTCAGTCTAAGAGATGTTAAAAATTCCTAGTATACTATACCTTTGTCCTAAGGTCGTATAATTGTGTGGCGTTTAATTACGTGCCTGTGTTTAAGCCACAAGCAAAAAATAAATTTGAACTGTTTATTTTGTTAATAAATCGTAAATTTTTTGTGTCTGTTATACAATGCCTATCTATGCCGTCTCCAAAAAATAAAACACTCTGTTATGCCGGCAATGTATACTTTATGAATTTGAACCTGAACCTTACGCCTGTCTGCCTATTATACTATGTATAACCACAAAACAATTTGGTACTATCCGTTAGCATAAAACAAACTAGGTACAGACGCCAGCACGTCAAGCTACCCCAATCTGTCAAATTTCCCCAATTGAAAGTGAACCTTATGCTTATGTTATAACGTTGAAAAACTATAAAAGAATTTTGACAGATTGGGGTAGCTCGATGTGCTGGCGTCTGTACTGTATTTGAAGGTGTCTTGCGTCTGTTTTTCTGTAATACTATGTTTAACCATAATTCAGGTTTCCGTGCTATTTGCCAGCAAAAAATGTCTGTCTGTATCTACTAAAACACAATATGGTTCTCAATACTATCCATCTGCACAAACTATACTATTATATTCCGGCGATAATATTTACCTTATAAATTTGAACCGTCTGTCTTGTGTCTGTTTGTTTGTTTGTCTGGAACATTACTAGCACATTAAGCATGTGTTTAATTGTGTTTAAGTGGCACAAAAGTAAACTAGCCTGCCACTTATATAAATATCTATTGAAAAACTAGCTGTGCCCGGCGGTGTTACCCGCATTAAATTTTATAATTTTTCTTTGCTATAAACCTCACGGAGCCGGAGACCTTTCCAACGAATGCAAAACCGTGGAAATCGGTTCGTGCGTTCTGGAGTTATAGCGTCAGGAAGGAAAACCCGACTTATTTTTATATAGTAGAAGATGTATTCATATTATTTTACATTCGAGAAAATACAACTAAACATACGTTAAGGTATATAGATGGGCCGAGTGTAGTGGTTTGTAAACTCTTGCCTTTCATGCCGCGGTTCATCGATTCGCACCCAGGGGCTCTGCCGGTCTACCTAGCCGGTAGAGCCTCTGGACAGATATTTGTGTGCATGCACATGTCTGTTTGTCCTGAGTCTGGATATCTATATAAGTATGTATTTACAAAAGAAAAGTGGTATATGTAATACCTCAGTTAAAGTCTGCTTAGTTTAGGATCGGATGGCGGTGTGTCAATAATGTCCTAGGATATTTATTTGTTATTGATTTATTTGTAGTATCATTTTTATAAATTATAGTTTTTCATGTTGATGCCATCTTGGTAGAATGATTGTGTCCATGTTTGACGGTCACCGTAGCCTAGTTGGTAGTGCTCCTGCCTACGAAGCTGGTGGTCCTGGGTTCGAATCCCGGTAAGTGCAAATATTTGTGTGATGAGCACGAATATTTGTTTCTGAGTCAAGGATGTTTTCTATGTATATAAGTATTTATCTATCTTTATAAGTATGTATATCGTCGCCTGGTACCCATAGTACAAGCTTTGCTTAGTTTGGGGCTAGGATGATCTGTGTGACATTGTCCCTAGATATTATAATAGATATTATATTATGTCGACTTTTATTTTAATACGTACTAGCACGCTATTTGCGGCGGTTTTCCTAGTAGGTACAGGTGTTTCCATGCCGTACCGTCAATTTTATATAGCACGTAATTCATATAGCACCTTATTTGCCCGAAGTTTTGAGTAAATGGCCTGGAGCTATATTAAATTAAAAAAAATATGGCATCACTGTATGAACCCTGAAGAGTGAGCTTACCTAGGAACTGATGTGTATCTTGCAAGGTGGACGTAAATTGTATTCTGTGAATAACGTAGTGGATTACACAATTGTTTATTAATGATAATATTTTTGTAGTATTTATTGTGTAATTGTTTGTTGTTCCAAATAAAATAAAAATAAAATACATAATTCTAAGTGGAGCTGCTTAAAAAGCGTCACGGCATGCGGCAGCCCAATATACTCCGATCGTTCTCTCCCGTAAGCATCGTCATCCACCTTTTAGACGATCCGAATCACTACTTACCTTGAACAAATCTACGGTATTACATAACTCTCGTGACACTATACACAATCCGAATTAATAATATCATACACGCCGGCCGACAGTACGACCGCGAACGCACTACATCAACCATTGCCTACACATTACACATTACATTACAAGTTTGATTCGTAACAATGGAGTGTCTCCTCCGATCTCAAATCGGTTAAGTTTACGTAGAGCGACAGATCCACAAAACGTTCCTGAAACTCCGGCCCTCTCATGCATCCCCACGCCAGTAACCGCCCTGATCCGAGGTTCGCACTGATCTGGCGCGGGTTACTTAGTTTGCGGTCTTTTGTCTTTGTTAGATGGCTTGAGCCCCGCTCGCCTATATTGTCCGGTGAAACAACAGAAACATCCAAAGCTAACTGTACTTACTTACTTATCGTATGGGCAGTGGTTACCCTGGTGTCAGAGTTGTTCAAGCCGCCCAGGCCTCCGATATGCCTTAACGACTGTTGTCTCAAGACTACAACCGGGACCGCCAGCTTAACGTGCCTTCCGAAGCACGGAGACGCTCAGAAGTATAACCTTTATAGCGGTCACCCATGTATGAACTGACCGCGGACCTTCAGCTTGATACCTCCACGCGTTCCTGAGAAAAAGGGTCTAGACAGATTGACAGACGGACTGACGGACAACAAAGTGTTCCTATAAAGGTTTCGTTCTTTCCTCTCGAGGTATGGAACCCTAAAAATGAATAAAAATTAAAGAATACTAAGCGCTGCTATTGTTTAGCTCTACTCAGGGATCACGTAATAGAACTGAAGTCTATGAACGCGGTAGTCGACGAAGCATAATAGGCTAAAATAAAAAATTGACGTCAATGCCATGCCCACACGACTGAAATTGAGGTCATTGTACTTTAATGCAACATTATGACTGACAGTCATAAAGATTTAGTGGGTAACGTAAAAAAGGCGGTAATCACAGTATAAATATGGACAGTAAGGTAACTAAGCCTAGTTGATGAAATAATTACCTACACTCTATTGAAGCTGTAGGGTTGTCACTTTTAATGTTAAATAGGTATCTAACCTATTATTATTGGAACGAAGTTCCTTATCGCGCGTTGAAAGGGAGCTAGACGGAAAAAATTCTCACGAAAAGTTGTCACCGGCACTTTTTGCAGCTGTGTGGCGTGCGCATGTTTATCTGTCTGTCTCTCTCGCTCTCTCTCTCTCTTTTATAGAAAGCAAGCCAGATATTTTCACTTCTATCTCGCATTGAACAGTGTGGTGTCGCGACGATTATTTTTGTTAAGTGTATACAGGTTTTTTGCACATAATAAATAATAAGAAATAACTTCGTTCCATCCGGGTTTCCCTTGACACCTCTCAAGTTTTTTTTTTTTAATATATTTGTTATATAAATCAGCGGGACGGTTAAAATACGAAGGCTCCCGTTTTGATCAAGCCGAGTACAAACAGCCGTATCCTCCGCAATTCGCACGTGGATTTTTAAAGAGATTGCGGAGACAAACTTAGACGCGACCACTCGTTTTGATGCGGCACTACTGACAGTACCGCGAAAACCCCTTAGGGGTCTTATCGATGGGCATGTTTGTGTGAGTGAGCCGTTTCAACCGTTTGTAGGTAGTTTCCGTTCTGGTCTATTTTTATAAAGAGACGGTCACCGCAGCCTAGTTGGTAGTGCTCCTGCCTACGAAGCTGGTGATCCTGGGTTCGAATCCCGGTAAGTGCAAATATTTGTGTGATGAGCACGAATATTTGTTACTGAGTCATGGATGTTTTCTATATATTTAAGTATTTATCTATCTATATAAGTATGTATATCGTCGCCTGGTACCCATAGTACAAGCTTTGCTTAGTTTGGGGCTAGGATGATCTGTGTGACATTGTCCCGAGATATTATATACTGAGCGGTAATTGTCTGTGTTCGTAGCGATTAAATACATATTTAGATTTCTAACTAAAACCAATAGAAATACGATACGATGAGGATAAGGTAGTTGTTCTGAGTCTGGGTGTACTTTCTGTCCATTAATTATATGTATGTTTGGTAAATACCCCGCGACACAGAGATTCATATACCAAGTGCGGTTGTAGTCTTTAAAAACAAAAAGAAAATAAATAGAATAACAATTTCAATGACTGCACGTGTGGCGCAGCGGCTAAGACAGTCGCCTCGCCGCTTTGTGTCGCGGGTTCGAGTCCCGCGCCGGACAACTGTTTGTGTGACCCATAAATAGTTGTTCTGAGTGACTGAATGTAATTTGTGTCCGTCTATTATATGTTTGTAAAGTACCTCGCGACACAGGGATTAGATTCCCTAGTGCGGCGGCGTAGTCTTTACAAAAATATGAAACAAAAGGGTAGTTGTTCTGAGTCTGGGTGTACATTCTGTCCATCAATTATATGTTTGTAAAACTCCCCGCAACGCAGTGATTCATTTACCTAGTGCAGGTGTTGTCTTTTAAAAACCAAAAAACTAGAATAACAATTTCAATGGCGTTGTATTTTCGAGATTATTTTATTTGAAGCATTTTTACAGGTGTCTTTATGAATTATTTCTTTTGAGCGAAAGTATTTGAATCGTGTTTTCGGGTCAATAATGTTCTTTAAAATACACTCAAATTTGGTGTACATGTTTTTAACAAGATGAACCTATATAAGAGTATTGACAAAAACCTTAAGGAAAATCACCAATTTGGCTGATGTCAGTGCTTAGTATGGGGATATTGTACTGTAACTGTGTCTACTGTGTCTAAGTATACATCTCCACGATACCGTAAAATTGCTATAGCCTTAGATTTGACGAGCAGGTTGACATGATTGGTAGATACTTGTGTCATAAAGCCGCAGGTCGTGGGTTCTATTCTCTCTCACAACAGATATTCGTGTGCATGAACAACTGAGTCTGTTTATCCTGAGTCTGGGGGTAGATGGCGTGTGTAAATAATGTAGTTCAAAAAAAGAAGTTGTTTATCAATTTAATTATGTTTTTTTACTATGAGGTTCCGGCGTTATTTGTGAACCGTTTTCGTTTTTGAGATAGTCATATATAGGTTAGTAGGTTCTATCTTTTTTAAAACCTACAGCCCTCCTGACCGCGCAAAAGCAAATAACATGCGCCAATATAATATAAATGGGTATTAACCCAATACGTGTTTCAGTCCTTCACGAATCAATCTCGAGTCACATTCCAGAAATCGATAAACTGAAAACTAGCGGAATGAACACTATATATTCATTTTGTATTATGATATATAATTCAATTCTTTAATTTTAATATTGAACAACTAAATTTCAAAATTATAGAGCAATTTTTTTAGACTAATTATATTTTTGTAATTTTTATACTGTGTTCGACTATGTTTGTGTACTGCATTTTGAACTTGACAAGTACAAGTGTATGTTAATACCCAAGTGCTGAATAAATTTCATTATTTCATTTCATTATATTTACTAATTAAAAAACATACACATAATACCTGTATATCATCTCGGTAACCCTCTTTTAAAATTCGATCTATGCTACTATTATACGGCAGATTAGATAAGCAACAACCCAACTTGAATCTATACATATAATAAAATCGTAGTAAAGTCGAAACTGTACATTGAAATTTTTTTTAAAGGATACTTGGGGTGTAATCTTCAATCGATATCAAAGCCAAAAATATAGTTTTTAGAATTTTTGTCTGTGTGTCTGTTTGTCTGTTTGTATGTCCGGGCTAAACTCATAAAGTACTGCATGGATTTACTTCATATTTTGCATGAATATTACTGAGAGGTCGGGTCAACATATAGGCTACATATTATCACGCTATCACCTAAGGGGGACGAGCTGTGTTAATTTATAAAATTTAACGCGGGTAAAACCGCGGGGTACAGCTAGTATTTAATAAACATTACTATTTATGTTACACGTCGTTTAACCTACCAACCTTCCATTATTGACTGTTCATATTGTAACGTCACGGAATATGCCGTTAAAAGCTAACTGTGAGTAAATATATTGCCTATGTAAATAATTAACCTATTCGTTTTTGTCATCACATAGTATAGGCGCCAGCACATCAAGCTACCCCAATCTGTCAAATTTCTTTTATACTTTATCACAGTAACATAAGGTTCACTTTCAATTGGCGAAATTTGACAGATTGGGGTATCTTGATGTGCTGGCGTCTGTACCTATACATAGTTTTAACTTTATTGGCGGAACTGCTATTTTTATTGGTTTATGATATTTTAAGAATTAACCGTTTAATAACATTTTTTATTTTTGTTTTCACTAAGTTGGATAGTTGCTCTGAACAACTGCGATATAGAACGCGAGCTGAGAATATAATACAGTGGATTCGAGTTATAACAAGGTCGAAGGGACTACTGTCAATAAAAGAACAGGGTTGCCGCGTTGCTTGCATCGTGGGCGAATACTCATGTCTCTCTACAGGTTACCTATCATAAGCTCGAAAAATATTTGACCGAATTTCATTTCCCCTATAACTTTCCAACATTTATCGTTTCGTTTTATTTTAATTTCACCGAAGTCACGTTTGCCACTACAACATGTTACGTAATTAACGCACACCCTCAAACACCCCAAGTAGAATATTACGTTGTGATCATAATACATACACTGAATTTTTAATTTAACATGTATATGCATTGTTATTTACTAAATTAGTTTCTGGGAATAAAGTTTATTTTTATTTATTTTATATTGAATGATGGAATTTGTATGAATACAAATAAAACTGCATTTTCAAAAGTTTTATTACTTTGATTTAAGGTCGATTTCAATTGTTTCGACTGTACAGGGTTAATATGACGATATTTTCCGCAGTTTTAATTATTTTGGAATAAAAAATTACCTGTATTAAAAATGATATAAATCGATTCAGTAAACGATTCTGAACAAACTATTTTCAGGGTGTGCGTTAATTAAGTTCCATGTTGTATATCAGTTTACCTATTATCAATTGGTTTTTTTTTTCGTTACGCCGACGTTTCATTTGGCAAAAAATCTTTTCAAAGTGATCGGTTCCCCTGTATACAGCGTTCGACTAATTAGAATCAAACCTAACCTAACCGTTAGAAATCTCCCGACACCAACTAGAATTATTTAATTTTGGAAAAGAGCTGATACTCTTACATTGCTGGACCGATATTGACCAAACATAGCTAAGAACTACCGCAAGGAAACTAGCTTGCAAGTGAAAAAATCGCATCGAAATCGGTTTATCCGTCTGTGACCTACGATGTCACAGACAGACACACACACAGATACATCGACGTCAAACTTACAACAACACCTCTTTTTGGGGGTTAAAAAAGAACAGGGTTGCCGCATTGCTTGCATCGCATCGTGACGTATACTCATGGCTCTCTACAGCGCAGCGTTCGGCCAATTAGAATACTTATACTCACGGGCTAGTGTGTTTTCTTTGATTTCATTGGTCCAGCACTGTAGAGTGACATGAGTGTTCGCCATTCTAGCTACACTGTTACTATCACCCGGTGGTGGCCAGTGGGCATGTTTTCTAAAATCGTGTCAAAGGGTTATAAGTGGGTGGGTATGATCACAATTGTGGTGCAAGAACTACCTTTGACAGTGATATCTCGATTCTTCATCACTACGCTAGCTTGGCAGAAGTGTTTTCATGTATTCCCATTATACAGCATTAGGAACCCATGGCATAATTTTAAATCCTACTAATCACACTAATATTATAAAGACGAAAGTTTGTGAGTGTGTATGTTTGTTACTTCTTCACGTCTATACGGTTGGAGCGATTTTATTGAAATTTAGTATGGAGTTAGCTGACACATAGGGTATAATTTATGAAGTTTAACTCGGGTAAAACCGCGGGCACACCTGGTATCTAAATGCGAAAGTGTGAGTACGGATGTCAGGATGTTTGTTACTCTTCTACGCAAAAACTACAGAGTGGATTTTGATGTAACTTTGTAGTAATATAGCTTATATATCCGAACAACACATTACCTATAATTTATAAATTTTATAGCGGGTAAAACCGCGGGGCACAGCTATTATTTAAAATATTCTTATTATTATTATTCCCGTTAACTACCTTAACTACTTACTAAACTACCACAAACTGTCTTTATTATATTATCCTAAAATAAATAACATAAATATAGAGTCAGTAGAATAATACTGAAGATAATATCTAAAACGATAAAAAATAATGGTAGCTTATTTTGCTTATCTTAGACGTTGTTTAAAAAAACTTGGTCGTGACACCATTCTTTGTTTACAATACAGCTAACTTGAATCATACAAGGACAATATAAAAGTGTGAAAATCGGCGAGTCTGTCATCTTGAACGTAAATAAATAAGTCTATGTTTAGAATGATTGCCATAAATAATTGTAGACTCTTAGGAGCTTCATTTATACATGAAAATGGACAGCTTGTTTAAAATTACGCAATATTCATTAATGTAAATAGTTCACATTAAATCGGTCATATACAATCAGACAGAAAACAACGTTATAAACTTTGTATTTGTCAATGACATTCTATATTCGTATATAAGTTACATAAGATTGTATAGTTCTATGGACCAAGGACAGGATCTGATAGACTGATTTCGGAAATGTTGTCGATGCAGCATCGATTTAATTTCTGAAAACAGCCTATCAGCTCCTGCTCGCTCCTATTCGCTCAAGCGCACAGGAAGTGTGCGCTTGGGCGACCTTAGCATCGGGTGTGTTTGTGTTTTAATAATTTAATGTCTATAATGTTGATTCCTCCGATTAAGTACTTAGCGTGCCTATATGCCACATACACTGTGCTTCTGGTCAAGCCTATGCACGTATATTTATTATCAGCTTTCTCTTGAGGAGGAGGTCTTGTCATTGTTTAACATAACTTAACAATCTTAGGAGAATGAAAAAATAACGATATGTTTAGTTTTCTGTCTTTTTCAGACAAACAAAATGTTATGTATGGCTCAAGGTAGGCATGGAACAAACCAAAAACTATAATTTAACTTAAAAAACTCATATTTATTATGTACAAAAAACCTGTATACACTCAACAAAAATAATTGTCGCGACACCACACTGTTCAATGCGAAATAGAAAGATGAAACGAAAATATCTGGCTTGCTTTTTTTAAGAGAGAGAGAGAGAGAGAGACAGACAGAAAATAAAGCTTTGAACCCAGGTTGGCCGTAGAAGGGAAAACTTAAAACTTTTTCAACTGGAAAAAGATTAATGATCGCAGCTTGGAATGCAAATGTGGTGCAGTCCCACAGACGATGGGTCACCTTTCATCATGTCGCGCGGGCCCGAACAACTGCACGTTTAAAGATCTGATGGACGCTACTCATAATGCGATTGTCGTAGCCAAGTTCTTGGTGGACACAATTAAGATTGCCATCGACTCGCTAACAAGAAGATTGCCAATCTTCGTTCTTTCAAATTCAAATGTTATAATAAAGTGAATGGATGAATGAATTCACAAGTTTTATTACTTTTATTTGTGTTTTAAACTGAGTGAAACAATTCCTTAAATGTGTCGTAAGGTTTCGACCATATGCAGTTTTTTTATTTAATAATTAATTATCTTTGATGAAAATCTGTTCTGTTACGTTTACTTTTAGGTTTTGTATTTATAAATTATGATTAATTAGTTATATTATTGTTTCTTTACAAACAGTTACTTGCACAAGATATTACTTATCAGATTAAACACTAGTTTTTATGATAATAATTGCAATTATCTTAATTAAAACATAGATTGTTTAAGAAGTTGACAAGGCCAGATTTGATCTCCAGTAGATATTCATACATATAAGATGTTTTCTGCGATCTTTTTTTCAATTCTGTGATAATGTGGACACTAAGACAAAATACCAGGTTGGATTAGAGATGATAAAAAAACGGTAATGAAGAAGAAGCCGCAACATAAAATACATTAATAGGAATATTAAAATAGAATAATTAAAATATACGTGCTAAATAATAGTAGATATTTATTCCATTATCCATCTTACTGCAGTTGTAAAAAAAGAAAAACTATCCTTATAATAAATAAGTCGAGATAGCCGCACCACTTACTTTTTGAATTCATACCTATGTGTATAGAAATGAAATATAATATAATGTCCTCCTAGCCGATATCCGGCCACGGCGACCAATCTTAAAGGAGACTAGCCATCTGCGCGGGACATATTATAGTGCTCAAGTATGTGCGCAAACACAGGAGCACTTTCTATTCCACCATTGCCATGATCCGATGGGACGACTAGCGACACGACCGGAGAGAGGTCAGGTACAAGACCGACGGCTTTACGCGTTCTCCGAGGCACGGGGGTGTAATACCGCCAAATGAAACATATAACGCCGAAGGAAATCATCGTAAGAAAATCCTGCACTTCTGAGAGTTCTTCAAAAATGTTCTTTATGGCATATGAAGTCTCCCAACCCGCACTAGGCTGGCGTGGCAGGCTAAGGCCAATCCTCTCTCAGTGTGTAGACATTGGCCTTAGTCCCATTAATGTACCACTGCATAGCAAGGGACAGTAATAGGCTGCATTATAATGATGATGATGATGATCATCATCATCATCATTATATCATCCGAAAGATATCCACTGCTGGACAAAGGCCTCCCCCAAAGATCTCCACAATTGCCGGTCTTGCACTATCCGGATCCGAAATGGGAGTATATATGTATTTTATTGTATGATAATAATGTTTCTTAACATTCTTTTATAACCATTTGGTATGTAATATTTTTATACGGCCTAGCACTATTTGCATCCAGCGGTTTCCAGCGAACAGTACAAGATCATCGGTCCATCTCGTGATAATTATACTAACTTAGGGAGAAATAACAAATTTGGTATTTGCCATCCTCTTAAAGCAGTATAATGACCACTTAACTAGCGTGCAGATGATTATAGTATCTATTGTAACGACTTATCATTTAATTCTCTCTAGTCAAGTGGACATGGGGGTCAGGGTTATGGCAAACTTACAATGGCTGCCAAGATCAAAGATCTATGAACACGTGTTTTTACCTTACTTACTTATAGGCACACGTTTAAACAAAGGGACAATGACGTATAGCAGGTTGTCATCTGTCACTCTGTAAATTATGAATTTATTTATGATATTGACGCATATCACCTGTCAATGTCACTAACATTGGGCCTACCTTTTTTTATTCAGTTTTACGGCTCTGGCATCTTTGGCCTTATTGAGCCTTCAGTAAAATATATTTTTATTTCATTTATTTCTGTCATTAAGTCAATGTCAAGTAAAGTCCGTCACAGTCAAGTCATACATAGTCCTTGTCCTACCCCAGTAAAACAGTGAAGACTTTACTAGAGGCTTATATGGAGTTTTAGATTCAACACAGAAAATCGCAATTCACGGCAATATAGCACATTCCTCCAATTGTGTGCGTTGTCGAAGATGTTATGTCTAGAAATCTACCATATTTACACATAAAAACTCGCATTTACACCAGTTTTTGAAAATGAAACAATGCTCCGATGCATCTTTTTCCGCGTTGGCCCCAAAGCTCATGGGCCCTACCACGAAATTTATATTGCCATCTCTAAAATGTGACTAAAAGGACCAGTAGTGTCAAAACCGAAGTTTTTGAAGCAACCCGGACTTCATAATAATTTTTTTGTTCATAATAAAAATTTGCGCCACAACGGCGCAGATTAGAAAATTTTAACAGTTGAACTATAAATGAACGGAAGAGCGCTCCCCAGACGCCTTCTAAACTAGGAAACCTGGACTGTAGACAGTCCTATTAGAGGCACATGTACAAACAATGCGAAACAATTGCCTTTCACACTGTCACTATTTATATAATGGTTGTCGGCCAGAGACATTGCTGTCTTATCGGGTGACATGTGACAATAAGCCATAGCAATGTCTCATTATCACATGTGAAGGGCCACGAAAATTATTTGTGTTGACCATTTTGAGCGCGGACGTAAACACGATATTTTAATAGTTAGAAATATAAACATTTTGGAGGTTTTCAAGGAGATTATTTACATCATAAATTTGTAAGATTTTACCACTCCACAACATACTTATAAAGCACAATTTTTTTAAGATGACGTCTGTCATTTAACTTACTGATAAACAAAAGCGAACTGCAGGTAGGCAAAAGATCCACCGCGAGCTTGGTTGCTTAACCTCGCCGATCTCTTACGGATTGGTGGAAGCATATAGACATGACCTATTATATAAATTATCTTTATTATATAACTTTTTTATGTATTTTATTTTTTGTACGGATAATTATGAGGTTTGATGACATTTAAAAAAATAATGAGTTGCTTTTACATTGTGTCTATGGGAACTTATTTAAACCTTAATTTGTTTAAAGTTCGTTGGTTTAATTGAGATTTTAAGAGATAAAGTGGTTTGGTGAGAATATTATTATCAGTGTTTTAAGTAGGTTCACGTTTATAATTGGACCTTCAGAATAGTTATTAGAACACGGTTAACATAATTATAACTACCTATATGTTTTGAAATACAAATATATATAGCCCAATTAGAACAAAATGAGGCAAGCTGTCGGTAGTAATCTATTGAAAAAATATACATTCATTCAAAAAAGTATCGGAAATGGATGATTTGTTTATGGTTCCAAATTCAAATTTTTGAATTTTTTTTGTTGTTGTTAGATTGGCACAACTGTTTTCCATTTTGGCGCGGAGTTTGAGTTGCATCTGTCATTTATATTAAATACAGTGCTGGTTTTAGTGATATCAGATATAGAGTGTATTGCGAATTTCATAATGGACAAAAATATCGAACAAAGTCTTAAATCAAGAAGTCTTAAATTCTGCATCACTAATGGAATTTCGTGTTCGGAGTCACTGAAAATGTTACCTTCTGTAACATGCATGCTTACGGTGAATCGACTTTATCAAAAACTCGTGCTTATGAGTGGTTCAAAGCGTTCAAAAGCGGTCGAGATGTGATGAAAGATTTGCCTCGCTCTGGTAGGCCATCAACGTCTGCAACTGAAGTTAACATCGCAAAAGTGAGGGAAATAGTGACTGAAAATCCTCATTCAACTCTGAGAGAGATAGCCGCCGAACTTTCTGTATCTCGCGAGTCGATTCGTACCATTTTAACTAATAATTTGGGTATGAAATATGTTGCCGCTCGGCTAGTCCCAAAAGACCCCAAAAACTCAATCGCATGAAAGTCGCTGAGGACATGGTAGAACGAGTCAATTCCGACCCAACATTCATGAAACGCATTGTTACTGGTGACGAGACGTGGGTTTACGAGTTTGACATGCAAACTAGTCAACAAGCTTGCTCTTCAGCTTCGGAGTGGCGCCTTGGAAGGCGCCACTCCGAAGCTTGTTGACTAGTTTAATTGTTTTAACTGAACCGAAATCGAAAAAACCACGCCAAAGTCGATCAAAAGTCAAAGTCATGTTGACTGTTTTCTTTGACTATCGCGGTGTTGTGTACTCTGGATTCTTACCGGAAGGTCGAACGGTAAATAAAGAATATTATTTGAGCGTTATGCGGCGTTTAAGAGAGCAAATTCGACGAAAAAGGCCAGATTTGTGGAAAGAAAATTCTTGGATTTTGCACCACGATAATGCGCCTTCGCACAAGGCCATCATTGTGTACGAATTTTTACCAAACACTCAACAAATACCATTCAGCAACCACCATATTCACCAGATATGGGTACAGCTGACTTCTTACTTTTTCCTAAACTCAAATTACCACTTCGTGGTACCCGGTAGAAGACATAAAGGAGAATTCGCGGCGAGAACTGAACTCAATTCCGAAAGCAGCGTTTAAAAAATGTTTTGATGAATGGATTATTCGTTGGCGTAAGTGTATCGTTTCTGAAGGAGCATACTTTGAAGGTGATCAAATAAATTTGGATGAATAACAACCATTTTGTATATTATTGATCTTTTCCCGGTACTTTCTTGACAGAGTAGTATATACTTTTATATCAAAATCGGTTCACGGTTTTCGGTATCTGGCACATCTTCTATTTTTGAAGTTGGTTGAAAACTAATAACGAACCAAACATATAAAATAAGACAAAACTAAGAGACGGGCCGGTTGGCGTGGTTGGTAGATGCATGCCATGCACGCCGCAGGTCGTGGTTCGATTCCCATCCGGACAGATATTTGTGAGCATGAACATGTCTGTTTGTCCTGAGTCCGGGTGTTATTATCTATATAAGTATGTATTTACAAAAGAAAAGTAGTATATGTGGTAGGTATATCAGTTATCTGGTTTCCATTGCACGAACTCTGCTTAGTTTGGGATCAGATGGCCGTGTGTGAATAATGTCCCAGGATATTTATTATTTAACCATCTTGATTGATTGATTTATTTAAGGACATCCAATAGATATTACATCCTTTTAAATTTAGAATGTTATAAATACTATAGATATATAATATGAAGTATATTAGCTATCTGGTTTCCATAGTACAAGCTCGGCTTAGTTTAGGATCAGGTGGCCGTGTATAAATAATGTCCCAGGATATTATTATTATAAACAATCTAAATGTACAGCTTTTATAGGTGCCAATATAGAAGATTAAATAGGTAAGTAACACTATTCTTTCTATTACTAGTAAGTTGTATAGTTCTCCGTGGTATTGGGATTTATTTTTCCAGTGTTCTCTTTTTATATTTTTTCATTTATTTATTATTGAAAAAAGTACACATTTACATTATTGACATTTTTGCCAAACTGCATAGCAGTTTGTCGGCAACGTTCTCGCTCTGTTTACGTGTTCATTACTAAATCGTCATTGAGTTCAGTTTGTTATGTTACAGTAAGGAAGTATACGAGATAGAATAGAAAATAGAAATATAAACTAATTAAGTTTATACAATACATAGTAAAGAAAGAGATATGATTTTTTTTTTTTTTTTTTAAACATATATGCCATATCGTCTTAATCAAGAATTAATAATATTTTTTTGGTCACCGTAGCCTAGTTGGTAGTGCTCCTGCCTACGAAGCTGGTGATCCTGGGTTCGAATCCCGGTAAGTGCAAATATTTGTGTGATGAGCACGAATATTTGTTTTTGAGTCATGGATGTTTCTATGTATATAAGTATTTATCTATCTATATACGTATGTATATCGTCGCCTGGTACCCATAGTACAAGCTTAGCTTAGTTTGGGGCTAGGATGATCTGTGTGACATTGTCCCTAGATATTATTATTATTTAGATAATAATTATAAAAATATAACAGTAATAACAGTAGCGGATCATATAGGTTAGAGCTTTTACGTAACTTGACTAAAATAGTTATCAGAAAAAAAAAACATTGTTCCACCGGTAATTTTAAATAATCAAAATTATACCATTTTTTATGCTTCCTCTTCAAACGTAATCCGAGGCGTATCCTGTTTCAGCTTATTACGAGATTTGATGACATATAATAGAATAATGAGGTGTTTTGTACAATCATGGGAACTTTAATTTTCAAACTTCCTTGTTTGTTTAAGGTTGTTTTTTAAGACAATAAGAGTAGTTTGTCTCGATATCGATACATCGGCTTGTAAAACATTTCCAGACTGACCTTTGTCATTTTCTGAATTACCAGCAGCACTGCAATATTTTTATTTCTAACTTAATCTAGCGGTATTGCAAAAACCAGAGGTAATGTAGTCTTGAGTTCAATTCCTGGGTCTTGGCAAAAGTGGCATTAATTTTGCCACGACTGACTTTAAAGTACTCAGTAACAGCCCAGAGTAGTACGTAAATCTGTCAAACCTACGTCTGATCTCTTCTCAGTCGTATCAGATCGCTGCCTTTTGAGTAATGTAAGAAAGAGAGTAGAGAGTGTCAGGTACCTACACTTTCTGTTAGCACACACTCAACCACTAAAATATGAACAAGCAAGCCGCCCAAATAATAAATCTCTTTAAATCAGACGTTATTAGATTATGACGTTGAAAAGAATGCTCTCTTTCTCTCTGTGTTATATCTATCTTCTGTCTCATGTAACGAGATGTACAGACGCCAGCAAATCCAGCTACCCCTATCTGTCAATTATTTTTTCTAGATTTTCAACTTTATCACGTAAGCAGAAAGGTTCACTTTCAATTGGGGAAATTTGACAGATTGGGGTAGCTTGATGTGCTGACGTCTTACTCTTAATTCCTTCTCAGTTCCACGAGTCATGGGCATTGGGCAAGGGCCAGGGGCTACGGCAACGGTTTACTATCAGGTGGTCTGTATACTTTTGTGCCGACTTGGTGGTAAAAAAAAGCATAATGGCTGACTTATCAACGCCCTTAGATACCTATAGAGTATAAAATTTGGGACACAGGAATTAAGGATTTTTTTCTCTAATTTCCGCGTGCATGGACTCAATTAATAGGTCTTTACCTATGAAATTGCCGTTTTGTATGAAAAAATTTAAACGAATTTTTTTCATGATTTTTTTTATTTGTATTAATCGAAGTAATCACCCATGCAATCAATGCATCTTTGCCATCGCAGTGGCAGTTTATTGATGCCCTTCTTAAAGAAATCAGCTGGACGGGAGGCAACAAATTCTTCAAAGGCATTTTGTACTGCCTCTCGGGTATTGAATTTTTTTCCCGCCAAGAAGTTATCCAAATTCTGGAAAAAGTAGTAGTCTGTAGGCGCAAGGTCTGGTGAGTAGGGCGGATGACGGAGAGCTTCCAACCCCAGTTCTTGCAACTTGGAGACCGTCTGCTGTGCAGTATGAGGTCGCGCGTTGTCGTGCAGGAGCAGCGGAGACGAGCGATTGACCAATGCTGGTTGGAGATGCGCCAGCTTCTCCATCATTGTGCTCAGTTCTTCACAGTACACATCTGCAGTAATGCTCACCCCGTTTGGTAAGAAGCTGTGATGAATCACACCGGCGCTAGACCACCAAACAGTGACCATCACTTTTCTAGGGGTAAGTTTTCGTTTAGGGCATTGTTTAGGTGCTGAACCAGGATCCAACCAACTTGCTGAGCGCTTGCGGTTATCAAACAGAATCCATTTTTCATCGCAGGTAACAATGCGGTTCAAAATTCCTTCATTTGTGTGTCTGTTGAGCAGTGCAAGGCACGTCTCGACGCGTACTTCGCGCTGGCGATCATTGAGTTCGTGGGGCACCCATTTGTCAAGCTTTTTTACCTTGCCAATTTGACGCAAATGGACCAATATTGTTTTGACGCTAACGTCGAAAGCTGCTGCTAATTCAGCCGTAGATTGTGTATCATCAGCTTCCACAACCGCCTTTAATTCGTCATTGTCGACCAAAGTCTTCGGACGACCGCGAGGTTCATTTTTCAGGTCGAAATTTCCAGAACGGAAGCGAGCAAACCAATAACAGGTGGTGCGTTGGTTTGTAGTGTTAGCTCCGTAAACGTCGTTGATGTTGCGTGCCGCTTGTGCCGCGTTGCTGCCACGACGGTACTCATATTCCATAATTACTCGAATTTTTAACGTATCCATGATGACGAAAAAGATTGAAATGCGATGAAAATGTAACACTAATCAATAAAGAAATGACTACTTTTGGAAAAAAGAATCCATGTTTTTAAAATAAAATTAATTTGAAATTAGAATTCTTAGCCAAACAAAAATTATTTTGATTTGAAATGGCCAGTACTGCAGAACGGCAATTTCATAGGTAAAGACCTAATATAATGTGAATATATACCATAGGGCGTTTTCAATATTTAAATATTTACTATTCCATATAATGTGACCTACATTATATGGAATAGCAAATATTTGATTGTAGATAGAGCGTATCCGTGTATAATTGTATAATAATAACACAAGAAAGTATTCCGATCATATGATTGCAAACACTGTGAGCCAATCGTCCTTAGATAAAACGTTCACTCCAAACATTTTAGGGCAGAGGATATTTTGACGGCAGGGTATCTAATTGTTCACAGTAATTTAAAACTATTCAGAACTTATAATTATTTAGTTTATCACACTAATATTATTAAGGCGAAAGTTTGTGAATGTGTGAGTGTGTATGTTTGTTACTTCTTCACGTCTAAACAACGGGAGCGATATTAATAAAATTTGGTATGGAGTTCGATGACACCCTGGATTAACACATAGGCTATAATTTATAACGTTTAACGCGGGTTAAAGCGCGGGGCACAGCTAATACTTAATAAACTATACTACTACACTACTATACTTAGCCTATGTATTATTCGGATATACATATAAGCTATATTACTGCAAATTTACGTCAAAATCCGTTACAGTTATCCGTTTAGTTTTAGCGTGAAAGAGTAATAAACATCCCAATACTTACAAACTTTCGCATTTATAATATAAGTAGGATTTATCATACATTTGTTTATAGATCTAATGTACATAGATCTATAAACAAATGTATGATAAATCCTACTTATTGTATGTTAGTAGGATGTGTACCTCTACCGTGTTTGGTAGATTTTTTCCTACTTACGTGACACGTATCGACATATTTTGGACAATTCACTCAATCTCTTTATAAACAGTAGCTATGTGGTATTCTAATGTATAAGCTATATTATTGTAAAGTTTCATTAAAATCCATTCCGTAGTTTTTACGTGAAAGAGTATCAAGCATCCATCCATCCATACATACTTACAAACTTTCGCGTTTATAATATTAGTAGCATTAAGTTTTTAGTGATGTTTAAACCTGATAAAATGTTTCCATACTGTGTTTAGTGTTTATCGACGTGTTTGTTATACAAATCATGCAACTATTTGTTTTTATGCCAATAAAATATATTTTAAAAACAAAACAAAAAGTGCCAGTGCGTGACACGTGCCGACAAATTTTCGTAGAATAAATGTATAGTTGATTTTCCTCCGAGTTTATGCAGTTGAGTTGACTTCTTTGCATAATTTTCATCATAATTATTATACAAGTGTACACTGGAACGCTCTACCTATACCTATCAAATATTTACTATTCAATAGACTGCGACTTTACCTTGAAAACTTTCGATGACTTATATTTTAGTTATTATAAAATACAATAATTAGTGTATTCAAAACAACATACATCCGAAGGTACTCAACTGATCTTTATAAAATCGAATAAGATTTTATTTAAGGAAAATCTCGAAATATATTTCATCTATAATTAAAATCCGTTCTCCATCAACGCAGAAACTGCGTTACATGCGTATAAAGAAAACACTTTGATGAATTAAAAACTTCATTGTTTTTAAGTTATCTTCTTTCAATGTACACAAGAAGTATTTTTTTTTTAAAGATTTGTCTTGGTATCAGTTTTGAAATACCAATAATACCAATTGAAAGAAGATAACTTATGAAGTTTTTAAATAATAATACTTTCGGGCAGCACTTCGACCCTTCAGGATCTCATTAAAGGATTAAAGAATGGAAAACATAGAGCATAAAGTTAGTACCATGGTTGACGCATGAGCTTTACGAGGCATCACTGGTTGGTATCATCTGCATACTGACTTCAATACTAATAACGAGTGATTACGTTGCCGGCAACGCATTCATGACCTTATCTTACTTACTTATCGTATTGGCAGGGGTTACCCCTAGTATCAGAGTTGTTCAAGCCGCCCAGTAGGCCTCTGACATGGCTTAACGACTGACGTGCCCTCCGTAGCACGGAGACGCTAGGAAATTAAACCACTTTGGTGGTCACTCATCTATGGACTGACCGCGAACCTAGTTGCTTAACCACGCCGATAGCTAGTAGCGCTTCAAAATGACATTCGGCATTGGATTGTAAACTGGTTTCAAGTCATAGATCTGTATGTCAGTTAAACTGATTTCCACATTAAAGTTTTTTGTTAAAAGCTTAAAGTAGTCGCAAGTTTGTGATTTGGGTTATATGATTGAAGTGGTTAAAGTTTAAGTAAATTATGATTGGGGATTTTCCAGTTTTTTGTTCGCCTTGCAACGAATACCGCTATAGGGAATCATTAGCATTGTGATATGACTTATCACATGCAGCTGCGAACATCTCAGTGGGTCATATTACTCGTTTAAAGTTTAAAAAACAAATATTTATGGTTTCCTGGTTTTGAGTTTATATTTAGCATTGCCAATAATGGTCTAAAACTAAAATTGTATAATTTGGAAGGTGATGAACATATCTGTAAGTCGGCCATATTTATGGCAGTTCGATGGCCAATTACATTCTCCGTAAGGGTGAAAGCAATAAAACTTATAATCTGTCAATGTGAATCATTTAGCTCGGTTAATATCTCAAATCAAGTCGCCTCCAAACGTAAGTGAATGGAGGGGGGAGGGGGCTACCCTCCTGTACCATCCCCACCCCGCGGTTAATGTTTTTCTAGATGGTAAGTATAGAGATATTTGCTAGATGCGTTAAATGGTTACAGTTCTAACCTAACCTAACCCAAATTATTTTATAAAAGTATATTATTGAAAATATATCATGATACGCGCTCTCGACTTCATATTCTTTTCAAATGGAACTAAGAATAAAAAAATCAATCAGTGTCATGGAACTGTTAATGGTACATACCTACTAGTGACAATGAACAATTCAGTTTTGAGTATTTTTCGGATACCTACTTGTATAAAGGCGTTATAAAAAAAATATAGCTTCTAAACACGAAAGCAATGTTTTTACGCTGTTTTACAACGCTGTAGGTATCGAAATC
Source organism: Pseudoips prasinana (assembly GCA_951640165.1). Taxonomy (NCBI): domain Eukaryota; kingdom Metazoa; phylum Arthropoda; class Insecta; order Lepidoptera; family Nolidae; genus Pseudoips; species Pseudoips prasinana. The sequence goes on from OX621243.1 coordinate 24,653,626, forward strand.
GCTACGAAATGTATCAAAATTGCGTTCTGTTTTATACATTTGTATGAAGACTTATGATTTTAAAAAAATATTAAAAAATTTTGGCGCGTGTCCAGCAGAAATAAATGCGTTTTATAACTTAGTACGAACCCCCTTAACCCCCCCACAACACAACTCACAGTCAGGCGACTTGATATGAGATCCAACCCTTTAGTTCAACAGCAGAGCGCATACCCTGGATTGGTAGAGGGTTCGACGACTGGAAATCATTAGATAATCTATACATATAATAAAATCGTAGGAAAGTCAAAACTGTACATTGAATATTTTTTTAAAAGGATACTTAGGGCGTGATCTACCGTAGACATCGAAGCCAAAAATATAGTTTTTAGAATTTTTGTCTGTGTGTCTGTTTGTCTGTATGTATGTCCGGGCTAAACTCAAAAAGTACTGCATGGATTTCCTTCAAATTTTGCATGAATATTACTTAGAGGTCGGGTCAACATATAGGCTACATATTATCAAGCTATCACCTACGGGGGAGGAGCCGTGATAATTTATAAAGTTTAACGCGGGTAAAATCGCGGGGCACAGCTAGTTATTAATATTAATTTAAGTTAGGTAAATATCGTAACTGTTATAAAATAAATCTTATTGTAAATTATTTCCTACAATCTGTGTACCTAAATATTTATATGTACCTAGAAATAATTATAAATTAATTATATATTACCACGAATATGTTCTGACTATTTACAAGCGCTTTTTTAAAGTCTACGTGAATAAAAAAAAAAAATACTCGTCCGATGTGGATGTTTGAGTTCAAAGTTTTAAAAACAAAGAAAAACATTTTTCTTTTTTGGAAATATTGTCGGTATACATGTTAGGTCTCTACATAGTCTACGACTCAATATTTACTGACCTTATTATGAAAAGAAAGAGAAAGAAAGGCTGAAAAGAAAGATTACGGTTCCACGGCATTTTATAGATTTTACATAGCTTTATTTTCGCCTTAACACGTTTTTTTTACAAATATACATTACTTATAATGGATTATTTCTTCCCGTCTTTGTTACATGGCCTCCTCCTTTCTTTCCCACCTTTCATTATCGTTTTTTGTATGCATTCATCTTTTCCCTGTTATGTTTATTATGTCATTGGCCCATCTTTTATTTTGCCTTTCCAGATTTCTTTTGCCCTAAAGGGCAAAAGAAAGTAAACATTAGACGGACGATTTTCATTCTACTGTATGTCTGTTACGTGATTTCTTCGTTTATTATGAACCGATTTTGATAAAAAGAAATATTCTATGGAATACACTTTTTGCATGGTCCTAAATAAATTTGCCAAATTGTCCAAATTGCTAGTTACTTTTTAGGGTTCCGTAGCCAAATGGCAAAAACGGAACCCTTATAGATTCGTCATGTCTGTCTGTCTGTCCGTCCGTATGTCACAGCCACTTTTTTCCGGAACTAGAAAAGCTGTACTCTTGAAATTTGGTACGTAGATGTATTCTGTGAACCGCATTAAGATTTTCACACAAAAATAGAAAAAACACAATAATTTTGGGGGTTCCCCATACATAGAACTGAAATTCAAAATTTTTTTTTCATTGTACCCATACTTTTGGTGTATTATGGATAGGTCTTCAAAAATGATATTGAGGTTTCGAATATAATTTTTTTCTAAACTGAATAGTTTGCGCGAGAGACACTTCCAAAGTGGTAAAATGAGTGTCCCCCCCCCCTGTAACTTCTAAAATAAGAATATGATAAAACTAAAAAAAATATATTATATACATTAACATGTAAACTAACAACGAAAATTGGTTTGAACGAGATCTAGTAAGTGGTTTTTTTTAAAACGTCATAAATCGTAAACCCAATTTACCTTTCATTAATCAGCTGAAATACTTGGTACTACGGAACCCTTCATGGGCGAGTCCGACTCGCACTTGGCCGGTTTTTTAATTATATAAATGTTTTTATTAAGTATAACTATGTGCATTAGGCAAGAACTCATATAATTATTTAGTTAATTACGTACGAAATAAATTATATAACTTCACGCATAGATACATTATTATATTGAAGACCTTCGTATGTTTTTAAAGTATTCTTCCGGGTTCAGGCTGTAGTAAAGCGACCATGAAGTTGTAAGTTCATGGCATAATTCTTTCTTAGGCCGCTACTTCATATAACACCACAATTCCAATAACACACTACACAATGCGTTATGTATACAATTTTACAACAGTCTCCTCGGCAGCGCGGTTAATATAGGTAATCTATACATATAATAAAATCGTAGGAAAGTCAAAATTGTACATAGAATATTTTTAAAAAAGGATACTTGGGCCCAAGTATCCTTTTTTAAAAATATTCTATGTACAATTTTGACTTTCCTACGAATTGGGGTGTGATTTACAATCGATATCGAAGCCAAAAATATAGTTTTTAGAATTTTTGTCTGTGTGTCTGTTTGTCTGTATGTATATCCGGGCTAAACACAAAAAGTACTGCATGGATTTACTTCATATTTTGCATGAATATTACTAAGACGATGGGTCAACATATAGGCTACATATTATCACGCTATCATTTACGGGGGAGGAGCTATGATAATTTATAAAATTTAACGCAGGTAAAACCGCGGGGCACAGCAAGTTAAAAATAAATCAAAAAGCAAAAAAGCCGCGACCCGTCCAGTCATTATTACCACAACAACCAAAAACAAAATCATGCACCGAAGCATGCGCAAACAACGTCGCAGATGATTTTTTTTTGTCAACCAAAGAGTAACTAAACGAATGGTATGTACCTGCCAATGAGTATAAGAATAATTTCAAACATTATATGATATTAATTCTAAAAAAAAAACACGGAGTATGACGAAAATTTGTCTTGTTACTGCTATTAAAACCATTATTACTGGCCTGCGTCACGTGTGGCCTGTGCGTGATCTAAGTGATTTGGTTGACTCATTGTAGCTGCACGTTTGACTGAACTGAGATAGACTCTGTCACATGTGACCTTTAACTTATGATTGAATTTTCTGATAGAATAAATATATTTTTTTAATTGAAATTAGTTATGTATACTTAACTATATTACCTACTACAAACATGTTCTGACAATTTACAAGCGCTTTTTTAAAGTCGACGTAACCTTTTTATTTTAATTAAGCAACCCTCACTATTCTTTTGAGGAAGTTTAATATTTTTTATACCTTAAACTGTGTGTTTCATGTACGATTTATGTAATATTGGTCTCAGCTGACATCTCTCGTGACATATAGTTACGCGATATAATATGTAAACCTGATTTGCATAGTTTGTCCAAAGCGAATCTAGTCTTTTTTTCGGATTACCTTTTCTATAAATAAGCATTTGGCCTATCTAATGGTACTTTTACACATAGTCTATGACGCTTGCACTACATATAGTAGTAATAATGCATCGCTGACCCTTCCCCTTTCCCGTTAAGGTCTGGTGACCTTAACGAGCTAAGGACCAGAACATTAACACCAAAAGTTTCATCTGCTATGTTGAGAAAACGTGGCCTTATCTACGTACCGGTAGTTCACATTAACTACAGACAATACAGTTACACGGTAAGTACTTTCTAATGTGCATTATTTGAAAAAAAATCTCTAAACAAGTGCACTACGTGAGTTCGACAGGTGGAAGTGCGATGTGCGCAAGAGGCGCTCATAGCTAGATGCTCTCACCGGTCCGTAAGTGATCAGCGAGGTTAAGCAACAAGGCTCACGGTCATTCCATAGATAGGTGGCCGCCAAAGTGGTTTAATTTCTGAGCGTCTCCGTGCTTCGGAGTGCACGTTAAGCTATCGGCCCCGGTTGTAGTCATTAGACAACAGTTGTTAAGCCATGTCAGAGGCCTACTGGGCGGCTTGAGAAACTCTGACACCAGGGTTACCACTACCCATACGATAAGTAAGTACGAATGTGCGATTAACGCTTGTTCGACAATCCTGTTCTGCGATTCACCATAATAAATATCCTGGGACATTATTCACACATGACCAGTACAATGGAGACCAGATAACTGATATATAACATATATCTACTACTTTTCTTTTGTAAATACTTACTTATATATAATTACACAAAAAATCAGAACAAACAAACATGTTCATGCACACAAAAATCTGTTCTGGGTGGGAATCGAATCCAGAACCTGCGGCGTGAAAGGGAAGTATTTACCAACCACGCCAACCAGCCCGTCAACCATAGTTCGAATGTACGCTTGTACGATACACTGAAGTTCGACATCGCGCTTGTGCGACATTAATAATTAATGAATTTGTATTCATAATCCTAATATATCACAATAGTTCTACTTTTAACGATATAAGTAAGTTAGAACTACGCCCCGTCAGAAGTGGAAAGGTTTATCGTCGATTAACTCATATAGAGATCAGTGGTTAATTCGACCAATCGTTTGTAGAATTGTAGTGTTGATTTACGACGTACTTTCGTTCGTGACTCTAGCGCGATGTCGGGTGTCACACAAGCGTGCATTTGAACTATGATGAGTCGTAAAACAGTTTTGTCGCACAAGCGTCAATTGCACATCCATCAAACTCATCAAAATCCCACTCAAACTATAGTTTTATGGCATCTTTTAGTCTGATTCCCATCACTAAGCTCTTGTAGTTTTTCTAGGTCAAGTTACCAAACTTGTTTTTTTGCTCTACTGTAAATTTGTTTCGCCACCGTGTTATTATATAAGACGGCCGAGATGTGTTGGTATACGACGCCTACTTTACGATGTGTCTTCATGTGTTATTGAATTATGCAACATAATACAATATTGTTCACCGGCTATTACAAAAGAGTGATATTTTTTTCTTTAAATTCTTTACAAGCATATTTCCCGGTCTTGGACAAAATCGGTCCAGTAGCTATTATTCAATCGGACGTTTTGACTTAATGTAGTTTCCTATAAAAAAATTCAGTAACTCTTAGGTTTCGTTCTAAAAATTACAATTTCTAAGAATAGTGCCATAAAAATGTGTTCATTTTTGTCTTCGCTTAGTACTACTGTCTTATTTTCGCTTACATAATATCTAACCGAAATTTATTGACTTTACAGTTTATAAACAACGAATATTTAGGCAAGTGCCTACTTAGACCACTTTTTCTACTTTGTTCATTGACTCCTACGTACCGTTAATAGCTGTGCTCAAAACCAGTGTCAAAATTCTTTTGGCTATGATAACTGTGTATATTTAGTGTTATTCTTATATTATGTGTCTGTGAATCACAAGTTTATTTTTATTTATAGAAGGAAGATTTATGAAGCTTTAACTCATATGAGATCTTACTTTTTCAACACAGCGCGCAGCGATTACAGTTAGTATAGGAGATTTCACCGCTACACTGGCAGCAGAAGCGAACGAAAGTTCAAGTGGCCTAGTAGCATAATAAACCCTAGGTATGTACAGACGCCAGCACATCAAGCTACCCCAATCTGTCAAATTTCCCCAATTGAAAGTGAACCTTATACTTATATGATAAAGTTAAAAATCTAGAAAAGGAGTTTGACAGATTGGGCTAGCTGGATGTTCTGGCGTCTGTACTACTAATGTATAACTAAGCAACCTGTGCAAGGCAACACTAATCTAATCTAACCTGTAGTGAGTTTTGGCGCCAACGCGGAAAAAGTCGCATCGGGACATTGTTTCATTTTTTAAAACTGGTGTTAAATTCGAGTTTTTATGTGTAAATATGGTGGATTTTAAGACATAACATCATGGACATGCGTGAATTGCGATTTTCTGTGTTGAATCTAAAACTCCATATAAGCCTCTAGTAAAGTCTCCACTGCTTTACTGGGATAGGACAAGGACAATGTATGACTTGACTGTGACGGACTTCACTTGAGATTGACCAATAAATGAAATAAAAATATATTTTACTCAAGGCTCAAAAGACCGAAGAAGTCAGAGTCGTAAACTGAATAAAAAAAAACAAATCTGTCGAAAACCGTGGCGGTGTCCCACTGATATTAGAGGTGGCGAGTATGGGTTTTGTGATTTTCTCACTTTCCAAAAACTTCACGAGGCCTAAGCGAACAAAAACAATCGTTTCAAACAATGTATCCGTTCTCGAGGTATCTACTAAAAAGTCGTACCATACAAAATGTATGCGAAAATTAATGCTTTCTTTGAATGTTAATAGTTATTCTGCTATTCAGTGCAGATATTGATCCCACAAATTAGGAATCATTAAAAGCGGTTCAGCTGTTCTTGAGGTATAAATGGTGGAACTATGCCGCTTGTTTTTATTAATCAACGCCCGGAACTATAAAAGACATCCTTGTATAACCAGATTCAGTTTCAGTATAACAAGCATTTCTGGGTCACACAAATAGTTGTCGTGTCTGACAGCGAGGCTACCTAAACCACTGAGTCACACGTGCACTCAAAACATTGTTTTAAAAATGAATTTCCCGTGAAATAGAGAATAAACTACAGTAGATATTATTATAAATTAAATGTTTATATTATTTCAATTATTCTCGTTAAAAAATAGCATATACATTAATTACGTGCTCATTAGCATCAGACTGAAATATTAATAAAGATTAAGATATAAAACGCCATCAAAATAGTAATATTAATGCTATAGTGGCTATAGTTATTAGATTTAAAGTATCCAATAAAAAAATAACAATAGGAATGGATATTGTTATTTTTCAGTGCTATTTAACAGTCATTAAATAGCAATGTTTATTAATTTATTATACAACTTTTTTATTTATTATACAACATTTATTGTAAAACTATACACTTAACAAAATAAAATATACGAAACAAACTAAAATTAACAAATTACATTTAAGTCACCATCTGCAGGTAGCGTGACCAAAACCTGGCGACGTTACCTCGTATGTCAAGCCAAGGTAAATGGTTAAACGAAGTATCAAAGAGGCGTCTGGACAAGACTTTTATAACCCTATGGGCCGCTGGGATTCAGAAGCACATAGATCTATAAAATTCTTGTCCAGACGCCTCATTGAAACTTGAAATACAACGAGGTAAAGTCGCCGCGTTGCCATGTTTCAACCCCAAATGGAAGAATAATGTATGCACAGACGCCAGCAAATCCAGCTACCACAATCTGTCCAATTTCTTTTAAAGATTTTCATCTCTATCACAAAGGAATAAGGTTCAATATCAATTGGGGAAATTTGACAGATTGGGGTAGATGGATGTGCTGGCGTCTGTACCTACCCATCACAGATCGAAACTTACTATAATTACATTTATAATACTGAAAAAGAAATGCCTACCATTACAATACACGAAATAATTTGATTAGCTCGAATTTTAATGAATTTCGTAAATATAAAATTTCATAATCTTCGCTACCAACGTGACGGTATAAGAAAAATGTTAATAAGTTGCTACACATTTGTAATATGTTTTCTCAGCTTGAAATAGAATCAAGTTACGGCTATTTCATAAATAATTGGACAAAAAATAATTAATGGCAAATTAGCTGACAAATTAGCATCAAATACACACACTTATCTTAATGTCACTGGTATTTTTTTTGCCGGAGATATTAATAACGTCCAAACACAGTGCGTCCAAACCATGTCAGTTTTTAGGGTTCCGTAAAAAATTCGGAACTCTTATAGATTCGTCATGTCTGTCCGTCCGTATGTCACAGCCACTTTTTTCCGAAACTATAAGGACTAAACTGTTGAAACTTGGTAAGTATTCTGTGAACCGTATTAAGATTTTCACACAAAAATAGAAAAAAACAATAAATATTGGGACTCAATTGTTTTTCATCAAACCCATACGTTTGGGATGTCTATAGATATATCTTCAAAAATTATATTGAAGTTCCTAATATTATTTTTTACTAGTTGTGCCCCGCGTTTTACCCGCGATAAATTTTATAAATTATTACTGCCCCTCCCACATAGGTGATAGCGTAATAATATTTAGCCTATGTGTTGACGTCAAGTCAACACTTAGTAATATTCATGCAAAATTTTAAGTAAATCCATGCAGTACTTTTTGAGTTTAGCCCGGACATACATACAGACAAACAGACACACAGACAAAAATTCTAAAAACTATATTTTTGGCTTCGATATCCATTGTAGATCAAGCCCCAAGTATCCTTTAAAAATATATTCAATATACAGTTTTGACTTTCGATTTTATTATATGTATAGATGAACTGAATAGTTTGCGCGGGAGACACTTCCAAAGTGGTAAAATGAGTGCCCACCCCTGTAACTTCTAACATAAGGGAGTGATAAAACTAATAAAAAATATATGACTTTGCAAACTTCCACCGAAAATTGGTTTGAACGAGATCTAGTCAGTAGTTCTTTTTAATGCACCATAAATCATAAACCGCAACTTCCGTTTCATTCAATCAACTACTACAATAACTTTTAAATTATTACTTTTGTATTGTTACCGAGCCCTTCATGGGCGAGTCCAACTCGCGCTTGGCCGCATTTTTTTGTCTAGATCTTATTCAAATTCAATCAATAGCTCTCAGCTAGTTAGACTGCTTCTATTTTTATGATCGAGCAAGCCAATGACCACAATTTACATGATGTTAATAAATAATAATATTTTTTTCAATAGTTATAGCCCGAATTCAATCGTTACGAAAACTACACAACTAGACAGGTCATATTAATATATTGTGGTTGATAAATGTTTGCTCTGCACGCCGCAGGTCGTGGGTTCGATTCCCACCGAGGACAGATATTTGTGTGCATGAACATGACTGTTTGTCCTGTGTCGGTGTACTTATCTAAATAAGTACATATGCATTTGCAAAAGAAAAGTAGTATATGTAGTATATCAGTTATCTGGTTTCCATAGTGCAAGCTCTGTTTAGTTTGTAAAAATAATGTCCAAGGATATTATTATTATTAAAGGAGTACGTTATACGTATAGGTACGTTACACATGTGCAGTCTCTGTTCCCTCAATCTCATAAACTGATGGGTTTGCTATCCGCCACGATAGAGGAGATACGCAGGTCGCATTGACGGACAGCTTTTTCGCAATTTCCGAGGCACTGGTGTACGATGCGACTGAGTTCCAGACACCCAGACTATTATATTTTTAAATATAATAGTCTGGGTACGAAAGTAATTATACACTCATTACGCTTTAAAAGAGTGAGTTGAAATGAATTTTAATATTGCAGGTTCTAGTGTAATATACAAATCGACAGCCCTATCAATCACCTCCCTGAGCAGCGCCGCTTACGTTATTGTCGTTTCCTTGCCACTAATTAATGACGTTGGCCAGCAACCCTGAGAACCAACAAATATATAAATATATTTATATTATTGGTCAAGTTATAAAACTCAACCGGATATTAACTAATTAGTATTTATTTTTTGATGACTTCTAAAAACCTGTGTCAGAAGGCTCGTTTAATGTTTCCTGTAATATCAAGTATTGATCTGGGTTTATTTCATTTTTTACTGAGGTAATTAACCTATAATAATATTCTTTTCGCGATCTTCCGCAGATTCTGGGGAATTGTACTCGAAATTTTTTGCAATAAAATACCAAACCAAAATGTGCCGAACCGGCGATGATTTGCACGGCAAAAAAAAAAAGTAATGCTTGGCTTAAATAAATGTATAAGATTCAAATTCCATGCCAACGACTAAGTACGAGTATGTACGCTGATAGGCCTGAACGCATTTGAATCTAATTTTGAATGGAGATAGCTTATTCCTCGATAATGACGGTCACCGTAGCCTAGTTGATAGAGTTCCTGCCTACGAAGCTGGTGGTCCTGGGATCGAATCCCGGTAAGTGCAAATCTTTGTGTGATGAGCACGAATATTTGTATCTGAGTCATGGATGTTTTCTATGTATATAAGTATTTATCTATTTATATAAGTATGTATATCGTCGCCTGGTACCCATAGTACAAGCCTTGCTTAGTTTGGGACTAGGATGATCTGTGTGACATTGTCCCGAGATATTATTATTATTATAAACACAAAAAAGTATTTTTGTTAGCCACAGATATATAGGTCGCCAGAGCTCCTTGGGATGGGTGAAGGGTCAGCAACACTTGTTTGCTGACTCATTTAAAGGCCGACAACGCACCCGCGACGCCTCTGGCGTTGCGAGTGTCCATGGGCGGCGGAGATCACTTACCATCAGGTAAACCACTTGCTCGTTTGTCGCCCTCTAAAAAAATTGATAACCGGACGAAGGAATGTTAATGAATTATGAATTTAAGTATATCTTTAGTCCATAGAACGAGAAATATTTCAAAAAACATAATTGCAAGGTTTTTTACATATCAATGATTGCAATCTAAAATTTATATTGATTTAAAAACGTGTTTTGATTTATAAGGCGAAATCGCTTTAAACTGTGTTAATTGTTGGCTATTTTCTTTAATTACGTTTATTTAGCAAAAAAGGTAAATTACACAGGGAATTGATAAACAAACAGCTAAATTACTAGTTCATTAACTAGTCAAAACTCACATTGATGACTTTTTAATTAAATAGGTAACGATTTCTCATCTCTATAAACAACTTAAACATTATAATTGTATTTTTTATGCTCTGACTGAGGACTATATTTTGCCTCTGATACATTATGTTCTACCAACATACTATATTGCAGTTTAACAGAATACATAATGTGTAAAAAAGCCTTTATTCTTCTTATAATCAAAAATATAAAACAAACGATTGCTCAACTCTATAAACAGCTTACACATCATTATTTTATTAAATAATACTCTACCTCTACCAAACTGCAGTGCAGTTTGTTCGCAGAATACATAATATATAAAAAATCTGTATTATTCTACTTACAATTAGAAAAAAAAAGTATTTATACAAACAGTAACATAAATAGTCGATTAATGACGTGCATTCTACCCACGAACCCGAACACATTTCCACACATTTTGCATTTTATATGAAAGTTAATTTCTTTTTGTGTATTTTGCAATTTGATATTATACGTTATTCAGTTTTATAAACAACTAACAGTGCCTGCGGACATCGTTCCGCATTATAAATATTTTTGTCCCTGTCCGTTAGTCCCGCGAAATACTTCGGGTTAAAAGTTCGGGATAAATAAAAATTATGATGATGAATCATCAGCCTCCATCAGTGAATCTGTTTTACCGTTATTTCAATAAAAATAAATAAAGATATCTTGGGACAACTGATACCTAAATATACTTAGGTGTATATTTCTAAAGGTCTATATTTCATCATACAATAATTTGACCTGGGTGGGAAAGGAACCCACGGCTTCTTGCTCACAGTCTAGGTCACTAACCAATAGACCAACAAAATAAAATAATTGCTTGCATCATCATCTTAAGTAATTTCTATTCACCCAGTTTAACGTTCTTTAAAATAATTGCTTATTACATCATTATCTTAACTTATAGTGTTTTTTTCATTTTGCTTTAAATATTTGTTAAAATTGTTGATAATTTTGTTGTCCTTTCATCGTCATCATCATATCAGCCGAAAGTTCTCCACTGCTGGACAATTGCCTCCACAATGCCCGGTTTACGCTGCCCGCGTCCAGCGGCAAACCACTTACCCTTGCAAGATCGTCGGTCCACCTTGTAGGGGGCCTGCCCACGCTGCTGCGTCTTCCGGTGCGTGGTCGCCACTCGAGGACCTTTCTGCCCCAGCGGCCATTGGTTCTACGAGCTATGTGCCCCGCCCACTGCTATTTCAGTTTGGAAATTCTTTGGGCTATGTCGGCTACTTTGGTTCGCGTGCTTCATACGATGGACACAACTAAACCGTTCACCTTTACATTACCTTAATTTACCTAAGTAAATGTTTCAAGTTCACGAGTTGCATCATTACAATGTTTATTAATTCAGTTCCAAGTTCATGTAAATAATAATGAGGCCGATATACTCGAATACGACGATTAGTATTCACCGTCGAAATTTGTTGCTCGGAATTTTAATTACATCGCAATTAAATTAAAAAGAAAATTAAAACACGACAAACAAAATTCCTCTTTGTAGGGTTCGGTACCTAAAGAGTAAAACGGGACCCTATTACTAAGACTTCGCTGTCTGCTTTTCTGTCTGTCTGTCACCAGGCTGTATCTCATGAACCGTGATAGTTAGACAGTTGAAATTTTCACAGATGATGTATTTCTTGCCGCTATAACAACAAATACTAAAAGCAAAATAAAATAAATATTTAAGGCGGCTCCCATACAACAAACGTGAATTTTATGGTCGTTTTTATAGATAACGGTATGGAACCCTTCGTGCGCGAATCCGACTCGTACTTGGCCAGTTTTATTATTAATAATAAATTTATTTGTCCCATCTCATCCCGTGCGGGGTGTAGAAGTCGACCCGAGGGAATATCTGCCATGGGACGGGCAGCAGCTTCTTTCTAAATACTATGACCATCTTACTGCGATCGCCAACCCGTCTGCCAACCGTGGCAATTATGGCATATCCCACCAAGACGATTCTTGAGGGAGGCTTTATTTGCAATTAAATATCAATGTCATAATTAAGCGTGGTCTAGTCCTAGTACTAGGATTCCCTGTATTGCGAGCTAGTTCCTTTTAATTGTGGTTTAAACTTAGATGAACACGGTATTATACTTAGAATATCCTACATTAGGATATGATGATAATAAGACGGTGAATATTACACATACAACAAGGCTTCAAGGCTAGAGGGAATAGGTCCACTCTAGCGTACATATCCGCTTACCATCAGGTGGAATTGTTGTCATGCGCAAGCCCACCTATATATAATATATATATTTGTATGAGTTAAGTAGAGCTTGCCGTTCATTGGCTCCATGGGCATCTGCACTGGGGAAGGAGGTACTTAAGCTCACTAGAACTTTTTGGAGGAGAAGAAGGTCAGTCATTCGTGGGCTTAAAGCTACGGTATGCGCTTGCCATCATGATGGCCTCATACTTCTCTACCGACTCGGTAGTATCAAAACATTGTAAATTTAGCGTATGAGGTAAATGGTAATGAAGTTAATTAACCAATTATTACTTAATTAATACAGCAAAAAATTAAAAATTCGAAAAAATATAGTGCATAATGACATGAAATGTTAAAAAAAGACAAACCTACTGCAATATAAAAAATAACTTATATTACATTAGTATTTAATTATTCACCTTTGTCTCCTTCTAATGAACATGGGCTATATTTTTAAATGTGGCTGACCTCAGCGTCTAATTAATGTATAAATTAATATATTATATGATAAATTAATTTAAAATCTATATAATAATATCCTGGGATATTATTTACACACAGCCATCTGATCCCAAACTAAGCAGATCTTGTACTATACATATACTGATATACTACTCATACTACTTTTCTTTTGTAAATACATACTTATATTCATAACTAGCTGTGCCCGCGACTCCGACCGCGTGTTAATTAGTTTATTTTGTTTTTTTTCAAAAATAAAAGATTTTTCTAAAATAAAAGTAGCCTAAGTTACTCCTTATTACATCAGCTACCTGCCAATAAAAGTCCCGTCAAAATCGGTCCAGCCATTTCAGAGATTAGCCGGAACAAACAGACAGACAAAAATTGTAAAAAAAAATATTTTGGAGTATGTACCGTATATATATTCATATACATGTAGTAAAAATCGGTTATTTCAATATTACAAACAGACACTTCAATTTTATTTATTTGTATAGATAACACCCAGACACAGGACAAACAGACATGTTCATGCACACAATTATCTGTGCTTGGTGGGAATCGAACCGACGCTATCCGGCGTGAAAAGCAAGCATTTGCCAACCACGCCAACAGGCCCGTCATATGTTTATATCGACATAACATTTAGATTACTTATTTAGATAGTCACTCCTTAAGGCTGAAAAGACTTAAAATCATTTCAATATTCAGATATGGAACGACGACAACATTACAGACAAAAAATACGTTAATTGAACAATTATAAGTTAATTAATTACAACATAAACTTAAAAATCTTAACGACACCAGCAAACATAGTGCACAATGATATAAAATAAAGGAATAGGTAGATATACCTACTTCAATATAATAAATACCTTATATTATATTAGTATTTAATTTACTCACCTTTGTCTCCTTCTAATAAACATGGCCCATTTTTAAATGTGGCTGGCCTCAACGCGGCAGGGTACAATCAATGTATAAATGAATATATTATAGGATAGTTATATGGTCAATGTATGTATAAATGAATATATTATAGGATAGTCATTTCTTAGGGCAGAAAAGAATAAAAATCATCTCAATATTCGACAGCAACATCACACTAACATTATAAAGGCGAAAGTTTGTGAGTGTGTATGTTTGTTACTTCTTCACGTCTAAACGGCTAGAGCGATTTTAATAAAATTTGGTATGTTGATAGCTGACACCTTGGATTAACACACAGGCTATAATTTATAATGTTTAATGCGGGTAAAACCGCGGGGCACAGCTAGTAAGAAATAAAAAACATAATAAATTAAACCATACAAATACCAGACTCGAATTGAAAAACTTTTAAATAATTCTTTGCGAATAAAATTCGCATAGTGCTAAGAACTGCACTTTGATTACAATGGAAAAGGACTCACATAGTTTTGAACGGATGCGAGACGTTCGCTATATAAACCCATGTTTGTAACTTTGTAATTACGGTTTTACCCGCGTGAAACTTCATAAATTATAGCCTACTAGCTGTGCCCCGCAGTTTTACCCGCGTTAAACTTTATAAATTCCATACCAAATTTTATTAAAATCGGTCCAGTCGATTATACGTGAAGAAGTAACAAACATACACACTCACAACTCACTTTCGCCTTTATAATATTAGTGTGATTCGTTTGATACATGGGGTTGGCAAAAGTCAAACAAAAGGCAGTGCTACCAAAACCTTTTCAGCTTTAAATAATGTAATAAAACACTAGCAGTGCCCGTGGACTTCGTTCGGCGTTATAAATATCTTTGTCCCTGCCCGTTTGTCCCGCGTAATACTTCGGATTAAAAGTTCGGGATAAATAAAAATTATAATGATGTATCCATAGCCTATGACACTCCACAATAACGTAGCTTTCAATTGGTGAAATAATTTTGAAAATCGGTTCTGTAGATCTAGAGATTTTGTATAGAAGTATTGACGACGATTGCATTCAATTAAAATCCAATATATAAAGACATATCTATATAATTGCTACTATTAAGGAAATTGTACCATATCAAGTTTACTATCTGGATAAACTTGATTCGTTAAGAAAATATAATTATCAATCAAAGCGAAGGTCATCTCTGAGGTTATTAAAATGGGTAACTAGGACTCGCAAAGCTTTAAATAAACAAAGTGGTGTAATTCTGTGACTATCTTCCGAAAGTTGACAGTCCTTGCACAAGCTTGTTGCACATATATTTTACACAACAAAAAGCAATTGCCTATAGTTAAACAAGCCTTCGTTCGCTTAAGTACTGCAAACATGTCTAAAAGCCACAAGTAACATAATTGCATTCATTATTCTATAGTCTGAGAATTTATTTTCTCTGATCATGCCTGATTGATTGTCAAATCTAGGATTAGGGCTTTCTGTAGAAGTTTGGTCATACTAGACCACCACGTCAAGGGTATGCGACCTCTGCCTCTCTTCTTTTCAGGAATTAAAACACCATTACTCATCATCATCATATTAGCCGAAAGACGTCCACTACCGTACAAAGGCATCCCCAAAGTTCTCCACAATTGCCGCGGTCTTGCCCTCACAAGATCATCGGTCCATCTTGTAGGGGGCCTGCTCACGCTGCGTCTTCCGTTTCGTGGTCGCCACTGGAGAACCTATCTGCCCCAGCGGCCGTCGGCTCTACAAGCTATGTGACCTGCCCACTGCAATTAATTCCCATAACATAATCAATTCATGGGTAATTGATGATATGATGGATGATGCTATGGAAATTACGTTGCAACTACGTCACGTGAGCAGTAACTAAATACATTTCACCATAAGGACGTGCACTTTAATATATGTGATATTATGTAGTTTTACAATTAGTTAAAATAATTAATTCAATGTTTTTAATTGTTTCAGGAAAGAAGACAATTTTAAAGGACGTATCAGGACTGTTTAAATCTGGCCAGCTGACCGCCGTCATGGGGCCTTCTGGTGCCGGAAAATCTTCCCTATTGAATGCACTTACAGCATTTACGTAAGTTATAGTATAATCCATGTTAATGATTTGAGAATTTCATTTAGGTATACTTATGTAGGTCAAGAAAAACGTAGGCCCCTTACAGTAAATTATTGCGATATGACAATGGCGTTTGATTACGTATAACTGAGTACGCTTCAAGTATGCTTCGTTAGAAGAATCATTTTTTTAGCCGCGTCTCTTAAAAAGAATAAAGATACAATTCAAAAACTAAACTGCGATATGAATCACGAATAATAATATCCAGGGGCATTATTCACACAAGGCCATCTGATCCCAAACTAAGCAAAGCTTGTTCTATGGAAACATAAATACATACTTATATAGATAATTACACCCAGACTCAGGAGAAACGGACATGGTCATGCACACATATATTTGTTCTGGGTGGAAATCGAACCTACGAGCTGCGGCGTAAAAGATAAGTGTCTACCAACCATGCCAAGCGGCCCGTCAACCGGTGTTGTGAGTATGGGCGTCCTCCAAGACAACGTACTAGGCTCTTTGACTTGACAGAGTTTAAAAATATTTGATTCCGTATTTAAGAATTAGCTAGCTGAGCTAAATATTGAGTTTGTCTTTGAAGACTGGTAGAGATAATAATATGCGCTAAATTTGTATTTCTAGTTAATAAGGTAATTAATAAAAATATTTATTAATTGTATCCTATCACAAATTGAAGGATTCTGACACTTAAAAGTTGTTAATATACATCAAATATTGAATAAGTATTGAATTAACAAATTAATGGATAGGCCTTCTGACATTATCTTAAATAAATTAAGTGTTTAACTAAATGATTACTAACATTAATTTAGTGTCGACTCAAAATTTTTTAGTATAATTTGTAAATTTGGATATATTTGGATACGTTCTACGTCCAATTAATTTAACATTTGGCGGTTATTAACTAACATCCGTGCGCGGCAAAGACCGTGTAATTTAGTCAGCGAAGCCAGTACAACAGACAGCATATTTTTCAACATTTTTTTTTCTATGTAGAGTATATACTTCCGTGTATTGTATATATGTGCATTTAGTAAAAATCCGTTATTTTGTCATAACACTTATATCTATTTATATGTAGATTTTCCCTGACACAGCGTTATAAATGTCCCAGCAATTAATAATGCGATTTGAAATTTTAAAATTGTTTTATAATATAAAATTTCTTATCAATAAACTAGCTTTTCGTGAATGAAATTTTGAGAAACTATTACTGATATCTATACAAGAGAAAATTATAAAAATCCAATTAATACACAATACTACACTGAAATTCTAATAATATGACAATTCGGTGCAAATAGCAAGAAAGGCTCGGAATCGACAACAATGGGACTTGAACCAATAGAACCTAGCCAATATATATTTTGCTTATGGAGTCAGACGAGCTAGTGGCCCACCTGATGGTAAGTGGTAACCGCTGCTGATGGACCGTGGTACAAGATTGTTACTCTTCAAACAAAAAACACGGTCAACGTCTCTTCTTTGGGTGGCTTGGTCTTGAATATTTAATTTTATATTAATTTAATTATTTGTTGTTATAGCGGCAACAAACATATAATATATATATATATATATATATATATATATATATTATATATATATTATATATATATATATATATATATATATATATATATATATATATATATATATATATATATATATATATATATATATATATATGTATATGTAATTTATATATGTATATTAGATATTAGACCTCATAAGAAGGACATGTCGTAGCATTGAGGAAACACCGCAGCAGGTAATTCATTCCAGAACCTGCACGTGCGTGGGATAAACGCTCGTGGTGCGATGATAAAAAGGAGACGATGGCACCAGCTCAAATAGTTCCTCAAAGCATTCTCCGTGAAAGAGACGGTAGAACACGCAGAGAGATCCAGTGAAAGAGACGGTAGAACACGCAGAGAGATCCAAAGTCTCTCCATTGCTGTAACGACTCCAATCTGTTCGTAAGATTGGAATCCCCGACAATTGTAATAGCAGGCCTTTGGAGGGGTCAAGTGGGTTGAGCTGGTATTTAGGGACTCGCAACAAAATATGAATTAATCTTTGTTAAAAACATGATTATCTACAAATATGCTTATTTTTAATGCTTTTCCTGTATATAGGATCACTACCTACTACATATCTATGTACGAGCAGAGACAGTGGAAATATATCGACGTCCCCGGCTAATAAACCGGTAATCGCAAAAATCAAATTTTACAGGAAAAATGATTTAGTGTTTTTGGGGTATATCTCTTCAACAAAAGGTAATCCTGACAACATTGTTATATGACGGAAAAGCTAATTTTTACCCGAATAGTTTATAGTATTAAGTGTAACTATTAAATATACACAGAATTAGTTATTCACCAAAGTACATATTGCCGAAAATGGTTTCATATAACTTTTAGGATATTGATATCTTACGATCCTGACTTATCAATATTATTCCAGTAATGTTTACTTACCAAATTATTCTTGTAATTTTTAAAAAAATCATAGGCATAATATTGCTTTACTGGATTATTAAACGTGTTTTTTCATTACAGAGTTAGATTGTAATGTTCAGTTACCGACTTATTGTGGTAAAATTTTAAGTTACCATAAAAGGGTAAAGTAGTGTAACCCGTATTTTGTAGAATTTTTTTGGTAGTCATATTATCGTTATCATTGAAAACGATTATGTAAAATAAATTTGTTGTTGGTATCTTTGAGGGAATAATTAAAGAAAACTCACAAAACTTATTAAAATTATAACGTTTATTGGGAACAAAGTTCTCATAGAGATCACAAATTACAATCAATAAAAGTATAACAAAAGTAGTCAAGTAAAAACACTAATAACTAATCAATATTATCAGTGGCATCATCAGTATCATCGCGATCATCACTATTTTCTACCGAAATTAAGGATTCATAAAATGCGTGGTAATACCGTGGAATCGCTCCACTATTGCACAAAGACAATAAATCTGTATGCAACGCCTTGCTTATAGGAAGAGGTTGATGATAAGCACGTGCCAATACAGTATCTTCTATCAGAGCATCTGTCTTAGGTTTTCGCCCACGTCGTTTGGTTTGAAATGAATTTGAAATATTTAATTCAGAATATGCCTCATCAAAATCATATTTAAAGAAAACCTTGTCCTGTTGGGATGATGATACATGAATTTCCATTACATCAGACCAGCGTATTGTATTCCCATCTATATCGCGACGCCAATTCAAAGGGTTCACTAATTTTTTTATGTCTAATATATCTGTTTGCTCCAATTCTTTCATAATATATTTTTCTCCTGAGACTTTGGAGTTTACAATTATATTATATATTTGATCAGGTGTGTAAATAGACTTATTTCTCATGTTCCTCTCAATACAGGCATGCATCGAGTCTCCCTCGTTCTGGCTATGCCCAGTCTCGAAAAATCTGTGCGTTATAGACAAATTTAAAGATTTTGCTGCATACGCATATAAGGCAAAAATGTACCTGTTTTTATTTTGGCCATAACAACCATCCGAATAAAAATAGATCTTGTTAACACCTCGCTCCTGTTCACTCTTCAAGAATTGCAACAAACAACTCCCAATTTCTATGCAGCCTCGTTTTGCGATCTGGTAATGCCACACGTAGCAATACCCTTTTTTACGTAGAGCGTCAAAAATAGTAAAATTGTACACAGGGTACTTGCGTTTGTAATGAAAAATACCTACAGTGGATTGTGGAATACTTAACACTTTTTGCAGGTCGAAGATAGCAATTGTGCTATCGTTTTTGTCAATTGTCATTTTTTCTTCATGTTTAATTTGCCGAATTCTCTCTTTTCTTCTTAAATGACGTCTATAGCTTTCTTCTAAAGACTCTTTCTCTGATGGACTGGCTTGCTCATATACAAAACATGTAGAGCATTGATCTTTTTTAGGCTTAAAAAATGAGTAGTTAAATTTTGTGTTAAAAATGGTTTCATATTGACGTTTTGTCGCCGTCGTAACTTCAACATAATTTTGCTGTGGAAACCACTCAGTGTACAAACGATACATTTTTGATATGTTGAGGTCTTGTGACAAATATTGTCGAGTTGAGCTTTTTCTTGTATAATGAGACTCTACTTTAGGAAATAATGAAATATGCTTCTCAATACTCGATTCCGTGCTGGAGCTCATTTTTCGAGGTCTATTGGTGTGCTTACCTCTTAAGTCTATAATCCCTTCGTCTAATTTAAATTTTTCTATTGCTGTATATACCATTTGTTCATTAACTTGTAAAGTGTTTAGGAAAAATTTCTTACAAACAAGAATTTCTACATTATTTAAAGTAAACAAATATTTAATAGTCTGTGTGCGATTATTTTTCCGTTCTAGAGTCATTCGTTTGATATTTTCGGTTTTAGTATGTTTAATAATATACATCCATTGGCGTTCTCGATCAGAAAGCTTATAAAATTTATCAAATAAGTTTTGTCTCTCGGAAGAAGTAAATTTGCTACCACAGTTCATTTTACATGAACACACAGGACCCATAACCTTTTGTGGATACTTATTCTTATTATGACAACCTTCGTAAGCCTGACCAGCATTTTTAAATAATTTATTTTTTTTGCTAGACCACTGGTCTTCATTAATTGCACGTTTTCTGGTTCTTTTTTTTTCATTGTGTGATGTGGAAGGTTCGTCTGAATTACTCGGCCCAAATTCTAATGAATGTCGTGTTAATTCAGTTCTAAAATTGGGATGTTCATTTTGGGAACTATCAGTTAGTGTGATATCAACAGACATGTCGACGTCAGTTTTATTAACTTCGGGGGAGCTTTCAGGTTGTAATGTTTCCTCGAGTTCTTCAATTGACAGATTATCGGCTAAAGGATAACTAGGTACTAAACTTAAATTTGCAAATTGCCTTTCTTTATTGTACTGGACAGCATCAATTGTAGAATTATGTTCATTATTTATTTTATAAATGGTGGTAGAAGAAGCGATGAAATCGCTGTTCGTTAAAAGTAGCGATAAATTCGAAATAGTAGAGGGAGTATCAATTACTTTTGAGGTGTTCAAAATTCTATCTATGCATTGGGAATCTCCGCTATGACCCGAAAACGTACTTGATGGGCTATTGACTACATTCCTTTCTGGACTTGGAACATATTCTGAACAATCTGGAGAAAAATCCGCATCACTCACATCTTTATCACAATCAGCGTATTTTTTCTTTGGTAGATCTGAAATCAAAATAATATTATTGAATAAATAATTGTCAAAAATTCTTAACTCAAACTCAAGTTTTTGGAAAAAAAATATACTATTAAAGAGTTGGGAACTTAGGAGCAAGCAGACATTAAAAAAAATTGTAATCCCTTTAAATTGGCGTCGCGCTAACGATAAGAGTACAATACGCTGGTGTGATGTAATTCAAATATAAGTATCACAACAGGACAAGATTTTCTTTAAATATTTGTATGTATGTACAGATAATTATTAGTAAGAATATATTCGTAAGTACATACCTCGTAAATTATAATCACTTATTGTTTTGATGGACAGTGATTCTACAGATTTGCTCTCTTGCACGATATTAGCACAGTTCCTATTTGAAGTAAGTCCAGAACCTGAAAACACATTAAGTATAAGTTAGTTTGACGGCACAGTTGGCGCAGTGGTTAAGCAATTGACTTCTGCGCTCCGATTCGCGGGTTCGATTCCCGCACGAAACAAATATTTGTATGACCTACAGATAGTTGTTCCGGGTCTGGCTATTTGTGTATGTAAGTTTGTAAATGCATAGATGACATTAAAAGAGTATTCGTCCCGGGAATTGAACCTGAGACCTCTTGCACAAAGTAGTACAAATTGCTAGTAGGTACAACTGCTTTCTGCAATCTTGCTGTGTCTCGCACACATTCTAACACGCAACACGCAGGGCAGCAGTCAAATTAGTTAGTGGGCTCAAATGTTCATCAAAATATAATAGATACCAATCTATTCTTTCATCAAAATTAATACCGCTACTAATGCCAACGAATGAACATAATTATAAACTAAATACAATGTTAATTTAATTACATAACATTTTTATACTTACTTGTTGCAACCTGATCGTCAGTATCGTCAATCATCATCAACATTCTTCTAACACGAGGGTTTTTTAAAGTACGATCTTGATTCGATGCCATAACACTTATTTTCTTTAGTTAATAAAATAATTATAATATCAACACGATGTAAGACGCTAAACTTTGCAACAAAAATCACGCACAATAGCTATTACATTAATAACGTCATGTCACTTTAGAACAGCAAATGCAACTAACTCTCGTGATTCACGTGTAAACAAACTATTAGTGCGTGCGCAATAATCTGTCGCAGTTTATTTCCGTGTTAAGAAAGAGATGCACTGACCATCGCCGACGCCGCATATTAGTATTAGTGTGCGTAATGTGCGTTACATGTAGAAACGCGTTCTTGAGTCGCTGAGCGCGAGCAAGTTACCGCCAATACGTATAGTAGGTATAAATTTATGTCCCGGATGATAACTGTAACAGTGCATTACCGAAAATGTCTACCACAAAATTTACGATAGTAAACCTGTAATCGTGTTAACCGGTTTTTTTTTTTAATATTTTACAGTAATATTACTTTACCGAAATGTAGCCATGGAATTTAATTTGTAATAATGTATTTCGTGATTGTTCTAGTAAATAAGAAATGGAAAATTTCCAAAGAACAAAAGTGTTATAAGGGAAACCTTTGGAAATTACCGCAGAAAAAAATTGAAAAAAATTGCATAAGTGTATCCCGACCCATAGATACCGTAAATGGTATAACAGTAAAAAGTCAGTAATAGTATAATACAGGTTTATTCCTTGGGGGCGTCGATATGTACCTAACATATATTTCCAGCATATAAGGCTTTCACGGCTTCACCTGTTATTAGAAGCTAGCTAGGTTCAAATCAGTAACCTAAAAACAGTTACTCGCATAAGAGAGCACCCCCCTTTGGATACGAACCTCATATCTCTCAATTAATTTACATTTTGTGCAACTGTCGCTTTAATTTATTACGCGAAGACATGGACCGCTTATACGCTTGAAGATCGGATAGACTACTTCATCCATACGAATGCAAAAGAGTCAAGGATGGCAATGGCCTCCATCGACGAGTCAGACTAATACCAGGATGACTTTTTTCTTAAGTTAATTAATCATCATTACAGCTAAATAAGTCCACTGCTGGACAAGCCTCCCTCAAGAATCGTCTTGGGGGGATATGCCATAATCGCCACGCTTGGCAGGCGGGTTGGCGATCGCAGTAAGATTGTCATAGTTCTCAGAAGGAAGCTGCTGCCCATCCTCTGGTAGATATTCCCTCGGGTCGACTTCTACGCCCCCCACGGGATGAGATGGGGTGATGATATTCTGATTCTGATATTTGTCGCCGTCACCACACAGCAGCTGCAGCAGCAGTTAATTAATACTTACTTACTATACGTATGGGAAGTGGTTACCCTATTGTTAGAGTAGTTCAAGCCACCCAATAGGCCCCTGATATGGCTTTACAACTGTTGCCTACCACCAGGACCGGTAGTTTATTGTGCCCTCCGAAGCACGGAGACACTCAGAAATTAAAACCACTTTGGCGTTCACCCATCTATGGACTGACCAGGCTTGAATTCAGTTGTCTTTATTTTACTTAGGAGGCTACAATGTTTTAATTATTATTTGTTTTAGAACCATCGGACTGACTGGTACCATTCGTGCCGGTGACACCGTATGTGAATTAGGCGTAAAGAACTCCTCGTCAAGATCGATGAAGGCATATAGAAAAAAGTCCTGCTATATACTCCAGGATGACCGACTGAATCCACTCTTCACTGTCTCCGAACTTATGAAGTTTGCCGCTGATATGAAGTTAGGAAATACCCTCACAGAGAAACTGAAGCTGAGTGTGGTAAGTTTCCATATTTCATCTATCTATATAAAAATCAATGCCACTTTTCGTTGTAATGTTATAACTAAACAACGCCTTTACCGATTTGACTAATTTTGGTCTTGAATTATTTGTGAAAGTCCAGGGAAGGTTTGTACGTAGAGAATATTTAAAAAAGTCTTGAAAAAGTGTAATATCAACATCTTTCTATACAAACAATTTGTACTAATACTTAAAAGCGTAGCGAAGCACGTACCGGGCCGCTAGTCTTATATATAATCAACTCAGCAATCAAGTAAATATTGCTAAATCCGGTTCTTGTAATCCTTACTTTCAGAAGGATTTCATACCTATTAACATTGCATCAATCCGTGAATATTGACAACTCTAACTCCTGTAAATTGTAAAAAGTAAACATTGATAACTCAGAGTCCTTTAAATATTACTTTCAGAAATATTACATAGGTATTAATATTTTAACAATCAAGTCTAAATTCCTACTCGACTCCTGTAAACCTTACTTGCAGCAATCAACTATATTGCTAACTCCAACTATTATAATATTACTTTGAGGAACATTGTATACCTACTAACATTTCCCTAGAAGCATATGGTTTAAGGACAAAATTATGCATTGTGACTTCCAAACAAATGAAATTTGCCAACATATCAACCTCAAACGCATCCTAATAGTCCATTAGTCACGTCCATTAAAATATTCAACAAATTACATAGTTTTATTGAAATTAAGTATAAAATAAATAAATTCGCGAATAAATTACAACAAGGCTAGTAAGTAAAAGATTTACAGCACTAAGGAATATCTTAATGCCAAATCAGTCGCCTATCTAAAAGCAGGTTAGTAATAATTACGCAAAGATACTATTGACACACATAATTACTACTAAAAAACTAAAACGGACATCAAATTTTTTTATTGACGACCTATTTGAACAAAATTGATATGGCAACATACTGAAATCATTTCCAATCTAATAAAAAATATCTAATACCGTTCAAAAACAACGAAAAAATCGCGTAACATAAAAATGAAACATTAGAATCGATAACTCTTTTCTTTTTTAAGTCGATTAATAATAGTCCCGACTCACTCACAGATCCAAAACCATTAAAATACTTGAATGATCGTCCATATTTAAGTGTAAATAAACGAATAATAAGTAATAGTTATTCGTTATACAAGAGTGCAAAGTTGCTGTAGCCGAAAGACGTCCACTGCTGGACAAAGGCCTCCCCCAAAGATCTCCACAATTGCCGGTCTTCCGCATCTTTCCGCATCCAGCGATTTCCAGCGACCCGCACAAGGTCATCGGTCCATCTTGTAGGGGGCCTGCCTACGCTGCGTCTTAAATAAAATCTCTTATTGGAATAAATTACTTAAGAAAACGTACAATACTGTCTATTTCAACCGCAGTAAATACGGGTACAGTATACCTGGGTTGTGTGAATGGTACAACCAGAAGGTGAAGACCTCATGGAAAATTTCCCAAGAAAGGCCATTAGAAGTACCCTAAACCGGCGAGCATGTAGAATATAATGAAAGAAAAAGAGGTATTCTAGGATCGTGACGAATGGAAATCGTTGTCTCAGCTTACTTATGTGGGAAACAGGCGTGAGTGTATGCATGTATGTATGTATAAACTAGATTGCAAATATAAGTAAACAAAGTAGACTTTTCTTAAAATGCTCTACTTATAAAATAATAATTAAAAATCAAGTTGTAATGTTAAGCTGACGGTCTCAGTTATAGTCATTAGACAAAGTTAAAGCATGTCAAAGACCGATTACCAATTTATTAATTAAAATTGGTCAGTATAATGGGTTAAAAACTACACGGTTAATGTTTTTAATACATATACTGGAACATAACATACATATATATAACAAATACAAAATCGCTACCTATATACAGCAACATTAAATGCCGGTGTACATTTAAATTGCACTGCTTTTTGTCAATTTAAACAAGGAAAACTAAATAAAGATACATTATAATAATACATTAATGTTAATCTTAAAAAAATATAATGTAAGATAACTTCAAACAGAAATGTCTCATCCGGTTAAGTTTTAGGTTTTTGTTCGAACATAATACGAGTATAAGCCAATTACATTCCTGTAATCATGACCGTGATAAAACAACATAAAAAACAATTGACATGTGCACGTAGTTGCTAGTCAGGTACGGTCAGCTACAGAAATAACTTCAAAGCGAATACCGACTACATTTGAACCAGCATTATCTGGGTTTGCTGTGTGGCTGACCCGAAAGAATCAACATACTATCTCATCCAGTGGGGGAAGTAGAAATCGTCTCGAGGGAACATCTCTCAGAGAACAAGCAGCAGAGTCTGTCTATGCACTATGAGTAGGGCCATCTCTAAAACTTGGCAACTAGGACAAGATGCGTGGAAACCCTGGATTTTAGAGCTCCGAACCCGGACATGTCAACAGTCTTACCGTCCCGCGACTCACTGCCAGTTTCGGTTCGTCGGTTCTCAAAACTCGGTCACCGCCTGCCCATGACTTTATAATTTTAAACCCGGACTATAAATGAAACCCCGCCCGGATGCTCCCCGGACGCCCCTAAAATAGAACAAATCCTATGGCAACCCTAAGAGCTAAGAGCATTATAATGAGATCGCCAAACTGTCTGCCAAGTGCGGCGTGGCGTAGATTATGGCATATCCCTCCAAATGGTGGACACAATCCATTCATTTCCATTAATACAGCTAACATGATGACTATCTGAAAACGCCAATTTCTAATGCTTTTCTATGTTTGTACTCGGAATTTATTCTCTTTCCAAACAAATTTAAAGTGAATGTATCGCTATCTATCGGTATTGCTCAGTTAGACTGATAAAAGACTTATATAGGAAATAAACTGACCTTTATTTATCACAAACGTAATACCGGCCAAGAGAAATAAATTTCTGTGTGAGCGACCACACTAATGTTCCGTAAATCAGCGCTGGGGCAACCCACTCTGGTCAAAGACTTTCGTATCTTTACTGTACGAACACCCAAACTTTATGTAGGTCACCCAAATAGTTGTCCTGTACGAGGTTCGAAACACGAAGGCGCCGAGGTAGTAGTGAGAACTGAGATGACTACTCTTAAGAGATTGACAACACCAAATTTTATCGTATCACACTTATCTCGCCCGTATGAGCTACCAAGTGGGTGTCAAAATAGAGTAAACAGAAACCTGTTTTTTACGTATTTTGAAAACTATCAAAACACGTAAAAAACTGGTGGGAATATAAAGAATAAAATAATAAATAATAAGAAAA
Organism: Pseudoips prasinana; assembly: GCA_951640165.1. Taxonomy (NCBI): domain Eukaryota; kingdom Metazoa; phylum Arthropoda; class Insecta; order Lepidoptera; family Nolidae; genus Pseudoips; species Pseudoips prasinana. The sequence continues at coordinate 24,681,101 of OX621243.1, forward strand.
AAATCAAGAATTGCCAGAAAAATTTTATCTTTATGACAAATCTAACTCAAAATTGTTTTCTTAATTATTATTATTATAACAGCAATTAAAATTGAGTTGTAATATTATTTTATAACTTCGTTGTAAAGGTAAATATATTTTTTTAATAAGATGAACCTCGTGAGTTTGGCTAAAAGCTGTTTTTGTTTTGTTTTTATATAAAGGGCGACCAACGAGCAAGTGGGTCACCTGATGGTAAGTGATCGCTGCCGCCCATGGACACTCGCAACACCAGAGGTGTCGCGGGTGCGTTGCCGGCCTTTAAAAGTCAGCAAACAAATGTTGCTGACCCTTCCCTCCACCCCAATGAGCGAAATAACATCAATTTGGCTGATGTCTTAACCTTGTCCAAATTGTTATCCAAACAAAATTAAAAAGAAAATTATCTCTTGAACAAATATATCTACACTATGGTATGTAATCTCTCCGTAAGGTAACTAGCAGCTGGGTATGAATGTAAGTATCGATATTTTATATACACCTAATTTAAATTAAATACCAAATTTGTGGAGTCCATTTACATAAAATGTGGTTTAGCAAAATACTCATAGTAAAACATTAGTTATGTAGGTATCCATTTAATATTTAAATGTTTCTAATAGTCCGGCATTAATAGACTCCGTACATTTTGACATTTTATTTACATACGATTTTATACTGAATGTTTGATCTGGAGCTCTACCAGCTAGGTTGCTGAACATTGATTTCTTAAATGGCGTTCAAATAATAAAGGTTAAAAATGACTTAATCAATAATTAAATGGGCTTCAACATTGACTATCGATTCCGGACCAATTATGACGTCACATGTGCTCATGAAAGTCGATTTAACAATTGATTAAGTCATTTTTAACCTTTATTTATTTGAACGCCATTCTCAAAAACGATCTTCGGCGACTTAGCCGGTAGAGCCCCTGGTTGTAAATGTTAAATCAAATTAACATTATCACAGAAAGTTGGTGATGAAACAAATGTTTTAGATAGAGCATACATAGCCTAGTTGGTAGTGCTCCTGCCCACGAAGCTGGTGGTCCTGGGTTCGAATCCCGGTAAGTGCAAATATTTGTGTGATGAGCACGAATGTTTGTTTCTGAGTCATGGATGTTTTCTATGTATATAAGTATTTATCTATCTATATAAGTATGTATATCGTCGCCTGGTACCCATAGTACAAGCTTTGCTTAGTTTGGGGCTAGGATGATCTGTGTGACATTGTCCCTATATATTATTATTATTATTCCAAATTATTTATTTAAAGTTCTTATTTTTTACATATTTATATCTATAAAATTGAAATAAAAAAGAAAACAATAATATATAAATAAATATGAAAAAAATAGAGGTCCTCCAGCGGCGAGGTTTGACGCCCTAGGCCGCCGGTGGTCAGGGCGACAGAGTAAGGAACCTTCTCACAATGCGTGCCGTTCCCATTATTGCCGCCTTTTGTATCCGACCCTTGACCCAGTGATCTAGCGAAAGCCTCTTAAGATGTTGGTCGAGGCTCTTCGCTATGAGACCGTTCACGGAGACGACTATCGGGACAATTATTGTTGAGTCCACATCCCACATGGCGGTAACCTCGTGAACCAAATCTTAAGTATTTTGACAACTTGTCAGTCTCGGCTCTTACGAGGTTATCGTCAAATGGGACAGTGATATCAACAATAAATGCCCGGCGCTCCAACCGGTCTACCAAAACGATATCAGGCTTATTGGCAACAATAGTCCTGTCTGTAATAATGGTCCCAGTAGAGTTTGGCACAACCGCTTTCGAGAACTGGTTCCGGTACGTACTTGTAGTACGGCACTTCGGAGTCTACAAGACCATACCGAAGAGCAAGCTGCTGGTGGATAATCCTGGCAACTTGGTTATACCTGTGCAAGTACTCGCCGTTGGCAAGGTACGAACAACCGGAAACAATGTGTCTGATGGACTCTCCGGGACGGTGACACGACCGACAAATGTCGATGGTACCGTCCTGGAAGATGTGCTTCCGATAGTTCCTCGTCTTGACAATTTTTCATCAGCAATTGCACAAGCAAAACCTTCAGTTTCACCAAATAGGTCACCAAAACGTAGCCTTTATTATTATTATTATATAGATAGCTTGTATTCTATGTTTGTAGAATTTAAATACAAAGAATAAATAAAGAATAAATTCTAAACGAAGAATAAATATATTTTTTTCTTTTTAAATAAGAGCGCGTCAAACGATCAAGTCGTTCACCTGATGGTAAGTGATCACCGCCGCCCAAGGACACTCGCAACACCATTGAGTCGCGGGTGCGTTACCGGTCTTGAAAATAGTCCGCAAACAATTGTTACTGACCCTCCCCACCTCCACCCCTATGAGCTCTGGCGACCTTACTCACACTCAGAAACACAATATTAAATTAGTAATGTTATTATTAAGGAATGTCCTCTGTAAGGTGGAGGTACTTCCCCAGTTGGGCTGCTCTTTGAGCGAATGTGATGTGCCATAACTCTACTAAATTACTTAAATAGATTAATTAAATGAATAGCAACAATAAACCAGCAATTTTAGAAAGAAAAGTGATTACATTTAGACAAGATTAGTGCCATAAGAGACCGAATCACCAGTAGTAACTTAGTTTCTATGAACTTTACTTTGGAAGCGTACAAGCTCAACTAAAAACTATAATAATTCCACTAACGCATAATATTATTATGTTCTTACCTCTAATCAAATTTAATTGCAATCTAGAATTGGCAGTTTAAAATTTAGTGTTCAAAAAAGCATTCATGATTATCCAAGGTTAAGTTGTATCAGACTTAAGTTGTGGAGCTTTTTTAGAAAAAGAATAATGTGTAGTTTTTGTATAATTATACTCCTTATTCTCTACTAATTAATAACATTTGGAAGCAAAGTTTTGATTGCTTGAGTTAGATTGCACGTGTGACGCAGCGGCTAAGACAGTCGCCTCGCTGCTTCGTGTCGCGGGTTCGATGGACTGGACTGGACAACTATTTGTATGACCCATAAATAGTTGTTCTGAGTCTGGATGTAAATTGTGTCCGTCTATTTTATGTTTGTGAAGTACCACGCGACACAGACACATTAGATTCCCAAGTGCGGGCGTTTTATTCACGTAGGACACTCACATTTTTTTTAAATAAATTTATCCAATCTAACTCACTGACAAAATAGGTTAACTTAATAGCGCACTACCGCTCTGTGGAATCAATTAGCTGCGCAGGTATTTCCGATCCAGTATGACATGGCAACCTTCAAGAAGCGAGCCTATTCTTTTCTTAAAGGCCAGCAACGCATTTCCAGCTCCTCAGGTGTTGCGAGTGTCCATGGGCGGCGGTAATCACTTACCATCAAGTGACCCACTTGCTCGTTTGCCATCCTATTATATAAAAAAAAGGTTAATAGGCGAAATACTTTTTAAAGTAAGTTTAGTCGTTTTAACTTCATCCATTACAAACAAACACACATTTATTTTTTTAATACATTGTTATTAAAATACATATAAATAAATAAAAGTATTTTTTACGATGATTTTGTAGCTATGAAAAATTTGTAAAGTAACCCATGCGGTTATGGTTTTCGAAATTGTTTTTATATAAAACTAGCTGGTGCCGGCGACTTCGTCCGCGACTATTTTGAATGATGACCAATGTAACTACTTTTTACTAAACACTTACTTCTAGCTTAATCTATAAAATATAACTTTTAATAGAAATAAATTTAAGAAAATCTAACCTTTAAATAACCTAGCTAAGAAATAAACTAAAGACTACTTTGCTACTGTTATTTTAAAAAAGGACCCGATATCATCAACCAATAAAAACAAAGAATACATATCTATTGTCCTTAAGTAAAGTCAGTAAGTCGAATAAAGCAAAATAATAATCAACGATGCATTAATCACAAAGGTAACTCCTATTAGATTAGGTTGCGACCACGACATTGATAGGTATCACATTTTGTGAACGAAACCATAGCGCGTTCTAAAACGACGATTACGCATCTACTAACAAAAATATAAACTTGTAAAGGGGTAAAATTAAGAGGTGTGCATATTTTTTGGGTGAAATTTAGGCAATTTATTGATTCAGTTTTAGACTACCTTTTATTTCAAGCATATCGGTTAAAATAAATAATTTAACCGATATGCCAAATAAGTCCTGCTATCTGAAACGATATAAACGCCATCTAGTTACAAAATTGCGAACTTGTAGATCAGTAAAATTAATATGATATTTTTTGGGTGCGATCATCTCGACACGAACAATTTATACTACGCTAACTCGATTTCTAGGTAAAATTTTTTTTATCCCATTTTGATTAAAACGTCGTTTTTTAATTTGTTATAAAAATTACCAAAAAAAAGAAGTTACAAAACTCATAAAACGCTAAATCTTTACTAAGACGACAACTACCACGTCATTTTAATCAACTTAGCATAACAAAACGAATTTCTCTAAAATTTGAGTTGGTGTAAATTGTTGGCGTCGATTTATTGAATCAGTTTTGGATTACCTTTTTTTAACAACGAATTCCCTGGATTGCTTTATTTTTAACTGAAATACTAATTTACATGCGTTTAACTCCAAAAAAAACAAATTTTCATACAAACTTACATCCCCTATTTTAGTCGTCCTTAGGGGTGGAATTTCCAAAAATCCTGAAATATATATTTATAATTTTTAAATGAAAAGGCAAATACTAATTTTCATGCGTTTCACTTAAAAATTGTCACATTTTCATACAAACTTACATCCCCTATTTTTCGCCCTTGGGGGCAGAATTTCCCAAAATCCTGAAATACGTAATTTTGTATTTTTAACTGGAAGGCCAAATACCAATTTTCATACCTCTAACTTCAAAAACGGCAAAGTTCCATACTAACTTTGCACCTCCGTTTTACCCCTTTAGGGGTTGAATTTCGAAAAATCCTTCCTTATTCCTTGTCTACAGTATAAAGAAAACATTTGTTCAAAATTTCAGCTTTCTCGGTCCAAGGGTTTGGGCTGGGCGTTGATGAGTCAGTCAATCAGTCAGGACTTCTCTTTTTATTTATATAGATATACCGACCATGTACTCGCCGATAATGTATCTTTCTTTAGGTGACTTTTTTATCTATTTAGGTTTTTTTATACTGTATGCATGCATCACTCTGTCTCGAAGTGACTGCTGACGAAAAACTACGACGAACCGGAACTTCTTCTACACATACCTCAGTAATTGATATGAACTTGACTTCCATGCGCAATCAAACCTATCCGCATATACACAAACTAACACACTTACACATGAACTTACGCAGAAACGCGTAGCAAATGTATGCCATTGGTCTCGATTCATACAATAGCATAATTATTTTATAAAATCATTGCATAACTTTTTACCATAGTTCTTAAAAGGACTATTTAAGACGACTAAAGACTCCCTGTCTTTAGTTATATCAATAAAATTTTACGTAGCGTGCAAAATACTAAGGGAAATTAGTGACACATTAGAACGTTTTTACCAATTATGCGCATTGGACAACCCTATTTAGTTGTTTAACAGTGCTATGTATGGCCTTTTCTTTTTATACGAGCTGTAATAGAGGGAGATGCAATAAAATTCAAAATAGTTTAAAGGTGTAAAAACTTTTATTTGCCTTTATTTTCCGTTCTTTATGTTCCAATATTAAATTACTAAACCAGATTTAGTTTCTTTTTTATTTTGTTATGATATAAATGCATTAATCCGGTCCAGTAACCTGGTAAGCGATCGGTGAGGTAACGCACGCAGTCACGCGGTCAGTCTGTAGATGGATGACCAACAAGGCTTAATTTTTGAACATCTCTAATCTACATTAAAAAAGGACCGAGATCTTAACGTGCCATTCATTTTTTTTTAAGTCATGGGGAATGCTTTCGTATGCCACCCGCAAACAGTTTCTGCGGGTGAGTATGTCGGACTCGCACCGACTAAACCTAACCTGCCGTGAATTTCTCTTGGCACCTGATTGGAGGAGCCCCGGGAACGCGGGTATGCTGCTCCGTTACTCCCCGTTTGCGCCATATCCCAGATGGCCGGGACACATTCCTTGGGATGGCTTTGGATTGCCCTCCCTCCCGACTCCTGCGAGTCCGGCACAGCGACTGCGCCACAAACAGATCACTGTATTCACGGGGCTGCTTGCATGTGGCGGCAGTATAGAAACACTTCACTACCACCGCATCCCCGAGGGGAGTTTGGCTATTGGCTACCGCCGCCGCCGCTCCAACGCCTCCTCCGTCTACGAGTGGGATCAGCTCGTTCCCGATCCCGATCGGCTGTCTCCTTCTGCAGCATGACTGCCTCACAGAAGGACATCACGTCGACCCATTCGGCGGAGTCGCCGGCCCCATCGCGAATAATGATAGCTGGTGAGGACAGATCCCGTCCGATCTCAGCGACCAGGACTCAGCTCTCGGCCTCCCAGACTGCAATGGGCACTCGGCGTGTGTGTTTTGGGCAGAGTCCATTTCACTCCCGCCATGAAGCTCTCGGCCTATCAATTATCTGGTTTCCGTAGTACCTACAAGCGCTGCTTGGTTTTGGATCAGTTGGCCGTGTATGAATAATGTACTAGTATCTTATATATAATTTATGAACTAATATTTTCTACCATTACGTATATAAACTATCTGAATTAAATAAAGCCACTGATCTGATGCGCAGATATAAATTATCATTATAAGCGTCTATTTTAATTTTTTTGCATCACTCATTAACTTTATGATGAATAACTTCATAAAAATCCATCCATCCATCCAAAATTTAAGTACTTGGTAAAGCAAGTAAGCATTCTCCATAAATAGACTTTTTTTTACTTCCAGTATCGTAACCTATTGTAACTTACAAATTGTTAGGTAATCGTCTATACCATCGTTGTATTGGAAATCTTACAGTTCTCCTTTTACTTGATTTTACAAATGCTTTTAACACTGTAGATTTTGACATTCTCCTTGGCATTTTGACTTCGCTTAACATATCTCCAACGGCAATTGAATGGTTTCGATCTTACCTGTTTGGCCGCCGGCAAAGAATCCGTATTAATGACTTGTTTTCTACATGGTCTAATACAGTTGCTGGCGTGCCGCAGGGTGGCGTTCTGTCTCCATTACTTTTCGCTTTATTTATAAATACGATTTCTAATAATCTTGCTTCCGCCTACCATCTTTACGCAGACGATCTACAAATTTATTCCCATGGTTCGCTTGCAAATTTACCCAGTGTCATCACGGCAATAAATGGTGATTTAGCTCGGATAAAGACGTGGAGTAATAGCTTTGGTCTTAGAATTAATCCATCTAAGACCCAAGCTATAGTAGTTGGCAGCTCTCGGATGATTTCAAAAGTGGACTGGTCTCAACAACCACAAATCATCTTTGACGGGACTGTTATCCCTCCCAGTAATAACGTCAAGAATCTGGGAATTATAATTGACAATACGTTGTCCTGGGGTCCTCATCTTAAAAATGTTAGTGGTAAACTTTTCGCATCAGCAGGTTCCCTCAGGCGTCTACGCAATTTCCTCCCTATTACCACTAAAACTGCTCTTGCACAATCACTTCTCTTACCTATTCTCGACTATGCCGATGCCAGCTATCTAGATCTCACGGAAGAACAACTGGATAAACTTGAGCGTCTCCAAAACCTTTGTATAAGATTCATATTTGGTCTTCGCAAATATGATCACGTTTCATCATTCCGTTTAAAGCTCAAGTGGTTGCCAATTCGCCTTCGTCGGAATGCACATATTCTTTCCTTATTATATAACATACTCTTTAACCCTGCTACGCCTTCATATCTTAAAAACCGATTCGAGTTTCTCTGTGACACGCATTCGAGATTCCTAAGATCATCGCATAACTTAAAACTGCATAATCCTATACATTCCACAATATTTATGGACAAGTCATTTGCCGTTGAAGCAGTAAGGTTATGGAACGCCTTGCCAATTAATATAAGACGTGCCCAAACTGTTGCTACGTTTAATAAAGGTGTTAAAGAACACTACCTGCGTTTGTAAAGATCCTTCCTCTTTTATATATTATGTATGTATTTTGTTATTTTATATATTATACACTGTATTGTATTTTATAGAATGTATATATTATGTAATGTTTATGTATGTATTTATGTTTATCATATATGTAGTCATAGGTACCATGTATTTGGTATACCCCTTTACACTTTTATACACATTTTTTTCTTTTTTTTTTAAATGTTATTTATCCACTACTTCATTTGTTACACACCCACTTTTTAAAGCAATTACAGCTCCTATCCATCCAAAGGTTGTCTGGAAGAAATCGCTTAATGCGATAAGACCGCCCATTGTACTAAATTTATTATTATTTTTTGTCCTACCTATTTTTCCTGCTTGTGTGTACAATAAAGAGTATTCTATTCTATTCTATTCTATTCTATTGCCGAAGTACAAAGAGACACAATTTTCTGTGTGCCTGGTTGTTTTAATTTACATGTAATTTACATGTACACAAAATTCAGCGTTTTTACTAAATAAGTTCGAAAGTCGGTTTAAACAGGAGGTATGAGGCTAGAAATGGGTTATCTTTACACTTAATATTTATGAAGGGGACAAACACACCCTTCTGAGGGATTTCTTCTCTCGATGGCGGTTGATTCGTCCCTCGTAGAACATCAACCGCCTCTACACGTTTGGGTGTGGCTGACGCTGCGATGCTCCTCTCCCAGTTGTAATGTCAGCGCCACGCCTGTCCGGTTCATTTCTGCCTGTAGGTTTTTCGCGGGGTCTAAAATTGTAAGGGTACGTTAATTTATTTGGTCGAGGATCAATGGTCCCCGTCGTAGGCTGGTTGCTTCTCGGTGTCGCAGTTCCGGGGTAACGATGCGGAACCGGTTGACCGTCACCAACTCCGCTGCGTCTTGCTGGTGTTTGGGCATTATGTCCAACTCTGCTTGCGTTAAAGGGTAAATTTAGCGGCGTGAGACTTTGGGATAAAAAGAGACTTTTAATTTGTTTAAGACTCATTTTTAAGTCTTTCTTGCTGTTATACACTTGCATTCCTATTTTATTTTTTAAAAATGAGTTACAACTTTTAAGGAAATGGTTAATAAATGTTGATTCCGTAACCGCTGTACCGGTTTTGGCCGCCAGTTCATCTAAGGACTAAAAATAGGTAACTGGGTCTTCATTGTAGCCTTGTCGCCTTTCAAAGAAGTCGGCGGGTGGACTGCTTTGCCCGTCAAATTCGTCGGTGATCTTCTTCTGCAGATCAGCAAATGTATCACACTGAGAAAAAATGTTTTTATAAAATGATAAAGCGGGCCCACGTAGATATGCCCCTAAGATGAGTTTTTTTGCATCTTCATCATATTTGTTGATTGCGGAAATTACTGCGAATTGCCTAAAAAAATCGTTGACGTCAGCCGTCTCCCCGTCGAAATGCTCCATCTGAAATTATTTAGGGAAAAAATACTTCTCGTGATATCCTCGATTCTTCTCACGTTCTTCAGGGTATACTTCTCAATATACCCGGCGCCTCCACCATATGACGTTCTGCTACTCCAGACGTCTTCGGGATCTTGTTAAGATTGAATACACTGAAGTTTGGGTAATCGGTTATATATTTTCTTCACTTTTATTATATCAGGTCACAGGGCTCACTACCCTATAGAGTTCTTCCGTAGACTGACTGGTAGGAAAGAATTTTGTTTTCGTTTCGAACTATTTTCAAACGATTTCTTTTTAATTATTTCTTTTTAAAACGATTGGACGAACGAAGGTGTGCAACCAAGAAGGTCGTCACAGTACCTATAGGATTTTTGTGTGTAAGTCTGTCTTTTTGTTTCGGCTAATGCTAATGTTTGAGCTAGGCGCAAAAGCGGTACTCAATGAAGGCGAGTTTGGAGAAAATTGACGTTTTTTTTTATATATAGAGACAATGTCACACCGATCCTCCTAGCCCCAAACTAAGCAAAGCTTGTACTATGGGTACCAGGCGACGATATACATACTTTTATAGATAGATAAATACTTATATACATAGAAAACATCCATGACTCAGAAACAAATATTCGTGCTCATCACACAAATATTTGCACTTACCGGGATTCGAACCCAGGACCACCTGCTTCGTAGGCAGGAGCACTACCAACTAGGCTACGGTGACCGTTTTGTAAACATAGTTTTCTTTTTTCTTTAGAGTTTAGACAGTTAGTTTTAGAGAAAGGCTTTTCTATATGTTTTAATTAGTTACCGATATTTGGCTTTGTTGGTAAAAAATTTTAAGCTATCCGATGGTATAACAACCCTCATTATTTTTTTTTCGAGATACCGCTTTTTTGCTTAGCATGGCAGTATAGTAGGTATACCAGCGTCACCTAAGCAAATCGTTCAGCCATCAAAGCTATCGAAAACAGTACTTTTTCTGGATAAAAAGTACCATGTGTCCTTTAGTTTCTAGTCAAGGTCCAACAAAGAACAAATATTTGTATTTACGCGGCAAAATTCGCCAGTACGAGCTAGTAATAATTAAATAATCACGCATAATATTAAATAGACAAGCAAGTAGGCCTCCTTCATAATTTTTGCCCAATCTCTATACGTTAATTACCCAGTTTTTGCGGTGATGTCGTCATATACCTTGTCTTCTAATGATACATTACCACATGACAGTTATGGGCGTCGGAGAATGACACCTTACGACGGCTTCTTATTTGTGTAATAACAAAAAACTTGTGTGTACTTATGTACACGCGTTAGAAGTTATACTTCTTAATATACAACTTGTTCACTCTCATACATTTTCATACCACCTAGAACTAACTTCATGCTGTTATTTTTACGATGCGCGCGCACGTAAAAATTCACTCTCATACCACCTAGAACTAACTTCATGCTGTTAAATTTTTTGGTGTCGGTGTGCGCGCGCATCGTAAAAATTCACTCTCATCATTTTTCTCCATCGCGCCAAAAGAAGTATAACTTCAAAAAATCTTCATATAGTAAAATCCATATCTAAAGATATGTACAGACGCCAGCACATCCAGCTACCCCAATCCGCAAATTTCTTTTATAGATTTTCAACTTTATCACATAAGGGATTTTTGGAATTGGATAAATTTGACAGATTGGGGTAGCTTGATATGCTGGTATATCTTTAGGTTTGGATTTTATTATATGAAGCTTTTTTTTCGAGATGCTGTAGAGTAGAATATTTTTATGTAAATCAGTGTTATAAAACATTCCGGTTGGAAATAAAATTAATTAAATCCATACTTTGCCTATTAAATCACTGAAATATTTTTTTCTAAAATTAAGACTAAAAAAATATTCTCACACAAAAAAAATAATACAAACTTTATTTAAGTATAACCGTGTGACTGAAACAACAATCGTAAAACAGAACATTTTGAACTTAAGAGGCTGACAACATGCAAATATATTATCACACTAGTCTCGTCCGTATATATTTTTTTAAGTGTGTGTGTAATTTGGACACGGCAGAAATGAATTTATAGAAAAGTACAAATATTTTATATTTTTATATTATTTTTGCCAACCAAAAAGAATTTTGAAATTTTAATGCCAAATAACACACATATTATTCATTTTCAGGCGTCTTTTTAAAAAGAGTTATAAAAATTGAAGTGCAGGTGGTAATTGAACCCACGAACCACGGGCTATCCGGCTCCATGTGCATTAACCGCTCTGGCACCCCACGCACCGTGCCGTTCAGTTTCGAATTTATACAATCCATTCTACATTATCTTTACTTATTTATTTAACTAGCTGCGCCCCGCGGTTTTACCCGCGTTAAATTTTATAAATGATCATAGCTCCTCCCACGTAAGTGATAGCGTGATAATATGTAGCCTATATGTTGACCCGACCTCTTAGTAATATTCATGCAAAATTTGAAGTAAATCCATCCAGTACTTTTTGAGTTTAGCCTGGACATACATACAGACAAACAGATAAACAGACAAAAATTCTAAAAACTGTATTTTTGGCTTCGATGTCTATTATAATTCACGCCCCTAGTATCCTTTTTAAAAAAAAATTAATATACAGTTTCGAGATTCCTACGATTTTATTGTATAGATTAAGACTCTTTCGCAATATTATTCAGATTTTATGTTTTTACTTTGAAAAAATGACACGATAAACCATAAATGCTACTGTATACTAATCCAATAACAAAAACCTTCTAAACCAATTTATTTTAACTACATAGAATAATTGTATTTGCAAGCCTTTAAAGTCAAGCTAAGTAAATAATAGACTCAAAAGTTATTCATTTTTATTTTATTTATTGAATTTTATCGTTTCTCTCCAATGGCAGCCATATGAACTTGCGTATACGGGTTAAACTAGCTTGAATAGAAAAATATAAAACGAGTTAAACAAAAAGGACCTAATTTTTTTAGGAAGGTGAAACGAGTAGTAGTGCCTCTAAATTACGCAAAAAATTATGTGGCTGTTGACCCCTTTGACCATTTTGCCATAAAAACATATACGACCTGTATAAACATTTGACAGAAAGAGTAAAAAATCAATAGGTATGTAATTTTATTTTGGCTTTGGCTAAGTTAACGCAACAGGTTGGCAGTTTGGAGTAGGTACAGACGCCAGCACGTCAAGCTACCCCAATCTGTCAAATTTCCTCAATTGAAAGTAAACCTTATGATGTTGAGATAAAGTTGAAAATCTATAAAAGAAATTTGACAGATTGGAGTTGCTGGATGTGCTGGCGTCTGTACCTAACCCGAGATTCCGTGGGAAATTTTCTGACGGTTCTCACAGTTTAGGTTATTTTCATTGTATATATAATCCATTGCTAATAAATGTAGGAGAAGTTATATATGCCCAGAAGGGTCAATCCCAACCGGACGATTAAATTAATTAATTCCAGTTTTGAATTATAATTGAGAATCATGTTATAAAACTCAAATTGGGGATTTATAATAATGTTGTTATTATAATTTGACAATTACGTACCTCATTACATTCGTATTTCAAGGATTTTGGCATCATTAAATTCTATGAGTATTTTTTTAAAACAAATTGTTAAGATTAGTGTATTCATTATTTTGAAGTTCGTTAACAAGCCTATGTACAGACCATTTGATGTTAACTGGCTTATTTTTGCACACGTGACATCATTCACATGCTGATCCTTGATCTCTTTCTGGCGAATGGCGTGCTTACACAAACGAAAAAACAAACCTATCTATTACAAAAATGTATACGTTATTACCGGCGTTCCTAAATTACGTTGCTCATAGCTGGAGATTAGATTCATCATGTCAGCCAAAGTAGAGCACAAAGACTCTCCGAAGAATTGGGAAATATGCCATAATATGCCATGGTCATAGTTCACAGAAAAACATTGCTGCCCGTTTTCTGATAAGTATTCCCTCGGTCGATGGAATAGGTCTAATGAGATAGGGTGATGATATTGTATGCGTCACCAGACAAGACTAACTTCGGAGATGACATGATACTCAAATTATTTCCTGATAGTATTTTTCGTTTTGTTATAGATTACCGATATAATACAGACACTGGGCCTATCGGGGACGGAAAACACACGAAGCGGAAATCTCTCCGGTGGACAGAGGAAAAGATTATCAATAGCAGTCGAGCTGATCGACAATCCACCTGTCTTGTTCCTCGATGAACCTACCACGTAAGTTATGATAAGATCAAAGATTTTATAAATACACACATCAACACTATGAAATATCTATGAACATTTCTGATAGAGTAAATAACGGAATGAAAGGTTATTTCAAGGATTTGAATAAAATTTCAAATACAAATAGTAATTTATGTTTTGGATGAAAAGGATAATTGTTATCGCCGTTGATAATTCATTGTTATGAAATTAATCATTTAAAACAAATTGAAAAAAATCTTATCATATATCATTCTTCTATGGTGTCGATGTCCAGGTAATTATTTCTCGATTGTTCATACTTTAAATCATCATCATAAATTAAATCGGCAATATTTTACTCCGGTATGGCATCCCATATTCTTCGCAAGTCTTCGTAAAGTAATCGTTCCGTCGTCGAATTTGGCGGTAAATTTCTCAATGCTTTTCGTTGTAAAATGTCCCTGGTATGCTCTATAGAATTTAATTAAGTGGGCCGACATTGCAGACCAACCCAAAACTTGAATACCATGGTCCCTTCAAGAACTTCAAAAAGGGAGTTATAATGTTTCTAAAGGGTTGGCAACGCGCTAATGATGCACCTGTGTTGCAAGCGTTCAAAAGCTACGGTGACCACTTACCATCAGGTAGGCCGTATGCTTGTTAGCCAACTAAGTTGTATAAAAAAAAGAAACATTATGGTGAATGGGTAGAAATTCGTGGACCATTTGGATTCTGTGTGCCGTTCAGCCACAGCCCCAGTACCTCTATATCACGTTTGGCTGGTGTCTAGGGTCTCAACAACGACGCGTGTGTGTTAGAAAATGGTGCTATTCAAGCACATGCCCACACGTCTCGTAACAATTCATCTCCACTCAAATGACGACGTGATATGACCCTTAAAGCTCACACGGAACGTTAAATTCTAAAAGCTAATTTCTAAAAGCTAAAGCAATCTAATACTCATTGATTAAATTTTGAAAAAAAATTTACGTATTGTATTTTATTTAACGATTCAACGTTAAAATTCTTAGTATATCTAATAAATTTGGAAAATTGAATTAAAGAGATGTCAGCTTCTTTGAGGTAGCTCTGCAGGCATTAACTCCATATAAAATTTATATTGCAGAAAAAGTTTTAAGAGTTGAGTATAGGTATATGTATAAACTTGGTACGAAATATCTCAAAAAAATTGAGATTGTAACTGAGCCCTTCATAAAAATAGTTACGGCATTTACCCGTTACAGTTTTTATTATTCTAACTATAACAACTCAGTATATACTTATATGAAAATCCAGTTTTACAAAATTATAATGATGATGACTCAGTAAATTAATTTATAATTTAAAAGAAAAAGGAAAATATCAGATAAATTAGCAACTACTAAAACTACAGCGGGTATTCGCAGTAGTTTTATTGAGTGTGTCGATCCATTGAATTCGGAGCCACCCAAAGCAAACAGAAATCACTAAGTACGATTTCCAAATCCATTTGTGGCACCGGCTGATAATTACCTAGTCATAATTTACCATGGCCGAACTGGACGCATCTAAATAGGCCGGAGCGGGGAAAAGTTCAGGTGGAGATTCATACTAATATGGGTTTTCTGATCAGTATACCATGTCATGAGATACAGCATGCCACGGACAGCAGAAGTTTAGTAATATAAACAGTTTTGACGATAGCGTACCCAAAGGGTACCCACCAACCTTTGGTATGGAACTCTCAAAACGGTACCCTTTCTTCATACAGCGAGATTTGGAACAAAGTTTCATCTTTGTCTAGGTAGGGGTGTTCTTGCGCACAGCACATCGACCCTTCAGGATCTTTTGTACTAAAGTTCCATCTTACAACACAGTAATATGAAATCAAGCCCGTTCTTCGCGCGGGCAAGCTAAACGTTTAATTTTCAAGGATATTACTGACAGTTACCTAGCGTATTAAACAGATATTTGAGCAAAAACCTAACCCTGACCCTGACTAAATGCGTAGGTAGATCTTTTTGTTTTAACGCGTAAGATGCCAATCAAAAATAGAAATACCCAAAAAAAATGGTGTACTTTGACCTTGAAGGTTTCTTTTTTCATTACCCACATTTTCTTTTTTTTTCTATTGAAAACAAATTCTGAATTTACCATACGGTAAGTAGTAATAATAAGCTGTTCCGGCATACCCCAACATTGACGTAACGTAAACATCGGGGCGTGGCCAGGGAATCCATACCGCGCATTTTCGACACTTTAGAAGCCTAATTACAATTTTTTGAAAGGCCCATAGACGGTTTTCCATAGACTGCTGGGAAAACCGTAACCTAGCCGATAGCGGGAAAAAGGTACGTGTGCCGTCAGGTACGATAGTGGACTCCGATGCCAAATGCCTTTGCTATGATATCTGGGCTGAAGCATCTTCTACACGGTTGCAAACCAACATCCCAACAGAGGTCACCCTGATGGTTGCCATACATCTTAACTGCACAACTGCGGTCTAGATGGATGGCAACCACTAGGGTGACCTCTTGGGGCGTTGGTTTGCAACCGTGTAGAAGATGTTTAATAGCCAGTATTTCACCTTTTACTGCCAATGACCAATGCTCCTATGCCTGTGCGTTTGTAAGTTTACTTGGAAGGTTTCTCTGAAACCGTACTTTCACAGAAACTTCCTCGCAAACTTAGAATAGGAGATCATCACTCCAACGACCGTGGATAAAGCCATATCAACGGCCACTAATGAAGTCGTTTTCGTCTAGTTATCTTAGAAGCTGGTTAAAATTATGTGCTTTATTACCTTGGAGTCATTTTATTTTAGAGATCTAATTATCCTCACAATCTTACTGAGTGTTTTTTACTCTCTCCTACTACAAAAAGCGGTATAGAAAAGTTAAAAAAATATTAAAATAGTCTTTGGGTTGGTAAGGTCCTCAATCTGCAGGGTGCTAGTTTATAAACTTTACACTGGGTCTCTTTAGACGCGGCACCCACACTACATAACGAGTTGAGCTCTATTTTGACCTCACTTAAGATGAGATAACTCAGTTGTGGTTGTATTCCTTAAGCAGGAACACATATAATAAGCGGGAAAATATATAATATTTCGTCAGTCCGACATTGTGAAGACGACAACGAATTACATAACCACACCTTATTCTGTGCGGCGCATGCAAGTTTCGTTTATTTACAAATTAACGAGATTTTATTCATGGTACAAAGAATATAATAGAATTGGTTGGAGATTGTATAGACGAAAGGGGTCCTAGCCTGTTTGCTAGCCAACCTCTTTCCCAAAGGAATATCTACCAATGAACAGGCGGCAGTCTCTGAGTTCTAATGACCATCATACTGCAATTCAGTATATTATGGTCTAACCTACCCCGTACCCGTATGCCAAACGTGACGATTATACCCCTTTTTGCAGTTGCGTCTTGTAACACCAACGCTGACGTCCGTGCTCTTCGTCATCGCATATGTAGCAATTATAATAATTTATTCACGGATATACACTTTTGTGCCACACCTGCTACGAAATTTAACAATAATCTAGTGCAGTATATACAGAATAATGACTTCATAATATTTAAATATGTAGAACATCATTTATCGATATCGTTATGAGAGGACATTCATTTAAACTAAAGTTTGTTTATGCTAATTTTATAAAATGAGTTACCGTTTGCTTTTCCTGATAAATAAAATAAAAACCGGCAAAGGGCGAGTCGGACTCGCCCATGAAGGGTTCCGTAGCAGCAAGTATTTTAGTTGATTAAATGGAAGTAAATTGCGGTTTACGATTTATGACGTATTAAAAAAAACGAACTACTTGCTAGATCTCGTTCAAACCAATTTTCATTGTTAGTTTGAATGGTAATGTACATCATATATTTTTTTAGTTTTATCATTCTCTTATTTTAGAAGTTACAGGGGGGGGGACACTAATTTTACCACTTTGGAAGTGTCTCTCGCGCAAACTATTTAATTTATAAAAAAATGATATTAGAAAACCTCAATATCATTTTTGAAGACCTATCCATAGACATCTCACATGTACGGGTACGACGAAAAAAAATTTTTGAGCTTCAATTCTATGTATGGGGACCCCCAAATTTATTGTTCTTTTTCTATTTTTGTGTAAAAATCCTAATGCGGTTCACCGAATACATCTCCTTACCAAGTTTCAACAGTACAGCTCTTATAGTTTCGGAAAAAAGTGGCTGTGACATACGGACGGACAGACGGACAGACAGACATGACGAATCTATAAGGGTCCGTTTTTTGCCATTTGGCTACGGAACCCTAAAAATGATGTCGGTATCAGCAGTGGATGTATTTTAGCTGACATGACTACAGTTTTTCATAAAGCCAAACTCAACTGATGCAATAGCTTTTGGTCCTCAAAAGCAGTAAGGGCGATTTCCAGAAAGGAAGTGTATCCACTGACGCGGTGTTATTATAAGTCCTTGTGTGGTTACTTTCCACAGTAAAAAGTATAAAAACAGGTTAGGTACCTAAAGCTTATACTTTCTGATCGTTTCGGAGGAGTTTGCAGACAAACACTGTGACACGAGATTTATCATATTAGATTTTTGTGTCACGATTCAATTCTTAATCATAAATACGAATATTAGAAACACAAACACAACAGAATTGGGTCACATTTTCCCGATGTTTTTGGATGTTCTTATAGTGAAATGTTGTTTTTTGTTGTGTAATGCTCTCTTATTCATATATCATGGAATCTATGTCTGGCGTACATAATATTATGATCATTATCAAAATATTCTATTTATTGGATTCGGTCACAAAATATGGCACGGAAATCTGTAAAGCCAAATGACTTGTGATATTATGATGTAACTAACTGGGCTGGTGATTTTTAGTGAAAATGATTCTATTAATTCCACTGCTGGGGACAGGCTCCGCGCCCTAGATATACAATCTAATCCTCTCTCGCGGACAAATGCAAGTTATAAAAATACTTTCTTCACGTTGTTTATAAGAACTTCGATTTTGCGAACAAACTAGGTACCCAACCAATTATTATTAATGGTTTATTCTTCAGGATGGATGTTTGTTTAGTCTTGAATACGCATTTATGTATTTGTTTTGTGCTTTATGACGTGTGTCACCATTTTTTTCCAACAAGTTATTAGGTTTTTATGTTATTAATATATCACTGTTGTGTTTTTATGTTCTCTAATAGAATATAATAAATTTTAAAAGACGTCATAAACATTTGTCGCATATAGAAAACTCGTAAGATATGGGGATTAATTATTATTGTTGTAGGTGTGTGGCTAAATGAATGCCTTTGTAGCATCTTGCTACCTGGAATATTGCTGATCTATTCTGGTAAAGTGCCTTGACTATCACTGCTTAGCTTCAAGAACTTCCTAATTGTATGAGTAGTGAGTGTTTATATCTCTTCCACTTGCGAGATCTCGTCTTCTACAACTTATGGTCCATATGAGGAAAAGATTGGGTGCATTGAAGTTTCTTCTGATTCTTTGTAGAATCTGCATGTTCTTCTGTGCACCAACTTAAGATTGAACTGTGTCTTGTGAGAATCCGAGTTACTGCATGTTTTTGTAGCGTTGGAATGCTACTAATTCTTGAGACATTTTATCTTGTAAACCCTGATTATAGATATATATATATCCCTTTTTGTGTAGAGCTCCGAATGAGGAATGTATTCCTAACGCGGTTGCTGTAAATTTTGCGATGAGGACTGAGGAGGCTCATTGCTTGGTAATACCACAACATGATTCGAGGCCGTTTGAGGGTAAACGACCCCATGTCTAGCAAGATCATCTGCCTTCTTATATGTATTTAAGACGATTTTATTAGATTTATACGTATGTTAGGATGTAACGGAAACTTGGAACATGATTTTGACCCCCCTAAAACGTCGGAATAACTTGAAATTTGGCATATCTGGGACCGACGACATTTCAATATTTTAAACAGCTAGACACGTCATCCTCAGTAGGGTAATCAGGATTAGTGATTTTTGTTTTCGTTAAAATGGTAGTGTTGTGTTGCCAAGCAGGTGTTTTGAGATAACCACGCTTTTATAGGAAATCCAACCAAAAAATAATGGAATATGTTGTTTTTGTACCCAGATTGATGCTAGTTGGGACCATCGCACTCAGTTGAGCTTTTCAAGCACCCTAAAGCCATACATACATTAAGTTAGTGGGGTACATAATCTTTAGCCTATGAATTGGGTATATAAATGATTTTTGTTCCAGTGGGCTGGATAGCCGGACGTCAGCTCAATGCATGGACATGTTGAAGAACTTAGCTCGCAACGGTCGCACCATCGTCTGCACTATACACCAGCCGCCTGCTTCCATCTACTCCATGTTTGACCAGGTATGAAATATAATATATCCAAAAGCGATGGGCCGTCTTATATTTTATTTTTTTATATTTTGAGTTATCTATGATGATACAAGTACACAAATGCGCCTCTGTCGCACGCACCCACACCAACACCCACACACACACACACACACACACACACACAGACATACACTCTCGTATATAATAGAGACAGAGAGAGAGACAGGCAGAGTTAGGGAGAGATAGCCATATGAAAGGGGCATAACGCCTTTTCTTAACTTGACAAATTTCTAACAGTCGATTCCGATACCGCAAGACGCGTTAAGGAGCTTGTTCTATAAAGAATTATGTAAGTACGTATCTGGATTTGGGTGTGCACATACAGGTACATACATACATGTACACTATGTTTGATGGTTAGTCCCCATAAGCAGTGGCTAGTATGGCCAAAATTCTACCAGGACATTCTATTATTATATCATACCGCCCAATTGCCGTATATCATGCCGCCCAGTCGCCACCTCGCATGCCACGCGCGGCGACTACGGCATATCCCCCAAATGGCAACGTTGTGGAAACCTTTGGGGTAGGCCTAAGTCCAGCTGTGAACGATATCAGGCTGATGATGACGAGTAAGGGTTTGCAAAGATTATCAGTTACGTAGCATTCCTGCTTATTTGTTTAGATGTACATTTAACGTACAAACGCCAGCACATCAAGCTTCCCCAATCCGTCAAATTTCCCCAATTGAAAGTGAACCTTATGCTTATGTGATAAAGTTGAAAATCTATAAAAGAAATTTGACAGATTGGGGTAGCTGGATGTGCTGGCGTCTGTACGTAGTTGGTAACAAAATAATCATTAACGCAAAGACTAATCAATAATTCATAATGCGCACTTCTTACTTACTTACTCACACTTAAGTTCATCGTTAATTGTTAAAGTATTGCTCAGGTCAAGATATTTTTCGGGTGTAATTAGCAGTACCCAAATTACATAATATGCCTATATTTAGATTGTGACATCGGACACGTGGTGTGACAGTACAAAAAATTGTTACTAAGCTGTACAACTAATTATATAGTCAATAGTAGAGAAGCCGATTGTGCTCAGTCTATACGCACATAGCGCTTGCTATACGATATTCATACTTCAGTGCGTAACCATCTCGATCGCAAATTCATGCTATAAAATAATTATATACTTATACATATGTACTGTTAAATAATGTATTTCGGTCACCTTGTTAAATTAATATTCCAAAATTTTCAAAATGAGTTTTCATTTTGATATTTTTAGTAATGTCCTCTAAGTATGGGAGGAACATTTTTTGAGTGTTCCTTTTAAAATCATTGGTATTGTAAACTTGTGATATTTCGGATTATTAAGCTCACTAAATGACCGATGCACATACTACAAAAGTGCTGATACTAATTTTATATCATGTGAAACATTTCTATGCGCGAGTTTAGCCTTACCTCATACCTAGACGTGAACGAGTTATTCGCAGAAAACATTTATTCGTTAGTTTCATTAATAGAACTTGATACACTTATAATAGTTTTATTAAATGACCTCGTAGATTGTATAGTTAGTGAAAAACTGTCTAGCATCTATATTTGTAGTGAAACTATATACGCATTCAAGAAAAACACTTGAAAGTTTTAGTTTTTCCGGTATACAACTGGAATGATACTGGACTATGTCAGATTACTGCTTATAAACAAATCTCTTGTAATTCTAATGTAAATCAACGACTGAAATATTGCATTTGATTATAATCAAACTTACGATAATTTTCGACAAAGTTCAATTTTTAGTTTTTTATTTATTCCATTAAGGAAACTATAATTATAATAGATCTATGATTATAATATCATTCTTCTGTAACAAAAGACTGTTTGTTACTAAATAATAAAAAAACTTGAGAGGTGTCAAGGGATACCCGGATGGAACGAAGTTCCTTTCGATTAATTAGTGAAGGAATTGTAATAAATAATTTTATTTTTTTAAGTTATTACTATATTCTTTTTTATTAACAAATATAATGTAATATTAACTTAATCAGTTGGCTCAATTTTAGTAATAAAAAAAAGCAAAAAGCGTCGTTACAACCTTTCGTGTTAATTTTTTCCGTCTAGCCCCCTTTCACAACGCGCGATAAGGAACTTCGTTCCAATAAAAATATCACGTTCTGCGACATATGTATCACCATTATTTTAACAGCCAACACCACGATGACTAAATACATATTTATATCATAGAAGTAGAAATTTGTAATTAGCCATTACATGGACATACAACCTTATTCATGTTCAAGTAGCTGTAAATTATGTTAGATTTAAAAACAAAATATAATAAACTACATTCTTTCTCACCTTTGGAATTTTGGTAGTAGATTATCTTATTTGGTCTTCATTATATTTTTTCTGTTAAACCTGTATTTTATCTAAGATGTGTTGTTATTTTATGTTGACCTTCCCCACTCATTGATGGCTCCAGGACCACTTATTAGGGTTCCGTATAAAAATGGTATTAGACCTGATTCATGTTTATGCCTAAGAATTCTCACGGTCTCACGTGCAAGTCTTCTTCAATCATACGGTGTAAAGCATCGATGTATTTGTTGTGCAGAGCGAGAAGCGGACGATTACATGTCATATCGTCACTGAGATTTTAACAACCGCGTTTGAATTTTGCAAAGCAGCTATAAATGCCTACATAGAACTTAGATAGTACTAGACTTGCATAGTATCTACTTCATTTTTCAAAGTTTGAAGGTGTCGCGTCGCTGCTGAGGTGTCAAAACTACATTTAGTCCAAGAGCTGGCACGCATTTTTTGGCAGGTATTTGAGGCAAGCTGAAAACTTGTCCTATAGCTGTTCAGACACACCCCAACACGGAACTGCAGACTTGGCTGGAGGGTAGCGGGTCTGAACCAACCCCAAAATTTTTGAATTTTTTTTTTTTTATTTAATCGAATAATGTATTTGAGGCGAGCTGAAATTTTGATATGTTGTAGTTTAATGTTTATACAATACAAAAAAAAAGACAGGCGATTCTGTCGGGTCAGGCGTGTGCAAAACAAGCCAGACAACCAGACCAGACCCAGACAACTGATTAATATACTTATATATGTATGTATTTCTAAAAACCAAATTGTGATTTGACCGTCTCGTTGGTTTAGCGATGGCGTGGTCAACCACAGACAATAAGGTCCTGGGTTCAAATCCCGGGTTGGGTCAAAAAGTGTTTTTGGAATTTATCTGTAAAGAATATTTATTAGTATCAGTACGGAGTCTGGAAGTTGGCGGTATTCACATACGCCCATACCTTGGAGAGAATGTTAAGTAGTCGGTCTTGTACTAGACTTCTTTCCGGTCGTGTCAAGCCCCTGTATTTACGCACACACTTGTGCACTACAGTAGGTTCCGCGTCGATGGCTAGTCTTCTGAGACTGGCTGCCGTGGTTGAAATTCGACCAAGAGGATATTATTATATATTTCTAAATACATGCATATTATAGATAAATTACACCCAGACACAGGACAAATAATCGTGCTCATCTTAGAAATATTTCTCCTGGGTCTCCTAACTTAGCTGTCAAGGTCACTGACGACTAGACCATAGTCAATATATGAAACAAACTGAATTTTAAAACTAAAGTGTTCTATTTTCAAATGTCATAAATAGTTTTTATTTAAAATTTTGAGAATGGAAGCCATTTCTGGAAATTCTTCGTGCACTATATGTATTAGACACGCCGAGATAGAAAATAATTAGGTTACCTCCTGTATCCAAAATATGGGGATGTTTTCCTTTTTTCGTGTACATCCCAGTTTAGGATGTCATTAGATAGTTATGACAAATGCAAACAAATGAAAGTTGTGTAGTGACTACTTTCATTCAGAGCTTTATTTCGCGAGATATAAGCCTATACAGTCTTTAAAAGACTCCATAATTAGCTTTTAATAATAACTTTCAATAAAAATGGTTTCAAACAGTATGCGTTGGCAATCAGTTACCGTCATGACCTCTTCTTAGTTCATCATGTCAGCCAAAGTGCGTCCGCTGCTGGACAAAAGCCTCCCCAACGAATGGAGGGGATATGCCTTAATTGCCACGCTTGGCAGACGGGTTGGCGATTGCAATTTGATGGTCATAGTTCACAGAAAAACTATGCTGCCCGTTCTCTGGTAGGTATTCCCTCGGAAGATATATACGACCCCACAGGATGAGATGGGGTGATGATATTCTATGCCGTCACCACACAACTCTTCTTAGTTGGTATTATTATAATGTGCAACTACGGAACATTTGGCATGGCCCGACATGCACTTGGCCCGTTTTTTATAAGTTAAATAGATTATGAATAGCAAGGCTAGGATGTCGATAAAAGGCTTGTTTTATAATTCTATTCGATTAAAACGGATTGGTAGGAGTAGGCAACTTACCCAATTATAATAAACCGGACTGTCTTTTCCTGATACATAGAACAACGTCGTAAATCTAGCGACGTTAGTTGGATAATTCTAAGTTTATTCTTCCTTGTATCCCTAGGAGGCCTTCACTGCTTCCCCGGATAATAGAGGCGAATGTTTGCATATTTATCGATTGTTTTATAGGATGAGTAATTTGTTATGTAACTTAGCTCCATCATCTATACATCTATACAATCTATAGGTACAAATAAATAAAATTGGAGTGTCTGTTTGTAATATTGAAATAACCGGTTTTTACTACATAAATATGAATATATATACGGCACATACACCAAAATAACATTTTTTACAATTTTTGTCTGTCTGTCTGTCTGTTTGTTCCGGCTAATCTCTGAAACGGCTGGACCGATTTTGACGGGATTTTTATTGGCAGGTAGCTGATGTAATAAGGAGTAACTTAGGCTACTTTTATTTTAGAAAAAGTCTTTTATTTTACAAAAAAAAAAAAAAAGGATAAAACTAATTAACACGCGGACGAAGTCGCGGGCTCAGCTAGTAAAAAATATTTTTTCACCGTCTTTTTATAGTACACGATATTTTTAACAAAAGTCCGGCATTTCTTAATCTAATTAAGTATATTATCTTTTTTATTATTTATTATTAATCTTTAAGAATTTTTTTTTTCTTAGAGTTGCCCGCAGTAGCGATACTAATCCCTAGGTTAGGTTACTTTACAAACATATAAAAGACGGACATAAATTACACCCAGACTAAGAACAACTATTTATGGGTCACACAAATAGTTGTCCGGACGGGACTCGAACCCGCGACACGAAGCATCGAGGCGACTGTCTTAACCACTGCTTATTAATAAACATATATTATGTGTATGTTTGTGATATATTCCAAAGTTAACTAGAAAATGTACTCATACCTATGACATGACGAAATCCTATTTCTATTTTATTAACTAGGCAGACAAGAGAAACGCATATGCTTTTTTTTAAGTCAACTCAGCACAATATAAATGAATCTCTGTATCGCGGCGTACACTTACTACAAATGATATGTGTTAGAAAACTTACACGCACTTAAGACTAGATATACTCCCAAAGTATGTATATTCCCATCTCATCCCGTGGGGGGCGTAGAAATTGACCGAGGGAATATCTACCAGAGAACGGGCAGATGCGTTTTTCTGTGAACTATGACCATCAAACTGCGATCGCCAACCCGTCTGCCAAGCGTGGCGATTATGGCATATCCCCCCATTCTTTGGGGAGGCTTTTGTTCAGCAGTGGACGTACTTTGGCTGACATGATGATGTATATTGTTCAAAAAACATCAAATTATATCCATCGTATAGAGTCATAAAAGAAATTTCAACATTATTTAAAAGGAAACTTAACACAGATATTGTTTTACAATAACGGTTACGTAGTCTTGCAGGCTTTCAATGTGAAAACAAGCGGAGAACAGACACAGACTTTGCACAAATGGTTTTAAAGAATGTTAATGTGTTTTAAACGTGGATAATACAAGTGCAACGTATGGTATCTGAGACACCATAAATTTATTATCAACTCAGAACTACTCATACAGAATTATTCAATTTAATTATTGATTACGTGTAATAAGTAAACAAAGGAAACGTCCGTATAAATATAATCTATGGTCCAATCTTCTATCTAAGAGTAATATTTATAAAGGAATTTCAATTTCAAAAAAGAGGTCTTTATTAGCGTGATATTTATGACATATTACCGCGAGATTTTCTTTCCATGACGCTTACAGTTTGCCTAGACGACTATACTGCTTCGCCGGACAAGAGTGTAAACAAAAAGTGACAACCCATCCCGTGGAGGCGAAGAAGGCGACCCTAGGGAATATCTACCAGAGGACGGGCATAAGCTTCCTTCTGAGTACTATGACAATCTTACTGCGATCATCAACCCGTCTGCCAAGCGTGATGATTATGACATTTCCCCCCAAGATGATACTTGGGAGAGGCTTGTCCAGCAGTGGACTTCTTTCAACTGCAATAATTCAAAATAGTATTCTCAATCATTTTACTTCTTTTCACATAGTTTTACAAGGCTTTTTTCGTCTCATTGTTGTATAATTTGTTTTTTTAAATAGTAGCCTAGTACAGCGCAATTAATATTCTTACTGTAGCCATTTATTTCAATGAATTATCATTTGACATGGGACTCTAAACCGTGGCACACATAACCTACGTAATATTTATTCGGGCCTTTCAAACCAATGTTTTTTTTGTTCCCAGGTATACATACTGGCAGACGGCATGTGCATATATAGCGGGGCGAGTGAAGACACTGTGCCCTACTTGGCTTCTGTGGGACTCCAGTGCCCTATCTATCACAATCCAGCTGACTACAGTACGTACCTTGTCATGGTGATTACAATTAAAAGTAATAAAATATATATGCAACTGAGTCGCATAAGAGCACTCGAAGGGTTAGCATCGCTTGAGAATGTTCCGTGAAGGACTGAAACACGCGTTGGGTATCGTGATGGAATGATTTACTAATTTTAACCTTTATCTGTTTGACCGCCGATCATGATCACGATATCCAGCGAATTAGGCAGTAGCCCCCAGGACGTAATATTATTATGGGATACGCCAGATTACCGGCTTCTAGAGGATTTGTTTTTTCTATGATGGTGTTACATACAGATAAACACACATAAATCCACTTAAAGTATATTTTAGCCCTCTATTGTAACCTGCTTTCAAAATACAATTAGGTACAACATACTATAGTCTTACCAACATTAAACTCTTTATTTCATTCCAACAGTTCTAGAGATAGCGACTGGCGAATACGGGAAATTCAACGAGGTACTAGCAGAAAAATGTGCGAGCAAAGAGTGGGACTCAATACCCACCGCTCCCCTACGTGTGACGGCAAAGAAAATTGAAGCCCTATCATTGGGAAAGACCTCAGTTATAGTCAATCGGCCGCATGAGCTCTACAAATTCGGCAAGCTGTTCCAGAGATGCATCGTACAACAGTACAGGGATTGGGTATGTATTTATTTTTAAATAGTTCCATAATCACAAACAAAACGGAGCCTATAAACATCCCTGTCTAGCTGTCAATCAGCGCGTTATTCATAGGCTAGTAAACAGAATAAGTCAAAGTAAGTACGCAGTCTATAAACCACTTAGTAAAAACTTTAATTCTAATATTAAAATTAAAAAGCTTAGTTGATGTTCCTGGCAATTCTAGCTTTAACCCTACTAAACTGGAGTTTAGGCGCCAACGCGGAAAAATACGCATCGGGGTATTGTTTCATTTTAAAAAACTGGTGTAAATTCGAGTTTTTATGTGTAAATATAGTGGATTTTTAGACATAACATCTTTGTCAACGTACACAAGTGGAGGAAAGTGCCATATTGCCGTGAATTGCTATTTTCTGGGCTGCTTTACTGGGGTAGGACAAGGACTATGTATGACTTGACTGTGACGGACTTTACTTGACATTGACTTAATGACGAAAATAAATGATATAAAAATACATTTTACTGAAGGCTCACAAGGCCGAAGAAACCAGAACCGTAAAGCTGAATTAAAAACACCTTACTGAACTAATTTAAATGTCATTACATCTGTCACTAGTACATAACATACAAAGAATTGTCAAACTTTTAATATTGCTTTGCACCGGGTTCATAATTACTCAAAAGGTTCTAACTTTTCGCTTATTTCCTTCAGCATTGCGCCACGACTAAATTGAGTAACTTAATGCTGTCCTTTTCATGAGAACTAATGTAAAAAGAAATGCAATGGGATAAAAATTTGTTTAGTTGATGTTATATACAATCGGGGGTAATCGACATAATTTATATTTGGCACCATATTATGTACTCTATGTTGATTTGTATTAAAATCCAAAATCAATCAATTATAAATTTCCACCTCTATATATATATTTAAAAGAATCACCGTAACGTGTGCGCTGATAATTTCCAAACAAATGCACCAAATTAGTAAAATTTCTTTTATGTGTTCGTTATTTTCGGGAGTCTGGCTCTCACTTCCTACCTGCACATTGCTCGCTGGAGATCTTGTAGCCATATAGACATGACTGATCTGCTGTGTTACGTGAACTATCTGTAAATGATTGCTATCATATACTAAATTAGTAAAATTTCTTTTATGTGTTCGTTATTTTCGGGAGTCTGGCTCTCACTTCCTACCTGCACATTGCTCGCTGGAGATCTTGTAGCCATATAGACATGACTGATCTGCTGTGTTACGTGAACTATCTGTAAATGATTGCTATCATATACTTAATTTAAAATTATTGACTCTGTCTCAAAATGAATAATGTTATTGTTTCGAAGTTTTTCTTTTGTATACCTAATTATAATCTAAAATAATAAGCATTCAGACAACCGATCGAGCATATATTGTGTTTGCCTACTAAATAATTACTCTAATTGGACCAAATCCCGTGTTCATGCCCGCTTGAGTATGTTTCGCCGGACCGTCTCAACTGGGTCGTGTTGAAACCGGTAGTAGATGAACCCACTGAGTTTGTTTCGCTGGGTCTTCTCAGTTGGGGCGCATTTGATCCGGTGGTAGCATTAAAGCGCGACCGTCGTTATTAACACAAGGTCCGTCATAATAATAATACCTTTAATATAGACAGAACCATTGACAATATGTAGTAAAAATATTAGACTTAAACTAGATAATTAAACATAATCTCTTGACAAGAACTTGATACGAGCTAGCTAAATATCATTCCTGTAATAAAATAAATTTTATAAATGTTTTCATACAAGATGTACCTAAATATCTATGTAGTAACTAGAAATAATGTCTAATGTATACAACTATATTACTACAAACATGTTCTGACTATTTACAAGCGCTTTTTTAAAGTCTACGTGAATAAAAACCTATTTTATTTTATTTTATTTTTAAAAGAAGGTTTATATGAAAAATAAAATATAGCATACATTTAAAAATATCCGAAAAGCAAGTGTGCGAATGAGACTGTGTGTGTTTTTTGGTCGTTGATTTTTCAGTACTATCTGTTTTCTCTCCGGAAGGAATAACAAAAAGTATTGTACAGACGCCAGCACATCCAGCTACCCCAATCTGTCAAATTCCTTTTATAGATTTTCAACGTACACATATAACATACGCATAAGGTTCACTCTCAATTGGGGGAATTTGACAGATTGGGATAGCTTGATGTGCTGGCGTCTGTACATTAAAATTATTATTAAAGTATTAGACTTTAAACAGTTCTGACGGTAAAAAAATGGTTGTACGAAGTTCGCCGGTACAGCTAGTAAAATATAAACGGTTGGCCGTCAAGTGGTCTCTGACAGAATTAATGTTAAGTAGGATATCAGCTTCTACTGTACCATATTATTATTAGGCATATTTCAAAAATACGGTGAACACAAAAACTTTTCACTGGGTGTTTCAATATCCACATCCGAAGGAATTTGTCATTGGACAAGCGACAGTTATATAAGAATATTCTATCGCAGATGATGATGAAGGTCGAACCAAAAATTTAATATTTCGGTCGAGAAAAAATCCTAGTATTAGGAGGGTGGTGTCACATCCCTGAACTTTGGAGTGCTCTTACAAACGGTCCTGCACTAGACTTCTCTCCTGTCTTATTGACTAGCCTAGATCATGAGAGTAAGGGCATACAGTGCATCTGTGTTTGGACACATATGTACCTATTTGTGCCATGAAATATTTCCCATGCATGGGCGATACCCGACTACCCGAGGAGGATATTATGTATATTGTACATTTGATAACTGTTTATTGACATTGATTCATAGGATTAGGGTTTAATAAATAAATACAACAAAGAAAGGATGTGAGAAACCTATTACGCTTATTGAGCTTAGTGGGAAATGAGGACTCGAAGATCATATTTTTGTAAGCTTAAAATTAAATCAATTTTGAATTGCTATTTCTCTAAAACACTTACCAACGAACACGTAGGATTCCGCTGCCGACTATGCTTCTGGTAAAAAGAAGAGACATTTGAATTATTATCCATTGAATTACCAACCGACACGTGGAACTCCGCTGACAAAACTTACGATAAGAGTAGAATCAAAATAAGACAATTTTGAATTGTTATTTCTCTAACACCCACAGTCGGCAGTGGATATGTGGATAAGTTCGTTGATAAGCCAACGAACATGTGGGCCTCCACTGCCGAATGTGCTTCTGATAAAAGGAAAACCAAAATAAGACACATTTGAATTGTTATCCCACTAAAACACTTACCTATGGACACGTGGGACTTCACTGCTGACTATGCTTAAGATAAGAGTCAGATTCTGGCAGCAGTGCCTCAGGTTCCTTCGTTTCCCCACTCTTATTCTGGCTCGACACCAAGGTCATCCCCATCCCGAAGAAGGCTGTATTAGCCCTCTCCGCAGACCACTTTGTATTAATCAAACAAGAGCTCAAGTATCATACTCGCTCAACTCCAGATTACCGCCATCGCCCTAGGCGAATGGTTCAGGAAATGGAGAATCGAGGCGAACACCCATCCAAGACCACTGCCGTGTTCTTCTCAAGGGTGAACCCGGTTCGGAGATCTCCGAAGTTGGACAGACGACTCAGTTGGACAAATATTAAATAGTACTTATGTTAATTATGACGATTCTTTAGTGAGCTGCCGTACTGAACAGACAGAGTAATTCAAAGCTAAGTAAATATATTGTTTGTGTCATAATGTGGTCTGTTTTATTATATAACTTGTACACCTTGTATTTCTTATGTTCAAATGATTATTTCCCTATATGGTTGACAAATATAACTTAGAAACAAATTGCCTGGATTTCATTATATAACACCTCCACCATTCATAAAGAATGATGCTTTGCTGTTTATGTAACAGTGTAAAGTAACTTTACTTATAACATTTTATAGCTTTGCTGTCTGGCAGTAGATAATATCTATATTCTGGCTATATCTAATACACTCATCAGTATTTTTACTTACTCATGGCTCTGGTAAATCATAATTACAAAATAAATCTTTATTTGCTTCAAACATTGTCAAGACGCCAGCACATCAAGCTACCCCACCTGACAAATTTCCCCAATGGAAAATGAACCTTATGCTTTTATGATAAAGTTGAAAATCTATAAAAGAAATATACACAGACAGATTGGGGTAGTTGGATGTGCTGGCGTCTGTACAAAGAAACGATGTTCAAGGATCATTGACCATTGTTAACGTATTCAGCTAAAAGTGCCATAAATGACAGATTAATAATTTTACACATACATTACATAACAAAGGAAGTATGAAGCACACAATTATTAATCATTCTTTTGTTAGGAACTCTCAGGGGTAAATTTACTCACTTAAATACAATAAGCATTGTTTAAAAAATATTTTAAACCGGCTTCGACGTTTCTTTATGAGAACAGAATTTATTAAGACCATACTGAAAGAGCAAATTTATAAAGTTGTGTCACCAACAATAGAGTGCGTAACATACAGTCAATCAGTTAAAAAAACAAACATCCGAATTGATTATCTTCTTCGTTTTGAAGTCGGTAAAAATACTGTTGTACATAGATCCGAATTTGGTGTAGATTAGCAAAAGAGTAGACGTACGTTGAAATGTACAGTCGACGTCGACACTAATGTGACGTCACATTTACCATCCAATCACAGTCACGGAACAGTTCCTCAAGTTGGAGCTGCTGGAGTCTGTCGAACGTCTGGCGCAGCGTCTAAGGCCTCCTACGCACTATGCGGCTAGCCGGAATACGGTCAGCCGTCAGCAATCAATATTGCTGACCGGCTGCCGCATCACAGTGCGTATAAAAACTACTATCTCGTTCAAATATCTGAGTACGGTCAGCCGCACGGCTGGCCGCATTGCGGCTCGCCGCATAGTGCGTAGGAGGCTTAAGACAGTATAGTCAGTCGGTTTTTAAAATCGATTCATACGATAGCTTGACGTGGACGCCGATTTCCTAATCCACCATCAAGCTTCGGATGAAGCAAGCGTCTAAATGCTTTTTGCCTCAGCCATACAGCACCTGAATCCCTTGGTGGTCGCAGCACACGTCCCAATCATCCTCCTCCGTAAGCACCGTCGTCCCAAGAAAGTCTAAAACGATCCAGTCCACGATATCTAGATCAAGTCAAGACTAAATTGACACAACCAAGACAACAAAGATAGTTTTTAATATATAGTCAATAGATAGTCCAGTTTTATAATACTTATTTTATTATAAATAACCTGGGACATTATTCACACATGGCCAACAGATCCCAAAATAAGCAGAACTTGTACTATGGAAACCAGATAACTGATATATTACATATATTATGTAAATTTTTTTGTAACTACTCACGTATAGATACCTACACCCAGACTCAGACAAATGTTCATGCACACAAATACCTGTACTGGGCGGGAATCGAACCCACGACCTGCGCCGTAAAAAGCAAGCACTTAACAACCCAACTAAAATTACTAAAAATACCGTATGTATCTTGTTCGTTCATAATATCACTGGATTAAATTTATGGTATAAAATTAGTTTATGGTCGTGTCTATTGTAATCATGATTGTAATAAAGATGTATGAATCAACGGAAAGGCTAGACGTAGGAAGGTGTATAATACGCACATGTGACATAGACACAGATTTTCTCAATTATCTATGTAATGGATACTACTGGATACTGCTTTGTTGGTCTAGCGGTAGCGTGTTAAAACGCAGATTAATAGGGTCCTGGATTGAAATCCCGGGTCGGGACAAAAAGTTAATTACGGTTAAAGATATTTATTTTTCTCAAAAGATTACAGTAATCGCTTACAGTGAAAAATACACTTAAATACTAAATATATTAACCAATTAGCGTATCTAGTTGTTGAAAAACTATTAAAACCGTATCAGTACAATGACATTCCATGTTACGCTAAAACAGTCCAGTTGGTGCAGGAACAATACAAGTTTATTAAGGCCTATGGCTTAGTGATGTGTCGCAGTTAAAATGTAGTGTCGAACTTTATGTCAATTTATATACGGATATTAGGGATATATTAGAGAGATATATTAGGGATTTCTGCTAATAAAATTTCTCAGTATCAGCCCGAAGTCTGGGAGTTGGCGGTATTTCACCCCCGTGCCTCCTAGAGCTTGTAAAACCGTCGGTCCTGAACCTTACCTCTTCCAGGTCGTGCCACTAATCGTCCCATCGGATCATAAGAGTAATGGAATACCTACTGGTAACTGCACCTGTGACTGCGGACACACATGAGCATTCTCTTCTCTTATCTCTTAAAAAGACAACGCCCGCATTAAGGAATCTAATCTCTGTGTCGCGGGGTACTTTACAAACATATGATAGACGTAAACAAATTACATCCAGACTCAGAACAACTATTTATGGGTCACACAAAGGTTTGTTCCGCGTTCGCCTCGCGAAGTTTTGCCCCACATAAAAAATTCCGCATTCGCCATACATTTTGTTCCTTTTTAGCCCCAAATGTAATATTTATTTTAAATTTAATATTTTATTCCTGTTTCGTCCTATTTTCCGTTCCTTATTCGCCTCGAATACTTTTTGTGTGCAAATTAATAGAATTTTAGTACAGACAGCATGCAAAGTTTTAAAAGACAATAATTATTCCATCATAAACTAGGTAGGACACTATGGTAGACTTAGTGGTGGCCTACTTGGTATTGGAGAAACAGAGGTTGAAAACTATGATAAATATTATGATTAAAATATGGTATTAAAACATTGACAAATATACTTATACATTTCTAACTTCCTGCATATAATAGATCAGTTCCACCCGTACAATAAAATACCGCCTTACCCATTTAATATTTGACTTGAATGGAAACCAAAACCACATATTTTGGCCTAGCTTTGTATATTATCTAACCAAAGCACCAACAGGCCTTTCATAATAATATTATAACACGTTTTAATTTGCTAACCATACTTTGGTTGGTACTTTAAAGTAGGGCGAAACAGGAATCAAATTTAATGTGGGGCAAAAGAAGAATTCTTTGGAATGTAGGAGGAAAAAGTGGGGCAAATGTGGAACAAACCCACACAAATAGTTGTCCGGTGCGGGACTCGAAACCGCGTCACGAAGCGGCGAGGCGTCAATATAATATATCCCGCGCCGATGGCTAGTCTCCATTGACCCTGGCCGCCGTGGCCGAAATTCGGCTAGGAGGAATAAAATAGAAGGCGACACTTAAGTAGTTTTAATTTAACTACGAGACTTAACAATGGATAGGACAGTCGCTGACAAAAAAAAACAGAAAAAATAGATTAACTTGTTACACAAAATGTCGACCCGCTAACACATTTTGTATAGGTAACAAAAAAATATTTATGAGTATTTTCCAAACTGGTTCTCTTTCATATGTTCAGTTTCCTCCACGGTTGATGTCATACCAGGTAATTTTAATGGATTTTCTTCATTACCTATGATTTATTATACCGTTAAGCGGTAGGTGAGTTTTTATTAGAAAAGTAAAAAAAAAATTTTATTTTTTATACTATAGGTTTACCAACTAGACAAGTACACGGCCACCGTATGGTTGTCGTAGTCTTTGATACTTACAACAAATTATACATACATTTAGGGTGTTTACATAAAGAAACAGGTTTCCGGTACAGACAATTCTGTGCAGGTCAGTACCATTGATGCAGGTTAATAAATAAGGGTCTGTTTCACTTGCGATACAAATACTATGTTCCTATCTATCAACCCGTCCCAAAAACGACCTGTGGCTCACCTTATACGGTGTATTATGTCCTCGATGGTACGTAACACTAATAAGTAGCCACCTACGTAACGATAATGTTACCGACAAAATGTTATTTGATACTTAATCTACATTAGGTAAACGTGGTAAGAACAGGAAATGAGGTGGACAATCTACATACTTGTCTACGTTCCTATACCTACTTCGTCTAACCTAAATATGAACTCGTATGTTAAGTAGCTGTTAATGGATATTTAAACTTAGAGTTCAACGATCATAATTTTTACATAAACACATTTATTATAATGAGAATAGATTTGACTTTTTGTATTTTTGTTTCTTTGTAATGGATAACCTCAAAAGTTACTTAACAGATTTTAAAACCCTTTCACCATAGGAAGCTACATTATCGCTTATACAAAGCTGCAAACATTTTTTTTTTTAATATTTGAGATCACTATAAAAATTGCAATAAACGAATCCTGAGTCCGGAGTTATCAAAAGATCTATCTACCCCTGAGAAACCGGGGTGGATCACTAGTAGAATATTCAATTAAAATTATTACAGACTAGCTGTGCCCCGCGGTTTACTCGCGTAAAACTATAAATTATGTGTTAATCCAGGGTTTCAGTTTCACTCCATACCAAATTTAATTAAAATCGGTCGAGCCATTTAGACCTGAAGAAGTAACAAACATACACACTCACACACGCACACACTCACAAACTTTCGCCTTTATAATATTAGTGATATGAAGCACTTTTGAAAAATGTGCTTTAGGCATTTTTTTACATATATGTAACTAGCTTCCGCGACTTCTTACTCGTGGCAAAATCAGATATCAAAGAGGTTCAAACGAACAAATCATGATCATATTTATAAAAGAGGAAACTGGCAGGCTGACTGTTTTATTCGAATATTAAAAAAACTATGAAACATGTGTTTAATTAAATCTTTCAATAAATATAACTTCCAAGTTTTGAAGTTATCACAAAAAGAAAAGACGTTGTTCGATACAAACTTTGCAACCCCTCCAGGGGTTGAATTTTCAAAAATTCTTTCTTGGTGCAACGTTTATCGATCAGTGAGTCAATATATATGTAAGTTATTTCAAAAGATTCAGAACAAGCTTTCATTTTTACTCACCGAAATAAAATAATAATAACAGTTTATTCGATATTTGGTGGCCTATGCAATACTATCTAAATAAGTTAAACAAGATATCCGAAGCACTCTTTCAAAAAGTGTATACAATTATTTTATAGGTTGTAAAACATTTAATGTCCGCGCGAGATGATTGCGCGCTGGACTCTTGGCCTTAACCTGACTTTAGCGAGCTACAATTAGGTGAAACGGGGTGGAGTTGGTTAAAGGTGGGTTAAGTGATTGCACTTCCTGAGCTCTACAAATGGACGTGCCATTATGAACGCTTGTACGAGAATATTGTTCTGCGACTCGCCATAGTTCGAAAGCACGCCTGTGCGACACACAGGAGCTTCGACATCACGCTCAATATAGCAGTGCGATAATCGGATGCTTTTACGATTGATTTGTTTCTCATTGTATGATCGCAATTATAACCTAACCTACTTTCCTAGTAGCGAATGTTCAATTTATGAGCCACTAGCTGTGCCCCGCGGTTTAGCCCGCGTTAAACTTTATAAATTGTAGCCTATGTGTAAATGAAGGGTGTCAGCTAAGTCCATACCAAATTTTGTTAAAATCGCTCCAGCCGTTTAGACGTGAAGAAGTAACAAACATACACACTCACACATTCATAAACTCTCTCCTTTAGAATATTAGTGTGATTCGATATCATGAATGATCGAGTATTTATTCGATTTTCAGTGGCCGATCAATTGATATTCGATTATTTGGGAAAGTACACACGGCTACATATCAAGCTATACATATCCAGTATAAAATGATTCCGCGTTGTATAGGTTTTCCATACAGAGGTCAGCTTATATTGGAAATGTATAGCTTGCTATGTAGCCGTGTTTTTATTATTATTCTTTATTTATTTGTAGGTCAACTAATATTAATTTTTTGTTATTAAATTAGTACCGCGTTCATTTTGAGTCTACATACACAATCACTATGCTAATGAATGAAACATGTATACCACACCATACGCATTTTTTGACATTGAATTATAAATAATAATATAGTATCGAGTATACATTATACGTACTGCCTATAACCTCATTACAATATTATTATTAACATTTGAGCGCTTATTGCTGCCGAAACACGTGATACATTTTTTTATTAATTAAACCTGTTTTATACTCATATTTACGGTTTAATAAGACACTAGCAATCTACCCCGTCTTGGCACACGTGTTATTTAGAAAATATAGAGACAGATGTAAAGTTTTTTTTTTTTAATAACCATGTTTTTCACTGACTTTTCTTTACAATATACTAACATATTTTGTTTGGAAATAATTAAAGAAAGGGCTACGTAAAGCTGTCATGAAAAGGCATGCAACGCCCAGGTCTAATCATTTAATGTCTGACTCTCTATATGTATTTATAGTTTGTTTATAAAGAAATTCTTCTTAACTATTTAATAACATGCAATGCATGTATGTGTGCTTGTGTGGAGTGAGTGTGTCTGAAAGGTGATTGTGTCGGTTTAAATACTATGATATATTTATTTATATGACATTTTTTTTTTCAGTTTTGTCGTAATCTAGGATTAGAATCTCCGTTGATATAAATGTCCTATCAAAAGAAGAAACCATAACTCGCCCAAATAAACTTCGCCAATGGTGGCCGAAAGACTCCGGTCCCTGAATTCCTTTTTTCGTTTGCTTAAACCCTTTTCTAACGTATTAATTACTATAATATTTTCATATTATGTTATACTCCATAGTTGTATCGCGTAAGACCAGATTGGGATGCTTTTGTTAATTAGTAATTGATGTTCAACAGTGCTAAAACTAATCCAAATAGTACAATATACTTGTCTTACTACAGTAATACTTAAATTCCATGGGTAATTTCCGTCATGTCGAATTCGGAGTTCAAAAAACCCTTGCGCTTAAAGAGATACCTAGCACTAAAAGATAAACGCTTAATTTTAAGTCAAAAGGGAAAAATGTCTAGTTATATTTATACATTTAAAACTAGGAAAAGAAAAAAGTAACGAACGCACTTACGTCTATGGAAATAAAATAATAAGGTATTTAAAAAAAGAATACTTAATAAAGCGGTTTTGGAAAGAAGATACTCTTGAGTACTGCGGGCATAAGCGAAGTATAACACAGGTAGACGATAGAGACTAGTAAGAAGCTCAGGTTGCTCAGGGTCTAGGAGCCATCGCTACCAGCCTATAGAGTGAGACATATGCTGGGGTTGGGAATCTTTGTATATGTACAGAATGTGCGAAAAATATATAACTTCAAGTTATATATTTTGGTAAATTCAGTACAATTTTAGTTTAGAATTTAAAATATATTTAATTCATATTTATACGTATTGTAATCTTATTATAGTTCTCAACAGTTACATGTACTGGAAAACTAAACTGAAATCTGAAAAGCCGGGAATACTAGTTATCAAAAATACTGTGAACCTGGACTTTAGTACTTTAGAATTATCTAAGCCTAAAGTACTAAAGTTTTTACACCTATACCCAATAACTATAACAAAAAAAAATGTAACAATATAATTAACTTAAGTAAAATAAAGCGATATTATAACAAAAAGTATATTAGTTAATAAAAAAAAAAACTAAAAAAAACACAAAAAATAAAAATACTTACCAAAAAAAAACCTAAAAGAAACTTAAACTTATTATTATTTTTCTTTTAATAACTATTATTATAAAATTGTTTACAAAAAAAAAATCCACTCGCATGCATAATGACCTAAAATCCTATAATACTTATCTACTAGACAAAAAACATAAAAATAAAACCTAAAAAATAATATATACGGTTAGCGCTTTCTCAGGTTGCATAAATCCATAAAAAAAAATTATGTTAATACTATTAATATTTAAAAAATATATATATATTTCCATTGACGTTGTACCGAATAGATCACGTTGCTGCGCACTATGGTATGGGCCTTAAAAATATAATTGTTTTATACATACTAGATACGATGCGAAGCGCCGTGTGCACTTCCCACCGCAACACAAAAAAATGGATGGAATTTGTGTATTTGTTAATTGTGTTATTTTAAAATTGTTTAGGTTGTTATTTGTATTGTATAGTTTGTTATTTTAGTTTAGTATTAGTAAGTAGCCACGCTTGGCGTCCTATATTAAGTATTTTAATTTCTCTGCAAGTGATGTATTCTTAAGAGAAATAAAGAATCTTTAACCGTTTTTAATTTTAGTATCAAATTTTTGTCAGTTCGTAGTAGTTTGTAGTCAGGTCGTACCAGTACTTAAGTTGCCTGTAGATCTGGAGGTCGGTAAGAGAAGTGCAGCTTTGACTCTACTAGAATAGTTATCAAAAATACTGTGAACCTGGACTTTAGTACTTTAGACTTATCTAAGTCTAAAGTACTAAAGTTTTTACACCTTAATTTTAGTATCAAATTTTTGTCAGTTCGTAGTAGTTTGTAGTCAGGTCGTACCAGTACTTAAGTTGCCTGTAGATCTGGAGGTCGGTAAGAGAAGTGCAGCTTTGACTCTACTAGAATAATCTAAGTACGGGCGAATACATTTACTGTGCATATACTAATACTTTTGAATTTAATGCACTAAAAGAAACGACCGGCAAGCTTTCATAATACAACTTTTATCTGAGGAGTACACCGCTTACAGAACTTCCTAATTTCGAGCTTCTTAGATTTTTCTTGCCAGAATAACCTACAACAGACCAGATTATCTTCTATTAAAGACGGCGTCCCCAAACTAAGAGTGTTTTAGTGACGTAAAGTAACTTCAGTTAGTTATTTATATGGTTGTTTTCCGCACATAGCCTCCTTATTGGGCCATTGTGCGTGGGTCAAGTAACTTGAATCATTAAGGAAACGAAATTGATCATGAAGTACGAGACTTAAAAGTCTGTCATGCCTTTAAGACGTCCGTGACATTGAAAGTAATAAAAGTTTAGGTACTTATTGTGAATCACAAACTATTTATCAAGAAATAATAGTCGATAAATATAATGATACCTACTTTAAATAATAAGAGTAATCATAAAGATATTATTCATTACCTAAGTAGTTACGATAATTGTTATGAGCTCGATGGGTAATCAAAAACTACGTATTACTTATTTGTGTGCATGTTTGTCCTGAGTCTGGGTGTAATTTATCTATAATAAGTATGTATTTACAAAAGAAAAGTAGTATATGTAGTATATCAGTTATCTGGTTCCCATAGTACAAGCACTGCTTAGTTTGGAAACAGATGGCCGTGTGTAAATAATGTCCCAGCATTATATTTTTTAAACCAAATATATATAAAAAAGTATGTAGTTACTACTTTTACTGTATACAGAAGCGAACAGCGACAGTATATTTATCAAGCAATCAAAAATCTGTTGAAGTAGAACACTGAAGATGTACACACGGCCACATATCAAGCTATACATTTCCAATATAAGCTGACCTATCATTGTATGGAAATCCTATATAATGCGAGATCAGCTTATACTGGAAACGTGTAGCTTGATGTGTAGCCGTGTGTACCTATCATTCAGAATTCTAAAATATACAGGACTACTTTTGAAACACCAAAAACTTCGCAGCACTAGATACTTAGGTTAATGCCATAACCATCAACTTTTGTTAATGCTTATGTTTTCAATTTGTGATCTCCACAAAATTAAAAGTAAATCATCGTCTTATCGTGACATATATCGTGATAACCTAGAATACGATCTCTAAAAAGAGAAGAAGAATATGATGTACAGACGCCAGCACATAAAGCTACCCCAATCTGTCAAAATCCCCAATTGAAAGTGAACCTTATGCTTATGTGATAAAGTTGAAAATCTATGAAAGAAAATTGGCAGATTGGGGTAGCTGGATGTGCTGTGCTGAAATACGGATAATGTTAAAAAAGTAATTTTAACTTTTGATTTTGTTATTTTTAATTAATTGTCTTCATACTATTGACAGACGGTGTCTCATCTGAAACTACTGGTGCACATGATCATCGGCGTGCTTCTCGGCCTGCTGTACGAGAAGGCTGGTAGCGATGGCTCCAAGACCCTGAGCAACCTGAGCTTCTTACTAGTCTCTATTGTCTACCTGTGTTATACTTCGCTTATGCCCGCAGTACTCAAGAGTAAGTACCTTCTTTCTAAAACCGCTTTATTAACTATTCTTTTTTTAAATACCTTATTATTTTATTTCCATAGACGTAAGTGCGTTCGTTACTTTTGTCTTTTCCTAGTTTGAAATGTTTTAATTTAACTCGACATTTTCCCTTTCGACTTAAAATGAAGCGTTAAAAGGAGCCCTTATCTTTTAGTGCTATCTCTTTCCGCAAGGGTTTTTTGAACTCCGAATTCGACGTGACGGAAATTATCGATGGAATTTAAGCATTAGGTATGTAGTAAGACAAGTAGGTATATCGTAAACTATTTGTATTAATTTTAGCATCTGTATATAATATTTTTTATTTATTTATTTATACTTATTGCACAAAACTGTACAAAGACGGACTTAATGTCAAAGGTAATATAGTATAGAATCCATATATCCATCCATAATACTAGCCATAATAATAAAGAATCCATATATAATATAGAGATTAATCCATAGCAATAAGATTTCTTGTCCGTAAACTCAAAAAAATTATGTACGCATTACATTGTTAATTGTATGTCTTTTGTAAGTTTTAAATTTAA
The DNA here is from genome assembly GCA_951640165.1 of Pseudoips prasinana. NCBI lineage: Eukaryota > Metazoa > Arthropoda > Insecta > Lepidoptera > Nolidae > Pseudoips > Pseudoips prasinana. Next base: position 24,723,179 of record OX621243.1, read on the forward strand.
TTTATAAACATCAAACAATAAAAAAACATTATCCTATTTTAATATGAAAAATATCCCTCATTCACGATGCATTAACCTTGCCCGACAGAATAGGATCCTTTACAAATAAAGGATCTCTGTATCAAAATACAGCGTATTACTCTCACAGAAAAAACATTCACAGCGATGTAAAAAGACGAGATGTATCATAAATTTAAGTCTATCCACTATGGACGATGTTTTGATATATTTCTTTTTCACTAAACTCTATTAAACATATTATGAACTCGTCCTGTTCCAACTTGCGCAAAACAAAGAAAATGAGGCAAATTATTATTTTATATCAGAACAATAACACTAAATCTCTCAAATCAAACAATCTAAGGTACCTTTAAAAAAAACTAAAAAAGCAACTCAATGACATTCTAGAACAAGAGTAAACAAGTTCGGTATACAAATAAAAATATTGTGCGAACTAAAACGCGGGCTGTATTAAATCCTTGCTTTATGGCAGCCTCGGAACTTCAGTGGTTAGCTATATTATATTGACATCCGAAAAGCCAGAGACTTTGAGAAACCTAATTAACCTAACTAATATTAGCAATGTAAATTAAATAAACAACACATCGAAGTAAAACCCAACTGAAAAGTATAATAATTTCAGTCATACACTAAAACATATATTGAATAAAACATAAATTGAATTGCTACTAATAATTAGTCATTAAAGATATAATTGGTTAGTTTATAATTAAATTATTTAAGCTATTATTTATTTATTAATTATTGTATAGAAGAAACCTAAGGAGGGGCGTGAGGAAACACCAGAATCGTGTAGGAATCATGAGTAGAATGCACGTTGTATAAATTCTCGTCGTGTTCGTATAGAAGATTTTACTGCCATCATGGCACAGCGAAGTCGATTAAGAGCAAATGCAGCGTGGTTACGGACGAGGATGTTTGACTAACCCGCAAAACCCGCGAGCCTATGGAATGTTTAGAGAATGGATAGTTAAATCACGATAAACTAAAAAAATAATTACATAAGCGCGTTAGAATTTTGGGGTGTACGATCTGACCAGCAGTATTCTTTTTTAAGGACATCGCCCTCGCTAGTAAATCTAATCCGTGTGTCGCGGGGTACTTTACAAACATATAATAGACGGACACAATTTCCATCCAGACTCAGAACAACTATTTATGGGTCACACAAATAGTGGTCCGGCGCGGGACTCGAACCCGCGACACGAAGCGGCGAGGCGACTGTTTTAGCCGCTGCGCCACACGTGCAGTCAAAAATGTTATGTTTCAAACATTAATTATTAAAACGTTTATTATAAAAAGATAATATACACGGGACTAAAATTTGCTTCAGCTAACTTGAAAAGGCTTTCAATGTATTATTTTATACTACTTATTACATTTATATAAGTATGGGTGACGAGAAGCGAACATATTTTAATGGCTTTGTTGTCAAATTCCCCGATTGAAAGAGAACCTTATGCTTTTGTGATAATGTTGGAAATCTATAAAAGAAATTTGACAGCAAAGCAAAGTGGGTAGCTGGATGTGCTGGCGTCTGTACATACAATAAATGTCCTGATTGGTAAGCTACGTTTGTGTAGGTACATAGCTTATGTTTTTGTTAGCAATTTTTTACTATATATCTAATCACTTTTCTACTTCTAAATATTACGCGACAGGTAAAAATAAAGCATTATTAATTTTGTGAATGTTTTGTTGCATGTCCACTCAACTGAAAAGAATACAACGCTCTTAAAATATGTTCGCTTACATTGTATTTATCATTTGAGTTAACTTCTCAGTCTTTTGTCATGTAAAATAATAAAAATACGTATGCCTATTTATAATATTCTATTTTCATAACAGTTACCTATCTGCTTAAGGATCTTAGAATTTACATGTAGAACTTGTTTAAAATCTGCTTTAAAATCATTGCTCTATCGTGATTTTGTTGTTTAAATAATGTATTTTGTGTCAGCAATGTTGCGGTTTCGGTCAATGCCTTCAGGAAAAAACGTAGGTATTTCTTATTAAAGATAATAAAAAGCCTTCCTTACCTTTACCTTGCCGAAGTCGCTATTAGGCGATGAGACTAATTGGTGGTCATATTTAAAAATACCAACTTCTAAATAATTGTGAACATCACATAGAGCCAAATTACAAATCAACACTACAATTATAAATCCGTAACTTTATTTGTATGTGTGTTTGTTTATATGTGCCTTCACTCTAAAACACCAGAAATAATTGCAATGAAATTTGCAGGGGTTTGAGGTTATAGCCCTGAATATCTCAATCGTCTAAGCACGGGAAACCTCAAACTAATCTATAATTAAAATTATTATTTAGAACATAAGTTACTAGGTACTATAACCTGTATAATAACTTTAAAATAAATACGGAATGTCCAATTAATCCAATCCATTCAGAAATAAAAATTCAGAATTCCAATCAGAAATTCAAATGATAATTGCGTAGGAAAGTTGGCATAGCTACTAAATATAAATGAGCTAGGAAGACCGGCTCTAACTATAAATGTTGTGTACAACGGTATATTTTTTTTGGAAATGGAGGACCACCTTTTAATAATATAAAACTGGTATTTGGTTATATTACATATGAGTAGGGGTTACCTTGTGTGAGAGTTGATTGCCCAATGACATTTAAATTAGTTTAGTCGTATAAATGATTTATTAGTTTCGAGTAAGTACCTACATATGTTATGAGTGTTATGAGTAGTATAACGGATAATCATCTGTGGTACCTACAAAAGCATACAAAATAAAGATGAGACTGACATTGAGGAATGAATTTGGATGGATGTTAGATTGATGGATAACTTTTTATTGCATACCTACTTACTTATTGTATGGGCAGTGGTCACTCTAGTGTCAGTTGTTTAATGCGCCCAGTAGGCCTCTGACAGGGCTTAACGACTGCTGTCTAATGTCTACAACCGGGACTGACAGGTTTAAACTTAAGTAGTAAAGGCCTTTTCGCTATCAGGCAACCTATGTATGGACCAGAACTGTAGATCGGAAAGACTTGGAGTGCCTGAAGAAAGGCCTCTCCAAGGATTACCACAATGGCCACTCTTGCGCTATGGTGACATACACAATGACGTTATATTATTTTATATACCAAAAAGTGCGAGCGATAAAACTGAGAGCTGAATGCCTGCTGAAGGTCTAAAGAAGTTCAATCGTCAAAAAATTGTGTTCAACATTTCTGATGAACAATGGTAAAAGTTACAGTTAGTCCCATTTACATAGCAATATTTATAAGAAGGTAGATAAGTTACTCTCGTTAGTAGAAAGATTGCGCGATCGCACAAAGCGAAATCAAATTAGTACTCGTTAGACGTAATAATCAATAATCCTTTAGATTATTGCTTATAGAATGTTTTGGCGAAGGCCGGCTCAAGACTTCTCAAAATATCAAATCGCAACGGTACAATTGGATGGGAAAATTACCAGCACGTTTGAATGTTTATTTCTTAATGTTTTTCAGAAAAGAGTTTCTTATAAAAAGGAATCTAGAAGTACCTAGTAATTATGTAGTAGGAAGTATTATTAGGTATGTAGCGGTAATCTACATTCCATGGTAACTTGGCTGTATTCTAAGTAAATTGCTTTTCTCAAGTTATAATAAAACGATTGATTCTCGCACAGGTATATATATATAATTTTAACACAATTAAACTATTAACATGCTATTTAAATAACAAATTGAGGCCCTCAAAGTCAGTTGCTCTGACCAGTCCTTAATTTATGTCATTCTGTAGATGGGTGACCGCCAATGTCTTTAATTTCTGAGTGTTTCTGTGCTTCAAAGGCACATGTTAAGCTGTCTGTCCTGGTCGCAGTCGACAAGCCATGTTAGAGGCCTTCGGAATAGCTTGAACAACTCTGACACAGTGGTGGTTTTCCACCAATTCCCTCAAAAGAAACAGAAATAAGTGTAAACTTAAGTTTGATTAGTACCTATTTGAATATGTAAAATAACCCATATAAAATACATTTACAAATGTCGCTCCATAGATATATTTATGAGTATTTATCGCTAGTAGTTTGGGTATACTGATACATAATCCGTTTATATAAGTTAAAATAAAATAAAATTTATCCTTTAATATAACGAATTAAATCATCGTTATCTATCCATAAACCTACCAACTAAACAACCTATTTGTAGTTTTAAATAGGAGAAACCCATATTTCCATAATGGGTTTCTCTGTTTTGTAATATATAACAGTAATAAACTATTTCATAACGGAAAATCCTCATTATTCATTTAGAAGCGAGCCATTCCTTCCTTAAAGGCCGGCAACGTACTTGCATCCCATCTGGTGTTGCAGGTGTCAATATGCTTTGTGGCTCTTTGTGGCCCTGACTGCTAAGCCCGAGGTCGTAGATTTGATCGCTACCCAGGACAAATCTTTGTGTGATAAGCACAATTATTTGTTCTGTGTCCGGGTATAATTTAACCTTTGACTGCTAAGCCCGAGATCGTAGATTTGATCGCTACCCAGGACAAATCTTTGTGTGATAAGCACAATTATTTGTTCTGTGTCCGGGTATAATTTAACCTTTGACTGCTAAGCCCGAGATCGTAGATTTGATCGCTACCCAGGACAAATCTTTGTGTGATAAGCACAATTATTTGTTCTGTGTCCGGGTATAATTTAACCTTTGACTGCTAAGCCCGAGATCGTAGATTTGATCGCTACCCAGGACAAATCTTTGTGTGATAAGCACAATTATTTGTTCTGTGTCCGGGTATAATTTAACCTTTGACTGCTAAGCCCGAGATCGTAGATTTGATCGCTACCCAGGACAAATCTTTGTGTGATAAGCACAATTATTTGTTCTGTGTCCGGGTATAATTTAACCTTTGACTGCTAAGCCCGAGATCGTAGATTTGATCGCTACCCAGGACAAATCTTTGTGTGATAAGCACAATTATTTGTTCTGTGTCCGGGTATAATTTAACCTTTGACTGCTAAGCCCGAGATCGTAGATTTGATCGCTACCCAGGACAAATCTTTGTGTGATAAGCACAATTATTTGTTCTGTGTCCGGGTATAATTTAACCTATAGGCTTTGTGGCTCTGACTGCTAAGCCCGAGGTCGTAGATTTGATCGCTACCCAGTACAAATCTTTGTGTGATAAGCACGATTATTTGTTCTGTGTCCGGGTGTAATTTAACCTATAATAAGAAATTTAGATATGTTTATCAGTTTTCTAGGTGCCGTAGAACAGGCTCTGCCTAATTTGTGTTAGTTGTCCCAACATATTTATTACTTACTAGCTGTGCCCCGCGGTTTTACCCGCGTTAAATGTTATAAATTACCACAGCTCCTCCCCCGTAGGTGATAACGTGATATGTAGCCTATATGTTGACCCGACCTCTTAGTAATATTCATGCAATTTGAAGTTAATCCATACGGTACTTTTTGAGTTTAGCCTGGACATACATACAGACAAACTGACAAAAATTCTAAAAACTATATTTTTGGCTTCGATATCGATTGTAGATCACGCCCCAAGTATCATTTAAAAAAAATATTCAATGTACAGTTTTTACTTTCCTACGATTTTATTATATGTATAGATAATCAATTTCATTCAGATTAGAATGTACATATGTGCTTAATATAGCTTCAGAAACGTTCATATAACGGAAAAAATAAATGTAGACGTGTAACAAATGCGGACTAAATAATTTTTGGCATCAATAATATTATAACGAAAATACTACACTAACTCTTATCAACATCCAATACTTTTACACGTGTAAAACGGAATAATAAACGTGCTGGTGTAGATAATTGACTTTAATATTAAAACGTAAAAACTTAGTTTACGCCTACTTAATTATGTGTAAAATATAATTAAATAACTTCTTATAAGTGACGCACCTATAAGAAGCTATGTAATTATGAGGGACGGAATCTTCGTTACAAGATCTGACTCGCAGTTTTCTAGCTTTGTTATTTTATTAAACGCCATACACCCATTACCACAAATTACCAGTAGGTACATAACTGTCTAATGGCTAAACGCAATAAGCTAATTATATAGGTATCGAGAAGACGCTAATTGAGAAATACTGCAAAGGCCATGCTAATAAAAGGGCATCGTAAAATAATTTATTCTTGTATTTCCAGTACCACGACTCCATACCTATAGTTTAGTTACGCGATGAAAGGTACCATTTTTAGTACATACATTTTAAGTTCACCGAAGTTTCCGCTAGGGGCGCTGCTAGTTAATGTATCTACTGGAAAAACTGCAAGTCGAGAAAGTAAACTACATGAACATAATATGATAGACATGCAGGGCTGCGACTGTGATTTCCATTTATAAAAGAAGCTGTGCCCCGCGGTTTTACTCGCGTTAAATTTTATAAATGATCACAGCTGCTCCCCCGTAGGTGATAGCGTGATAATATGTTGCCTATATGTTGACCCGACCTCTTAGTACTATTCATGCAAAATTTGAAGTAAATACATGCAATTCTTTTGAGTTTAGCCCGGACATACATACAGACAAACAGACAAAAATTGTAAATACTATATTTTTAGCTTTGATATCGAAAAAATATTCAATGTACACTTTTGACTTTCCTACGATTTTATGTATAGATTATAAAATTTCACCCTATTTTTAACGTATTTTAATATATACTGGTGGTATTTTGAGCCATAAGTACATTTTAGCTTTAAGGGCGGGATCGGCATAGGACGGCATTGTTGAGCGTTGCCACAATTTTTCCATACACTTGTATAAGTTTTATAGCAGTTCTATGTAGTAGTTATGATTGTGAAACCATTCATTGTCTTCAAAGGTCTGTCAAAGGGTTTCATAATCATAAATATATGCATTAATATAAATTATTTTATACCTAGTTGTAGTTATTTAATTATTTTCCCATATGACTTGGTCATGCGATTTTATGACTAAAATCGCATGACCAAGTCATATGGGAAAACAGTATCAGCAGAGATTGTCTCCCGTTTCATTCACAAACTTAACCCAAGAGCAGAGGGCCGGTATATTATTGGGCATGATCAATGTAACCTATATGTATGGGGCATTGTAGGTCCCAAATCCCCATACATATAGGTTAACAGATTTGGTTTACAGATTTAGCCAATCGATCTATACTGTCATCGACTGTCCCTGATTCATTCCTCATAACGGCTTTGCTTCATGCGTCTGTAAGTTAAAAACGTTAATATAATTTAGACACCTTATGGAACGTCTAATAATAAGAATCATTACGTCGTATACTAATAATCTGTCGTCCCTGTGAGGTTACTTCGGTAAGGTCTCTAGTAGAAAAGAAATATGTATCTCTATTGCGTGTAACTAATCAAATCGTTGAGAATTTTCCTGATAATATGCATCCGTGCTTTTCATTGGTCCAATGCAGTAGGGCTGCACACAGTGTGCTCAAACTGACATACCGACCTGTCCACCAGATTTATTAATAATGATCCTACTTTTTAACGGGTTCTTGTTGGAATAAATTGTAATAAAGATAGTCGGTAATTAAATAAATTAATATTAATCATTATTTATATTTATATTATACTTTGATGTTTGCCAACAATTCTGATAAAAACTAATGATTAGTCCTAAAACCATTCCAATGATAAGTTCACTAATGGAGTCGGTACATATTATAAGGAGAGCAGATGTGCGACTTTCCGCTCCTAATAAATTCGACGTATACTTGAGGTCAAGCTTGATAATGAAAGTGTATGACTAGATATTGTGGAAGTATAAAAATGTGAATGTTGATCGTGATCACTACGGAAAAAAAACCCTGCACCACGGGGATTTTACAAACATTCAATTTACGGATAGAGATAACTCGCACCCAGAGCAACCATGTATAAGTCCCACAAAGAATTGTCCAGTGCGATCCTGAAACGAGAGCACCGACTACTATAACTAACTACTTGGCCACAAGTGCAGTCTAAGTTTTATATAGTATATGCCCTTTGACTTTATATCGATTGTAGGTAACAAATATATTTTGGAGCTAGTTGTCCCCGCAGACGATGCTCTGCCCCGACAATAAAAAGAAACTGGAATCTGATGACAGCGCCACTTATCATCTGACCGTTTAATAAACCATTACATTACACCAAATTAAATCCATCTGACCGTACAGTAGTGGTCACAACTGGCTTGTATAAGGGACGGCGTTGTGCCATCATGTCATTCAAATAACGTCCACAGCTAGCCAAGGGCCTCCCTAAATTATTTCCACAGTGGAGTTGTGTCGATGCGATTATGGCATATAACCTCATGTGCCATAATCGCCACGCATGGTCCTTCGTGTGCTAATCGGGCTTGCAGTTGGCCGGTCATTATGCTCACCACGAAGAGTTGTTAAACCCATATCGTGTAGTCATGCTGGACGCTCGCAAATTTTAACTTTCATTCAATTTTACTGGGAATATATTAATTTATAATGTACAGTTTTCGCATTTGAGCTGATGAAATGAAAAAATGAAATTTATTCAGCACTTGGGTATTAACATACACTTGTACTTGTCAAGCTCAAAATGCAGTAGGTACATAAACATATTTATTACGGTAACGAAAAAAATTGAATCAGTCCGTCCGTGCGGTCTGTGTATTTTCATCATCACATAATTTTTAATTTTAATCCTTAAAGAAATACTAATAGCAAGTTACTAAGATAGAAGTTTAAGAGAGGTAGGGCACAGCGTTAATTCGTTCAAAGAGCGGCCAGACTGGGGAAGTAGCTCCTCCTTACAGAAGACATTCCTTAATAATAACATTAATAACTTAATGTTGTGTTTTTGCGTGTGAGTAAGGTTGCCAGAGCTCATCGGGGGGGGGGGGGGGGGGGGGGGTCAGCATCACTCGCTTGCTGACTTTTATAAGGGCCGACAACGCACCCGCAACCTCTGGTGTTGCGAGTGTCCGCGGGCGGTGGTGATCACTTACCACCAGGTGACCCACTTGCTCGGTTGTCGCTCACTTATATAAAAAAAATATATTTTCTAATTTAGTACTAGAATATGAAATATAAAAAAAATTAAGGCAATGAGCAGATGGGTAGCGCAGAAGGCTCTTAAACAGCAGCTCAATTTAAGCGACCTAGGGACACACTTATGGGCTTTGGGCCACAGCTCAGGCCCGGAGGTCGCTGAAGTAAAAAGATGGAACTCTAAAGAGTGTTGATTGTGTTTATTGCGTAATAATTAATTTTATTTAATATTATATACAAGAAAACGTCACATATCATCGTTGATCAGTCATTAATGATATTACAATTAAAACAAAAAGTATTATGTTTTATTAATTGTACCTATATGGTGGATGAGTGACATGCGCACTGACTGACTCTTATTAATTTCAACGTGATTTTAATTGACCTGACGACCCGAAGTTATGTAAAAAAATGCCTTATAATTCAACTAAGGTCGGAAGGCAATAGAATTACTAAAACTTCAAGTTCATCAACTCTTGAGTTACATGACTTAGCTAGGGCTGTCATAAATGTTTTTAAGACCTTTATTTAGTAAATGATAGTATTATTATTGTGAACTCTATAGATTATATTGAGTAACTCCATAGATTACAATACGGACAGTATTGTAATCTATTGAGTTGGTTGATCATTGGTCTAGCGGTTCCGTTTTCGACCGGAAACAACGAGATCCTTGGTTCGAACCCCAGGACGGGCCAAAAAATCACATTGTGATTTTACTGTTCTGGAAATCCGGCAATGCAGAGAAAGCACGTTATGCCTGTACCTGTCCGGTACCTGACCTTTTTCCGTCAGAGGCGGCCAGCCGACCCACCAGATAATAAGAGTATGGGGATAGTTAATGCATCTGAATTTGCGCAAACATTTGTGTACTATTATAATACGTCTCGTACAGATGGCCGAAATTCGACCAAGAGGACATTAAAATTAAATTAATCATTGATTACATCCCAATAATACATTACTCAATATAATAATTATTGTTTCTAAAAACCACTAAACCGATTTGGACTTTCTTTAAGACAACCGATTGAAGCGATTAAAAAAAGATTCCTCCAAATCAGTTAACTATCAAAATAGAACAAAAAGATACAGTCGAATGGATAACCTCTTCTTCCTCCTTCTTTTAACATTGGTTAATAAAGAGTTGGGATCTTTTTAATTTCTAAAACGAACTGCCACTTGCTGTGCTCGTTTAGGGAGTAAAAAAATCAGGTGCCTTTCTCGCCAAGGGAGCGATTCATCTAAGTAACAATCAACACATTATTTTAATATTGTGATGGTCTTGTCAGTTCAGCATTTTCCATTTCTCCCCATCTCTAGGAAGCACTTTGACTTCTTCATGGGCCTCACTTCAACTTTATGATTTATTTCGTCTATATAAGTTCTACTTGGTGTGTCCCAATTTCTCCTTCCCTCTACATATTATTTCTATTAAAAGCATTATGCCGTTGAGGGTGTCACATCTATTTTTTTTTCCTTTTTAAGTATATATCCTCCAAGTAAATGCAATGGACTATTTCTGTCATTTATTATTTGTTTTTCTTTTTTCCAACGAAATCTCTACATGCTTCGTCAAAACTATATTTAATTACCATGACATCAGTCTAGCGCTAGTGTATTCAACCATAGATAATGAGGACCTGGTTCGAATACCGGGTCAGACAAAAAATGTTAGGAGTAGAAGGATTTTCTGAGATGAAAAACAACCAGTCATAGCCAACAAGCTTGCGTTATTACATGCAACATCTTGGTCCTGTGCCTGATCGGTCTTCAGGGGTATTGGAAATCGACTCATTGTAATATTTACTGCATGATGAGACCGAAATCATTTAGATAAGTAACGTCACGTGGTTTTAAATCTATTTCCGGAATTATTAAAAAATTTATGAGAATTTTACAAAAACGTTTACATTGTTTTCAATTTTACAACAGTTTACAACTATCTGTGGTTTGTGGATCACACATTGATCTAATGTAGCGCTTTTGCACCCTGAATACATATATAAATATGCTGTTAATAATGTTTTAGTATTTACTTTTTTGATAGTTGAAAAAGTTCTTATGTGGATCTACTAATGCGCTTTCATATATTTTCTACATGGAGTTTCCAAGTGAGTTTATTATCGATGGTAATACCTAGGAACTTACTACTAGTGACCTCTTGGACTACTATTAAAATAATAATCAGCTTATACTTTAACAAAATCTTCTTCTCGCTTGACTCATCACAAAACAACTCTAAAAAACAAGGAATTAATTAAAAACAAATAATAATTGTAATAAATAAAAATAATATATTTTTTTTATTTACGTTTATTTTCAAAAAGCGCTTGTAAATATTCAGAATATGTTTGTAGTCATATAGTTGTATATTCATTATTATTTCTAGTTACATAGATATTTAGGTACACGGATTGTATGAAAACATTTATAAAAATTACTTTATAATAGCAATTATATTTAGCTAGCTTGTATTAAGTTATTGTCAAAGAGATTATGTTTAAGTTTAATTATCAAAATTTATAGTTTTAGCTATATAGTTATAGCTATATAATGACTACTAATGATAATAATACTGGTTAATATTATAAAAATATGGAGGACATTTGTGTAGTCAGCCCTAATTGAATAGCTCAACAGATATAAATGCGACAACGATGTCAAGGTGCGTAAATAACATATTGTAAGTATTAGGAATTATATTGACTTGTAGGGCAACGTAGTAATAAGGTTCTATTAATACTTTCCAATGATATTAGGCCATAAAGAACTTTAAAACATACTCGTATGATGATGATGATGATGATTTCTTCCCGGCCGAATTTCGGACTCGGCGGCCATTCTCAATGGAGATTAGCCAATTGCGCAGGACAAATTATAGTGCACAAGTGTGTGCGCAAACACAGGGGCACTTTTTATTTCATCTCATGATCCGATGGGACGACTAGCGACACGACCGGAAAGAGGTCAGGTACAGGACCGACGGCTTTACGTGCTCTCCGAGGCACGGGGGTGTAATACCGCCAACTTACAGACTTCGGGCTGATACTGAGAATTTTTTTTTTACGGAAAAATCCCAAAATCACTTTTTGGCCTGACCCGGGATTTGAACCCAGGACCTCGTTTTCTGCGGTTGAACACGCTACCGCTAGACCAACGAGGCAGTCACCAATACTCGTATACCAAATAATTTTAAACTAAGAATTATTGACTTGCTCATTGTCCCTACCGATATTGTTGTTTCATTATTATCTTTGCTAAATTGGAGGAATAATCAGTACTCCTAAAGAAGAGGCTCCTTTACGTAGTTTATCTATTAAATGTATTTATTTAGAAATATATGTCAGTATGCTTATGAGGTGTCTGTTTGCCATAGTACACACGGCTACATATCAAGCTACACATTTCCAGTATAAGCGGACCTTTAATTGTATGGAAATCCTATACATTGCGGGATCCGCTTATACTGGAAATGTATAGCTTGATGTGTAGCCGTGTCTACAACAGGCTCTGCCTAGTTTGGGACCAGATGGCAGTGTGTTAGTTGTCCCAATATATTTAAGATGAAAGACACCTTGTAGGCTGGTTTACCCAAAATTCCCCAATTAGACACTTTTGTTACTTATGTATCTACTTGACGCCATTTCTCATTTATTTTTATAATGCCCGCGCTCGGCAAGTTTCAGGAAACCCCTTATTTTGCGTGGTATTTAACAAACATATAATTGACGCACAAAAAGTACACCAAGACTCAGAACAATTATTTATGCAAATAGCAATCCTTCGTGGGAAATGAACCCGGGATACGAACTGCCGAGGCTGTCTTAAACGCTGCGTATTTAACGCATATTTTCTAAGCGATGGGGAATGTTTTCGGAATGTTCTCAAATATATTTTGTTTCGATTGGTTATTACAAAAAAAAATTAGATCCGTCACGGGACGCCTGGCAGATGTGAAACATCGACATTATTTTGTAAAAGTAATATGCAGAAAAAACATATTGTGATAGGAACTAAATATGTCATAATGATAAAATAAAAAATCGATTGCGCATGCGCCACGGCATGCGTCGCCACGCCAGAAATCTGTTTTACGTGCGGCTATAGATGTTTCACATCAAAAATGTTTGTCGATTTTATGTTTGTTTTTTAAAGCGTATTTATTTAATTCAAACCCGCACATGATACTGTGCACGTTTCGACATATCATTCTCGCCGGCCGAGACCTCGCTTTCAATGACCCTTACTTTGTATATGGATGATATGCCGATCTTCAATCAGAGAAGCCGCTGATCTTCAATTGGTAGATTATATCTTTGTGCGTTTAATGTTTCCTATTGAGTTTTTTTTTTATATCTGATAACCATAATTGACCGTTGTAAAAATGCAACGAAACTAAGACCATAGACTAGACTTTATGAACGTCACAAAAAGCTTTTATTACATTACAAATTGATCGGCACGATTCTTCCATATACGAGTATGTAGGTAAAAATATTCACAACTTTGGATACCTATTCAGATTCTCTGTTCGCCGTGAAACTAATAATTTTGTCGAGTATAAGATTATTTTAAGAGACTAAAGCTCTCCTCAAATGTGTAATTTTATTGGAATTTTACTTAGACAATCGTTTAGTCGTTTCATAATTTTTTGTACAAAATGCACAAAGATTTTATTTTAAACTTTTTAGATCATAGTTTTTAAATTATCTATGATTTAATTTTTTACTTTTAGCATTTTAGACATGCTAAACTGAAAAAAAGAGTCAGATAGCTTTTCCAAATTAGTTGTATCAACTGCACTGTATTTTCTGCTCAACATAGATTATAATTTATCGAGTCTATATCGTCAATAATTATTTAAAATATGACAATCACATCAGATCATCAGATCGATGTCAGATGTTAAAACGGCTGACCCGATATGCATACGTAAAGCCCGTAACGTACCAAAGTTAATTAAAAAATAAAAATTTAATAAAAATTTTGCTTAACGATATCGCGATATGAACAAAATTTAGACCACACTGAAAGCCTTTACCATGGATCACAAAAAAATTAATAAAAAAAAAATAAAAAAATATTATTTACATAATATTTTTTTTTATCCGATAGAGAAATCTTTCGGTATGCTCTCATATTACACATTTTATTTAATTCTGCTGTCATAAATAAAAATTTAAATTATTATATTGGTATGTATTTTTAGAGATTTTTCCTTTGTTTGAAACCCGATTTATTTATTTTTTCTAATCCATGGCAAAGTGTGGTCTGAATTTTGTTCATATCGCGATATCGTCCAAAAATAAAGAAAGATTAAATTAAGGTAAAGTCGGGAATTCGCTCAGGGAATTAAAATATCTAATACTATTTAATTTCTCTCGCAGTACCCACTGAGATGTCGGTGTTGAAAAAGGAGAACTTCAACAACTGGTACCACTTGAAGACGTACTATGCTGCACTCCTTGTCACAGGCATGCCGATTCAGGTAAACTTTGCAAACCTCTTTAACCCCCTCATTTCTTATTCGTCTCCAAACAACGAACGGTCAACATATAAAGAAAGATGTCCTTACTGACTCATCTATCAAAGCATAGCTTAATCCGCTGCTAAAGTAAATATTATTTGCTCCTGGATTTTAATAAAGATTAACACACCCAATAGCGTGACATAAGGACGAAAATTGTATAAGTAGAAGGTTACTAGATTTTGTAGGAGCGAAAATCTGAAATTCTCGTAGACTAATTGCTAGTTTAATAATATGGTAATATTTGAACTCATATCTTCCACCAATACAGGGTATATGTTCTACTCAATAGGCATTGTACGAACCACTCCACCCACCCATGTTGATAATTTCCTTTAGGGACATCGCACAGAGTCCATCTATCGAACAAACTTAGAGGTATAATTTTAGAATTTTTGTTACAAATAAAGTACAAAATCTACCGTCGTACTTATCATTATTTATTTATAAAGATTTTATTAACAGTTAGAATAACTCCTGTTAAAAATGTTAAAAATCTAAACAAGAGTCCCGAACTAATAAAAGCCTGTCGGTTAAAAGTTAGGTAAACTACTTCATTGTCACTGTTCTTCTAGTTCTTCGTACGACCGCTAGGTGAAAATAATTTTCAGGAGCAATTTTGGTCGATTTTACCATCTCATCAAAAACCTATATCCGCCAGGTCCTAAGCAGTCTCGTCTACTCCGTGCCTTCATACTTCCTATCGGGTCAACCCGCGGAGCCCGCCCGATTCTTCATGTTTGTGATCACACTCGCAAATGTGGCTTTGCTGGCTGAAGCTACAGGCAACGTCATTGGAACCTTGGTCAATCCTGTCGTGAGTACTTGTTACAATATCTCGGGACAATGTCACACAGATCATCCTAGCCCCAAACTAAGCAAAGCTTGTACTATGGATACCAGTAGACGATATACATACTTATATAGATAGATAAATACTTATATACATAGAAAACATCCATGACTCAGAAACAAATATGCGTGCTCATCACACAAATATTTGCACTTACCGGGATTCGAACCCAGGACCACCAGCTTCGTAGGCAGGAGCACTACCAACTAGGCTACGGTCACAGAATAAAGAGTACTTGCTACGGTGACGGTGTATAACATATAATAAAATCGTAGGAAAGTCAAAACTGTTCATTGAATATTTTTTTTAAAGGATACTTGGGGCGTGATCTGCAATCGATATCGAAGCCAAAAATATAGTTTTTAGAATTTTTGTCTGTTTGTCTGTATGTAAGTCCGGGCTAAACTCAAAAAGTACTGCATGGATTTACTTCAAATTTTGCATGAATATTACCGGGTCAACATATAGGCTACATATTATCACGCTATCACCTACGGCGGAGGAGCTGTCATAATTTATTAAATTTAACGCGGGTAAAACCGCGGGGCACAGCTAGTGTTAAAATAAAATAAATATCCGGTATATCATGCAGCGTCATCTGTCCCAAACTAAGCAAAGCTTGTGCAGACGGCAGCACATCCAGCTACCCAAATGGGGTAGCTTGATGTGCTGGCGGCTGTACCTCAACATACGACCGTTTCGCTATAAGAGAAACAAGCAGGCTAATAATTATTTTATTGTGATATATAACTGTACATATGACGTGTCCATTATAAGAGAAACGAGCAGTCTAATAATTTTATTGTGATGTGTTGACCTAAACATACGACCTTTTTATAAGAGAAACTAACAGGCTAATTCTATATACTTTTTCCTTTATTTATATCTACTTAAACATACGACGTTTTCTTTATAAAAGAACTTGGATATAATTATTATGTCTAATGATGATATGACTGATCATATCTTCGTTGAAGGAACTTCATGACACAAATGGTATGATAACTAGGTATGAAACCTTTTTTTGTATAATACTCATTGAATTTTTTGTGGTTCGTAAACTACTTTAAAACACGTGACTTTAGGTACCTACAGAGATTTTTATCTTATGATCGTGAGTTCGTTGAAACAAGATAAGTGAATAATTTGCAAATATTTTTTTTGTTATATAAAACAACGTAGCTGACATTTACATTGTTTTTACATTAAATATATATGAACTAGCTGTGCCCTGCGGTTTTATAACTTTATAAATTAAAGTCTTTGGGTATATCACACTAATATTATAAAGGAAAGTTTGTGAGTGTGATCTTCACGTCTAAACGGCTGGAGCGATTTTATATATACTACCACAAGTAGTAGTCCTGTACGGGAAACAAAACAGGAGGGGGCCGTGTGCATCATTACAGCTGAAAGAAGTCAACTACTGGACAAGTCTCCCCCTTGAAGCATCTCGGGGGATATGCCATAATCGCCACGCTTGGGAGACGGGTTGGCGATGGCAGTAAGATGGCCATAGTACTCAAAAGGAAGCTGATGTCCGTTCTCTGCTAGATATTCACCGCCGTCTCCACGCAGCAAATCTTTATTCGTAACAGAAAGACGGACTATAGTTACTCCTAGGGCGCAGTGATAGAACATGACACACTTTCATTAACATATTTTTTTTATATTGCAGAATGGTACGTTCCTTGGCGCGGTATGGACGTGTGCGATGATTGTATATGCTGGGTACCTGGTGTTGCTTGCACACATGAACCCTTTCATGCGTGCGGTTTCCAACGGCTCCTTCCTCAAGTTCGCCTTCGAAGCACTAGTGTTAGCCTTATACTCCCACGGACGCAAGCCTCTGTTGTGTCCGGAAAGCAAGGACTATTGCCATTTAAGGTTCGTAGATTTTTTTTATTTCAAGCTATACCTGCGTACTGAGTCAAATCATTATCATCATCATCACCATAT
The DNA here is from genome assembly GCA_951640165.1 of Pseudoips prasinana. Lineage (NCBI taxonomy): Eukaryota > Metazoa > Arthropoda > Insecta > Lepidoptera > Nolidae > Pseudoips > Pseudoips prasinana. The sequence continues at coordinate 24,740,562 of OX621243.1, forward strand.
CTGCCAAAAGACGCCCACTGTTGGATAAAGGCCTCCCTAAAGAATCTCCACAATTGCCGGTCTTGCCCGTATTCAGCGGCTTCCAGCCACCCTCGCAAGATCGTCAGTCCATCTTCCGGTTTGTGGTCGCCAGTAGAGAACCTTTCTGTCACATCGGCCGTCGGTTCTACGAGCTATGTGCCCAGCCACCACTTCAGCTTGGCAATTCTTCGGGCTATGTCGGTTAGTTTGGTTCGCCAGAGTCAAAGGGCCAAATTAAAATCAGCTTTAGGGTCATCACAGCATATAGGACCATCTGATTCTGTTTTCATGGTATTATTTTAATATCACTTTAACTCTTCATATGTTCAGTCAAGTCCACAGGATGACTTACGGTTTTCCAAAAAGTTCAAGAAAGAAGTTTAAAACAAAGCTGCTACGAACTGACGGCCTAGATGTTTTCTTTAACTACGTGATGTTTTTTAAGGGTGCCAGCGGAGTCCTATTGCTAAGCCTCCGTTCTTCAACCGTCATTCCATCAATCAATCAATCCATCCGTTTGTCGGTCAACGGACTGTATCTCATGAATCTTAATAAACTGTTAAAAATTTATATTGCCGCTGTAACATAACATTATATAATATGAAACAAAATACTTCATTTTTTTCTACAGTTAAGAACTGTAGAAAAATTTGAAGTACTTTGTTTAAACATCAATTAAACAATAATAGAAATTCAAAATTAAAGCTATGGACTATTTTAAAATGTTAATATGGATTAGTGCAGTTAAATTATGAATAGTTTGAAAACCCAAGAATAAAAGGATTTTTTGGTGCGATAACATTAAATATACTACCTATAATAAAAGTAAGATGTCGATATATGCGGGCCCGAATTCAGGAAAGAAATGACAACTAAATCGTGTCAAAAGGTTGAACAAAAGCAATTTTGCGTGTAAAATGTTAAGACAACACGAGAAAATCGATTTTCTTAAATTTTCTTGGGCCGGGAGTAAATATTCCATGCCCACTCGTTAGGTTTATACAAATTACAACACAAAAAGCATTAGAAAAAATGGCCTAAATTAAAAATATGTGTTATAAGTTAATTTTTTCTATTGAAATGAGATGACCAAATCCATCTAAGAATATATTATGTAAATAATTAGCTTTTAAACGATATGATGACAAACTGTAGGAAGATGATAGATTTAAAACCAAGAGATTGTCAATTTCAGTTTTTGTTGTTGTAAACCAATTTTGATAATTATTTTTTTTTTTGTTCGGGGAATGCTTTCGGACTGGTCCCGGATAGGTACATTTGGTTTAAACTGGATTACAAACTAAGTATTTATAAATTGAAGTTAGGCGTATGTTGTTTAAAAGAGCAATTATATTAAACAACAATTAAATAAATTATATTAATAAAATTCTTACTTTTACAGGCACCCAGCGGAGGTTATTCGAGAATTCAGTCTAAAACCGGACAACTACTGGACGGACATCCTCATTCTTGGTGTTGAAGTCATCGCCATCCGGATCTTAGCGTATTACACATTGAAGAGAAGTGTTAAAAAGTCTGGTTAATGACATATAAGCCAATATTAGTGAAAATCTTTAATCATCATCATCACTGATTGAAGTGTACCTAGTTATAATTTTTAGCTTAAGAGTAACTAGATATTTAGTTTGAAGTATTTCTTGCCGTAGAAAGATTCTCTCACAATAGTTGATAAGACGGAGTTGGCTTCAGTACAGTGGCTTAATTTTATGGCAACACATACTGATCTAGTGTCCACATATGACTTTTATAAAGTCTTGCCTTAAAAAACCTTTAAGGTTTTTTCACTAGACTGATTGCAACAAACTGGTTACTATTGTAGTTTGATTTTTATAACTCGAATAAAATAAAGCGTTATATTGTAGTAAATAATTTATTATTTGTGGATATAAGCTTGAAGCTGATGGTAATATTATAAATATTCAAGGAATATTGACTACTATTATTAAGGTCACGTCTCATACAATCATGGTATTTCCGAAACTTTGTACCATTTCAGCAATGGCAAATCTCGAATAAGTACATGATATAGGTATTAATAGATTTTGCAAATACCTCTCGCCATAATTATATATTATCTAATGGATACCATATAATTTAATTTAGATATTTTCTCGTATTTCAGTTGAATGTACCTAATTCATTTCATTAACAAATTATTTCATTCCCGTGTTATATTTTATGTTTATTGGTCTTATGTGTGTGGCTGAAGGCATAGAATATCGTCAACCCATCTCATCCCGGGGGGGATGTAGAAGTCGTCCCGAGGGAATATCTCCCAGAGAACGGACAGCAACGTCTCTCTGTGTACTATGACCATCATACTGCGGTCGCCAACCAGTCTGCCAAGCGTGGCGATTATGGCATATCCCTCCAAATGATGGACACAAATCCATTGTGGACATCTTTTGGGGAGGCCTTTGTCCAGCTGTGGACGTCAATCGGCTGACATGATGATATTGGTACATTTATTCAGTAGTTTTACTATTTATTGTAATGTAATTAATGATATGGTTTATCCTAAGTAAGTTAATTTTAGTCACACTTCTGTGAGTGTATTGATATAATTCATGTGATCGAAATCCTCAGCTGATGGGGATGTACCTACGTATTATAAATATTATTAAGTAGAAACTAAAATATTCGGAATGTAAGGTCTTGGACAATTGCATTTAACACATTAACTGTATGATATGGCATAGTTAAAGGATTAAATTCTACGTTATTCTATTTTAAAGGGTATTGAATAGCAAATTTCTTCTCCAGAATTTAAATAAAGCGTCTAAGTATTTTTAATACAGCGACCAGTCTAAAATAGGTGATATAATTGTATACAGTAATTCACAAGTAGTAAAGAAAAAAAGAGTGCATAAAATATATATTTTTATAACAGTGAAATCTGCAGAAATACTTAGATATAACAAGGCAATTTCTACTTGCATTTAATTACACCATAATAATTATGAGAATGTTGTAGAAACACCATTATCATATTTGAAAAAAATTTATAAAAAATTACGTGATCATTTTATCCGTTAATTATTTTCCTCTTTTAATCGTCACATTGTTTTTATTGCCAGAGTTATATATAGCTCTTATAATGATCATAACTGTGGCCTTTTAATTCCCTTAGCTGCGTGATCATAATAGAGGCACAATATTCTATGAAATATAAAATAATGTTAACCACATTTATATAATCACGGGCTGTGCCCCGCGGTGTCACCTGCGTTAAACTTTATCAATTAAAACCTATGTGTTATTCGGATATATAAGCTGTATTACTACAAAGTTTCATCAAAATCCGTTCCTTAGTATATGCGTGAAAGAGTAACAAATATCCATACTCAAAATTTCACATTTATAATATTAGTATGATAATTCATGGTGTGGGATATTGTGTAGTTATTACAAAACTACACAATATTTTTATTGTTATGTAATGCACACAGAAAAAGTTATAAGATTCAAAGAATTGTTAAGCAATACCTACATATCAAGTACCTATATCATATTATGTACCTACCTACTGTGATTTTTAAACAAGTAAAAACAAATCACGTCAACATCACATTACATATACGATATACTTGATTTGTACTGTGTTAATGTTGAAAGTAAGATGGGATAGTACCTATGTTATAATATAATGGTCTTGGTTATTTGTAATTTAAAATAATGTAAGATATCACTGCTACATATCATGGCGTAGCTTAATGCTAGCATATTGCATAATTCTGTGATACGCTGGATAGTATTTAGTACTTAATTTTAATATTTAAATGAATATTGATAGATTTACAGTTTGATTAGTTCCATTTCAGCGTCGCTATAGACCAATGTTGCCACGTATAAATTCAGTTCCGCCGGTTCAGTAAGATTCTCAGGTGGCAACCAGGGACCGGAAGACGCTACGGGGTTAGGCTCCCTACCAGTGGTTCAATGATCTTGAAATGGTAAGTGGAAGCCGCTGAATAGCGCAAGGCTGGCAGTTGATGAGATCTTTAAGGATGCCTCTGTCCGGAGGTGGACGTCTTCGGGGTAATATGAACATCATGACGAATCTTAACATTTCTGATCATTTTATTTTAAATATATAGATGTCTGTTTGAATTATATATGTTGTAAACATATAATAAGAATGACCTTTAAATAGCATTTTACATAGTAAAGTCGATTTCCCCTCATAAGCGAGAGTATAAATCCTAATCCGGTCCTGGTGTAGTTGTGCATTTGCTATAGGGCCCCAGACGAGTACATCGGGCAAGATCTAAACTTCGTTGGCACATATATATCTCGAGTTGATAGAAGTATTTAACGGAGAAAAGATAAACTCAATCTACCGACTGATTTCAGAACAGGGCTGGCCTTGTTTTTAATACCAGTTCTATGGATAGTTTCATAATTATAACCTTTATTTAACTAGTTTTAACATACCCACGTGTTTCTTTGAAGTATAAGGTTATTTACGGCGTAAACATATCATAGTTATTACGTACCGTAAATAAACGAAATATGGTTTATTTAGTCATTCTTATCTTGCTTAGAGAATCATAACATAACAAGTATTTTATTGTAAACATGGGCCCTGATAAAGGTGTGTTCTAATTTAGGGAAAATACGTAAATCCGTGTCTTCAATGTTATTATCCTAAAATTAGTAGACACCTAGTAGACCCATGCTTAGTTTTCTGCAGGTAGGCTTTCAGGTTTTTCGGTGACACTTCGTTATTATAGGTTTCCGGGAAGTCATTGTATAGTTGGGTAAACTAATAGATGAATTTGATATTATTTTTACTACAAGCTCTACACATCATATTCTGACTATATATCGTGATCTGTCAGTTTATCACAGATACAATAAATTCTTTAGCCCTCTGGTCTTTCCCGAATTAGAGCATACAACGAAGGGAGGAAAAACCGTCATGGTATTGACGCTACATATTTTAAACTGTTTTACCCCCGCGGTTTTACCCGCTTTAAATTTCAAAACCAATTTGTGAAATACTTAGGAAAAATATTCTGTGACTCGCTATACAAAATGCATCACCTGATCAATATTAATGTATGAGTATTTTTTTATGTATTTTGAACGTTGATAGGCTACACGTTGTTCAGGTTTATAGGCAAATTAAGTTCCTTCACTATGGTACACTATTTTTAAATCTTGTATAAATTTAAAAAATAAACTGTGTAAGAAGTGGTACCTATCTGTGAAAAGTGGAACTAATATAATTTATTATAGTTTATATAACTAATTTTTAATGGAGTTTGGAATACCTACATGTCTACAGAAAAATTTTATACGTAAGAAATTAAATATTTTCGGATACTATTATCGAATAATTTTTTTGGTATCCCAATCAATCTAACTTGTTTTATTTTTCACCTACCCTCTGCTCACTATGTACTCTGTACCTGGTTAGTACAGAGTTACATATCCTGACATAATTGGTAAGGTCAAACCGGTGTTTGACCTTACCAATTATGTCAGGATATGTAACCTATATCGGTTATAGGTTGTGGTTACTCTATAAAAGCATTTCCAAGCTTCGAAAGCAAGTTAAGCCGTCAGTCTCAGTCGTAGTCGCTGGATAACTGTCGTTAAGTTTTATCAGAGATTTACAGGGGAGCTTGAACAACTTATGACACTAAGATAAGGTAACCACAAGGATAAAGAATAGCTGCATAGTAGCGGCGGCTTGGCGTACATCAGACTCGCGTAATGGGACGAATGCACATCGTGCCAATTTGTGCACAAGTGACAATTATTTAGGAGGCAGTGACTGTCTACAAAATCTAATACGGTGCGATTACACGCAATATGCTTTTTTCTCTGAAGTTTAACTTTTGGTCTAGGGCCACACCCAAATATTCTTCACGTAATTTATGATGATGTTCTTCCGGTTGCACTTATGATGCCATTTCACCTCGATTCTTTACTCCCCGAACCATTTATTTGCCTAAGGCGATGACGGAAGTCTGGAGATGATATGATAAATGATATTTAGACTGGCGCTGGAGTAATTTGACGTAATGTCGGCTGTGAAGAGACCATTTGCATTTTCTTAGATATGGGGATGTCGCAAGTATGAGCAGGAGATGAGACAGGACAGATTCTTGCGAACTCCTGGTTAAATCAGGTGAGAAGCAGATAAAGAGCTCCTTCGTGTAAAGTTTAATCCTAAAGGAAACCTCACAATATGTGCACGAGGTGGTCAAGCACTTCAAGTTGACGCATATTATAAATTGAGCCGTAGTGCTGACCTTGCCCAACGCTTTAGCCTCATCGAAAAAGAGTGCTACGGTCTGATCTGACGATGATATGTTCGATGCGCCTGGTGAACACATGAAAGCCGAACTGATCGTCGGGGCTAGGCAGCTACATTGCTTGTGCGTCAGAGTTATCTAAGTCATACAGTGTTTGGATACCGCTCCGGAGCAATTCCTAATCTGGGAGAAGGTTGGCTGATACTATCTTGAACGGTCGGTGTCCCGAAATAGTTATCTAACAGACGGTTCTGTGCATTCATTAGCCCACATACTAGCCAATCAATATGTGAAACACAAGCAGAAAAAAAGCTATAGTTTTTTTGTCTAAAGACAAAAGAAGACAGAAAATACAAGCCCCGAGTTTCTTTCTGGCTTTCTTCTACAGGTTGTCCACCTTGGTGGCTAGAGAAATGCGCTGGTTAGCTAAAGTAGGGTCTTCGCCGGTGAAGATTAAATTGGCCTTTTAACCCTTTATCTGTGATCCCTGAAGCGGTGATCTCTGGCAAGGCAAGGCTAGGCAATAACAAGGTGTGATCTATGGCAAGGACTACAGGCACGTAGTCCTTGCCATAGATCACACCCTATTATAAAATGCCGTTTTACTTCCACTGAGCTGTGGCCAGAAGCCCATAAGGATGCCCTCTTTATTTTGTCGCTTACGATAAGGTGCTAGTTGAGAGCCTCTGCTCGATGTCTACAAGTTTTAGCATAATAATACTTACTAAATTTAAAAATACGAGCTAAGTAACTTATTATTTATTTAAGGATTTCTCAAAACATTGTAAGATAAAACAGAAAGCACGGACGCACTAAGTAGTTTCAAAAAAATTGTTAGATTAATATTTAATTTGACTATATCTATGTACTGCATAGTGGGCTTGACAAGTAGGTACAGACGCCAGCACATCAAGCTACCCCAATCTGTCAAATTTCCCCAATTGAAAGTGAACCTTATGCTGATGTGATAAAATTGAAAATCTATAAAAAAAAATTGACAGATAGGGCCGGGGGTAGCTGGATGTGCTGGCGTCTGTACTAGTGTATGTTAATCACAGATATATATTAAACTAGTCTACGATGTTAATATACATATATTTTATCGTAATAACAAAGTTTACATGTGACCAGTTTATTTTTCGCTCAGATTGTCTTAAAACGCAATTACAGAATTATTGAAACAAAGAGAAAAATGGAGGAAATGCTCTAATTTTTTAAATGAAATGAAATTAATCGGTACGGTAGGACTATAATAAATCTAACGCTATGTTTTAGGGTAAAAAGCTGTTTTGTATAGGTACCTTTTTATTTCATCTGTAAATAATAATAATATCCTGGGACATTATTCACACACGGCCATCTGATCCCAAACTAAGCAGAGCTTGTACTATGGAAACCAGATAACTGATATATTACATATACTATTTTTCTTTTGTAAATACATACTTATGTAGATATTTTACTCCCAGACTCAGGACAAACAGACCTGTTCATGCACACAAATATTTGTCCCGGGTGGGAATCGAACCCACGACCTGCGGCGTGAAAAGCAGCGTATCTACCAACCACGACAACAGGCCCGTCAACATTTATAAGTATACATTATTTGCAGGCAGCAGAATACTATGCAGGCCTAGTATACTATCCATAACCTACTGCGGGTAAAGGGAGTCTTCTACTAGATAGGTAGCGATTATTTCATTAGTTCATTATATTATTATATATCACTAAAATGTGTCACAAGGCACAAATTATGATTACTTCACTTTAGTTCTGTTGAACTTTAACCCTGAACAGATTTAGATCCCAAAATTATTTTGTGATAAAATATGTTGCTAATGTTATTTATAATTTACTTACATGAATATTAGTGTAGATGTTTATTACGCTCTGAAATTAATAGACAACTAGATAGATATCTCTACATCTACATGTAGTTATCCAATTTATTACCCATATGGTAATAATAATTCTCTTATGTGGTGCACATTGACAAGTAGGGTGAGTGATCCAGCTATGAACCAAGTAAATTTCAAAGTCATATAACTTTTTTGTTTTGTAACCTATGCAATCTTGTTTATGCATTTAGCTAAGGAATTTATATGGGTTTGTATTGGCTTTTAAAGTTTTTTGATTTGTTCAATATATATTCAATTACAACCGATTTATTAAAAAATGAGAATTGGTTCATAGTGGACCACTGGTAATACACATTGAACCAGGCAACATTTTACAATGAACCACCTTTATAAACGTATGCAAAACATAGCAGTTATTAGATATTAAAGTAATAAAATAAAATAATTTGTCATAAAATGAAAGCTTTTACTCAAAATAATCTGTAATAACAAATAGGAACATGGTAAAAACTAAATAACAGCCTTTTATCAAGTCTTATTTTTATAATTAACTTAAAATTATATGTAATAGTCTTTTTCGATCCAATATTTTAATTTGTTTATTATTATTATATTCTTCTTTTTCCCCACTCTTAGTTTTTCTGCATTACAATTTTTATTCAACTTTTCTTTTTTATATTTTGTTTATTTTACTAAAGCATTAAGTTTTAAAGACTCAAAAATATTAGAACTAATAAAAAATCCTATGTAGGTAATCAAACATTATAAATCTGAAATTAAACTAGGTGTGTTTCAGTATCAGACTAATATTATAAAGGTGAAAGTTTGTGAGTCTGTATATGTTTGTTACTTCTTAACGTTTAAACGGCTGGAGGAATTTTAATAAATTGATATGGAGTTAGCCGACACCCTGGATTAACACATAGGCTAAACGGTTACAAATAGGTTTAACGCGGGTAAAACCGCGAGGCACAGCTAGATTAAATTGTTTTAATTTTTAACGTATGTAGATGAATGTTAGGTGCTAATCTTGTGTCATTAAATTTTCCGCTGCAATGTCATTTCGGCGCAAACGCAAGGCTTATAGCATATATGCGGTCTTTTTTTTCTAGACGCTTCTTTTGGTCGCGCCGTGCTAAAAAAAAGTACAGTGCGTAGGTATATCTATAAACAATTAAAATGTAGGTATTTCATTCCATTTATGACTGAAAATAAATAAATTATTTGGTTGTCTACTATGAGACTTGTGTGGGAAAATGGACCATTCGGTAGTACCTACACAATGAACCATAGTCAGAAGGACACACCACACTTTTTAAACTAATGTCATAATATAACCTATAAAATAAAGTCGTAGGATACTAAACAATTGTTTATTAAATGAAGATATTCATGTTTATTACCTAAGTGTGACTACGTTAAAACCGTAAAAAATAAATAAAACAAAATATAGCTAATATAAGATCAAAACCAACAAAAAATACTTACTTTCTGCGGTTGCAATTTAAAATTGGCCCGCCAGGTGTGGTGTATGGTCCACAGCAAGTAGGAACCAATTAGGGGGCGGGGGAGGGGTACATAAGCGTCTCTTTTGGTATGGTAGTAGGTGAAGAGTAGAAAAGTCGCGTTTTTTTAAATATTGCGGTGGTTCATTGAATCTGCCTGGTTCAGAGTAGGACAAGTAGAGATGTAAAGAACTCGAGTCTTTGAGCCCAATTCGATAGATTCGGCTCAATTTTACAAGACTCAGTGAAAGAATTGAATTCCAAGTCTTGAGTTGAACCGAGCTTCAGTCTTTTCACAAAGACTCGGACGCTAAAATAGAACTTGAGTCCTAAAAAGAGCTCGAGTCTTGAAAAGAGATCGAGTCTTAAATAGAGCTCGAGTCTTAAAAAAACTGGAGTCTTAACAGAGCTCCAGTCTTATTGCTTCAGCGTAGGTATTAAGTTTTAATAATGTTATAAGTTATAGGGTCATCCAAAGGTTTAATAAATAGATTAACGAGTACGTCAGATTTTTTTTAGACAATCAGAATATTTTTGATGATTAGAATAATAATTTTTCAAGAAGAGAAAAAAAAATTCAAAATACGCTTCTGATTACGAATATATCCAACAATAGTAAAATTTTATTGCCTGATTTAAAAAGGAACCCCAAACGAAAAGCAACTCGAGCGCGACTCGCGCGTGAAAACGGCTCGAGCGCTAAAAAATACTCGAGTTTCATGTTGCGCTCAAGAGCTCATATAGACTTAAGTTATCTAGTCTTGGGAGTCTTATTGTAATAACTCGAGACGTGCAATTTGTCAGTCGAGCTCAAAATTTCTCAAAGATATAACTCAAAGACTCGAGTTTTTTACATCTCTAACTGGACAAGTAGTTCTTTAATATTTCACGTTCGTTACGTATCTAGATGAGATCACATTGTGCTAAGGCCGTCAATATTGTAATACATAATATTTTTTAATGGTTTTTGTTATATGTTGATAAAGTATATAACTTTACGTTCAATAAAGTATAAGCTTATTTCAATTCAACAATATTAAATAAAATCCGTGTCTATAACACCGCAGTTCCGAAAATATAGTTGTATATGGCAACGTTGCATTTTGACTGACACGACACCCAAGTTTTGGCGCCAACGCGGAAAAAGACGCATCAGGGCATTGTTTCATTTTCAAAAACTGGTGTAAATTCAAGTTTTTATGTGTAAATATGGTGGATTTTTAGACATAACATCATGGACAACGTACACAAGTGGAGGAAAGTGCCATATTGCCGTGAATTGCGATTTTATGTGTTGAATCTAAAACTCCATTATAAACCTCTAGTAAAATCTTCACTGCTTTACTAGGGTACGACAAGGATTACGTATGACTTGACTGTGACGGACTTTACTTGACATGACGAAAATAAATGAAATAATAATATATTTTACGGAAGGCTCATAAGGCCGAAGAAGCCAGAGCCGTAAAACTGAATTCAAAAAAAAAAAACTGACACCCACACAAAAAGTAAACAATAAAGTTTTTATCTTATTTTATCGTTTTAATTAGTCTTATCAGTCATTAACATTACCCAATTAATTAGACACAAGCAATTGAACCATTTTATCTCGTCTAAAAGGGCCGGTTCTTACAGCTTTGGTTATTTTATTATTATAAATAATGTTGTAAGTTTTAAGAAGTTCTAAGTTTTAAATCAAATATGAATAAAATGATAAATTATGTTATTATACTTTCATCAAAATTAGCTTGTTTCTCTGTACCGTGCCATTTAAATTAATAAATTATTAATTTTAGGTTAAAATTAATAATAATTTGTATTGTGTTCGGAGCGGCTAACCTAACAGATGTTACTTATTACGAAATACTGGGAGTTAGTAAGCAAGCTACGGCTCAAGAAATTCGACAAGCATATAAAAAATTAGCTGTGAAGTTTCATCCGGATAAAAATAATGTAAGTCTCTAAATATTAAGTTCAGATAATGTTACCTAGAAATAATGAGAATGTGATTGTAATTAAAGAACTCCCCACCCCGGTATGCTATACCTGTAGAAGTTATCATCAGCCTTAGCAGCTGCATTATGGGAAATATCTATTCATAGTGAAAGGCACAATTACCGGACACTGCACACTAAACAAACACCTCTTCAAAATTGGCGTCACAGACAGCCCCCGTGCAGAAGGTGCATTGAAAATGTAGAAACACCAGCACACATACTGCTACACTGCAAGAGTGTTGCTTACCAATGGGCAAAGTTCCGGAATGGTCCCAAGACACTGCAGGAGGCCCTCAAGCCAGGCTTTCGTGGTCTCCTGGACTTCTGGATGGAACTAAAATGGTTAGAGTAGCCAAAAAAGTATCATGTACAATGGCCCAATTAGGAGGCTAAGTGTGAAAACCTATTGCCCAACTAACTATGGTAAATATAAGATAGTCAGTACAATTCAAACCGTGGATTTGAACAGCCCTCAAAGATTTATAACTATGTTTTTAATAAACAATATTCAGTCTCCCTTTTAAATAAAACAGAGCTCTTCAGTATGTGAACACCTACTGTGTGTTTATTATTCTTTCAAATATTCAACTGACTGACAAGTAACCCACACAGATTTACAAGCTAATAGGAGATATCTCTAGTGTGGAAGTTATATTGATAAAATACTTGATGAAGCTTAATGTTAATTAATTTTAAATTAAATAAGTTTTTTTTTTATACAACTTAGTTGGCAAACAAGCATACGGCCCACCTGATGGTAAGTGGTCACCGTAGCCTATGAACACTTGCAACACCAGAGGCATCATTAGCACGTTGCTGACTCTTTAGAAAACTTACAACTCTCTTTTTGAAGGACCACATGCTGTAGTCTCTTGTGAAAACCGTAACAGGGAGTTCATTCCACAACCTCAATGTACGTGGGACGAAGTTTCGCTGACAGTGAACCGTACGTGATCAAAAAGGTTCGAGGATGTGTGGATGAATACCCTGTCTGTTGCGAGAGGTGCGATGGTAGAAGTGACTTAATTGTGCTCACAGCAGTTATCTCGACATGAATGAGGACATAATTACCTATTATACCCATAAGGCAGCATGGTATTCATGGTAAAGCTTTTAAGCAATGGAAGGCAGAGCAGTCTAAGGAAATCAGATGACTCCCTGAAACAAACACTGTTTATTGAAAAACAGACCTTAAAAATAACCCTTGCCCACATTCTTTGTTTGAATTTCTCATAAACATCACGTAATTTGTATGTACACATATGCCACCCTCTTCTACCCAAATTGTAGCAATAGAGCCTAAGTACATGAATTGATACTATTTATGGGCTTTTCCCTTGTGTACTGCACATCTTCTCTACACATCTATGGTGAAAAAGTAAGTCTAAGAAGCTGTAACAACACAGCAGTCTCTATACCTTTCTACTGTTATAGTCTAATGTTGGAATGGTGGTGAACCTTTTAACATCTTTATGCCAATTTCTAAAGAAAGTATTCAGCATCCATGAATTTGTAAACAAACTGAGATAATAACTAGTAATAATAAAATGAACTGAAATCATTGCATTAGTTACAGTTTAATAAATTTAATGTTTTATTAGATAGAAGGAAGTGAACCTTCTCCAATCATACAACCTTGTGATGTACTTTATAACCAAAAAAACTAGCTTTACTGTAATGAACTTACTCGAAGTTATTCATTCTGTATAAAGCATAAAAAAGGCTGCTATTAAAAACTTTTTGTTATTGCCATTGAATAAACTATGCTCGAAGTCAGAGTTTCAAAGAATGGCCACCATATTAACTTAATTTAACAGATTACAGAAACATTCAAAATACTTTTATTAGGACTTAATAATGTTTTTAAGTAAAAAGCCCTGTGTGGTGACTGTGTAGAATATCATCACCCCATATCAACCCATGGGGAGCGTAGAAATTGTCCTGAGGGAATACCTACAAAAGAACTGTCAGTAGCATTTTCTGTGAACTATGACCATCAAACTGCGATTGTCAACCTGCTGCCATGCATAGCGATTATGGCATATTCCCCCATTCTTTGGGGAGGCTTTTGACCAGCAGTGGACGTAATTTGGCTGACATGATGATAATGAAGATGAATTTATTTAAGTATAAAGTTAAGCTAAGTGTTTAAGTCAATATAAAGTTGGCGATGTTGGCCCATTTGCTCATTGATTAAACTGTAATGTGTTCCCAATATTAAGCAATTCTATTTTACTGCTAACATTTTCCAACAGCGGAGTGATAGCAGGGAAGAAAAATAGCATAATTATTTTTCGGCGCGTTACTGAGGCAAACTTGTCATTGATTCGCCACCATGCAGAAGAAAGGTTACACAACCAGGTTTACCGGCTGTATTGGATAGGGTTCAAGTATAGCTAGTAGTTTACCTGGTTCCAGATGGATAGCGCTCTAACAGTTGATAACTCTGGACTTCTGTAATTACTTGAAGTACATTTACAGTAAAACCACACAGAAAATTCTAATCCAGGCTCTAGCTTAGCTAATAAATAATCTAAAAAATTATTGTGATAGCCAATCGAGACAAAATCAGACTAATCTTGAATAGCATTCTGTGAGAAATTATCCTGATATATTATGTTTACAGAAAGCAGAGCATCAAGAAAAATTCCTAAAAATCACCGAAGCTTACGAAACGCTTAAGGATCCGGACAAGAAACGCAATTATGATACATATGGGTCCTTCTCATTTTCCCGGAAGTATGATTATCATTCTCAAGGGGAGTATGACAACTTGTATTACAATGGGTTGTACCATAACGATCCATTTGTTGATACACTGTCAGGAAATACCTTTTGTAAGTAGAATAGCTATTCACTTAAATGTAATGTTTCTCTTTTTCAGTTACTTAAAAATAAACCGTAGTTATTTCCTACCGTAATACAGTTGACGGCACATCAGTGGATACACTTTGACTATGGACGCATCTTTGTTACGTAGACAGTAGGGGTGGTTTTCGTAGTCCTACTGTTTCCATTGGTTTGACGTTGTTTGGCGTTGACTCTAAAGTATTCACTAGGTCTACTGACCTACAGACTGACACAGATACTCACCGGACACGGGTGTTTCGGTGAGTATCTGTGCCGGATCGGCCGAGAAGTGACGACACATTGTCACCATTGCGGGAGCGACCTGGACTCTGCCCAGCATACGCTGGAGGAGTGCCCGGCCTGGGAGGCCGAGAGACAAGTCCTGGTCGCTGAGATCGGACGGGATCTTTCGCCGCCAGCAGTCGTGTATGCGATGCTGGCTGGCGACTCCACCAAATGGGACGCCGTGGTCTTTTGTGAGGCAGTTTTGCTGCAGAAGGAGGCCGCCGAACGAGATCGGGAACGAGCCGATCCCGCTCGTAGGCGGAGGAGGCGCCGGGGTGGCGGCGGCAGCCGTTAGCCCAACTCCCCTCGGGGCCGCGGTGGCAGTATGAGAAGTGTCCTCAACTGCCGCCACGTACAAGCGGCTCCGGGATGACAGCGATCTGTTTGTGGCGCAGTCGCTGTGCCGTACTGGCAGGAGTCGGCAATAGGGGAGGGCAATCCAAAGGAGCCCTCCCAGGGTACGTGTCCCGACCATCTGGGACATGGCGCAAAAGGGGGGTACCGGAGCAGCATACCCGCGTTCCCGGGACTCCCCCATCAGGCGCCAAGAGAAGTCCACGGCAGGTAGGTTTAGTCGGTGCAAGTCCGACATACCCACCCGCAGACACTTTTTGCGGGTGGCATGCGAAGGTATTCTCCCTGCCTTACCAAAAAAAAAAAAAAAGGTCTACTGACCTACTGGGGTTGACAAAAAACTAACAACCGATATAAATCTTTTTTTTAATAGGGAATAGAGATTTAACCCCCGACTTCGATCGTTGTAACAGTATAGTGGGTATTCTTTTAAGTTACCCACGTTCTAGTAAGTAAAAGAAACATACAATTCACGGACACATTGTACAAAATGCTAAGAGGCAAAGGCATTATTATATGGGTCACACAAATAGTTTATTTTGTGCTTAAACCCAAATATTATCTAGCACGGCAAATAGATGTGCCTGAGATGTTTTATGACAATCTCCTTTGCCGCTAGCAAGTTTTTTAATTATTAAAGAAATTAACTAATTGTATTAATATTTTGATAAAAACGAACAGGATTTTTCTAATTTTTCTAATCTTAATCAGGATATTTGGTGGTCATTACAAAGTTACCAATTGGAATTTTAATGTAATGAACAAGATAACCCAAATCACTTTTTATAAAGTATGCACACCACGTTTTTTAAGCGCGCCGTTGACGCGCGTTTGTAGCCATACTCACATGCGTTAGCATCGTGTTTGTATCGATACAAACAAAAACAAACTGCTCTGACGGCGCGTTTAAAAAACGTAGTGTGCAGAGGCTCTAAAGGTTATAGAGGCAAAACTGTTGGACAGCTTTTGCTGTTTTATGCTATTCTCTAAGTTCTACATCCTAAACTATACATATAATAAAATCGTAGTAAAGTCAAAACTGTACATTGAATATTTTTTTTAAAAGATACTTGGGGCGTGATCTACAATCGATATCGAAGCCGAAAATATAGTTTTTGGAATTTTTGTGTGTTTATCTGTTTGTCTGTATGTATGTCCGGGCTAACCTCAAAAAGTACTGCATGGATTTACTTCAAATTTTGCATGTATATTACTAAGAGGTCGGGTCAACATATAGGGTACAAATTATCACGCTATCACCTACGGGGGCGGAGCTGTGATAATTAATAAAGTTTAACGCGGGTAAAACCGCGGGTACAGCTAGTCCTAAATAAAATTCTACATTACACAGGCCCTACTTTTCCATGATTTCTATAAGCTCATATGTTCTATTTGCATCCTGACTGCTTTACTCTGGTTGAAAAAAAATGCTCTAGCTAGCACACTGAAATAGGTACCTCAATTAGATCTACCTACTTCTCTGGATCATTCATCACGACTACATCGACTAGGAAACTTCTGAAAATATAAATACCTACACTTTAATTGAAAAGATGTGAATGAGAATTATTAAATTAATTAATTAAACTAGTTTGGAGGTATTTATAACTTGCTTGTATGACAATCATTATGCTTTTCTTCTTTTTCAGTTAACTACATGAAGGATGGCTACCACTTCATAAACTTCTATTCACCATTTTGTCCGCCTTGTCAGAGTGTGGCAGATCATTGGAAAAAATTAGCTGAGATTTATAAAGGAATTGTGAGTATGCCAATGGAAATTAGTGGTTTCTCAATATTACTAAACACCTTAAGTCATCAGTTTCCATTTTAGATATTAAATGATAATTGTTGGACCTACGTGCCTTTGTGGGATTAGAAACCCCCGGAAAATAAAAATCGTTATAATACTTTCTATAGTCGCGAGGGTACGATGCTAAGACTATATACAACTAGCTGTGAGCCTGTGACCCGCGGTTTAACTCAATTTGAATTTAATAAATTATAGCCTGTGTTATTCGCATATATATGCCATATTACGACAAAGTTTCATCAAATTCAAAGTATATGTATTTAAGTATTTATCTATCTATATAAGTATGTATATCGTCACCTGGTACCCATATCTGTTTAACATTATCCCTAGATATTAGATATAAAAAAAATCCGTTCCGTAGGTTTTCCATGAAACAGTAAAAAATATCCATACATCTATTTTCACAAACTTTCGCATTTATAATATTAGTAGGATTATTTGAAAATAAATTGCGAATAAGTGTTTATTGCTATGTGTGTATTGTATTGTGTGGATCACGGCAAAGAATATTCCAAATATAAAACTATAAAGAATATCCTAGAAAAAGGTCACTAGTGTATCTCTGTGTACTATGACCATAATACTGCGATGGCCAACCCATTCGCCAAACGTGGCAATTATGGCATACCCTCCAAATGATGGACACAACTTCATTGAATAAATCTCTTAGGGAGACCTTTGTCCAGTAGCAGACGTCATTCGGCTGTCATGATAATTCTAAATATATAAATCATGTTAATTTAATATCGTTATTAGATCACAATAAAGATAGGAAAAAAAATAAGTTCGATTAATTTACGTTTTCAGCATTGCCATTGACGATTTTACAAACAAGCGTAAATATATTCATTTAGATTTCTATAACGTTTACCGTGATAATAGGATCACAAAGTTGGTCGTTTAAAATCGTTATACAAATAGTCGTATAACGATTTTAAACGACCAATTTTGAGTTTTGAGTCTAATTAGTGTCTACCCTACAAATGTATCGCGTACAAATGTAAGCGATATAATTGAGTGATGGACCGGTTGGCGTTTGTCGTAAATGTTTGCCTTTCATACCTCAGGTCGTGGGTTCGATTCCCCCCAGGAAAAATATTTTAGTGCATCAACATGTCTGTTTGTCCTAAGTCTGGGTGTAATTATCTATATAAGTATGTATTTACAAAAAGTTAATTAGTACCTATATTATTATGTAGTTATCTGGTTTCTATAGTACAAATGATCAGATGGCCGTGTGTGAATAATGTCGCAGGATATTAATATAAAATTGTATTTCCGTAAAATTGTAATGCTAACGCAATTAATTTCACCCATTTCTTTATATTTATTTTATAAAAATAGAAAGATTTCATAATGAATGGGTAGGGTTGATCATGATATAATCACAATTCTAAACAACCATTTGGAACTCATTTCTGCTTTATGCTCCAAATAATTACCTTAATCCTGTTATATGTATATTTTATTAATATATTTATGTTTTCAGATGAAAGTTGGCGCAGTTAACTGTAAATACCATAATTCGTTTTGCTACAACAACATGAGAATAAGTAGTTATCCTTCACTTCTATTTTATCCAAATGTAAGTATTTATATTTTACTTTATTGTATATGTGATGCCAGTTACCCTAGTGCCAGAGTGACAGTACCGTGACAGAGGTGTCCTTGATGGGTTGACTACCCATCAAGGACACCTCTGTCACGGTTGAAACACTACAACTGGAGAAAATACTTACTTATCGTATAGGCAGTTGTTACTCTAGTGTCAGAGTTGTTCAAGCCGCCCAGTAGCCTTCTGACATGGCTTATCGACTGCTGTCTGGCAACGGGACCGACAGCTTAACGTGCCCTCCGAAGCACGGAGATGTTTAGTTAGATATTAAACTAACGGTCACCAATGTATAGACTGACCGCGTGCCTAGGTGCTTTACATCTCTGATCACTTACGCTGTTCGTAAGTGACCATAAACACCTCTTCTTAACCCACCTGTTACTCCAGTCCAGGAGGTCACTACCAAATAGGCTTAGTACTGGAGTACTATATAAGGGCAGCACCTTATATAGTACTCCTTATACTAGTACTAATCCTAGTTGGTAGTGATCCTGTCTACGAAGCTGGTGGTCCTGGGTTCGAATCCCGGTAAGTGCAAATATTTGTGTGATGAGCACGAATATTTGTTTCTGAGTCCTGGATGTTTTCTATCGATATAAGTATGTATATCGTCGCCTGGTACCCATAGTACAAGCTTTGCTTAATTTGGGGCTAGGGTGATCTGTGTGACATTGTCCCCAGATATTATTATTATTATATAAGGGCAGCAGATTGGCTAAAGCAGAGCTCACCCTCCCCGTAATATATGGGTTATGTACCATACCCATGCATGCCATGTAACATGGAGCAAGCTCATTATGAAAATAGGTTATCGCTCTCTATAGACACTACTTAAGCCGTCTGCTAATGGAGTACTATATAAGGGCAACAGACTTGACTGAAAGAGAGCTCACGCGACCCCTAATATATGGGTTAAAGATGTCTAGAACTTTATTTCATGTTCGTAGGGTCGGAAAGGCAACTTCATATACTTCAGCGGCGATCGGACACTAGAAGCTTTAGACGAGTTTGTAATGCGCTTCCTACGAGCTCAGATACATGTGCCTACTATCACGAAGATCAGGAATGCAGATACGGCTATCGCTTATGTCTTGGGAGCTAACAGACTTGAGAGGAATGCACTTACAAGGATTGCGTACCGTTTGGTAAGAATCTGCCTGTTACCTTTGTGTTTCTGTATCTCCATATCGACAAATTGATATGTCTCTATCATACGATTTATTATCCCTATCCGATTACGATATATCCACGCCAACCGGCCCAATTTGACAAGACAAATATTTGTGGGCATGAACATGTCTATTTGTCCTGAGTCTGGGTGTAATTATCTATATAAATATGTATTTACAAAATAAACGAAGTATATGTAATATATCTGTTATCTGGTTTCCATTGTACTATGTCCGCTTAGTTTGGCATCAGATGACCGTGTGTGAATAATGTTCCGGGTTATTATTATTATATTATACATCCTATCATCAGCCTGATTTCGTCCATTACTGGACATAGGCCTCCCCTACAGGTATTAATAACTTTGCGGTTTCGAAGGGTTTGTCATAGTCACCGCGCTTGGCATGCGAGTTGGCGACCGAAGTTATGTGGTAGCTAGTACACAAGTAGCGCTGCTTCCCGACTACCTGATGTATCCCTTACGCGACGTCCTGCGTGAGCGATCTAGACGCGAACGCGAAGCGGCGCGGCGCGAAAACAACAAACAGTCGAAACCTATTGAAGTGTCCTACGTGACAAAACGCGGTGCGGAGCGGCGCGAAATGAAGCGGACGCGATCAGTTGGCTTGATATTTTCGCGCGGACCGGATGCGGTGCCGTCGTGTTTTGCGCCGTCGATGGCGGCTGTGCGAGATGATTCGCGTGCACATAGGACACCGCCACCGCGTCGCACCGCATCGCATTGAATTCGCGTGTCACCGCTTCATATTCGCGTTCGCTTTGAATCGCCTACGTAAGACGTAGCGTTAGTCGCCTTCGACGACTCCCACGGGATGATATGGGATTGCTTTGTTATGCTTTTTAGGCCGTAAACCACACGGCTAATATATCAATCTTTGTAGGGCAAGTGTAGCAACTGTGTTGACTGTACAAGTTTAGGGCACACAGTTGCTTATAATATCTCGTATATCTGCACCAACCATAGTAATGAAAATACAGTAAATCGCTATTGAAGACCAGCAAGATGTTCTTCTTAAAATCCGGCCTGCTATAGCAATGCAAAAATTTACATTCCAGAAAGATTTAGTCACAATCGCTATAGTGGAAGATGATGATATTAGAAGCAAATTAGCCCGCGACGATTACACGACTGTTGTATTCAAATTCAACACAATTCACAAAGAAATCGAGAGCACCGATGAAAAGGAAATATTGCAAGAGATTGTTGATGCTCTGCCTAAGGTTGAGTTTATAGAACCGGAGAAATTGAAGGTAAGTAACTTATTTAATATTAAACAATTTAAAAAAATTAGACTCAATACATAATATAATACTAGACATATGCATAATCTTGTTGTACATGTTTCCCATCTCCACAAAACTCTTTCACTTTAAACTCTTTCTATTACAAACTTCTCGATGAGCACAGATACTATAAAAGCCAAATTGTGTAGCAGGACATTTTACAGAATAAGCAGTCTGACGCATGTTAAATTCGCTAAAATAGCATTCGCACAATAAAAAAATATATAATCCAAAAAAAGCAAAAATTCTTTTTAGATTTGAGTGATTAAAGTTCTTGGCGGGGAACGTGGGGACGCTCTGACCCCAATTCGCAATAGTGAAGCATAGAATCACCATACTAACAAGTATTGGGATTCTGTGCCATCAAAACATATGACGTCATATGTTAGTATTACGATTTATTTATGTAACATCTTATAAAGTTGATAGTATTATACCGATGTAAATTTAATTTTTACTGTTAGGCTTTGTTTTTGGCCAGTCTTAATACTGAGAAATAAAAAAGTAAGTCCGCACCCATCTTGCATATAGTACCTACTATAGTACAGACGCCAGCACATCGACCTACCCCAATCTGTCAAATTTCCCCAATCTAAAATGAACCTTATCCTTATGTGATAAAATGAAAATCTATAAAAAAAAATTACAGCTTGGGGTAGCTGGATGTGCAGGCGTCTGTACATAGAGAATTTCTATACTTATTTGTCTGGTGATCTGTAATACAGATCTAGCTATATAACTACCAGTTTAGCACATTCACTTTGACTCTAAACTTTAGCTATATTAGCTACATATATTATCATTGTTATAGTAGTTCCCGGAGGAGTAATAATTAACTGCAATGAATTTGAAACATACATTGCACTTTTACAGGAAATAAGAAATCGGTTGCGGTCTGGTGCTCAAAAGACATGGGTACTGTTTTTCTCATCAAAAGAAACGAACCGTCTACAACTACACCAACTTAAAATGGCATTCCCTCATATGAACTTTGGTAATTATATAGCATTTTCTGTATA
This sequence comes from Pseudoips prasinana, assembly GCA_951640165.1. Classification (NCBI taxonomy): domain Eukaryota; kingdom Metazoa; phylum Arthropoda; class Insecta; order Lepidoptera; family Nolidae; genus Pseudoips; species Pseudoips prasinana. Next base: position 24,762,645 of record OX621243.1, read on the forward strand.
TACTGGGTTCAATTAAATTCGTGTGTAAATTTCAAAAAGAACGATGGATGCCCTACGGGTCCAATATAATAATAACCTACTTCCAAGATTTATGTTATTTGTTTTGTTAACTGAAAAATATTTTTTTATTATTATTATTAAAAAAATCTGTTGGGGCTACCTGGTGTTTTGTAGTGTCTCGTGGATGTGTGTGGAAGCACGCTTGGAAAGCTTTGACACGATCCTTAGCATAAATACTGCATCTATTCTTAAATGAGTAAGAAACGTAGGACCAAGGCTATATATGTATGTGTTTTACTGCATTTATCATGGGGAATTCCGCCATAGATCCTCTCGCCAGGAGTGAAAATTGTATGCATAGCTTGGATGTTCGTCTACCACGACCATATCATAAGAAACTTTTCCACGAATGAATGTAGTAGCAATTAACTGCGGATGTTTTTCCGATCCGGTATGATATGGCAACTTTGAAGAAACACTTTCGCCCCTCGCTTTAGCTTGTTTGCCTTGCTATTCTATATAAAAAAATGTGTCCCAACAGCGCACTGTGATTCGCGTAGAACAAACTAGCTGGACAAAAACAACTCTTCAATTCCTAATAGTTAATTATTAAGATGAACTCATTAGCCCTATACATTAAGGAATACATCTATTAATTTTCGTAATTACCCTCATTAGGCCCGTCATTAAGGTAAGTATATAAAGTGTTGATAATTCAAAGTGCATTCATTTGCATTTTTACACCATATTGTTAACATTATTTTAAGTCACTAAAAGAAATTTGTGATAGTGTTTTTGTGATGGATTGTGTACATAAGGGTAAGTAGTTTTGTTTTAGTTAATTTTTATCACAGGATCTTCATTATTTAATTTTATTAAATTAAATGTTTCGATAAAAGTGGACTTTTTCACCCATATTTTTGAATTCAATAGTCAAAATATTACATGTCCACTCATGTCCACTCTGTAAAATCTATTTTATATGATTCTCACAAGTATCTAGTAGTAATTAGTAGAAAAAAATATTGCGAATTATTTGCACAACTAATTTTTTTCTTTTTTTTTCTTTAAACAGTTTTCACCGTCTCAAAAATGGACTTTTTTGAAGAATGGCTAAAACACCCGAAGGAAACGCGAAACGTGGAGCTCTTTCGGTTTATATCTTTGAGACATGACTTTGATGGTGTTACGGAGCAGTCCCTGAGAGACGTCAAGGTCATCATCTCAAAATATTCTTCAAAATTGGCTGAAAAGTGGAGCAGCTGTGCAAGAAATAGCAGCTGTGCAAAGAATAGCTACGAATAGAGATTTACTTAATATGTTATTGATAACATCTGACCCTGTAATAAATGGTTTAAGAGAAATTCCCCGGAAGAAAATAGGTTCATTCCCTATCGAAGTCCTAGATTTATTAGTTCAACCTAGCTTTAAGGAACAAAATGTTAATATAGTTTCTAGTTTTCATAGTTCTGCCACTCATGATCATGACTATTCAATGGATGATTCATCTGATGATAGTGATGATGAGTGATCGATTTAGTTTTTAAGTAGGTATTTTATGTATCTGATATTAGATTTTATAGTTACATTTATAGTTAAATTTATTTATAAAATTGTTTAAAAAAATATTGTGTTTTTATTTCACTATACCTGCTCAAACGACCAATGGACCTCAAATAGTATTATGACCCTTATATCTTTGCTTAATAACCTCATTTATAAATAAAAATCGAAACAAATAATATTGTCCAACTAGCTTGTTCTACACGAACCACTGTGCAGCGTTGTGAAATCTATGAGGTATCTCTCCTTTCCTGGAGAAATCTTTCCGGAGACTAATTAATTGAAAGATTTCGGTTTCCCATGGTGTATAAGAATTTTTTATTTTATTTATACTATACACACTAGGTTTTTATAAGCTCTCTTACGACGATGACGAAGAGTTTTGTTTTCTGAAAGGGTACGTCTTACTGAAAATCGTCGCAAACGTCTATTTGAAAATGATACCTCATTGTTGTTAGTCTATTTGAAAATGATACCTCATTTTCAAATAGGACATTAACTGTTGATAAATTTAAGTGGGTAGTTTTAAACAGTCTTTATAATCTATTAGAATTCTTTAATAAGTGAAGTTTTAATTAGAATTTGACATGATTGCTGATGGGTATATTCCTTGCAAGAAACATCATGATTAATATATATTTTTCTCTAGGTGAAATTGACTGCGACAAATGGGGGGAACTATGTGCCTCTCTCCACGTACATTCGCCACCGGCCTGGGGACTGTTAAAACGTGGTGGGACTTACCAGCGGGCGCCTGAAAATGTGCACTTCAAAGATTTCATAGAGACTTCGTCTAGTGCGCTGAGACTTCATACACTTTCTGCTTCTGATCTGACTAGGATACTCGATGGAGGTTTGTATACAGTATCCTACTTGCTGATTGGTACTCTGATAATCATACTGCGATCGCCAACCCATCCGACAAGTGTGGCGAATGTGGCACTTTTTTAACACCCATGAGGAAGATTAAAAGTTATATAATATGTATATTTTACAGGAGACACGGGTATTTGGGTGTTGTTAGTGGTGCCTTACAAAGTGTCGTGGGATGACATAGCCGAGCCCTTCACACGGACTAGTTTACACTTTACTGGCTCTGAAGATGTCAATGTGAGTCAATATTTTATATTAAAAAATGTCCTTTTGAGCAGGTGCATTAGCTGTGACCATGATTAATGCAACTTGGTCGAAACATCGGGAAAATCACATCATCATATCAGCCGAAAGACGTCCACTGCTGAACAAAGGCCTCCCCCAAAGATCTCCACAATTACCGGTCTTGCGCTTTTCGCATCCAGCTGTTTCCAGCGAACCGCACAAGATCATCCGTCCATCTTGTAGGGGGCCTGTCCACCCTACTGTCTTCCGGATTGCGGTCGCCACTCGAGAACCTTGCTGTCCCAACGGCCTTCGGTTCTACGAGCTATGTGCCCCGCCCACTGCCACTTCAGCTTTGCAATTCTTCGGGCTATGTCGGTGACTTTGGTTTTGAATTTTATATTGCAGGCGATTACACCACTAAACTAATTTAAGTTTCATTACGTCTCTTTCTTCTGTAGCTCGTATGAAAGAGCAGGGCATATATAGAATATCAAACTACTAATAGGCTAGTTGTGAGCAAAACATGTAATCAATAGAAAAGTGAAGCAATAGATTTGCACGACTTTTGGTTATTTTTGACTCCGCAGTGTCTCAAGTCGATAGTCTTCGACCATTGTGTGTTGCCAGTGATGACTTACGAAACAGAAACGTGGTCGCTCACTATGGGCCTTATAAGGCGGCTCAAGGTCACCCAAAGAGCAATGGAAAGGGCTAGCTTGGAGTTTCCCTGCGAGATCGATTGAGAAATGCTGAGATCCACATGCAAACCGACATAGCCCGAAGAATTACCAAGCTGAAGTGGCAGTAGGCAGGGCACATAGCTTGTAGAGCCGATGGCCGCTGGGGCAGAAAGGTTCTTAAATGGTGACCACGAACCGGAAGACGACGCGTGGGCAGGCTCCCTACAAGATGGACCGATGATCTTGTGAGGGTCGCTGGAAATCGCTGGTTGTGGATAGCGCAAGACTGGCAATTGTGGAGATCTTTGGGGGAGGCCTTGTCCAGCTGTGGGTCTTTCGGCTGATATGATGATGATGATGATGACTCCTCATCACACATATTGGCCGCCATAATACTGTTATTATTTCTCCACAGTTTGGCATTATGACCTGCACAGTGAACACAGAGAAGTACTGTCACCAAGTAGCACACAGCCGGCCCGCGGTGCTGGTACAAGTCGGTTCCAAACGACACGTGTACAACGGGCGCGACTATGAAGACCAGCTGGTCAACTTTATTGACATGGTACAGGATACTGAAGGTAAATTTGATAAACAATATTCTACAATGGTTACCCTAGTGTCAGAGTTTTTGAAGCCGCGCAGTAGGTCTCTTACATGATTTGACGACTGTTGTCTAATGACTACTACCGGGACCGACAGCTCAACGTGCCTTGTTAAGCATGGAGACGCTCAGAAGTTAAACCAGGTTGGTGGTCACCGATCTATGGACTCCGGCGAGCTTAAGCAACTAGGCTCGCGCCTAGTCGCCGATCGCTGGATCTATCTGGAGGAATATCACGTAAGAAAAATGTGAATATTTCCGGTAGTTATTTTTTAATAATCCCCGGGAACTTACCTATTTTCCTGGATGAAAGTATCCTATATGTTAATCTAAATAATTTTATTGCCACTGTAAACAACAAATGATGTTTTCGATGACTGACCATCTTGTACGACGATGAGGAATCCTTTGTGAAGTTCGCACTTGGGCGGTTTTTAACCGACTTAAACAAAAGGAGGTTTTCAATTCGACTGTATTTTATGTTTTTGCATGTTTGTTACCTCGGAACTATCGACTGGGTGGACCAGCTTTTAAATAAAAACAGAATCATCAAAATCGGTTGATTTTGATGATTCTGTTTTTATTTAAAAGCTGGTTCTTCCCGTGTCGTCCCATTTCAATTTGGGCTAGTTGTAACAGTGGCATCCTTGAAGAAACCATATAAGTCCTAAGCTTGCATTAAGTATGTGCGCGGCAAACAGACGAATAACTCAATATCACACCAACCGATTATGATGATTGTTTTTTAATTGGAGAGGATGTATAGACGCCAGTACATCAAGCTACCCCAATCTGTCAAATTTCACCAATTGAAAGTGAACCTTATTCTTTTGTGATAAAGTTGAAAATCTATAAAAGAAATTTGACAGATTGGGGTAGCTGGATGTGCTGGCGTCTGTACATCAAAGGTTGTTTGATGAGAGTTTGGCTAGGTTCTGATTATGGGATCTATAATTAAGAGTAAATTAAAGTAGTTGTTTTTGTATTTTTTTTTAAATATTAGAATTAAATACAAATATAATTTGCCAGATCTGGAATTAAATGAAAAGCAAGTACTAGAGATCTTGGACGCATCATCTCGGGAACACACATGGCTGGTTGCGTTCCTGCCGCTGCACTGCGGGAAACTGTGCGATGACCTCTCTTACGAATGGATGATGGTAGCCAACAAGGTAAGTTTATTCTTTGTACAAAAGTTCCTGATTCATCACCCCTCCGCGATAAGCTGTGCTCCCCTTACTCACGCAATAGAACAGAATATTTAGTTGTTATAACTGCAAGCATTCTGTAAAGTGTGCAAGGACGTGCCTCAGGGTGAGCTGATGGATTTATATTTCTATAACCTAGAACTAAATTAAAGCAAGTGCTGGATACAGTAGGCGCGTTATCTCGAAAACACTTTGGCCCCCTAAACCCTGATCTGGGATCCCGTGCCGTATCACATCCTCTTTGTAGAATTCCGTCTTTTTCTTCACCTCTAGCCCGAACCTTAAAACACTTATTAGTATGTAGACCCAAAATACTTATTCCCGTGATGATGCTTTTCTTTGTTTGTTCTTATGCTAAACCCTAAATAGAATCAAATCAAAGGGCATCATCATCATCATATGCGACGAAAGACGTCTACTGCTGGACAATTGCCGGTCTGTCGCTACCCGCATGCAACGGCTTTCAGTATTGCATCACATGTGCTTGTATCAAAAACAGTAAGTTTGCCGTAACTTTGCGGAAAAGGTCGCATTCGAACCATCGAGGATTTAGCATCCCTTGAGAATGGTTTGTTGAGGAATGAAACACGCGTTGGGTATCGTACCGGCGCATGTCATTTGCATTTTATATTGTCCTTGCATATTCATATTTTTGTGGAAAGGAGGGCGGTGCATATTGCATCCCGGCTGGATTAAACTGACAAGTAGCGGAATTAACACAACATATTTTGTGTTTTGAATCAAAAACAGCTCCAGCATACATATGTGCTACTGTAACAAGAAAGTTAAGTTAAAGTAAGTACCCTTATAATTACAGCTTCGTCCGCTAGAGTTCGTGCGTGTTGGTGTGCTAAACTGCGCGCGCAGTCCTTCTGGTTTCTGCAACAATATTCGTTCGCCTACCGCCCGACTCTACCCCATAGCTTCAGGACAACATTACAGGTACAAAACCGTTTCTAATAATAATAATAATAACAAAAAAGCCTGATATCGTTTTGGTAGACCGGTTGGAGCGCCGGGCATTTATTGTTGATATCACTGTCCCGTTAGACGCGAGACTGACAAGTTGTCAAAATACTTAGATTTGGTTCACGAGGTTACCGCCATGTGGGATGTGGACTCAACAATAATTGTCCCGATAGTAGTCTCCGTAAACGGTCTCATAGCGAAGAGCCTCGACCAACATCTTAGGAGGCTTTCGCTAGATCACTGGGTCAAGGGTCGGATACAAAAGGCGGCAATAATGGGAACGGCACGCATTGTAAGGAGGTTCCTTACTCTGTCGCCCTGACCACCGGCGGCCTAGGGCGTCAAACCTCGCCGCTGGAGGACCTCTATTTTTTTCACATTTATTTATATATTATTGTTTTCTTTTTGTTTCAATTATATAGATATAAATATGTTAAAAATAAGAACAAATAAATAATTTGGAATAATAATAATATCTAGGGACAATGTCACACAAATCATCCTAGCCCCAAACTAAGCAAAGCTTGTACTATGGGTACCAGGCGGCGATATACATACTTATATAGATAGATAAATACTTAAATACATAGAAAACATCCATGACTCAGAAACAAATATTCGTGCTCATCACACAAATATTTGCACTTACCGGGATTCGAACCCAGGACCACCAGCTTCGTAGGCAGGAGCACTACCAACTATGCTACGGTGACCGTCAAAAACTAATAACCTAATAAAGGTCAAACAGATAACCCGCCTTTTTTGCTTGACCAGTCAGATAAAATAATATTTACCATTTTCAGTGTAAGTCTGCAGCATCTTTCACAGGCTCCGTACATGTTGGAGTGGGCGCTGAGCTTTATCGATGACTCGGTGCAGAAACTCAACTGGCACACATTCTCCAAACAAGTTATTGCTGAAGAGTTAAATCCTACTGGGTAATTATTAATGTTTTATAATTGAACAGGCAATAAGGTACAATCTACCCGGTTTTCTGGGCCGGTGGGGACTGCTAGTACTGTTAAGGAAGATGTTCTAGTCATAAACTTTACAAATCAAGATAACTATTTTTTTTTTTCGTAACAATTACTCTTATTGATGTGCAATAAAATGAGCTTAATCGCACATCAATAGTCCCTATAGTTCCCTTTAAAATGATGTCACAATATTTTTGTTAGACTTCCCTTCTATTAGATAAGCGCGAGCGCAGCGAACCTTTTACAACTAGTAGTTTAAAACTCCTATAACTAAATATTGCTATTCACGCTTTTGAAGGAAAAGAAAGATTTTAGATATTTATTTATGGTTCTAATTATTAAATTGATCTGATCTCCTTAATTTTATTTTTCAGTACGAAGAAGCCCTGGTTGGTGTACTTCCATTCGCCGAGGTGTTATAAATGTTACGAACTGTTCTCAGACTTCGCTATAGCGGGCATTGTAAGTATCCATCTTGTTCATACTTATTATAGATAACTAGCGGCCCGGTACGTGCTTCGCAACGTATAAGGCATAGTAATAAAAAAAAATATTATTAAGTTCGTTTATTCAAACAAAAAAATATTTTAAATTGCTATCTAGTAAAAACTACGATTTTACACTTTTTTTTAATATTTCTCTACATACAAACCTTCCCTGGACTTCCACGAATAATTCAAGACCAAAATTAGCCAAATCGGTAAAGGCGTTGTTGAGTTATAACATTACAACGAAAAGTGGAATTGATTTTTATATATATAGATAATTAAATCTCAAAAAAAAGGAATCCTAAAGAAGAAGAGAGAGAAGAGCGGCTAGCCCGGATTGGTGGTGCTCGTTCGAGACCCGCCGGACGATTAAATTTATGGTTTCTCATTTTTGAGATTAAATTTACCCTTTGCATTGCGAATAATGCTGTAAAATTCAATTTAATAAATTAAATCCAGACACAGGACAAATAATCGTGCTCATCACACAAAGTTTTGTCCTGGGTGGTGATCGAACCCACGACCTCTAGCTTGGCAGTCAGGGTCACTAATCACTAGACCAAATACCAGGCCATGGTATATTGATATACATACAAAACTACCGAATCTTTATTTATTGGATGAATCCAAGAACAATCAAGAGGCCAGGCGACTCGAAATGAATTCCTCATATCTTTTCCTCAAATTTATCTCGATCTGTATTTATGAGTTTTTGTCAAAAATATATCGTTTTTTTCTTCTTCAAATAACAGTCATCTGATCATTGTTTGTTGCTGCTGTCGTCATTACCGAGCTGGTATCAGAAGCGATTCGAATAGATGGATATCACTAGCTTAAAGGCAAAATGCATTTTTGTGGCGAGCTGGCAACTGTTTTAACAGCCAAATTAAATTGTTTAATTTTGATATTTTTGTTGATAAAACCGAGACTGAGAAGGGTACTTAGCCTAGACTTTTTTTAAATAAATTGTGTAAACGTGTTTAATTATTATAACTTAACTTTATTTGATCACACTATTGTTACATATGCAACTATCTATTCGTGAAAACCTTTTATCGGCTCTCCGGAACTATAATAATTTCATATGATTGTTACTATTTGCTGTTGGTCTTCCTAAATAACTAAAATTAAATTAAATTAAAAGTGAGCCTCAATGGCGTGTGCCGGAACTTAACTCTGTTTTTTTTTTTCAGCTTCTCAACAACGCAGTCCAACTGGGAAAAGTGAACTGCGTCAACGAGCGCAGTCTCTGCCAACACGAGCAAGTAATGTCATACCCCTCCCTGAAGCTGTACCTCGGGAGGAACAAGAACCAAAGGTTTAGCTCCGTCATCAACGTACAAGTCAAGGACTATGAGAGCTTGATTAAAGACATTAAACACCATTTATGGAGTTACGATAAGACTTTATTAGCAGGGATAGATGCTAAGAGTTATGTACATGATGAGTTTTGATCACGATATCATATTTAAGGGCGCTAGGGGATTATTTTAGAACAGAGTGGGAGGGGGGGGGTGTAAATCAATTAGATACAATATCTATAGGTATACATTGGCTATACAAGGGAAGAGCGTACCAAGAGTTATGAATATGATGATTTAAATTACAATACCAAGTTTTAAGATAAACTCTTGGAGGAGGAGGATTATAAATCTATTAGATACCATACTTATAAGTTTACATTGGCATTTGTGATTACGTTTAAAGTTTAATAGGCGTTTATATACAGGGTGGCCGAGGAGCTGACGTTCAAACGCAAAATTTAGATAGTTTATGATGAGGAGTATCCGAATCACCCCCATGTATGTTCTACGATTTTGCGTTTTTATGATACTAAATTTATGAGTCCTGAGCTCAAACCCTACTTTTGAACTGTCGAATAAATTCTAAGTCTGTCCTGCAATGATTAGATAAACCATACTTTTTAGGGTGTTAGGTTAAACTATGCTAATTAATTTTCACATCACAAAATGAACCAGAAATGTTCAACAGAACGAGAAAAAAAATCGAAAACTGATGTTAGGAGAAAATTACGAAAAACATCATTAAAAAAGACGTGTGGCACTCGTAGACCGCCGCGGTAAAGCTATTGCATAGCATTTTTTATCAACTTATGCAATTATAATTATTTATTTATTTTATAATACTGCATTTGTGATGATAATAATAAAATGAATGTATATAGAGTCTTAACTCATTTTCTTTCACTATTTTTTCGTGACTTTATTCATTAATAAATGCACTTTGTTTATTCATATTTAAAACACTTTATACACAAATTATACGAGTACAGATATTCACTGTTGTACGTAGATGATAAATACCTATACACCTATATACTTTCTCACAAGCAGCTGATTACGGTAGTTTTCCAATACAACCAATGCCACCTAAAGGCGGGTTGCTGAACTAAAGAGACAAGCGTGATATTTCACAAAGTCATTAAAAGTTCTGGTATTTATCGATAGATGGCGGTCGGAGTGGGGAGTGGTAGGTTTTTTTCGTTACGGAATTTCTGGATTCGGAGCTTAAAAATTCTATCTCGAAAACTACGCAAAATCGTAGAACATACATGGGGGTGTTTCGGAAACTCCTCATCATAAAGTATCAACATTTTGAGTTTAAACGTCAACTCCTCGGCCTGTATATTAAGAGGCATTTATATGATGTATTTTGATTGGAATCGCGTGTTTAGCTCGCGGGAACCGGCAGAATTATTTTTATGAGTTGAGGCTCCTAGATGTAGTAGTTTTAAGTATGTGATACTATATTTTGGAGTTTCGACAATAGCTTACTAGCAGAGATAGATGCTAAGAGTTTTATGTTTATCACAAATTCCAATTTGTTCATGTATTAAAAAGCTTGTAAGTTCCTTTTATAGTAATATAATTTGGAATCTCGTGTTTAATCTCATGAAAGAAAAATCTCATGGGTTTCTTTTTATGTGGGGGGCGGGCTTCTTGATATACTGAATTTCGGTGCATGCGCCTCGTCACTGCGGGGATGGCGGAGAAAGGCGCGGGGGTCGAGCGACGACCGCGGACCGGTGGCACAAGTAGTGCGGACAGCGACGCCACCCGCGACACTTGTTATCTCTTTGATTTATCAATACTTACATCATTTTATACATCATTTACAGTCCACTTGTCTTTTATTTTATAATATTAATCGAACCATTCGTAAATACACTTCGGTTAAGAACACTGAAAGTAATACTTTAAATAGACATTGGCATTTACGAAGTTCTGATAAATAGATTCATATACATGATGAGTTTGGATTGGATTCTCATCTTTTAAATCACTAATGGGTGCGGTATGCTTTGGCTTTAGGAGACTGATGGGTGATTCTAGATATTTTAAATATAGTACCTACTTTCAAGTCTTAATTACTGTTCGTTGATTTAAGCTAACTTGCCTCCAAGCGAAGATAGATGTTAAATGATGTTAATGTTGATTAGAATCTCATGAGTTATGTTTTGGATGCTGGCAGTATACATTTAGAAAGGTGTATCTGTATCTTTTGAATGTACCGCTTTAGTTTCATTTAAATAATAATTTTATTTTGATACTGAACGTGTTAATAAGTAGCACTACCTACTGATAAAAAATCCTGTCGATTTTTTTGTGATAAATGGAGATTCACTAGGCCCCCCATGTGCCCCCTGCAATATAAGGCGCTGATATGATAAACTGGTAGCACATTCAATGTTTTTAAAAATTGTGTTATGTCGCACTCGAATATGTATAGACTTGAGAAATATTTGTCTGTCTTTGAAATATAATTTTCAATATGAAAGAGTTAGACGGACCACTATATCTCCAAATGCAGCTTTCCCTTCTCGAAATATTTAGAACAATAATTTATAGTCATTTTTTATTTATATAGACGAAAGTGAGTTTAGCATAATGATTTTTGTAATTAATTTTAGAGGAACAATCTTTTCTAGAATAATAAGCGATTAATCTCACTACTGGGTTGTCTATGACAACTATTATTCATTCTTTTGTAATCTCATAACATCACACTATTTTTATTATTATTATTAGTAAATATTTTATAATTTATTTTATATTACTACTCAAAATCACTCGAAATTACATTCCTCTTAAATATTTTGGTTTTTTTGTGAAAGGCAATTCCCGCACTAGAGTAATGACTCCCTGATCCGCTTTGGGAATTAAGATGTAAGTAATTCACTCGTTCCTTTGTTTACATTAACTATATTAAAGATCGTCATTGCATTGTCAAATTCATTCACACGCTTAATCGAATATTACAATCCTCATGTGTCAATCGTAATCAATTTAAGAATTAGAGACAAGATCTTCAATATACTTGCAGTATTTGAAGCTAACACTATTTCAAATGCCTATATCTTAAGTCACTCATCCATAGCCAAGTAGAATGCAGAAAATAACGTAACGGTTACCAATTTTTTTTATTCAAGTTCCTTCTCGTCCAATTTTACTTTTATTTGTGTTTAATGATTATCTGGAGTGTTTTGCCACATGAGCGGCCAATGGCTACAAACACACTTGAGACTTAATTTGTAAACTTCAGGAAAATAAAAAATTAATAGTTAAAATTAACTATTTTTTTATTTTCCTGAAGTTTTTAAACAAACACGAATTGTATCGATTTTGATATGTTAATATAATTATAATAAAATCACCAAAATACATTTATTTCCTTGGCAGCGATTTGTTAGCAACATTTTAATAGTAACTTATCTCAAGTATCATTACAACCCTAAATTATTAATATTATGTGTTTTTTTTATTATAAAGATGTTTACCAAATCATCTTTGGTATGTTTAATCAATGTATGTTTTTTATTTTTACTTTTCTGTTTTAAATATATTTATACATTTCCATTTTATTCCTATTGCCCGACGGGGCTAGTCATAACGTTAATACATAGTGTTAAAAGGTAATGATTTCCTAAACAATAAACTAATACAACCATTAAGCAGTTTCATTATTTATTCAAACTTAATGATATGTGAATGTATTCAAAATATATTAATCACCAACCACTGTTCATTAATATATTAAGAAAACATCTAGTGAATAGCAGGCATCTTCACAAACAGTACCTGAAAAAAGAAAAAGAAAAATCTAATGAAATATTTCTATGGAAGGTTAGAAAACCGAGCGCCTTAGACTTTTCAGAAAATTTGGCCAGATTCCAGAAAATTTATAGTAATTCGAAAAGAATTAAATTATAACAAAAAATCCCGCTAGCTTGACTATTTACCGGGATCATTTCACAGCTATCAATACAAGATACGGGATATGGAACAATAGAACTTGGACTACGTAAATCAAAATCAATAATAATGACGGGCCTGTGGCGTGGTTGGCAAATGTTTGCTTTTCACGCCGGAGTTCGTGGGTTCGATTCCCACCCAGTACAGATATTTGTGTGTATGAACATGTCTGTTTGTCCTGAGTCTGGGTGTAATTTATCTATATAAGTATGTATTTACAAAAGAAAAGTAGTATATCAGTTATCTGGTTTCCTTAGTACAAGCTCTGCTTAGTTTGGAATCAGATTTCCGTGTGTAAATAATGTCCCAGGATGTTATTAATATTAATGAGGAGAAACATCAAATGCTTTATTTAGCTATATTTTGTGGCAATAGAATTCAAAATCGAAGGCTAAAGGTAAATTAACACTACCAGTAACACCCTGTTTCCACTGAACCCAAAGGAAGGGAGCTGAGAAATTCGTATTTGCATAGGAAATACTCCTAATGGCCTACCTCGAAAATGTAGAAGCATATCTCTGCGTGTGTTGTGAACGGACTAAGATTCATTGAAATGAAGACACCATGAAAAAGACAATCAAAATATAACTTTTAACAAAAATCTACTGTGCGTAGCCGCCTTTTCGTAATGAATATCCGAGCTGTCTCGTTTATACGTATAAAAAAGTGGCCAAGTGCGAGTCGGACTCGCCCATGATGAGTTCCGTAGCAGCAAATAAGAATATAAAAGTTATTGTAGTAGTTGATTGAATGAAAGGGAAATTGCGGTTTATAATTTATTACGTATTAAAAAATACTTCTTACTAGAATTCGTTCAAAACAATTTGCGGTGGATGTTTGCAAAGTAATGTACATCATATATTTTTTTTAGTTTCATCACTCTCTTGTTTTAGAAGTTACAGGGGGGCACACATTTTACCACTTTGGAAGTCTCACGCACAAACTATTCAGTTTAGAGAGAAATTATATGAGGAACCTCAATATAATTTTTGAAGACCTATCCACAACATACCCCACATGTATGGGTTAGGCGAAAAAAAATGTTGAGTTTCAGTTCAAAGTAAAGGGGACCCCCAAAATTTATTGTTTTTTCTTTTTTTGTGTGAAAATTTTAATTCAGTTCGAAGAATACACCTATTTACCAAGTTTCAACAGTATAGACCTTATAGTTTCAGTGGCATTGACATACGGACGGACAGACAGACAGACATGACCAATCTATAAGGGTTCCGTTATTTTTACGGAACCTTAAAAACGTGTTTATTAATTTCATTCGGAACCTTAGCTTGATATAAAGTTGCCACTAACACAAACTACATTAGATGACATCAAATTCGAAAACGTGGGACAAAGTTAGGGACCTTTTGAGGGCTAGAGAAATAATAATAATATAATAATAGGTCTTTACCTATGAAATTGCCGTTTTGTATGAAAAAATTTAAACGAATTTTTTTCATGATTTTTTTTATTTGTATTAATCGAAGTAATCACCCATGCAATCAATGCATCTTTGCCATCGCAGTGGCAGTTTATTGATGCCCTTCTTAAAGAAATCAGCTGGACGGGAGGCAACAAATTCTTCAAAGGCATTTTGTACTGCCTCTCGGGTATTGAATTTTTTTCCCGCCAAGAAGTTATCCAAATCCTGGAAAAAGTAGTAGTCTGTAGGCGCAAGGTCTGGTGAGTAGGGCGGATGACGGAGAGCTTCCAACCCCAGTTCTTGCAACTTGGAGACCGTCTGCTGTGCAGTATGAGGTCGCGCGTTGTCGTGCAGGAGCAGCGGAGACGAGCGATTGACCAATGCTGGTTGGAGATGCGCCAGCTTCTCCATCATTGTGCTCAGTTCTTCACAGTACACATCTGCAGTAATGCTCACCCCGTTTGGTAAGAAGCTGTGATGAATCACACCGGCGCTAGACCACCAAACAGTGACCATCACTTTTCTAGGGGTAAGTTTTCGTTTAGGGCATTGTTTAGGTGCTGAACCAGGATCCAACCAACTTGCTGAGCGCTTGCGGTTATCAAACAGAATCCATTTTTCATCGCAGGTAACAATGCGGTTCAAAATTCCTTCATTTGTGTGTCTGTTGAGCAGTGCAAGGCACGTCTCGACGCGTACTTCGCGCTAGCGATCATTGAGTTCGTGGGGCACCCATTTTTCAAGCTTTTTTACCTTGCCAATTTGACGCAAATGGACCAATATTGTTTTGACGCTAACGTCGAAAGCTGCTGCTAATTCAGCCGTAGATTGTGTATCATCAGCTTCCACAACCGCCTTTAATTCGTCATTGTCGACCAAAGTCTTCGGACGACCGCGAGGTTCATTTTTCAGGTCGAAATTTCCAGAACGGAAGCGAGCAAACCAATAACAGGTGGTGCGTTGGTTTGTAGTGTTAGCTCCGTAAACGTCGTTGATGTTGCGTGCCGCTTGTGCCGCGTTGCTGCCACGACGGTACTCATATTCCATAATTACTCGAATTTTTAACGTATCCATGATGACGAAAAAGATTGAAATGCGATGAAAATGTAACACTAATCAATAAAGAAATGACTACTTTTGGAAAAAAGAATCCATGTTTTTAAAATAAAATTAATTTGAAATTAGAATTCTTAGCCAAACAAAAATTATTTTGATTTGAAATGTCCAGAACTGCAGAACGGCAATTTCATAGGTAAAGACCTAATATAATAATAATAATATTCTGGGACACTATTAACACACGGCCATCTGATCCCAAACTAAGCAGGGCTTGTACTATGGAAACCAGATAACTGATATAATACATATACGATATTCCATCGGGACGACTTCCACGTACTGCCAAAGGATGAGATGGGGGAGGGGTGATATTCGTCAGGGACACCACACAGCATAAGTAGACCATTATAATAATAATATCCATGGCCATCTGATCCCAAACTAAGCAGAGCTTAAAGTATGGAAACCCGACGACTGATATACTACATATACTACTTTTCTTTTGTAAATACATACTTATATTGATAATTACACCCAGACTCAGGACAAACAGACATGTTCATGCACACAAATATCTGTCCTGGGTGGGAATCGAACCCACGACCTCCGGCGTGAAAAGCAAGCAATTGCCAAACACGCCAACAGGCCCGTCAAATAATTCTATAATTAATTTATTTCCTGTAAATGTGCACCGATATTTACATCATCAGCCTGATATCTTCCAATGCGGGATATAGACCTCCCCCAAAGGTTTCTATAACGCTGCCCTTTGGAGCGGTTTACTTTAGTCACTGCGCCTGTTATGCGAGTTGGTGACCGAAATTATTAGGGTTAAAGCCAAACTGTGTAGCAGGGCATATTACAAAATATCAGATTATTTAAGTGATAAAAGTGCTTGGGATTGAGTTGTTCTGAGTCAACACACATGATTGTAATTAATTTGAAGTATATTTTAAAAAAGGATTCCTACTGAGTTTTCTGGCAGTGTTTCTCAGTAGCTGCCACGTCATGCACTGCACGGTAGGGTAAAACAATATCACGATTCCACTTAAATGTAAAACTTTTTTACGGAATTTAAGTATATTTAATTTTCAAAAAGGATTCCTACTGAGTTTTCTGGCAGTGTTTCTCAGTAGCTGCCAAGTCATGCACTGCACGGTAGAGTAAAAAAATATGACGATTCCACATAAATGTAAAATTTTTACGGAATATAGATATTTTGACTTTGACTTTGACTTAGGTGATAGCTAGTACATAAATGGCGCTGCCGCCCGACTACCTGATTTATTCCTTAGTAACATTTTACGACAACCACGGGATGGTATCCCCACTATACCATCCCGTGGTTGTCGTAATATGTTATTCTATTTAGGCCGGAAACCACGCGGCTAAATTGGCACCGACGATATTTCTCACGTATTTGTGTCAACGGCATCCATAAGGTCAGTTACATTTGAGCCTTAAGTATCTACCCATGAGGTATCAACATACACAAATAAATTACTAAAAACATCGCCGAAAAGTTTACCATAAAAATAAATGTTGGGTGTGAACAAATGAATGAAAGCTTATTTTTTATTTTCAATTAAATGTTGAAGAAAAGATACATAACTTACATCGTCATTTCTGTTTAACTGGGCCTCAATAACATCCTGGTCCACACTGCATGGCAAAAAGAAGTCCACCAAATCATAAAGCCCTTTCGAATCCAGCACCAGACGGTCTTCACCTACTTCAAGATTCAGATCCTTTAGTTCTACCTGCAAGCAATGGAATTGACAAATAATATAGAATAGAATAGAATTTTATTTGTATAAAATGTAGGTACATCAAGATGGATACATCATTAGTAAGCAGTGCCAGATACATTTTGTCGCATAACGACATACAAATATTGAATACAGTAATATTCATTTACACTGGAATTTTAAATAATTTATAATAACATAGATATAGATTAAATTATAATATGTATACATCTTTCAAAATTTCAAATGTTCAATTTTAAAAATAATTTATTTTAATAAGTCCTATACTGAATAGAACGATTTGTTAATTAACCATATTTTAAGTTCTTTTTTAAATCTACTTAAGGGTAATTCCTTTAGGCTGTCGGGAATAGCATTATAAATACGTCCACACATAACATGACAGCTTTTTAAATACGTTGTTGTCCTTGGTATATTTGCTAGAACAATTCTGTTTGGGTGTCTCGTATTTCTAGGGAACAAATCCCTAGCAGTTTTAAATAGATTAGGATTCAACTTAACAAACTTAGCTGCTTCCAGAATGTACATACAGGCTAATGTTAGGATTCTGTATTCCTTAAAAAGTGGCCGGCAAGACTCCCAAGGTGGTATTCCAGCAATTGCTCTAATACACTTTTTTTGTGCTAAAAAAGCTTTATTGACGTCAGTGGAGTTACCCCATAAAATAAGACCATAATTCAAAACGGATGACACATAGCCGTGGTATGCCGCTAGAACGGTTTGTGGTGTAGAGGTTTTACGCAGTTTATAGAGCACATATACAAATCTACTAAGTTTGTTACACACTTTATGAACGTGAGATTTCCAATTAAGGTGTTTATCTAGAGTAATGCCCAAAAATGTAGTTTCATTTATCTCAAAGATCTCTTGATTTTCATAACTGATCTTTATTGGTTTCTGTGGTCTACCATATACTTTATAATACTATGTTAAGTCCAGTCAGTCACGGATTATCAGGTCTGTATTTATAAACAGTGTCTATGTTAAGTAATATTACTACAACATAGGTAGTTACTACCTTACCTGCCGTTATTACATATGCAATAATCAGAAAAATACATTATTCCACAAGCTAGATGTAAGGTACCAAAATGGCGAATGTAACTTATGGAGCTTAATATGCCTATGAAATACGATATCACGTACAATGGCCCAATCAGGAGGCTAAGTGCGGAGACCAATCACCCAACTAACTATGCCTATGAAACTAATCTAGTTTTCTAAAGTGTGTAAAAGTCTATCCTTAATTTTGGTATGAATTTGGTGACTTATAGGCACTGTATGACTCATTGTTACCAATTATTAGCTCATTAACAAATGTTACTTCTCTATCTGCAACATCCATGTTAAGTGGCGAATGATACGGATACATGACAATTTTGTAAGATAGATAGAATGAGTAAAAAACCTAGACAGACTAGTAATCTGATATTTTAGTTCACAAGTGTGAAACTTCATCCTTTGATTTCCATGGGATACAAGCATAACAGTCCAATATCCTGACATCATCATGTCAGCGGAATGAAGTCTACTGCTAGACAATAATCAACAATAATTAAGAAACTAGTTAGTTAGTTGGGCGATTAATTCCCGCACTTAGCCTCCTAATTGGGCCATTGTACGTGAAATTAAGAAACTATTAATAAACCCATAAATATAATAAAAACTACCAAACTAAAAAAGTTATAAGCATTAAAACTAATGTTTACTAAAGTCTGTGCCATACTAACATATTAAGTTGCTTATTGTGAAGCTATAGAAGTTCCATACAAAATGTGAAAGAATGCTCCCTAAAGATATTAATTTTTATTTTTACAAGGTACTGAGAAGGAATTAAGTCACCAAATTTTGGGAATAGGCATTTCTTAATACATACTTAAATGTATTTAAAGGGTTAGGTAAAATGTATTAAACTATTTTATAAGTGAAGCCATTCACACATGAATTTGTATCCTAAATAATATATAATAAATTTTAGTTTATCAATGCCTAACCTTAGATCCCTTTTGCTGCAGGTGCCTTTAGTGCAGGTTGAACAGTTTAAGCATGTAAAAATCACTCATTCCCGTGGGGGAATGAGTGATTTTTACATGCTTAAATGGTAAAAATATAAGATGAGGTAAAAATATAAGATATGGTAAAAATATAAGATGAGGGTGGCCTCATCTTATATTTTTACCATATGTATGGTAAACTTTGTATATAGATACTTTGGATGGTATATATATAGGAATAAGTGCAGAAACAACTAGCATATCAGTGGGACAAAACAATGATGATGGTATATATTTAAATCAAGTCTGGACAGTAGTTGGGAATACAAATGCATGATTTTTCACAATACTTACATTTGCAGGGACCTTAAATTCTGCTAACAAATAATCAATCTCTCCAGTTGGTGGTTCTCTTCTCAGTCTATACTCTAGCTCGTTCTTAACTAGTTGGGCAGCCTGATTCTTTGCCGATGGCTTATCATTCAACTCTTCAATGAGTGGAGGTTTTGTATGTTTGTACTCTGTATTCTTTATATCTCTAATTTGAATTCTATGAGACTGTAGTGTACCCATAGACTTTCTATTCTTTAAGATTGTTTGTCTATGCATATCTATTTCAAATTGATATTTATCTTGTAATCCTTCAAAGACCACAGTCAGAAAAAATGTTTGAAATAGGTCATCATTCCCAATCTTTTTGAAGAATTCTGGGTTTATAGCAACATCATAAACAGTGGCAGGAGCTCCAGACTTGTCATTCTCTGTCCTACCTTCACCAATGCTCATAGGGACCCGATAGCTGGATGGGTCGTCAGAGTTGAGGATTGACATCAACTCATCATTGTCTATATCTCGGGGACATGGTATGGCATCTGTCTGGCATATGTTTACAAACACCTTTTTATTGTCTGGCTTGGTGAATGTTTTTACACAGTAACCTGCAATATAATAAGCACTTGTACAATTATTTGTTTTTGAAAAGATATCATGTTGTTGAACACTGTGCCTTTATCTTTAATTAATATGCATATAACATGCTTCTACATTGCTAATTGTATGCATTGCTTAGCAAAAAATATCAAGTACATATCTTATGTTGAATTTGTATTAGCAGTGTCAGCAGCTCTAGATGTCTCCATGTATAAAATACACCGTGTGTCTTAAGATTTCCTCAATTTCTCTAGCATAGGCATTGGAAATAACTGGATGGATAAATGAGAGTGCAGCTCATACCCATGAAGAGTTTTGTGTCCTCCCCATAACTAGTATTTTGTATATAGTTGTGTTTTATCTGCTGATCACTGCTAAACTCCTAAAATTCAAGTTATATTTAAAATAATTTAGGCTGGTACTATGTTAAATAGGCCTTTAAAAGTTTAAATACTTTAATGCCTCAATGGACTCTTACCATTGTGTCTGAATATTGTATGAAATTGAAGTTTTCACTTGTGTTGATGAATTTATGTTTGTGTCCTTAATTATTACAGCAGTATGATTAAATTTTACAAAATTATAACAATTTAATACCTGGAGTTGGTTTTACAAGCTTTGTTGGAACGGTGTCTACCGAAGCTAAGATCTTGTTAAACTCTTCTTCAACTGCATTCTCCTAAAATTAAAAGCATAACAATATAGACAAACTCTTTGGGCTAGGGATTGCTTTATTAATTTGATGACCGCATGTTCTACTAACATGAGACCCCAGACTAAATCAAACATAGTTTTATTTATATGTGGCAGTTAGTAGTTACACCCACATTCCTTGCACATGGCATTAGAATGCATGTAACCTGTTCTGCACCTAAACTCAGACCATTTCACCCTTAAGAAACTATAAACCCATACTTTTGTGAATCATTGTTAACATGTTCCCTGTCCAAGACTCCTTTTGTGGCTTTTTATTTGTATTATTAATGTATTTAGTTTATCAAATATCTGTTATTTCATTTTGTTATAGTATGTAATGGGGGTTAACTATCTGTGGACCCCACGGTCAGGTGCTATCAGAATATCAGCACTGTCACAATATTGCGACGGCCAATACTGAGATAGATGCCTTTGCACCTAGAACGGACTACGGAATATTAAGTATAAGATTTTCATTGTTTGTTTTTCTGTTATTGTATAATTTCATTGTTATGTCCGTCCTGTTAATGAATAAATGATATTTTCTTTCTTCTTCTTTTATTGATTTGACTTGTAGGTGCTGTGTAGCTTATTACATACATAAACAGAAGCAATAATCCATTCTGGTTTTAGCATAGAATTATAATTTTTTCATGAAAAATAATGTTATATTCATAAAAAATATTACAAATATTTCACTTAATTGAAAACTAGTAACTATACTGGGGGAGTTATGCCTACACTATATTTGACTGCACCCTATCGGAGACTTAAGTTCATGCATGGTTCTGAAAATTTCAAGTGAAAATTGATATTCTGGGCAGCATTTTAAAAGATTTTTGGGATAGTAACAATTACTTACTAACTAAACTAAGTAACTAGATCTTTCCAGCCAAATAATAGCCGAACCAACTTAGGACTCAATGCTCCTACGAACAGAATAATGCGTACTTACAACGAAATGTTATCCTACGACGGTAGTATTGACATTTTTCATACGACCAACATAAAAAAGTTTAAAAGGGTAATACTGTATATTCTTAGTCAGACTACAAATAATTAGTTTCTCTGAATATATTTTTTATTTTAATGTTTTTTTTTATACATATATAACACTGATCTAACTTCCTTTATTCGTTTTAGTTTCTATCTTTAATTTAAAACCAAATTTTGGGTAATATAGTTTTTAAGTTTTTGTTTTGTTATAAAATTGTTAATGTTGTATACACCTGTAATGGCAAACCACACAGTACTTGTGTTTATACATAAAAATAATTTTAAGTTGCATTGTGAATTGTCGATGGTGTGTCATTTATAAATAAATAAATAAATAAATAAGGCCGAATAGCTAAGCAAAATCCAGGGTATCATGTAGTATTAACAATAATGTAACGATACATGATTTGCAAAAAACCTATTGAATTTAGAATTTTAACTAACTGATTATGCCAATCTCGTGTAGGGGCAAGTAACATATTGAGTGGCAGCAGCACCAAACATTGGCTAAGAGAAACAGGAGAGTATAAACAGTATTAAGAAAATATTAATCATGCAAGCACCGGATATATTTCACTAAGGTTATAGTTATAAACTCACTTGTATAATTCGCATATTGTTTTCCATTATCGTCGGATCAATATCCAGAGTTATTGACTTTTTAGTCATATTGTTTAGATATTGTTATAGCAACGAAACAATTAATTTTAACTCTTTTCTTGATTGATATGATTGTTTATTTTTGGTTACAAGTTTAAATATATACTCTTTGTTTTTTGGTAGACAGTTGACACTTCGTAAATTTCACCTCGCCCATAGAGTACACATTATATATCTATATAATTGTTTATGATATATATAGACCTAGAAAGTTCTAAAAAAAACTTAAGGTGACGATAAAAAAAAATTCAATAGTAAATTACTTACTAAAAAAACTAAATCCCAACTTAAAATATTTTTTATTCATTATTATAAAACAAATATTATAGGTCCACATTTTCAAGTAATAAGTGTTGCTACAAGTGATATCAGTAGTAGTACTGATAACACAGCTCTACAAAGTGTAGCCAATTCTAGAGCCTTTTGGAGATATATGCTTTTTATACTTATTGTCTTATTCCGTAAATGATCGTTTTAATTTGTACCTCCCTAATTTAAATCATTAAAAAAATGTAAAGTTCCGTTAATAAAACTCTTACCAATTATTACAATGAATTCTGTCTGATGCATTAGAGTTTATCACCGTATTCGACAACTTAGAAAATATATATACACCAAGTTGACAGTCACCTTCCGGGAGGCTAAGGTAGATAATAAACGTTCACAGTTTTTACAAATGACCTATGTTCCTGTAATATGTTCATAATTTTCATTAATTAACATCCGTCTCATCAAAAATACAGATCAGAAAAGTATGCGTTTTATTCCGATCTATTTAGGTAATAATTATATAGAGTCTGTCAATAAGTTATAATGAAATTTTAATGACAACAACAATACATAAACTACTATTACTTGTATTGTAAGTAGCAATGCACTCACCATTTTATCAATGTAATGTACCATTGCTACTTACCTTACAAGTTGTAGTAAAAAATTCGCGTTATTTCTTTAAACTTAATTACGAATTGTTATACCGACAACCCGACCCTCAGAACACTATTAATAGTTCGTAATTAAATATAAAACTAATGAACGGACTAATTTTACCCGTTCAATCAAGTATACTACATATATACATATGTTCAATAATAGTCAGTGTTAAATCAAGCAAAAAAAAAACTTGTGTGTACTTATGTACACGCGTTAGAAGTTATACTTCTTAATATACAACTTGAACATAGTTATCAATTTTCATACCACCTAGAACTAACGTCATGCTGTTATTTTTAGTTTATTTTTAAAAATTCAATCTCATACATTTTCATACCACCTAGAATTAACTTCATGCTGTTAAATTTTTTGGTGTCGGTGTGCGCGCGCATCGTAAAAATTCACTCTCATCATTTTTCTCCATCGCGCCAAAAGAAGTATAACTTCAAAAATAACCATCGCTTAAATTAAATTTCCACTGCATTATTGTGTAAAATAATGAATTACCAGATACTAAGTAAATATTTTCAGTATAAGTACAGTACAAGTAAAGTTCTACTACTTGATAAATATCTTATAAAATTTCTAGTTCTAGTATATAGAATAAGATAAGTTCAATAAGTTTAATTAAACGTTCAGTTAAATACTAGCAAATCACACTAATATGAAAAATGCGAAAGTTTGTGAGTATGGATTTACGTATGTATGGGTGTATGGATGTTTGTTACTCGACGAAAAACGATTACTTTTTAACTATTGGATTTCGATGAAACTTTGTAATGATATAAATAAAATAAATAAAAAAGGTTTTTATTCACGTAGACTTTAAAAAAGCGCTTGTAAATAGTCAGAACATATTTGCAGTAATATAGTTGTATACATTATTATTCCTAGTAACATAGATATTTAGGTACACATTGTATGAAAATATTTATAAAATTTATTTTATTATAGCATTGACATTTAGCTAGCTCGTATCAAGTTATTGTCAAGAGATTATGTTTAAGTATCTAGTTTAAGTCTAATATTTTACTACATATTGTCAATGGTTCTGTCTATATTAAGGTATTATTACTATGACGGACCTTTTGTTAATAACGACGGTCGCGCTTTAATGCTACCACCGGATCCAATGCGCTCCGCTATATCCGAATAACACATGCATGTACGATGCGAGTAACACCGCGGGGCACAGCTAATAAGACTAAACTAAGTAAGCTGCGCCCGGGGGCTTCCTCCTTGCCGTTCGAATCACGACTCTGTGGTAACTGGTGTGACAAACCATGAGAGTGTCTGTGAAGCTAGTCTTAGACGTTCGCCAATGGCACGTCATGAGATCTGATTTTGAGTCGTTTGGACTGGATATGGAGAACTGATAGTGGCGTGTATGAACACCGGACCAATGCAGGTCAAAATTGGCCGAATACGTGTCATATAACTTTTCACCATGTTGAGAAATTTATTGCGCGCATTCAAGATGCAGGGAAGGGGTTGGTGGACGGAGGTTCGATCGGGAAAAGAGGATAGTGGCACTGATTGTGGGGTACACTTAGATTGCCACTTAAGGGCTAAAGAGTTAACAGAAGTCTGGAGATGGAGATAATGCAGTGTACTCTGCCGTAGAGCCAGACTGGCTTTCTTAGGGTAAGGAATGTCGCAAGAATATAGTGAGAATTTAAACGGGGAAAAGACCGAGTCTTAAGGAATTCCTGCTTGTACAGGCGTCGGAGTGAAAATGTATCTAAAAGTCCACCCCAAACAGGGAAATCTAATGAGATGCTGGAATTACAGGAGAATTTGTAATATGGAACAATATAGCTTTGACGGGCAAAGCTACTAAACAAAATTAAATTTAGTTTGGTGTACTGTGTACGGGAAGGGGTTGGTGGACGGAGGTTCGATCGGGAAAAGAGGATAGTGGCACTGATTGTGGGGTACACTTAGATTGCCACTTAAGGGCTAAAGAGTTAACAGAAGTCTGGAGATGGAGATAATGCAGTGTACTCTGCCGTAGAGCCAGACTGGCTTTCTTAGGGTAAGGAATGTCGCAAGAATATAGCGAGAATTTAAACGGGGAAAAGACCGAGTCTTAAGGAATTCCTGCTTGTACAGGCGTCGGAGTGAAAAAGTATCTAAAAGTCCACCCCAAACAGGGAAATCTAATGAGATGCTGGAATTACAGGAGAATTTGTAATATGGAACAATATAGCTTTGACGGGCAAAGCTACTAAACAAAATTAAATTTAGTTTGGTGTACTGCGTATATTTAAGCAAAAATTTAGCGCCCTTTTACTCTGATAATAATAATAATTGTTTAGTTTTATTTGTAACTTTTTTATTTCACAAAATCAGTTAGTATATATAGTGACACATATTTTTTTAATGAGACGCAGCAACACTGTCTCCAAATCAAACGTCATGAGAACTAGGTCGAAGGAATAGTCCATGTCTAACTTATTGGACTATTTTATTACTTTAGCGAGCCCTTCTCCATGAAATTTTTACCTTATTACTTTGCCCAAAGCCGGACGATGATATTTGTTTATAAGACATAGTTGGCTTTCTTGACATCCGTGGAGAATCAATCGAAGGTAAGGGTATCATTCAGTCTAAAAAATTGTTTGCCATATTTTATCTATTTGAACTTTCTTTTATGAGTGTATGTTGCAATTAACTTTATATTTTTGATGTATAAGTAGTATATTGCTGTATCAGTGCGTTAATTCTTATCAATTGATATTCGGTGAGTTAATTTGTGTTGTGGCGAAAAAAAAATTAGACCTAGTTTGTCAGCTGTATTGGTGAATGTAGAGATACGTATGCATAATAGGTACGTGTGTCGGTATATATACTTAAATTACAGGTATTTATAATATTATTAAATTGTAGAAGGTGAATAATAAATCCAAATGGCCAGGTTCATAAATATTCATGATAGTTAACTATTAAAAATATCTACATTGGTATTAATTTTGTTTAATTTAAACAGTTAGATATTTTTCTATAGTGGGTGATACTTGATCTAAGTAAAACTTGAAGTTATTTACTTGTGCAAATGTTATTAGGAGGACAAGAGAGGTAGGTAGTGGCTCAGATGTTCAAAAATATATCTTAAGATACTGTTCCAAAAACAGTTATATTTAGAAACTGTTGTGTTAAGAAATTAGACCATTATTTCTAGCATTATAAATTGCTTATATCTTATCAAAATTACATGTCATAACAAAATATGTAGAACCCTTTGCTTAAATGGTTCCAATATATGGCAGGCACCATTATTTAAATAGTATTACTTGTATCTGTGGCTGAAAGATGTCCACTGCTGGATAAGGCCACCCCAAGGGTCTCCACAATGGTCTTGTACTCCCACTCATTCCAGTTTGGGGAGTTAGACCTGTGTAAGATAATAATTGGTAGCTTTACTGTTAAATGACAAAAACAACCTCAGAATATGATTCTTCATATTCCTATCTACTTCAGAATAGCTGTTCTACCTACCTAAAGATGTATATGTGCTACCTAAAAGTGTAGCCTTCCAGAAGCCATTGTGAGACTACTTCTAGCTAATAATGGGACTTCAAATATGTTGGGGAAGGTTTTTTTAAATAATGCATGTTCAATTAGTACTTCTGTGTTTAGTCAATAGCCAATTGTAAGTGCAGATGTAAGTAAGGGAATGATATAGTACAGTTAATATGCAGATACTTCTGTTGCAAATTGCATATCACTTCACCCACACTAAAGTACATGCCAAATTAAATTTATCTACTGAAATCATAGAGTTGAAATTACAGTGTAGTTAAGCCATAAAAGCTGATAAAAAGATCAAGACTTATCAACAATTTGGTCAGTTGGTGGCAGTAATATAATCATACTTGAATGTTCAATTTTTAGTTTAATCAAATACTTGCTTGTGTTTTGGAATAGATATAATTTCTAATAAATAAAATGTAATTTAAGACAACCAATCTACTTCATAGTGGGTTTGCCTTCAAAATAAATACTTTAACTGGACCAAAATCAGTATGTTTGGAGAATGCTTTGTCGGGCCAGGTGAACTGGGTGGTGATTAGACTAGTTCATTATTTCAGAATTTGTTCATTACACTTACATTGTTTGTTATGCTTAAAAAATATTCAAGTTTAACTTGATGGACAAACTTATACAGAACTCTTGATATGTAAGTCCAACTCATACTGGGAATGTTTTTAAATATTATATCTCTATATATTAATTTTAATTTGTGGATGGGGACTTAAGAACAAAGTCACATTAATTTTAGTTGATAATATAGTCTCAAAACAGGTATGCAATTATTGATTTTCCAGTTTTGAGTTTAGATTTAAGCTTTGCTATGAGAAAATTCTGCAACAGTAAATTAATAATATCAATATATGTTTACTTTTCTAGGAAATTGTCATATATGGCATAATCATTGGACATCATGGCGGATAAACATAGCCTTAACTATGATGTGAGAGAACTAAAGTTGGGAGCCAGTTTTACAAATAATAAGGCCTCTCAGTACCACACCATCAAATGTAAGTAAAACAATAATCAAGGTAATTTGGACAGTATTTCAATAAAAAGTTTTATCCTGTAGAGTACTTATAACTTAAGTTTTGAGGTCAGGTTTTAATGACTAGCAGTTTTCAGCAAAAAAACCAGGTATTCTGAATTTTGATCTGAACAAAGATACAAATATGACTTCAAATGTTGCACACAATTAGGGCACTATATTATTATAGCATCATAATTTTGAAAGTTTTGGTGACTCAGTAGTGGGGAAAGCAACAGGGACATAAAAGTCTAGTGATGATTGGTTAATTTTGTATATATATATATATATATATATATATTTATATATTTAAATCGCCGAAGACTTGTTGCGTCTTTTCAAAGTTGAACCCTATAGCGTCTACCATTTCCAATGACTTTTTAATTGTTATTCGTGCGAATATAGTTACATTGCTGTCATGTGAATACTATAGTCGACGAGAAATTTTGTTTAGGTACGAAAATTAGATATTCAATTTGAAATAATTCTCGCTGGTTTTTTGCGTCCGTTCTCGATGGAAATCATGTGACACATTGTATATTTTTGTATACGTTCCATGCATTTAATCGTTTTTCCTACATCCATCTAAATGTATGGATATATTGATACCGTATATTGTACTATATTAATTCCATGTATTCTACTAATTAAATGACTCCTTACTATATTGGAGATTATATCGGTACCATATATTATTTTTGTATGTACGCCATAAACTGTTAAGTTTGTTGCTTCCTCCTAACCTTATGTTATATCGATACATACATAGGTGCCCATATAATAAATAAAAATCATAAATAAATTAAATAATTATAAATAAATAAATCAATAAATTCATTGCGTGACGTGGTCTCTGTCTACCCCAATGGGGAACATTAGTGACGATATGTATGTATGTATTTATGAATAGAGATTCATCACTTTTTATGAAGTCGATTAAAATAAAATACTTATTTATGTACCTACATAACAGGCAATCAAAACAAGTTATCCCTATATTACATAGGTTAATTAAATTTTAAATTATAGTTAGCTAAGTCCGCTAGGCTAATTAAAAAATATTAAGTATATGATATTTAGGTTTATGTGGGATCATTTTATTTATGTGAGCGTGTTTCTTCTGAACTTAAGGATGAACACAAAATAAAACAATTGTTTCGGTAGTAGATATTTTTAAGTTTTATTGTTTACAAATCAAGTAGGTACAATAATAATCCCATAGTCATAATAATCAAAGTGTCGGACAAATCAAATACACCGAAATCGGAACATAAAAGTAATTTAAGAAATTAACAATTTTAAGAACGACCAGATGAGAGGCTAATTTACTGTGTCATTGACTATAATTAACTTGTATATGTAAGCAATACTAGTTTTCAACCGTGGCTCTGCCCACGTGACACGTCGATAAAAATTAACAAACAGAAATTTGTTTAGGCGTTAAAAAAATAAAATAAAGATGCTTAGAAAATTATTAACCTGAATATTCACATATCAGACATACCTATCAGTACAAAGACTCAAAAATAAAAAAGCGCTTTAGGCGTCAAAAAGTAAAATAAAAACGCTTAAAAATATTAACGTAACTATCATAAATAAAATAAATCAGTCCAAAATCTCAAATATAAAAATTACACAACAATACTCTTATTTAAACATAAAAAAAACCAAACCCATTGAGGTAGGCGTTAACGTCACTAAATATTAAACATAATTATTGAGTAACAAATCAGTCATGAGCTAAACAGCTGTTGCCTTTATCGCTATTAATACTTAGGCTCTATATAGTATTAAAAGATGAGGCACAATACTAATTACTTAAATGACAATATATATTCAAATCACTTTGGAAACAAACCACAATAATAAAAATAAAATATAATAAAAACTAAAACGTTACAAAATATGTATTTGGTGATATTATGCTTAAATTAAATCAATCACAAGCTACTGTCCTTGGCACATTTAGTCCAAAAATACAAAGTACTCGTATCTGGTCTTGAAGATTAGATGAGTTGTTAATTAAGATATCATTATAAACATCCAAAAGTATCCGAGTCGTCGACTTTGGTCGAGTCTCGTCCCTCTTCGAGAGTTTTAGCGTGTTTATTAGGATACCTGAATTACAAACTATACCTACCAGTATTCAGACTTCAGAAAATTATAAATAAAATACTACGACTATGTTAAAATAAATGACTAGGTTTCATGTAACCACCCGACAAGAATGACAGAAATAAATGATATTGATAGAGAGCTAAGACTAAACGACAAATTTTGAATGAACAATTACCAGGTCTATTTCTTAGTGTAAGTGTTTTGTATGATTACTAATGCTTACAGTTGACTCCAACTGTAAGCATTAGTAATCATACCCCCCCCCCCCCCCCCCGTCCCCCGAAACAACAGAATTAGATTTATGTGTCGATATGGATACCGGTTTTAATAATCTACTATCCACAGTAAGAGTTATGCCAGGTGAATTACTTATGTCACTTAAAATACTATCACTACACATTACCGAGGTTTCTTTATTTAAGGGCTGTTCAATGTTTTTGTCAGATAAGGGCTTAAGTTGTAATAATGAGTAGTTCTTCTGATGAAACTCTTCAGATGAATGAGGTACGTTGCCAAATAAGCAAGCTCGATCCAAGATCTTGTCATCGTATAAGTAAGATTCATCGGATAAAGTCTGCAAAAATAAAATTAACATAATGATCTATATTTTTAATTTATTAAGTTTTTACAATACGATTATCAACAATATGACATTTCTTAACTATAAATTGTAGGTTATTTAAACTTCTACTTACATCTTTTACAGGCGGTATATAATTGGAATCTGTGTCAGAGAAATCAGGACTTGAAACAGATATTTGTTCCTGGAAAGAACATACAGTCGTTAAAAATAAGTCGTAAGCATAAAACAGTTACCGTTATTTAAAAAATAATAAAATTCATGTAGATATACAAACCTCATTGAACAGCGTTGATTAAAATAAATCACGTGAATTTTCTTTATTTCCATCTAAAAAAACAATAAAAGTCAGTTAAATAAATCATACGTATCTGTGTAAAGACTACTCAAGATATTTTTAAACCTAAATAGTAAACAGTAAAAATAATGTTTATATCAACAGCCAGCTGCGTGCAATTAATTGTTCAGGTGTCCCGAAACCCAACGTAAAGTGGTCACCGGGTGACGGGCTAGACAGTACCTCTGGTCTAAATTGTTTAAAAAAAATTCTATGTCACTTGGTACTTCTTGGTTGATTTTGATGAAAAAGCGAGATTACTATTATTATTATAATTTCATTTATTTATTTTATTCCTAACTAACAAACTCTTTCATTATGACACTTACACTACGAAAAACATTCATTATTATTGTGAACTTGTATTATAATCAAATACCGTCCTCTTTTTGTACAAAACAAATAAACAGAATTAATACCATTCAGTATAACGATATAATAACGATAATTTAAATTTTCCAACTAATTATAAATTAAAACTTACTACTCGTAGGTACTTACCTACCTATTCATTATTTTTAATATACTTAATGGGATACTTACTTGCTAATGAGAGTATCCTGGCACTTCTTTTCATGGTGCATGTTATTTTACTTCCACTATACAATATTTATACCACAAGCGTTATTGCGTCCGCACTGGCCGGCAAAAACATATAAACAAAAACATGCCGCTTGCATATCGCATGCGAACTCCGCCCCCTCACCTCTGTTACCCCCTCGTCTCCTCTGGGACGATGTCGTTTTGTGTGACGCAATTAAATCACACATTAGAATTGATAAAAACTTTTATTATATACAGAAGCCACATTATCGGCGTCTTATACGTAAACAAAATATCGAATATACGCCACTGATATACGGCGCACATAAGCGACCTCCAAAATTCCCGCGCCAAACAGCGGAACTAAGAAATACGCCGAAAAGCACTCCGGTGACAAAACAACGTCCATGCCAATATTTCACCCAGCCATTGTACTAACCTTTACTGTACTTCTGGCTGAATTTGAGAGATGGACAATCTTGCGTCCGTATACAGGATGCAACAAGTCAGTCGGACGCAACATCATGGGTAAAAACCGCCATGTAGGACGCAATATCAACTCCGGGATGGAAATATATATATATATATATATATATATATATAAAAATAAGTTATTTTTTTGGCCTTAATATTGACACATTTTTACTAGTGTACTCTTTAAGGGACAGCATACCAGCTAAAGCATGTCATTATTATTTGGTTTATGTAACATAGAGACAGTTCAATATGAGAGAGATTTTTGGTTGCAATAGTCACTTAGCTTTACTCATTTGTTATTCGACTACTTTGTAAGGGTCAGCAGAGTAGATAAAAGCTCATAACTCATACTCTCCTTAATATTTTGGTTATGTAACATATAGATAGTTCAATATGAGGATAAGTTTTAGCTTACATAGTCAATTAGCTTAATCCATTGGTTACTAGATTACTTTATAAGGGACAGCAGACTATATAAGCATGACTCATACTGTCCATAATATTTGGATTATGTATCAGAGAGACAGTCAATGTGAGGACAAGGTTTTGCTTGCTATAATCACTTTTCTTAACTCTTTTGTTACTAGACTACTTTTTAAAGGGCAGCATACTAGCTAGCTAATTCATGACTCATACTGTCCATAATATTTGCATTACATAAGATGGAGGCAGTATAATATGAGGCTTAGTTTTTGCTTGTTATACTCACTATGCTGAACCCTGTTGTTAATAGACTACTTTTTAAAGGACAGCAGACTAGGTAAAGCATAACTCATACTGCTGTTAATATTTGGGTTATTTAACATGGAGAGATTGCAATATGTGGATTGTGGATAGGTTTTTGCTTGCTATAGTCACTTAGCATAACCCATTTGTTACTAGTGTACTTTATAAAACACAATAGACTGGCTAGAGCATGACTCATTCTGTCATTAATATTCGGGTTATGTAATATAGAAACATTTCAATATGAGGATATGTTTCTCTTGCTATAGTCACTTAGGTTAAACCATTTGTTACTAGTCTACTTTTTAAGGGACAGCAGACTAGCTAAAGTATAACGCATACTGTCTTTATTATTTGTGTAATGTAACATAGAGACAGTTCAATATGAAGATAAGTTTTCGCTTGCTATACTCATTTTGCTTAACGCTTTTGTTACTAGATTACTTTATAAGGGACAGCAGACTAGCTAAAGCATGACTTATACTGGCCATAATATTTGGAGTATGTAACAGACAGACAGTTCAATGTGAGAACAGGTTTTTGCTTGCTATAAACACTTTTCTTAACCCTTTTGTTACTAGACTACATTTTAAAGGACAGTAGACTGCCTAAAACATGAAACATGCAGTCATTAATATTGGGGTTATGTAACATAGAGACAGTGCAATATGCTTAGCTTAACCTATTTGTCACTAGTCTACTTTATAAGGGACAGCAGATGAGCTAATGCATGACTCATATCCATCATATTTAGATTACATAACATAGAGACAGTTTATGAGAATAGGTTTTTGCATGCTATTGTCACTTAGCTAAATCCATTTGTTACTAGTCTACTTTATAAGGGACAGTAGACTAGCTAAAGCATGACTCATACTGTGCAAAATGTTTGAAATACATAACATAGAGACAGCTCAATTAGAGGATAGGTTTTCGCTTGCTATACTCACTTTGCATAACCCATTTGTTACTAGACGACTTTTTAAAGAACAGCACACTACCTAAAGCAAAACTCATACTGATCTTAATATTTGGGTTATTTAACATAGAGAGATTGTGACATGTGGATAGATGTTTGCTTGTTATAGTCACTTGCTATAACCCATTTGTTACTACATTACTTTATAAGGGACAGTAGACTAGCTAAAGCATGACTCATACTGTGCAAAATGTTTGAATTACATAACATAGAGACAGCTCAATTAGAGGATAGGTTTTCGCTTGCTATACTCACTTTGCATAACCCATTTGTTACTAGACGACTTTTTAAAGGACAGCACACTACCTAAAGCAAAACTCATACTGATCTTAATATTTGGGTTATTTAACATAGAGAGATTGTGACATGTGGATAGATGTTTGCTTGTTATAGTCACTTGCTATAACCCATTTGTTACTACATTACTTTATAAGGGACAGTAGACTAGCTAAAGCATGACTCATACTGTGCAAAATGTTTGAATTACATAACATAGAGACAGCTCAATTAGAGGATAGGTTTTCGCTTGCTATACTCACTTTGCATAACCCATTTGTTACTAGACGACTTTTTAAAGGACAGCACACTAGCTAAAGCATAACTCATACTGCTATTAATATTTGGGTTATTTAACATAGAGAGATTGTGACATGTGGATAGATGTTTGCTTGTTATAGTCACTTGCTATAACCCATTTGTTACTACATTACTTTGTAAGGGACAGCAGACTAAGCTATAGGTCCATAATATTTGGATTACATGACAAAGAAACAGTTCAATATGAGGATAGACTTTCGCTTGCTATACTCACTTTGCTTAACCCTTTTGTTACTAGACTACTTTTTAGCTTGCTGCTATTAATATTTGGGTTATGTAATTTGTAGAAATTGCAATATGAGGATATGGTTTTGCTTGGTATAGTCACTTAGCTTAACCCATTTGTTACTAGACCTTTATAAGGGACAGCAGACTAGATGAACCATGCTTCATACTGTCCATAGTATTTAGCTTAACATATGTGTGAAAACTATTATTGTCAATCAAATCAAAATTGAATTGAATATTACAGATGATTTCAAGCCAGCGTCCGTTGATGTCAACAAAATGGCTACCGTGGATGTCGGAACTAATAATCAAGTGACGGTCACTGTACCACATTTGGGTTCGTATTATTAATTTGTTAACCGAGTCGATGGGGTGGTAGGTAAATGCTTGCTTTTTACGCATAAAGTCGTTGGTTCGATTCCCATCCAGGACAGATATTTGTGTGTATGTGTGTTCATCCTGACTTTGGGTGTAATTAGCTATATATATATATGTATTTCCAAAAAAAAAAAAATTACTGATTGGCGAGGTTAAGCAACCAGGCTCGCGGTCAGTCATAGATGGGTAGATAGTGGTATAATTTCAGAGCTTCTCCGTGCTTCGGAAGGCACGTTTAGCTGTTGGTCCCGGTTGTAGCCATTAGGCAACAGTCGTGAAGACATGTCAGAGGCCTCATGGGCTTGAACAACTCTGACACTAGGTTAACCACTGCCCATACGATAAGTAAGTAAGTGTTAAAGCAATGATAAATACAAAATTTTTGGGCTGTTTATCAAGTAAATTATGCTGTGACCACCATTGAGATATAATGTAAGTACTAAATTAATTATATAATTAATGTAGTACATACTTACTTTACATTATCAAAAATATAATTAATGTAGTACTTACATTATATCTCAATGGTGGTCACAGCATAATTTAACTACTCCCGTAAGTTTTCAATCTTTCGTCTCAAAAACACCTACCACACAATTTTCTAATTTTGTAAATTTTATAGTGTAGCACTTTCAACAGAATAAACACGTTGAGTTGTAACTCAATATAAATGTACGTCTGTTTATAATAAACAAAGAATTTCAAAGCAAAGTACATGTATATGCTGCGATAAAGCAAAGTGGCGTAAGTGAGATTTTATGTTTGTGTTATGGGTTTAACCTTTTGACCGCTACAGTCATGAATAGATGAATAGATGACACATAATACTTAATAAAAAAACGCCACGGTCATAATGAACAAACCTAGTTCCACGCCTCAAATGGGAAATCAAAAATTTTATCTTTCGGCGGGAAAGGGTGCTAGCAAGAGAATCGTAAATTTGATTCATGATCCCCATGACCCTTTAATTTGCATTAATATCGACGTATGCACACTCCGATCCTCAGGCGGATAAGCGGCGTGCATCTTCGCGTATTAACGTAGAGCAACTGTTGCATAAAACGTTGATAAATATCAACCCTCTTATCTTCACAAAGTATTTATAAATGTATCTCGCACATTTTGCCATCCGATCCCAAATTAGACAGAGACTGTAACATGGCAACCAGACATCTGATAACGTACTTACATATGAATTAATTACGTTATATATAAAAATGTATTTAGACATATATATAATAAGTACGTCAGATGCCATTTATTTATTATGTGTATGTACATAATAATAAATAAATTATATCCAGACACAGAACAAATAATTCATCATCAAAATCACACAAAGATTTGTCCCGGGTGGGAATCGAACCCACGACGTGTATAAAAATAATAAAATGTTTCAATAATATACTGTTTATATGTAAATATTACTTGGCAGTGTTAGGTTCTCGATGACCATGACGCGGGTACACAGGCTGATAAAAACATACAGGAAAATTGAGCACCTATATTCGTGCCAACTTGTAAAAAAACTTCAATCTTTTAATTTGTGTATGTAAGTTTATTATGAAAAATAAGTATTCAGCTAAGAATAGGGGAAAAAACTTAATAAGAAAAAGGCATAAATATAAATCAGAGATAGAAAAATCTCTTAAAAGCGGGGTACACAGGCTGATAAAAACATACAGGAAAATTGAGCACCTATATTCGTGCCAACTTGTAAAAAAACTTCAATCTTTTAATTTGTGTATGTAAGTTTATTATGAAAAATAAGTATTCAGCTAAGAATAGGGGAAAAAACTTAATAAGAAAAAGGCATAAATATAAATCAGAGATAGAAAAATCTCTTAAAAGCGGTGGATAAAGTTAAAGTTAAAAGTAGGTATAAGCATCAGTTCAACATCATCAGTCCGTAGTTCTTGGCGGGGAGAAAGTGGGGATTCTCTCTCTCTCTTTCACGCAAAGTCATTTCTATGGTTCTACTACAAGTGACGTTATATGTTAGTATCGCATGTCTTTATTCAAAATGATTTTTAAATGCTTATATTGTCGTTAGTTTTAAGTGAGTTTCAATTATGTATTTATGTTCGGTCTTAATATTGACGATAGAAAAAGGTTAGTCCTCACTCCTATTGAGATTCATACTAATAATTAATTGACTCGCACTTGGCCTATTATTATAGATGTAATGCGTCTGCATCTGTTTGTCGGTCGAGTCCTCACTCCTATTGTGATTCATACTAATAATTAATTGACTCGCACTTGGCCTATTATTATAGATGTAATGCGTCTGCATCTGTTTGTCGGTCGATTAAAAAAATATGTTATTATAAGATAGGGCATGGTTTTATAATAGTCGTATATTTCGTTAAGATAGAATGATAAACTATGTTTAACCTTTAAACAGTCTTTGCTATATTTATTTTTTCATTGTTTTTGGACTTTATAAGCAAGTACAAGTAGCTGACGTTTTGTTTGACGTTTGTGTGTGAATTAAGGTTTTGGCTGTTTTATAATAATCGTACGTACGTTTAATATAATAATTGGTCCACAGATGGTGCGGGTGTTCCACAAACAGTTTTCAAAGGCAACCAGAGGCCTTACACAAAAGAATGCGTCCTCATCATAGACAGAGTTACCGGCGAGATTACACTAGAGAAGCTCTCAAGCAATATACAAGTTAAAAAGACGAGGTACGTATTGTCAATAGTTTAGTAGTTTTATAGAAAAGTGTCACATCATACACAGATTTAATCCTAAAGCAGTCATCGCTATATTTATTTTCATTGTCTTTGGCTCTTATTCCAAAGTGATAAGGTTGAAATTAACGTGGGTTCGTGTATTCCATTGCCTGTTTAAGGGTTAAAGCCGAGATAATACTGGCTAAAGCTAGCTATATGTTGGATATAAACTCCGTATTAATTGTTGCGTACTTTAATGTTAGTTGGGGAAAGTTAATTTGTGAACGGTAAATGGGAAACCATTACACAAATTTTCCTTTAACAGGAGCACGTAGAAAGCCCCATTATAGCTCTTAAATATGATAGATAGACAGTTCTGAAGAGTTTAATATGCCCACCATACTGCGATCGCCAACCCGTTTACCAAGCGTGGCAATTATAGTATATCTCCCAAGACAATTTGTCCAGCAATAGACTCTTTTTGAGTCCCTATATATGACATTTTTTCAATTATTCGGCCCTTATTATATAATGGAGAGCCTTTACGACCCTCATCATTGGTTTTCTTGTAGTTCTCTACATCGTCGCTGAGGGCTTCAAATTCATGCACTTCTATATTTATCGTTAAATTCAGTTATTGCTTTACGTCGCTGATTTTTAAATACTTATTTGATAACTAGCTGTGCCCCGCGGTTTTACCCGCGTTAAATTTTATAAATTATCGCAGGGGGAGGACCCCCGGTAGGTGATAGCGTAATAGTAGCCTATATGTTGACCCGACCTCTTAGTAATATTCATGCAAAACTTGAAGTAAATCAATGCAGTACTTTTTGAGTTTAGCCCGGACATACATACAGACAAACAAATAAAAATAGTAAAAGCTTTATTATTGACTTCGATATCGACTGTAGATCGCGCCCCAAGTATCCTTTTAAAAAAATATTCAATGTACAGTTTTGAATTTTCTACGATTTTGTTATATGTATAGATTAATTAAAATTATAAAGGAATATTATAAGACTTGGTCGAGTTGCGCTTGAAAAGAGTTATACCAGTAGAATAACTTTGAACCTTGGTTTATGTATCACAGACAAGAACTGACACAGAAGCCTCGGCCACTGACGCCCGTCACAGCAGACTTCACCAACACGACGCAGCGGTCCACGTCACGCACGCGCGTCACCACCAACAAACGTAGCAACCCTAACACAGGTAACACACACACACAGCAACCATAGCATTGGAAATGCACACTTAGGCTGAGATCTATAGAGCGTACTTAGAATTTGCTCAGACTTTACTTAGACAGAAGTTAATGCATGTAACGAAATTATAATTGGTGTTTTGACTTTGTCTGTCTTAGCTTATGCTAAGCATAATCTTAAATTCAAAAAGTCTATAAATACCAAATCAAAGTATAAGCTTAGAATACATTTAGCAATGTTTTACGTAAGTAAAGTTTGAGCAAAGTCTAAGATCTCAGCCTAAAAGACATATGCAGATTGATACAGGTTACACATGCTGACTCACATTACAAGCTTAACACAGGCAACACACACTGACAGTTTTTTTTTTTACTAAATTATTTCTAATATTTTATCATAGATGTTAAAATTTAAAACAGCCACTGTTTGACTGTTAACAGTTTTAATTATGTACTTTCGTAATAGTATTAATAATTAATAATGCCGTGCGTTCCTTCAATTCAGATGCCTACAATATTTAAAATTGTGTCAAAGATTGTCGTTTAATGTTGAGTATGTATTTAGTTGGGAAGCCTTTAATTAAATAACGAAGTATAGCGACCCTTATATAAGTTCCGCACAATGTTATACATATACAGCCTGACACATATAACGTACACTGATATACATATAGACTAACACAGGTAACGCACACTTACTCACATGGCAAACTTAACATAGCCAATGCAGACTGACAGGCATAGCGACCGTTATATAGGTGCCGCACACTGTTATACATATACAGCCTGACACTGATATAGGTAGATATACATCCCGACATATAAGTAAAGCAAACTGACCCACATGGCAACCTTAACATAGACAACCCACATTGACAGATATATTAACCCTATTACAGGTAACGCACACAAATATACTTCTCACACTCTGCACTCTGCACACTCACTCAGATGGCAACCTTAACACAGGCACCGCACACTGATACATAGTAAGCCTAAAACACTACGAAGGCAGACAGAGACAGATAGGAGCGCATCGGAGAGGATTTCATTAGGCAGTAGAAACTCAACTTTAAAATGATTTAAATAAAGTGCATATATGTTTGAACCTGACAAAATGCTTTTCGAGGACGCGCGAAAAATTTTTCTCAGGTTCAAGCATATATGCACTTTATTTAAATAATATTAAAATTGATTTTTAGTTGCTTAATAGAATCCTCTCTGCTGCGTGCCTCTCTGTCTGCGCTGACCCTTAGGCATAACAATCCAACACAGATATCGCGCAACTTCTCACACATAATAAAGACGTCAGTGTGGTTTACCTGTTTCTGTTCTGGTGACTACTGACGTCGTTGTACGTAAATATGTATTATGTCAGTGTGCGTTACATGTAATATGATTGATAACATATGGAGACAACCATTCTTACGTTCAAATTCGTTCATTTTCTAACTTAGGTCA
The DNA here is from genome assembly GCA_951640165.1 of Pseudoips prasinana. Lineage (NCBI taxonomy): Eukaryota > Metazoa > Arthropoda > Insecta > Lepidoptera > Nolidae > Pseudoips > Pseudoips prasinana. The sequence goes on from OX621243.1 coordinate 24,802,829, forward strand.
CAACTAGACCCCCATGCCACAAATTAGCCACTATGCCATAAATTAGCAAACAAAGTGCTTTATTTTTCATTTTACTCAATTTGATGAACCGGGTGGTCTAATTCAGCATTTGTATACTACTATTGCATTATCCTCTCATGTGAAGTCCGATAAAACTTAGTATCACTTCCATAATAGAAATCATTAAATTGATCCAGAGTATTTATAATTTTAATATGTATATGGTGCCACATTAATTAAACTTTTCAATCGTTCAAATCGATGGCAGTTTATACAAACTAAATTATTTGTTTAGTACCTGGAGTGGCCCTACCAAACAACCCGGCGGCCCGGTTTAATGGCGCGGCGCCCGCACCTAAGCCCACGAACATGGTCCGCTCGCCGCCGCGACAGAAGACCTCACCTCCTCAAGCAGCACCGTAAGTTATTCTACACAGTAAAGATTCGAGATGTACAGACGCCAGAACATCCAGCTACTAAAATCTGTCCAATTTCTTTTATAGATTTGCAACTTTATCACATAAGCGTAAGGTTCACTTTCAATTGGGGAAATTTGACACATTGGGGTAGTTTGATGTGCTGGCGTCTGAACCAGAGGTTCACATCTGCTAGTACTAGTGCCTCTCGATACGACCCTATAAAGATGAGGCTAGTCGCGCCGGCGCTTCATGCCTATAATTTTATTAGTAGGTAATATACAGAGTTACTTGTAACTGCCTCGTTGGTCTAACGGTACCGTGTTCACCCGCAGAGAACGAGGTCCTGGGTTCAAATCCTGGGTCGGGCCAAAAGTGATTTTGGGACTTTTCTGTAAAAAGAAAAATTTCTCAGCATCAGCCCGAAGTCTGGGAGTTGGCGGTATTATACCCCCGTGCTGCACTAGAGGCCCTACTAAATCTCAGACCATTGCACCTGGTTATCCAACAAGAGGCCGCAGCCACAGCCATAAGGCTCAGTAAAACTGGCCTGTGGAAGCAAAATTATAGGGAAAATCACACGCGCATCATGGATGAAATTAAGAAGACTCTCCCAATGATGGACGCTATATGTGACATAATCCCTAAAACCTTCATATTTGATAAAAACTACGTCATCCAACTTCAAGAGGAAGCCAAAGACAGCTCTGGCACAAATGAAGTTCGGATATATACTGATGGTTCGAAAACAAACAAAGGCACAGGAGCCGGCGTCTTCTCCAACGACCTCAACATTAACATATCAACAACACTTAGTAGTCTAAATTCTATTTTCCAAGCGGAATGCGTGGGAATAACACTAGCAGCAACAGCAGTCAAGTCTCGAGATGTGCATGGTAAATCCATACGCATAATCTCAGACAGTGCCTCTGTGCTTCAAGCCTTAAAGAGCAACCAATTCAACAGTGGACTCATTCTGGAGTGCCACGGTGCGCTTGAAAAGATCTCAACAACCAACAAGGTCACAATACAGTGGATAAGAGGGCACAGTGGATCTCTAGGAAATGACACTGCGGACCAGCTGGCAAGAAAGGGATCGGAAACGACAACAATGGGACCTGAACCCATTGTACCCATACCCTATAACCAACTGAAAACATGGCTGTGTGAAAAAACCACACAAGAACATGAAAAAGAGTGGATAGATCTGGAATCATGCAGACAGACAAAAGAGTTTCTACCATCTCTGAACAAACGCCTGTCGCGTAATCTATTACACCTGAACAGGAAGGATCTACGTATGGTGATAGGCACAATTACCGGACACTGCACGCTAATCAAACACCTCTTCAAGATTGGCGTCACGGACAGCCCCCTGTGCAGAGGGTGCATTGAAAATGAAGAAACACCAGCACACGTACTGCTACACTGCAAGAGCGTCGCTTACCAACGGGCAAAGTTCCTGAATGATCCGAAGACACTGCAGGAGGCCCTCAAGCCAGGCTTTCGTGGTCTCCTGGACTTCTAGATGGAACTAAAATGGTTCGAGTAGCCAAACAAGTATCACGCACAATGGCCCAATCGGGAGGCTAAGTGCGGAAACCTATCGCCCTACTAACTAACTAACTAACTATACCCCCGTGCCTCGGAGAGCACCTAACGCCGTCGGTCTTGTACCTGACCTCTTTCCGGTCGTGTCGCTAGGCGTCCCATCGGATCATGCGAGTGACGGAATAGAAAGTGCTCCTGTGTTTTTGCGAACACACTTGTGCACTATAATATGACCCGCGCAGATGGCTAACCTCTATCGAGACTGGCCGCCGTGGCCGAAATTCGGCTAGGAGGACATTATTACTTGTAAAACACCAACAACCTCGCAGGACTAGATAGCTAACACCATAAGCAACAACTTTTGTTCTACAACTTTAGATAATTTGTTAGATTTTATTTTAGCCCATTACGCCTTTGACATGGCTAAACCACTGTTGCCTAATGACTACCTTGCTTTCGAAGCACGGAGACTCTCAGAAATTAAACCACTATGGCGGTCACCCATCTATGAAAATCTGGCTATGAGTAGGTATATTCAATATACAGTTGCTTCATATTTTGCCAATAGGATTTAGAAGATTCTCGAAAAATACTATTTATTTGTTGAATTCGAATTTTATACTGTAGTCAGTCACTAATGATTCAGTTAATTTTACCCTCTTTTTGAATTAAACTTCTTTACACACGCTTGGGGAGTAAGTTGGTAAATGCGTGACGTGAGCGTTACGAAAATAGTGATCGAGCAAGGTGAAAAGAAGTTGAGAGGGAGATATAAGTTAGTGAAGATAGAAAGAGAGAGAGAGTTTGGTTTCGCATATTCCTGTAGGGGTGCGAGTACACATTATTTTCTCTTTTCTCTTATATAAGGTTGTCAACTTCTTTTTACTAGAAATAAAGTATATTCAGGTCTATGAAGAATACTAAACAGTATTTTAGAAAAATGAACAGTATTTATTTATTTATTGTTATAAATACATATTTTTTCTCGCACAACTTACTAATTTACTAATACTTGTGGCTGCGCTGCACTAAGCAGTGAACGCCCCTCTGACTAAATAAATGTAAACAGTATTTGTATACTTTATTCTTGTTCAACAGTAAAAAGTGTAATTTATTGAAAAACAGTATAATACTGTTCAAAACAGTATATTTGGCAACCCTATCTTATAGCCTCATCTCATAGTTACTTTTTCTTAGATCTAAGTTTTACTTCAGACGTGTGGTCTAAAACACACTCGTTATATTTGAAACTTGTTTTCATTTACTCAATTGCGTTCTGTGCTTATACGGGCGGGATTGGCGTGAAGTGATAAAATTGCGAAATATCAGATCTGTTTTCAGGTAATTTTGTAACAATTTATCGTTATTCCAGTTGGTCGGGCGGTGGCAACAGTACCTTAGCCTCACTGCCAATGATCGGGCTAGACGACCTGGGCGGCGGCCCCGCGGCGCCGCCGCAGCACAACGGCTACGCGGCGCACGCGGCCCGCGCGCCGTACGCCGCGCCGCCGCAGGTGGAGCGAGTGCACCAGCCCTACGCGTCGCACGCGCCGCCCCCTCTACCACTTCCACTGCCACACGTAAGTTAATAATCTATACATATAAATAAAATTGGAGTGTCTGTTTGTAATATTGAAATAACCTTATTTTAGTAAATGTATATTACATATCAGTACATACACCAAAATAACATTTTAAAATTTTTTGTGTATCTGTCTGTCTTTTTGTTCCGGCTAATCTCTGAAATGGCAGGACCGATTTTGACGCGACTTTTATTGGCAGATAGCTGATGTAATAAGGAGTAACTTAGATTACGTTTATTTTAGAAAAAATCTTTTATTTTATTAAATACCAATAAAACGAAATATACTAATTAACACAAGGTCCGCCATAATAATAATACCTTAATATAGACAGAACCATTCAGACAATATGTAGTAAAATATGGCTTTAACTATAAATTTCGATAATTAAACCTAAACCTAATCTCCTTGACAATAACTTAATACAAGCTAGCTAAATTTATTTACTATTATAAAATAAATAAAATAAAAACTGTTTTTATTCACATAGACTTTAAATAAACGCTTCTAAATAGTCGGAACATGTTTGTAGTAATATATTTAAGTATACATAATTATTTCTAGTTACATACAGATATTTAGGTACACGGATTGTTAAATATTATTATATTAAAATCCATCAAGTCGCTTAGGCTCTAAATTGACCCAGCTGTGATCCTTAGATACTTCCCCATTTGTACACATTACTTAAGGCCCAGACTTCAGCACGGAGCCTTTGTAATGTTTTAGATGCTATCAAGTAATAATACGCAAATTCAAAAAATTTGCTTCAGTCTTGTTGAGAGATTAATATTTCAAAATATTTAGATTTTTTTTACGGATCACTGAATATGGGGAAAACAGATTTTACCACTTCTACAGGTTTACTCGCATGAAGAATATTAAAAATTAAAACTTTGGACTATTTTGGAAAATTAACCCTACAAAAAGACCGATTCTCATTATTCTTCAGTGCTGACAATAATTTTACAGCCTAGAAAACTTGTTAATGTGCAAAAGAGATGGCTGATAAACAAGCGGCTTAAAAAAGTACCATTGCCCACATAAACAGTATCTAAAATAGTTATATTTATTTGACAGCAACCAACGCCTCCTCAACAACAGCAACCACAGGAAGATAGCTCGTCCAGCTCTTCGAGTGAGAGTGGCAGCGACAGCGATAGCGGCAGCGATAGCGACGACAACGACTCAAGCGCACACCACCCTCTTCCCAACGGTGAGTGCCTTAACCAACCTATACGTTATCATAGCAGCAAGTATAAGATCCTTCTACTACTCTTCGACAAATATAGATCAGATCAGAATATCATCACCCCATCTCATCCCATGGGGGGAGTAGAAGTCGACCCGAGGGAATATCTACATAAGAAGCTGGTACTGTATATAAGTGTTATTCTTACGTATATATACGTAAGCTATCTTTACGTATTTCCAATAAATTCGTACACCTTTTGCTACCATTATCTATTGATATTTAATTCTGGTGGCTGGTCGAATAGGTTGCCTGGAAGAGATCGCTTTTAGTGATAAGGCCGCCAATTGCAAAATAATTTTCTATGCATATTTTACTGTGTATATTCATTATGCAATAAAGTTTAGTTCTTCTTCCTTCAAGACCATCATACTGCGACCGCCAACCCGTCTGCCAACCGTGGCGATGATGGCATGTGGCCAAGATGATTAGATTTGATTAGATTCTTTTGGAATATATGATTTAATTATTTTTATCCAATTGACATAATAATATATATTATTGACTTTCGTTATTGTAATGTCTCATATTTTAATTATAGAAACCTACATGTCATCAATTTTGAATGTAATAATTGTACCTAACATTTGCATGCTATGCCGTACATATGGCAAACATGTCTGAACATAAAAACTTATACCATCCTACAAATAATGCACCATTGTTTGTAAACACATGTTTATGCAAATAAATGTTTTCTGTTTCTGTTTCTGATGATTCTTCGGAGAGGCTTTTTTCCAGCAGAGAAATTTTTACAGATGTTATGATAATTGCTAAATTAAGCGAACAAATCCGCACGCTGTCTAGCTTGTGTCGAAGGAGATAGTTCGTGCCAAAATAGTTTTTCCTATTATAAGCATCACTTTTAATGTTTTGCAGGTAACGCGAGCAATCCCGCGCTCCCCAGCGACGTGCTTAACGATGATCTCTGCCTGTCCGAGTCGGGCAGCGACTCCGACTGACCTCACGACAAACGTCTTGCTTATCCGGGTTTGGGGCTTTCATTCTAATACACTCTATGTCTTACAGATTGCTCGTTAAACTTGGCAAGTACGTCATTTTTATACACTTCTCTCCTTTCTTTGTCTTCCTGAAAATCTCCCTTTTATGTTAGCAAGCTGGACATTTGGAGTATTCCGAACCTCGAATCTCCATCGTCTATGAGTGACTTGTGGCGAGCTTGAAGCATCTTAAAAGTGAATGGCAAACGCTGAAGGTGGATGTTTTCCGTACCTTTAGACTAGTAACTAGAAACGCGTTAACGTAAAACGGGAATTCAAATTTACGCGTATTAACTTCCATGGAAAAATTGGATTATTAAAGATTTTATTCTAATTCTATGTGTAGCTTTATAATCTGTCCTGATGTGGGAATCCCGTGTTAATATCGCAATAAAAACATTTAAGTCGTTTTTCAATTGCTATCATTGTGCATTGGATAAAGCAGGTGTATAAACGCTTTTCCAACCCAGCCTTGTACCATCCAAGTGTCAAGGCGGTCTTACCTAGTGCAAGCCAAGGTGATTAGAAACTCTTGTGACACTGTAAATCCGTATCGTACTCGCTAGCTGAGTGTACAAATGATTACCGACTGCCTTTAATCGTGCCAGAGACCAACTGGGTGGGGTAACCACTGTTCATAGGAAGAGCTTTAGTTAGTTAGTTGGGCGATTGGTTTCTGCACTTAGCCTCCTAATTGGGCCATTGTACGTGAATAGGAAGAGCTTATTTATACTAGACCTGGTGTCACCATCCTCAATTGGTGTATTATTTATCAGCGTTCTTTTAACATAGATAAATATGCGCTAGAGGGAAATGCGTACAACAGTTTGATCTAGCAAAGCCTTTACATAAAAAAAAACAATTAAAAAGGAATATATTGAAACGTAGATTTTTTAATAATGACCATGATGAAACAATACCATACTCGAGTGTACACTTAACATAGTTACAAGTTCGACAAGCTTGATCTTACACTTGAGTGCATTTGAGTTACTCATCTAGTACATCTTTTGGGAGGGGATGGGTTAGTAACACGTGTGTGGTACCCCCGGTATTTACTTTATCGTATGGGTAGTGGTTACCCTAGTGTCGGGAGTGGTTCAAGTCGCGTAGTAGGCCTCTGACATGACTTATCGACTGTTCCGTCGTGACGAATACAACCGGGACGTCAGCTCAGTTACAGCTAGTTTGCTTTGTATATAAAAAAAGAGTCACAATGTATAAAAATAAACCTTATACTGAGTGCTGAAAGTTCACTTTACACTAAACGTCTAAGTGTTACGTCGTCCTGCAGCGACTAATCATTGAAAATAATTCAAGCTCGCTCGTGGTTTTAAAGTTAGTTTTCTCCACCGAGAGAGCTCAGTCAGACGGTAGGTATGTTTTCATGTCTTAACTGTGGCATGAGCCAGTGCTGCCAACATACATAGGAGATATTTTTGGAAAGATTTAACTCTTATACTCATTAAGGAGTGTATACTAAAGGGGGATCTTATGTTTGAGTTCAATACGAACTTTTGTAAAATATTGTCTAGTGTAAGTGTGAATTTCCCCCAATACATGCGCGTCCCGATGCCGTACGGCACACTCTATAGTGTTACATGTTGACTTGCCATGTTTTGAAATATTTTTGTATTGTAAGAGATGGTACATTAAAGTATAATATTTTTATGTAAGATTTTATTTTATTCATAATTTTTAGGTAAAATTAACTTAATTGTTATGTACTGTTGACATAATGAAAGGAATAATACGTGCCTCAAGTGATCATAGATTTTCTTTATTTTATGCCAATATTTTGTAAAAGCTAGTTGTAAGTACGTAATTATTGGTAATATGCGATGTTCATTTATTTGTAATAAGTTGTTATATATATTATAATATTGCATTGCAATAATCCTTCGGACGTGAGGAAAGATTAAAATTTATATTTGTACTATATGAAGACCATTTAAATATAAAAGTTTTGTATGTACATAGAGGAGAAATCTTTAATATAATGATGGTGGGGTTATTGTGGTCGTAGAGTCGCATAACCTGGAATTGTGTGCCTTCAGCAAACTCCAAACTAATTAATTTTGGAATATTATGTTGTCTTAATACTAATAGACGTTACCTACCTAATTATGTCCACATGCTCTTTTTACTTATGAGAATATAAACAAATATGAAGCAAATGAACAATTTTCTTTTTTTTTATAACCCTACTTCAACCATACCATTTTTGCACAGTGGCTTTTTATCGGTAAGTCTAGCGGCCATTAAGAACTAAATGTTTTCTACTTATCTACTTGTTTAATCATCCTGACCATTGAAAATAAAATAAAAAATACCTATGGTGCGGCCCGCTGTTCAGAAAAAAAAAAATGTTGGCCCTCGATTTGTAAAACGGAAGACCGCTGGATTAAATCATACACACGCAATAGAGAGGCATGTATAGACTGTGCCAATCAAGGAGTATAAATAAGCATCATTGATATTTGTACACGATGTTCCTTACAGTTTTAGCAGGTCGAACCAGAACTACCAGACTGTAGGGTGAACACACACGTGAGCACGCCACGTGAACGTGCCCGTGGGAGAAACAGTCTGGCCTCAAGTCAATTCCAGCGAACTTGAGAGTTTGACCTTGCGATTTGTTGATAGGCATCGCGAAACACACTTTTAAAGAGAAGTACAGTCTTTTAAACTGAAAAGGGAGATCATTTGGCACTAAGGGAATACGTGGCACAAACCCTGTTTCTCCCTGGGTGGATCCAGTCGTAATAGTAGCCTCTATAACACGATGTAAAGTTTTGACTTGAAGCCTAGTGAAACAGTAATGAGATACAATCATCGGCTCGCTGCGAGTCGCTCGTGTAGTGTGTTCGTTGCAGGCTCGCGAACCACGTACACACTATGTTTTTGGGTAACAGTAACGTTTACAGTTACGTGCAAGGTTACGGGTTCAGAAATGAGTACGTTGTAAACGTCGGCTCGCTGCAAACCGCACGCGTACCGCTCGCAGCAGGTTAGCAAACCACACACTAGGGTAGACTGGGTACGGTTGTGCCAGGGTACGGTAGTGACAGTGGTCATAACAGCGGAACTATACGGATTACGCGGAAGGGTTCAAGGGGAGAGAGACGCGGCTTGCAAATATGAACGCGTTCCCGAGTATTGTGTCGGCCAGGGCGCGACGCTGGTGTAAGCAGGAGCCTACATTGCTTTTCACCAGCCAAAAGTAAGTTTTTTCGTTTGAGTTATTTTAATATTTGCTATTTTTGAAGTTATACTTCTTTTGGCGCGATGGAGAAAAATGATGAGAGTGAATTTTTACGATGCGCGCGCATCGTAAAAATAACAGCATGACGTTAGTTCTAGGTGGTATGAAAATTGATAACTATGTTCAAGTTGTATATTAAGAAGTATAACTTCTAACGGGTGTACATAAGTACACACAAGTTTTTTTTTTAATTTGTATACAGATAAGTTATGTCGTATTTTTTTTTCTTATAAGTTGAACATTAGTAGTTAACTACGAGTGATTACTTTTTACGTAGATTGTTCGGCCGATTGCTGGCGATTTTTTGTTCCCGAAAGTTAAACGTGGGACTTCTATAAGGAGAGCGGCAGAAATGCATCAAATTACGTAGAATGCATAGGTGAAGCGTGAAAGTCACCTTTAGTTTAGTTAAGGGGCCTTTTACAGTCCACTATCGCCGCCAATCGAAAAAATGTCATAACTCGTAAATAGAATCAAAAATACAAAATGTGGTCTATTATTACTGTAGAAAAAGCAATAACGTAATTTTATAACACATTGTCAAAACTTGAAATATAGCTGTTTAGCTAAATCGTGCATTTGTAACAAAAACGGCCGTTTATGTTTTGAATGCACGATTTAGCTAAACAGCTATATTTCAAGTGTTGATAAGGTGTTATAGAATTACGTTATTGCCTTTTCCACAATAATAATAGAACATATTTTGTATTTTTGATTCTATTTACGAGTTATGACATTTTTTCGATTGGCGGCGCTAGTGGACTGTAATAGGCCTCTTAAGGATTTGACTGATTCTAAGAGGACCGTATAATATTAATTGTTACAGTGTCTTAATAATTATAAGAACAGAAATGATCTTAGATTACAGTTTATTTGCTATATGAATTTTAACTTTGTTTAGAAGAAGATTATGTTTTGTTATGGTAGTTGAATATGTTTAGAAGAAATTTTTTTATTGTTATGGTACATTTTTATTAAAATAAAAGTATTATAAACCATTTTGGTGTATATTTATGCCTGTCACTACTGACCCCAACCACTGTCACAACCGTCCTTGGGATGTGGACGGTTGTGACAATTTTCTTTTGTTTTATAATTTCATTCTATGACTTATACACTATACAGCATATTTAAGGATAATATATCGTTATTTTCTTGGAAACAAATAAACAAATTACGATTCGTGTACATTTTTTCCCAGCTAACTGATAAAGTAACATAATTATTGGCCTACAAACCAAAATTGTCACAACTGTACCCAGTGTACCCTACCTATGTTTTATGGTTACAGTGCATTCAACGGTTACAGTTCGCTAATGAGTACCCGGCTTAAGTGTCTGTACGGTTTGTTTACAGACTTATTTCTATCACAGTCTCAGCTACTATTCCCTTTGTTAGAGTAGCTTTAATTAAGTCCTGGATTAATTTACTTCCTTTTTTTCCTGCATACTTGAAACACTGGTACATGGGTGACTTATCACTTTCCACGAAACAATACCTCCGTTAATTTTCTTATAAATTCAGCGCATAAATATATGTGATGAGGTAGCAGCGAAGCGAGATATAAACGTGCATCACACGTCACACGTACAGTCAAGAATGAAATAAATATTTATGAATTTATAAAAGTGGTTTTTGTCACCGGATATAATTTAACCGAATTGAAACCTCAATAGCTAAACTCTAACAAGTCTGAGAGCATAATAAGTTAAGTAGACACCACGTCAATGGATACTCTTCCCTCGTCTTTGCATTTGAGAGCATCTTTATTAAGGAGGCAGTAAATACAGTTTTCGTTAAGTCATTGTATTCACTGATGTGGTATTGACTGTATCTACAATGGTCGAAGGTATCTACACAAAACAAACGGACCTTAGACCATCCATTTATCTCAAAGGATTTGGGATTGACAACAATTAAGCTCAAAAGGCAAAAGAAATGAGGCCTCCACATATTGTATTTTATAACTAATAAATGACAAGTCGGACACGGACACATGATTGCCATCGGCAAGACTCACTAATACAAAGATATTATAATATCTTTGCACTAATATCGTTATCTGTGGCAAGACTTTTCCATTACCTATTTAGCGTAACAGAACCGTGGCCCCGACGGGAATTGATAGACCTGAATGACTTGATGCTCTTTCTTGACCTGACGATCTTTGATTTCGTGCCTGTAGTCCGTGACAGTGAGCACATCCTTTTTTTAAAGTGCGGTTTTCTTATTATATTTCAGCCGGCCTCTAGCCTTGGTCATAACTCAGAAATCCGAATATCCCTTAAATTACCAACATACTAGTATAAATTACTTAATTTACAAACTACGAGTCTTCTGTGCTCAGACGCGCCGGTCGTGTCTTACAATATTTGCATTTTTTTCAATTTTGCATTAAGTTTTAAAATAGGTAGTCATCGTCATACGTAGACAAGTAAAAGTGTATATTATACCTAAGTGCTGAATAAAAGTCATTCTATTAAACCAAACAATGTAAAATTACACAGTAGTTAAGTTCAAAGTCACAGAAACAATATTTAAAAAATTGGCAACTTTACCACATAATGTCAATGTCATCTCGTGGAAATTAAACATGGTAGGTACTTCGCTTTCGGCGTTCCGTTGTAATGTGTTTCTGTGTAATTAGTAGCGGTTTTAAACATTTTCGTGATCCGTTTATCTTGCTAACTGTTGGCGATCGGCCAATGAAGTGATATACCATGTTTTAAGGCTTACCGTCGCTCACAAAGACAACAAAAATGTCCAACTCCCTTTCAAGTAACAAAAGCCACTCTAAGAAAGCGAATAGTAGCAGAGAACGTGATAGAAACAAATCCGTGGCTTCAGAATCAGGTGGCTCCAGCCAGTGCGATACACCTCCACTCACAGATAAGGTAAAATCAGCATTACTTTATTGAAGTTGACTATAACATTCTCAATTGTTGTTATTTAATTGTTTATTTGGTAAATGTCTCGAATTAAGTCGCCTTCAAACGTAAGTGTATTGAGGGTGGAGGGGGGGAGTGGGCTACCCTCCTCAGCCCTCCTGTACCATCCCCACCCCGCGGAACCCAATGGTTATGGAGCTATCCATGGTTAATGTTTTTCTAGCGCTCGGCGGCCGCTGCCGCGGCACGCTCGCTACGCTCGCTCGCCTTCGCGCGCTAAATGGTCACCGTTCTAACCTAATCTAACCCAAATTATTTCATAAAAGTACATTTATGCAAAAATATCATGATAGTGACAATGAACAATTTAGTTTTGGGTGTTATTCAGAAAATTAAATAAAGGCGTTATTAAAAAATATATAAATTCTAAACATGAAAGCAATGTTTTTACATTGTTTTACAAGCTGTAGGTATCAAAATCACTACAAACTTTATCAAAATTGCATTCTGTTTTATGCATTTGTATGAAATCTTATGATTAAAAAAAAAAATTTAAAAAAATGATTTAATTATAATATTTAGGCGCATCTCCAACAGAAAAAATTGAGTTTTATCACTTAGTAAGAACCCCCTTAACCCCCCCATATACACACTTGACTCAAATTCAGGGGTCTCGATATGAATTCCAACCCATTTATTTACTTGTTAGTTTCGAATTGCATTCTTAAGCCAATATTCAAACGTACCTACCAATCTACCAAATCAAAAAATGCTCAGATGACTATATTTCTAGAAAACAAGACCAATGGATAAGACCTACAGCCTCCAGAAAGCTGACAACAAGGGATTCCTAAATCTGATCTGCCAGTGTGTATCGATTGTGTTTTAATGGCATAGCGTCTAACCCCGTAGAGGGTGCTGGTTCTAGACCCACTGGTTGATTAAACTTATGATTTCCTACTTTTTAGCTAAAATGTTTGCTCTGCATTAGGATTAATGCAATTTTTTTATAGCATTAACTTTATTTTAGTAATTTGAGATGTCAAATCTCAGTTTAATAGCGATTTGCTTATGTGAAGAAGAAATGTTTGCTAACCCTCCTGAGTTCATACAAATGCTATTGCAACTATTTTTTTTTTTTTTTTTTTATTCTTGTATGTTACGGGACTTTGAGTCAATATTTGACTATGTCAGTCCTGTCGATCCCACAACATACTCTAAACACAATATAAGAAACACAAAATTAACAAGTTAACATTAATTAGAAAGTACATACTATCACAAGGCTAGTTTACTTATGGCTTTATTCAAACACACTGCCTGCTCAGACAGAGGAGCAGACAGGATACTCAAAAAAAAACCTACATCGAAGACATTTTCTGTATATTTATCTTTAAAATACTTTCTTATCTCTGCACTCCGAACACACTCCGCTAACAAATGATGCACGTCCTCTAAAACTCCACAAATCGAACAGTTAGGGGAATCAGACTTTTTGACTAAGTGCTTGAACTTGTTCAGCGGCATGTGACCAGAGCGAAGTCTACAAGCTATTACGATTAATTCCCTACAAAGATTAGCATAAGCAAACCACGGTACACTAAGAGGCCTGGTCTGTAAAGTTCTATACCACACGCCTTTATTTAAGGAAATCTCATTATAGTGCACATCCCATCTTTTAAAGATATCATCTTTATATTTTAATAATATATCACTGCATTCTGGAATAATAAATGTTTCACTTCCTGTAAAGATAGACTCCCTGGCCAAACTATCCACCACTTCATTGCAGCGTATACCAATGTGAGCTGGGATCCATTGCAGTCTCAAATCAATACCTCTGGTCTTCAACGTATGGATTTTGTCTAAAACCGAGTAGGCTATCAATGCACCTCTAACCCCAGAGGCGCACCAAGCCAAATGTTGTAAAGCACTTTTGCTGTCACTCAAAATAACTGCCCTTTTAAAACCCACAGAACCGACATACGATGACATACGATATCGCCTCTGAGACTGCAAATAGTTCCAAATACATAATAGATGTCTTGTTATCAGTCCTACCTACGACATTATATTTTTCTTTAACATTATGACTGGGGTCATAAAACGCTGCACCTAAACCGTCTTTTGTTTTGGAACCATCTGTATATATTTTTTGCCAACCTTTGAACTTAATGTTTATATACCTTGTGACCATAAATTTAAGATAATCTATATTATAACTGCCTTTCGGTAAACTCATATCCTCTATTTCAAGCGAAATGAATTCCATATCCATATTGGACGTCCAAGTGTACATAGAGAACATAGGTGATGGATTACATGCTTTTATTGTTTCTGATTTAACCTCAGCGTATACCGATATCAAAATAGGCTTAACTTTATTACGCCAATAGCTTTTCTGACATACCTGCTCCAAAATCTTCAAAGAATGAACAACAATATGGTCGGTATACGCGGTATTGCAACTATGTAGTAGTATATGTATGCTACACAAGTCCTTGGTTTAAATTATATAACTTTCATTTCCTCCTTTACTATTATACTTTGTACTGTTCAAAATATATTTTACACTAGCTGTGTCCCACAGTTTTACATGCGTTAAACTTTATAAATTATAGCCTATGTGTTAATCCAGGGTGTCAGCTATCTTCTTACCAAATCTTGTTAAAATTGCTCGAGTCATTTAGACGTGAAGAAGTAACAAACATACACACTTGCACAACCTTTCGCCTTTATAATATTAGTGTGATTGCTAAGGTCAATGAGCAAAATTTTAAATAGTTGAAAATCTTACCTTTGGCATTTAAATCTTTTGTTTCTTTTTTATCAACATCATCATAATCAGCCTGATATCCCCCACTGGTGGACATAGGTCTCACCCTCATGTTTTATAACATTGCCATTTGGAGAGGTTTGCCATAGTTAAAGCATCAAGGACACCCTACCATCTCTGGTGTTGTTTATCTCTGCTACTGTTTTTTCCCTGGGATACCTTTCTGTCACAACTCTTAACCATTTATTTCTAATCAAAATACAAAATTAATATGTCATGTTAATTGTTAGTCTATTGAAGCTGGGGTGCAATTTCACCATTCCCCAACCCCAAAAAATAAATGTATGTGCATGCACTGACAGAATAGAGATGATGAGGATCATTATATTAGCTACACCACTAAATTACTTAATAAGTTGTGTTGAGACTTTTCTTGCCTTGCCTAAACTAAGCTCTAAAGCAGCTAGCTAGAATCAATTGAGTGTCTGCAACCTCACTTGAGATGGTTAGATCAGGTGTCAAGATTCTATTAGACTTCTAACTATGTGTAGCAATTGCTATAGATCTTTTCTTCCTTTTTTAAACAGACACCGAAATACTGTTACCACTGTGTCACAATACAGGGCATTATTGAATTTACAGGATGGCAGCACTTCACAAGGGAAATTCGCAGGGATTGGGGCAGACTCTGTACAATGCATGGCAGAGCAGGTGGGCTTTGAAGTCAATACAGAGGCCTGCACCAACCTCGCTGAAGATATCAGTTATAAGCTGAGGCAGACTATTAGTGTAAGTAAATATCTGATATCCAGTTAATCTCAGCAAATTAGAGTCTTGTAAATCAATTAAAAGTCAGGATTATTTATATTGAAATCTCATAAGGATTTATTTATTTATTTTTAATTTACACTGTATCTGAATATAATATGATTACAAATAAGTGCATAAATTAAAATTAATTATATGAATTACATTTACATAGGTACATTTATAACAATAATTAGATATTAATTTTATAAGTCAAACTTATAGTAGAATAAAATTATAAAACATTAAAACAGTTAACATAACATACATAAATATCCATTTGCCAGACAATTTCTTTTCTATTAGTATAGTCATAAGTTCTTTCACACATCATCATTTTCACACTTCTTTATATAAATTGTACTATTTTAAGTTTTGTTTATGGTTTTATTAAGTAAATATATAGAAATCTAGGTAGTTAAATATGGATTAAATTATACTCAAGTTATTGAAAATTACCTCCCTGATCTTATATCTTGCTCTCAATTACAGAATGTGTTACCTTCCTGTTTCTATCTGGCATTGCCCTCAAAGTGTTATTTCTCAGTCCAACCAGACTAAGTGTGGGTTGGAGGAGAGCAAATGTTGTGTCTGATGAAATCTATTCCATATATAATCACTACCATTAAAATGGTTGGTCCCGACTATCATCTCTGGCTGTCGGATTTTTTCATTATTTATTTGATGCAGTAATAACTGCTTTATTGTCAGGAATTGGTTTTATTAGTTTTTGAGACTAATCTTGTTATAAATATAACTTAAAACTCACAATTTAGATAAACCCATATAAAACATTATTTAAAAAAATATATACATTGGTTCTAATCAGAAAGCTACTAATATTTTATTTGGTCCCTTGTTATGTAAATTAAATGGAGGTATTCCTTATTCAATGCCTAGATTTAGAGCAATCTTGTACACAAAATATCTCATTTCTTTTAAAATCTGTGCATATCTGTCTCTAACCGCGCCATGAGAGTGGAAACAAGGAGGGGAAACAAGTAATACAGTTATAAATATGTAATGTATTACTTACTAAGAGTTATATTCCAGACCCTCGCCCTTCACAGTGAAATGATGAAGAAATCCACCGTAGATAGCTGGGATGTGAACACTATGCTCACCTTATCTGATACAAGTCCCATCGTAGGGGCCTGCTCATCGCAGTATGCTACAATAGGCGAAGAAAAACTGTGTTGTCCATTGGTAAGTACTTTTGTTCATGCTTTATTACAAGGCATAATGCTTACAATAATTGCTTTCAATCAGTACTTAATTAATAAATACCCAATAAAATTAAACTAACTTTTTATTATTACTTAAATAGTTGTGCAGGTTAATCATTTAGAGTGGCCTATCATTTATTCAGTGTGAAGGAGTAACTAACATACTAACACACACAAACTTTCCGATTAATAATAGTAGTACATATTGCTTGTTTCTGAAACTATAGAGTTATCAATATAGTAAGTAAACAACAAATAATTATAACATCTTACTAGACAGATGATTGGGACGAGATAGAAATAGGGCTTCCTGCTTTTAATCTTTTGACCGCCACAGTATGACGTATGTATAGACGTCCAACCAAAATGTGCCCATCGCATTACGGTCGGACTACATAGTCGGGGCCATGGGATGCTGGTAAAATTTTGGCTTGTCATCTATACAAGACTGGGGGCCAAAAGTTTAACTTTCATCAACAATCTTAAAAGCTTATATCATAAAACTTAATTGAACTTATGTTTTACAGCAAGCTAACCTTTATGCTTATACTAACCTCTTCCACTAAGCTTATACTTAGCTGTAGTGAGATCACTACTAAGCTCCTTACCAATCTCACTACTAACCTCGCCATTAAACTTATACTAAGCTTACACGAAGCTTATACTAAGCTCACCACTAAGCTTAAACAAAGCTCAATACTATTATACAAAGCTTACTACTAAGATTATTACTAAACATGCTACTAAGCTTAATAATTTAAAATTATTTTGTATTGGTCATCAACTCTCTTGCCGAGAACTAGACACCATATTTCAAAGACAGATAGTTTTAAGCAGTAGTTTTCTGTGTTACACTTTTTAATTTAAGCTGTGTATATATAAGGTCTTTACCTATGAAATTGCCGTTTTGTATGAAAAAATTTAAACGAATTTTTTTCATGAATTTTTTTATTTGTATTAATCGAAGTAATCACCCATGCAATCAATGCATCTTTGCCATCGCAGTGGCAGTTTATTGATGCCCTTCTTAAAGAAATCAGCTGGACGGGAGGCAACAAATTCTTCAAAGGCATTTTGTACTGCCTCTCGGGTATTGAATTTTTATCCCGCCAAGAAGTTATCCAAATTCTGGAAAAAGTAGTAGTCTGTAGGCGCAAGGTCTGGTGAGTAGGGCGGATGACGGAGAGCTTCCAACCCCAGTTCTTGCAACTTGGAGACCGTCTGCTGTGCAGTATGAGGTCGCGCGTTGTCGTGCAGGAGCAGCGGAGACGAGCGATTGACCAATGCTGGTTGGAGATGCGCCAGCTTCTCCATCATTGTGCTCAGTTCTTCACAGTACACATCTGCAGTAATGCTCACCCCGTTTGGTAAGAAGCTGTGATGAATCACACCGGCGCTAGACCACCAAACAGTGACCATCACTTTTCTAGGGGTAAGTTTTCGTTTAGGGCATTGTTTAGGTGCTGAACCAGGATCCAACCAACTTGCTGAGCGCTTGCGGTTATCAAACAGAATCCATTTTTCATCGCAGGTAACAATGCGGTTCAAAATTCCTTCATTTGTGTGTCTGTTGAGCAGTGCAAGGCACGTCTCGACGCGTACTTCGCGCTGGCGATCATTGAGTTCGTGGGGCACCCATTTGTCAAGCTTTTTTACCTTGCCAATTTGACGCAAATGGACCAATATTGTTTTGACGCTAACGTCGAAAGCTGCTGCTAATTCAGCCGTAGATTGTGTATCATCAGCTTCCACAACCGCCTTTAATTCGTCATTGTCGACCAAAGTCTTCGGACGACCGCGAGGTTCATTTTTCAGGTCGAAATTTCCAGAACGGAAGCGAGCAAACCAATAACAGGTGGTGCGTTGGTTTGTAGTGTTAGCTCCGTAAACGTCGTTGATGTTGCGTGCCGCTTGTGCCGCGTTGCTGCCACGACGGTACTCATATTCCATAATTACTCGAATTTTTAACGTATCCATGATGACGAAAAAGATTGAAATGCGATGAAAATGTAACACTAATCAATAAAGAAATGACTACTTTTGGAAAAAAGAATCCATGTTTTTAAAATAAAATTAATTTGAAATTAGAATTCTTAGCCAAACAAAAATTATTTTGATTTGAAATGGCCAGTACTGCAGAACGGCAATTTCATAGGTAAAGACCTAATAAATAATAACTTTCATCATATTATTATCTATGTCATGCTACTCGTAGGTACGGGCCCCCTTTCATTGTGAATTGGTGAGTCATTTTCTATCATTCTAATGCACGTATAAAGGTTATATACATATAAATTTATAAAGTGCTTCTTCATATATATGTACTACGTTTAATAGTTGTCTTATGTATCGCTGTTGTGTGTAAATATTTTCTGTTACATATACAGGAAGATTTTTATCTCTAAATTGTATTATGAGGACAACTCCCTCGATTCTATTCAATACTAAGTAAACTCATTTTTCATCACCCCATCTCGGAAA
Organism: Pseudoips prasinana; assembly: GCA_951640165.1. NCBI lineage: Eukaryota > Metazoa > Arthropoda > Insecta > Lepidoptera > Nolidae > Pseudoips > Pseudoips prasinana. Next base: position 24,822,075 of record OX621243.1, read on the forward strand.
GAGTATTTTTGCTCTTCGATATCCAAGTGCAAAACTCGTTTTTATCCCCTAGAGGATAAAGAAAATTTGAATTTAGAATATCGTGTGCACTAAGTTTGTGAATTCAAAACATCATTAAACCGATTTACTTCTTCCTCCATGGTGACGAATTTATCATACAACTTTTTTTTATTTATTAAAAACTAAGACTCTGAAACTTCTTGCAGTAATTTTTTTAAATTTGTTTTGTGCAAAGTTACTTTATTATTACACTCAACTTAAGTAACTGTGGCAACGTTAATTTAAGTTTTCCTTAATTATACGTAAGTATTAATTGTTATCTGCTGTGTGGTGACGGCGACAAATATCTGAATCAGAATATCATCACCCCATCTCATCCCGTGGGGGGCGTAGAAGTCGACCCGAGGGAATATCTACCAGAGGATGGGCAGCAGCTTCCTTCTGATTACTATGACCATCTTACTGTGATCGCCAACCCGCCTGCCAAGCGTGGCGATTACGGCATATCCCCCCAAGACGATTCTTGAGGGAGGCTTGTCCAGCAGTGGACTTATTTAGCTGTAATGATGATGATGATGATGATTAATTGTTATAATTTAAAGATTGTCCTGTAATACTTACCTATCATAATATAGTAATTAATATACATATAAAATACCTGAACTGAAATAAACGTATTTATAATAAGTTTTTTTTTTGCATTTAGTCATTTCCTCGCTGATGTGTGATGAAATGTTACTTGTTGCACTCAAGTGCAAAGATTTTGCACCTCGTGCTCTTTTGATTCCCTCCCATTATTTAGCTCAGAATGCTAATTTTTTAATCACTCGCTGCGCTCGTGATTCAATTTTAGTTTCATTCGGTTGCTCGTTTATTAAAATTGAGCACGCGGTTAAAGAGTAACTTTGCACTCTTGTATAACAAATGACTATTACTATCATTGCATTTCTTACTTACATATTTCTTATGAAAAGGACAGGGCATCTTAAGTTGTATCAAATTAGTTTTGGCGCTAAATACCGACTAAAAATGAGCGTCACGTTACAACCGCGCCCGTTGCGGTACGCGTATTACCGCGTTCTTTTCATAAGAGCTATTTAAGAGAGAGATGATGTAATGATATTTAAACTGTAATGTAGTAGTAGTGTAGTAGATGTTTAGTCGTATAAAAGAGAATCGCTTACAGTAATACAACTTAATTCTTTCAAATAAAAAACATTGATACTATGCCGAGAAACATATGTTTCGTGTTAAAAAAAGGTCTTCCTGTGTAATTTTGGTGAGCCATAAAGTATGTCTATCTATAAAAGACTCCACTTTATACGATCAGTATAAAATAGATTATCTTTAATATGTATGTATTTACAGATATATAAGTAGGTAGTACCGGCTCTGCTTAGTTTTCAATCAGATGCCAGGGTTTTAGTTGTTCCAAAATATTATTATTGTCATAAAAAAGAACAATCCGAAAACCCTAAATTAGTTGTCACATCACCTTGTTCTTATTTTTATTTTTACTATTACATGTTGTATGGAGAGCCAATGCATGCTTTTCATTTTACACAAACTGCTTAAGTTTCCTGGGTAGATAGCGGTCCTTAAGTGCTTTCACTGATGTTACATCTTATATATGCCGTAATTGATTTTGGATATTTTTGGACAAGTTACCTCATACTATATTATAGCCAAGCAATGTTTCGCTGACTAAAGATTTATTGCGAGGTCTTTATACAAAAAACCACCTGCCTTTGTATGAACCGGTATGACATGACAACCTTCAAGAATTCCTTGAAGACCGGCGATGCACTTGCGGCTCCTCTGGTGTTGCGAGTGTCCAAGGGCGGCGGTGATCACTTACCATCAGGTGGTCCACCTGCTCGTTTCCAATCTTATTTTATAAAAAATGAAGACAGACAAGTATATGAATATTTCAGGACACACTGCTGAACGTGACAGAATTTGCGCTTTCACCTCAGACTTATGTATATTACTCCGTCCCTACGGTATCAGTGGAGTGGATCACCGATGACAAAAGTTTGAATAACAATGGTAATATTAGCGTTAATCTTCAGAATTATTACACCAAAGTTGCGAGAGGTGAGTTTTATCGAGTATTACTTATGCAAGTCTGACCTGTTGGTCTAGTGGTTGACGCTAAGTCTGAGGTCGTGGATTCGATTCCCACCAACGAATGCACGAATGGTTGTGTGAAAACACGATTACTTTTTTCCGTGTCTGGGTGTAATTTATCTATAATATGCTATGAATACACAAAACATATTTCGTTTTGCTTGTTTCTATGTCGTTTGGGTATTACTTCGGCACTTCTTTATGCAACACTTCGGCATCCTAGCGGCATCGCGATGAACACACGACTAAAGTGAAAATTATTGTTACATTGTGTTTAAGCACAATTTTGTCGTTCCGCGTTTGGCGCACTGATGCGATGTCCATGTGTATAGAATGTTATTGATAATATGTATGTATTTAGAAATATATGTATTTGTATGTTTGTCAATTGTCTGGTTGCCATAGTATAGGCTTTGCCTAGTTTCCGATGAACCGGACATTGTCGCTAATGTCCGCTTCATCGGCGCCGCTTCATGGGAGCTAATCCCAGTGCGAGAGAGTATGCGGCGCCCGGCTGACTTCTCCCCGATTGGGCGCCGCCCCTGGGACCGCTGGCGGTTGGAGGAAGGAAAATCCACTCGACTTGTATAAGCGGTCCCGGGAAGAAGTAACCTGCTGTAGCTCAGGTTGCCTAAACACGCTTGTGCGTGCTGGGGAGGGCGGAGCCTTTGCGACGGCATTGTTAACACGTAAAAAAAGGGTTTGCCTAGTTTGGGATCAGATGGCAGTGTGTTAGTTGTCCTAAGATATTTTTTATTTATTATTAAAACATATATAAAAGAATAAAAATATTTACCTTGTATAAAGACTTTTCATATATTAAAATTGTTTAATGCGTTTTTAATTTTTCAGCCATACTTAACCTTAGGAAGAAACCAAAAGAAATTGCTGTGGAAGATCTGACAACGAACACTCGTATTGGTCCAATATTCCCAAATCTCTTCAACCTGGCAGTATTAGTTCTCAACGATGATAATCTGAATGCTCTTAATGTACCCGCCAAGAAACCGTTACAGTCAAACGTGTTGGACATGGTGGACGCTCTCTGCTCCAACCCTTGTAGCTTGGATACTAATATACAACAACAGGTAAGATTTGGAAATAATAAACTTCGTATCAATATCCTCCCACCAGTACGAGTAATAATCTAAACTTAACTTTCTTAATCATAGCATCAAGAATTGATTGCAGTCATGTTGAATATCGTGTATGCTCGCTCCTTCAACCCATGTAGCTTGCATAACAATACACACATCAACAAAGTCTAGGGATACGTTATTTTGAAATCAAACATGGCTTTATTGTTTAAAACCTATTTAGTTTCCTTAAAAAGTTTATTTACAGATTTAAACCTTGTCTATTCTTTATTCAAAATTTAAAAATTAAAATGAGAAACAAATGAAAACACGCAAAGCACAGCGCAATCTTGAGTTGTATCTAATTTCAAGAAGTTGCATTAAAATTTTTTTTGCGTGTTAATTGAAGAAAACCTGATAAATTGTTTTATTTTCTTTTCTCAATTGGTTGTGTAAGCTTTTTAGCGTCATGCCACGCCATCATTTGAGTCGAGATGAAATGTTACGGGCAGTTGGCATGTTACAAAACGGTGCTATTCAACGCGTCGTTGCTGAGTCTCTGGGCACAAGCCAAAATGTGGTATCCAGGCTGTGGTCACGTTATCGCGCTACTGGAGATGTGGCAGAACGGCACACAGGTAGATATCGTGTTACCACTCAGAGACAGGATCGATTTCTCCAAATGACCGCCAGAAGACTACCCAATATCACAGCGATGCAACTAGTGCAAAGGCTCCAGGAGGGTCAGCAGCTGCTGGTGAGCGACCAAACCGTGCGAAGGAGGCTGCATGAAGTTGGTCTTCATGCTCGCAGACCGCTACGAGTCCCAGCGCTGCGACGTGGCAATCGCGGTAGGCGACTTTTATGGGCTCAAGAACATTTGACATGGAGTGATCAACAATGGTCATTGGTGCTGTTCACTGATGAGTCCCGCTATGGATTTCATCCAGATTCGAGACGAACACGCGTTTGGAGAACTCCAGGCAGGGTCAGCCGTCTCCGACATCCACAGGAGGTCCACTCTTACCAAGGCGGGACAATTATGGTGTGGGCAGGAATACGAATCGGCGGACGAACCCAACTCATTTGGATTCAGGGCAGCATGACTGCCCATAGATACCGTGAGGAGGTAGTAGAACGTGTCATTGTCCCGCTCAGGGCCCTAACGGGGCAAGAATTTCAGCTCATGCATGACAATGCACCTTCCCATACAGCGCGGCTGGTGAGGGCCGCCCTTCGAGAACACGATGTTCAGGTATTAGATTGGCCTCCACAGTCGCCAGACTTAAACCCAATTGAACACGCCTGGGACATGTTACAGCGAAGAGCATTGAGGGATTTTCCGCCCAACTTGACAACAGAAGAACAACTTTTCGAACATTTAAAAAGAACTTGGGACTGCATACCCCAGCAAGACATTGACACCTTAATTTTAAGTATGGAAAATCGTTGCCGCTGTGTGATTAATGTTAGAGGAGGAAATACCGATTACTGATTATCAGATTTGGTAAGATTTTTATTCATTTAATTCGATTGAATAATTTTATAAGAATAAAATGTTTTTGTTCACTCAGTAATTTTCTATGGCTTAATTAATTTAAGACTTTTATTAATTAGAAAAACAAAATCGCATCGTGTTGTTAATGTTTAAATATCGGCCATGAAATTATCTTTAATTCTTCCATTTACAGTCATAACAAAATGTTTATAGTTTTCTAGATAATCAATGAAATGTTCAATATCCCTAGATTGTGTTGATGTGTGTATACTGTAACATAGTACGATAACTTAACCGATTCCTTACCACCTTAATTTTTCGAGCCTATTCGCCCCGGCCCTATATAAAATTTTAAGACGCGCGTGTCGCGTCGTTGGCCCTCCTGAATGGTGACGCACCTAGCGCGTCGTTGGACCCCGGTAATGTTTTTGATACTATTTTAAGTAGTTTTAAGTATAATAATAGAAAATGAGACCTGTTACCGTGTGTTATGTTTTATTAATTAGTTTAGGTTGTTTTAAAGTGATTATCTACGTGAGTTGTAAACATTTGGATCGAACATCAAAAAATCTATTTTATTTTGCTTAGGGCTTGGCACCGACTTCAAACCTATCAATAGGTATATAATAATAATAAAAATAAAAAAGCCTTTTATTTCTTACAGAATTAAAACAAAATTTAAAACTTACTAACTATCTTATATTGTAAATTCACTCTGCAAGAACCCCTCTGCAGGTAAAGGCCTCCTCCAATGCGATCCAGTCTTCTCTGGATTTTGCGGAATGCATCCAGCTGGGACCCGCTATGCGTTTAATCTCGTCCTCCCATCTGTTCCGGGGTCTCCCTTTCTTTCTTTTGCCTACTGGTCCATTCCATGCAGTCACACATGTTGTCCATCGCTGATCTTGCAGCCGTGCGACATGTCCAGCCCACTTCCATTTTAATGCCAGAGCTTGTGCGAGACCGTCTGTTGCTTTCGTGGAGTTTCGTATTTTAGAATGGCGTATTTTTTGTATTTTCTTTATGTTTAACATACTGCGTTCCATTCCGCGTTGGCAAGTTGTTATTCTGTTTCTTACGTTTTGATTAAACTTCCACGTCTGGCAAGCGTAGGTTAAACATGGTATAAGGCAAGAGTTCATAACTTTGGTCTTTAGCCTGATTGGCATGTTGCTCTTAAATATCTCCTTTAAGCTCCAGTACTTATTCCATGTTAACTGTGCCCTGCGTTCGGCCTCTTGGTAGTTGCTTGTACTGTCGAAGCTAATTTGTTTGCCGAGGTATATGTAATGATCGGTATGTTTGAGAGCTTCGTCTTCGACAAATATTTGTATCTTGGTGCTGTTTGTCATTATCTTTGTTTTGGCAAGGTTCATTTCTAAACCAGCGAACTTGCTAGCTGTGTTTAATGACTCTACCATGTATTGTAACTCTGCACCTTTCTCTGATATCAGCACCAGATCGTGGGCGAAGCGTAGGTGGCTTAAATATCTATTTTTTATTTTAACTCCGCATTTTTTCCAGTCCAGCTTGCTTATTATTGACTCTAATGTGGCTATAAATAGCAAAGGTGACAGAGGGTCACCCTGTCTTACTCCTCTATTTACGGGAAACCAGGGGCCAGCTGTTTCAAGTTTAACTCTGCTTTTATTGTTGTTGTATATGCTTTGTATTACTTGGATATATTCTTGTTCCACATTCTGTGATGATAGAGTTTCCCAGATGTAGTTATGTGACACTGAGTCAAATGCTTTTTTGTAGTCTATAAAAACCAAGTAGAGCGGCCGGTTTCTCTCATGGTATTTCTCGATAAGAAGTTCTACTGTGTGGATATGGTCGATCGTCGAAAAACCTTTCCTGAATCCTGCCTGCTCTATAGGTTGACTTTTTTCTATCGTAGAGCTTACTCTTTTGGTAAGGATAGTGGAAAATAACTTATATGTGCTAGGTAGTAGGCTTATTGGTCTGTAATTTCCTATGTCTTTTGGGTCTCCTTTTTTATATAACAAAATGATGTTCGATTCGGACCATTGGGTGGGCGTCTCCCCAGTTTCAAGGACGGAATTAAATAGTTTAGTAAGGGGTGTGGCTAGTATGGGGGCAGCTATTTTTAAAGTTTCGTTTGTTATATTATCCGAACCTGGGCTTTTGTCTGCTTTTAGATTTTTCAATGCCCCGATGACTTCGTTTTCTTCAATATTTGCCCTATTACCTTTGCTGCTCTCCGTGGTGATAACTAGGCTTTCATTTCTTGTGTATTTTTGGTCCTTTGCGCTGTATAATTGACGGTAGAACTCGGTTGCTATACTGATGACGTCACTGCGGCTGTTTTTGGTTAATTCGCCCCGTTTTAGGCTGTCGATCCAAGCTTTGTCTGGTTTCAGTTCTTTATATGCCTTTTTGGTGCTTCCAGTGAGGCTTAAGTGTTTTTCTATTGTGTTGTATCTATAGTAACTGTAGTCCTTTTTGATATATTTGCTAACAAGCTTATAAAGTGCTGAGATTTCATTTCTTATAGCTCTAGTTTTGTTTCCCCTTTTTTGCAGATCCTGTCTTCTCGCCAAAAGTTTTAGTGTGCGTTCTGACAGTATTTTGTGTTTTTTATTTGTGTTAGGTACGTCTCGTGCATATTGTAAACTTGTAGTGATAAGTTTTATTAATTTGTTGTAGTAATTTTGGACTGAAGTAATATCCTGTAGGAACATCTGATCTTTCATTATGTGGGAGTTTAGGTATTCTTGGAACTTTAATATTTCATTTTCGCTTTTTAGTGCGGAACTTTGAGGATTAGTATACCGTGTTCTGCTTTTATTTGTTTTTGTATCGTATGTTATTGTAGCTCTAACTGGTCTATGGTCCGAGGGGTAGTTAATATTCAATACTTCTACGTTTTGAAACATAAGAGGTCTATTTGATAATATATAATCTATTTCATTCTTGTATGTCCCATCCGGTGATTGCCAGGTCCATTTATTTTTATGTTTCTTTTTGAAGAAGGTATTTAAAATTGACAACCTGTTTTCAGTGGCGAAATCTATTAATCTTTGTCCTCTCTCGTTTCGAACTCCGTACCCATGTGTTTTCATGATAAGACGGTCCTCTTGTTTGGGTATCCCAATTTTCGCATTTAAGTCGCCCATCAGTATGTAATCCTTATATGCCAATTCTATTGCCTTGTTTATTGTTGTGTAAAAGTTTTCAATTTCGGAGTCATTAGCTGTTGATGTAGGGGCATATACTTGTATGATGGATAAGCGTGCATTTCCAAATTTCAGGTTTAGTATTGCTACTCTCTCAGAGAGACCTTGGTAACTTTCTATATTGTTTTTGAGATGGGTTTTTATAATGAAACCTACGCCATACTTTCCAGGTGTGTGTCCAGTATGACACAAAATAAAGGTTTTATGTTCTTCGATTTTGTTTCCTAAGCGTCTCGTTTCTGCTAGACCAATTATATCATATTTAATTTTTTTGAGAGCTTCAATCAGTTCTATTAAACGCTCATATGATGAGAGCGTTTTGACATTGTAGGTCATTATGTATAATCTTTTTGATAGGTTTGTTTTATATTTTGGAGGGTTTTGGTCGTATTCTTCCACGGTGACCAACCGGCTTGGAAGGTGAGTTTCACATTTTAATAGAGTTTTAGGTATGATGATGCTGCGAGAGGAGGGCGGTGATTGCTAGATATTGTCGTTTTTGTTGTCTTGTTGGTCTGATACGTTATTTGGGTTCTTTTTGGCGAGGTAATTCATTATGCCAGGTTTTATAATACCCTCAGATAAGCTTGATTGTCTTTTTGATGATGACTGGCTTTTAGTTTTCTTATTTGCTTGTGCTGTTGTTGTTGTACGGTCGCTCGTTTCCATTCATTTACTAAGATATAGGTACATTAATTAAAAAAAAATCGTTTAGAAAACCGACTTTAAAACCTTTGCGTACGTTATACTTTTTAAAATGTAAAAAATAACTTAATTAAGATTTAATTTAATACATCTCTTATGCAAACCTAATACGTTTAATATTAATGAAATACTATAATTTGTATGTCCTATATACCTATTACACAAAAAAAAAGTACTGAAAGATACAGGATACTACATAACCGAAGACTATCCAAGAAACATCCTAGAGAAGAGGAAAAAGCTTCAAGAACAAGCAAAAATCGAAATAGAAAAAGGAAACTTTGTAAAAATAAAATACGACAAACTGGTAATTAGCGAAAAAAATAAAACAACTGGTCACAACAAAAGAATGCTCTCAATATCCCCAGAACCCTCAACCAGCAAAGGGATTGCTGTTTGAGGGTTCTGGGGATATTGAGAGCAAAGGGATTGCTGGTTGAGGGTTCTGGGGATATTGAGAGCATTCTTTTGTTGTGACCAGTTGTTTTATTTTTTTCGCTAATTACCAGTTTGTCGTATTTTATTTTTACAAAGTTTCCTTTTTCTATTTCGATTTTTGCTTGTTCTTGAAGCTTTTTCCTCTTCTCTAGGATGTTTCTTGGATAGTCTTCGGTTATGTAGTATCCTGTATCTTTTTTAAATTAATGTACCTATATCTTAGTAAATGAATGGAAACGAGCGATCCGACATAATAATTTGTCAACATTGTCATACCCAAAGTAAGTTTTAATCACTTTCTCGTAGCGACGTGAGGCCATATAGGTAAACCGAATCCTACCGGCTTTCATTTAAAAAAAAAAAACTATTTATTAACAATTATGTTTTACAAAAACAAACGTTATACCACCCACCGCTACTGCTGTCTAGTTAATAAAACACGGCTAGTAGATTGATTCAAATTCGGATTCCAGTAACTTAAGCCAAGCGGTTAACACAAACGTAAAATCGTACTCCAGTATCACAAGCTACAATGTTATTTATCACTAATGCAAAATCATGGGAGTCCAGGTACACGCACGCGTATGTCGTCGGTAGGTTCAGAAAAAGTAAGAGAGCACGTCTGATGTCTAAAGATAGCACAACAGAAGTGTTCTCAAAACGGATAAAGCGTCTTGTTACGCTAAAATAAGGTTTATTTTAGAGTAAAAAGACATGACAAAAAACATTAGAGCGCCGGCGCATGGTGTTTTATCGGTTTATTCCCATTATCCCCCGCATGTCTGCCCCCGAATGGGGGAAAATGGGAATTTTTGTGTCAACATCCCCGAATTTGGAATCGGGGGAAGTTGGGAACTACTGTTCCCATCTTCCCCCGAATGTGTGCCCCGAATGGGGGAAAATGGGAATGCTTGTGTCATCTTCCCCCGAACTTGAAATCGGGGGAAGATAGGAAGTAAAAGTTGCATTTGTCCCCGAAATATTCTTAACAATTTTTTTTGTGCCACCCGACCCAAGTATTGTTTGAATGAAATAAACATGGTATTTTTACAGGAATTAATAAAACAAGATTTTGATTACCAACTTTTTATAAAACAAATAGTACCGAATTTTTTTTCGTTTAACAATCAGTAATATAAAAATATACAATAAATGATCTAATATCTATCAGCTAAATAAGATAAATCAGCTTATTTACAATAATATACGAAAACGAATTTAATGTTTTACAAAGTCAGCCGCCATTTTGATTTATCTCTAAATGGCGGGGCAGGCTAAATTAAAAATATAATATAAAAATCAATCATGGCCGGTCGGGGACACTTAAATGTCGCTATGTCTTGCACCGTATCTAAAGTTTAACTCCATAAGCATGGTACATGGCTTGTTACATTTGAAAATAATATATAATCTTACTTTTTGTTTCAAAATTTGTCAATATAAGTAAATTAACACATTAATTTTAATGACAAGCAACATACTCCTAACCCGTGTAATAGCAAACTTATAAAATACATTGTATGTACTTACATTTCAGTAAATGACATCAATGAGACACAGTAAATCGAAAATGTCGTAAAAACACAAAATTCACTACCTCACTCAACTAAAGAAAACAGGTAACTGCTGGTTGAACCCTACCCCCACCCCGTCGCGGCACGACACAGGATGTCTCACTCTGGTCTCACTATCTTTCTCGCACATGTTATGGAAAACAACGCACCATCTAGCTAAAATATTAGAAATTTTCAATGGCTTTCTTTCACCACAACACGAAGGATATAGCTAAAATAGAGTGCGCCGGTAACCCGAAATATTAATTGGCCTATCTTGGTCATGTACAGTTTAGAGTTTCGTTCTGGTCCTAACTTTGAAAGTGGCCGTTTAGAGGACAGGAGACCGCCAACAATCTGATTTAATGGGCCATAAATCTTTCTTGTATATCTATCGCGCTCGCACTCGTTACGCTTACGGAGCGCTAAATTATTGAAACGAAATTTTTTACCAGATCATTTACTGACAAAATGTACTTTCATCTAAACTACAGTTGCAATTTGTAATATAAAATGCTTATTATTTATTTGGATTGTTATAAATAAAAATCATGTTTATTTCATCAAACAATACTTGGGTGGGGTGGCACAAAAAAAATATTGTTACAAATATTTCGGGGACAAATGCAACTTTTACTTCCTATCTTCCCCCGATTTCAAGTTCGGGGGAAGATGACACAAGCATTCCCATTTTCCCCCATTCGGGGGAAGATGGGAACAGTAGTTCGCAACTTCCCATGATTCCAAATTCGGGGGATGTTGACACAAAAATTCCCATTTTCCCCCATTCGGGGACATGCGGGGGATAATGGGAATAAACCGTTTTATCCTTTTAATACAGAAGAATATGCGGCACTAATGAGACAAAAGACTTCCTATTCATCGGACCGGCCAGTAACAATGGGCGATCATTTTTGCATGCGATTAGTAATTATTATTGTCACAAATAATCAAAATAAACATGTACTATAAAGAGCTCGGTTAGATGGCATTTTAGACATTTTTCTATATTTTAGTATGTGAATAATTATTTATGAATAAAAAATTATACCATGTGGTTGACTACCCCTGACAATTTAACTTTACAAAATAATCTAGTGGCCACTGATATTATTGTCTCCAATGTGTTATTTTTTATATAAAATAAAAGGATTTTTGGTTTAAATTCAATAAAAACTATAATTACAACAAATTTCTAATGACGCGCTTGACGCGTCATGGGTGTCCCTGAAGGTTTCTTTATGACGCGCGAGGTGCGTCACAGGCCAGGAATCGGTTAATTTTCGCAATGTGCCCATCAAGAAATGATTGCAGTCATGTTGAATATCGTGTATGCTCGCTCCTCCAACCCCTGTAGCTTGCATAACAATATACTATAACATAGTACGATAACTTAATTTTCGCAATGTGCCCATCAAGAAATTATTTCAGTCATGTTGAATATCGTGTATGCTCGCTACTCCCAACACCTGTAGCTTTCATAACAATATACCGTAACATAGTTCGATAACTTAATTTTCGCAATGTGCATATCAAGAAACGATTATAGTCATGTTGAATATCGTGTATGCTCCCTCCTCCGACCCATGTAGCTTGCATAACAATGTACCGTAACATAGTTCGATAACTTAATTTTCGCAATGTGCATATCAAGAAACGATTACAGTTGTAGTAACTGGGTAATTCCCAGTCACGTACAATTTGCTTCTACCGGACTTGAACCCACACTATCTCGGGTTTGGTACTTTATGTGAAGGTATAAATGTGAACACGTACGGCGATTTTAATTTATTTATTACTTTTAGCAAACTAGGTATATAAGTTGACAATTCAAGCGAAGTACAAATAATAATGTCTCTTAATTATCCAAACATTAGATTTTATATTTTTTAGAACAAAAGAAACTGATTGCATAGAAGGGGCATAGTGGGCGTTTACAATATGCCCGGCAACATCGCAAACAAAAGACTCGTTGGCCGCCATATTGTCCCGCGACTCGTAGAAAATAGACCTTCTTGACGTGGGCGTGTAGGAGGCGTGGCTTAGCATGGATTTGCACCTGCGCACGCGTCGGCCATTGCGGTCACCTGATGTGTGGCGTGATTTGCGAGATTGCCACGAAACATAAGTGACAGCGATTTGGGGTAGCGGAATACGACCGCTACACAGTCATGTTGAATATCGTGTATGCTCTCTCCTCCAACCCTTATAGCTTACATATCAATATACTGCAACACACATGTCTTTAATATGGAAATAATATTAACTAATCTTGGCAGCATTAGTTGTCAAACATGGTAACTTAAAGCTGTCAATGTGTCAACAAATCATTGCATTATGGACGCTTTTTCCTCGATCACCTGTAAAATTTGGACGTGAATGTAAAATCAGGGTCGTGATCTTTATTATCCTTAATGTAATAAGTTAATTAATAAGGTCCGCGACTAAATAAACCCCAATATTATGTTATCTATAATTTCTTTTGATTTACTGTACCTGATAGTACGTGTACGTGTACGTGTATTCAAATTGTGTGCCAAAATGTTATATAGCTAAACTTAAAAAAACGTGTGCAAAAAGAAAGTTACTGCTTTCTTTCATGACCACAATTATGAGGATACTGAGAAATTGCTTGCCATTATGTTGTAACACTGAAGCGATAGCAATAACTAGCTACCTATGGATATATGAATTCTTACTCAAATTCACACACACACACACACACAAACTAATGTAACTACAAATTCTTACTAAAAATGTTTGTTTTTGTATTGTTTTTTACTCTTTACTTTGTTCACTTAATTATTCCAATAGAAACCAAATTATGTACGTATGCATGTGATCCTATTATCCCTAAAAATGTATAATAAATGTATCTCTTCATAAAGCGTGGAGACCTGGTGTCCTGAAATACAGGCCATGAGCCTAGTTTAGGCACCAGTCTCCCACAATATTATAATTGTTACCTATAACTAATACACCTTATACAATGTATTCTGTAATATTGTGGTGAGAGAATAAAACATTATTGGTATTATTCTGCAAAGAAACATTCTTAACAGCGGCCCGGAGATGGTGTTACATCACCGCGCCTCTGAAACTACGGGAAGCCGTAGGTCCTGAACTCGAACTCTTTGCGGTTGTTACGGCTAGAATTAAAAGCACCAGTATCAGCGCTGAGATCTTTTAATTTTCTTAAAATATCTCGCTACGATAGTTAGTATCCCGAAAAACAGGCCGCCATGGCTGAAATTAGAGCAAGAGGTCATTATTATTACTGTTATGATATGAGTAGATATGATTTTGTTTCAGTTCCAAAGGTTGTTTCCAGTAATGGTATCCAATATACTCGGCAATGGTTCGTTAGCAGAGAAAATGGTAGCTATACTCACAAAAATCACACGGACTTGGCCCTCATTCATCACAATAGGTAATGTTAATGTTTATTTTTTAAAGCGCCTTCCTAAAGAAAATGTACTGTGTGTATTTTTCTTTTTTAAATTTACAGTTTGAATATAATGGATTTCCGCAAAGTAATGCCTGATTTTATTACTTATAGAAACTTTAATAACTTACTCGAACTTTCTTGAGACCTTTACTTTGAATAAATGAATAATAAGAAGAGTTTCCGCTCGTGCTCCTACTTACATTGCCAACCGTCTGGGCATGCTAAGAATTATGACGGGCCTGTTGTCGTGGTTGGCAAATGCTTGCTTTTCACGCCGCAGATCGTGGGTTCGATTCCCAACCAGGACAGATATTTGTGGACATAACATGTCTGTTTGTCCTGAGTCTGGGTGTAATTATCTATATAAGTATGTATTTACAAAAGAAAAGTAGTATATGTAATATTATCAGTTATCTGATTTCCATAGTACAAGCACTGCTTATTTTGGGATCAGATCGCCGTGTGTATATAATGTCCCAGGATATTTTTTATTAATTATGTAATCAATTGTCTTGGGTCAAACTCTGCAAATCTTTGAGTCTTGTCTTTTCTCCCAGTAGGTTTTCTGGTTTTAACGCTTTCCGTTAAAAGTCCCATACATGTTCTATAGTATTCATATCCGGGGATCTTTCTGGCCATGGCATTACTGTTATACCTACATGTCTAAAATGAGCACACACTGTGAGCCCGAGCTTTATTCTGGTCTGGCTTTTCGACCCTGGGTTCTCCTTACAATAAAATTAGTCAACTTCGTTGGACATTGCGATAAACTGTTAAAATTGATTGCTGAAGTCCTGCAGGAACAGATCTATAGGTATGACCATTTCTTCGCATTTCATCTGCTCTAATCTCTTGTGGTGAAGAAGTAACATTGTCTGATAAAAAATTACAATGAAAAAAAATTTACACCTCAGATTAAACTCGTACAAATACACATATACATAAACAAATATAAACGTAAAAATGGCCCTCGTTTTAAGTTCAATTTTCAAATGAAAGTGCACGATAAGTCTTTTATGCAATATTACGATGTATTTTGATTACGAATACTTTTTACCGTTCCGCTAATTTTGCCAGTGTGTATGAAAATGTGCTGTACGCATGTTTATAAGAATAAGATTTAAACACGTGTGACGTAGTAGTTACGATCTACTTTTCAGGTTTGATCCCCGCACAGGCTACAGGCACAATTTACAAGCGCCTTTTAATTAGACTTTAAAAACGCGCTTGTAAACTCTCAGAACATGTATTGTTACTTGTATAGAATTATGTCAGGGAAAAAATCTGTAAATAAATAATAAAATAAAAACCTCTTATTTTTACCTACACAGGCTCACGCCTAATTTTCAGAGGGGTAGGCAGAGACGACAGACTTCCATTTGTCACGATGCTTATTTTTATTTATTGTTAATTCTGACATAATTGTACAAAAGTGTCACATAATGTGTCACAGTCTGGTCCTAAAATAGACGTAGAATAAATGAGTCTGTTTTTTATTCCGGCCCGATACCAAACAATTTCTTCTGTACTAAATATAGTTTCCTATCATTTTTTTCAGGTAAAGGTATCCTCTTCGACTACCTAGCGCAAGGGACTAAGGAGCGCCTCACAGCACCAATGATAAAGTGCGTGATGGCTCTCGGCAGGCGGGCGCTAGTACAGTGCCTGGGGGAGCACCTGGATCATATCGACAGGTGCATGCAATTGCCCAGGAGAAACCATCTGCAGACTGACCTTAGGGAGACTATACTTGTGAGTTATTTCTAACCCATTTTAAAAAGTAGTTTTCTTGTATAGAGAGGGTTATTTGTAAAACACCAGTAACCTCGCAGGACTATATTGCTAACATAATAAGGAACAACTTTTGTTCTACGAGTTCGGACATAATTTTTTTTATTCCATACGGAATTCGTTCGAGAGTGTCCCATATAAAACATAAAGTTCACGTGGTGATTTAAAATTACTACTAAGTTGGCAAAAAAGTATAAAGCCCATGACGCTTTCAACACACATGGCATTACACGTATAGAAACGACGAATCGGGAAGCGCAGTTTGATGAGGCTCCTCACAAGGTGGACCGATGATCGTGTGAGGGTCGCTGGAAGCCACTGGATGCGGGTAGCGCAAGACCGGCTTTTGGAAAATCTATTAGGGAAGACCCTTTGTCCAGTTGTGGGCAACCCAGCTTGAGTAGGTCCCCTCACAAGATTGACCGATGATCTTGTGAGGGCCGCTGGAAGCCACTGGATGCGGGTAGCGCAAGACCGGCTGTTGGAAAATCTATTAGGGAAGACCCTTTGTCCAGTTGTGGGCAACCCAGCTTGAGTAGTCCCCTCACAAGATGGACCGATGATCTTGTGAGGGTCGCTGGAAGCTACTGGATGCGGGTAGCGCAAGACCGGCTTTTGAAAAATTTACTAGGGAAGACCCTTTGTCCAGTTATGGGCAACCCAGCTTGAGTAGGTCCCCTCACAAGATTGACTGATGATCTTCTGAGGGTCGCTGGAAGCCACTGGATGCGGGTAGCGTAAGACCGGCTTTTGGAAAAAGGAAAGACCCTTTGTCCAGTTATGGGCAACCCAGCTTGAGTAGGTCCCCTCACAAGATTGACCGATGATCTTGTGAGGGTCGTTGGAAGCCACTGGATGCGGGTAGCGCAAGACTGGCTTTTGGAAAATATATTAGGGAAGACCCTTTTGTCCAGTTGTGGGTAACCCAGCTTGAGTAGGTCCACTCACAAGATTGACCGATGATCTTGTGTGGGTCGCTGGAATCCACTGAATGCGATTAGCGCAAGACCGGTTGTATAGATCTTTTGGGGAAAGATCTGGTGAGGTTCGTCGTCCGCACGTTGAGCCAAGGAGTATGGAGTGAAAAAAAAAACATGTGCCTCTTGTCTTGAATGTATAATGATTTTTTGATGAATATTGAATTATAACAAATGACATGAGGTTCGTCGCGCTTGCGCCGTGGTGTTGACAAGATGGCGGCGCCATCCCATCCGCCCGCCGACGGCCGAGCGCCGGCGGTGGAGCGGGGCGACGACTGGTGCCGTAGACAGCCGACACCGCCCGAAGTCTCATGCGTTAACAGATCCTTTGTCCAACTATGGGCGCCTTTCGGACGACATGATGATTATTTAGGAATTTATATTTATCTATATGATTACATGTATCGTTTCTGTTATGTTATGTGGAATATTTATTTAAGTAATAGTAACTTTTAATGTTTGTACAGGATGCATCAACATGTCTTCTCAGATCTGAACCTACAACCTACTTAGAAGACTATGTGATGACAGACTACTCGCTCTATGAAATGTTGGGTGACTCGATAGAGCCGCGACGGATGGTCTTTCCTTACATAGGTAATCGTATCTTCCTTGATTATATTCCTATTTTCTATTGGTTTTGATTTGATTCACCACTGAAATATACTTACCGTAATTGCATGAGTACCTGCCGTACCTTGAAATCCATGGGAAAGTAGTAAAAAGGAGGATTAGGTTGTACCAATGGTAGTGGAGGAAAGTAAAAGAGCGCAATTTACCAATGTACTTACTGCAAAAATGAAAGAAAAATAGAATAATAATAATAATATAATGGGACATTATTAACACACTGCCATCTGATCCCAAACTAAGCAGAGCTTGGACTATGGAAACCAAATAACTGCTATATATCATATTATACTTTTCCATGGTAAATAGATAAATACACCCAGACTCAGGACAAACAGGTATGTTCATGCACACAAATATCTGTTCTGGGCCGGGCCTGTTAGCGTGGTTGGCAAATGCCTGCTTTTGACTCCGGAGGTCATGGGTTCGATTACCACCCAGATATTTTAGTGCATGAACATGTCTGTTTGTCCTGAGTCTGGGTGTAATTTATCTATATATAAGTATATATTTACAAAAGAAACGTTGTATATATAGTATATCAGTTATCTGGTTGCCATAGTACAAGCTCTGCCCCGTTTGGGATCAGATTGCCGTGTGTAAATAATGTCCCAGGTTATTATTATACTAATAACTTACGGAGGTATAACTATATATTATATATATATATACGTACACACAGCATACATATACATGGTAAGCGTGCAGAGACGATGACGCGGGCAGGAAAACAAAGAAGTATATTAATCCATTCCATATCTTCCTACACATGTACAAGCTTGGCTTAGTTTGCGCATTGTCATATGTCCTAGATATTTATTCAGTTCCAAATAAGGTAGGTGCCTCGCTACCACAACGGCGCCGTGTTTCGGGTTCGATCCCTGCACGGGAAAACTAAGTTCCGATGTACTTTGTGTTCGTGGATTGTATGCCCGATAAAGGTGTAGAGAGGGTGTTATTTAAAAAAAATATATAGTTCGATGTGAAAATCAAACCCGGATACTTTTACACTCTATGCAGACGCTAGCACCTTAAGCTACCAATCTGTCAAATTTCCCCAATTGAAAGTGAACCTTACGCTTTTGTAATAAAGTTGAAAACCTATAAAAGAAATTTGATAGATTGGGAAAATATACGGCCCGTCAATTTTAATAATCTTTTGTCTCTGTGTTATTATTATACCAATGTAATGTTGTTTTAATTTTCACAGACAAAATCAACGACAACATACCACCAGAAAAGACAGCCGACGAAGAATTTACCTACGTGGTGCCGCTACGGCCTGTGATAAAGCGGCCCAAGCTTAGGTTGGTGCCTAACACCACATCTAGAAAAATGCATCACAGAGACAGTGTATTCGAACCCACCAAGTTTAAAAGTGATAAGTGTTTACGAATAAAGATAAAAAATTGTCGCAGTTTAGTGGGTAAGACAGGAGTGAGGAATCAAGTGCACTTTGGTTCAAGTAGGAACGGCGTGGTGGTGGCTTGCGGACTTTTAAATAGATTTAGGTATAAATTAAATAAGTCTACTGCGTTTCCAATATATGGGGCAGTGATGTTGTAGCATCACTTTTGTTTTATTATTCGTATACATAAATTATTACGTTTTTATGGTGTTTGTTTTTCATTGCATTCCCATTATATATATCCTGCAATACAAATTCCCATACTCAAGAAAATTGACGGTGTGGTTTATGGGCATTGGATGATTGAATTTTGATGGATTGAATGTGTGTAGAACACCTTTTTAATTTTTTACAAAAGTTGGCGACATTTAAGCGCCATTATAAGGGGAATGTTTGTGAGTGTGAGTGTGAGTGTGTTTTTTACTTCTTCACGTCTAAACGGCTGGAGCGATTTTAATAAAATTTGGTATGGAATTAGCTGTCACACTGGATTAACACATATAGCCTATGTGTTAATCCATCCATTAATAAAATTGAACGCGGGTTTAACCTCGGGACACAGCTAGTTAATTATAAATGTAAACTACAGAGAAGTATTCTGTAGCAAATTGTAGCTCACTCCTTTAATTATTTTTAATCTTAACACATCGAAAGTTGTACAAATTTATTGAACAACTTTTCTATTGTGACACATTTAAATAGTATTGCCGATTTGGTGACAAAAGTGAAATGTGTTTTACACACGTCCAAGCTGTCCAATGCCTCGCTCTGAAAACTTGACAGGTACTTAGGTGTTTGAGAACACTTTTCATTAATAAACCCCAATGACAAAAACAGGTTAATGTTTAATTCTCTGAATAGAACATTTTTAGGGTTAACATATGAATTTTCAGTCATGTTTGGTTTGGTGATGCCATGCAAAGTAAGATTTTTTGTGCGCCTGTGAAGTAGCTTATGAGGAGAAGTAGAGAAGGAGGGCAAAGCAACGAGTGATCAATAAGCTTGAGCTGAACACGAAGAATTAGGTACTGGGTCACAAGTTCGTAGGTTACCGTAACCCACAGATTACCCCCATAGATAGCGCTTACAAAGCATGATACGGTCACATCACATACTTGATTTAGCTATTATAAACAGGCACGCCCCCAACTTCAGTCTCGACCAATCGTTAGAACCATGCGGGAGTGAGAGTTAATTGTGATTTTAATAGTAAAAATACGTTTAAAATGGCTTCATGTGCAGTGAAATGGTGTGGAAAGTCAGCCAAAACTTCATGTTACAAAAAGGATGGCTTAACGTTTCATCGGTAAGACATTTTGTCGTTGTTTCCAACATATTATAAGCCAAACAGAGTTCAGTTTATACTGGTTCATATTACTCTCATCTCTTTCACGCATTACGCTAAGGCAATACTGTTAACGAGAACACGTGTAATTTAGTGTTGGGTACCATAAATTAATCTGCTCACGTTGATATCGATATTTCTACCGGATAATTTAGAAAACTGAAGTTATAATAATATGTGCGTACAAATAGCTTACGGTTAAAGTTTGGTGTGTGGTATATACTTGATTGCTCTTAGATACAGACGGAAGTAGAAATCTATACCGACATAGAATAAAATCGTAGGAAAGTCAAAACTGTACATGAATATTTTTTTAAAAAGGATACTTGTGGCGTGAACTACAATAGATAGGTACCGAAGCCAACGAAGAGAAAATAAAAAAAGATAAAAAGAGAATCAACTAATTATTCACTGTGAACTGTCTTTTAGTTATACCTGGATGATGATTAAAACGTCCTCATCTCTGTCCTTCTGGTCAAATTTCGGACTCGGCGGTCAGTCTGTATAGAAATTAGCCATTAGCGCGGGCATATTATAGTGTGCGCAGACCCGGGCATTATCTATTCCATATTCTCAGGAACCGATGGGACGACTGGCGACACGATCCCCGATGCACGTTGGGTGTAAAACCGCCAACTTCCAGACTTTGGGCTGTAACAGAAATTATCTGAACAGAAAAATCTCAAAATCACTTTGATCTGACCCAGGGATTGAACCCAGGAGCTCTCTTTATCTGCTGTTAAACACACTACGGCTAGACTAATACAAAGAGGCAGACTTAATACAAACGCAGAATAGGCACTCTAAGACTAATACAGAAAAGTTCCTTTTTTGTAAATTATCTGTCATATTAATAGAATTTAAATTAAAATGTTTACTGTTTTGGCGCACTGGTTATGGTAGTCACCTCGCTACTACCTCGACTCCCGCTTGATTCAGGTTCGACCCCCGCACAGGAAAGCTAAGTATTTGTGTGACCCATATAAGAGTAGATTTTCTAAGTCTGGGTGTGCAGTGTATCTGTGAATTGTAGGTATGTTTGACAAGTTTGTACACCCCGCATGACACAGGGCAAGTGCAAACATTTTCTCAAGAAATAATAATATACTTATTTGTATTGTTTTATTGCTTTATATCCAAATTCATATACCTACTCAGCTATAGCTTCCAGAGTCAGTTTATTCATCGCGTCCATCCGGGATATTTTATGCAACTGCTATTACCTACCCTACTGTATTACCCGAAGAAGCGAAACCTCTCGTCTGATTGAGGGTTAGCAGTCTAGCGGGAAGATCATTTTATCTTATACAAGAAGGAAGGCAATGGTGGTTGTACTCTCAGTCGACGAGGACCATCGATCATCTCTTGAAGAGGTGAGCCAGAGGTCGTTACTTGATGGCCACCAGGGGCAAATTTTTATCGGCTTTCTCTAGCTACCTAGGTGGACGACCCGGAGAAGTAAGCCAGAAAGCAACTCCGGGATTGTTTCTGGCTTTTGACTATTGTTTTTTTTTTATATCTTGTAGTTTACATTGTGACAATCTGGTATTGGGGCTAATACACGCACAGAACCATTGTCTTATATCATATCATATATCATCAAAATAATTGTGGTTGAGTGAATAGGAATGTGATTGTTTATATCCAAACAATAACATTCCTAATCACTCAAGCAATTAGAATAACCTCTTGCAAGACGAACAAATGGTGGGTGCATCCGCGCATATTCACAAAATTAACAAGTCACATGTAGTCTACCAGTGGCGAAGGCGAAAAAATGATTGAGTAGATATCCCAACAGCAAGTCGACCTGTTACTGCAAGCAACTCGTTTACGAGCAAGATATGTATGTGGGCCAGCTATCGCCTCCCTCCTTTGTATTAATCAAATTATTTTTATCATAATTTACTAACTTTATGTTTATAAATACTAACGCGTGTTATTTAGCACGCGTTTATTTTAGGTATGTACCTACCTAACATAAACCCGTAACGTAAACCTTATATCCCTATCTGACCGCTACTCTAATCTATAATTTGCACTAGGTAAGTACTTAGTTGCGTTAAAATATTGTGAATTTTCAGAATCACAGATTTCTAGAGGTATTTAATTCTCATAAGATCATTGGGTTTAAGAGATAAAATACTATTAAATACTCTGTAAAACTGATTACAAATTTAATTTAAAGCAAAGATTTGTCATTCGTAAACACATCTAGACAAGAAAATTGCTTTATTTTCAAAATATCTACAATCTAAAATGTCAGTTGTCCTCCAATTTAGATTGTCTTCGTGGACCGCGATTCGAGTGCGGATGTTTACAAGAGTGGCTTGGCGTCGCGTGCGATGTCGGCGCCCCTCGTATTTCACCTGCGCGGCGACGGCGGGACGGCTGCGTGACGACCTCACACCGACATGTAACGCATGCAAAATTGTTTCTAATTCGTGAAATATCACCAAAGGGCGCGAACTGCTTAGTATTCGGTACGCGGCGTGCCGTAAATGTGTTTATTGTTTGGTGTAGGAACGTATTTTTTGGTAACTAACGGTACTCCGGCGACATGCGTAAGTAGGTAGGTAGGGGAACGCGGGGTAGTGAGAGCGGTCGGGCAATGGGAGCTATGGTGTTTGGACGGAATGCAGGCACATTTGCTCGATCGTAAGCACTCGGCTACTTCCGTCAACTATCGGCAAACTTCGCCTCACGCGCTCGTACCGTTAGTGCCATTCGTTTAGTCACGAGGGACGGTTGTGTGTTTTTCGCTCCGTGCTTACAAGAAATTGTCGATTGCCAGCATAAAGGTAAGCATGAAATTATATTCTTATTTTGTTGTATTTATGCTTATTATATCCCTAGATTCGTTTACTAACAAGTCCAATTAGTTGAATTGTGATTGAGAATAGAATTACGTATTTATGTTATTACTTTTCAAAATGGTGGTCAGCGGCTAATGGTAGCCTAGCTAGGCTCTCATTACCCGGCATAGCTCCTGTTCCCCCATTTAGTCATTTTAGAGATATAAAAGCCTTGTTTTTTTTTTGTTTTAGATGCCACGTAAAAGAACTTGGACAACCACAAAAGCTTCTTGGACAGTGGATTTATTAGAAAATGCGGTATCTGTTCTCAAAAGAGGAGGCATTTCGGTGTACAAAGTATCTCAACAAACTGGCATTCCCTACAATTTAGCGAAAGCTGACGATAGTAGCTACAAAAACTCTCCAAAGCTGGGAAGACACACTGTATTTAATGTTGCCCAAGAAGAAATACTGGCTAACCATCTTCGGACTATGTCAAATAAATTTTATGGTTTGACAAGAGAACAGTTTCGCAAAGTATGTTACAGTGTAGCTAAACAACTAGGTATTGAGAAACGATTTAACCAAGTCAATCAAACTGCAGGAAAAGATTGGCTGGCTGGATTTTTGCAGCGTCATCCAGATTTGAGTATTAGAAAGCCTGAAGCTATCAGTATCAACCGAATCCTCGGATTTAACAAGACTGATATAACGCTTTTTTTCAATAACTTGGAGAAATTGATGGAGCAACATAGCTTCGAGCCTCAAATGATTTACAATGTAGACGAGACTGGTATAACGACCGTCCAAGAGACTGAAAAAATTATAGCTCCCAAAGGACAAAAACGCGTCGGGTCTGTAACGTCATGGGAAAGAGGTAAGACGGTCACAGTAATATGTGCTATGAGTGCGTCTGCATCTTTCGTTCCTCCACTTTTCATATTTCCCCGGCAACGTCACTCACCACAGCTGGAAAAAGATGGACCAGTGGGAGCCGTTTACACATGTTCACATAATGGCTGGACCAACGAAAAGATATTTGTGTTATTTTGTCGGCTTCGTCATTTTATTAAGCACACCAAACCTGCTGCTGAAACACCCGTATTGTTAATATTGGATAATCATAACAGTCATGCTACTCTCGAAGCTTGGGAATTGGCACAAGGGAACCATGTCATAATGCTTACCATTCCTCCACATTCATCCCACCGTCTACAACCGCTTGATGTTGCCTTTTATTCCCCGCTTAAAAGAGCTTATAACAAAGAGTGCAACTTGTATATAAAATCAAGAAAGTTGATAAAAATTACTCCTTACGACATTGCTGGACTGTTTAATAAAGCCTATACTAGAATTGCTTCTATAGAAAAAGGAGTATCGAGCTTTAAAGCAACGGGAATATTCCCTATGAATCCTGGAGTTTTTTGTGATGATGACTTCATTAATGAGGAATCCAGATCAGCTGTGCCTGTGGCTGACGCTCAACAGCAGACAACTAATGTCACGCCTATTCCATCAACATTAAATCAGGCTGAGCAACCATATGCTAGCCCTGCAACAAGTCCATCTATTTTTTGTGGTCTGCAAATTGAACCGGAAATTATTCAGAGGGAAGCTGCTGTAACCCCAGCTCCAATTCCATCCACATCATGTTCAACACCAGAACTGCCTGCTACTCTGGAGACACACACCGTCAGATCTATCGCAACTTCGTCCAATATTGACTTTGCTAATGCTCTCTCTATTGTCAGCCCACTGCCCGAACAACTCTTCTCTCAAAAACAAAGACCGTTAAAGATTAAACAGCATTCTGAAATAATAACAAGCACTCCAATGAAAGCAGTATTTCAAGAAAAGAAGAGGAAAAGAACTCAAAAGGAGAATAAGACAAAGACAATTAAGAAAAATAAAGGAAACTGTGATAAAGAAAATTGTGTCAAGGGAAAATGTACCAAAGGCAAATGTATTAAGAAGAAACATACCAAAGATAAAGAGATTAAAAGTAAGAAGACTACAACCAGAAACACAAGGATCAGAAAGGCAACAAAATATTTGTTTAAAAGTGATGATGAAGACTCATCTATTGATCAAGTAGACGAAAATGCTATCTGCGATGATGAGTCAGAATATTCTGAAGAGGATAATTTATGTGCAATTTGTTTAGACACTGGAAAAAGTGGAGAGATGTGGTACCGATGCAGAAGTTGCGGAAACTGGGCCCATAAAGAGTGTTCTGGCAGTGATAGTCCAGATACTTATATTTGTGCATTTTGTTTGGATCCGTAAAGTCTAGATCTTTTCTTTTCCATTAATAATTTCATGTTTTATCTGCGTTTTGTTTGATTTGTTTTCATGTTTATTTGTGTTACAAATAGTTATATTTTATTATAATAACTGAGATCTCATTTATAGTACGTTTTGTTAATTTTATTCTTTGAGAGTAATTATAATGGCTCCCATTTTCCGTATGAGCGTTAAATGGGCTCTCATTAGCCGTATTTGTCGGGTAATAGGAGCGACTGACTTTTTTTGTAAAACTGTGATTGTACCTTAATACATGTCTGTAGTTGATTATAATTGTGATTAAAGTATTCTCTTATAATAAAGGTAAGAGTTCATAATAAAAAATTACGAGAATTTTGACTAACGTGGTTTTTATTAAAACTTTCCCTTAGTAGGCTCCCATTGCCCTGTTCTCCCATTACGTTTCGTTCGCATTAGTTCCGTATCCAAGTGGAAAAATAACCCTTAAAGTGCGGCTCGGTCCGTCTGTTCTTCTGTCCGCTATATATCTCAACAAGTGCTAATGCTAGCGAGTTGAAAGTTAGAAGAGTTTTGAATGTATCTTACCCAACCTCATCCCAAATGTAGTTTTAGAAAATATTTGTTTCTTCTAGTGTCAAATTCAAAAGACAATTAAAGTATAGGTACTTACTGTTCTACATTTGCTAGAAAACATAAACTTATAGGTACTAAGTAAGTATAAATAAGTAAATGCTTATTAAAGTTTAAGGGAGGCACGGAACCGGCGGTACACACGTTCAACTCACACTTAGCTTTATTTGAATTATTAAAAACAGGAAGGTTAACCTAGCTATACAAGTATACAACGGAGGCCAGACAAACATGGAGTGAAATAAAGTTTCAGATCACTCGAGCTAGAGAATTAATCAGGATACCTACTCTTTGTTCCATCTTGAAGAAACAAATAATCGTAGGTAAATGAAGTAAGTCGTTATAGGTAGAACTGCGTATGTATGATCCTGGATTGGCATAACTAATCGCTGATAAAGAGAATAGGAGTTGGCACCGCTATATATTAAACGACTTTGGCGAGTACCAATCTTTGGATTGATCCCGCTTTTAAGTGCTTAACTTCTATGATTGCTAACAGAGCGGAGAGGACAACTGGTTATAAGTGCCTCTCACAAATCACGTTGAATCTCTGCAAAAATATCTGCACTTTTCTTTCTTTACTAAATTCTCCCTGCACTTCACCCTGCCTGTGTCTGACAAACGTGGGTTGTTCATAAGAAACCAGCTTCAGTGTAGACCCGTGCTGATTAGTGGCTGATTGGTGGTACCTAAATTAAATAGTTTCTCTCTCATCTCTATAAAGGAAAAATAAGACTCAATTAATTTCAATAACATTTCATGAAACATGGTAAAAAACGCTTCACTAACGTCATATATTAAGTATACAAAAAAGTTATTCGAATTAAATTCCACGAATATTCTGATTACTGCAATCATGAGCGAAGCACAGACAAAGTCAATTATATGTGAGTACCTAATTCGTATGAATTAACTAAAGTTGCTAAGTCAGCGTGGTGAAGTGGCTCGCCGATTTGGAGACATTTAGACAAATGATGATAATTTATCATCTTCTCAAATATCATACATCAAAGAGTTATTAGGTTTTGAACTTAGCAACGACCTTGCTGTGTTTTCATTAACCTTGTTAAAAGGGACGTTTTGTTGACGTATCAAATTTACGCATAGTATTTGTCCCTACCTAATGTTTGTAATATCACTCAGCTGATAGCAATGCTTTCTGCTTTCTGAATAGCATATAAAATGCCAACGCAATCCATGTTACACAGCTTTGACTTTGCGTGCCATGTCAAATAATAATATATTTCTCAATATGTCGAAAATTATTATTTGACATTAGGAGAAAATGTCAAATAACACCTATTGTTGTTATTAACGAAACTAAGGAAGATAGGGCTGCTTAGCAGAATACCACGACTAATCTTCAAGCCATTTGGTATGACGTGTCATTTCTGGCTTACTTTGTTACGGTAATGCAAAGTTATTCTGTGAATAGTTATGTCAAAATTGAAGTGTATTTTATCTTATCTACTATGTGTTTAAAATTATGGACCAGAATTCCCACTTGATATTGGCAAAATAAATACAAAGCTATTAGAACTGACGACCGCCGCGCGCCGGGGCAGAAAGGTTCTCGAGTGATGACCGCGAACAAGAAAAGCAGCGTGGGCAGGCCCCA
Source organism: Pseudoips prasinana (assembly GCA_951640165.1). Taxonomy (NCBI): domain Eukaryota; kingdom Metazoa; phylum Arthropoda; class Insecta; order Lepidoptera; family Nolidae; genus Pseudoips; species Pseudoips prasinana. The sequence goes on from OX621243.1 coordinate 24,849,585, forward strand.
CTAGATGGACCGACGATCTTACAGGGATCGGGGGATGCCGTTTAATGCGGGCAGCGCTAGACCGGCAGTTGAGGAGATCTCTGGGGAGGCCTTTGTCCAGCTGTGGACATCTTTCGGCTGATATGATGATTGGAATGCCATTAAATGAATAAGGATTTATAATATAAGATATAATTAAACAATTATAACAGATAATGTTAGTTGTGTACGGTGTGATATACATCCGCTACTTTTGTTACAATGCTGGTACTTACAAAGTTTGGTGTCTATAAAATATTTGGAACATTGCCTACGTTTGCTTGATGGAACACCGAGTACTTTCAGTTGTCCATTTACTCGGAGGATCATACAAATATTTTAAAACCTATAACGTGGAGTAAGCACCTCTTTTATTCGATATCCAATTTCTACAGACACATGAGTGCTAGCCGTATAGAGTTTCGGTTTTGTGATGCGTATATCTGATTTATGACACATGTATCCTGATTATTATATTTTTATTCTGTGAATTTTTTATTTATTTTGTGACAATATTGTTACTGACTGACCTGATGGTCTAGAGGTTAGGGACTCATAAGTATGAGCTCGTGGGTTCGATCTCCACCCTGGGGGCTACCGCCTAATTCGCCAGCCATCGTGATCGGCTTTCAAATAGATGAAGGTTAAACAATTACTAAATCATTCGTTCAGTCGCCTAAACATTTTCTTGCCTGTCATCATGTCAGCTGAAAGAAGTCCGTAGCTGGAATACCCAGATGATCTCGGGAGATAGATCATAAACCACGCCTGGCAGACGGCGAGGCATACATAAGGATAAGTCAGAGAGACGCTACTGCCCGTTCTCTTCCAATGTCTCCCATTTCCTCTGGTGATTTCTGGGGGCATAGAACCATAGGGGGCATAGTGACTGATTAACATTTTCCATTCGCTACGGTGACCGTTTATTCAACAAACACAAAAGCTAATTTTAAAATTTACAAATACGAAATATCGCTCTCTCTCTTTATATCTTCACTAACTTATATCTCCCTCTCAATTTCCGTTCGCTTCATCCGACACTTTCCGTAATGCATTCACCAGGTTACACCCCAAAAAAGGTGTCTTAAGCAATTTCTGTACATTTGCGTCCTACAAAGACCTAATTCTTAGCTTTCCATGGATTCACCGTGCGGAAACCGGGTCCATCGCGTGGTAGAGGAGGGAACACTCGAGAGAGTCTGAGAATTGCGACTCAGGTGTAGGTTTAAGGGGGCCCCCTGTGATGCATCAACATGTGATGACAGAGAAGGTAAGCGACCTTCTCTGTCTCTCAGTGTCCTCTCTCTTCCTAGCAAAATCTTCGTATGTACAGATGCCAGCACATCCAGCTACGCCAATCTATCAAATTTATTTTATAGAATTTCAACCTTATCAGAAATGGTTATATAGGCATAAGGTTCACTTTCAATTGAGGAAATTTGACAGATTGGGGTAGCTTGATGTGGTGATGTTTGACTTACATATCCAATCTATAAATTTTTTAAGTTTTCTTTTGATGAAAGCAAATCAACTCATGGAAAGTTTCTGATGTTATTTTCCCGTTAGATCTTTTATACATCACGGTATTAGATAAATGATATAAGAGCAAGCTTTGATAGCCACTTAAGATAAGTATCGTATCATTTAGCTAAGCGCCGGTCATCAATCAAATTGCAGATATGAGCCAGGTGTAAAACTGTTCTATAATATAAATATTACTACGTTATAATTCTTGAGACTTATTCCATTAGGTTGAACGTCAAACAGCGTTGCGATAACGAAAATAGGTACGAAACATACTTTGGCATGCATGCCTCGATTTAGGCGTTTATTTCTACAATTTAAGGTTTAAAGTTAAGCTATGGTTATTAATAATGGATATTATTTGACTGCACGTGTGGCGCAGCGGCTAAGACAGTCGCCTCGCCTCTTCGTGTCGCGGGTTCGAGTCCCACGCCGGACAACTATATGTGTGACCCATAAATAGTTGTTCTGAGTCTAGATGTAATTTGTGTCCATCTATTATAAGTTTGTAAAGTACCCCGCGACACAGGGATTAGATTCCCAAGTGCGGGCGATGTATTTAAAAAACAAAAAAAAATGGAAACTTCTTTTTTTTTATAATGCAGGGGGAATCCCTACGCTTGTCACCCGAAAAAGTGTCCGCGGGTGGGTTTGTCGGACTCGCAACGACTAAACCAAACCTGCTGTGGGATTCTCTTGGCGCCTAGCGGTGGGAGCGCCGTAAATGCGGGTATGCTGCTCCGGTGCGTAAATGAAGACCATAAACTTTAGTTTATGGTCTTCAAAGCAGTCTATGAGAGCAATCAAAAGAGATAACGTTCCCAAATATATAAAAAAGATTTTATTGAAGACTAGCTGACCCGGCAGACTTCGTACTGCCTCAATCGATAAATAATAGACCTAACTTTTGTTTTAGAAAACGTTTATATGGTAAAAAGAAAAGGGCTGTTTTTAGGGTATTCCCGGCAATTGTTCGATTTTTTCACACCTTTTAAACCTTCCCTAGACCTCCACGAACATTTCAAGATTTCAAGACCAAGATAAGATAAATCCGTTCAGCAATTGATTTATATATATATATATATATATATATATCATATCTGTATCAAAATCTATCTAGATAGATAGCATTACATAGACAGTAAGTGTAACCACTCACGTCTTGTCGTCTGTCCAATCCAAATCAATGCGGGTGTTAAGAGCTTAGTTGCGGTTTGCGGTAAAAAGAAACAGGAATACATACCTACATATGAAATCGAAAACATGGCGCTGGAAAAAAATTAATCGACTGAGCACTTTCTATCAATCTGGGGTTGGAACTCTGGCGTTTGGCTACATACGTTACACATCTGTATAGTAATTTAGAAGAAGAAGAAAATATATTTATGCAGTAAACAAGCGCAGATACATATAAACAACACAGATAATACATTTACGAGTTCCCTTGCTAAAGCCATTATGGATAATGTAGATGCCTTCCATGGGCTTAGTTTTTGGAAATAAGGCTGAGTGATATGTTGTATTATATTTCGTATTGTCATATTATTTGTGTGTGTGTCACTTCTCCCAAAAAAAATTTGCATTGCAAATACTGCTATGAAACTAAAATTTGACATCTCTCACTTTTCTTTCCGGAAATCGCCTAAGAGTAGTTTCGTTCCCGGTCGTATAAAAAATACTTAGGTATACATACGCATATTAACCAGATTTTGTTTGAACAAAAGCCCATAATATCAATTCTCCACCAGAAGTATTAAATCTAAAAAATCTGCATTCAATGTCAATAGCACGATGCCATTCGTCTTGAAGCCCACGTTGAGTTACCTACTCCATTAACAGGATGCCCCACAAATTCTAAACCAAGTCAACTTCGCTAATACTGACTCCAATACCCGTAACAAACGTACTAGGTACTGCTTCAACTGTCCAAACATAAAAAAATGCCGATACCTTAGCTACCACCTTAACTATTTCTTTACGAGAAACTTAACGAGAAAAGATTTGTTCTTTTGTATGTTTGTTTGTAATGGATACATTCAGAAACTGCTAAAAAGATAATAAATATTCTTATACCTATAGGAAGCTAAATTATCAGCGAGTAACATGGACTGTGTTATTATTTTAATTTCTTTTTTATTGGGCAGCGGGAATGCCTACATTCGGGACGCTTACCCTGAGTGGGTTTTGAGCACAGCGACTGCGCCACGACAGCGGTGGCAGTAGAGGACACTTTACTGCCTCGCCACCTCAGACCCGAGGGGAGTTGGCGTAACGATTACCGCCGCCGCCCCGACCGCGACGCCTCCACCGACTACGAGCGGGTACAATTCATAGCTAACTGTCTCACAAAAGGAGACCACATAAAGGACTCCCTACGAAAATTAAAAAAGAAAATTGAAACTCGAAGTATTAATTTTAAATACAAATTTATCTTTTTATTAATTTATTTATGTACCTATGTGAAGCCGCAGCAGGTCACTTGTTACATACAACATATCACAAAATACACTCACTATAATGCATTGGTAATCCGAAGAAACGCCAAAAAGTATTCATTTAAGTAGTAAATATTGTAAACAATTTAAAATATGTTTTGATGATAACCTCATCATCATAATCATATCAGCCGAAAGACGGCTATTGCTGGACATAGGCCTCCCCCAAAGATCTCCACAATTGCCAGTCTTGTTGCGCTACCCGCATTCAGCGGCTTCCAGCGAACCTCCCAAGATCATCGGTTCATCTTGTAGGCGGCCTGCCCACGCTGTATTTCCGGTGAGATAACCTCATTGGATAATTAATATTGAAGACTACAATAAGTGTATTTTACATAACTACGGCATTTTGATGTGAAACATCTATAGCCGCACGTAAAACAGATTTATGGCGTGGCGACGCATGCCGTGGCGACGCGTCGCCACGCTATACGATAGTAGTGTGTACGGTGTGGCGACGTGTCGCCATGCGCAATCGACTTTTTATTTTATCATTATGACATATTTAGTTCCTATCACAATATGTTCTTTTCTGCATATTACTTTTACAAAATAATGTCGATGTTTCACACCTGCCAGGCGTCCCGTGACGGCTCACATTTTTATTTATGGTGATGATTAAAGTAAACATTTTGGTTGTAACCATTTCTGAAGCACCCTGTAGCACTTCAGCCGGGGGTCATGCATGGTAATGCTATATGCCTGTTGCATATTTATGAACCCTCGAAATATTTGTGTATCTACTTACTTTAAGATAACAATCAACACTGCATTGTGATTGTCATTTTTAGTTACTGTGTGATATTCAAGCAGAGTAATTCTTACGCTACGGTCAGCAAAACAAGTCAATGTAGAACGGACACATTTTCCGGTTTGTGATAAAATTGGTAAGGTGTTAATATTTTTATTTCAAAACTTTATGCACAAAGTTGTACAGATGTAGAATTAATGCCATAGGCATTTTCTCCCAGTCGACCTTTAGGGGGTGCAGAGATTAAAAAGTAGGTAGATGCTCTAAGTACCTACAGATTAGATAGATTAGAAATGACTTCAAGAAATATATAAAAACACACGATAGAATTATATATATACAACATGTAACGTAATTAACGCACACCCTCAAACACCCCAATTAGAATATTATGCTGTAATCATAATACATACACTGAATTTTTATTTAACATGTATATGCATTGTTATTTACTAAATTAGTTTCTTGGAATAAAGTTTATTTTTCTTTATTTTGTATTGAATGATGGAATTTGTATGAAAACAAATAAAACTACGATTTAAAAGTCTTATTACTTTGACTTACGGTCCATTTAAATTTCTTTTGACTGTCCATGGTTAATATGACAATAATTTCTGTAGTTTTAATTTTTTTGGAATAAAAAAATACCTTTATTAAAAATTATATAAATCGGTTCAGTAAACGATTCTGAACAAACTATTTTCAGGGTGTGCGTTAATTAAGTTACATGTTGTATATACCATACTATTACTACTACAATATACCATACATACAAAATATAGTAGGTAGGGATTAGGGATAGAACGATTCTGCTTACAAGTTGTGTTAAGTGAGTTTATCCGATGCCATAAATGTTTGGAAAGTGACCGATCTACGTTAACACCTACTTGTTCTCCCATAAGCAGTGACTCCAGCTATTCTGTAAGTTTGTTTACGAACGAGTGAGAACACAGATAAAAAATAATTATGCAGAGAGAAACGCTGCTACCCGTTCTCTCGTAGATATTCTTTCGGGACTACTTATACGCACACCACGGGTTGAGATGGGATGGTCATAGTTGTCACCACACAACACCACAACTGTATTAGTTATTGATGCAGTGTTAAGCAGTTTTAATGTTTACAAACAGTAAAATTCCTAGATTCCTAGAACAGTGAAACTAAACAACAAACATCTAAAATATGATTTTTAAGGACCGCCAGATTATTGGGTACCCACGTAGTTTATTATCAATTTTTTTGCTGCCGTCTGATATATGCACTGGTATCAAAATAAAAGTTTCATGACGGACATAAGAAGAAAATGATTATTGCACAGAATTACAAAAATCATAAACATCAGTGCACACCGCCGGCTGGTGGGCGTAAACTGTCACATTTCAAGTGTCCCTGTCGTCGACCAAGACATATGGGCTCATTGTTGATGTACAGATGTGCAAGTACCCGCTTTTACATAATAATCACTGATAACCTCGACTTGTCAACTCACATTGTGAAGGATAACTCAGGCTAGCTGGGCTAAACGTCACCAAACGAACGAGGATTAAAAAAACATGTAATTGATCGCAACTAAACTAACGCAAACTTAACTTCAAAAACGTTGTCATCTTTTCTGTTTTGTGATATGATAATGTTTCTATTTAAGTGACTTCAACAATGATCACCTAAAAACTGTATAAAATTATTCGTCTAAGCTCCCTTTTGAACATTGATGATAAAACCATATTATTGGGCTAGCTAGATTTTATTTATGGGTCATGGGTAGTGTCTAAAGTTCTAGAGTAATTCTAGCTCCCAAGGAGGCTTCTAAGATATGATTATGCATGTCTACTTGTCGCCTTCTACGAATTACGCAACTGTTAGTAACCGTTTTTAAGGCCCAGAACAAGGCTTTAGGGCGCATCGCTGCTCAGACGTTAAAATTTTTTAGGATCTCTAGTTCTCCATGCATACGTCTGAAAAGCTTTTGAGATACCTAAAATACTAAAATTGTCAAAAAATTTTGGTCAAATATTAGTCCAGTTTAAAAAATGCTTATATTATGAAAGGTAATATGTATATATACTTACTTTTGTACTGAAAATCGGAGCTAGGCTCAGTCCTTCTTTAATAATAAAAACATGTATCGGTGTAACTTGCTTGAGTCATTCAAAATGTCTCAATTTAAGGCTTGCTGACAGGACGGCGCCCAAATGGAATTGGATTTTTGGTTTAAACCGATGTGACATGGCTTTGTAGATGTACCTACTGAATAATTTTGCATTTTTTGTGAGAAAGATTTATGTGTTTTGCATCCATTGTGTACATAGCCACAATAATATATTATCGTGTAGAGGCTGTATTTCGTAATTCGTTGCTTGTAGTCGAAATTAAAATTCAGGTAATAATAGAAAAAACAACATTCCTAATTCATTAGGATATTAAGACCCTCTTGTAGGCCGATTTATATCGAAACGCAACGTCTTAGCTCTCGGTAGGTACTTGATTATCTTAATTTTTTAAGGTTCCATATCCTTAGGGTATAACTGTATGTCTGTCTGTCCGTCTGTCACCAGGCTGTATCTCAGGAACCGTGTATTTCTGTTGCCACTGTAACAACAAATACCAAAAAATAAATATTTAAGTAAGCTCCCATACAACAAACGTGTTTTTTTGCTCGTTTTTGCTCAATATTGATAAGGGCACCATGTCGATAATAATAAGCTTATGCTGCAAATATTCTTAGAATATTTAGTAACATATATTATTCAGTACAAAATAAAACAAATATCTAAACGGGGCTCCCATACAACAAACGAGATTTATTTGACGTTTTTATAGATAATGGTACCCTTCGTGCGCGAGTCCGACTCGCACTTGGCCGGGTTTTTTTATTCCAATTAGGGCTTTATAACCGTATTCTGGAAACTACTCTTAAGTTGGAATTGAACGCACGCCCGCGCTTTGTGGCTGAGTATTTTCACTTTCGATAAAATTGATAATTTGGTGGAGGTTCTCTAGTTGAAAAATCTAATTCACATAGAGAAAAACACGTTTTCGTGAGACGTGCAAAACAGCTTCGTCTGCCACCAGGTACTTGAATTTAACCTTCTACCTTTATCAAACCTTGAAAACATGCGTGGTTTCAGGGAACGAGCGGCATATCTAGGATACCTACCACTTAACTGGTTCAAGGCGCAAGGATGTTTACGCATTCTTCAAATACTTTAAGCGCCATTCAAACAAATGATAGCTCCATTTCTCACCCAAAACAGTTAGAATCGATCAAATTTACATTTCCATTCCATTTCTCAAGGCTTCTCAATGCCAAATATTTTATCGTTACACAAACACAGACGAATCAGAAAAATGGAGGTGTTTGTCATATTTATAATAATTCGTAAGATTATAGCATCTCAAGATTTGCGTATTGCGATGTTTATCCATGAAATATGGGGCGCTTGAGTGATGTATTTACGTAGGTACGTAGGTAGATCGACGTACTTATTCCTACGTTGTCTATGATTGTTGGTAATTTGTATATACAACATGTAACTTAATTAACGCACTTCCTGAGAATAGTTTGTTCAGAATCGTTTACTGAATCGATTTATATCATTTTTCAAAATACATTCATCAAATTCTAAAATAATTAATACTACGGAAATTATTGTCATATTAACCCTTTACAGTCAAAACAAATTGTAATGGACCGTAAGTCAAAGTAATAAGACTTTTAAAATCGCAGTTTTATTTGTATTCATACGAATTCCAACATTCAATACAAAATAAAGAAATATAAACATTATTCCAAGAAACTAATTTAGTAAATAGCAATGCATATACATGTTAAATTAAAAATTCAGTGTATGTATTATGATTACAACATAATATTCTAATTGAGGTGTTTGAGGGTGTGCGTTAATTACGTTACATGTTGTATAGTAAGGTCGGAAATTTGGGCTACAACCCTGTTTTGTTTATGTAATTCAGATTTTTTAATTTTATTATCAAACTTTGAAATTTAGGTATTTTGCGGCGTCTTTTACTGAAAAGAGGTGATCTTTAATTGAAAAGTTATTTTATATTTTAATGACCGATGAGAAGATTATCGAATTAGAGGACGAACTGAGCATGTTAAATCGGGATATTATAGGAATTTCTGAAGTCTGAAGAGATGAGGAGGACACGTTAATCCTGAAATCCGGACACCTGCTGTATGCTCTATTTCCGGTCGTATCTTGACGCAGAGCGTCTGTCCCGGATTGGTAGAGGGTGTTGCTTCAACACCCACCGGACGATTAAATGTATAAATTCCCATTCTTGAGCAACAAGGAACAACTTCCGTGCGTTTAAGCGCTCTTGCCATACCTACTTTTATTCTGTAATTGAATTTTTTACATGCAAACCATAATAATTGTGATAATGTACTTAATAATAATAATTTGAATGTTAAATAAATATGTGTAATTATAATTAATATGCAATGTAAGTAAATGTTAATAAAATAATTATAAATTCTTAGGTATAGGTAGTAGCATAAATTAGTATTCATGTATAGAATAAGTGAATTTTTGTACGTCATCATGACATAAAATGACTAATGTATGAGACTCATTGTTATTATGAAATCTGTAATGCACCACATTTTTGCAAATAAATTGATTTCTTTGATTTTTACTATTGGCATCAAATATAACAGCTCACTTAGGACCCTTAAATTGATCCTCCGTGCTTTTGCAGCTGGCTTCTCTAGTTGCAATTCTCTCGTTTCATGAGGCTATAGCCTCTTTTCATAATTCTATCTCCCGCTTTGATCTGGAGGGAAGTGGAACTATTCATTTTCCAACTCCTCCTTTTTGCTTGCTGATTAAATTCGTTGCGAGATCCGGAATGTTCCGGATCTGTGGAGGCTCCGGTGAGGCTCAGGCATGTGCCTGAGCCTCACCGCTCAGTGTCATTTCATTGTGTGCCACTGTTGATCCTGGCTTTCAGAAGTTGCAGTGGTGGGTAAGAGGGAGGGACTAGTCCCGATTCTTGAGATTAGATTCATGCGAAAAATGCTATTAAACTATGCTATATAGTTTTGTTTTAACTATGTGAAACATATTTACAATTAACTGTCATATAACTTTCAGGTGTAAGGCGCCGCAAGATTCTTGTTTGAGCTTGCAACACTGGGGAGTTTATAGGCACTGAAATGTTCGTATTGCCTCGCGCATTGATGACCGTGCGTCATACCGCAAAGCATTTAATACGGTTCTCTCAGACAGGCGCAGAGACAACGTTATGCAATATAATGCCACTATACTGCTTTATTTTAACATGTAACACCGATAACTTGAAACGTCTATGCTAAGTTTATTTATTCATTATAAGTCATGTACCTAATTATTGTAATTTCAAACGAATTATTTAGAAATCAAATTTTAATAGTTTTTAACGGCTTGTTGAACTAACTACCTATAGCGCTTTTGTATTTTATAGACGAAACTTCATGCATTGCATTTACTCCAGTTTCACATCACAGTTAATAAATAAGTAATATCTAAAACAAATTAAATTAATTTCTGAGCATATACGTGATCTAGAGTGGACGTTAAGCTGTCGGTCCCGGTTGTAGCCATTAGGCAACAGCCATGCCAGAGGCCTACTGGGCGGCTGCAACAACTATGACACTAAGATAACCACTGCATACGATAAGTAAGATAGCCAGTTGCAGTTAGTCTAAAGATGGGTGACCGCAAAAAGTGGTTTAATATTTTATCAATTAATAGAGTATACATTTCAAGATATAGTTCACTATGTTCGGCCTGATATTACCTATGTATTTTTTGTATGATAATATAATATTATCTCAAGGGTTCACAAAATGTATTTTGAAGAATGAAGTATTTATTTGAATACCATGACATCTCAATATCAATTTAACACTTAAAAATAACATAAAAATTAATGAAAACGTATTATAATCACAGATCGGATCTAAAAATCATTCGCAATAATATCGAGCCTTTGTACCTTAGAGGGTACCTTAAACTGAGACTGACACAGCTGTAGTCATTAGACTACAGCCATTAAGTCTTGTTAAAGGCCTATAAGGCGACTTGAACAACTCTGATATTGGGGTAACCACTGCCCACACGAATCAATTACGAGTTACAAAGGAATACTGTACTGACTATTGTAGTATTTAGACCATTGTAGGCTATTGAAATTAGGTCTAAGCTATGAGACAATTAAAAAATTCAAATTCGTTTCGAATTATGGAACTGAATCGAAAACAACAAAATTTAAATGATTGAAATATTTTTAGAGCGAGATTTCTTTATTTACTTATGCCATGGAATGATTAGTGAGCTTAGTGGGAACATTCAAATAAAGTACCTCTCGAAATAAGATGGAACAAGCACAAACTGTGGATCAGTTAAGTAACAAAAATTTCACATTTAGCACGCCGTGGCTTTCAGTAGTAATCTATTTATAAGCAAACAATACGCAGACCCCCTATGTACGGGCTTTATATGCTTATTTTTGTTGAGATAAACAGGTAATAGTAAAAAAGGTTGTATCAAACGCTTGCACATATTTGTGGTACCTACCTACTTATGTACAATAACTGGTAGGTAATAATACCACATAATAAAAAAGTAACAATCAGTCTGTCAACCTAATAAATTCTTGGCACAGGTAAAATAATGGTATCAATATTGGTATCCGGGAAGTAATGAAAGTAAATGCACCTAAACATTTTTAAAATAAAATATGCAAACCAATCGCAGAAGAAGTCTTTAGAGATTCGTACCAAATGGAATCCAACTATAGGTGCTAAGCCACCGCTGTTCATCCGTCAGCCTGCGTATCCCTTTTCCAGGTTTTTGTCCAGCAGTGGACGTACTTTGGCTGACATGATGAACCGTCTTCTAATTATAGTTACGGTGTGCAATAAACTTATCAAAGTTACCTTTGTACACTTGGCCTTTTTCCTGAAGACTACTATAATTTTTTCGATACAATTTGTTTTATTGTAATTCTGTGTAAAAAGAGCGGTGTTCTGTCGCCCAGGTCCTCAAATAATAATAAAATAACCTCTGGTCCCCTTTAGGTTAAACCTGATCAATATGGCGAGACGCTAGTCGGATGGAGATGATATTTTGCGGTCAGGGTAAAAATAGAGAAAGTATCGTGCGAACGTTCAACTCGACTAAGAATCGCGATACAGAATCAAAGTGTAAGATTGTCGATATATGCAGGTGCTCATACATTGAGATTGAGGAATTGGAAGGATATAAGTATGTATACATTTGATGAGCTACTGAGCTGTTGCGCTACTGGTTGAAAGCCTTCTGCGCTAGCTCGTTGTTTACAATTCTTTAATTTAAATAGTACTAAATTTAAAAATAATGGCTTAGTACATTGTTATTTATTTTAGGATTTCAAAAATAAAGTTACTTAGCAGACCACATGGAAGGACTAGTTAAATTTTTTGTTACTTTAATACTGCATTCGGCTATGGTTATGTACTGTATTGTAAGCTTGACAAGTACAAGTATGTTAATATCCAATTGCTGAATAAATTTCATTGTTGTGTTATATGCACCTAGAATGAAGACCTTACATGTAGACACTGGTGAGGTGAGGTCTTAATTCTAGGTTGCTTAATATTAGCTTCACATTCTATCCATATCGGACATGCAATATAAGGGACAATTTAATATGATTATGTAGCTCATTGCAGCCCACTCCAAAGCAAGGGCCTGCTACTACGCTGACCTAGTTTGAGTTAGCAGACTTCACATACCCATTACGCTTGTAGGCACAACATTACTTAAACTATTATAATATATCCTGAGATATTATTGACACACAGCCTGATCCTAAATTAAGCAGAGCTTGTATTATGGAAACCTGATAAATAAAATAAAAATAAAAAAGGTTCTTATTCACGTAGACTTTAAAAAAGCGCTTGTAAATAGTCAGAAAATGTTTGTAGTAATACAGTTATTATTTCTAGTTACTTATTACAGATATTTAGGTACACGGAATGTTAAAACATTTATACAATTTATTTTATAATGGTAGTGATATTTAGCTAGCTTGTATTAAGTTATTGTCAAGGAGATTATGTTTAGGTTTAATTATTGAAATTTATATTTTACTACATATGGTCTGAATGGTTCTGTCTATATTAAGGTATTCAGTATTATATAATTCAGTATTATTACCTGATCTACTTTTGTAAATACATATTTGTATTGATAATATATCCAAATATATAAGTCTAACATAAATAGTAGACGTAATGTAGGTAGCTCAATTTACCTATTAATCTGAAAAACTCGACGTCTAGGATAACAACACGAAAAATACACACGAAATATCAACTTCCCATACATGAATAATGATTAGCTGATGCAAACTTTATGTACAACAATGTACAGAGGCGCACTTAAAGCCAAAATCATGCTCAACTGATGCTCAGGTGATGCAGAGAAAACATGGTAGGTGCACTATAGGATAGTGAAAAAAATGGATAAAATAGTTGTTACAACAATAATACTAATCCAAGATTCAGCCTATACTATACTTTTTAGCTAAACGCTCCCAAATTTTCTTTTTGCAAGAATAACGAAGTTTAACCGTTCTGATTTCTGGGGAAGTGCATTCCAAAGGAGAATGGCATGTACCGTCTTTTGTATGGGGAGGAGAACATTTATTTTTTGTATTTGCCAAAGTGGTTCTGTTTAAATTGTTCAGCTTCATGGATAAATAGCGCTTCTTAACTATCCCTCCACTATAAATAAGTAATAAATTATTTATTATCAACTAAACAAAGACAATATATCGCTCTGTCTCCTGGACTAGGCGTGAGCCTTTACCCCAGAAGACAGAATATTTATTAATCCCTGTAAATATTATAGTATATGTTCAAATGGAACCACATTTAACGTTTACTTAAACACAACTTAAGAATAGAGGTACTTGATCTATATCTATCTGTCGGTCCCGGTTGTAGCCATTAGGCGACAGTCGTTGAGCCATGTCAGAGGCATTAGGACCTGGGCGGCTTGAACACATCTGACACTAGAGTAGTCACTGCCTATTTGATAAGTGAGTAGCTACTTTTTTTATAAAAGAGGATGGCAAACGAGCAAGTGGGTTACCTAATGGTATGTGATCACCGCCGCTCATGGACACTCGCAACGCCAGAGGAGCCGCAGGAGCGTTACGGCCTTTATGAAAAGAATAGGCTCCCTTCTTGAAGGTTGCCATGTCATACTGGAACGGAAATACCTTCGCAGTTAGTTTCCACAGAGCGGTACTTAAAACATAATTTAGTATTCACTCTTTTGTGAGAAAAGCCAGGTTATGTTGAATACCTAGATACCTCCACACTCTTAACAATTATTATTTAGGGCATTAAGATTACAACGTGTTTTTAATCGAAAATAAGTTTTATTTTGTATTTGTATGGAATTAAATTTCTTTATTGTTTGCGAACCCTTTTATTCATGTTACTCTGTTTGTCCATTGGTTGTTTACCAATTTTGATAATTATTTTAAGCTATTGCATAGCCTCTATCGCGGGCCTTGAGTGTGGGGACCGAATCCAGAAATTCCGTAACGAAAAAACCTAACACCCCCCACCCCGACCGCCATCTATCGATAAATACCAGAACTTTTAATGACTTTTTGAAATATCACGCTTGTCTCTTTAGTTCAGCAACCCGCCTTTAGGTGACATTGGTTGTATTGGAAAACTACTGTAATCAGCTGTTTGTGAGAAAGTATATAGGTGTATAGGTATTTATCATCTACGTACAACAGTGAATACTCGTATAATTTGTGTACAAAGTGTTTTAAACATGAATAAACAAAGTGCATTTATTAATGAAGTTTCATCGTATTTTTCTTCGTACCCATACATGTGGGGTGTCTATGGCTAGGTCAAAAATGATATTGAGGTTTCTAATATAATTTTTTTCTAAACTGAACAGTTTGCGCGGGAGACACTTCTAAAGTGGTAACAACGAAACTTGGTTTGAACGAGATCTAGCAAGTAGTTTTTTTTAATACGTCATAAACCGCAATTTGCTTTCATTTAATCATCTGAAATACTTGCTGCTACGGAACCCTTCATGTGCGAGTCCGACTCGTACTTGGCCGGTTTTTTTTTATTGGATATGAAACGCTTTCCGTATTGTCATAACGACAAGATGATTTTATTGTATTTATATATTCATTTTAAATAAATAATTATTCACGTAGACTCTTGCGGACGGATTGTATGAAAACATTTATAAATGTTATTTAATAATAGTAATGATATTTAGCTAGCTTTTATTAAGTTATTGTCAAAGAGATTATGTCTAAGTTCAATTATCGAATATAGTTTTAGCTATAATTTACTACATATTGTCTGAATGGTTGGCCTATATTAAGATACATTAAGAATTCAATATCAGTAATTGACAATGACAGTTTTCGATTTTAATGGAAAAGAAAAACCTTAGAGTGAACAACTATTAAGTACAGACGCCAGCACATCCAGCTACCCCAAGCTGTCAAATTTCTTCTATAGATTTTCAACATCTATACATATCTATAATAAAATCGTAGGAATGTCAAAACTGTACATTGAATATTTGTTTAAAAGGATACTTGGGGCGTGATCTACAATCAATATCGGAGCCAAATATATAGTTTTTAGGATTTTTGTCTGAGTGTCTGTTTGTCTGTATGTATGTCCGGGCTAAACTCAAAAAGTACTGTATGGATTTACTTCAAATTTTGCATGAATATTACTTAGAGGACGGGTCAATATATAGGCTACATATTAGCACGCTATCACTTACGGGGGAGAAGCTGTGATAATTTATAAAATTTGACGCGGGTAAAACCGCGGGGCACAGCAAGTTATCACATAAGCATAAAGTTCACTATTAATTGCGAAATTTGACAGATTGGGGTAACTTGATGTGCTGGCGTCTGTATCTAGGCATTTGTTAAACGCCTTATTATATACTTATTGAAGTAAAACTTTTTTAGGCACGCTTGACTTGACTTGTAAGCTGGTTACGCAAGTGTTAAAAGCGTTACGGAAAGTGATCGGGCGAGGGTAAGTTGAGAGGTAGATATAAGTTAGTGAAGATATAAAGAGAGAGAGCGATAAATCCGTAATGGACGCTCTTAACACCTAACAAGTATACTGAACACATGAAGTTAAGCGGTCAACGTAGCCTATGGAAGCTCTCGACACCAAACAAGTATTCATACCACCTGATGTTAGGCGGTCACCGTAGCCTATAGACGCTCTTTACACAAAACAAGTATATGGACCACCTGACGTTGAGCGGTCACTGTAGCATGGAGCTAAAGAAGTTTATTGCAGAAGTGTGGTCTAAAGAACAGTCGTTTAATTTTATATTATGTTAGTACTTTCCAAAATCACACTTACCATAAATTTAATTGTATCTGCCAGCACATCAAGCTACCCCAATCTGTTAAATTTCTTTTATAGATTTTCAACTTTATCACTTAAGCATAAGGTTCACTTTCAATTGGGAAATTTGACAAATACATAAATAATAAATAAATTGAAATTTGTAAAATTAATTATTATTCTTAAATATAAGCTTGACTTAGTCCAATTTATAGTTGACTACCTTGAGTTACATTGCCAAGTTATAACAATAAATACCTAACTACTGTACTAAATAATTAAAATTAGTTAAGAGTCCTAACTCCTAATACAACAAAGGATTCATGTACTTCACGCCAACTATTATATTGCGAACATAATTTGCGTTGAAATCTAGTGTGGATATTGTTTAGAAATAAATGAAAGTTTATTGATATATACATACATTTCTCTCTTGAATGGTCTGTGACTAGCTGTGCTCCGCGGTTTTACCCGCGTTTATAAATTAGCATATTATGTGTTATTCGGATACATAAGCTATATCACTACAGAGTTTCATCAAATTCCGTTCGCAAGTTTTTGCGTGAAAGAGTAACAAACATCTGTACATCCATACTCACAAACTTTCGCATTTATAATATTAGTAGGATTGTTGACGCTACCCTTGGACTAAAGAAGCTATTATTAACTGTCAATGTCAAAAGTTATGATAAATTGTGACAGAGTACTCACTTATCCAGCGGCGCTAAAAAGTAGTAGAGTAGTTAAAAGCATTTGTCAAATAATCATAAACCAGAGTGCATTAGAACTTTTGATCTGTCACCCGCGGTGTCGGCGCAATCAGTTATGTATTTTAACTGCTCAGTGAGCTGCAGTTAACTGGAGTTTATGGCACTAAGTACCATATTTCACTGGCTATTAGCTGGGCACTGGTTTGTATGGCCAGTGGAAAGATATTGCCGTATTATGTGGAAAATTTTGCGTACTATTTTTGAGTTGTTTTTTTTATAGCCATGCATACAATGGCTATTAACACCATTGCTTTGCTGATGGAATGCGCTAAGCAGCAAGCATATAAGGGAATATCTGACTAGGGAGTTTTTTTTGAAATATGTGGGATGTTGTTCTGGGCCAAATTAATTTGGCATACCCTAAATCTGAAAAGACTAAACGCATAATTTGTGGTTTAATTCAAAAGTCTAGTCTGTTCTATTTTCATAGTTTAATAAATAGGTACAGTTTTGTGTAAATAGATCATAAGGTACAATGAGGTTGACGTATCCGTGTGGATAAACCGCTAATTAACAAAGATTAAAAAAAAAAACAATTGCTGAGTGGTGACGACGGTGAATATCAGAATATCATCACCCCATCTCATCCCGGGGGGAACAAGTAGAAGAAGTCGACCCGCGGGGACATCTACCAGAGGACGGGCAGCATTATTGAGAACTATGAGCATCATATATTATGATTCTTGGGGAGGCTTTTGACAGCAGTGGACTTCTTCATTTGTTATGATAATGATGATGCAAACAATGGGGACCATAATGGTAAGCTATTTCCATGTCTTCTTCTTATCGTGTCCATGGTAAGAATTAGATTTAATGCTACCTTACCTGGGTTTAGCTCAAGTTGCCCAACATGTGACTCTACCTTACCTGGGTTTAGCTCAAGTTGCCCAACACGTGACTTCTAGGTAGCGTTGAAATACCATTTCTCTTAATAAGTAGCTCGGGAGGGAAATTGCCTGAACCCTGCATAAATCTATTTATTTGGGCAAACATTCCGTGTTTCTCCTAGACAAACTTTCATGTTAAAAAAGACGAAATCTACTTCAGATTATTGTGTAAATGTTGTGTTCGTGTCGTATTTAGTATTGTTATTAGTAGTAGTATTTATGCTATTAGCCCACCTTCTTCAGCATGTCTACGATAGATCCCTCAGTGGGACCGAACAGTACGGAGTATACTGCATAGCTGATGTTTTTGATACTAACACCACAAACTTGACAGCCGACTCTTATACTGCTGAGCTCCTCTATGGGATCATTTATGTATGGGTTGAAGAGCCTGAGAACCTCCCCCTGTCTCACACTACATTCTAACCTATACGGCTCAGAGAAAGCTCCGGTGCACTATTCGTCTGATTCACATAATAATGCTTCAGGATTTTGAGATCTTCTTCCGGTACATTCCTATCCCCCAACTTTCTCCAAAGCATATCGTATGACACAAGGTCGGAGGGTCTGGAGAGATTGACGAAATAGACATACACCGGAGTGTTGCGGTCTATGTAATACTGAGCAGTATTCTTTAAATAAAGAATGACACTTAAGTCGATACTTCAGGTTAGAACCCAAACTCAGTGTCGTGACGTTACTGAAATAATTAAAATTATTCAGCAGTAGGTCACCGTAGCCTAGTTGGTAGTGCTCCTGCCTACGAAGCTGGTGGTCCTGGGTTCGAATCCCGGTAAGTGCTAATATTTGTGTGATGAGCACGAATATTTGTTTCTGAGTCATGGATGTTTTCTGTGTATATAAGTATTTATCTATCTATATAAGTATGTATATCGTCGCCTGGTACCATAATACAAGCTTTGCTTAGTTTGGGGCTAGGATGATCTGTGTGACACTCTCCCGAGATATTAAAAAAAAAGAAAAAAGTATTATGTTAATAGTGCTGAATAATTTTAATTATTTCAGTAACGTATTAACATGTACAAGTGTATGTACACTTGTACTTGTTGATCTAGTCTTGTTAGGTAGTTAATTATATTTAGTACCAACAATATGAAGTTTGCTTGATAGAAGTATTTAAGCGAATGCTTGTCCGTCGGTGTGGTCTGTCTTATCTAACACAACTCTTGTTACTTACCTGTATCATATTGCCATCCTTTTAGGACTAAGGTCAGCTAGGATCATGTTACGGAACAATTTTAGTAATAAAAGAGATCAATTTATAATTGTTAGCTAGATAACGAAATCATAAATTAAATGTTAAATCTTAATGTTTTCATACAATCCGTTTACTTAAATATCTATATGTATGTATGTACCTAGAAATAATTGTGTTTACTTAACTATATTACTACAAACATTATATGATTATTTACAAGGGCTTTTTTAAAGTCTAGGTGAATCAAAACCTTTTTTGTTTTATTTTATTGAGACTACTATATAGCTGTGCCCTGCGGTTTTACCCGCGTTAAATTTTATAAATTATTACAGCTTCTCCCCCGTAGGTGATAGCGTGATAATATGTAGCCTATATGTTGACCCGACCTCTTAGTAATATTCATGCATTCAGTAAATCCATGCAATACTTTTTGAGTTTAGCCCGGACATACATACAGACAAACAAAAACTATATTTTTGCCTAGGAAACTTCTTAATTCAATTAGCTTTATGTGTATGAACACCAATTATTGAAACAAAACACCGGCATTAGTGAAACAAATTTAGTTATCCTTTTTTTGTTTTTATGTATGCTTCCGTGATGGTGCCATATTAATTTTATTGAGCTTAGATTATAATCTTAGGCTTTAGAGGAGGAGGAGGAGGAGGAGGATTATTACCAATTGAAAACTAACGGGAATCGTAAATTTGCGATCGAGACTTAGCTCACAGTCACTAAAACGAGTAATATGAAGACTGTTTGTAAAGCTTAAATACCGACTTTTAAAACAAACAATAAAGTACCAGATAATGTCAGAAATATACTAAATTATACCATATTTTTGTGTTCAGCTACTCTTTCCATACTACTCAGTGGTATTTAAAGTCAATGTTTTGATTTTTCAAAAAATATTATAATTTTAAGGGCTTTGTCATTGTTATATATTTCTCGTGCGTTGGAACTCGACGTAGCTTCCGATCCCATTACTACAGTTACGATATAGTGATAATACGTTGATCAATCTTAAAGTGGCATATAATGTCACATGCTTGCATTCCAAAACCTATTTATTGTTTCGTAGTAAATATTTGTAGGTATGCAATAAACGTAGTTGTTGGCAACATTGCGCCGGCGTCGCCGCGCGCCGGGTCGTCGCGTCGTCGCCCCCACGTGCCGGCGCCTAACCAAAATTATGTAATACTAGAACTCATGTAATTAATTCTACTCACGTTGGCGCCACCGCCTTATCAGCATTACAATCACTCCAAAACGGATTTTTATATATTCTATTTTTGGCAACTTTGAGCTATTTTAAAGCTGTAGTTATGGGTTCAGCGGTGGTTGTATATTGGAAATCAATCCTATTTTACGATGAGTGCGGTTGGATGTGGAAATCTTAAACTCATGCATTTCTAAATACGAAAATCGGTCTCATTGATTGTGATCGTCACCATCATTTCAAATCTACAGAAAAAGCCCAAGGCCTTAATCAAAATAATAATGTATTCTTTCCGGTCGTGGCGCTAGGCGTCCCCTCGGATCATGAGAGTGATGGAATAGAAAGTGCCCCTGTGTTTGCGCACACACTTGTGCACTATAATATGTCCTGCACAATTGGCTAGTCTCCATTAAGACTCTGTCGGGAGGACATCATCATCAATAATGTACCTATAGATTCTTGTTGCGACTATGTTATGTGCCAGTGACATGATTTTATAGATGATTTGTTATTTCATACGTGTCATATTAAATAAATACTTAAGAAGATCCAGTAATAACTATAGTCAAACATTGATTAGGTATTGTAAAGCACGGCTCATGATTAGATAGTCTGGTGTTGATTTGATAGCAGCAGGGTATACAAAGCTGCAGAGTCCCCTTAACAAGCAAGTATCAGTCGTTAGGGCTATAATGGAATATATAAAAAAAAAACAATACATCAATAATCCATACATCCATACAAAGATAAAAAAATGGTGCCAACATATGATCAAATTAAAATAAATCTTGTTACTTTGTTGATTCGATATGAGTATCTGATTTGCATCTTATTTTTGGCTGAATACAGATGTATTCAGCCAAAAATATATTTAAAAAATAATTCTTACTCCACCTTATTATTGTAATAAAAGTCTTGCTAAGTTATAACTTTGTATTATTAAAGGAAAAGCTACATACCGAATCGCGAAATAAAAGGGCTCGAAAACAATTCTCTATCTTGGCTACATATAAAGGCATTAGCATCGGAAAAACAAAGTTAGGAAGCGAAACAAATCTTCACTCCCAGGGAATATACTTCTTACTTACTTTTATACGTACTTTGAAACTTTCATGATTCAGGAAATGTGTAAGAACGTCAAAAGAGGAGATCCCTTCTACGGAGCGGTCGCGTGCGTGCGTTGCCCAAAAACACGACATTATTGACATTCGAAGTTTAAGGAGTTTGTGGAAACATGTGTGTGTTTTGTACTAAGTTGTAATGGTTGATAAAGGTAAGTTTCTTCATATTTACTAACTGGATTAAAATTATTTCCATATAAATCTTTTGCTATTCATTCCTATGATGTAACTCCTTACAAAGCTCGCTTTAAGAAGATGAAATTTCACAAATTTGTATGTTGAGTCTTCTTGTTGAATTACGTGATTTATGGTGCAATTTCTCGTACGTTACTACCTAACATCTAATTTTAAGACCTCAAATACTCCTGGTCTTAAAATTAGGTGTTCTGTCTGCGGATTTTTTTAAAAAGGTAGAAAGTAAACTTAAAGTAAATATGTGAAGTTTTAAACTGACTTTAAATAAATATGTAAAGTTAGTAGTTATTTACATAAGTTTTTATGCAATATCTTGACAAGATCATAAATTATTTTGTTGTTTATTGTTCTTTTTTCCTGTTATCAATTTTAATATTTGCGTCTTTTTGTGAATATTTGTTTACCTATAAAAAGAAACTTACTCACTACGTTCGTCCGAAGAAGGCAGACAGTAGAACATCTAACAAATTGATCAAACAAAATCTTACATTACGTAAAGCATAATATACGAGTAGGGAACTTGCACGAAATAACAACGACTACGTTTTAACCATAAACCCAACATGAGAGTTCAATTAAGCCCTTTCTTTGTCCAGTATTTAAGACAGTCGACTTAAAAAAAGAAATTCGAAGGAAATGGTGAAAAATTATAACTGGCCTTTTTTTAAGGTGCCCCCCATGCCCATCATTTTTTGACTTTTACTTTACTACTTTATATTAATAGTGAATTTCAAAAACGGGTCTGGTGGCGTGTTTGGCAAGTGCTTGCTTTTCACGCCGGAGGTCGTGGGTTCGATTGCCACCCTGACAGATTTTTGTGTGCATGATCATGTCTGTTTGTTCTGAGTCTGGTTGTAATTTATCTATATGAGTATGTATTTCCAAAAAGTAAATATAGTACATATATGTAGTATATCAGTTATCTGGTTTCCATAGTACAAGCTCTGCTTAGTTTGGGATCAGATGGCCGTGTGTAAATATTAAAAACAGGGAGTATTTACCTTAAAAAGCGATTTAAATAATGGATCTAAGTCGCTATTTAAAGCTACTTTAGATCAGTAGTAAACTTCACTCGAATTAAATATTTATTTTATACTAACATTAGTACGATGACTATTTTGTATTGATAGTTAAGTTCCCCCAAATATCTATGAAAATAGCTGGGCATCGATAATAGATTGAATAAATAGGCTCAGCCAAGGGTTTTAGCGAAGACAAACCCATGTAGGTACAAATATTTTCTGTCAATAAAGCTTTTATTATTGATTATTAAATCAATAGTAGAAATTAATACTGTCATACATAAGAGTAAGCGAAAAGCAGAATAAAATATAATAGATAGAAATATATTTTTCTAACTTTATACAGGATTTTAGGTTCAGAATCGAAATTAAATTACGGAATTGATAAAAAATAAATTGAAAAGTAATAAAAAAATGGACAAATTTTTTTCATGTTTCCATGGATTAGCGACGTTGTGATCGACGACTGTACTTCCTTTGTGTTATTAATCGTGAAAAATGTGTTTTCGCTTTTTTATGCTTACTTACATAAAAGCGAAAACACATTTTTCACGATCAACTTAATAACAATTCTGATCAGTCAATTTGCATGGTGAATACTAACTAACACATAAATACTTAAAAATCCATAGGCCGACATTTTTAGTTTTTAAAGCACACTGAAATAAGTATTGTTTAGTAAATGAATATTCGTAGTACAATCACAGGAAACTGAAACACATTAGAATTGTACAAGGGCGATTTATTTAATTAATCGAGTTTTAAGTATCGATCAATAGTTATTTTAGTATTTTATTTTATTTTTAGTATTGTATTTTAGTAATTTTTATTATACTTGGTCTATAGTGCACCTACCATATTATCTCTGCATCACCCTAAGGTTGACTGGGAGAGAATGCTTTTGGCATTAAGTCCGCCTTTGTACAGTTTTGTGCAATAAGTATAAATAAATAAATAAAAATAAATATTGTCTGCTTATGACTGTTCGAGCGTGCCTTCGAAACATATTAGGTATATATACCTAATAATAAGTTATCTGTATATATATACATAGTGATGTTTAATGTGCGTTAATGGCCCTATCCGAGACTATATGTGATATCGTACATAGCTGGAAGAGGTTTCTAACCCAATGGTGGATAAAGAAAAACACAATGAAGCTTTAATGAAATTAACTATAAAAAAATAACCGTACATAAAATAAGTGATTATAGTTTAATTAATTCGATAACATATTAATAATACAATAATTCAATAGTAATAGTTTTAATACAAGTCTCATTTAATTATCATAACATTTACACTATTTGAGTTAAGACTTAAACTCAAATAGCTGTTTCAACAATGTATTGAACAAGTTATAGTTTTAATCCATTAAAAATATATCCTGGGACATTATTACCACACGGCCATGTGATCCCAAACTAAGCAAACCTTGTAGTATGGAAACGAGACAACTGATATATTACATATACTGTGTTTCTTATGAAAATACATACCTACTTATATAAATAATAAACATTTATTCAATACTAGGTACAAGATTAACATATTATTATTATTATTGAAATAACCTAACTTATCAACTAAAGAAACATAAATAAAATAGAATAAATACAAACCTAAATAAAAAGTCTAACCAATGAGCTTATGCGTCAAAAAAATTCATCGACATCGCTTTGAACCGGGAACGTACCCAGAAGGCTGGCAGCATTGCCACGTTGAATGGCAATGCTAATTCTTTGACCTAAGTATTGGCCAGCCCTCTGATCACGTGAAGCATCGACCAGACGTTTTGAGATGTCGCGAAAAAGGGTTAAAGCGTTTGGACCCCACGGCCCGAGCGTTTCAACTCCAAACGGCTCAAACATATAGTTACCAATAAGGTTCACATATTTACGCACAGGTCTCCGCTAAAGCAGCAGCAGCGCCGGCGCGTCCACTGGTGTTTGGAAGATGCGAAGGCGCCAAGGTGTCGACGCAGGTTGCATCCCACACCAGAGGCCTTACCAACTTCCAAGGTAGCAAGGACATACCATCGGGCCTCTTGCCATCGTCGCGTGCCAGACCATTAGGTTCGAGTATGGCAGGCACGCCAGCGGCGACAAGAGCCCGGCGGATAATATCATTTAGGCTACCATGACGGGGTATTCTACCGGCGCTTCTGCTACACGACAGGCCATGATGTCCAAGGTGGCCGACAGCTTCTCCACAGTTACAGCGATGAGGAGCGACGCAGGGTATGCCAAGACGGAGGCAGGGGGAGAGACGGAACGTGCCGTCATCCAGCATAGTCCCTAAGTTTGATGACGGCAATGCCTGCAGCCAAAATCCCGATTACCACTCTCCGACAGCCAGCAAGCGAGCACGTTCGGCAACGTCACCCGTAGTATTCAGAAGATTATCTCGGGTGAGGCTGCAGATAGGCTGGTCCCACTGTCTCTGTGAGAAAGGGTTTTTTGGAAGGTCTGTACTTGGGCAAGTCATTTTCCATGTATTTATTGCGTCGGTCAAACATGGCACCTCAGAATTAACCTGCGAAGAGTACAGAATTTTACGGGTTAGTTCTTCGGTGCTATGGACCCACGACAAATACGCGGGTAAACTTATACTAGAAATTTTGCGGACGCCAAGGCCCCCAAAACGTACCGGAAGGGTAGCCTGTATCCACGCTCGGTCGTCCATGTCCACATTTAAAACTAAAGATAAGGTGTTTCTTATAATATTGTCTACCTTTTCCAACAGGGCCAAATGTTTCCATAGGTGGGATGAACGAAGCACGTATGTAAATTTGGGAACAAAAAAACAATAACGGATTATTGTATAAGCCGAATGAATATTAATTTTGGTAAAACGGTCCGAAACTTCTTGAAAATTTTGATTTTTTTCGTCTATAAAGGGGAGGTAACCTTCATCTAAGACTGGGGACCCAAGGAGGCGAAGCGAATTTTTCTGTAAACATAATTACACCCAGACTCAGACATGTTCATGCACAAAAATATCTATCCTGGATGGGAATCGGACCTATTACCTGCGGCGAGAAAGGCAAGCATTTACCAACTACACCAACCATCCCGTTAAAGGAGTTTAATCTTTTTATAATTGTTGGTATCTTGTTAAAATTGTACTATTGCATCCCCTACTATTCCATCAGCCAATAGTGTTACTAATAAAAACCCCGGTGTATAAATATTAGTTCACCGGCCAAAATTGGCTGTTCTGAATCTTTACTAGGGTCACCGTAAATACTCAAACAACGCTTCCATTTAAGCAGATGTTTAATATAAAAGACACTTTGTTTTTACGGGTACTCCCCACACAAACATTGTAAGAAACTACTGGTGTGCTGATTTTGGCAAACTGCAAATGAGATCGGCAATATATCCACAGTAATTAGCACACGACAGCTAACGAAAGGCGCCAACCTTATCATCGTCTACTTCTCGCAGAAATGGACCATAGAACATCTTAAGTTACTTTGAAATGTATTCGCATAGTTTTGTAAATAGAGTTCAATTTAGAACGTAGTTACATGGTTGATTGATCGTTTAAGAACAAGGGTGTCGTTATCATTTCACACATCGGTATACGGTAATTGAAATTAGCAGTTTTACCTAAGATTATTAGAATAAACTGGTGTATTGATATTTGCCGGAGGCAAATTGACAATATTATCATATTAGAGATTGTATCTTGGAGCATGTAATGTTATAAGTGGTCTTGTTGTCATTTTATTTCAATTACGAATATTGTTGCATATTATTAGGTAAGCACGCCTGTATCATTTAAAATTATTACTTGAACATATAGAATACTGTTTCGTTTGTGTAGAAGTAGAGTGTTCCACATCAGATTATTCTATTTTATTTTATTGCTATGTAAAACTAACAATGATGAAGGCCAATAAATATTTAAATGATTTTTTAGTTTTATATAATAATAATAATATTTAGGGACAATGTCACACAGATCATCCTAGCCCCAAACTAAGCAAAGCTTGTACTTATAGGTACCAGGCGACGATATACATACTTATATAGACAGATAAATACTTATATACATAGATAATACATAGCATAGTAATATATTATATTACTATGCCATTGTGGCATATACTTATATGTAAGTCTCTATCGGAAGATCAACACTGCGGTTGATATGTGCTGCCGTAGTTAATGCTGAGATAGGGGCTTTTTTTGACATTTAACAAAATTTTGTTTTATTTTGGTAAGATTTCTTTAGTCAAAAATAAACATATTTTTCATTTAATTTAATTTCAATTACAAGTTTTAGCAAATATAGTAAATTATATTTTATTAAATTAATTCATCGAATCAGTTTTAAAATAGTAGATACAAATAGGTAGGTACCTACATGAATTTATTGACATCGAAACTAGGTATATGTTTGCCATTCTGTGGAAAAAGGATCCTTCAACTGTTTCCAGTACTTTCCAATATTCCCTTGATCGTGCGTTTCTTGTCCATGGTTTTCACGCAATTGCCTTTATTATGCCTTTAATAATAGACCACCTCTTTCCTTTTTTATGCCTCTGTAATAAGGACTTTAGTCCATTTTTCGATACCACGTAGAATCTGACCTATCCATCTCCATTAAGGCTTCTTTTGATAGTAATGTTGTTCAGTTTCGTTTTTTCCTGATGTTTGCATTATTTACTTCATGTGATCTTTATAGAAATATAAATATCGACATCAAAATTGGAAATCATAAATTAAACCCTTTACAAATCTATGTGTGTTTAGATACGAATGATACACACTGGCAGATCAAATTTACGATTCCCTAGCTAAGTAAAGTGTGTATCGTTCTTGGCTGAACGGTACACCCATAGATTGGTAAAGGGTTTAATACGTCTACCGGGACGTGGCTGACTGCACCGCTCAGTGTCATTTAATTGTGTGCGACTGTTGATCTTGGGTTATACGGAAGAGGCTAGGAAAAAAATTACGTGGAGCTTAAGCATTCTATCAAATTAAAACTACAAACTAAATAGCAACGGTGCCGCCGTTGCAGTCGTAAAGATACATGATAGGGTCGGTGTTGGCAACTATCGTTACGACAGTTGTCGTCGTGGAAACGCAAAGCTGCTTATCCGATTGAAGATCGAGGCTCTTTTGCGGCATCTTAATTGCACGTAAGGGATTTGAGGAAACCTTACCTAACATAGACATAGTGGTAGCTTGAGTGAATCGAATTTTACACTGGTAGAGAATATTGTGTTCTCAATCTGGGTAAAGTCAGCTATGATAGCCAAGCTAAGAAGTGTACGAGTCAGCTCATACAAGTTATAACACAAATAGCCTTTGTCTATTTTGCATTTTGTTTACCTTAGAACAACAAAAAAATATAGCCAAAAAAATATTACAATATTATTTTATATAATCATATTTTTTTTTAATTTGAATTTGAGCCAGGCACTTACCGTACATAAAGTTACTTAGTTAGTGCGTTAGTTGTCCTGTGTGAATCGAACACGAGACACTTCACGAACTTATTATACAAGTGAAATAGAACAGTAGCTTTAGCAATCCTAAAATAATGATATTTATTCGTTCACCTCTTAAGGAGAATCTCGCACGTAGCTGATCGAATTCTCGTATTAAGATCTATCTATCAGCTGGATGCGAGATGCACTTATACTTACTTAAGGTGGTAACGTTCTTTGGAGTTGTTGTTGGTACAGTTCCCGGCATATCGGTGGATACGTTTTGACAAAACGTATTCATATTGACATTGACAGCTCCTTTCTTAAGTACGTAAGAAAGGAGCTATAAATGTCAATGCTCTGCAGTTTACATATGTATACAGTAAGTATTAACTTCTATTATATGCGAGCTTTTCAACCTCAACTATATATACACAAACAGCATACATGTAAATAATCTTTCCATTTTATCTAGATTACGAGCATGAAATAAGCAAATGGCACTATTTGCCCGCCATCATATACTCGTAGTAGGTACTTACTGTTTATTATTCTATGCCGTAATATAATATATTCGGTTATTTACGATATCCTGAAAAACATCTTTACCGCGTGTTGTTCGTTATTTTTTATATCTAAGTAATTGCATTTCGCCAAGCCAAAAGATTTTAGTGCAGTTCAAACGAAACATAAAATATATCAAGCAAGAATTATTTTCAAAAAAACAACATTAACATGTAACTCAACAGTTTTCTTTATTCAAAAAGCCACAAACTTCAACAGTTTTAATTTATCTGTCAATTTCTTGACCGCCAATATCAATTCCATTTCCTATGAGCCGTCAAAAGCGGCGCGCGAAATTTGACGGGTGTTGTAAACATGGCAAACCTATTTGCCACCAAAAATTTAAGTGGCGCTATTTGTACAACCTATCAAATCAAACGGATTCAAATCATATTTCGGCCTTCAGTTTAAGCTGTTACATATTGGATAGATATCAGTAACAGTTTATTTGATCTTGTAACTTGTTACGTATCCTGTGGTGTTGTAGACCCACATTTGGGAGTATATAGGGCGTGATAGAAGCCGTTACCTACTAGCGTAGCTAGCATATCGATGAAGACTAAAGTCTCTCTGTAGCGTTCGAAAAATGAAATGGTAGAAGAACACAACGGTCTATGAACACGTCGTGAATTTATTGTTCGCCGCCGAGAGGGATTTGAGGACAGTTTCCACTATTAAAAGTTTACTTTATTTTAACGGATTTCAGGGTTACCAACTTCTTGTGCCCAACCATAGACTTTTTATTTCAGTTTTGTAAATGTGTGTTGATGTAAATTAAAATACTGTACGTGTGCATTTTTGACGTAAAACAATGTGTAAAGTGCAAGTTCCTATAAAAAATATATAATTTAAGTTGTAGATAATTTAGCGACCTTGCACTCAATTGTAACTAGTTATTGGCTGTTCAGGTTTCAAAATATATTTAATAAACTTTTTTGAAGTTATACTTCTTTTGGCGCGATGGAGAAAAATGATGAGAGTGAATTTTTACGATGCGCGCGCACACCGACACCAAAAAATTTAAAAGCATGACGTTAGTTCTAGGTGGTATGAAAATTGATAACTATGTTCAAGTTGTATATTAAGAAGTATAACTTCTAACGCGTGTACATAAGTACACATAAGTTTTTTTTAGTAGCCTTACGGGCGTCCCCGAAATCTGAAATAAAATTCATAAGTAAATTATACCAGTTAAAATGACAATAAAGTTGTCTACTTGGAACATTGAATCAAAATAATTCACTCAATGTTCTCCAGATCGCATTTCAGTCAAAGCATCCAGTTTCAATAGAGACAACCATCTGTTCGGGACTGATTGTACTACTTACACAAGAATGTGCGCAAACACAAGACTGTTTCACAAACTGTCATGCTGCGTCACGTCAAACATATCATTAGAAAAGAAAAAAAAACAAAGACAATTTGTAATATACCTAATGGTGTTAAATCGATGATAAACGTAGACCAAAACAATCATACCTCTTTGAAGTGAAAACTTCTTTAGGCGCGTTGATCACTTTTTGCGTGAGCAAAAAACGTGAAACTCGCGTCATCGTCCGCGTCACCGCACGCTTCCCATGTGGTATATAAGTATACTGTGTATTTATTTATTAGTATACATTATATATATACAAGAGTATATCTCAATGTGAAGTGTCATCTATTATATTGTAGATTATTGAGATTAGAAGTGTAAAAAATTGTTTTCATTTCTACCGGCAGGTCCCAAAGACTGCACGTTTTTTTTTCAATTAAAAGATATGGAAATTGGAAAATATATATTATGATCTCTGTAAATAAAGTTCTTCATACGGAGACATACTGATCATCGATCCATCCATATGAAGTATGAGGTATTTATGATGATCGGACCTAAGGAATTTAGTAGAAGTGAAAACTTCTTTAGGAACACCATATTATTATTATTTTTTTTTACTACCCTATTAAGTTTTTATTTTATTGATAAGGCACACCAACAATCTATTCACAATTTGTTTGTATGAGTCTAATACAGAGATATTAGTCCAGTGCTACTCACACTGGACTAATCTCTGGACTTACAGGTATGCACAACGTTCGCAGACGAAGTACTTTACATTGCTTTGACCAGTATCATTACTAGAGGGTGGAAAACAAGTGTTATCCGAGTATAGTCTTTTTTTATAAGGGGGAATGCCTACACATGCCACCCGCAAAAAGTGTCCACGGGTATGTTGGACTCGAACCGACTAAACCTAACCTTTGGGTTCTACAATTTTTTAAGATGTATGTGACAAATGCTAGCAAGTCAGGTTACTTTAATCGTTAGTTGTACAAATAATACAAATAACTGTAAAGATAAACTAAAAATACATGTTTTACTATATCTACGTAAAAAAAAAAAAATTCTAGTCCGGTAGAGGCTGCTGGAGTTGACATACTGTCATGCAGCATGACAGATACGTCAAATGCGATTTGATGAGAAAAACAAAAGAATAACCTCTCTATGAATGTACTCGTAGGTACTTGTACTGAATGCTACTTGATACGCTCAAATATTATGTAGGTATAGGTTGTATCACCCAATTTCCTTATGATATTAGGTATGATTACCTTGCTTATAAATGTATCAATTGTATTTGTGACACAAACATCGAAGAGAAGCTTATCTTTCAGCTCAATATTAGCTCTTATTATGTCATAGTGAATGCCCAGGATTGAGTGTAGTGCTGTTCTAGGTGTATTATGTAGATATTTGAGGAGCGTCTATTTCTGAATGTTGTTTATACACAATTCTCACACGTTACGGCCGGTGGCGCCAACCCAATCAACTTTCAACTATTATTGTCTCATTTCAATAAACATAATAATTAGCTGAACAAGCTTTATCTCGAGTTCTAGTCATAAAATCACAGCTTGTTACTAAACGATTTTGCCTTGGTAATTAATACAAGGATGTTATTTATGTTTTCTTTATTGTTCCTACATTTCAGTTAGTGACCATTTCTAATGGATTTTGTAGTTGTTTAACAGATTAATTGACCTTTAAACGCCAATCCTTTTTAAACAGTAAATCAACTCGGTTTATCGCTGTATATGTCTATTTGACGGGTTTAATTTGAGGAGATTGACCCGATATTTTTCTGTTCGCCTCCGTTACAAATGCCGGTTACTACAGGCGCCATATTGGAAATGTATTATTTTTAATATGGTCTTTGTTAATATGTTATTGTTTCTGTCTGGGCACAAAAAATGGTTAGTTTTATACCAATGACGTGCGATTGCCGAGGTTAGGAATCATAGAGGTAAAATATGTTTCATCATCATCATAGCAGCCAAAAGACGTCCACTGCTGGACAAAGGCCACTTATTAATTAATTATATTGAACTTAATAAATATGTTTATTAAGTTTAATATAAATAATAATATAAGGTTATATGACGTTCGACATTGCATTTTAGAACATTACCGAAGCACTAGTCACGACTCTCCACTCTACCTGTACTTATGTCGTGGAGGCTTGATTTGTCTTAAAAGCTTACCTAACTAACCTATAATAACCAGATTGAACGTAGGTAAATAAATATGAAAATTTTAATTTAATTTTTTGAATGTATAAACTTTAAATAATAAATTAATGGGAGAAAATAGATTTATTATTCATGCATCTGTATTGTTCAAGGAAAGAAAATGAACTGATTAATTTAATGTTCTAACGAGTACAGGAGGGCGTCTATAACCCTCATAAGGGGTTCACAAATGGTTATTGGGTTTAATATATATAAAATAGTACTCTTTGTACTATTGACAGCGACACACCGACAGTCCTGGCTGTATCGCGTTGACGCCGGCCGGTTTCCTGCATTATGAGAATTCTGGTGCATTCTTCTGGTGTAAGCGACATGATTACAGTTTGTATAATAGATATTTAATAACACTATCAATGTGGTTAGAAACAAAAGCAAAATCAAATGCAGTAATTTTGTAGTTCCATCCTCAAAAGTCTCACTTTTTAAAATTTCATATTTATAACATAACTTTATAATAACGAAGAAGTTTTAATACCTTAATTTAAGTAGTATTTAATTGTCTATTAAATACATTTTATTTCATTATGTTAGTTTCCGAGATTTATAGAGTTCTTTAAGTATCCCGGATTTAGTGCTCTCGATATGATGGACACACAAAATCTCTTCAATGAAATTGTATCCAACATAATGGACGTATTTCACTGGCCTTAAGAAATAAAATAATATCAATATATAGCCAATGGGCCAACATACTTTGTAATGCCTACTCCGAGCATACAATTTACGAGTTTTAAAAAAATAAAAAAATATTATGTTCTTACTTTTTCATGCAGATATAGATTCGTTATAGTTCTATTTATAATATACATACCACAGCAGCGATAGTTTTAATGACTTAACCAAATTGTGGGAAATAATATATCACAGTGACAAAAAATTAAACAACACGTTACTTAAAAAAATATTTTTTTTCGTTTAATTAACTTTGTACAATGAGACGTTTAACATGTCAGTTCTAAACTGTATCGCTTATATTAATCTCTTATAAAGTTCAATCACAGAAATAATCAGTTTCTTAGAATATTCTTACTAACGTTGTTTACTGCTTTACCAATGTGTCATTTTAAAACTTAAACTTTACTATTATGAATAATACGTATGTATGAAGTTGATGTATTTTAAATAATAAGAATCCTATGTAATATTAAAAATACTATAATAATCCGAGGGACACCAAAGTAACGCAGTAGTAAGCCTAGTAACACAGTAGTTTTTTTATACACAATGCTTTGTACTTTCTGTAGAGGTCTAGTAGAATTATGACTGTATTTATGACTCTACATACATATAATATCTCAAATAACTGGAAAGATAACAAAGTTTAGCTAATTCAATACGAAACAAAACATTTAACCCACGTAAATAATTGTTAAGAACCAGCATTAGGAAATCAATCTCATAAATTAATGAGGCACTTTCAAATCAGTCTTACTTCTCAAAAACGTTTAATGGCTTATCGTAATTCAAGTATACCCTTTCACCTTTTATCACAATTTTAGGGTAAGGTACGATGTCTACGATGTTTTCATACGGTTTGTTAGAAATATCAGGCTCTTCTGTTATGAATCTTTCGCCAGTCTTATCTATTGTCTTGTAAAAAAATAGTTTGACGTCTCCTTCTTCATCAACTTTACTTTTAGCTACACCTAGGTCAGTGTAATGTTTGTCTTTAGCAGAAGACACTGTAACTAAAACATGGACATCGTCAGATATCTTTGTAGGATTAACGTTTTCCTTTTCAATCAGCTGCAATTCGTTTATATCAGAAACTGATGGACTGTTTAAGCTTCCTAAGGGCTCGTCATCAGAGCTTGAAGATGAAGAATAAATTGTATTGTAATATGTTCTTCTAGTTACGGCAACTATATTAGAAATGTCACCTAGGACTACTTTCTCACCCAATCCATCCATAAGAATATCTTCTCTGAGCGTGTCAATGACGGGAGCAGGAACAGGCTGATATGTTTTTGGATTCATGCAAGAGCAAAAATCTCTTTGACCAAAAAAACTTAAGTCGCTGAATTGAAGTTGACCGGGAGTTTCAGTAAAAACTTGATGTACTTGCATCGTACCCTGAAGTGGCACTTGGTTTTTAGGTAGTGCTTTTTCAACGGTTTGAATATCAATGTCAGTCACTAAGTACAAACTGACCTTGCTTATCTCCTTCAGGGTGTAAAAAGGATTTTTATATTGTATGCCGCTAATAATTGGCTGTACGTGTGTCCAAATAGAGGCACGGTTATGGGAATTATTTGCAGAAATGGTACAAAATGAATTTACAATTGGTTTGTTATGTCCATTAGGTTTTGTGTACTCCAGTAAACTCCAGTATATATATAGTTTCTTGGTTTCATGGCCCGCCAAAATGATGGGACTGCACCTCTTGAAAATGTTTGCAGCTATAATTTTCGCTAAAGTCGCCATTAAGAACGACTTCGTAATTTTTATAATAATCTATAGCAGCTCGATAACTCTTATATTGAACTTTATGTTTAAAATATGTTTCTTTAATTGCACCAAATCGTGTTTTAAGCTGTCTATCAATTCTGTCACTTTTTATTAGTATGATAGCTTTCAAGGTGTTTTTTTTGCTGCAGCAGTTTTGACAGGGTCATGTTTCAACTTAAGCCTATAGCGACGTTGTTTTTCTGCGTTCGTCGACGCCATTTTGTGCAGTAGCTACTTTCTAATAAAGGAAGAAAAAATATATATAAGTATTTCGGTTTTAATAACGTGTTACTAACGTTTAAATACATTTAAAACAACTGTGTTACCGATGCAACAACAGCGTTACTTTTTTTAATAACGCAGTGTAGCAGTTACGCAGTTGTAAATATTTGACTGTGTTGTAAATGATCACCAAATAAAACAACAAAATGCAGATATTCTAACACTGACAGGACCAATACATGACTAACTGCGTATAAAAATAATAATAATGTAGATATCGTCAATACATACCTTTTGACAGCGGTAACTCAGTGGCCACGTAATAAATACACGCACCTCTCGCAACAACTGTGACGCGATTGATCTGGCTAGCGTACTCCTCTCGTGTAGTTGTTGTCATTCGTTATACGAGTTACAACAAGTCGAACCGAACAAAGTACAAGAAAATGTAATAGACTTTCTTTAAGATTTATTTTCATATAGCAACGCAAGGTAGTTCCAGTTTTATTATTGGTTACGGATACGGGCAAAACTATTATTTATTTCATTAAATGTTTAATGTAAAAAAATTCTATTAACGTTGTAATAAAGTTCAAAGTTTAAATTTTTATAATGATATTCTAGATAGACACCATCTAAGAAATATTTTTAAGATATTGCTCGGTAAACCTTAAGACAGTGTTGAAGGACAGCAAGATTTTGTATGAAGAACGTCTGCGTTACTTAGAATGACAACGTTGTTACCGTAATTATTCAATAAATAACATATTTTTATGGTCAATTCTTGTTTCCTGTATTAGGCAAAAATGTTATATTTTGAAATTAGAATAGAATAGAATACTCTTTATTGTACACACATACACGACAAATTCATAGGACACTAATAACACTATCATGTACAATGGGCGGTCTTATCGCATCAAGCGATTTCTTCCAGACAACCTTTGGATGGATAGGAGCTGTAATTATTTTAAAAATAGTAGGTGTGCAACAAATGAACAAGTAGATAAGTCTAAAAACATGAATAAATATAAACATATACATACATATATACATACATATACATAAATATAGATATAATAAAACTATGTATAAATACAATACAGTGCATATTATACAACTTAAAAAAAATAAAAAATAAAATACATAAATATTACATTAGACAATAGGTGACTACAAACTTAGGTAGTGCTCTTTAACTGCTTTATTGAACGTGGTGAGAGTTTGGGCACGTCTGATAGTAACTGGCAAGGAATTCCACAATTGTACTGCTTGAACTGAGAATGACTTGCTCATAAATATTGTAGAGTGCTTAGTGTACTTTTTTCACGAGTTTGTACTGATTTCCTATAAAATATAATATTCATTCGAAGGGACCGGTTTTTAGGCATCCAAAAGTATTTTGGCCCCAATACTAATTCTGACCAAAATTTATATACCTATTTAAAATTAGTTACCCCTTAACTTAGCAGTGCATAATATACAGTCTGAGAATTGCGTTACCATTGTCATACAAATATTATGTAATTTTACATTCGAGCGAATCAGATTAAATATTTTTCAGGCGGTTGTGGGTAATTCTAACTTTGTCCTTTTAAAAGTGGAACATAGAACATCTATGCGGAATATGAACATTCTATTTCAAACTCTCATAATCCGTTGGGACAGTTAGCTGATATGACCGGAAATAGTTCAGGTACTAGATCAATATGTAGTTTTACGTGCTCTCTTCGGTACGGGGGTGTATAACAACGTGGATTTCCAGACTACGGACTCCAGAAACACGCAAGTGTAGTAACTATGATCTTGTCAGCGTCTTTAGTACGTAGACAGTAAGTGTGATTATCGTAGAGCAGGTGTTCCCACTGATATCTATATTAATTGGATTATTTATCCTTTCGAAGGGAAATATCTCATACATAGGTACTAATATATTTTACTCGTTTGTCAAGCGATATCTATCAAGTCCATGATTGATTGGCTAGATTATAATTATACTTAGTAGATACTATTTTCATTTGTGAAGGACTGGTGCCTGAAATAGGTTGCGAAAAGCTGTGCCATAGGTCACCAGCATATTTTCATTGATTGTTTTATGATGGTTGGAATTACTAATATATTTTATACTATTAGGTAGATGATAAATAGGATAATAGGCATTCATGCCTACGATCCATTTACAAACAACCTCTTTTCTTTAGATACAAAACTATTACTATTTTCGACTCGGTGACTTCCTA
Source organism: Pseudoips prasinana (assembly GCA_951640165.1). Classification (NCBI taxonomy): domain Eukaryota; kingdom Metazoa; phylum Arthropoda; class Insecta; order Lepidoptera; family Nolidae; genus Pseudoips; species Pseudoips prasinana. Next base: position 24,886,718 of record OX621243.1, read on the forward strand.
GTAGCCCAATAGACCGTAGCCACGGTCTATTGAACTACTGGCGCCGCGTACGTACAAACATATTTGCACTCAATATATAGATAATAACTCCGTATTTGTATGGCTGTGGATAGGTTGAATGTTAGCAAAATACATTCTTCTTTTTCTATCGAAATCAGTAACATTAGGTAAAAATGTAGGCAATGGAAACATTGTGCAGTAGTTATGCTTAACTTTTGATAAGTTTAGATTTAATAACACACCAAAGTATTGTACTATAATTTGTTATACTATAAATTACTTGTTATCAAATTGTAGCCTAATTATTTATTTAGAAAATTGAATCATCAAAAGTTATCCAAACATCCTATTGGCAACTTTCTTTTTTAATAAAAGTTGTCTATTTTGGTATAATATTTATAATATTTGGCCAATTGGCACGACTGCAAAGAGTCGTTTTCGTTTTCGAGACCAGGGGGTGTAACACCGCGTACATTAAGACCCTGGGCGGCTCCTGTATAAAAAACTTAACAAAACCTAACCTTATTATAAATTTTAATTTTGAGCCCCGATTGAACATGCTACCGTTAGTCCATCGAGGCAAATAATAAACTCGCAAAAAATAGCTTCCAATAAACTATGATGTAAAAAGTTGAACATTGTTGATCCGATTTAGGCTAGTCATTTAGGAAACTAGTGGCAATAGTGAAATGTTATATCATCTAAGTCATAGACCTTAGTTTTTCTAGCTCTGAACTGACTATGCCTATGTATTTTAAATTGACGTAGGGAATGACTTGAATAATGAATTGCACAACAGTTCAAATGCTTTGGGTTATGACAGTTACACTTTGACGGAAACGCACTAACAGAGGTTACTATTGTTCTTTTTATTTATTTAAGGCTTTTTATTGATTTAGTTATTATAGGTTGAATGTTTGCACACATTAAACCTATTCATAATATCTTGGGACATTATTTACACACGGCCATCTGATCCCAAACTAAGCAGAGCTTGCACTATGGAAACCAGATAACTGATATACTACATATATTATTTTTCTTTTGTAAATACATACTAAATGTATAGATAATTACACCCGGACTCAAGACAAACAGACATGTTCATGCCCACAAATATTTGTCCTGGGTGGGAATCGAACCCACGACCTCCGGCGTGAAAAGCAAGCAATTGCCAGCCACGCCAACAGGCCCGTCATACAGTCCTATTAATATAAATCGCTTCTTCCAAGCTTAGTCCGAAGCTAATCTTGGACTAGTTACCCCCAGACCCAACCACGTATTAACTTAATATTAACACTACTATTAATAAACTGGGAGTAAGCTCGGATTAACAATACAGTCATTACACCGAGATTATCGCATGTGGTATGGCAACACACTCAATTTAAAAGAAAAAAGAGTGAGTAATCGAATGAACTAATGCTTGACGATGACATTAATGACAGTGACAGAAAATATTTTTAGTTTGAAATCTTCAAAAATCAACGTTTTAGCGAGTTCTGAACAGTGCTCTTCTGCGCGGTGGTAGATTATTCCAATGGATTCTTAAGCACTTCATATTACATCACACGCCTGAATGGTATCTGATTTTCAACCAAATATATTTCATTTGTCAACCTCAAAACAACAATAAATCCGTTTTAATTAATTTCCACAACAGACAACGAAAGCAATCAAAATGAATTGACGTAAGAATGTTAAAATCTCGTCCTAGTCTATGCCTACTCAGTCGCTGAACTAGGTGGTCCCAAGGATTAACTTTTACTCCGAGAGTAACTTCTCCATACTTAATGATAGTGATTTTAATTAATTTTAAGTTTAAACCTGGAATAAAATTAATCTTAGTCTAGTCTATGTTTATAAATAAGGCTGATAATGACTAAAGCAATAAAAAGCTCAATCTTCTTTTTCTACTAAATTTTTATGTATATAATTTTTTTTACTTAAAAATGGACTAGACCAATATTTTTTTTAAAATACAACGCCTGCATTAGGGAATTTAATCCCTGTGTCGCGCTGTACTTTACAAACACATAATAGACGGACACAAATTACTCTCAGAACACCTATTTGTAGTACACAAATAGTTGTCCAGCGCAGGACTCGAACCCGCGACACGAAGCGGCGAGGCTACTGTCTTTGCCGCTGCGCCACACGTGCAGTCAAATATAATATAATATCATCATTTTTCATCATCAGCTTGATATCGTCCACTGCTGGACATAGACCTTCTCCAAAGGTTTTTATAACGTTGCCATTTATAGGAGTTTGCGTTGTCACCGCGCTTGCCATGCGAGTTGGCGACCGCAGTTAGGTGTCAGCTGGTACACAGGTGGCGCTGCTGCCCGACCTGGTGTAGTCCTTAGTCGCCTTTTACGACACCCACGGGATGGTATGGGGTGGCCCTCTTATTCTTTCTGGGCCAGTACGACAAATAAATACGAGTATATATATATAATATGTAAAAAAATAAAAATGAGCTTATGTATGGTAATTTGAAAACATTCATATTCTCTTACGCTGTATTTTGAGTTGAATGTGCAAAATAAAAATTATGCTCACCACAACACACTATACAACTTGAGACGATTCTGATGATTGGTAAACAGCTTTTCAAGATTTACCGAGCGCGGTTTTAAGCGTGAAGTCAAACACAGCTCAGAGTTTTAATGCTAAATATGATCCTTACACGAACTACTTACAGTGGGTTATGGCTCAACTACCCGAAGCGATTGCTAGGTACCCTGCGAATCCAATATATTAATATGGTGGGACTAATGATGCTATTGGACCTGCCAGAATTTAGTAGTACACCACATACATGCCGAATGTTTGGGATAGCCCACACGGATGGTTTTCACGTAATCATACGAAAGAAGACCTCCCTATTCATTACAATAAGAAACGTTCCTAAAACCCATATGGAAAATGTTGTCTTCCATATTTTGGCGCGATCGCAGTTCTTAGGTTAAAACAATATGAGGGTAGGTAGCCCTCAAAATAATTGTTGCGTCATCGCAACCTGCCATGCGTCACTGACTTTTTCAGCTTAACTTTTTCCTACAAATTTTACGGTAGATTAAAAGTGCTCTATTATCGGGCACACGATCAGCAGGTATTGTTATTTTTTATCTGTTTTACGTCGTAGATAGTAGAGAGGCGTGAGGTAGCGTGGGGTGACGTAATGAGATTGTATCGCCTTGCCACAGTATTATTAGTTGTCATTCAGGATTAAAACTAAAGCGGCACAAATATTCATATAAATTATCATAAAAAAATTAAGAACCTGTGTCATAATTAGTTTAGTATGTCCAAAGAGTGAAATCTACACATGACACTGAACAATATAATATAATCAGTTTGTGAAATACGAAAATAAGGCTTTTAGCTCCTCATAAATAATGTATCAGCTTAACAAAATCAGGTATTAGTCGCTTAAATTAAGTAACTGGTTATGAGCCTTCTACGATTTATAAATGTTAAAATAAAAGTTCGACATTTAAAAATAATATAAAAGTACCTTGTTATTTTTTAGTTATCAAAAATAATGTTAGAACACCGCACGGACTGACTAATTCAATTTTGATTTTTGTTTTTATACTGTATTTGACTATGTGGACAGCATTGTGAACTTGACAAGTAAAAGTGCATGTTAATACCAAAAAGCTTATTAAAATACATTATTTAATTTAATTTCAAATATTATAATGGCAAGTCCGTCTCATTTTTATAAAGTTTGTCTATAGAATTGAACAACGAGTAGAAAGTCATGGTCCAGTTCTATTGGCATATTAATGTACCTACTTATTAAGTAATGTCCACTATTTATACTTCAGGTTGTATAATATGGATGATTTGTATTAAAACATTATTTATTTTAATCACGTTTAATATTTGAGGAATGGTAAAACGATAAATCTACGCGTTATCATGATCATACCTGATAATATTTTTTCGAATGCAAACATAACCATTTATATTTTAACGAGTTCTCAGATAAAATTTTTGAACAAACAAGCCAGAGCATGATGATTTGATCAACTTATCAATAAAAATCCAGAAAATTGAATAAGGTAGTTAACATTTTAAATCTAATTCCAAAACCATATCATACCTTTTTGTACCACATGCTTTTTAGACAGAAATAGTCTAGTGCAGTTTCTGTTCTCGTAGGTCTTTGTTTTTCTACAATCGCTTGCTTCGAACGGCTCGCGGCTTCGCGTGACATAATTATTATTGAGTCTAATAAAATGTATGCGATCATTAATTAAGCTGTGATTATAATGGTTACAGCATATTGTATTAAGAGGAAGTTCCTATCGTAATACAAACTTATCAATTTCCTACTAAGTTATATATAAGTTTTCCTGCTGATATACAACGCTTAACATAAATAAGTAGTAGCGGAAATTTTAGGAGTTCAATCTAACCATGAAAGTGAAAAAATGAAGGAAAACCTAGACAGTGAAAAACGAAAAAAATTTTTTTTGGTTCACCGTACCAAATGCGTTAGGTGATCGACTTTTAGTAAAGTTAATATATTTTTTGTGTATTTTGCAAGATGACATTACATTTTGGTTCATAGGCAAATTATACCTACTTCATTATCCTCAAGTTATGTATCTACACTACTTATATTTGTATACGGTTAAAACAAAGGTTAATAAATAAAAAAATATTGTGGCAATACGTAATAAAACAATCCAATAATAAGGAATAAAAGGATTTTTTGAAGTTATACTTCTTTTGTCGCGATGGAGAAAAGTGATGAGAGTGAATTTTTACGATGCGCGCGCACACCGACACCAAAAAATTTAACAGCATGAAGTTACTTTTTGGTGGTATGAAAATTGATAACTATGTTCAAGTTGTATATTAAGAAGTATAACTTCTTACGCGTGTACATAAGTACACACAAGTTTTTTTTTTATATATTCCACATGTTTAGACGGAGGATAGCGCAAGACCGGCAATTGTGGAGATCTTTGGGGAGACCTTTGTCCAGCAGTGGACGTCTTTCGGCTGATATGATGATGATGAGACGGAGGACAAAATATACTTATGAATATGGAAATATTTTTAATAAGGAAGGTATCTTAAGAAGCGCTATGTATCCAAGAACAGATAAAGGAAATCCAGCAGTTTGTGAAATCCTACTAATGTTATAAATTCGAAAGTTTGTCAGTATGGATGTATGGATATTCGTTACTCTTTCACGCCTTATGTACAGAACAGATTTTGATGCAACTTTGAAGTAATATAGCTTATATACCCGAATAACACTTGGCTATAATTTATAAAGTTTAATGCGGGCTAATCCACGGGGGATAGTTCATACGAAAGAATTTTTTTTGGCTCCTCATGCATAATGCATCATCCGATCGACTTTCCCGTCTATTATGAATGTGGATGTGGTTCTTGAAAGCTCCTTCAGTTACGTCCACTATTAATGATACATCATGTGCAGATTTTTCTATGTCGTTAGGGAAAACTTCGTATTAATAATTCCGTGCCTGTTTCCATGCCTATTTTATTGGATTGTGTCCTTCTTCCGGATTGAAGGAAACCCTTTCCTTCGATTTTTGTCGATTATAAATATTTTTAACAAAGGTTAAACAAAGTACTGGTTGAGAGCTTTCGGTGCTCTTTACTTGCTTGGTGTCTCTAAATTAGTGCAACATCTTGTTTATTACTCTAAAGAAGACTTTTATTTATTTAAGGACATTCAGTAGCTGTTACATCTTCTTTAAATGTATTAAGCAATAAAGTAATATAATCTAAATCTACAGCTTTTAAGGGTGCCACAGAATGCACAATGACATAGTAACACTGATTTAAAAAAAACAAGCTACAAGCTAGCCAGAATCCTCATATTGAAAACACTCAAATTAATACTATTTACAACTAAACAATGCATAAGGTAACTTTTTTATTTATGTATACATAATTATATATATGCGTTAAGACACATATGTATATACAAGTAATGCAATCCCAAATACTTGTGTCTTAATTTTTAATAATAGGTATATTTTTTTTTTGTATTTATTTATTCAATATATTTTTTATTACACATTACATTTCATAGGCCGAACCGCAGAAACCTCTAAGGGTTTATGTGGGTAGCGGCGAATCGTTCACACATTTACATTTATTTAACAATACTGTTAGTGCTTACTTAGCGTTTAGAAATTACTGTTAGATATTATTGTTAGTTCTTAAATTCTAATAGAATATCATTTTTTAAGGTTACTACCTTAAAAAATGATCTTTTAACTTAGATTTAAAACCTTTCGCCCCCTCTGTATATAATTTTTGCAGTTCTTCGGGAATGTTATTTGTAAACTTCGGTATTACGTATTCTGTAACTCTCGTGCCGTACAAGTTATTTGTTTTGGGTAAGGCGAATTTATCTCTAGGTAGATTTTGTCTTAAAAAGTCAGGTCGAGTATTTTTAACTAATAAATGTGACTGATTAGTTTCAATTAAATTCAAATACTGAGTTTTGTCATATATATTCATGATTTTGCAGTGCTTAAACAAACCGGTTTCGTTATCCTTATATATGTTTTTAATATGATTTGGAGTGATCATTTTTAGTAGCTTCAACTGTAATTTATATATGTCGGCTAAGTATGTTGTGTAGGTTCTTCCGTAACTACTTAGTCCGTAGCTTATGACAGAATCTGCTAAGGCCATATATAGCATCCGAAGTATTTTAAACGGCAGTTTATGTTTTAACACACTGAACTTACCTATGATGGCTCTAAGTTTGTTACATACATGGTCTTTATGTTGGTTCCAGCAAAAACGGCTATCAATAATTAGGCCTATGTACATATGGCTATGTACTACCTCTAAGGTCGGACATTTACAGTCGATGTTGTTAGAACTGTGTAGACATGTGTGTTCGTGAGCTTTAATAATTGGAGGCGCTGACCTGTTATGAGATGAATGAATGTGAACGATTTTAGTTTTAACTGCGTTAATTATCAGATCATTGTCATGCGACCATTTACAAATTTGGTCGAAATTGTGTTGTAGTATTTTTTCAGCCTCATATATATTTTTGTGTGCCACTAAAATACATGTATCATCAGCGAATTGATACAGGGACCCGGACTTTATAATATTAGGCATATCATTGACATATAATAGGTATTCCCATGGCCCAACGATTGACCCCTGGGCTGTGCCTTTGGTGGAGATAATAAGGTCACTAAACTGGTTTTTATTACTGGTTTTTACTGGTTAATTTATTACGTAGCATTATCATATCATAAAATGAAACCTACAAATTGATTAAATATTTAAAATATTAATAGACTACTATCACACTAATATTATAAAGGCGAAAGTTTGTGAGTGTGTGAGTGTGTATGTTTGTTACTTCTTCACGTCTAAACGATGGAGCGATTTTAATATTATATAATATTAAATAAATTTGGTATGGAGTTAGCTGACACCCAGGATTAACACATAGGCATTTAATAATGTTTAACGCGGGTAAAACCGCGGGGCACAACTATTAAAATATAATAATAAAATATATTACTTACATACATAAGTAACTAAACCTGCCAGAAGCCTTTAGCGTTAAAATATTCATCTGCATCCACCGGCAACGTGACCAGAAGACCAGCGGCGATTCCACGCTGGATTGCAATTCTTAGTCTATGTCCGAAGTAAGCGTGAGCCCTCTGGTTATGAGTTGAGTCGAAGAGGCGTTTAGATATTTCACGAAATAAAACACGCGCGTGCCGCCGTAGTGTTGTGGATGTAGAGTTGTGGTGCAATAACGTTATTGCACCAGAGAATACAAAGACCATACCAATACTACCACAACCAATATTGGTCTTTGTATTCTACACACATACAGAGGGTTGAAAAAAAAATCCCCATATCTACAAAGGGAGAATTTGACGTATATGACACAGCGCCATTAACTCCTTTCGTACATACGAGTATGGTGAATAATTATTTTTGTGGGTTCAGAAAAGAAAATCGTATAATACCTGATTCATTACTCGATTGTCTGTAGAGGTATTTGCATCGGTTTATGTCTGACGGAACGCATGGTAACGTAAAGAATCTAAATTTAGGTAAATATAACTTAAATACAGAAGAATGGAGAGGGCTATGCGCGGAGTAGCCTTGCAAAATTGAATCAGAAATGTCGTAATCGGTAGACGAACCAAAATACACCCATAGCCAGAAGAATTGGGAAAACGAACTGACAGTGTGCGGGAAAAATACCTTGTACCAATGACGGCCACTGAGGCACAAATGTTCGTGAATGGCGACCAGGAAGGAAAGACGCAGCGTGGACGCAGGGTCTCTACGAGGTGGACGGCGTGTTAGTTGAGGCCCGTATAGAAAATTAGCAATAGTTTTAAAACAATGTTAGCTTAAGAGAAAAGCTAATTGAGTAATATGATAGTAAAGTAGTATGATAGTAGATTCTTGAACCGAGCGCAAACTGAGTTATTAATGCACGAGTGTTATGTTGGTGCCCGAACGACTATTAACACGAGTGTACTAATTACTCACTTTAGCAACGTGCGTAATCTACTTTTCTTTCAACTACCAATCTGTGATAATTTAACCTTTTCCTGCTAATACTTCGGTATCAAAGATTTACAATGGTATAAAATGCGCATCATTTGTTGTTTTAAACTCAGACATGCGGCAGATTTACTTTCAGCCAGTATTTTTATTTTATATGCAAGCATTTGACATTAAACTTAACGGGACACATTAAACCTCTTTGGTAAATTTATATCTCAATAAAAAGCAGTACATTAACGAAAAAAAAAGTTTTTGCAATAAGATCATAAGCTATTAGAAAATAGTCTGATAAAATGTTAATGTTCTGAATTGGAACACAATCCGCGACACGTGATGGTTTGTTATAGTTTTAAATAATATAATAATAATAATAATATCCTGGGACATTATTCACACACGGCCAACTGATCCCAAACTAAGCAGAGCTTGTACTATGGAAACCATATAACTGATATACTACATATACTACTTTTCTTTTGTAAATACATACTTATATAGATAATTACACCCAGACTCAGGACAAACAGACATGTTCATGCACACAAATATCTGTCCTGGGTGGGAATCGAACCCACGACCTCCGGCGTGAAAAGCAAGCAGTTTACCAACCACGCCAACAGGCCCGTAAATCTATTTGTTTGGACAGTGCAGTTATTTAAGGTTGTCTACAGGGAGGATAATATCATGTAGGTAATAAATTATGTATGCTTGGTGAGTTATCTTTGTTCAATTCTATATAATAATAACAATATGGTATTTTCCAGTTTCGATAATCACAAAATACCTATTAAATGAATAGTATTCTATTTTACTGCAATTGCCGTAAGCGGTCACGAAAATGACGCAATGAGTCGTCGTTTGTACCTATAGATTTCATCTCATGCTTATGGAACCATCTACGATCAATTGTAGATGATTAGGTTTTGGGTTCGAATTAGTTATTTAGATATTTCTGGCGAGATAATTCTGATTAGGTAGGGGTGCGGAGGCGGAAGGCCGTTCATCGTGTCTCTTTTATACGTGTTTGTCTGTCCCCATGCCATGTCTACCGAAAAGGGACCACTACTGGACAAAGTCCTCTCCAAATGATGTCCACAATCATTGGTCTTGCGCTACCCGCATTCAACAGCATTCCGCAATCAGCGAAGCTCACACAGACGACCACCTTGTGGGGAGCCAGCCAACGCTGTGTCATTGTTCCGGTTGTTCGGTTCTTGGTGACCACTAGAGATCTTTTCTGGCCCAGTGGGTGTCATTTCTATTTATTTATTTTATTGATTTGTTCGGGAATACAAACGGTTACACACTTTTTTTAATAACTAAGTTATAGTTTATAGGATTTGTTAATGAGTAACCCACATCGTTACTCATGAACAAATGCTATTAATAAATATTCTACGAGATGTATAGCGTTTACGTTATGAGGTTGAGATCTATCTAGATTTCAGACTCATAGTATCCTGTGGACCGTGTCTTGATAATCAAATAATAAATGTAATATAGCAAATAATCTTGTTTCTGCCTACCTACAAACTGAGTATTAGAGGTCTAAGTATTTAGTAGGTAGGGACCTACTAATCTATGATGTTAATCTGGATAAACAGACCTCGTAAAATATTCATATAATGTAAATGATTTTGCAGTTGAGTGCTGTGCAAAATATCATTCATCCGTTGAGTCTAACTGCCTTATAATTTTTAGTTTTCAATATTTAATGAAACGGGGTCTGTTTATATTTCTAACTATTAATAACATAACTAAAATCTAAAAATTAAACTCGGAAATGCATTTCCCACCGACCGGTCGGTGGGAAATGCATTTCCGAGTGCGACCGTCAGCTTTGTGTTAATATAGGGCCCTATAAACTTACTTATAACTAACCAGTACCTATAGTTATTGTATATTAATTCTATCGTAGTTAATTTTCAACTTTGAGGGAACTTTGCATCAAATACGACATATTTGTACAATAACTGTATGTGAGTGTGGGTTCGATCCATACCCAGGACGATTTTTTTTGTAATGAGAAAAAATATTTGTTCTGTGTCTGAGTGTAATTTAACGAATGTAGCGAAAGTTTGTGAGTATGGATGTATACTATGGATTGTTCCTCTTTCACGCAAAACTACCGAATGGATTATGATGAAAATTTGTATATCCGAATAACATATAGACTTATTTATAAAGTTTACCAGGCGACGATATACATACTTATATAGATAGATAAATACTTATATACATAGAAAACATCCATACTCAGAAACAAATATTCGTGCTCATCACACAAATATTTGCACGCAGTTAAAACCGCGGGGCACACCTACTTACTAATATGTATGTATTTAGAAATATATATGTAAGTTTATCCGTTGTCTAATGGCCATAGTACAAGCACTGCCTATTTGGGATCAGATGGCAGTATGTTAGTTATCCTAAGATATTTATGGATTGAGTCGGGGTTCGGAAAGGGGGTGCCCTCTGGCGCGAGTTACTTAGGTTTTCGTCTTATTTGCTAGACTGCCCCTACTCGCCTCCATAGTCCTGTGAAGCAGTGAAAACCTCCTAGGCAAACTTTAATCGTCATGTGAAAGAACTCTCATGGGGAAAAGTATTAAAAAAATTTAAATCAACATATTACATCTCCAATTGTAACATTAGAAGCTTATTACATCGTCATTCTATGAGATTTAATTCTTTTTATATACGTTACCTACGCTTATTGTAATAATGCTTATTTTTAAATTTTACCATTTTTATTGTTTATCAACTTAATTTGCCTAATATGTTGACGGAAATCAGATAGCTGAAGCTGATACTTTTCTTTTGTAAATACATACTTATATAGGTAATTACACCCAGACACAGGACAAATGTGTCTGGGTGTAATTACCTATATAAGTATGTATTTACAAAAGAAAAGTATCAGCTTCAGCTATCTGATTTCCATAGTACAAGGTCTGCTTAGTTTGGGATTAGATGGCAGTGTGTGAATAATGTCCTTGGATATTTATTGTTTTATGTAGGTATTTATTTATCTTTTAAATATTCTCATAAAAATTTGTTCACACATTTTTCAACGAATACATAATATCTACATATTTATCTCTAAATTGAACTTCGATTCGATGCGGCCCAACTGAGAAGACCAGGCAGAACAAACATAGTGGAGTTTTAGATTTCTTGTTGTCCGAATACGCGAACGGGGTGTCCACAGATCTACCTATAGATATTCAAAAACTTACAAAATATAGGGTGTTTTTGATTTTTTTTTTGATCTAGCACCAGGTTCAACTCCTCTCAGTCGATAGGGTCTGACAGAACTTACTCGAGAGCGTGTATACCCAAGTTTTGGTCCAGTTAGATAATTGTTTTGTATGTCTTTTAACTTGTTTGTCCTCTATCCAAATTCATAGTGCACTTTACTTACTATAGTTTTATTTGCATCACCCAAAGGTTGACTGGTAGAAAATGCCTTTGGCATTAAGTCCGCCTCTGTACATATATGTACAAGCTTCCACATTTAGACACTATTGCTAGCGGTTTTAGTAGTTTTATAGTTTTATGTATGCATTTAAATCAGCTTAGTGTAAATCAGAATCACCAGGACTATTTGCTTAATAGGTAGGGAACCTTGTAGTATTCCTACTTTTAATGATATTACAAGATTCTCTGCTTATATTTTAACCGCACACAACGAGGTCCTGGGTTCAAATCCCGGGCCGTGCCAAAGTCATTTTTGGATTTTTCTGAAAAAGAATAAATTCTCAGTATTAGCCCCAAGTCTGGAAGTTGGCAGTATTATACCCCCGTGCCTCGGAGAGCACGTGAAGCTGCCGGTCATATACCTGATCTCGTTCCAATCGTGTCGCAAGTCGTCCCATCGGATCATGAAAGCGATGGAATAGAAGGTGTCCTTGTATTTGCGCACACACTTGTGCACTATAATATGTTCCGCGCAGGTAACTAGTCCCCATTGGGGCTGACCGCCGTGGCCAAAATTGGGCTCGGAGGACAGTATTTCTTGTATTTTTATTTGTCTTTTAAAAGCTATTTACTAAGTAATTGGCGTATAAAGTTATTCGTTGTGCACATTGCAGCTACAGATGTAGATCATAATCTAATACAATTGTTTACATACCTGTGATATTATCTTACTTCCTTTAAGTGATGCATACTTAAATATAAAGATAACTATGAATTTATTAATTGATGCATGCTAAGTAATCAGTTGAGTAAATGCATACATTTGAATGCGCAGCAGCACCTACTTAATTGCGTAAATTATGTTTATCATTTAATGTGTCAAGCTTACGGCTTAATTTAATATACCTGTTATGAACAGTTATAATCGAAATACATAAAATTAGGGCGTAATTTTAGATGAAATTGAATCAATAGTTTTAGAATAGATAAGCACCTTATAAAATTTACTAAAATCATTTATTGTTACAATGAAGGCGGTTGATGATGATATGGGTCGATATGATCTACTAGCTGCGCCCCGCGTTTTAACTTTAACTAACTAAACTTTATTAATTATATAGCATATGTGTTAATCCAGGGTGTCAGCTATCTCGACACCAAATTTTATTAAAACCGTTCCAGCCGTTTAGACCTGAAGAAGTAACAAACATGATTTACCAAACCTTTGGAGCCTTGCTATTAGTTCTAAAGACTAATATTAAACGAATGATTTTAGGTCCTACTATAACCTGAAGTTGAAGTTAGTTTCATCAATAAAACCAAGAGTACACAATTTTTCGAAATATTATTTAAAAAAAATGTGTTTTTGAGCGAGCGAGTTAGATTCAACAAAAATCATTGAATTCGCGTCATAGTCACGTCATGCTTCATGTATACTGTGTGTGAGCTTTATGTATACTGTATTTATATGAGTACTTTTTGCGTAAATAAAAAGCATGAAACTCGCGTTATCGTCACGTCACGCTTTCTTTGAGCTATATGTCGGTATACTGTCTATATATGTGTACTTTTTGGTTGTGCAAAAAGCGTGAAACTAGCGTCAACGTCACGTCACGTTTCCCAGGAGAGGCATTTGTCCAGCAAATGACGTGATTGCGCTGAAATGAAAATGATGAATTAGAAATAATTTTATCAGTCGTCTGGTTGCCATACACGCTCTGCCTTTGGGAAGAAGTATTCGAATACGATCTGTCCACACCAATTCAACCCGCTAAACTTGCTGGCAGGTTCTTTGACCCACCTGTCTAGGCATTGCTTCACAATTGATTCACTAAATTGCTCGAGCATTTTTCTCTCGGTCTGAACTGACCCTAAGACTGTTCCACCAAGGTTCTGCTAAGCTACGAAACATATTGATTCTAACACAGCCATATTATTTGCCGTAGTGTCCTCATCACTCCTAACTAACAAGCCGTGACGAATTGTAACATATTATATGCTTTATCACTGGCAAAGTGACGTCATTACTTATTGTTCACTTTAACTGACAGATTGTGATTGCCTTTTAATGGCTAATAACAGAAAAAACACTGTTTTGAATGTCTTTCTTTGTTTAAGACCAGCAAGTCTGCAATGAAGCGTCTTGCTTTATAGTAAGCGACCACTGAAGGAATTAGCCATTGATGCGTTGCCCGCAGCACTTAGATAGGTCTATCATATACTATTAATCATATTAGCATAAAGACAAGCCGGAAAGCTTCCCATAAGGAAAGGATATGCCATATTCGCTACGCTTGGTAGAGTTGGCGATCGCAGTATGATGATACCTAATAGTACTCAGAAAGACGCTACTGCCGTCCTCTGGTAGATATTCCATCGGGATGACTTCTATGCCTCCTACATGAGATGGAGTGATGGAACATGAGATGGAAAGATGTCAAATTCGTGTGGGATTATCAAAAAATATAATGCTTTCGTTACTAAACCTCCGCTGTCTGTCAGTTTGTCGGTATGTAGGTATGTCAGCGGGATGTTTTTCATGAACCTCAACTGAAACAAATTGTCGAGTAGGAACTGAAATGAAACTGTCTAGTTTACATTTTTACAATAGACAGTTAAAATTTTCTATTAAGACTTTTAAGTTAACAAAGTTTTATCTAATCATGCGTGTAAATACATATTTTCTGGGTTGTGCTATTTTTTGTTTCAAGATTTTTTTGAAGTGACTTTGTGATTTTTCCATTCGAAACTAATTATAGTGCTTTTGGATCAGAAGTAATTTTTCAGAAAGTTGCATGTTTTTCCTGAGGTGAATCAGGAAGCATTAGGGTATAGCCGACTATCTTGTCGCAAGGGGTGGCCAACCGCATTTGTTATATCAAATGTTGCCTAATAAAAAAGGCAAAAATATTTTTAAATTTGGGTTACGAAGGTTCCATACATTCCAAATTTAATCATAATATTTTAATAAATTAGTTAGCTTAAATCAAACAAAAATCCCATAATTCATGTATTATTATTTTAAATTATGGACCTAAGTCTCAAATAGATGTATTTATTATAAAATAAATAAATAAAATAAAAAAGGTTTTTATTCACGTAGACTTTAAAAAAGCGCTTGTAAATAGTCAGAACATGTTTGTAGTAATACAGTTATTATTTCTAGTTACTTATTACAGATATTTGGGTACACGGAATGTTAAAACATTTATACAATTTATTTTATAATGGCAGTGACATTTAGCTAGCTTGTATTAAGTTATTGTCAAGGAGATTATGTTTAGTTGAAGTTTTTGATATTATTATATACTTACTAGCTGTCCCCGCGAACTTCGTACGGCCGTTTCTTGCCGTCAATACTGTCGAAAATCTATGATTTTATTAATTGGAAAATTAATTATTGGAATGATAGTGGCACCATCTGTCGAAGATAGGTCGTACCAACTCAGAAACCTTTGTGGGCTTATGCACAACAATTTGCTGAAGATAATCACACGATCAAATGTTTACGATTCTATAAAGGACATACAGTCAAACATTCATTTTAGGGCCAAATGGCAAAAAACGGAACCCTTATGGATTCGTCATGTCTGTCGGTCTGTCCGTCCGTATGTCACAGCCACTTTTTTGCCAAACTATAAGGACTATACAGTTGAAACTTGGTAAGTGATGTATTCTGTGAAACGCAACAAAAATAAATAAAAACAATAAAGAGAGATAGTTCCCAATACTTAGTACTGACACACAACAATATTTTTCATCAAACCCATATATATGTGGGGTGTCTATGGATATGTCTCCAAAATGATATTGAGGTTTGCGCGAGAGACACTTCCAAAAATACGGTAAAATGTAACTTCTAATATAAGAGAATTATAGAACTAACAAAAAACTTATGATGTACATTACCATGCAAACTTCCACCTAAAATTGGTTTGAACGATATCGAGTAAGTAGTTTTTTTAATACGTCATAAATCGTAAACAGCAATTTACCTTTCAAATACACTTTTACTAAAACATCGATCAAAGTTACAATGAACCACATACATGAACTTCTAATTATGTTGCTTGCTGCTACGGTACCTTTCATGGGCCAGACCGATTCACGCTTGGCCGCTTCTTGTATGTATATAAACTAGCTGTGCCCCGCGGTTTTACCCGCGTTAAACTTTATAAATTATCACAGCGCCTACCCGTAGGTGATAGCTTGATAATATATGTAGCCTATATGTTGACCCGACCTCTTAGTAATATTCAAAATATGAAGTAAATCCATGCAGTACTTTTTAGGGTTCTATACCCAAAGGGTAAAACGGGACCTTTTCATGAACCGTGATAATTAGACAGCTGGAATTTTTACAGATTATTTATTTCTGTTGCCGCTATAACAACAAATACATACGTGAATTTTTTTGGTCGTTTTTGTAGATAATGATTCGGAACCCTTCGTGCGCGAGTCCGATTCACACTTGGCCGGTTTTTGAGTTTAGCCCGGACATACATACAGACAAAAATCTAAAAACTATATTTTTGGCTTCGATATCCATTGTAGATCATGGCCCAAGTATCCTTTAAAAAAAATATGCAATGTACAGTTTTGACTTTCCTACGATTTTATTACATGTATAAATAGATTTATCGTTTAAAAATGGTTGTCATGCTTGTAAGCAACATTTACTGAGAACGACATCGGCGTCATTATCGTACAGGTGTCGTGTCGTCATTATCAAACCTGTACCCGCAAGTAACCCAGTCATTGTCGTGAATAGATAGCCGACGTCGATAATGCTATGAGATCATAACACGGATTTATCTTCAAATCGATCTTGAGTGTAAGTTCTATGATTTAAATGATAAGATGATGTATTACTATGATGTTAAGTAGCTTTTATAATAAGATATAATCTGGTCATATTGTTTAACATGACGTTTATATTTCACCTGGAAGGCTATTACTGCTTCACCAGACAATATAGGTTATTGACGTGGAGATACTTGAGAGGGTAGGTTGTAAAGCACTTTTTGTGCAACTGCTGCCCTTGTTGTAGTGGGCCGGTCTTCCGAT
The DNA here is from genome assembly GCA_951640165.1 of Pseudoips prasinana. NCBI lineage: Eukaryota > Metazoa > Arthropoda > Insecta > Lepidoptera > Nolidae > Pseudoips > Pseudoips prasinana. The sequence continues at coordinate 24,903,779 of OX621243.1, forward strand.
TGTTTTACCTTGACGTATACAGTTAGACTAAGAAAGAGGTTTTCGCTACTTCACCGGGCACAGCATTATATACAGGGTGGGCCAATAATTTTTGCACTTTTAAAACATGAATAGAAATAAAACTACAACTGTTATTTTGTTGATTATATTTTTAACGTTTTGAAAATTTAATGAAATTTATTTTTAAAAAATGACATCGTTGAGATGTGCACCGTCTCGTCGTCGGCACTCTAGCAATCGACTACGCAAACTTTGGAAAACTCGCTGACACATGCTGCGGGGGATCGCGGCTATCTCGTCGTGGATGTTTCGTTTTAATTGGGATATATTCGTCGGTTTATTAAGGTAGACTCGACTTTTCAGGTATCCCCATAAGAAAAAATCGCATGGTGTAAGATCCGGGCTTCTCGGAGGCCATGGAATATCACCTCTGCGAGAAATCAATTTATTCGGAAACATTTCTTTGACTACCGGTAAAGTCACATTTGACGTGTGTCATGTTGCTCCATCTTGTTGCATCCAGGTCCTGCTGTTGTATCCTTGAAATTCATGCAACTGCGGCGTCAAAAACTCTCGCAACATCTTGACGTATTCCGCTGAATTCACAGTTACATTATTTCCTTGATTATTTTCAAAGAAATACGGACCAATTATGCCCTTTGCTGTTATGGCAGCCCATACTGTCGTTTTAGGTGAATGAAATGGCTTTTGGTGTTTAAGGCGAGGGTTTTCCCTGCTCCAATATCGACAATTGTGCTTATTCACGTGCCCGTTGATGTGAAAGTGGGCCTCGTCCGTAAACAATACATTCTCCAGGCTAGAGAATTGCTCCAGCATTGTGTCAGCCAATAACTTACGTTGAATGTAATCATTTGGTTTCATCTCCTGCACAATTTGAAGCTTATACGGGTGCAGTTTGAGGTCTAGATGCAAAATCCGCCGTAGACTGGTTCTCGGTAATGCCAGAACCGCCGAACGCTTACGCGTAGATAATTCTGGATCGTTCCGAACGGAAATTACAACCTCTCGAATGTTCTCATCGCTTCTTCTTGAACGTGGCCGGCCTGTTTGTTTAATATTCGTTGTCGATCCCGTTTGCTCGAACTTCACGACCCAAGCTTTGATTAAATTCACACTTGGACACTCGATTACACGGCGTAATCCATATTCAATTCGAAACAGGCGTCGTACAGTAACGTAGGAATCGTTGTTTTTGTAAAATTGTTTAACACAAAAAGCACGCTGTTGTCCCGTGCAGCGCTCCATCGTGACTAAAATTGCATGTAGCGACGCATAGTTTCCCGCCACCCGCGCACCCCTCCCTCCAACGGTATTCGAGAAATTTAGTGTTGCTATTTGCAAAAATTATTGGCCCACCCTGTATATATATATATATATATATAAATATATATATATATATATATATATATATATATATATATATATATATATATATATATATATATATATATATATATATATCTATACATATAATAAAATCGTAGGAAAGTCAAAACTGTACATTGAATATTTTTTAAAGGATACTTGGGGCGTGATCTCTAATTGATATGGAAGTCAAAAATATAGTTTTAGAACTTTAATCTGTTTGTCTGTATTTATGTCCGGGCTAAACTCAAAAAGTACTGCATGGACTTACTTCAAATTTTGCATGAATATTACTAAGGATCGGGTCAACATATAGGCTACATATTATTACGCTATCACCTATACGGGGGAGGAGCTGTGATAATTTAAAAAGTTTAACGCGGGCAAAACCGCGGGGTACAGCTAGTATATATATTATATGCTGTGGTCTATTTCATAATCATCATTTCGGCTAAAAGAAGTCCACTACTGGACATAAGCCACCCCTAAAGTTTTCGAAAAGTCTTGCGCCACATCGTAGGAAAGTCAAAACTGTACATTGAATATTTTTTAAAAAGGATACTTGGGGCGGGATCGACAATTGATATGCAAGCTAAAAATATAGTTTTTAGAATTTTTGTCTGTTTATCTGTTTGTATGTATGTATGTCCGGGCTAAACTCAAAAAGTATCGCATGGATTAACTTCAAATTTTGCATTAATATTACTAAGAGGTCAGGTCAACATATGGGCTACATATTATCACGCTATCACCTACGGAGGAGGAGCTGGGATAATTTATAAAGTTTAACGCGGTTAAAATCACGGGGCGCAGCTAGTTTACAATAAATTCGATATCCACCCGATCCCCTGTTTTGTATCTAGGTGTGTTTATCTCGTCTATGTGTCTATCGGCGTACATAAATCTGCGGGTTTATGTACACAACACTTCAATTCATAATGAATAAAATTAGCTGCTAGTTTTGTGATTAAAATAATTTAACTGTCAGGTGTCCATTACGTATTGATGTATTTATTAGGTTAAGTCAACTTAAGTCGTCGTGATTGTATTATTTAACACCTATTATTAACACGCTTGTTTCTGTTCTTGCAGTAAGTCATAGTTTAATGGCTACCTATAATATATTCATAGATAGATTACTCTTCATACTAAGATAAAGAAAGGAGCAAATACTAAGATAAAGCATGAAGAGTAAAGATAGATAAATAATTAAGATAATCAGTAAACAGAGAGAGAGATTAAACGCATTTAAAATGTGGTGCTGGCGAAGAATGAAGAGAGAAAAATTTAATGAAAAACTCCTTGAAATTTTAGAATTTGAGAGTTATATTTTAAATACCATAGAGGGGGGGGGGGGGGGGTTAAAGAGTGAGAGAGATGTTGGCACATTATCGAAAAAGTGGAAGCAAGGTCGTATAAAGACCATCATTTTAGTCGGTGCGAGTCCGAAATACTCACCCGAAATACTCACTGCCATTATGCGTGCCATGTGCAAAGAGGGTCTTTTGCACATGGCACGCATAATGGCATGCGTAGGTATGTATTTATATCTCCTCTGCTATAAAAAAGAACACAGGAAAAGGTCGTATAAAGAAGTTACTGAGCATACCTAAGATAGGGAGGAATGGAGGGCGATTTACCAACAAGAGCATACAAGCATTCGTAAATTGGATAGATAACTAAATTTTCATAACAAATCATTACGTGATTAAGTTATATTTCGGTGATATGTAATTTTGTCGCCAGGAACTTTAAAAAATGTAGTCGACACGGGATCGCCCCGTGCGGAAAACTATAAATTATGGTTAGGTACCTTATATTTTAATATCTTTTATCACTCAAACATGGGTCGTAAAGATATGTAGATAATAATCATGAAATGGAGTTCAGTTTTGCATTGAAATTGCGTAAACAAAACATTAGATTAGTTATATTTCAACTGGGTGATAGACAAGTACAAACACCAGTAGTTTTCCCGCGGCTGAGTCATAACCAATCTTACCACATTCGATTATTTTTTGTTCCGTTCAAATTATACACTTATACAGCGACAAAAAGTTGTAACTACAAAAAAAGTTAATGTGCTCTCTTTTAGATTGTGTACACGTGTTAATTTAATATGCCGTCATTTATGGTGAAAAACAATGCAATGATGTCAGTACCAAAAGCGGTCATTCAAGGAATTGAAAAGTTTGGATAAGAATTATCTGACACACTTTGCAAAAGAACTTTTTAAATGATAAGCGTTAACCTTGGGTTAAGATTACTTGGCACAGATTACTAACGTGGGAGCTGCCGTAGGTACATACCTACTTAAAGTTTCCGTGCGAAGGTCATCAGGGTCACCCGGGAATAATGTATTCCATGAGTAATCTTATGTTATATTATTAATCTTATGTAATCTTATTTTATATTTATTATTATAAAATAAGTTTTATACAGGTTTTAACAATCCGTCTACATAAATACGTATATGTAACTAGAAATAATTATGTATACTTACTTGAATACTACTATTTACAAGCGCTTTTTAAAGTCTATGTGAATAAAACTCTTTTTATTTATTATTATTTATATGATTATAAATATAAGAAATAATATCCCGTCGTAAAATTATATGTTTTATCAAAACAAATGAGCAAACGTGAAAAAGCTCGGCTTTCAATACTAACTTCCAATCAATTATAAACAGAGAACAAATGAAAATAATTTGATTCGAAAAACGAACATATCTTTTTTATTTCTTTCGAATAGTTGTGCCGTTTTGTTTTTCGAACAGCTTTATTTTCATTTATTATATCCATGGAGGTTTTTTAAAGTAAGCATTCGTAAAATATTATGAAGATATTTAAGAGGAGTCATATTAAAACACAAAAATCTAGGCATAGAGTCGGACTCGCGCACGAAGGGTTCCGTACCATTATCTATAGAAACGAGCAAAAAAATCACGTTTGTTGTATGGGAGCCCTTTCAATATTTATTTTATTTTGTTTTTTAGTATTTCAACTCAAGAACTTTTATTCTATAACACAGTTATGAACAGTAACGACATATGGCAGTAGGTACGAATAATTTTGTGACATTTAACAATTAGGATCGGTTGGGTACAGAAAGCGACTATTTAAATTAAGTTGTCATGTTACCAGGTAACTTTGGTTGGTGGACATGGTGTACATGTTTTTTTATCATGGAAAGGTATTTGAAAGGTTTTGTACAGGATTGTCCAATCTGATTTACTTGATAATATTCCTGCGAAAAATAACAAAATAGCTCGCACAGTATTATTATTCATCGTGTTATCCCAAATTGTATGGAGTCAAATGTATTAGTATCTAGCTAGTTTTGTTACCAACGCTTCTCTCGCGGATTTTTTAAAGTGCGAAACTGAAATTGTCTATGCATTAATTAGAACTTTCATTTCATCCCCTATTTAAACACACTAAAAATCAACTCAATATGATTCCGTTTATTTTAAAGTACTTAGTATTAATTTCCATTTTCATGCTTCTAAAATTTACTAACATTTCACCCCCTATGTAATTTTAAAGCGTGGAACTTCCAAAACTCCTTCGTTAGCAACATTTCATGTTTGTAAACGCGGTTGTTGTGCGTTGATAGATAATACAGCCAAAAGAACTCTTAGATAGGGTTACGAATATAAGAAATACACGAGCTGTCATTAAAGCTTCAGACGCGTTAGTATGTGTTTTCAAATAACGACACGTTCGACGGGCATGTAGCGCTTTGATTGGTTCCTCTAGCCACGGCACGCCGCGGTGTCATAGGTTTTGCCAATCACAATGCTTCGTTCCCAGCAAAAGATGTAATCCGGTTACACGTTTCGTTTTCCGTAGACCCGTAGTAAGTCTAAAGGAGACGCGACGACTAAAAGTCACGCAGTAAACTAATAGAAATTCTATAAAATTAAAATTCCTATTAAAAGCTTACTAGGCGTCACGTGACAAATAACAATACAATGATATTTTATACACTACGATTAAAAATAACCTAACCTAGCTTCATTTCTTAATTGCGATTGTAATCTCCTTGATTCTAGTCTTATCAATTGTAAGCAAGGGAAGGCCTATAGGTTTAGAATATTCCATAAAATTCATTACATGGCCATTAATGGTCTAGCTCACATAAATATACAAGTAAACACTCTTTGATTTTGATCTAAGATATATATAATATCCCTATAGATTCTACTTTCTCTTTTATTCTATTCGATTCTACCTTCCAACTTTTTGTTTTGTTAATTATTAGACACGCGTAATTTCCCATCCTACGGCGAAATCTAACCACGGGGAAAATTTCGGATACAAAGTATTTATAATATTTCAACGAGTATTTATTTATAGGTGTATCCTGCACCTATAAATAAATACTATTTATAAAGGCGCCACATTTACAATACACAAGACCGTATAAACAATATTAAACTGGCAATACATAGAATTACTCTAAAAGCCGGTAATATCCATAATAAATAAAATTTCAAATTGAAATCTTCGATTTCTCGTACATTCCAGTTGCTATAAAATAAGATTTATATACGCAAAAAGTGCATAGCGTTGCCAAAACAACGCCTTCACAAAATGTAAAGTTCAATCGAAGCCACTGCCGTGAACAGCCTTGACAGCGTCTTATTTCGTAAATCATAAAGGTGATTTTCGTAATGGAAGTGTATCTAATGATGTGGCGTCTACTGAACTTAATGACATTAGGATATCTTCTAATATTATGTTGAATGCACGGGTGGCGCAGCCCATGGTCACAAACAGTGACAGTGCTTGCTTTATAATTTACTAGCTGTGCCCCGCGGTTTTACCCGCGTTAAACTTTATAAATTATAGCGTATGTGTTAATCCACTGTGTCAGCTAACTCCATATCAAATTTGATTAAAATCGCCTCAGCCATTTAGACGTCCACTGCTGGACAAAGGCCTTCCCCAAAGATCTCCACAATTGCGGGCTTGCGCTATTCGCATCCAACAGTTTCCAGCGACCCGCACAAGATCATCGGTCCATCTAATATAATATTAGTGTGATATAATAGTAACCTAACTCATTTGAATGGCCTGTTGGTCTAGTGGTTAGTAAATCTGATTATTAAGCCAGAGGTCGTGGGTTCGATTCCCACCCGGGACAAATCTTTGAATAATGTATGTTTGATAGTTGCATGGTTACTATAGTAAAGACTCTGTCTCATTTGGGATCACGTGGCAGTGTGTTAGTTTTCCCAAGATATATATTATTTTGATCAAACTGTTCTATTACAAATTACTAAAGCTAATTAACTAAAATGGTAGTTAACACTTGACTAGCCTATTGGTCTTATGGTTATTGGCCCTGATTGGTCAGCCAGAGATCGTGGGTTCAATTTTTACCAATTGGCAAAATATATTGTGTCTAGATGTAATGTATTTAGAAATATATAAGTACTAGCTGGTGCCCGCGACTTCGTCCGCGACAATTTTGAATGATTACCAATGTAACTACTTACTTCTAGCTTAATCTATAAAAAAATACTTTTAAAAGAAATAAGCAATATAAATTTAAGAAAACCTAACCTATATTTAACCTAGTTAAGAAATAATCTAAAGACTACTTTGCTACTGTTATTTAAAAAAAAGACCCGATATCATAAACCGAAAAATATCAAAGAATACATATCAATTGTCCTTAAGTAAAGTCAGTAAGTCAAATAAAGTAATATAATAATCACTGATGCATTAATCACAAAGGTAACTCCCATTAGCTTAGGTTGCGACCACGGCATTGATAGGTCTAATATCACATTTTGTGAACGAAACCATAGCGCGATCTAAAACGATGATTACACCATCTACTAACAAAAATATAAACTTGTAAAGCGGTAAAATTAAGATGTGGTTATATATTTTGCAATTCTTCGGGCTATGTCGGTGACTTTGGTTCGCCTGCGAATTTCGACATTTCTGATACGATCCCGTAGGGAAACTCCGAGCATAGCCCTCTCCATTGCTCTTTGGGTGACCTTGAGCCTTCTAATAAGGCTCATAGTGAGCGACCACGTCTCTGTTCCGTATGTCATCACTGGCAACACACACTGGTCGAAGACTTTCGACTTGAGACACTGCGGTATTTTGGACGAGAAGATGTTACGTAGCTTCCCGAACGCTGCCCAGCCGAGTTGGATTCTACGATTGACCTCCTTCTCGAAGTTGGACCTACCTAGTTGGATGGTCTGTCCTAGGTAAATATAGTTCTCTACAACTTCCAGTGCAGAGTCACCAACTTTCAATTGAGTGGGTGCAACATGGACGTTTGACATGATTTTCGTCTTATCCATGTTCATTTTCAGACCCACTTGTTGAGAGACTCTGCTGAGGTCATCGAGCATTATACCGAGGTCTTCCATGGTCTCAGCCATGACTACGATATCATCGGCAAATCGAAGGTGAGTGATGTACTCGCCGTTGACATTGATGCCAAAGCCTTTCCAGTCCAGAAGCTTAAAGACGTCTTCCAATGCAGCGGTGAACAGTTTCGGAGATATAACATCTCCCTGTCTCACGCCTCGCTGCAAGTGGATAGGTTTCGAGATCTGGTCCTGGAGTCGCACTGACATAGTGGCGTTTTCATACAAACACTTTATCACCTCGATATACCGGTAGTCAATTTGGCACCTTATGAGAGACCTCAGCACGGCCCATGTTTCGATAGAATCGAAGGCTTTCTCATAGTCCACAAACGCTAAGCACAGTGGCTTGTTATACTCTTCGGTCTTCTGTATAACTTGCCGCAGCGTATGTATGTGGTCTATGGTGCTAAAGCCTTTTCGGAAACCGGCTTGTTCGGGAGGCTGGAAGTCGTCAAACCTGTGCGCGAGACGATTCGTAACGACCCTCGAAAACAACTTGTAAACATGGCTCAGCAGTGTGATGGGTCTATAATTCTTTAATAGGGTTTTGCCGCCCTTTTTGAAGAAGAGCACCACCACACTTCTGTGCCATGCTTGTGGCGTTTGACCATCTAGTATGACGGAGTTAAATAACTTCTGAAGGGCCCGTAGGATTGGTGTACCACCCGCCTTCAGAAGCTCTGCTGTAACTCCATCATCACCAGGCGCCTTGTTGTTCTTGAGTTGTTTGAGAGCCATTCTTATCTCGTACAGGCTGACGTCCGGGATGTCTTCGGTGTAATGTCGGGTTAGTCGTGCTCTGGGATCTGAAGCATGACTTTTGACAGGTGGCTGTGTTGTCGTATATAACTGTCCGTAGAACTTCTCGATCTCTCCCAGCTACTCAGGCTTAGACGTGACGATTCTACCATCCTCAGTCTTCAGCTTCGTCAGTTGGCTCTGTCCAACAGACAGAGCTCTTGCGAACACTTTAGAGCCTTTGTTTCGCTCGATACTAATTGTATTAAATTGCCGCGTGTCGCGAGTCAAAGACTTTGAGATCTGTCTGTTGAGCTGCCGATATCTGGTAGCATCATCTGAGGATGTCAGAACCATTTTCCGTCTATCTTCCATAAGTTGCAGGGTAAAGTCAGAGATCTTTTTAGTTCTGTTTGTACGACGGGCCTTGAAGACCTTAGACCCAGCCGTATGGACAGCTTCTACGAGCCTGTCATAGTATGAGTCCACTTCCTCGCAGTCTGCTAGGCATTCGAAACGGTTTTGCAGTTCGAGCTGAAATGGTTCGGGGTTTTGGACGTGGATAGGTAAAGGTCGGAGCGTAGACTTTATCAGTCGGGACCTCTGGAGTTTGACATTAAGGTTCAATGAGCCTCTGACCAGTCTGTGATCGCTCCCGGTTTTAACCGCATTGATCACGGAGACATCATTGAACATCTGTCGAAGAATTGCAAAACTGAAGTGGCAGTGGGCGGGGCACATAGCTCGTAGAACCGATGGCCGTTGGGGCAGAAAGGTTCTTGAGTGGCGACCACGAACCGGAAGACGCAGCGTGGGCAGGCCCCCTACAAGATGGACTGATGATCTTGTGCGGGTCGCTGGAAACAGCTGGATGCGAATAATAATAATAATAATAATATCCTGGGACATTATTCACACACGGCCATCTGATCCCAAACTAAGCAGAGCTTGTACTATGGAAACCAGATAACTGATATACTACATATACTACTTTTCTTTTGTAAATACATACTTATATAGATAATTTACACCCAGACTCAGGACAAACAGACATGTTCATGCACACAAATATCTGTCCCGGGTGGGAATCGAACCCACGACCTCCGGCGTGAAAGGCAGCGTATCTACCAACCACGCCAACAGTAATAGCGCAATACCAAAAAAAAAGAAATTACAAATCTTATAAAACGCTAAATCTTTCCTTGGACGACAACAAACACGACATTTTAAGCAATAAGAAACGAATTTCTCTATAATTTAAGTTGGCGTAGATTTTTGGTGTTGACCTCTTGAATCAGTTATGGATTAACTTTTTTAACAACATGATTGCTTTATTTCTAACTGACATACCAATTTACATGCTTATAACTCCAAAAAAAAAAACAGATTTTCATACAAACTTACATCCCCTATTTTAGTCGCCTTTAGGGGTGGAATTTCCAAAAGTCCTGATGATATAATGTTAAAATGAAAGGCAAAATACTAATTTTCATGCGTTTACCTTAAAAAATGTCACATTTTTCATACAAACTTCGATCCCCTATTTGTCACCCTAAAGGGCTGGAATTCCCAAAAATCCTGAAATACATATTTTTAAATGAAAGGCCAAATACCAATTTTCATGAGTTTACCTTAAAAAATGTCACTTTTTCAATCAGGCAGTATAAAATTATATCCCCTATTCTCCGCCCTTGGGGGTGTAATTTCCAAAAATTCTGAAATAAATACTATATATTTTTAACAGAAAGGCCAAATACTCATTTTCATGCGTTTAACTTCAAAAATATCGCATTTTTGATACAAACTTACATCCCCTATTTTATGACCTTCGGGGTGGAATTTTCAAAAATCCTGAAATATATATTTTTTATTTTTAACTAAAAAGCCAAATGCTTATTTTCATGCGTTTAACTTAAAAATTGGGACTTTTTTCGTACAAAATTTCATCCCCTATTTTTTGCCCCTGGGGGTTAAATTTCCAAAAATCCTGAAACACATATTTTTTATTTTTAACTGAAAGGCCAAATACCAACTTTCATGCCTCTAACTTCAAAAACGGCAAAGTTTCATACTAACTTGGCACCCCCGTTTTACCCGCTTAGGGGTTGAATTTCGTAAAACCCTTCCTTATTCCTTGTCTACATTATAAAGAAAACATCTGAGCAAAATTTCAGCTTTCTAGGGCCAAGGGTTTGGGCTGGGCGTTGATGAGTCAGTCAGTCAGTCAGGCCTTCTCTTTTTATTTATATAGATATGTATTTATCAGTAGTTTGGTTGCCATATACGGGCTATGCTCAGTTAGCCTCGTTGGTCTAGCGGTAGCGTGTTCACCCGCAGAAAACGAGGTCCTGGGTTCAAATCCCGGGTCGGGCCAAAATTGATTTTGGGACTTTTCTGTAGAAAGAAAAAATTCTCAGCATCAGTCCGAAGTCTGGGAGTTGGTGGTATTATACTCCCGTGCCTCGGAGAGCACGTAAAGCCGTCGGTCCTGTACCTGACCTCTTTCCGGTCGTGTCGCTAGGCGTCACATCTGATCATGAGAGTGATGGAATAGAAAGTGCTCCTGTGTTTGCGCACACACTTGAGCACTATAATATGTCCCGCGCAGATGGCTAATCTCTATTGAGACTGGTCGCCGTGGCCGAAATTCGACTAGGAGGACATTATTTATTATGCTTAGTTTGGGAGCAGATTGCAATGTATTAGTTGTCCCAAGATAATATATTATTAAATACTAGCTGTGCCCGCGACTTCGTCCGCGTGTTAATTAGTTTACTTCGTTTTTTAGTAAAATAAAAGACTTTTTCTAAAATAAAATTAGCCTAAGTAATCCTTATTACATCAGCTACCTGCCAATAAAAGTCCCGTCAAAATCGGTCCAGCCGTTTCAGAGATTAGTCGGAACAAACAGACAGACAGACAGACAAAAATTAAAAAAAAATGTTATTTTGGTGTATGTACCGTATATATATTCATATTTATGTAGTAAAAACCGGTTATTTCAATATTACAAACAGACACTCCAATTTTATTTGTTTGTATAGATTATAGCGCTGTCCAGTCTTTACGTCTTATGCAGACGGTGCATATGGAGCTGAGAATACATTTAGTGATTATTTTAGCCAACTATGCGAGATCGGAATAGCTGTCCACACTTTTAGCAAGGAACGTAGATAGAGGTTAAATATAACCAGGAATTAAAACCAGCTGAAGCTGTGCATATAGTGGCCTTCCGTCAGCCGCTTATGCCCAGCGTTTCCCTGTTAAGAATTGCCATTTCATATGGAAAAGACGCCAGCACATCAAGCTACCCCAATCTGTCAAATTTACCCAATTGAAAGTGAACGTTATGCTTTTGTGATAAAGTTGAAAATCTGTAAAAGAAATTCGTCAGATTAGGGTAGCTGGATGTGCTGGCATCTGTATATTGACCTTTGTCTGTAGCCAATCAAGCACACCTAGCTACGTTTAGCTATCAAAACCCTGGTAACCCTTATGTGTTTATATTTGCGACCATGTGTTTCGACTAGGAGTTGTTGTAGTAATGATAGTTCCAAGTTGCTTGAGAGCCTCCAATGATGAGGAATGGATGCTGGAATTTCTCTAGAGTAAAATAATAATAATAATATCTGGGGACAATGTCACACAGATCATCCTAGCCCCAAACTAAGCAAAGCTTGTACTATGGGTACCAGGCGACGATATACATACTTATATAGATAGATAAATACATAGAAAACATCCATGACTCAGAAACAAATATTCGTGCTCATCACACAAATATTTGCACTTACCGGGATTCGAACCCAGGACCACCAGCTTCGTAGGCAGGAGCACTACCAACTAGGCTATGGTGAGCGTCAAATGTCTTCTATCCGGGTGATAATGTGTCCAATTATTGTTGTCCCTCTAGCTTCGTGTTTGGAACTTGTACAGTCGAGCGCCACGGCAATGGACACACTTTAACTTTACAAAAATCACTTTATATGCGAAATAAAGATTCTGACATGGTCGAAGTATACTTAATGACTGTATATGTGGAAATCGATTGACTGCCTCGTTGGTCTAGCGGTAGCGTGTTAACCCGCAGAGAACGAGGTCCTGGATTCAAAACCTGGGTCGGGCCAAAAAGTGATTTTGGGACTTTTCTGTAAAAAGAAAAATTTCTCAGCATCAGCCCGACGTCTGGGAGTTGGTGGTATTATACCCCCGTGCCTCGGAGAGCACCTAAAGCCGTCGGGCCCGTACCTGACCTCTTTCCGGTCGTGTCGCTAGGCGTCCCATCGGATCATGAGAGTGATGGAATAGAAAGTGCTCCTGTGTTTGCACTATATTATGTCCCGCGCAGATGGCTAATCTCTATTGAGACTGGCCGCCGTGGCCGGATTGCGGCTACGAGGACATAATTATTTATTTGTGTGGAGATCGTTGTGCAAAATCTGCTTTTGCGAATTTCTAGTGAGTGTAGGTAACAGTTATAACGTACAAATACTACCATCTAGTATCCAATGTGAATAACAAACTATCTTCGTGTCTAAGCTTATGTTAAATAACCCAGGTATAAATCTGCTTTAGCTAGTCTGCAGTCCCTTATAAATTAGCATATATAGTAATAGTAACAGGTGGGTTGAATGACAGCTGGACCCAATGTTAAAGGCATTAAGAATTCATTAATACTAAGGGAAACATTAATATGTTATACTAGCTATGCCCCGCGGTTTCACCCGCGTTAAAGTAGTTTTGGCGTAAAAGAGTGACAAACATACATCCATATATCTATACTCACAATAATAATAATAATAATATCTGGGGACAATGTCACACAGATCATCCTAGCCCCAAACTAAGCAAAGCTTGTACTATGGGTACCAGGCGACGATATACATACTTATATAGATAGATAAATACTTATATACATAACAAACATCCATGACTCAGAAACAAATATTCGTGCTCATCACACAAATATTTGCACTTACCGTGATTCGAACCCAGGACCACCAGCTTCGTAGGCAGGAGCACTACCAACTAGGCTACGGTGACCGTCGTTATTTTTTTTTCTTTTTTTGAAAAATAATATTACAAACTTTCGCATTTATAATATTATCTAGAAGGATGTGTACCTCTAGCGATTTTGGCAGTGCACGCCGGAATGGCTCGCAGATGGTAGATTTTTTCCTACTTACTTGACATTTATCGTCATATTTTGGACAATTCACACAATATCTTTATAAATTGTAGCCTGTGTGTTATTCTGATGTATAAGCTATATTATTGTAAAGTTTCATTAAAATCCATTCAGTAGTTTTTACGCGAAAGAGTAAACATCCATCCATACTTACAACGTTCGCGTTTATATATTAGTAGGATTGAATACCTATCTGTGTACAAATATTTTGTTTCTCCTTGAAGTAATTGTAAATGTTTGAGGTATAAAGTAATTCCTACCGTGAATTGCACTCTCCGATCCTCAATCGAAAGACCCACGGGCCGCGTCTGTCCATACTAACTTAGAGTTGAGTTGCTTGCTTGCTTATCGTATGGGCAGTGGTTACCCTGGTGTCAGAGTTCTTCAAGCCGCCCAGTAGGCCTTTGACATGGCTGGACTGACCGCGAGCCTAGTTGCTTAACCTCGCCAATCACTTACGGACCGGTGAGAGCATCTGGCTATGAGCGCCTAACTTAACTTAGAGAACTGAGTTAAAAGTTGTACAAAATATCCCTAAAAACTGATGGCTATAGGGGTATTGTCCGAAAAACAATGAAAGGTTAACACTTCCGGGGCTAATTGAAACTTCGTGTTAGAAATAAAAATTTGTCAATCGACAAAATTCCTTTATTATTATTATTTTGTAATTAATAAATGAAAAGAATAAGAATAGTCACAGTTCGATCAATGGATGAATGGATTTCTTTAATTAGTTTTTGTTTTGATCCTGTAAAAGCTTTCGGCAAAAAAAGGGGAAAATCACAAGCAAATTTACCAGGTCACTTCGAATTAACTGCTAAACTTATAATTTCCCTCTCACTGTAGGTACCTGTAAAAGCTTTAACGACATATATTTTTTTTTACTTCTTTTAGTAGAAGACGTCACATTGCACCGACACTAAAATTAATTGATCCAGTCAATCGGGACGTGTGGAAACTAACTAACCAAAACTGTATAAGGTTGAACTATGTGTAATATTAACAGTAGGTAAAGAACAAAACTCAACCCTTTTCGTAACGAACGAAGACTGACCCGTGACTACGGCTGGTGCAATCCATGCCGAAACGTCGGGTAACCAAGGTAATGATTTGCCTATATCTTTATCGCGATTGAGACCCGTGTCCACAGTATATAAAAATGTGTATAAATTGCGAAAGTTTAAAAACATTAAGTCTTCGTAAATGTGATGATGTGCCAAATACACGAAAACAATAAATGGTACGGTATTGGCATTGTAGCTGAGGCTACAATGCCAATATGTGAGCCGTTTGAGGTGGAGTGGATAAGGTCCAAAAAGCCGGGTATTTTTTGCCAAATATCTAAATGCATGTTCGACGTTATCCGTGATCAGAGGCAGGCTTATTTGTGGGAAAAAATTATTAACTACCATTGAACGTGGCATTGTTACCAGTATTCTGGTTACGATGTCCACTAGAAGCGATGCAGAACATTATTTGGGCATCCAAGGAGAACTTTTGTAAATATGGGAAATATCTTATTCAGTATTTAATTAGTTCGTTTTTATTTATATTGTTATAAAGAAACAAAATATCAACGAAATAACGTCTTTCAGCTGATATGACGATGATGATGAACCAAAAAAGTAAACTTACATCTTTATTGGTTCGTTAATATGAATTAAAAATGGTTTTTCTTAAATTGACTAGTGACGCCCGGTGAGCCACAGCTAGATATGATTGGCCTCCCCTTGAGTAACGGTAGGGTTGTTATTTGTTTAAACCAGGACCAGCCACGTGCCAGTGTCGGTTCGTCTGTTGTCCACTCCGCGGTGGCAGAGTTTTGCCCCGGCTCAAGACTTTAAGGGCCAGCGCAGACCGAGAGGAGCGCAGCGGAGAGCATTTAGAATAGGCACTAGAAAATCAACTTTAGAATTATAGGAATAAAGTGCATATATGCTTAAACCTGGCTTAAAATGCTCGCGCATATTATTATAATGTTCAAGCATAGATGCACTTTATTTAAATAATTTTAAAGTTGATTTTCTAATGCCTTAATAAAATCCTCTCCGCTGCGCTACTCTCTGTCTGCGCTGGCCCTAAAATGTTAAACCCGGAAACTCCGCCCGGACGCTCCCCGGATGCCCTCTAAATTAAGATAAATCCGGGGAAACTCGGACGGATGCCAACCCGGTGATGCTAAGTAACGGTAAAACGGAGTGATTAGAAATGCGGGGGCATATAAAGACAGCTACATACATAGATAAAATTGCGGCGTGAATAAAAAAATACCATTAAATTATTTTGTCTTGTTTACGAACATGACGCCAGCACATCCAGCTACACAAATCTGCCAAATTTCTTTTATAGATTTTAAACTTTATCACAAAAGCATAAAGTTCAGTTTCAATTGGGGAAATTTGACTGATTGTGGTGGCTTCATGTGCTGGCGTCTGTACAACAACGCGTCATACATGGCTGTAGATTTTAATTGATAATGACTCTTATTTAATTTATCCTGCCGTCTTTGTGTCTAAGGAACATTTTTATTAGTCTATTTATACGCTACACGGGATTGTGTTAGTTTGGGATCATATAAATGATTATAAAATATTAGTTACTAACTGCGTCCGGCGTTATTTTGACATGGCGTTCACAGTCAGCTTAGGAGGCTTCCACTACTTCACTGGATATTAGAGAGCTAGATCACGGGCGTATTAGTAGGAGAGCTGGCACGCATTTTTGGGTAGGTATTTGAGGCAAGCTGAAAACTTGTCCTATAACTCTTCAGACACACCTCAATACGGAACTGCAGACCTGGCAGGCGGGTAGCGGGTCTAAACCAACCTCTAAATTTTTTAAACCAAATAATGTATTTGAGGCAAGCTGACATTTTGATATGTTGTTGTTTAATGTTTAAACAATACAAAAAAAAGACAGGCGATTCTGTCGGGTCTTTAGCCCTGCCAGGCGTGTGCAAAAATATTTTGCACAAAAATCGAAATTGAAATTTTGACAGAATGTTATTTATGTATTGTATAAACATTAAACTACAACATATCAAAATTTCAGCTTGCCTCAAATACATTTTTTTGGATAAAATAAAATTCAAAAATTTAGGGGTTGGTTTAGACCCGCTACCCGCCAGCCAGGTCTGCAGTTCCGTGTTGGGGTGTGTCTGAAGAGCTATAGGACAAGTTTTCAGCTTGCCTCAAATACCTACCCAAAAATGCGTGCCAGCTCTTGGACTATATCCTTCAGCCGTCGAGCCAAATGTAGCTACATAATAAGTACCCACGCCGGCGGAAAACCCCTTTGACTCAAGAGTGGTAACATATGTGGGGATGAATAAGAGGGTCGACTTTAGAAACATCTTGTGAGCCTTTTATTTTTTCACAGTTATCCACTATTGATGTGTAGACCAATAGTACGACGACGCATGTATGCGTCAATTTTTTAATTATAATAATATCCTGGGACATTATTTACGCACGGCCACCTGGTCCCACACTAAGCAAAGCTTCTACTATTGAAAACAGATACTAATATTCTACATATACTACTTTTCTTTTATAAATACATTATTATATCAATAATTACACTCAGACTCAGAATAAACAGACATGTTCATAAAAACAAATATCTGTCCAGGTTGGGAATCGAACCCACGACCTGCTGCGTTAAAGGCAAGCATTAACCAACCACGCCAACCAACTGGCCTGTCATTAAAGAAAAAAGATTTTCGAATAAATTAATAATATTTTATTCCACAAACCATAACACATATTTTATATGTCCTACTATACTATACTACAATAGCAGGTGGAACAAGAATAGCTGCAGTTGTTCTACTGTGTTGCAATTATTACTATCGCCTTCATCCAAAAACCGACTAAAACGATTAAAGATTAAATAAATAACTATAATAAAAATATAAATTAGTATTATTTATGTTCGTTTGATTTGTGTGACTTGTTCATAGATAGTTGCTTTGTAATAGTCGTAAATAATTGATTGTAGCCGTACATAGTTGCCTTGTTCGAATCTTCTTCATCTGCTTTGTATCCTTATTAATTTCATATACCTACAAGCTCACTGGTGTTATCTCTCATATGAACTCATTGATGAGACGCGATGTTTATATATACATACATATGCTGTGTTATACTGTGTGGTTGACGTCATAGAAAACCACCACCCCATTTCATCCCGTAGGGTTGCACAGAAGTCCACCCGGGGGTATTTCTCCCAGAAAAGTATGACAGAACGTCCTATGCCCCCGATTTCAATTTTATTAATTATGTTAGAAATTATTCGACGATCACCGTAGCCTAGTTGGTAGTGCTCCTGCCTACGAAGCTGGTGGTCCTGGGTTCGAATCCCGGTAAGTGCAAATATTTGTGTGATGAGCACGAATATTTGTTTCTGAGTCATGGATGTTTTCTATGTATTTAAGTATTTATTTATCTATTACACTTTATTAGTACAGGCTTTGCTTAGTTTGGGGCTCGGATGATCTGTGTGACATTCTAATATCTAATATCTAGGGACAATAAATTGTCCCTATATATTATTATTCAATATTTTTTAAGTAGGTTTGCATTCAAGCTAAAACTTTATATATAAGAGATATAATTAAAACATCAGATGGTAAAATACAATCAGCTTGGCAATGAATCAATACTGAATCTGGTAAAAGTAGATTAAGAGATCAAACAGTAGCATTGAATATTAGTGCCGAACTGGCTTACTATTGAAACAAGCTTACCATTGCCAATTTGAAAACGTGCCTTGATGACAATTACCCTGCGTGACCCGATGGAATGCCCCCTGAGATCTCTCATCTTTTCAGTTCAGTTCAGTTGGGGCATATTGGATCCGGTGGTAGTATTAATGCGCGACCGTCGTTATAAACACAAGGTCCGCCATAATAATAATACCTTAATATAGACAGAACCATTCAGACAATATGTAGCAAAATATAGCTCAAACTATAAATTTCGATATTTAAACTTAAACATAATCTCTTTGACAATAACTTAATACAAGCTAGCTATATATTTAATTTTATAAAATAATTATATTATAAAATAAATTCTATTAATGTTTTCATACAATCCGTGTACCGAAATATCTATGTAACTAGAAATAATTATGTATACTTCATTATATTACTGCAAACATCTGACTATTTATAAGTGTTTTTTTTTAATCTACATGAATAAAAACCATTCTTATTTATTTTTATATTTATTTATCTTTCAAATCCCTTCTTCGTTTATACAACGTAGAGCGACAGTTACCCCAAAAGCATACCTAAAAACTGAACTACTCGTGCATCTCCATATCTCAATAACTTCAACGTGCTGGTGTTCAAATGACCATTTGGACCAACCATTTGGACCAAGGGTGACCGAGGGTCACCCTCTTTGGGACAATAGAGGTGAGAGGGAACTCGAACCGTCTTGCAAATAAGCTTACATACTACTTAGTTTGCTCGAGGTTGCCTGTGGTTCGAGCATGCTAGGGAAACTGTAAACGTCATGTTAAAAAAGTATTGTTTTATTTTTATTTTTCAGGTAACGCAATTACAAATGTCTGTTTTAGAACCTCGAATGTGGTGTATCATAAACAATGAGGTGCAAAAAAATTGTGGCGTAATAATAATGTCTTACTGGTCGAATTTTTGCCATGGGGGCCATTTTCCATGGAATCGCGGGATGTACAGTGCATAATTGTTTACGCAAACGCACTTTCTATTCCCTCAGTCTTATGATCCAATGGGGTGATTAGCCGACACGATCGGAAAGAGATCCGGTATCGATGACTTTGGGGTGTAAAACGGCCAACGCCCAGACTTCGAGCTGAAATCACTTTTTAGCCTGACTGGGGATTTGGGTTCTGTACATCATTATCTGCTGTTGAAAAAGTTACCACTAGAGTAAGGAGGAAATAAATTGCGTATAAAGTTAAGCATTGACAAGACCACAGATATCTAAATGCTCTGAGGACAAGACCATTTTGATTGCACGTGTGGCGCAGCGGCTAAGACAGTCGCCTCGCCGCTTCGTGTCACGGGTTCGAATCCCGCGCCGGACAACTATTTGAGTGACCCAAAAATGATTGTTCTGAGTCTGGTTGTAATTTGTGTCCGTCTATTATATTCCCTAGCGCGGGCGTCGTCTTTATAAGAAAATAAAAATGACCACGTAAAATAAAAATGTTTTTATGACATTATAATTTGTTAACTAATTAAAAAAATAATATAAATATAAATCTGATAACAGGACACTATCACAACATTTTCGGAATAGATAATTCTGAAAATTTGGGGAATTAATAATGTATTCGATACGAGTGACATAATAACTTATACAATTTCTAACCCTGCATACTAACCCTTCGATCACTGCTGACCAGTGATTTATTGTCCATCAATGTTTCTGTCCAGAAATTCTCAAATATTGTCTCATCACCGAATGAGATCAACTGGTGGACAAAGGCCAAAAGATTTCTACAATGGAGTTGTATTTATTTATAGATAGTACATTCACATTACACATATCAATTATGCATCTGATACGCATAACAGTTAAGGTGTATATAACATTTACCAGCTATAAATTAGAAGTATTTTTGACATGCAAATAGACATTTAAAACAAAAAAACTAAAAATAATAACTGCGTAGAACATATTTGTAACGACTAGGAATTTAATAGGCAAAAGTATCCATCATTTGGAGGAATATGCCACAGTCATCACATTTGGCAGACAGGTAGTTCTCTGAGATATATTCCCTCTGGACGACTTCTACGACGCCCATGGGATGAAATGGGGTAGCGATATTCTATGCCGTCAACTACACAGTAAAGAATATCAATATCAAGATATTAATTTATATCTTATCCTGTATTAGAATACAGCTAATATAATCAATTAAAATAATACCAAATATAAATGAGTATTATCTCATATTGTCTTGTTATGATCTGTTCAATCCACGATGTTTGTTGAGTGTTGCGCTGAGCGACACTCACGCGCACTAGCGTTATCTCGCATCGACTCGTAATTATTATTGACTGGTATCGGTTAACTGTAGTGTTAGATTTAAACTAGTTTTTGTTTAAGGAGCAGTTAATGGAGCTGTAGCAAAATTTATGTCACATATTAATTTGCATTTTTGTTTTAGTGTCAGATTTCAATAACAACGACTTTCCATAACTTGTAAAGTCTTTTACTGGATACTATTATTAATACTGCTTGAAAAGGATATAAGCGAACTAAACTTTCCTTAGTAACAACTGATTTAAACGAAAATTATATGAAAACAAACCAATAGCTTTCCCGTGAATAATGACTGGAATTGGGATAGCTGGATGTGCTGGCGTCTGTACATATTATTATGTACACAGTCCCTTCTAAAAATCAATAATAAAAAAATATCAAATCAATCAATATCAACATTCATTGATTCCGTTAAAAATTTACATTTATGTGGAATCGTCATTTTTTTTTACCCTACCGTGCAGTGCATGACGTGGCAGCTACTGAGAAACACTGCCAGAAAACTCAATAGGAATCCATTTTACAATAAAATAAAATATACTTAAGATTAATTACAATCATGTGTGTTCCTCAGAACAAGTCAATCCCAAGCACTTTTATCACTTAAATAATCAGAAATTTTGTAATATACACAATACTACACAATTTGGCTTTAATAATTCTTTTAAACTTATTCGTAGACAATTCTCTAATATCATTGGGAAGTTTGTTATAGAATCTTATACATTGCTCCATAAAAGAGTTACTTATATTTTAAACTACGGCAAAATTGTACAAATTGCGGCCTAATAGTTAGGTGCGATGTCTTCCAGGCCATTGGATGGATCAGGACTAAAGAAAATTTATTTGTGTATTTGTTGGAAAATATAGTGAGAGGATTTAGTTTTTTGGACATTGTGTACTTTATCTGATTAGGTATTGCATCACAAGAGGATTGTTATTAAATCTAAAACTAGGCAGAAAACGATTAGCTAATAGCATTTCATTTCTAGACAGTAGAGATGAGATGGGTCGTTAAATGACATCTTTGTAAAATTCAGCAATGACAGCACAGTTTCGCATAGACTAATTACTTATTACTTGTAATAATAACGTGGGTACTAATGGCCCCGCCTTAACAAAGACGATATTATGGGATATGACTTCACTGCACAAAAACTTGTCGGTACAAACGTGCCGAACGTTCGGCTATTCGGTTTGAATGACAGATATGTCGCAATCGATTATGTGATCCGATTGAGTAATCGACTTAGGGTGCCATGGAAATAAGAGAGGGAATAAAAGTATTTATTATTAAAAGATTTTGGCACTAACCTGCATAATATTATTATTTTTTGACGGGCAGGTTGGTGTGGTTGCTAGATACTTGCCTTTCATGCCGCAGGACGTAGGTTCGGTTCCCACCCAAGACAGATATTTGTGTGCATGAACATGTCTTATGGTTCTGAGTCTGGGTGTGTCATTATCTATAATAAAACAACTATACAAAAACCTGGCGGCGTCAAACGTCGACTATAACAGATGTTTAAAAAATCCAATGAAATATCTTCACAACAACCACTTAAACGGCATATACCTAATGTCTTGAGAAGGACTTACAAAAATCGGCCAAGTGAAAGTTGGACTGCGCTCAAAGGGTTTCTTACCATTATCTGTAAAAACCGGTCAAGTGCGAGTCGGACTCGCACACGAAGGGTCCGTACCATTATAAAATAAAAAATAAAAATAAAATAAAAAAGGCTTTTATTCACGTAGACTTTAAAAAAGCGCTTGTAAATAGTCAGAACATGTTTGTAGTAATATAGTTGTATACATTAGATATTATTTCTAGTAACATAGATATTTAGGTACATATTGTATGAAAACATTTATAAAATTTATTTTATTACAGCAATGATATTTAGCTAGCTCGTATCAAGTTATTGTCAAGAGATTATGTTTAATTATCTAGTTTAAGTCTAAAATTTTTACTACATATTGTCAATGGTTCTGTCTAAATTAAAGGTATTATTATTATGACGGACCTTGTGTTAATAACGACGGTCGCGCTTTAATGCTACCACCGGATCCAATGCGCCCCAACTGAGAAGACCCAGCGAAACAAACTCAGTGGGTTCATCTACTACCGGTTTCAACACGACCCAGTTGAGACGGTCCGGCGAAACATACTCAAGCGGGCATGAACACGGGATTTGGTCCAATTAGAGTAATTATTTAGTAGGCAAACACAATATATGCTCGATCGGTTGTCTGAATGCTTATTATTTTAGATTATATTTAGGTATACAAAAGAAAAACTTCGAAACAATAACATTATTCATTTTGAGACAGAGTCAATAATTTTAAATTAAGTATATGATAGCAATCATTCATCACATCACAAGATAGTTCACATAACACATTTATATAAAACAATTGAACAAAGAATATCTATTTCATATTTTTCATTAATAAGTTCTATGTCTAGAATTTTGCTAGAGAAGCGGTTTATATTTTGATGTGATAGAATTAGAAAGTTATCACACTTCTCTATTATCATGCTTACATGTTTAAACTACTAACTAAATTGATTTTAATAACATTACTAAAAGATGGTATAAAAAGTGACTTCGTCATACTACTTATGACTGAGTTAATATGTGCCGCTTCTAAAGTTGCAAGTATGTTCAAAAATTTTCTTGAGACAGTAACTGTACTCATGGTTACCCTACAAGAATCTATAAAACTATTTGTGTCCAAAAATATAAATTTATTACTATAATGGCTAACCAAAAACTGTAGGTGCATATTTAGCTTGTGGATATAATTATTTGTACTATCAGGCACATTGGACACATAGGGGAAGGCACACAATATTATCTTATTACAGTCTAATTCTAACATCTTAGTGAAACTATCTGTAATGTCTTTTTTCTTTAAGTTCTTACAATTTCCTACCATTAGAGTTATACATGATTTGGCACTGTGTTTATTCTGAATTAATTTATCTATTATATCTTTATAATGTAATCCTGGCATACAATAGTTGACAAAGGAACAACTCAGCTTATTACAAAGCAAGGTACCAAGGCCCTTACCCATTTCATCGGAATACAGTATGGAGCTATGTTTAGTATTGTCATTTTGTGGAGATACTGGTGACTCTGATCCCAGCTGTGTGTATGACTCCACTACTGCACTACTGGTGTTAACCGGTTCCAATGTCCTATTGCTTTCAGGATTACACTTTCCAGCCAGCAATTGCATTTCATTTTTGTATGACTGGAAACTGTGATATGAGATTGCTAGGGACTTCTCAAGAGTTTTTATCTCAGAAAGCAAATACTGAGTATCTTTTTCATAATTTAGTTTGCTATTATACATTATCTATAAAAACGAGCAAAAATTCACGTTTGTTGTAGGGAGCCCCCTTAAATATTGATTTTATTTTGTTTTTTAGTATTTGTTGTTATAACGGCAACAGAAATACATCATCAGTGAAAATATCAACTGTCTAACTATCACGGTTCATGAGATACAGCCTGGTTACAGACGGACAGACAGACAGCAAAGTCTTAGGGTCCCGTTTTATCCTTTGTTGCAGCAATAAATCACGTTTGTTGTATGGGAGCACCCTTAAATATTTATTTTATTCTACTTTTTAGTATTTTTGTTATTGTGGCATCATCTGTGAAAATTT
This sequence comes from Pseudoips prasinana, assembly GCA_951640165.1. Classification (NCBI taxonomy): domain Eukaryota; kingdom Metazoa; phylum Arthropoda; class Insecta; order Lepidoptera; family Nolidae; genus Pseudoips; species Pseudoips prasinana. The sequence goes on from OX621243.1 coordinate 24,928,222, forward strand.
CAACTCTCTATCTATCATGGTTCATGGGATATATGGACTGGTGACCGACGGACAGACAGACGGCGCAGTCTTAGTAATAGGGTCCCGTTTTACCCCTTGGTTACGGAACCCAAAAGAGAAGTAACTTTTGAATTCAACTATATGCTTTTTGGTTTTATTTATTTTGATGTTTTTGAATACTTTTGAAACTTTTAGAAACCTAAAATGCAGAAACTTTTGAATTCGACTGTATGCTTCTTTTTTATTTTGTTTTATGTCTTTTAATACTTTTAGGTCGTCTCATAAATTTCCCTTTAATCGGATTAATAACTTAAGATTTATAAATATGTATTAAAGTTCGTTGTAAAGTTTTAAAAATAGTAACGTAAATAATTCCGGATACCAGGATTCAAAGGATGCCAACGAAACCACAAATAACTTAGCCAAAAGGAACTATTAACAACGGTATACTTTGCACTTGCTCGATCACAACCTAGCCTAACCTAGGGTTTTTATAGCTGCGCCCACAATATTCAGTAATATATCAAGGATGGAGCTATAAAAAATCTTTTATTAGAACTTGAAAGCGCTTAAGAAGCTGTTTCAATAGTTTGCTTTGCCGTTCATTCAGCCATCACGGTTCGTTAATATATTATGTATACTAGCCGTGCCCCGCGGTTTTACCCTCGTTAAACTTCATCAATTATAGCCTATGTGTCATTCGGATATATAAGCTATATTACTTCTAAAGTTTTATAAATCTCCGTTCGGTAGTTTATGCGTGAAAGAGTATCAAACATCCATGTATCCATACATATAGGTATACATCCATACAAACTTTCGCATTTATACTATTGGTAGGATAAGTAGGATGTTTGGCATACATGGACTAGAAAATCATTTATTTATTTTATTTATTTATTTATTAACAACCAACAACTATCTTTACAGGTTACACCTAATTCAATAGTGTTGTTACATAATAAGCTGCCCGTGTGAATTCACTCAGAGTACACTCAAATATATCAGTATGTTGGGACACCGCGTTGACAGCGTGCAGCGCCCGTGTCAGGGGTGCCTTCTGCAGCAGGTTAGTGCGCGCTGGCGGCACCCATATTAAAGGCGGCAAAATGTTTCTTACTCTCTTACGCACTCGATCCAATTGGCAAATAGCGCCGATAGACAGCGACAGAATATCTGTACAATTATTTTGTTAGCAATGTCCAAACAAATTTTAAGCACTCACATCCGCATATAATAATACGACTACTATTATCTCAGACTGGTATACCGTTTCCTCTCATACTTAAGGCATTTTTTTTTCTTTAAAAGACAACGCCCACACTAGGGAATCTGATCCCTGTGGAGCGGGGTACTTTACAAACATGTAATAGACGGACACAAATTACATTCAGAGTCAGAACAACTATTTATGGGTCTAACAAATAGTTGCCGGCGCGGGACTCGAACCCGCGACACGAAGAGACGAGGCGACTGTCTTTGAGACTGTGTTTGAGAGAGTATAATATATATACTTTTTTGTACATGTGTAATTGATATTTTTGACGGTATTTATAGATATTTGGGATTCATTACTTTATGGTGTGGGCAGTGGTTACCCTCTGACACTAGTCTGAGAGTAACCGCGTATCCTTGCTATGTGGCTGTCCGCATAGAATATCCCCTCCCCATTTAATCCCATTGAGATCAACTCGAGGGTATATCTCCCAGAGAAGGGGCAGCAGCGTCTTTCTGTGTTCTATGACCATCATACCGCGATCGCCAACCCGTCTGCCTTTGACATGCTGATGCTGCTAGCTGCTGCTAGACTGGAGTACAGGGACGCTCAGAAATTAAACTACATTAGCGGCCACACATCATAATAATGTCCTCCTAACCGAATTTCAGCCACGGCGGCCAGTCTCAATAGAGATTAGCCATCTGCGCGGGACATATTATAGTGCACAAGTGTGTGCGCAAACACAGGAGCACTTTCTAATCGTTCACTCTCATGATCCGATGGGATGACTAAGCGACACGACCGGAAAGTGGTCAGGTACAGGACCGACGGCTTTACGTGCTCTCCGAGGCATGGGGTATAATACCGCCAATTCCCAGATTGGGGCTGATTGCTGAGAAATTTTTCTTTTTATAGAAAAGTCCCAAAGCCACTTTTGGCCCGACCCGGGATTTGATCCCAGAACCTCGTTCTCTGCGGGTTTATACTGACATTGATCCATCTTTGACTCTTTTACTAACCAGTAAGAGTTCTTGTAAAGATGGCTGGAGTTAAGGATATAGGCCTTTATAAATTTATGGGTTTATAGCCATTAGGCTAGAAGCGACACAACTATTCACGGCTTATTGATTTGTGGTCTAGGCACATCTTTCGGTCATCTGGGTTTTTTTACCACGTAATTAATATCCATTTATTGCCTTTTTAACCATTAATAATATACATAGCTGTCATAAATGAATTGCAATTAAATACATAATTTATTTTATTGAATTATTGTTGTATTGATTATTTCCATTTATTTGTCATAAAATAAAGAATTTTATTAGACACGGCGCCACTAATCTAGAAGCTATTATCTCACGATTGTATATTTTACTAAGCTATAACATATAATATATATTTATGTTATTTACAATGATTCGGTATGCAAAAACGACAGAAATATAATGTGATATGCGAGTTTCCAACAGTTAATTAGTTAAATAACTAATGGATAATTTAGAAGATATGCTGATATGAACTTAACAAATATAATAATAATATGTTTACGATGGAGCTTCCCACTATTGCTTTAAACGTTAGTCGTATGTACCACATAAGTTACCTACTACGAATCATTTGAAAAATATAACATCACTATTATTATTTTTTATTCTTGTAGCAAGCATAACGACAAGAATGCAACGCTTTGATTAATGCTCATTTTGACGTTGTGATGGGTACCAACAATCACGTACACGAACTGGAACAGTCGAATAGCTCAATCTGCAGGACCTGTGGGGAAGAAAATGAAACAACGCTGCATATACTATGCTTTGGAAAGACACAGAATTGCTAATCTGGGGCTGGCATATCCAGAACCAGGAGACTGTTTCGTATCATTATTTGCGTTTTTAAAAGACAACACCCCCACTAGGCAATCTAATCCCTGTACTCGTACTTTACAAACATATAATAATAATAATAATAATATCTGGGGACAATGTCACACAGATCATCCTAGCCCCAAACTAAGCAAAGCTTGTACTATGGGTACCAGGCGACGATATACATTCTTATATAGATAGATAAATACTTATATACATAGAAAACATCCATGACTCAGTAACAAATATTCGTGCTCATCACACAAATCTTTGCACTTACCGGGATTCGAACCCAGGACCACCAGCTTCGTAGGCAGGAGCACTATCAACTAGGCTATAGTGACCGTATATATATAGACGGATACAAATTACATCCAGACTCAGAAAAAATATTTATCGGTCACACAAATAGTTGTCCTTAAGAAGCGTACTGAAGTATTTTGCTTTGGGCTTCTAACCTCGTCTCAGGGTAGTTAGTCTCGCTGCTTGTATGGTGGGTTGATAAGTGAGATGGTCGGGTTTTGTACAGTGTACCTACTGGCAGTTTTATAAGTACGGCTTAATTTATATCTTATATTGTATGCAGTCATGTGGTTTCTGGCCTAGAAATAATAACAGCGGACTAGGCTAGTCGGGCAGGAGCGTCACCTGTGTACTAGCTAACCACCTAACTGCGGTCACCAACTCGCATGCCAAGCGTGGTGACTAGAGCAAACCCCTCCAAATGGTAACATTATAGAGGCCTATGTCCAGCAGCTCACTATATCAGGCTAATGGTGAGTTTATTATGATCAGAATACTATATTATACCTAGAATATTATACGTACAGATTTGTGTAGCTACTATTTGTTGCTAAAGGAGTTGATGAGATAAGACAATTAGCTGAAAGAGAACTACTAATATTTAAATTTATATAGATTTGCTTCACATAAGCCATGGATTCACTGCGTGAGTAAGATCGGTTCACGCGATTTCTTTTTTTTAAAGATAACGCCGGCACTATGTATTCTAAACCCTGTGTCGCGGGGTACTTTACAAACATATAATAGACGGACACAAATTACATCCAGATTCAGAGCAGTTATTTATGGGTCACACAAAAATAGTTCCGGCTCGGGACTCGAACCCGCGACACGCAGCGGCGAGGCGACTGTCTTAACCTTGCCTAGTGTGCAATTATCTTTAATTGTATTTACTAACATTAGTTTTAAGTTAAATTTTGTTACTAACAAGTGGGCCTTGTTGCCTGTCATTAAATAAATTATTATTATTATTAGCCGCTGCGCCAAGTGCGCATGTCATGATCCCCCCTTATCCCCAGAGTCTTTAGAATTCTTCTGCCAATCCAGATCAGTAAGATCCTAATTTAATTTAAGAAAATATTTCAATTATTGCTAGCGCTCATTATAGCGAGTGTGATTTATAATTTCTGTAACACATTTTTAGAATATTTGTTACTTAATTTGTCTTGTGACAACAATAAATCAATCAAATACCAATTACATAGTACCAATTAGTACTTCAACTTGTAATGAATAAATGTATCTTTTAACTCCTTCAATCAAAGGCGGTCGCGATGAAATACATTATTTATATAATATTGAATTCGTAATTTATAAATAAAGTATGAAGTTCATAGAAATGGTTTCCATAGTAAATTAAAATGTGTCCTACATAAGGGGAATTCCGGATTTCTTCTATGTAGCATAATCGGTCCGAATGGTAACTAGACAGAAACTGTATAATTTTAAAAAATAAAGTATTTATCGTTCAATAATATACAACTGATAAAATATACTGTACACTTTATAAAAGGAACACTATCCAAAGGGTATTTTGTTTAATTTCATGCCCGCACAAGGGAAATTAATCTCATTTGAAATTGAGAATTAATAGCGACTAGAAGATGCTACTTCCCATCTTTGGGAGGTAAAGACTCCCGTAGTAATTGCTTCCCTCCCTATGGTGGGAATAAATTTGTGTTGCGGGGTACTTTACAAACATAACTGACGGACACAAAGTATCCAGTCCAGGCATAAAAGACTACATCTGTGGCGCAGTGGTAAAGGTTGCCGCCTTACTTAACATCTCAGCGCCATCAGGTTTCAAGTTCGAATTTCGCTCAGAACAATGTGATCTGTATATAGTATTTTCTGAGTCTAGGTATGCTATGTTTTGTTTTTTGTTATTGTTTGTTAATTTTTTTAAAGAAAATAAAATAAAATCTAACGATGGCGTATGGGCAATTATATCAAGATCAGCAAAATTATAGAATAGCGGCAAAATCGTCTACTTTAATTGCTTCTGGCGTTGTGAGAATAATAAATAAATATGAATTCTTATGATTTAATTGGTCATGCGGACCAATTAAATAACAGAAAATAAATATATTATGTCCTTATTCTAACTATTTAATGGTAAACTAACATGGTTGGAGAAGGCTACGCTCGGAGTTTCCCTGCGAGATGGAATCAGAAATGTTTGGGGCAGAATTGTTCTCTGCACCACCAGAGAACCAGAAGACGCTACATGGGCACCTTGTGGGGAGCACTAGAAACGTCTGGATAGTCCGACCATTGTTAAGATGTTTTGGGAGGTCTACGTCCAACAATGGACGTCTTTCGGCTGACATAATGAATATGCTTGCCGTGCAGGTATGTCGGAGGCCCTTGAACCCACAGACTCTCTTAAGATTACTGATAAAGGCATGACACGGTGCCTACAAATGAAAGTATATTTTATGATTCTATATCCATCTCGCTAACGGGAGATTCGGTCAGAAAGATTAGTGGACATAAATTGGACAGGCGCGTTCTAATATCAGCAGCACTTCTGCCAAATTTTACTGCGCGCATTATGACGTCTGTCCGCTGTGGGTGTCCATTGTGTTCATTATCACGTCATTTTTTTTTCAATCTGGACTAATATGGATCTGGGATACACAATTACCGGACACTGCACGCTAAACAAACACCTCTTCAAGATCTCCTCTTCACGGACAGCCCCCTGTGCAGAGGGTGCATTGAAAATGAAGAAACACCAGCACACGTACTGCTACACTGCAAGAGCGTCGCTTACCAACGGGCAAAGTTCCTGAATGATCCGAAGACACTGCAGGAGGCCCTCAAGCCAGGCTTTCGTGGTCTCCTGGACTTCTGGATGGAACTAAAATGGTTAGAGTAGCTAAACAAGTATCACGCACAATGGCCCAATTGGGAGGCTAAGTGCGGAAACCTATCGCCCAACTAACTAACTAATGGATCTGGGATAAAATGTTCATTTAGTTATACTTTGACTTTTATCACTTTGGTGGTAAACTTGTTGCTATTATTTCGGCACCTTTTGTTTCCGTTTTAATTTTCGCAGATATTAACAATATGTGTTGTCGATATAATAGTGCTCCTTTCCGAATTTCGGCTACGTCAGCCAATCTCTATGGAGACTAGCCTTTTACGGAGGACGTATTACACGTAATTATTACCCAATGGGACAGGCGACCGACACGGCTGCGACGAGATAAACTCTCGGCTTGCCTCGTTCTTCGTGGCCTAGACGTATAAAATATCACCCACTTTCACCGTCTTGGTTCTGGGTGATTTTTTAGCCACAATATTATCACTATATAATTTTTGGTGCACGAACTAGGATTTGAACCCCAAAGAAAGTCGCACTTCAAAACGCTATCGCTAGACTAACGAGGCTGTTGAGGCATATACAATAGTTGTCTGGATGTACATTATGTTAGTAAATTGTACGTTAGGAGATTCCCTCGTCACAAACAGATTTTCCACAGCAAAGTGACTTATTTTAATATTATTTCACCCTGGTATTATGTCTCTAAGTGTTCTCTTACAATATCTGTATGATTGGACGTTAAACAGCTAAACCTAGATAGCTTTATACACTTCAGGCTAAGGCCATTGTGATCGCTCACTATGGGCCTTATATTATGGGCTCAGGGTCACCCAAAGAGCAATGTAGAGAGCTATGCTAGGAGTTTCCCTGCGAGATCGAGGGGTAGGGCACAGCGTTCATTCGCTCAAAGAGCAGCCCGACTGGGGAAGTACCTCCACCTTACAGAAGACATTCTTTAATAATAACATTAATAACTTTAATGTGGTGTTTCTGCATGTGAGTAAGGTCGCCAGATCTCATTGGGGTGGGGGGTAGAGTCAGCAACACTTGTATGCTGATTCTTAAAGGCCGGCAACGCACCCGTGACACCTCTGGTGTTAAAGTGTACATGGGCGGTGGTGATCACTTATCACCAGGTGACTCGCTTGCTCGTTTGTCGCCCTATTCCATAAAAAAAGGCAATTAGGGCACCGAAAGACCCAACGTGAGCAGGCCGTACAAGATCGACCGATGATATTGTGAGGGTCGCTGAAAGCCGCTGGATGTGGGTAGCGCAAGACGTGCAATTGTGGAGATCTTTTGGAGAGGCCTTTGCACAGCAGTGGGCGTTTTGCAGCTGATATGAAAATGATGAAGTAACAAGCCTTGTGTAGGCGCATCCTACTTTCAAAAGCGGAGGGATCGTGAGTAACAAGCTGGATAAGGCAAAGGATATATACTAATACGCTGTGTAAGGCGGGTTCAACGACATTCTGTATTTTCATATCTTCTGAAATGATTTGATGAAAACGATTTGCTATCCGTCATTTTTCTTAAATCAAAATATTGAATAATTCATCTAAATAATATAAATTACATCTACAAATTACTTGATTAGCTCATCCGTTCTTATAATGTTTATAAACGATCATGGCGTTTGTTCCTATGCTGGTCTTATATTCAAATCTCAAGTGCAATGGAACTGTGTTTCAGTACATACAATTCATATTACGTACATTTACAATATCATGGAAAAGGTTGCCAGATCAGTTTAAAGAAAACTCCGGATTTTTGGATTATAAAAGATATATAAAATTGTACTTTACTCATTAGAAAACACTTTTGAAAGAGAAAACTATATACGTTTTCTACTTTTATGGCATAGCATTGCGTCTAAAAATATTAGAAAAGCTTTGCCGTATTATTCACATAATTCATTACTCGCAGCTCTTTATAGTATTCTGGTTAAACCCATTGCTTCCATTTATCTCAAAAATGAGTTTTAGTTCCTATGTGATACCTGTTCTAGGTCCTTGAGATCCTACAAAAGTATGTATCTTAACTCCACTTACCAGCTAATGTGCTGTTAACGGAAATTATAAAACCCGACTGAGATTGAGTAAAGTACTGGTAAGTTTGGTAGATATTTTAGAGGTAGTTATTAGATTCACTCGCTTTACAAACCAAACGTGTTTCTGACTGGTGTAGCTTACTTCTTTTAATACTCTTTTAAATATTTATCTACCATTCTTTACCCTAATTGTTTTCAGTAAACACTATTTACCTAAAATACTTAACATTAGAATTAGTAGAAACTGACATCTTGCTTCCAATAAGTGTAAGTTTGGAGCCAGAGCTTTATTTAGTATGGGTACTAAAAATACGAATGCAAAGAAGTCATTTGGAGTAAAGCTCATAAAGCTGCTGTTCTTTTAACTACAAAACATTAGTCAAAACAACAACACAAGTAAAAGCACGTCATATTTTTCTTCTTTATTATACAGGGCTACTTGTAAAACACCATCCGCTCTGGACTATATAGCTAATATCATAAGCAACTTTTATTTTATGAGGTCGGGCATACCTCAATAATGAAAAAATTCAATGATTTGACAAGATTTTGTTGTGCTGTCGAGACATTTGTAGGTCTATGTTTCATTCATACGACGAGGCAAGGCTCTCGCGCGCTTGCACTGTTAATAATACTACCTAATAATACTTTCTTCGTTAGATATTTATCTAGTTCATTTCTCGGCTTGGTGTAGGTAAATTTGGAAAACTTCCATATTCTTCCATGTTCCATATTGGCAGCAGGCTTTCGACACATTGTCATCACACCTAGCAAGTATCCTCACCATTTTTTGGTGTTTTACAAGTAAGCAGTAGCACACAATTAGTCCAGTTAGTAGTTTGTTAGTGCAATTATGAAGAAATCACTTATTCTACTAGAAACATTTTGATTGACTTGTGAAGAACCCAACTGAATGTGTATAACTGTTTATTTTCTTTTTGCAACCCACGCCTATTTATTGCTGATTTTTGTTCGGAAAGTGCATAACAGTCAATGCTGTAAAACAGGTGTTACGAATTGGACCTTTTTTGGCACACTTTATATTCAAAATTCTTGTGCTATTGTAAATTTTATACGTCATTGTCAGTTCACAGTTTTGCCTATTAACAAAACATAGTTTCTCCCTTATTACCAGCGTATTATTGTTATGTTTCATTTTCAAGATAAATCGATTTTATGAATAAATTTGTTTCATATTAAGGAAGTATTATTTCTGTACCTAATTTTAATAAAAAAAACGTTGTGTGGTTTAATGAAACTTACGGCGTGTTTTCTCTTACGGAGTAAAATTAATTTACTGTCGTTATTTTAGGTTTTCTTCTTTGACCGGGTTATTTGACTAGCTGTATCTTTGTCCATTTACTTATCTGAATTTCCTTATGTTGGTTGTACTCGTATATATTACACATGGACATCAAAATATAACTTTACAGGGCTAGTGATTTTTCTTTGATGTAGACAGTTTATATTGCTCCATATCACTGCTTCCTTTAAACTGATTCCTAAGGCGGCAGCAATGTGGTTGTGAACCTGTTTCATTGGTAGTAGCGGTGCATCGTTACGAAATTCCTGCTTAAAGTAATCTTGAAGGCGTTTCACAAATTTCCTCGATTGTCCAGTTAGCAGTGTTCATTTCGGCATATTGAGAGTTAGCTTATGTTCAACTGACGAATTTTCGTATCGATACGGCGGAATTTGAATACTCAACTCAACGTATGTATGATATTGTAAAAGAATACTCAACCAACCGTAAAACAGGGAACATTACACGACTGTCGCGTGACAAGCACAGGTAGCAAGTGACATCAAAATGGCGACCCCGGGTCAGCGATGCGTTGCGTTATTGTGTTCCTAGTGATAAACTGTTTATCATGTGCTTATACGTTATATTATTAAAATGTTTTAAATATTTTTTGTTTTATTATTTATATATTTAAATAAAATGAATTAACGAATAATTCATATTTGTACTAAAAATGTTTCGATGCTTTAAAACGATTGAAAGATCCTATTAAATAAAACTGATTATTATTTCAAATCGAATCAGTTGCGTGTGAGGGTATAACTATTTTCGAACTTTCAAAAAGATAATAAACGAATGGACAGAGTGAACTGCACTCACTCGAAAAAAATTTGTGTGTACTTATGTACACGCGTTAGAAGTTATACTTCTTACTATACAACTTGAACATAGTTATCAATTTTCATACCACCTAGAACTAACTTCATGCTGTTAAATTTATTGGTGTCGGTGTGCGCGCGCATCGTAAAAATTCACTCTCATCATTTTTCTCCATCGCGCCAAAAGAAGTATAACTTCAAAAAATGTATTTATTGAATATGAATCTTTTCAATAGCCTCTGCTGAAGGTCTAAAAAAAAACTAGCTGGGTTGTAAGGAATAAAAGACAATAATTTATATTTTCATAACTATATTATTTATAATAATGTGAATACTGTAATATACTTTCTTCAGAACGAATTCCAAATGTCGGGAATTTATAAATAAGCATTGGATACCTATCAACAGAAAGTCAACTGTCTAGACGAAAACCGGTGATCCCGCATTTGGCAACTCAATGTATATTTGTAGTATAGTATAAAGATATAGTAGTAGAATTTTTAAACTGAATACGGACGCAACTGAGAACTGACTGTATGTCTGGTATGGTGAATGGGAATGTCATAAGGGCTATGTTTGAGCAACATCGGCTTTTGTCGGCTGTCATCGGCTGGGGCGCGCGGGGCGCGTGTTCTCGCCAGGTCCTACAGGCACTTTGCGAATGAACTGCGTCGACAACACGCGCAAGCCTATTGCTGAAATATATTATGTTATGTTGTATTACATAAATTAGTATTGCAGTCCGCTGGTATTTGGTTTTACATTTTGGTCCTTCGAGCCGGAAGTGTTAATGTTTCAGTCCACTGGTATTTTATTTTATAGACCACATAACATAAATACTTTCGACTTACTTTTTTAATCGATGTTAAATCTTTATGAATGCAATGCTAATTCATAGCTTGTTTAATCCTCGAAAAGTAGTACTGTACTATCATCTACTTCAGGAGCATACTTTAAAGTAAATATTTGATATGAAACTGAAATGTCAAGGTGAACTACACCGGACTATATACAACTAGCTGCGCCTCGCGGTGCTATCCGCAATTTAGCAATGTTTTGTAGCTTACTATGTGTTGATTCAGTGTATAACGCATTTCCATTCTAAATTTCAACTAAATCGGTTTAGGCGTTTTTGTATTGATTTATTAACAAACATACAAACTTTCACATTTATTAATTAATGAATTAGTTACTTTACTTGAGTTTACCTTGCACTTTCAGCAGTAAGACTTTTGTGCTATTTTGTGTAAATTGTTTACTATTTATCTTATATTGATAATAATAATTCACTGGGTATACTTTTTGATGAACTGTTATTAACTAATATAAGACTCAGCCTTAACCTCACGACTCAGCTGTCTGGAACGCCGAGATTTTTATCTGTATATAGTTTAAGCTGCGTTAGTAGGATGAGTCATTGTGTTTATTCAATTATCAGCTATCATACTTCAGTGCGATCTCGTATAGACATTACGATAGTAAATTGTACGTTAGCTTACCCACCTAATAATATGCTACGTGTGGATTTAGCGAGTATTTTGTATAACTGATTGAATTACTCTTTTTGCAGGAGTTGCTTTATTGGATGTTGCTACGTTACGTGAGTGCATTATTAGGAAGGTATTATTATCGATATCTTTCATTTAATTAGATCTCAGCACTGCCTAGTGCTGAGATTTTGACTCGGCAGCCTTGCCGAGTCAAAGGTGCTCTTCGTGGACCAAAATGTAAAATGCACCTGCCAAAAAGATTGATAGTTGTCTTTCGTGCAGGAGTCATTCAGACTGGTGCTCTAAGTGGGCTACTTCAGTTTGCTACCTTTTTTAGTGGTTAATTACCGCAGATATGTGCTTTTAGACAAAATATGTTGCTACCTAGAAAATCCACGTTTTGAAGAAATTATGTATTTGGATATTCTATTTTGACTAGCCAAATGTGGTTTTTCTAAGTACCCACCCTTCCGTTTGTTACGCTAGACCGTGGAATATTACCAGAAAAGGCAAAGCAACTAATGGTTCCTATTACCTATGGTTATTTGAAAGCAACGGGGTCGTCATGTAATTTGAAAATGGTTTCAAACGAAATACTATTATTTTCATTATACCATTTTTGTTAACTCATGAATAGCATATATAGGTACTTACATATATTCCAAAATATTCCAAAAAGCTTGTATTTTTCATATTGACCACAGTCGAGGGCAGTACCAGTTATTTTCAACTATTTATATATATTTTTGCTTCTACAAAAATAAAATTATGTAAGAGGTACTATTCCAAAAACCTTGTATTTTTAATATTGACCACAGTCGAGGGCAGTACCAGTTATTTCCAACTATTTATATATATTTTTGCCTCTACATAAACGAAATTATGTAAGCATGTACTAATATTTTGGGAATATTAATCTCAAAAGATGACTAAGATACTTTTTATTCAATACAAATCTAAATGCGTGAAGCAGCTGTACTATTATTATTGATTTCTTTTGATTTGATATTTTTTTCTGTGTGGATGATGACGAGGGACTGTCAGGGGCGTAGACGTCACCCAGAGGTAATACTACCAGAGAACGGACAGCAGCTCTCTCTGAAGTATAACTACTAACCAACATACTGCGAAGTATGGCGTGGTTATACCCCAATTCTTAGGGAAGCCCTTGCGTCATCACCAACTGAGCCAACCATGACTCTCAGTTTGCATTCGTAAATAGCCTCTCTAAACCTCTTTCGGAAAAGAGGGCTGCATATTTACTTATTAACGTCCTTAAAACATCGGAACAAGAGTCTTGGTTCGATAACTAAATGGGGTGCCACAAGCTAAGTACCTATTTAGTATATTGCTAGACAGCTTGACTCTACACTCACCTCTATCTTCCGGTTAAGGAGTAGAAGCCGCAATCAGTGAATTTCATGTAAAAAGACCTCTATAATTTATGAGATAATTTTATAATAAATCATATCAAAAGTACCTAAGCTTGTTAATGTATAATAATTACATAGTAGGTTAAACCGATAAACAATAGATTTTTATTAGACAATAGATAAATAAACACAATCGCTGGCAATCAGACTGTTTCATTGAATACGTTATGTAAACTTGATACAAAAGTGACATCATTATTAGTGGTATTATTATTCATCAATTATAACACCTGTTTAAAAAAAAATAAGTAATGTCTACCCACCGGCGTATTTGTGTTACCGCTGTTTGTGTGTTGAAGGCAAAAATGTAAATTTTATTATCACGTTTGTACAGATAAAGGCGTAAAACGTGCCCCTTTGGTGTTGCCAGTGTCCATGGGCGGCGGTGCTCATTTTACATCAGGTGACCCACTTGCTCGTTTTCCTTATTATCATACCAAAAAAACTGTTAAAAGTGCTCTTAGTCTGGCTGTAAATGCGCTACAACCATTAAATGCTTCTGAAAACGCGACCTATTTCTAGCTTGGTCGAATACAAAAGAGAGATTATTTTTGAATACTTATATGAGTCAAAAATTTTTTTACACAAATTTATACAACTTAATAATTACTACAGTGTTTTCAAGGATAACTCAGTATTTAAACTGAGAGTGCGAAAGAAAACCTTTCTCTATGGTGGGGCTCTAAATTACTTCTGTACAACATCAGTGAAAATTTGTACTAAACTTTACACCTGTGCCTCTGTGCCTTCGTTTAACTACGCTCAACTAGTGAACTATAAAACAGTGTTAAATAATAATTATTTAAAAGGTTATAGTTTAAGTATTAAGAATATCATAACCCCATCCCGTGGGGGGCGTAGAAATAGTCCCGATGGAATACCAGAGAACGGGCAGCAGTGTTTTATCTGTAAACTATGACCGTCAAACAGCGATCGCCAACACGTCTGCCAAGCGTAGCAATTATGGCATATTCACCTTATTCTTTGGAAGGCTTTTGGCCAGCAGTGGATGTTATTTGGTTTACATGATGATTGTACTGAAGTTTCAAAAAACTTTGTAGTCGTCGTCAAAAGTAATTTTTAATTTCTCGTTTCGCCTACTTTTCCATATGACGTATATCTTATTTATAAATATTAAAAAAAATATAAACCTAAATGGAATAAATTTAGACTAGTGCTGAGAACTCTTAATTAAAAAAAAATAAGTTCCTTAGGCCACACTATGTGCAAAAAGCTCTAACAAACCATCTTTGTAGTGACTCTATTTGATGAGTATGATTATATAACGATAACAACTTGACTAACAGGCTAGTTAAATAAAATAATAATAATATCCTGGGACATTATTTACACACGGCCATCTGATCCCAAACTAAGCACTAGCGTGTACTATGGAAACCAGATAACTGATATGGGAGGGCAATGCAGAGCCCTCCCAAGGTACGTGTCCCAAACATCTGGGACACGGCGCAAAAGGGGGGCACCGGAGCAGCATACACGCGTCCCCGGGGCTCCCCCATCAGGCGCCAAGAGAAGTCCACGGCACGTATGTTTAGTCGGTGCAAGTCCGACATACCCACTCGTATTTTTGCGGGTGGCATGCGTAGGCCGGTTCCCCCTGCCTTACCAAAAAAAAAAATAACTGATATACTACATATACTTACCACTTTTCTTTACTTATATAGATAATTTCACCCAGACACAGCAACAACAGACATGTTCATGCACATAAATATCAATCCTGGGTGGGTATCGGACGCACGACCTGCCTGCGGCGTGAAAGGCAAGCATTTACCAACCACGCCAACCAGCCCGCCAATAGATATCATAGATAAAATACATCCAGGCACCGCACGATTACTTATTCTAATAAAAAATAAAAATAAATAAAAAAGGTTTTTATTCACGTAGACTTTAAAAAAGCGCTTGTAAATAGTCAGAACATGTTTGTAGTAATATAGTTGTATACATTAGATATTATTTCTAGTAACATAGATATTTAGGTACATCTTGTATGAAAACATTTATAAAATTTATTTTATTACAGAAATGATATTTAGCTAGCTCGTATCAAGTTATTGTCAAGCTTATATGTCTGCTTGTTATTTTTTAACATAAATATTTGTCCAGGGTGGGATCCAATCTACCTTGGCTTACTTAGCATTTAGAATCACTAATAACTTGACCAACAGGCCAGTCAAATTAAATAAAATTGAATTGGGGTCATTATTATGTTAAAGTAATATATCTATTTGATTGCATCCGGAAACATTCCACAAAACACTATATTACTTAAGAATGTAACACGTCTGTTATTTGCTATGCTAAATCGTGCTACATTAAATGTCATAGCATAATGGTCCGGAGCTTAACGCTCGACTTGGCAGTACAAATTACAGGTGCAATTTAACTGAGAATAGTGTATAATGAATTAATGAGTGTGGGGCGGCGGCAGGTATTGATTATGCAGATATTACGACGCCCGTGTAATATGTCGCATCGCTGGTAAGGTTATTGGTTTATTGTAGTACAAACTGGCGCTTCTTCGATACAATATTTGACTGCACTTGTGGCACATCGGTTAAGACAGTCGCCTCACCACTTAGTGTCCCGGGTTCGATTCCCGTTCAGGACAACTATTTGTATGACCTATAAATAGTTGTTCTGAGTCTGGATGTCCTTTGTGTCCATCAGTTATATGTTTGTAAAGTACCCCGCGACACAAGGATTCTTTTCTCTAAAGCGATCGTGGTCTTTAAAAGATAAATCCTTTAGATAACTAGATATTTTGGTCTAAATATCTTTACAGATAAAATTTTCCATCATAGCCGCGAACGTCTTGTGATCATGGAAGTCTGTATCTGTAAATGCTTTGGTTATAACCGAACTATTGAGTGAATGAACTACGAGAAAAATATTCTATGCGGGATCATAACTTATCAGATTATGGTGAAAAGCATCAGAAATTTATTAAAAGACACATGTTAAATACAGATAAACAATTAAAAAAAGAAAAGGAAATATGACAAGAAAGCAGATATTTATTATTAATAATAAATATACTTCAATTGCAGCAGCGATAAGGCCGCCCATTGTACTTACCTAAAGCATTGTGTAATTACAGTGTACCTACCTCTTTTTCTGGTGTACAATATACATATTTGTATCCACTAGACAAACAAGTGTAAAACTCATAGGTTTCATTTCAAGGTCAGTGACGCATTAAGTACAAACTTACATGCTATGACAAAATGATCTAATTCTGTTGACTTTCCTTGTTTCATAGATGGCTAAAGACGTCACGTCAAATTTCCAATGTGTTTTTTGATGATTCTACAATTATTTATGTATTATGGTGTAATTTGATTATTATTTAGTCAATAATAACCAACGTTATTATAGCCTCATCACTATTATAAAGTGGCTTAGGTATTGTATTTTCAGTAGAGTTATTTTCTTGTTATTTTAAAAGTTATTTCCTGCTGGATACTATTTAATCTACAAAATTTATGTCAGCAAAGGTTTTCCCATTACTGCTTCTTTGCAAATTGCTGATGTAAAAGCGATCTTAATACTCATGTATCTAATAAAAAATTAAAAAAACATTAGGAGGGCCTGAGTTTTTACATGTGGATAAAATATGCTATACTGATACTTATTTTGCATACTATATATCGTTGGTTAAGCGGCAACGTGTCTAACTTTAGATAACGAGGTTTCTGGGTTCAGTCCCAGTTTTATTGGGCCAAAAAGAAAGAAACATTTTGGAAAGACCCCTTCTTCCCAGAACCCCTTTTTTATTTTCAGGTCTGTAGTAAGTCCTGGTGAAGTTAGCAGTGTTACATCACTGTCTTAAAGCGCGTAATTCGTCGGGTCCCTAACTAAATATTCCCTATACAATCAAAAATAACAAACTATATTTAAGACCACACATCATAAAACAATAAAAAACAACTTTACATCAATTAACGACCAAAAAAGAAGATATCGAAACATAACAACGTGTTTATGACTAACACAATTAGGTACAGACGCCAGCACATCCAGTTATCCCAATCTGTCAAATTTATTTTATAGATTTTCAACTTTATCACAAAAGTATAAGGTTCTCTTTCGATTGGGGAAATTTGACAGGTTGGGGTAGCTTGATGTGCTGGCGTCTGTACATATTTTACTTTTGCTTCAGTAATAAATCACGCAAGCCACAAGAGTTTGGAACTCCCGGCGGCTTTATTATCTTAAAATTAGTCAACAGACGTTAAAGTGTGGCTATTAACATTTATTTACTCTGAACAATGAAGAAGGATAAAATGTTTTTAACCTATGCATGTGTGTCCCTATATGCGCCGATGCGATGACATCTTAGTTTCCAGAGGGATTAAACGATTAAAATGTAGTATAGTTTAATTAAGATTACTTTGTGTTTTAAGAAAATCATAATCTCATCATATCAGCCGAAAGACGTCCGCTGCTGGACAAAGGCCTCCCCCAAAGATCTTGCGCTATTGGCATTCAGTGGTTTCCAGCGACCCAGCGGTCCTTTTTGTAGGGAGCCTGTATATAACATTCTATATTTCACCCTGAGTGTTTGCTTGGGGCTGATATCGACGAATTTCACTACCCCATTCCGTCTCTCTCTAAATCTACTATTTCTATAAAATAGGCATAAGAAGTAAATAAGTTCAATTAAAATTACACACACTTCGTGACAAAGGCGTACTTTGTCAAGTCTGTCAAAGACGTAAAGTTTGTCGTCTTTTCTCAGTTTAGCAGCCGATAAACTGAGAAGAGATGTCAAACTGAGTGTAAAACCTGAAAACATATTAATATGATTTGTCTTCAATGTATGTAGTCCTTGACAATAGAACCTTAACCGTCGATTTTCGAACAAGTGCAATTTCTAGAGTACATAATTTTACCAACCGCGTGGAGTCCGCTAACTATCGACTAGCGCTGACATCCCGTACAATTACTAGAAAAAAATAAAGGTATTATGTTAAAGACCAGTAACAAAGGTGTTTAAACTAAAATTAAATAACTAAGGGTCAAGGGAAAGTACGGATATAACAAACATGTGTATTATTATAGTAAATCAATTCTGAAATCTAAACAATTAAGGGAATTGGATAGGGAAATCTTTTTTATTGGAGTTTTGCATACATCCTGTATATAAAATTCGAACAAAAAAGATTTAAGACAAATTAAAAAATGATAAAATTTAATTTAAATTTATTCGGTATATATAGTATGGTTATATATAGTTAAGGTCAACAAAACACGTGCACTCTATTGCAACTCTTTTGTAAATTGTCAATTAATATTGCCTATTTAATGTCCTTAAGTTAACAATGTTGAATATGAGTGAATAAACTACCAGCTGCATTAATCGTATGGCGCTGGATGTCTTTAAACTAATGTAACTTATACAATTTAATATTATTAGCTTCAGTATCGATATAGTTTCAACAATACATCTTCAAAAGCAGGGGTAGGGGCATAAGTCATTGTAAGTGGTATAGCAAGCCTCCATAGTCTATAGAAAGGAAAATAGTCACATGGTTGGAGCTTTTTCTAAAAATCACCTTAACTCGCTTCGCTCGCTTGCTTAATGTGCAATAAAAAAAACAGTTGAAAACTATTAGAGTCAGTAGCGATATAGTTTCAACAATACTTCTTCAAGAAGCAGGGGTAGAGGGATAAGTCATTATAAGTGGTATTGCAAGCATCCAAAGTCTACAGGAAGAATACTAGCCACATGATCAGGGGCCCTACCAGCTAAGTCGCCGAACATCGATTTCTTAAATGGCGTTCCACCTTTATTTATTTAAAGGTTAAAAATGACTTAATCAATCGTTAAATCGGTTTCCATGAACACATGTGACGTCATAAATGGTCCGGAATCGATTGTCAACGTTGAGGCCGATTTAACGATTGATTAAGTCATTTCTAACCTTTATTTATATGAACGTCATTTAAGAAATCGATGTTCAGTGACTTAGCCGGTAGAGCCCCAGTCTTTACAAATAATCACTTCAACTCATAAAATGTCTAGGAATGTTTCCAAAGCATCTCGCTTGCGGGTAGATCCAGATCCAAAGCAAGTTTGCCGTCCCACGTACTCTTGTATATCAATTTAATCTACTGTTAAAGACTCGTTTGTTTGAATGCTAAACGACAAATTTATCAATTAGCACATTCAGTACATTTGGTGCAAACTTGCGAGTACTCCATACTGCAAAGTACGAGGGTCGAGCGAAGGTCAAATGTGGCAGCTTTAGTGATAGTGAGTAGGACATAACGCTCATTCGATCTATGGGCTCTATGGGCTACAGAGTAGGTATATCATAACCTCATCATGCCAGCTAAAGTACGTCCACTGTTGGACAAAAGCCTCCCCATAGAATTGGGGATATGCCATAATCGTCACGCTTGGCAGACGGGTTGGCGATCGCAGTTCGATGGTCATAGTTCACAAAAATAAACGCTGCTGCCCGTTCTCTGGTAGGTATTACCTCGGACGATTTCGACGCCCCCCACGGTATGAGATGGGGTGATCATATTCTATGCCGTCACCATACAGCAATTGTATAATAGCCTAACCGTTAGAAATCCAACTGTAATTACATCATTTTGGAAAAGAGCTGATACTCTCACACTGCTGAACTGATATTAACCAAACATAGCTAACTGGCTAAACTGGCTTTCAAATGAAAAAAACCACAACGAAATTGTTTCATCCGTTTGAGAGCTACAGACAGATACACACACATAGACAGACATCGTCGTCAAATTACGAACGGGGTGTTTGATTTTAATCTCTTTTATCAGTCCATTACATATTTAGAAATAACCTAATGCGATAACGTAGACAGGCTTATTAAAATTGTAAATTACTTTTACTTACTAAATTGGTTCCCTATCCATTTGCATGAAATTTTAAGACCTAATATAACTTAGCATAATTTTGTTTGGCATAATTATTTAATTATATTTTCGCATAACAGCTTAAACATAATTTTTTTAAGCGTAATTTCTCAAATCATAATAATGATTAAGCATAATATTCTAAAGCATAAATATATTAAGCATAAAGTTCTAAAGTTTTTTTTCGCTGTAGGAAGCATGAAGCAAGCAAGCATACAGCATGCAAGCAAGCATGCAAGCAAGCATGCAGCAAACAAGCAAGCATGTGGCATGCAGCATGCAAGCAAGCGTGCAGTTTGCATGCAAGCATGCAGCATGTAGCATTTAAGTGAGCATGCAACATGCAGCAGGCAGGGTTTCTGTCACGGCTCCGGCGCTGCGGGCCTCCAGCGGTCCCACGCGCCTGCGCGATTTTAAATTACACTCGTGTTACAAAACTACGTGGGGTCGGTTTTGCAGCAATTCGGTTGTGTCACTAACTTTTGTTGCACAGCATATTAAATTTTTAACCAACAATATTATTTAATTTTTACAGAAACTTATATTAGGCATTAGGCCTACTAACGTTATGCGAATCAAATTTATGCCAAAACAAATTACTCTTTAAGATGATTATGCCAAAAACAAATTGTGCCAAAATCGTTATGCCGAAGTATATTAGGACAAAGAACATTATGGGATCCTACTAAATTAGGTACTACAGCTTTTTATAATACCGTACAATAACTTATAACATAAAGAGCCCTTATTGTGAACTTGCCCAATGTACAGACGCCGGCACATCAAGCTACCCCAATCTTTCAAATTTATTTTATAGATTTTCAACTTTATCACAAAAGCATAATGTTCACTTTCAATTGGGGAAATTTGACAGACTGGGGTAGCTTGATGTGCTGGCGTCCGTACAACGGAACAGGTCTGCCTCGTCTGCAATACTGTTGAGAGTAAAGTTATGTTGAGCTTCGCTTTGCAGCTTGGTGCAAATGCGCGTTCTTAAACTCTTTTATGAACAAAACAATCATAATACTTAGTAAAATTATATTGACGCATACGACCCTTCGACGCAAACTAGATCTCGCGCAGACTTGCATACAGTTTGACTCGGCTCAGTAACCTCTGTCTTCTTATGTTTGTTTATCAATGCGTCTTATGAATCAATGAAAAAAGTTATGATACGTAAAATGATGGTATCCCTATCCTATAGCGAGTCTAATTTTAGAACGACCAGCATCATCAGGTCTCCACATTCTTCTATACAATTTCTGTGAATCTACCGTGCTCAATTCACATCCGTTAAAGCTCATTAGGACCATTCATGTTGCAGACCCACTTCAATACTTTTGAGTATTCGCTTTGGCATTTCCTTGTGTGATGATGAGTACAAATATTTCCGTTTTTATTAGTTTTTGCTGACCTATTGGTCTAGTGTCTAGACTCTGACTGCTAAGTTAGAAGTCTTGTGTTTGATCCGCAGCCAGGACAAATTTTGTAAGATAATCACGATTATTGTGTAATTTTATCTATAACATGTATGTATTTAGAAATATGTGTGTGTGTGTATGTAAAGTCTGGCGTAAGTTGTCTGGTTGGCAAATACAGGTTCTGCATAGATCCCTTTTTTTAAGCAACGCCCGCACTAGGTTTAATCCCAGTGTCGCGAGGTACTTAACAACAATATAATAGACGGACACAAATTACACCCAGACTCAGAACAACTATTTATGGGTCACACAAATAGTTGTTCGGCGCGGGACTCGAACCCGCAACATGAAGCGGCGAGGTGACTGTCTGCTTGGTACATACTTGACTTTCACGCCGTAGGTCGTGGGTTCGATTCCCAAAAAGGACAGATATTTGTGTGCATGAACATATCTGTTTGTCCTGAGTCTGGGTGTGGTCTATATAATCCGAGGATATTATTATTATATAATGATACAAAATATTTAACGCATTCTTAAGTATTTTACTAGAGAATTAGAAAACCCTATATCGTTCCACTGGACCTTACTTCGAATAAGTATTTATTTAGAAAAGAAAAGTATTATATGTAGTATATCAGTTATCTGGTTTCAATAGTACAAGCTCTGCTTAGTTTGGGATCAGATGTGTGTGGTACTTATTTGGACGTTGTTATTTGACTTTATTTAAAACTGAACTGAATTGAACTGGCCATCTCAGGAGTGTAGACGGAATTTAATGGCAGTACATAAATTAATTTACATGTTCTGACGTAGACCATAGTCTGAAGCTTTCGCTAGCTGTTTATATTAAATAAGAATCGTTATTGTGTATTATACCCCGTCGTGTATACGTAATGTTAACAAATTAAGAACGACAATAATCCATCACCATGAATGCGTCACGAACCCATGTTTATTATGATCGCCCACCGCCGATATCACGCTTGCGTCAACTCTAATCGGTTTATAGAGTTGTCTAGCTTTGGACACCACCTAACATAGAGAGGAAATTCCAATCGGAAGTCCATTTTCCTCTTTAATTGACGTCAAGGAAGAGTAAGCACTCAATTAGATCCGGATTGTTCTATTCGGGGAAAATATTATCTACTCCTATTTCTTTATATCACACTGATATTATATATAAAGGCAAAAGTTTGTGAGTGTGTATGTTTGTTACTTTTTCGCGTCTAAACGGCTGAAGCGGTTTTAATAAAATTTGGTATGAAGTTAGCTGAAACCCAGGATTAACACATAGGCTATAATATATAAAGTTTAACGCGGGTAAAACTGCGGAGCATTGCTCTCGCAGTCTTATGTCTCATTCGCATTTTCTTATTATCATACAAAAGGTTTAGGTTTTAAGGTTTCTCCTGACAATAACGAACAATCTCATCAATCGAATCAAAAGTAATCTCCATCCAATTTGGTGCAGTCGTTTGGGACACGTACAAACATTATCAGGGATTCATTTTTTTTCATTATATATTTTATTTCTTACATACATGGTATATACTTTAGTTTTGTAATAAGTTTAATGCTGAAGTTATATTTTACTTTTTACCCGCAGTCATACTTATGGGAGTAATAATTTAGAATTTGGACATAGTAACTGTTTTTCGACAAATAATTTTCTATTCATCAAAAAGAATATACCTACTTAGTCTTAAGTAAGGTTGATAATCTATTCTAATGTTAATACTGACAATTTTATATTTTGCATAGTAATATTATAAATATGTGTATAGTACCTACATATAGATGCTCAGTGATCACACAACTATTTACGGACTAATAGGTAGATGGTTTAATCCCTAAGTAAATAAAATAGTTTCAAAGTTTAAAACAATGTTATTGTTGTTTAATTTGTTTTCCCTTTACACAGTTCTGACGTTGATACTTCCCCTTTCTAGTATTTTCCTGTCTCTTAGTTATAAATATATAAAGGAAAATATTTGATGATCGTAACCATTAGCTATAGTTACGTATGGGTTGTATGGTCCAAGAATGGTAAAGGTGAAATGATTCAATTGAATAATGGATGAGACCATAGTATTTTCCCAGTTTACTCATATGTTTAGTAAATTGATTTCGTTATAGTTTTTATTCGTTGTTTGAATGAAATTCGAGTACCTATTAAAATTTTTATGCTTTATTTTAGAGAAACTATTTCTTAGTATATCCTTCCAAATGTTCCAACTCCATTGTAGAAATCTTTTGGGGAGGCTTTTGTCTAGCTGTGGACGTCATTCGGCTGGTATGATGATTATAGTTACTCTTGTGTACCAACGCGGCGACGCCAGCACATCCTACCCGAATCTGTCAAATTTCTTTTATAAATTTTCAACTTTATCACAAAAGCATGAGGTTCACTTTCAATTTGGGGAATTTAGCAGATTGGGGTAGCTTGATGGGCTGGCGTCTGTACATTCGATTAAATTATATTAGTAAGCAAATCTTAGAGGCATGCTAGGTATAGCAAAAGTGATACTCCGCAAATTGACACAGATAAAAGATCTTTGTAATTTTAAAACTATCACCAAAACTAGCGCTATAACAGTTACAAATGCTGTGATTTACCATTCCGCACTTACACGGAAATATATAGAACTAAAAATAAAGTATAATTCTATTTCATCAAATAAAAGTCACTACTACTGCTTGGAATCAAATAAAACATAGTTAACTTCTAATACTACATTCCTATTTACAAGCGCTTTTAAAGTCTATGTGTATTAAATCGTATTTATTTGTATTGTTTATTTTTTTATTTCTCTCCTTATGTTTTTTCTACATTTGTTATCTGTGAAATTTACTGAATGAACATTTCTTTTACAACTTCATCTCTTCTAAATAGACTTACAATAAACTAGGCATACTTTTAGTGATTTTTCATTGACACTGATTATGCATTAGTACAAATATTTCTTTTTTTTTTCTATATAATATTGCATGGTGAAGCTGTAAAATATGCTAGGTCAACTGTAAACATGATTAAAAAAACAATGAGGTTTGCTAAATTTTATCACGATCGCGATCAAAAACCTCTAAATATAACTTTTTCAGGTGCAGTCTAATATCATTACATTCATTACTAGTCGAGCACGCACGGTGATGAAGACATGTGTCTTTGCAGCCTTTGACTAATCCCAGCGCGTCATAAACTCGTGTCTTTTTCGGCGAGTTAACTCTCTGTGCTGCTCAGTCACAATTTACTCGATAAAAACGACATAGAGGAAGAACATGGTTCGTTATTCCTCTTTATCTTTTCTCCGCTTAATATTCTTGCCTGCTTCTTACAACAGTTGATTCAGAACGAGCACTCTGAAACAAATTTTGTTACTGACCGTACCTATTAATCTCTTGTGTATAAAATCCAGTAGTAAATGCCTAGAATAAAGTGGGTAAATGGCAGGTATAAGGTAATAAATCTCAATTGCTACAATGATATAGTTAATAATTTTCCTGTAAGATATTAGGTATTAAAATCTGTTTAATAAACAAAGTTAATGATAAAAAATCCTCGAAAAGTAATTGTCCATTCGCTGCTGACCAACAAAAATAATACATATATATCTATACATATAATTAAAATTGGAGCGTATGTTTGTAATATTGAGATAACCGATTTTATTACATGTATTTGTCTGTCTGTCTGTTTGTTCCGGTTAATCTTTGAAATGGCTGGACCGATTTTGAGGGGACTTTTATTGGCAGAACTTCAGCTAATTTAAGGAATAACTAAAGCTACGTTTATTTCAGAAAAATATTTTATTTTATAATAAACTGAAAAAATACTAAAGAAACTAATTCACACGCGGACGAAGCGCAGGTACAGCTATTGCCAAAAAAATATAACTTTATTTGGAATAAGTAAAAATAAAATGAAATTAAGTAGGTATCATAATAAAACGAAACTAAGAAATTAAAGATTCGAGTGTTAGGCGGAATGAAGTTCGCCGGGTCAGCTAGGGAGAGTTCAATTACACATAAGAAATAATCGTGCTCATCACACAAAGATTATTTCTAGATAGGAATCGAATCCACGACCTCTCACTTAGAAGTCGGAGTAACTGATCACTAGATCACTAGATGGTATGCTAATAAGACATAAACGTTAGTTTGAATGCTCATTTATCATCTAGCTGATGCTAAATAAGCATTGAGCACAATGAAAGGTATGTATGTAGGTACCAACATATTTTTAAAAGTAAGCCAAGTTTATACCAATTTATACACTCCTTCATACTTTTATGCTATTAAAACTATGTTGTACCGTTGGTTAAACTTGATAAACAATCACACATTAGTCTTGCACACTAGCTCAATTATTGTGCAAGCCAACGCAGTTATTTTTACGCAAAAACCTGCATGAAAATTTAATTTGTTTGCAATTACACCATGTTGGATATTTCTATGTATCTAGGTGAATTTTTAGTTATTTAGGAAACTGGCGAGTTCATTTCTTACCGTATATAGCATTGTTGTACATATATGGCGGCCACAGGGTGACCGAGGAGTTGACGTTCAAACGCAAAATTTAGATACTTTATGATGAGGTGTATCCGAATCACCCCAATTGAAAATTTAGTCCTGAGCTCAAACCCTTATTTTGAAAGTTAAAATAAATTCTAAGTCAGTTTTGCAATGTTTAGATAAACCATACTTTTTAGGGTGTTAGGTTAAACTATGCTAATTAGTTATCACAGAAAAACTGAACCAGAAATGTTCAACAGAACGAGAAAAAAATCGAAAACTAATGTTAAGTGAATTTTACGAAAAAACACATTAAAAAATTCTATCTCGAAAATTACCCTCTCATTAACAGAAGTTAGAACACAGGTTATTCCAGTTATAGAGGTGCGTTTATTGAATAAAATAACGTGTTATGTAAACATTATAAATGAGTTTTAATAAAATAATACTAATAACTACTTAAAATACTAATACAAAATAAACTTGTATGTTTACTTAACATACAAACAAACTGCTTTTCAGTTTGGCAGAGGTAAAAATGGATTGTAAAATATTTTTTTCTCAGAATAAACGCTTTTTCATTCTCATTATTTTATTCATTTTTTACATATGTTACGACATTTTTGACAAATAAACATCTCTATGATAGTAAAGCAAAACTAAAACTGAAGGTCATTGAGGCTCAAAATTACTTACGTAGTTAAGTGTGCATTTTGTGGGTAGAATAAGTAAGTAAGTAAACTATCAAAACGGTGTTTTCTCAGTTGCAGAAGTTTATGCATATAAACATTCACTTACTTCGTACGTCTCAGTTATAGAGGTAACTATGACAAATCGAAAGAACAAATCCCAGATATAGAGGTTTGATTCGTTCCGCTAACAGAGGTAATTCAGTGCCAAAGCGTTAGGACCTCAGCATGAGTTCCAGTTGGAGGTTTCTCACTTATCCAGGTGCCACTTAACCAAGGTTCACTATATTATCATACGGGACAATGTTTATGCTTGCCGTGAATTTTAGAAAGAAAAGTTTAGTACTTACCGAGTACTTACGTCGATCCTATTCGTGATTTGTTGTTTTATAATAATTAAACTGCACCATTATTTTTTAAGGTAGCGTATAATCCTCATGGTATAATAATAATATCCTGGGACATTATTCACATACATCTGATCCCAAAATAAGCAGAGCTCGTACTATGCAAACCAGATTACTGATTCTACTTTTATTTTGTAAATGCATACTTATAAAGATAATTACACCCAGACTCAAGACAAGAAGACATGTTCACAAATATCTGTCCTGGGTGGGAATCGAACCCACGACCTGCGGCGTGAAAGGTGAGCATTTACAAACCACGCCAACCGGCCTACCGATAGAAAAGCGGCAAATTCCTTTATTGTAGTATAATATGATATACTTAGCGCACGGAAGCATGCTGGCAAACAAACTTCTGGATTTGGAGATCATAATGTTCTAAGTAGCTATTATTGGTTTAGCGCCGCCATAACCCGTTTCCTCGATCGATTCAAATAATTTTACTCTGGATAGTTTGCCGCTTCGATAATCGTATAACAGCTTTCAATACTATGACTATTACAAACTTGTACTTGCACAACTATTTAAGTGCTTTTATACTATCTAATTGCAAACAATCCTACCAATAATAAAAACGCGAAAGTTTGTTAGTATGGATGGATGGATGAAAATGATAAAAACCAATGGTATAAACTCGAAAGTTTGTAAGTATGGATGGATGTTTATTACTCTTTCAAGTAAAAACGACTGCAATGATATTAATGAAACTTAACTATAATATAGCTTATACATCAGAATAACACATAGGCTACAATATATAACGATATTGTGTAAATTGTCCAAAATATGACGATAAGTGTCAACTAAGTAGGAAAAAATATACCATCTGCGAGCAATTCCGGCGTGCACTGTGAAAACCGCTACAGATTTGTACATCCTACTAATATTATAAATGCGAAAGTATACATGTATGTATGTATGTTTGTTACTCTTTTACGCCAAAACTACTTTAACGCGGGTGAAACCGCGGGGCATAGCTAGTCTAAATATAATATGCCTGGTTGGAAATTTAACCGAAGACACACATGTGACGAGTATGTAGCGGGACAGCGTCGCGCTGCTTGAACATACACTATAGTTTGTTTATTTCTTTGATAAAAACGAGTATTTCTTTTTTTATAATAATATCTAGGGACAATGTCACACAGATCATCCTAGCCCCAAACTAAGCAAAGCTTGTACTATGGGTACCAGGCGACGATATATATACATATATAGATAGATAAATACTTATATACCTAATTCATTATCATTAAAAGCGTAAAAGTGTTTTACATTAGTAATCATGACTTTTTGAAATTTATTAGTATGAAAAATATCTTCCCGAGGGAATATATACGAGAGAATGGACAGCAGCGTTTTCATGAGTACTATGAACATCTCACTGCGATCGCCAACCCGTCTGCCACGCGTGGCGATTATGGCATATCCCTTCAAATAATGGACAATATTCAATTGGGGAAATCTTTTGGCCTCCCCAAAAGATTTGTCCTTTGTCCTGCAGTGGATGTGGCTTGCAAACACATCCTCTATTCCCTCGCTGTTAAGATTTGATGGGACGGCTAGCGGACGCAATTGTACAAAGGTCAGATACATGACTAATGATTTACGTGCTCTCCGAGGTATGGGGTGTAATACCGCGGCGCCGCTAACTTATAGAGCACAACAGACTTCGGGCTGGTACTCAGATTTTTTTTGATAGAAATAATCCAATATCTATTTCTCTTTTGGCCTCGGACCTCATTATTTGTGGTTGTAAACGCTAGACCAATGAGGCAATTCTTTTGTACTTACTTATATTTTCTGTAACAACAGTTGCACGTCTAGCAACGAAGACTCATATGACTGTATTGCGTACCGATAAAATCACAGGAAAGCTGTCAGTCTATGCCAAGCATGGGGATTAGATTTTTTTTTAATGATGGTATATGATCACCGCCGCCCATGGACACTCGCGTAACACCAAGGAGTTGCGGGTGTGATGCCGGCCTTGAAAAGAGTCCGCAAACAATTGTTGCTGACCCTACCTACACCCACCCCTATGAGCTCTGGCGACCTTACTCACACTCAGGAACACAACATTAAATTATGAATGTTATTATTAAGGAATGTCTTCTGTAAGGTGAAGGTACTACTCCAGTCGGGCTGTTCTTTGAGCGAGCGAATGAACGCTGTGCCCTACCTCTACTAACGCTGTCGAGAGATATGAGTCTTAGTCACCATGTTAGCTCGGTTAGTGGACATAAGTCAATTTATATTTTGTAGGTTATGTCCTAATTGGTGGTAAATTCACACGTTACTAAAAATAAACACTGTTACACTAGCTAGTATTTATCTAAGTATCTGTATACCTAGTTTTTATAACAGACAGACGAGACTCTTTAGTCTAGACTCTAGTCTATCCGCGTCTCCATATCAAATTTCCCAGGAAACACAAGTATGCATAAACGCTTTGTACAGTTTTTTTGATAAAGCATGACCGACCATGGTTAATTAAGACCGAGATAACTGATTTTTGATAGAGCTATTTTTTTCATAAAAATATCATGTGCCATATTTAACCCAACTATGTCGATTGTGAGATTTTATGTTCAATAACTAATATAATAAGGATAATAATTCTTTTTAAATAATATAAGGCAACAACCGCCCAATTGTATGTTTTGATAGCTATTTATTATCAAAACATACAATTAACGAACACAATGCACTACTCAGACTTAGAGCTTTACTATTTTCCTGTGTGTGTGTCATTTTTCCCGTACTGGGATTGAAACTACTTAAAGCAGCGAGGCAACCACTTTAACCACTGCACCACACATGCAGTCAAGTAATAATGAAGTAATGAAATTTATTTAGCACTTGCAGTACATAAACAAAGTCAAATACAATATGAAGGTAACAAAAAAATTTTGAACTAGTCTGTCCACGGTCCGGTATATTTTATCACATAATATATTAATTTTAATCCTTAATAAAATACCAAATAACACGTTACTAAGCTATTATTTTTAAATATAGTACATTAAAATTAAAAAATTAAGACAACGTGCAGTTGGCTCTCAACCAGTAGCTTAATTTAAGCGACCTGAGGGCAGTCAAGATCACTCATGATATAAAGATTAGTAATTCTAGATGACTCGTAAGTAATTAAAATGTTAAATTGATCTTGTGACCTACAAAAAAAAACGTTTTCGCGCATAAGCCAGCTTAACCAATTTCCCAGAATCGTATAGGTATGTTAGCGGATGGAGGTAGGTATGTAAAACTGATCCCTTGAGAGCAAAAAGTTTAAGACATTTTTTGTCACACCTATCACGTCCGTTTCTAATT
Organism: Pseudoips prasinana; assembly: GCA_951640165.1. Classification (NCBI taxonomy): domain Eukaryota; kingdom Metazoa; phylum Arthropoda; class Insecta; order Lepidoptera; family Nolidae; genus Pseudoips; species Pseudoips prasinana. Next base: position 24,958,822 of record OX621243.1, read on the forward strand.
GTTCGTTTCAAAAAAGAAATCAAAAGTGTTCTTAATCCTATAATGTTATTCGATGCGTGGCGCGCCGCCCGCCGGCTGGCTATTCACTTCTTTGCTTTTTTATTACGATCCGTGTGAATAATAAAGGATTTTATGTCATAAGTTGTTAGAGCCCTCGGTTTGATTTATAAGTCTGCTCGCATTAAACGTCTGTACCTGGCGTTTGAGGAACTTTACCTTTTTCTGTGGATGTTTTTTGTAGGAGCGCGGTATAATGCGGGCTGTGCGCCGGCGCCGTAACCACCGCTGATCAAAGCGATTGGAGACGATTAAACTGAGTTGATATATAGATGATCAACAATACACTGCGGCGCCTCTCAGGCGCGGTACATATTTGAAACGACGAATAATGCTCCAACACTGATTAAATGGTTTTCTTGTACTGCATTCTTGTTGTGCACCGAACCAAACGCTACATAATTTGTTTCGACTGTTGCTTGGGTATTTTTGTCCAAATAATACTGGAAATGACGTTCGGGATGATGTAATGACATGACTGAATGGGATTAATGGAAGTGCACTGCGGTTAACAACTCCAGACAATTTGTCTGAGGCAACAAACGCCGAATAGTTTACTTACATTGTTAGTTCGTTTTTTATTATACCTAAAGTTTATTACTTCATTGTCTTGGAGCTGTAAATATTACGTTGCTTTTTATTCGCTAGATTTCGCGAGTTGTTTCTCTTCAAATACTGAAGTAGATCAGTTCCCATATAAATATATTTGGACCGTGAAATGTCCATGTGGCCTGTTGGTCTAGTAGTTAGACACTGACTGCTAAGCCAGAGGTCGTGGGTTCGATTCCCACCCAGGACAAATCTTTGTGTGATGACCACATAGTTGTTCTGTGTCCAGTTGTAATTATTCTATAATATGTGAAATACATATACTTCACTTTTTAGAAATATATACGTTGATCAGTTGTCTGGTCGCCATAGTACAGGTTCTACTTAGTTTTAGATCAGATGACAGTGTGTTAGATGTCCCATGATAAAATAATAAATAATAACCTCCATAATATATATTATAATAAAATATAAACATAACGACTGATCCCTCTCTTTTGTGAACCAGGATCAACAATGGCACACAGTTCTGAGGTTCATGGAGTTCATGCAGATACTGGAACACCTATCTATAACAGATTGCTTAAAAACAATATCAGTAGGTCTAACTAATACCTACCTGATTAAAATTTTAAATAATTTATCAGCTTCTGTCAAGTTTTAAAGCTCTACTTGGCTATGTAATGTCCGACAACCTGAAATATGAAGAATTCTAAACAGACTTAAACATACCTATTGATATAAATTAATTAACTAATAAGTCATTTATACTAACATCCGCGAAGGTGGGTTTAAATTATTACGGTTGAACAATATTGATCTATGTCCTAATGACATCATTGAAATACTAAAATGTTATGATTTCTGACGTTTTTCCACTAAGTCGGTGCAGGCGCAACAAATACCAAGGTGTGATGTGAATGCTGTAACCCAAAGCAAGAAAAGAATAAGGCGAATAACGGCTCTTACAAACAGAAGTAATATATAATGTTGTTATTCAGAACATAATATTACACTACAATTATTTTTAAAACAAATTGAGTACGATGTACGATGATACGAGATGATTTTTTAATATTACGTACCTTATTTATAATCATGTGGCCTCCTAATGAATGCTCATATAAATATTTATTGTTACAAAATTAAAATAAATGAGTAAATAATGACTTAAGGCTAAGGGATATTTTTCCAATCTTAAATAAAATATAGGTTTTGAAAAAGTTACTATAACTGTTTAATATAGAACACTTGCTCATCATTCAACATTCTTTCTCAAATAAGTTTTTATCTGTGGAAGGAGATTTCCAATATGGATCATCATCATCAGCCTTATAGCGTCAACTGCTCGACTTAGACCTCCTCCGAAGGTTTCTATAACGTTGCCATTTGGCGGAGTTTGCCTAAGTCACCGCGTTTGACATGCGAGTTGGCGATCGCAATTAGATGGCAGCTAGTATATAGATGACGTTACTGCCCGACCACTGATGTGTCCCTTAGTCGCCTTTTACGACCCTATTATTCATACTCGGCCGGAAATCACATGAAAGAAATTTGTACATTTTTCAAGTTCAAACAAATTCTATTTTTCTTACTACTCTCCTTTCTTTTCTTGTTTTTGATATTTATATTATATTAATTTAGGGAAAATATTTACGTATGTCCTGTTATTAAAACTACTGGTCTTCTGGAACCACTCGTATAGAAACGTAAAAGCTCAAAATTAAATATTAAATTAATAAACTATAAGAATGGAGTAACTTAAAATTATTCCGCATTTCATAGCAATATATAATAATAATATCCTGCGACATTATTTACACACGGCCATCTGATCCCAAACTAAGCAGAGCTTGTACTATGGAAACCAGATAAGTGGTATACTACACTACTTTTCTTTTGTATTTATTAAACAAACACCGTTCAGAACCGAAAAAATATATAAGAGTTTAGATTTCTGTAATACATGACTTACGCTTTTAGCGCTGTCGTTATATTTGTGTATCAATACATCACACCGTCCAATACATACAGGCTGTTGCTGTTACGTCATTTTTAAAATGTTTATCGATAGACGTTTATTGTATTTTAAGAGTGGTATAATCAAAATTGTGTTCTAAAAAGAACATAAAATTTTAAATGTATTTGGATTGGAGTTGGTTAGTTTTTATGGTTATGAAGACATAAACGTAGTTATTATGTACAAGTTGCAGTTTAATAAATCATTTTCATGTTCATTGTATACAAGATGTATGAATAGAATAACGTAGAAATTTAAACATATATGTAAGATAGTACATTAAGTATTAAATAAAAAAATCGTTTTTAAATTATAGTTAAAAGGAAGGTTAAAGGTTATTATAAAACTTCCTTTACATAAAAACTTGCAATAATTGTTTGTAATACTATGCAATAAAGAATAACAAATTGTATCAAAATATATGCACGTGAAATAATTGAAATTTATTATATTTATTTATTTTAAAAACTTTATATCTCTATTAAGATATTTTTTAAATTTACGTTCTTTTAATTTAGTTTATTTTTGTGGCTACCTTGGGAGTCTTAATTATTAAATTTATTTAAATAAGTTGTTTTATTACACAAAATTTAAAACTTACCAAAGTTATTTTGTTTTCGTCGTAAGTCTATTCTTTTATTTTAAGAAGGCTCTTGGTTCTTAACTTTATACTGAGTTACAAATTTGAAACCCGCTGTATAGGCATGGGCGAAGTAGACGGCCTGTCTCTAAGGGTCGGTTTTATCGCCTGTTACGGTCTCATTTTTTTGACAGCAGTCCTACGAACAAAACGATCAATGAATGAATGAAATTCCTTCGCCGGTATGCTAAGCGCCCTGTAGTAATAGAAAAAATCAACTCAACTTTTAAAAAGGACTTCCTTTTGTCGTAAAATTTTTCCTTTACTCGAAAGAATGCAAGATTCCATAGAATTAATAGCAGTACAGTATTTTATAATGTTGGAATTTGGAATCATTCCACGAAGTATAGCGGTGTCTTTTTGATTTATTTATAGTATGGAAACATACATGATTAACACGTTAAAATTTATATATGTCCAATTTGCACCAGTTATGTGTTAATCTAGTTAATTGATGGCCTTGAATCATACTTCGAATGAAACCTTAGTAGAGCCGCAGGTTTTTTCTTTCGATCAATATAACATAATGATACCTTTTTAATAATTAAATTATTTACCAAGGTGTATAATTAAATCATTTATAATAATACTAGTTGTAACCTTCGTGCGTTGCTACGCCACTAACTTAAGTAAATTTGAAGGAAACACATTATACAAATATTCAAATACCAACTCAGAAACATTCTTGGGCTAAAGCACAACACTTTGCTAAGGATCATCACATGATCAAATGCATAGTTTACGATTATATGAATAAAGGATATACAGACAAACATTTCTTTTATACATATAGATTACATGGCTTCATTTAAAATACTGGTTTTATTCTTACGTGTCGCTGTAAAATATAAAACCTATTATTATTCTGCAGAAATGAAAGCAATATACAGGTAGTTAGAGTCACTTAGAGCACGCCGACTTCCTGCCAACTACTATTTCCCATAGCCATGAATGCAACGATTCATAAGAATATATTGTTAAAAATGTAATTGAAATAAGCACCCACACGTCGCCTACATTTCGCAGAAGGCTATACAACAGTTTGTATGGGCTACAAGTTTGTATGGTATTGTGGGTCGTAAATGGGCGGAAGCGCTGAGATGGGCCCATGCGCACTGGCGCCTCTGCCGCGCTCTACAGGCGCCGCCGATAGGTGAGAAGATCTTTTCCAATGATATGCGTTGTTGGATCATGACGCGTAGTTTCTGCCTATAGCACGTAGTCCCCACAGAGGGCTAAGTATTACAAATTATCTTTGTAAAATCAAATACGGGCGCTTTGGTGAAATTTTAGGGGCTTTAAGATTCATATATACCTAAATGAATGACAAGGATTTAAACACTTTCATGCCTTATCACTAAGATTATTCTAATCGGATTACACGAAGGATTTATTTTTAAATGCGCTAGGAGACCTTTTATGATTGTTTGCAAACAGATGGTCGTTTTGACGTAAAGAAAGCGTATTTTAAGGGATCGTTAAACATTGTATTATGGTAGTAACTAGTAATCCGAAACACATGTGCGTGGGGCTGTCTCGTCTGCGCGCGCCGGCTGGTAGTAACGGTTCTGTGGCGGAGGCGCGGTGCGTGACTCATCTCTCGTTCATTGAGCGGTGGTCCATTGAGGCGCGCTTGCGCTCATTACCGCTTCACCGGCCGGTCCTGCGCACACGCAAACAGCGCGCCGCTCGCGGACCGTCTACACCGACGCACTGCCTACGATATGTTGGCTCTCATCTCTAGATACAACGTAAGTTTAGCCTACGACATCCGCTCGAGCGAAACCTACGGATTCTTAAATTAACGCGAAGCCTTATTCAAACGACACCGATTTAATTGGTGTTAATTTAGTAAAGTTTTATTTAAAAAAACATATTTTTGTTTCAGATGGAGAATTTATCAAAATCGCATTTTTGGCTCGCGGCTGCGGCGCTTCTGACGGCTTGTGGAGTGTGCGCTGGCGCCGGCGTCGGCAATAGGAAGCCGTTTACGCCGACGGACTCTATCCTGGACATCATCGACACCGAACATGTGCAGAAGATTATTGAGGAGAGGCGCCGAGCGGAGCAAGCCTCGGCGACCTCGTCTTCATCTTTCGTGAGAAATGAGCTTGGTGACGGCAGTTCAGAGACCGGAATGGTAGTTTCCATACCCGCTGATCCAGAGGATAATACTGAACTGCCACCAGGAATCGAATTCAGAAAAATATTGAAATCATCAAAAAATGCACTCGTTGTTACTAAAAAAGACTATCTGAAGGAAGATTGGTGTAAAACCGAACCACTGGTTCAGAAAATTCGTGAACCGGGGTGCGTGCCGGCGACAGTGATAAACAAATTCTGCTACGGTCAGTGCAACTCGTTTTACATACCGAAGGGCCCACGCCGTCGCGACAACTCCGATCGGCCGCAACCCGCCTTCAAGTCATGTTCATTTTGTAGGCCTAAAAAGTTCACCTGGGTGACAGTGACCCTGCATTGTCCGGGACTCAATCCCCCGTACAAACGCAAGCGGTTACAGAAGGTCAAACAGTGCAAGTGTTTACCAGTGGGTGTAAATTGACGCTGATGTGTGACGGAGCCTCCAATGCAGAGGCGGCGCGACCGTCGAGGCTGCGACGACGCCCAGGGAGCCCCGGGTGCGCGGGGTACCGGGGCCGACGACATGAGGAGTGAGGATATTCACAATCGTTACCGTTGATTGTTTTCGATCAAGTCCCAGTGTACAGACTGTGTATGAACTGATCAAATAAATTGAGACGCCGTGCTCTCATACGTCAATGCGGATGACGTAATGTGATGCATAGATTAGATGCCTATTTAGAATTATATTGTAATAGAGCGGCTTCGACTGCAAGTCGTCGAGCAAAAGCTTTAATTGTTCGTAGCGAAACTAATTAGCTAGTGTGTTAGAATAGTGGTGGCCTTCCGATCGATTAAGGATTTGTTTTGGTACAAAAGTGGTGAGTTAAGTCTGGTTATCGAAAAGTGATTATTCTGATATACCTACGAGTATAAATTAGTTGCTATCTTGATAACGTCAGCAGGATAAAGTGTGATACTAGTTTATAGTTTGACAGTTAGTTGTGTTTAGACGTATGAGTAACACAAAATTAAAACGAGATTTAGGAGTAGAAATAGTGTGTTAATTCACGTCGCCTCTAAGTGTGTTATTTATTTATTTTAGGTATCTTGTAACAAAGATATTGTAGCTAAAACAGAATACGCTTATAACTAAGTTGATAATTTAATGTCGATCGTAGTTTCATTTTGTTATCTCGCAGTAAATTATGAGTAGGTGTGGTTACGATATATATTTAAATATATTTCAAAGCAGCACAAAGTAACGTAAGGTTGTATGATATTAGAAACAAAATTATGATCTCTGTTTGCTCTCAAGACATACCTATGCATTTGTTTGTATGTGTATTGTATGGTACATGAATGTTATATTTATAATTCATAATTTACCTGATTTGATAAGAACCTGTATCCACATAAAATACAGGTTACTGCCGAGTGTAATTCATCAAACATCTAGCTTTATAATAAAGTTGTTTAACAAAGTTATAACGTGAAAGATATGACGTAGGTATTCATTGTAGATAATTAGGTATGTATAGTTGATCTAGTTGATGGAGGAAACTATCTAAACGTAGATATGTATGGTTGTGTAGTTTAGTTTATACACAGTAGATTATTTTAGTGATTCTTGCCAATGCATTATGTGTTGCTGCATATACTGTGACTTAAACGTATAATTTGAGCTTCGCCAAGCCAATATAATTTTATTCATAGATAATTTATATACCACCATCATAGTAAATAACAATGTATAAACACTCTCTACTGTATTAATAAAGGCATTATGTAAATACGGTACTGCGATTATGTACCATGCAGTCGTATGTAATTAATGGTAATTTATATAATTTCGCGAGAAGACCGTCATGCATATTACATGTATGTAATTTCTGCTGATAAAAAATCATTATTTGTGATACTGCACCTAATATTGAGATTCTTATTTTAATGATAATTTGATTGCCTGTAGATTGTCAAATTGTTTTTAAGCTTAAATTGTAATGTCCTTAAAATAATATATTAATATTTTTACTTTATAGCTTATTAAACAGAATACAATTGAGAGATTAACATTCATCAGATTTTAATTGCTAATTTAAATTAACTATTTGATTATATCGAGTATATATTGCATTTTTTTCGAGTATTTATTCGATTCTCGATTAAAAAAGGAATTAATCTTGTATTATTACTCTCTCTCTTTTTATATTTACTACTTTATTATTTCAAAGTAAAAATAAAAGCAACCTATATACGAACCATTATAATACTTACGATGCTTAATAGATAATGTTGTTTGTATCCGAATTTACTGTGTATATTTTCCATTTTTAAATGTTTTATTTTTATCAACGAAATTAATTCAGTCATGCAGCGTTAATTCTATTAACACAAATATTGTTCTATGTTCTTCCTACCAGAATTATTGTTGAAATAATGATAGCAAATAAATTGTGAATTACGTACTTATAAAACATTTCATATTTGTTTCAAAATAAACAGTTGTTTGATAAACTTTTGTTTCGTTTTTCGTATAATGCCAAATCTTATGGAAACCCATATCTGTTATACTTGACGGTCACCGTAGCCTAGTTGGTAGTGATCCTGCCTACGAAGCTGGTGGTCCTGGGTTCGAATCCCGGTAAGTGCAAATATTTGTGTGATGAGCACGAATATTTGTTTCTGAGTCATGGATGTTTTCTATGCATATAAGTATTTATCTATCTATATAAGTATGTATATCGTCGCCTGGTACCCATAGTACCTACAAGCTTTGCTTAGTTTGGGGCTAGGATGATCTGTGTGACATTGTCCCCAGATATTATTATATTATACCTTCCTGTCTAAGTTGTTTGGCAGATATTGACGGGCTACCAACATGTGATGCGTAGAGTTACATGTTTCTTGGTGGTACAATACAGAGTTATTTTATCTTAAGATATCTCCATCAGTGTTCGTAGTATAGCATGACATCCAAATCGAAATTAAAGTCAAACTTCCTAATATTGTACGCTACGTAGAAGCAAATTGAAAATAATATACAATTTATTATAATTTGTGCATTAACATATATTTATTTATCACTACACACATATGTGTCTAATGCTGTATAAATTAAATTAATGTAAAAAAAAGCGCCGATGGAAAGCTAGCGACGTAACCTTTTTGGATGGCAAGGCTTATGCGTTGGCCGAAGTACGAGCCAGGTCTGCGATCGCCACAAACGTGTGTTCAACAAGCCAATTCTGGACATCACCCTGACAAAGTACCGAGCTTCTGGGCTCTAATGACCCATTGCTTTGACCCCACACGGAAGAAAAATATATCCCTCACCTATGGCAGCATATTTACTCTGCCCTCAGCAGCCTCCGCCTGACCTCCAACTTACTTGAAGGTGGGAGGGAGCTCAGGGAGCCAATCTTTTTCAAAACAAGTTGCTTCCCATACCAGTGGTTTCCGACGACTCCAAGTTACCAACGTCATACTACTACCCCGCAGTGACAATTATGGGGCTCTATCCTGGAGATGCCCAGACGAAGACCTACAGCAACTGAGGATGCCGTATTATCTGAAAGAGTTCCAATACTGGTCGAAGGAAAATAAAAAGGTATAAAAATATAAAACATTTATTTATCTAAGGAAACTCTACGGCTATATTATATTGTAAATATAGCTGTAAAGTTTCCTTAAAGAGATTAATGTTATATATTTAACTAGCTGTACCCGCGACTTCGTCCGCGTGTTAATTAGTTTATTTCGTTTTTTTTGTAAAATAAAACTTTTTCTAAAATATAAGTAGCCTAAGTTACTCCTTATTACATCAGCTACCTGCCAATAAAAGTCCCGTCAAAATCGGTCCAGCCATTTCAGAGATTAGCCGGAACAAACAGACAGACAGACAAAAATTGTAAAAAATGTTATTTTGGTGTATGTACCGTATGTATATTCATATTTATGTAGTAAAAACCGGCTATTTCAATATTACAAACAGACACTCCAATTTTATTTATTTGTATAGATTAGGGTTAAGCAGATTTTATTTAAATATTTAATTGGCCAAGTAAATTTACAATTTTACAACTAATTAAACGCAAAGAGTTCCACAATAATGCTAGATGGAAATAATAATTTAATATTTAGGCTATAATGTCAAAAAGTAGATTTAAATAGAGTAAATAATAAATAAATATATTTGGAATATTACCACACTATTATCTTAGGTATGCCAAACTACAAACTGGGCAGGCAAAGATAGAGTACTATTGCCACCAGACAATTGATAAACATACTTATGTATTTCTAAATAGGTACATAAATATTATAGAAAAATAAACACAGGACTTCTTTGGATTTGGACTTCTTTGGAGATATGCACGCTGAAGATTTCAAGTTTTCCAGCGATGGTTAAAGAGCAGTTGTTTTCTGAAACTATAAATTACAGTAAACGGGTCTTTTATAGCCATTAACCCACAAAATTCACTTTTAGATAGATTGAATTGAAGAAAATGTAGGTGTCGGTAATCGAAGACTCTAAGAGTGCATTCGATTACAGCACATGTTTATCATTTATAATTTGTCGATCATTGTCATTGTGTAACCAATTAATGTTCCTAATGGATATGATTAACGGTATCTTACACTTGAATCAGCCAGGTGAAGAGAATCAATGAATATACCATTATTATAGTGCAGCAAAGCCATGTTGGGGACAGCTCGGAGCCTTGTTGGATACCGGCATTGATGCCCGTTGTATTGCAGCGGCTGCCATCGTTGGCACTTATGCTATTGTTGAAAAGCTAGCTAAATCCTGTTAAACTCCTTACTATGGTAATGATGATAGAAGACTCCGGTGCAATACCTATCAAACGCCTTTGCTAGGTCTAGGCTGACAGCCCGTGCCTTGATTCTGAATGGCCAACTCCTAGATGTTATTGAGGAAAACTAGATTATCAACGTCGCAAAATCTATACCGACTGTCAACGATTAGGCACTATCTATATATAGGTCGTGTATGTGATTATAAATTACTTAAAATTCTTATGCAAAGTAACTCTCATATTAAACTACTCGTAACTTCCGCCCGAGGCTTCACTCGCTTATGTTTGTGTAAGAATGGTAAAAGTATATACTGCACTATTTATTTTGATATCCATTTTACAGCTACGTAACGATTGCTGATAGCACGGGGAATTGTAAAAGATTTTTCTAGAATATTTAATTTTGTAGCTTCGCTCGCTATTTATTAAATTTAAGGCATATTCATATAAAAAGTAAACTTTATACATATTATTACATTTCTAATATTGCATAGATGATGTATACAATATTAGAAATTGGCATAATTACATTTAATTATAACAAATGCATTTAATAATTGATTACATTGCTCATTAGTAAAATGCCTTCTAGGCATTGTGCTAAATCTTTCCGATGTATTAGTTGACGTTAGGATGTCTCGAATATCGTGTAAAGTTTTCTAGAACCGTTTTTAAAATTATAGTGTTTACCTAAATCAGGATAACTTTATCCTAAAAGTATCTTCTACTTTTCTCCCCAAACATAAAATCTGAAAGCTGTAACCATAATTGAAAACGGGACTTCATAAATATTTGAAATTTTTTATACAATTTGAACATTACATTTGACCCCATTGTGCGTTGCGATTTGTCTATTTGATTTTTAGGTTTTTGTAATTTGACATCTTTAGACATTATCCTTGAAAAAAAATCCATTCTAAAGTTTTGTTTGATTATATACTTGTTTGAACTGAGTTCTACAAGTAAATTTCTATAAACTACGTTCAAAACAAAAATCGAATTTAATAAGAAATTCAAATCCTTTTAACTCAGTTTATTCTATTAATATTATAAATGCTGTAGATCAGTAGATGAATAAATGAACCGGATTTTTATAAAATTTTGTAGTAATATAGTTCATACGAGTATATCCAAATAAAATAAAGGTTATATAATTTACAAAGTTTAACGGGTAAGACTGCGGGACACAGGCAGTGGTAAAATATTTTAAAACCCCGTCTTAGTAATCATCTAAATATGCAGTGTATCTACTTCTAAAATTTCAAGGGTTGCGTCTTTAACCGTCTAAGCGTTGCATAATATAATAAGGCAGTTCATTAGTTAATATATAATATAGAAATACACTTTCCAGCTTCAACTCTTACTTCTGGAGGCGTTCAAGGATTAAGGAAGTGATAAAAAAAAACATCCACGAGTACACAGATAATATTGTATTTTAATAAAACAGAAGCTATAATAAAGCGATCCACGATAACTAACGATAACCTTTAAATACATAGATATCATATTGAATTAACACAGTTGAAAGGTGCTGACATTTTTTTAAATACTCACACAAACTTATTCATAGATTATCCCTTATTTATTATTGTAATAATATAGATGTTGTTTTATCAAGCAGACAACTCAAGTAAATATAAGTTACACAATAGGTGTGTAATCCCTATTTACCAAAGCAGTCTGTCTACCTTTGATTTTGCATTATGGAAACCATAAGTTTGGTTGTTTCAAAGTTATATACGGGTTATTTTTAAAACATTTGTCGCATTTTGTTGAAACTTGACAAATACCTGCAATTTTTTTTGGTTTAATTAGCGCCATTAAAAGGAAATTTTATTTAAATCTTGGAAATATATTTTTAATACGAATCGGTGAAATATATATGTATATATCATTTTAACAAATCTAAAATGTGAATTTTATAAATAGTAATTAGATTTTCTGATAATGCGAAGGTTTAATTAAGGTACATTTTAGAACACTGACAAAATAAATTTTGTGTTAAAAGTGAAAGATTTATATTGTTAATTCACGCTTAATACTAATTTATCTGTACGTTTTTGTTTGTATTGGTGTCTGTCACACAGTGTATATGGACAGACACCGCCGTTTACTATATCTTCACATTATTAGTATGTCAAATTAAAATTCTTCTTTTAATTTTAAGATTTATTATATTAACTGGCATATAAGTAAGTATAGATGTATTGGTAATTTAGTTAATCTAAATTAGTACTTATAGTGTCACGATTTCGTTACAGCTTGACGTTCGATAATACTGTTCATGCCAAATCAGTTACTGTCATCGGTACAATTAACAATTGGTTAGGGATTGATACAATATGACGTAATTATTGAGCTAATTGCATGGTGAACTAATTGTGTAATCTAGTTCCTGCATTAATAGACGCATAAATTCCTAAAGCTTGGATGATGTCACCATAGTATTTTGCCAACCATATGAACTGTAGAAAAGACCCTTCTTCCAGGCGATGATTTTGCAAAGAGTAATGTTTGTTAACGCCAGAATATGGATAGGTTAAGGAATTGATCGTGAATTTTGTCAGGAAGACCATGAAGGAATCTACACAATAGCGGTGGATGGTTAAATATGAAGGTAAGTCCAACTGTACTTGACTAAGTGTGTCTTATGGCTATGTAGCCTGTGCAGAAACTTGTGCAGATTTTTTTGCATTGTAGAGATTTAGGTGTCACACCTATGTCATATGAATTCTTTATACGTAGGCAAACTTTTATAAAGGAGATGCGTTAACAATGTTTTTTTTGCCTAACAGTTGTGAATTGGTTGTATAAGATTTACTGACAAATTTTCATGTCATCGTAGTGGTCTACTCTACCTGAATTTTTCTCGTTCTTATCCATATTGCAGATAGTGATCTCTGTCTATCGGTTTACATGTAAGTAACTAGATGCTTCTGAAATGAATACTTTGCAGGTAATAAGTGTCTAATATTGTCTTATTCCGATTTAGTAGCTTCGACTGAATGTATGTTATTAAATATGGATTTTAAGAGATGTTCAAGAAGAGGATTATAGTTCAGCTTCTAAAATTTGTGAAAATTCATTCTGTATTTAACTTGCAAATATCTTGTTACTTTTAATTTTTGTTCGCAATAGGCATTATTTATTATATATATGATAGAACATTTTAATATTATCGTTAGATTTTCCTAGTATGTATTTACGCCATCTAAATAAATGCTTGAAAATCTATGGTTGACTGTAATGGAGCAGAGACTTAAGCTACAATCGGTGCAAGTTTTCCCGGTTTGTTTGTGTTGCATGACAAAGGGTTGGTTTAAAACCATGTTGTCATTGTACTGAACACACAACGCGCTTAGTCGATTTCTATCCGATATCTTGAATCGATTGTAATTAATATTGTACTGATTTCTCTAATAATGTAATACTGTCGTTGATTAATAAAAAAAAATATCCTTATCCCTAAGGCCTTGTCGGAAAATCAGCTTTATTCGTTGTGTATTTTCCTACTCAATTTTTTTAAATTTATTGATATCCACGTATGTTTGAAGTAAATGGTCGGTTATATTTTACTATTTGTATTTTTTGTATGGAGGTGTTCTTTATTGAAATAAACTAAGTTGAACCTTCGCATTATCAAAATAAAATGTCTGCTTCAATTTTAGATTTTAATCAGGGAAGTATTCACTTCATATTTTAGATTGCAGCAGTACCTTCGGCATCTTAGCTTTCGGTAGAGTATTTTTTTGTATACGTTATTTAATAAAATCGTTTGACTGAAGTCCGAGAAGCCTGAAGAAGAAAAGATGACGCTATTTTTTTTTTGAAAAATTCAAGTTTTTTTTTGTGCTAGGTATATAATTTATGTAAGAAATTGTTTATTGCAGACATTAAAGTTCTTATAGACTTGTGGACATTCTCTTTGTTTTTATCTATATCAGATGTAGAAAAAATATATTGTTCATTCACTGTATCTTTACGTTTGTCTTAAATCAATCTTGGATCGACATTACGGATTGTTAGTGAATATTTTTAGTAAATTATTTATATCTATATATTTTATATTTTGTTTACCATACCGTTTTTTTGCCGTACCTGTTAAAAATAAGAATATATGTATATGTACATAGGAATATACTTATTATGGAGATGTTATTTTTTATAAGTTAAGCGGCACACTTACTCGTATTTTTTTGTGGTAGGTATGTAATTTAAGTAAGATCTTGTTTATGGCAGACATTAAAGATCTTATAGAATTGTGGGAATTCTCTGTGTTTTTATCTATATTAGAAGTAGAAAAATTATATTGTTCATTCACTGTACCTATACGTCTTATTTTTGGTTTCCTAAATCAATCTTCTAGATGTTTGGATCGGCATTATGGATTGTTAGTGAATATTTTTAGTATATTATTTATATATATTATTAAATATTTTATTATATTTTATTTGACATACCTTGTTTTTAGCCGTGCCTGTTAAAAATATGAATATACATTTGTATATACGAAGATATCCCAATATGGAGATGTTATTTATTTTTATTTTTTTAATTGGCACACATTATCATATTTTTTTGTGGTAGGTGTATAATTTACGCAAGAACTTGTTTATGGTAGACATAAAAGTTCTTATAGAATTGTGGGCTTTTTTTGTGTTTTTATCTATATTAGATGTAGAAAAATTATATTAACATATCGTTTTACCTTGGTGTCTTAAATCTCAATCTTCTAGATGTTTGGATGAGCATTGTAGATTTTTAGTGAATATTTTTATTATATAAATATATATTGTTATATATTATATTATATTTTATTTACCATGCTTCCGTGCCGTTTATTTTTTTAAGGCCGTGCTTGTTAAAATAAGAATATATATTTTTACATACGAATATGTCCTATAGGGACATGTTATTTTTTATAAGTTCTCGTCTCAATACGAGTCAAAATATTTGCTTGTTTATCATAATTGATTTTTAATTGCAGTAATCGCTAAAGGTTTTGTTTCACTCAAGCTTAACTTGGAACAAGTTGTCGTTAGTTATTTTGATAAGATTTGATATGATTGATATGGTGACCTGTAATTCAGGTTTTCTCCAAAACCTAAAATAGGCACCAGTCTCTCACAAAGTTAGGTTCTAACTTAGTACCTCAACCATAATTAAGATGTATTTGTTTTAATTAGAGCCTGTATTTCTTTGTGTAGAGAAAATAAAAGAATTTTGAATTGAATTGAATTTGATCTATGGGCCTTTCTCTGCTTTGTTATTTAAATCACGATTTAAATAATTGTATCGTCCAAACATTGTTTCTTAATTTTACTTGATGTGAGGCAGAGCCTTTGGTGCCGTAGCTTTTTCTACTAAATCTACTCAATCAACATTAATGATTTGCAAGCAAAATATTTTTAATCAATGTTTTTTTTTCCAATTCACTTTATGTAGTGTTGCCCATGCTGCTTATGTATACATATATATTCGTATTTATAATGACAGTAATCCATATTCATATAAATAATTGAGCTTAATCGGAATAACATTACTGCAGCAATATTTATTGTAAAATAGCTAAGATAATTTAATGCTTCTATTTGCTTTTACTTCTTAATCGTTGTCCGTATTTTTTTGGAAATATATATTGTTGTATTATAATATTTATTACGCAAATTTTACTGATTTGACATTAACGATATGAACATTAAATCAGAATAATTATAGCCAAAGGTTTTGATGCCAGGTAGAATTATTGCTGCCGTATTAAATACAAAATATATATAATTATAATAAATGTTATATAGTTAATAAATACATATTAAAAATACTTGAAGATATTTATAATACCCATTCAACGTCAAATTTTGATAGTATTTTATACTGTTATTGGATTGAGTGCGTAATGTACTTTCTTTAGGAATAATTACTTTCTTTACTGTTGTTCTGGTTCATTGGGAAACTTACGTAGACATTTATATAGTGGCTGTGTTGTTACAAAAACCATTTGTCGCTACCATTGATATCTTATTGCAGTAATCGCTAAATGTTTTGTATCACACAAGCTTAACTTAGACCAAATTGTCGGTAAATTCTTCAAGGTAGACATTTATCTAACTTTTGAATTACATCAGGCCTTTAATAATTATATTATTATTGTTCATACTTATGTCTTAATCTTACTTGGTGTGAGGCAGAACATTAGGTGCCGTAGCTTGTACTACCAGATCGAATGGATTATTGACTAGTACGCAAAATTTGTTTCGTATTTTAAATTTTTTATTATTGGGATAACAACTTTGCAGCTTTTATTGAAGTTAAATTGAGATAGGTCTATTTTCCTATTTGTTATACTTCCTCATTGTCGTTCTTGCAAAAATACGGTGAATGGTAATTCTTTGAAGAGGTTTATGGAATTATAAATACATACATATATTTAAATTGTTCAAGTGTACTCCCTTTAAATAATAATAAATAGGCTTTACTCGGTCTTTTTTTTCATCAGTAATTTAATAATTATATTATTACACTGTGTCTTTATCTAATTTGATATAAGAGAGAACTTTAGCTGTCGAAATTTAATATATTAGATCAGTTACTGATTTGTAATCAAAATATAGACTTGATTGATATTTTTTCCATATTAATTGTTGCACTTTAAGATATAATATACATATGATATAGATAAATATGATATATAGATAAATATCAGAATAACGCTTAATGCAAAACACAACATTTAGTACATTACTTTTTGTTTTTATACAATAACTCAAATAGTACTCAAATTAGACATGGTACGATATTAAATTATTATTTATGCTTAAATAAATTAAACCATAAGACTATATTAAGTATAAAAAACATGTACCAGATCTACAGATACTTCGAATAGTTATGCGAATATTCACCAGCCGTGTCATACAGTTTAAACAGAAAACAATATCTTAAGTTGTTACTCCTATAACACATGGAAAAAAGAAATATTATAATATATTTTACATGGTAAGAAAGATACTAAAACAGTAGGTATTGCCAATTATAATATAATTGTTACCTATAATGAACGTGTATCGCTTAATCAAATGACATCAATAAAATATTCTGTTACAACCTCATATTTACTTTCATATAACTTTACTGCTTTTCAAAACTGTTTTTGGATGTATTACTTTCCTTGCCTGTTTCTGTATGGGAACTTAGCGTCCTTATGCGTGCTGTCAATAATAATAATGTTAGTACTAATTTTATAACTACATACTACTGAAACATTGTTAATGTTGAGATTTGGTGGTGTTGGTATTGTTTGGTTTATTTCGTTGGATACAATCATATTGCATTCATCAGTGTTATTGCTACAAATACAAATATATATTGTTGTAGTAGATAAAGTAATCTAAATACATTCTTAGTTGATATACGGAATAGTTGTGAAAACTAATTTTAGTTACATTTAGTTACTGCTACATTTTTTATAAATAATCCAATAGTATGCCTTACATATAATAATAAAATAATACATCTCAAATGTTTATTATACCTATGTCTATTATAATAATTATATCTATTGCAGTGCATCGAGATCGTCGCGTCATGGGTTCTATATGTACATTTTCCTTACTTAATGTTACTTATTCTATTTAACCGTTATTCATAAAACTCATCTTATGTTTTATCATTCATGGAACTGTCGCTTAAATATTGCACATTGTATATCTTGTATTTTCCCTGAATGCGAGATGGTTAAACTAAGTGTCAGATTATTTTAGGCTGCAATATCTTTAGCGATTGTTGTAGATGTTCTTATGATCATTGAGACTGATGGCTTTACAAAGCGCATAGGGCAGTCTTACAATCAACTAGACTCCGAAATGAACATTTGATTTTATTGTAACATTTGTCTCGGTGCAGAAATTGACGTGCAGCATCCAGCGCGTGTGACGATCGAACTTTTAAGTGAGTAAGTACAGAGAAAATCGACAATCGATCGAGAAAATCGATTACAAAAAGTAAATTCTAAATATATATAATTTACTAGATAAGGAAATCAATGTCCTGTTTTTTAGGGAAGAGATTAATAGTAAACAATGTCAAGTAAAAACTTATGTCAAAACAATAAGAAAAAACGGGTAAGTAGTTTTATTCATAGCGGGGAAACATTTATAAAAAGATATAGCACCGGGCACTTCTTCAAGACTTGTTAGTTTGATTCGCTATGTTCACAAAATTAGGTTATTATCAGAACTAAACCTTATAGAAAATAAGTAAAAGGGAATATAAAAATAAGAGAGGATAGTAAAGCAATCAATAATAACAAAAAATACAGTATAAAACAGGCCTGAACAAAACGTAAAAAATTTATTGCAAATGACACTTTAATATTTTGACGTTTTCCATTCGGTTCAGTTTCGTAGCTCTTGATTACACTTCTAATTAGAAAATGTGTTATACGTTTGCGTTCGATTTTTGGCCAGAGATCAATGCATTGCGTTCGTCAATTATCTTGTGATACAACTTCCATTCGTGATAAATAACTGCGGTTCAATTGTGGTAAGTTTATTTTTTTATCCTGATTCGCTGGCACAATTACGGTCGCCAAAGCATGGTCCAGATTCCTTAATTGATTGGGCGATATCTGGTGTTGGTAGTAAACTGTGGATCTGAGGCAGCTTCGGAAAGTTATGTGTCACTGTATAAGAGAAATAAGAACAAATAGGTCTCAGTGATAGCGGTATACGCGTTTCGGATGATATTTTTTCATTTTAGTTACGTCTAGAGAATTTGCTCAAATTTTTCTGTTCTAGTGTTGCCTTCATTTTAGCTTGGTAAGAGATAAAAACGACCGAATTGTGAGATAAAAGTTTGATAAGATGACATAAAAGAATACTACCAAAAATAAATTTGCGAAAGTAATCAGAAAATTAAACCTATAGGGCATATGTGGTGGTCTTATGCCCGTGCCAAAGTTCTCTTAGTCGCCTTTTACGACATCCACGAGAAGAGATGGAGTGACCCTATTCTGTGCCGGGAGCCACACGGCACAAAATTAATTCCTATGAACCATATATAATAAAATCCGCACAGTTAGAAAACCTCATCCAAAATGTTCAAATAGAGCGGAGGGATGGTATTGAGGCAGTATACAGGCACCATGAAGACTCAATCGTTTAATCTGTAAATGCTTACATTTCTCTTATTTTTATTTGCCTACAATTGTTATTACTTTTTCACCTCAAGGTAATATTATATTTGAAATACCATTACAGATCTGTGCCCTACGATAGTTGCTAATCGGCTATGGTAAGGTACGCCATTTTAAATTTTCAAAGTTAGGGAAGTCGTTCAATACCAAGTTTTTGAATAATGTAGAAATTTCTGGGTTTTCATTGTCCATCGATCTCTCTTCACATACTGATTTTTTTTAACAATCATAATAATTAATGGTATTAAGTACTATGTAAGAAGATATAGTAGTATGACCATTTCGTATCTGTGATGCCCTTTTAAGGGATGGTGTCATTAATATATAATGATTTGATTTATAATAATTATATAATGATTTTACAATAGTATTGATTGAATTATATCGATAGTGTATAATATAATAATGTCGAACATAGATCTGAGAGTATTAGCTCTAATTATTCAATGTGCGCATTATAATATAAGGTTAGGCCCACAAAAGTATACATACTTATTCGATATTTTAGTAATGTTTGGAACTGTGCGTAGATATTTTTTTTGTTGTTCTAAGTCTCAAGATTTGATGATACATCATAATCAATCTAAATATAATGGCACTTTGTTGTAACTAAACAATATGCTTAGATTAGAGCCTTTGCGTGAGTCGGTATAGCAAATGGGCACTGTACTAGATTAGAGGAACACATCTTACCGAATGAATACCAACAGAAAGATGGTAAAGTGTTTTTCAAACCTTAAGCTAGATATGTAAAAGATATCCAGAAGGTTGCTGAAAAAATCTGAATTGGTTCGGTGGCCCAAAGAAAAACATAGCATAATAAATCAAACTTTGAGTGTCACGATTTCGAACCCTTTTTGAACTACACACAATTAAGTGCAAACATTTAACCCACATACGAGGTAGAAATCAGTCGAATACGATCTAATAGCCATTCAGTATATAAGTTGTGGAGTACAAAGTAAATAATATAAATACACTTATTCTTACATTGACGAAAATACCGACAAATCCTGATTCGATAAAAGGGGATTAATTTTACGAACTTTTTAAAATTCCCATGAAACTTTTTTAAATTGTTAATTTTGAAATATTTTTTATATATAATTAAATTATTAAGTTTAAAGAATTGGAATCCAGTTATGCGGTATTCATATGAATAATATGGGTATTAAGACTTAAAATATGAGTCTATCAAGATCATTTTGCCAATACCTCTATTGTTTTTTTTTTACCTATCCTAACTTAGCATATTATATCTGTAGATATACATTTTATATATAATTCATGCGAATGATTATTTTTTAGATGGGTTATACAACTTAAGGAACGAGGGATGAAAGATATGCCTACAAAAAGTACAGCCCTTATCGTAGATTTAATACAAATAATTAATTTAAATTCGCACAACTGACACACATTATATATTGTTTAAAAATACAAAAAAACACAATAAATAAACAACGACAACGTAATTAATTACAGCCTTAGGCATCTTTTCATAAACATCTTTCGTTTTTGCGAAACCTCTAAAATTATTATTAGGGATTATTAATAGGTACATAACACATTAGGTTATACAAATGAAATATTATAGGAGCACAAAGAGTATAAGCTTTTATAGGACTAAGAATACATAAATATGTGTGACTGGTACAAGAACGAAGTAAGCAATTTATGTTGTTCGTTTTAAAGTTTCGTTTCAATAAAACAAGTGGTTTTGGAGAATCTATTTGACGTTTTTCAAAAGAATTTAGAGTATTTCTCATTTACTTTTATTAAGAAATGTTTAAATATTGTTTAATTTAAAAGTAAATTAATTATAGTACTTTCTGTATCGCTCTTTCAAGTCCAAATTAAATGGAATACAATTATTAAAATTAGTTACACAAAATATACATTTACAAATAAGTTAGTAAAGTTTCTTACTCTAGCGGGTTGTGTTAAGTTCCAATATTATATTATTCGTTATTTCTTATTTATTTATATGTAAATCAAAGGAAAGGCAAATACTGTAGATGACTTGACTTATAGACTCTTCGTTTTTGGAATTAAATTCTTAAATAGTTGGTATTGATAGAAATATTTCTAGAT
This sequence comes from Pseudoips prasinana, assembly GCA_951640165.1. Lineage (NCBI taxonomy): Eukaryota > Metazoa > Arthropoda > Insecta > Lepidoptera > Nolidae > Pseudoips > Pseudoips prasinana. Next base: position 24,980,277 of record OX621243.1, read on the forward strand.
CATTTGTTTTATGATGTTAAATTTGTAATGAAGAGGAACGTTCAGGGATTCATCTTGATCTTTTCTTTTATATTGTAAATTTCTTTTTTTTCTTTATTATTTATTACCAATACTAATATTTATAAAATTTGAGTACAGTTTTTACTGCCACTTAAACCACGGAGGTAATCTTCGATTCGTTAATATTCGTCACATAATACATTCGTTTTGATATTCATATTTAATCGGTCTGTTAACATTCCCTTCTTACATTTCAATCCTAGAAAATGTATGTATCTTAAGCCGTCGCACTCTAGAAGAACAGGAAGAAACAATTTGTGTAAGAACAAAATGAGAGAGATAAGGACATAATTACAACATGGCAAACTTAATCAGTGATTTCTGTCTGTTGTAGTATTCTTCTCTTGTTTAAGGAGATTTACAGTCCTAACTATAGTATTGCAGATTTATGTCTATAATATAATCTAAAAGATCGTTTTAGTTACGCATTTGTGGAAATAAATGATCTAGTCTTATAAAGTATGCAACTCCGCATTTCAAGTAGAGAATATCACATAATTTGTAATGGAATCATGTTTCTCTGTTATCCAGAATGAGTTCTCTGAAGTAATTTTACTGGTATTAATAATATTTTGAAGTAGTTCAGAGTAAATATTCTGGGTCACAGAGAAACAGTATGCAGATCATAATTAATTATTCTCTACAACATGCTTCATTCCTTTATGATTAAACGATTATCTACTGCTACTATTGCGTGATAACTGTTTGCTCTGGCTATGAAACATATCTTTAGAAAACATGGAATTCATATTTCTAGATTTGTTCGATTTCAAACTGTTGGTAGTTCTGTAGTAAGTTCACTTATCGTTAAAAAGCCTTTATGCTATGTGAGTAAAGTCATTGAGGAACATTTTAATATTTTACGAGTAAATAATCAAAATCTAGAAAAATATTGATCATTTAATGGGCTTCAGAATGATGATTACGATAATAGAAAAGATACATTAAAAGGTATAGCGTCTTTTACAGACGCGATGACGAAAGAAGCTCTAACCATTATTGCTCAAGAAATTCAAATACAACAATACACATATAATTATAAACATTAATTATCCTTCCATAATAAAACCTATAATACAAACATTACATAACGTTAAATTTGTTCCCAAGCTTATTTGTTCCCGTCTCTACCAAATTATATTAAATACTACTTTTAAAACATACCTAACACACCAAATAGAGTGTACAATTGGATTGAAGATTCAATTGTAAACTGTGTAATATAAGTGCAATTAATTGTTTTACACTTCTTGAAGTGAAATCTTGCTAATCAACGCCCACGACATAGCCAACTGACATTTATAAAAATGATCGAACTCATTGAACAGCAAACGTTCTTTTGTTCTCGGCTTTATTGAACGAATGATTGCTTTTTTTAATGCCTATATTGTTATCAATTGGGAAAACATTTTTACGTTAATCGTTTAATGGTTATGATCAGGAATTTTTCTGTTCTCCTCTGTGGCGTTATTTTATATTTATCTAAAGCAAGACATTTACTTGCCTTTTTTGGGACCTAATACGTTCTTATGGCCGTCGCTTTTTCAAGTCAGTTGTTTTCCCCCTTCATGATGTCATGGAAAATTTCTAACGGTTCTTCAGACATTTCGAATAATTTAAATAGTTATTAGACCGGAAAGCTCATCGCATGGCTGTTATTGACGTAGGCTATTTATTTATGTATCAATATTATTATGTATGCTATTATATAAATGGATAAAATCTTTTATGAAATACAGTAGTTAAACGACTGGTATTATAAGAGTCATACTTTCGTTCGTTCAACCCTCGCAAATAATAATGACGTATTCGTTTCGAAGCTGATTTTCCGTTTGGGCTTATATTTATTTTACTATATATAATACATAAAGCTAATATATAATATGATTACGTCTTTAAGACTTCCCTTAATTATGTCAGTAATTTTTGCTTCGATTTGCCCTCGTTTGGATAAATATATGTACAATTGTCTTAACGATATTCCTAAAGTAATAATGTATTTTTTGCTCTGTCTGTGATACGTTTAATATGCTCATTGCTCTAGCACACAGTTGGTTAAATTTCAATATATTTGTGTTTGCTACTATTAAGGGTTTGTGTGTGTTTTCTTGTTAGAAAGAAACTAGTTTCATTACATGTGGAGTACGTAAGTATTGTGTTAATTAATGGGTGGTGTATTATCTAATAGATACTGTAATTTTATAATTTTTTTGGGATGTTAAAGTGTGAAATTCCATTCTAAAATTGTATTTAAAACGTTCAGCTCAAGGCAGGTTGTAGTAATTGCAGAAGATGCATATGATTTTATTAGAATTATTACCAAAGAAGTTATAATAACAAGAAATACTTCTGTCTTATATTGTATGCAATATATTTGTCAGTTTTTCTTTCTACAGCCATTTTTGTCTCAACTTATAAAACATATGCTTAGAGTATTTTTTTATTAACAATTCTGGTTTATTTTGTATTAAGTCCGTAATAGTTGTTAATAAATATATCCCTATCGACAAAAATAGTATAAGAATAAATTTGATATGGTGCAACCGATATATTCTGTGATTTTATTAACATCAAAATTTAACCAACAATGTTCTTACTAATTAAGCCTAGGTCTCAAATATATACATAAGCTAAGATCAATTAAATACTAGAGATAAGTAATTAAATAACTCTAATTTATTTATAATACTCAATATTTTAATTAAACTTTGATCTTTATCCAGCACTTTAACTCAAACTTAGGAATAAAAAGTTATACTTACATTATTAGGAAACTAGAAATGACTTTAATTGCAAGTCAAATAAACTATAACGACATCATTAAGGTACTTAACCAAAATAAGACAATAATTATTAAAATGTTGCCTATTTAATTGAAATATACAATAAACTTAATAAACAAAAGCCTTCGACAAAAGAAAAATAAGCTAACGTGAAATGTATGCAAACAAATTATAAAAGTATTTAAGCAAACATTTTTTTTTCTTTTTTTTTCTTTTATGTTATATCATTACTTCCTTTATATCATAATTATCCTACTAGTCGCCTTATATTATTTCTTAAAAGTATTCGCCGTCAACTGCCTAAACCTATGAAAGCATTTATTTATTTGTTATGATAAAAAGAAATGATACTGTTATTTTCTGAGGTATTTTGTACTACTGTCAATTTATTCTTACAAAATTATTTAGTTTTGCACACACATTATTATTATTATTTGCTTGTTATTTTATTAGCTTCGAAGATAATATATAATAAAAGACTTTGATGGAATAATAAAAAATATTAATATTATGTTCATAAATACTATATAAATAGTTGCAACTACTACTCCGATATCCAAATAGAACTAATATGATGTTACAAATCAGTGGAAAAAATAAGATTTTAAAGCTGTTAATATATTTCAATGAAACAATGTAATTGTCACGATTAAACACCTAAAATACGGTTGTTAAAATATGTATGTACAAATGTTAACCAGCCTATTACCGATTGGGTTGAGTGGTTAACGATTTTATACATAGTCAATTATTCTATTGACAAGTATTAGTCTAATGGCAATGGGCAAATAGATAGACACCCATTTAGATGTCCTAGATACCACTTTTGACCCGATATATGTCCTCCGCGACGTGTACGTCGATGGCGAACCCTGCTATGACTTTTTGTGGTGGACGCGAATATGACCCGATTACGAAGGTAAAAATAGGGTATTTTTTATATGTTATACAAATTTCATTGAAAGGAAAAGGTATGTATTATTATTATGTGGTGATAGTAGCTAACACTTCTGACACACACTTATTTATTATCGGTAGATAGTATTGCAACAATAGATTTAAGAAATATGAATTATTAACCAGATAGATAAAAGATAATGATAAAAAAATGTATTGCCTTAGGAATTAATTTTTATTATGTAATACTTCCACATTAATGAGGTATAAGAGGTATCTTGGTTCTAAATATATATTTTATATAAGTATGTACCTCATATTGTAAATTAGTGTTATGTATTTTAGTTTTATAGTACTCATCAGGCATCATATGACGCAACTAGGTATTGTTTTTGCATAATAATTTTGCCAAAGTTTTACTTATTTGCAAGCATTTATTTCTCACAATCTTATATATGTATTTTTTATTCGATAGTCAAAAGGTGTCTTGAGGTAGTTAATTATTAGTTGAATAGTAATTAGTAGTCTAATTTCCCTATTCTAACATAAGTGAACTATATATTTATACAAAAGATTGCAAGAAAAAATAAATCAAAGATGTTTTAAATTCTTAACGCCATCAGAACGAACTTTTTTTTCATTTTAGTTATTATGAAAGCCTTAAATTATATATATATATATTAGAAATTATCATAAGTCCATAAAAATAATTGTACCTAACAAGTATTATTTAATAAGCGAAAGTTTTATCTTATCATATATCGCCAGTTGAGATCCCACTAGGAACTAGGTGACTCTGAGTAATGTCAGGCAATTAGTTACACCACATTACATTTTTTTTCTATATTTACACCCCATATTTCTTATGACTAGAAAATACAAGCCATATATACTTATATCGAACATTTACTAATAATATAATGACCAGGTTATCATACATTCATATGGAAAAATATATCTATTTGTTAAAAAAATATAACTATTCTGTTTATGTTTCATATTTTTGTAGGATTTTTTTAGAAAAATATATTTTAGTAAATAATATTAAATCATATACGTCCGTCTTTTGTGAATGATACGCATGTAACTTTGTACTGGGTAAAGTTAATGAGTGAACCGAAAATAGTCGTACCACTGCATATAGAGAAATCCAGGGCTACGTTCAAGTCCTGGAGTGTTACTGTGGGCACTCTTCACCCTAGGATACAGTCAAGAAAGGAACATCTAAAGTCAAGTGCGTTCAGGGTATACATCACTCCACGCAGGTGCTATTTAAGCAACATTTCTTCGCCTGCAAGATAATGATCAATGATGTGGCTTCATTTTATAATAAGTATTAATTAATTCAGTTAATATAATTTATTAAAAAATATCCTCTAAGCCATTGAGGTGGAACCTTATTATTTCATTAATTAAAAGGTATGTATGTAAGGTATTTCCAAACATAGGAAACATTCTTTTTTTTAAGTAAGATTACTTTTTTGTATATTATACTAATATTATAAATGCGAAAGTTTGTGAGCATGGATGTATGTATGTATGGATGTTTGTTACTCTTTCAAGCAAAAACTACCGAACGGATTTTGATAAAATTTGTAATAATTTAGGTTATAAGTATATATCTGAATAACAGCTTTAATTTATAAAGTTTAACGCGGGTAAAGCCGCGGGGCATAGCTAGTGTATATATATATACACACATATGGCGCTGAATGGTACAAAATACATCAAGGCTATTAGCAATTATGGGATCTTAAGTTATGCGTATCATTCGAAAAGACGATAATTAAGGGAATATAATTATATTGTATTTACGCTACGTATTATGTACAGACTACCCAAATGACTAGAGTGACTCCTTGACAAGATTAGGCATTTCGCCATTTCTTAAACCTAATACTACGGTTTTTTTGGTTATAGCGTTCGTGTTTTATTATATTTACAACTTACGTTATGACTAGTTTTATCAAGTATTATATTAGATAGTCTTATCAATAGAAGAATAAAATTCCGTATCTGACAATTTTTGAAATCCGTTTTTTCAACAAATACATTTTTTTTTAATATTGGCATTTCAAGAATCTCTAATTTTTTTTTACGACAATAACAATTTTTATTCACTTATTCCGTCGGGCAACTAAAAAAATTCAGTTAATTACCATTGATTATATATTTGTATACATTTATAAAACATTTAATTTTACTACTACAGTAATTCTACTATGTTTTTTAAGCATTGATCACGTTTAAGCACATAGGTGCGTATGTACATCTTATTACTACTTAATACTTAGGTAGCTTCGAATATACGACTACTCCTGCAAGTAAAGTATCAAAATTACTTCTTTCAGGCCAGTGCCTTGAATGATGATTTGTTGATCTATTGAAGAATTAAACTACCCTTGATTCGTAACAGAAAAAAATATATTTAATGAAATTAAAGTTAGATGTATGATGTAGCTATGATTATTGCTTAAATTTTATATAGCTACTACTGATTTCATGAAACACAGACAAAGAATCATTAAAAATCTTGTAACATATTATCGTAACGCAAAATTTCAGTAATTTATCTTGGAACAATTTAACACTAGTAATTCAATGTTACGTAGCGTTACTTTTTACTTTTTGGTACTTTACTTAAGGACTGACGACTCAGCTTTATTAGGACATTCGTTCTGTCACATGCGATTGTCTTTTCCAAATCGTAAGGACTAAAAGTTAAATAAATTGTTTTAAAAATTTTAATCCTCGAAGTTCTTTTGGGATACTTTTTCAAATTTAATATAATATAAAAATTTTAACATTTATTTATTAGACAATAAAATTAAATTCAATATACAAATTTTATTTATAAAATCACTTATAAATGAGGACATTTAATTGGCTGTCTATAATTATTGAAGTTATTATTCTTGTTTGTTTAGCTGTTAGTTTTCTTTGTAAGCATTAAATAATTTACAAAATACTGGAATAGTTAGAAAATTCTCAGAGCTTTTTTACAGCAACATCTAATATATATATATATATATATATTATTATGAACCCCAATTACATTACGGCTTTGTTTTTTTTAATCGGTTTAGTAAAATGTTTGTTTAATCAACATATATTTGTGTAATGAATCTCCAGAAATACGTGTGACAGAACTTATGGCCGAATCTAATATATAATTATATAATATATACTCGTAGATTATTATGCATGTTTAAATTACAACGAATACATATGATACACATAGTAAATTAGATCACATTTACGCAAAGATCATTGATATTCGAGTATAGTTAGTCGATATTGTTAGTCCCATATAACTTTTATAATATTTTATGCTTGAAATAATTTAATCCCATATATAAATACTAAGGAAGACATGTAATTGGAATAATACTTACAAGTTAGTAAATAATGTTTCAAAGTTATGTTTGAAATATATACAAATTATGGTATATAATAAAGTGTAATTTTATTTTAAATAAATTAAGAATCCTGATATAAGCATTTCTTACTATACGATTGGAATCCTGAAAAGGCGATTTTGACTTATATATTAATATATAATATATATTAATGTTGCAATACAAAAGTCAGCAAATAACCATAATTCATTCACTCATATTAGTTCAATAAAAAAAATTGAATTTTCATAATATATTTTACATGCCTAAAATTTATTAAATAATTGTAACGCTACAGTTATAATAAATATTTTAGTTTGATACCGATATTATACTTTGGAAGTTATCGTGCATATTATTATCTATTATATATTTATACTTATGTACTATTTTTAAGCCTTATTATACATAATGTTATTTATAATTATTTACAGCTACAAGGTATGTTTATTGCAGTTGTATATAATCAACTACACATACCGTTTCTACTCTATTATTTTCTTTGGATCTGGCGTCATCGTCGTAGCATGCTGTGCATGATCTATATGTACAATCCTTAACATTATTATTACTAGATTCATAATATATAACATATAAGATTACGTATAAGAAACGAACATATATATAATGACAAAGTTCTATAAGGACAATAATTAAACAATATTCATATATATGGAAATTATTTCTTATTATAATCTTCATATTTTGTGAATATATAATAATCAAAAATATAAAAGAATAAATATTGTTATAATGTTTTGACATACCTACCTATAAATTGTAAATTGCATGCCTAATGGAATTGTAACTTATTATTTATTTAATTGAAACTTGTAATATTGTAATACCATTGTACACATGATTGCAATCAATAATTAATTGAATAGAATACATAAATACATACGTTATACCTAATAAAAAAAAGAATACTTAAATTTGATTATTTTTAATTATTTTGTTAAAAATACATATATACCATGTTATACTACTATTTAGGTAGGTATGCGCATTGAGTTATTTTATAAAATTGGTTTAAAAATATGCACCGCAAACTATTCAAAAAATGGGCAATTATATACAACTAACGAAATTCACAGCTTTTACGTTTCTTAATAATGAATAACCTCACAAATTACAAGTAATGTCAATATACAACTTATGTAAGTATTTTCTAATCTCTATCTAAGGTTTTTATCCACCTACTTATCTCGAAAATTACATATTTAAATTAGTAAACTTGATCGGTATTATATATTTTAATGGTTTTCTTTATTATAATATATATGGATATATACATAATACATATATATTATGCCGTAGGCAATCTACTACTACCCCAGAAAACAGGTCTGGCGACGTGCGGCAAGAAGATGGATGGAGGTCTTACTTAGATTTGAAGGTGAATGAGGACTTAAAGCTTAACCAGGCTGTGGGTGGACTATACTAGACCACATCTTCAACCTTATCACTTTGGAATAAGGTTTGATAACAATGAAAAAATATAGGAAAGCCTGGTTAAGTGCGAAGCGTTCATAATTCGAAAATGTATGGATTGAATTCGTATGTGGACAGGCGAAGTGTCATCCTGTCATAAAGATGTTGACTGCACGTATGGACCAGCTGTTAAGACAGTCGCCTCGCCACTTAATATCCTGGGTTCGATTCCCACACAGAACTCATTTGTGTGGCCCATAAGTAACTGTTCTGAGTATGGATGTGTTTTGTGTCCGGCAATTTATAGTGTTAATTATATTGCCTAGTGCGGGCGTTGTCTTTTTAAAAGTTATGATTATAATATAGTTATTATGTTAGCATAGATTAACATTAATATACCTACTTATTTATATTAAAACAGGTTTTTGAGGTTTTCAATACAAAGTGGGGATTTGGGAACAATAATTCATTAAGCATTTGCATCCTTAGCAGTTGAAATGTTTTGGAAACCACCGTCACATAGTAGAGTAAACCTGGTTTAGTTGGCGTTTACTACTTGATGGTTTAAAGAAAAGTTGACGAGAACTGGAGGACATATCATACTTTAATATCCATAATAGTTTTATCTACTTTACTCAGGTATTGTTTCAGTTAGAAATGATGTCAGAAATACAACAAACTAAAACTTTGGTTTTAATTCGAATTCTTAAATTTATTTTTTTAACTATATTTACATACTACTAATATTTATCTGGAATGCGCCCTTTTTCATTAAATTTACAAAAATACTTATAATCTTTGATTACCTACATTAATTTCTATAGATAAGTGTTTTTTTTTGTCAACAACTGCATTGTAAGTCTAAAGGCTCTTTCATTTAGAGCTTTTGAACTTTGAAATGAAATAATACACGTTTATGTAGTGTTGACACATTTAGTAACTATAAAATGGAATATAATTTCAGAACTTTTATAAATTCAGACAGGATTTTTCTGACCATGGCGCGGTGGTACGCCATATTGAAATAATTTGTTTTTTAGTCTGTGGCTGAATAAAAGCATTTTTGCGTTAAATATGGTTAACAGCAATTGCTTTACCAAGATGGCCGCTATGCGCTGTCAATGTTCGCGCATCTCTATTGAAAAACCCTTTATTAAACTGCGTTGCAAGCATGTGGTACTGACTTTTAAGCAACGATAAGTAAGCTAAGTTTCCTTCCATATTCAGACTTTATTTGGGACTAGACCCATCTTATTAGCAACCACCTGCGTAGTAACCATAAGACAAAGGCTCATGTTTCTAAAACGTTTGGCCAATCCCCATGGTCGCAGGCAGGGATGCGTGTGGTTTGTTGTCATTTCTTTGGTTGAACGCTGTAAAGATCTATGAATCAGTTGCTATGTTAGTTACGATGTACGTCAAGGAAATACAGCATACAACGAAATGCCACAGTGTGGCTTAAGCTCCCCGGGGATCGAAGAAACTGATAATTAATTCTTCAGACATAGTCATGTTGTTCGCACATTCTTGAAACTCGCAATTACCTTATTGAGGTTGTAACAGAACGTATACAAAGATAGTAATTACTCCATAAAGATTAAAGGTTGATTTGTTTGTAACGGTTGCGGTTGTGATCACGTTTAATGTTAGACAGTTTTATGTTGTTACACCGCGCGGTTGGCTGGAAAAGAATGACCGCGCGGCCGAGAAGGCGTGACCGCAACAGCTATCGCTTATATTCAATCCTTGTGGGAAAATGATAACATTATACCCACTAATAAACGGCATAAAATAGACACTTACTAATATAGTATACTATTTAATACTAAACACTTAGTAAACATTGACATCGAAACCTTTTTTAGCTGCGATCGGTAGGCGTTCACCTGTCAGATAAGGGTTTTCTACCTGAAAATAAAAATAAAACTTGATGTAAGTATTTATAAATTTTTAATTTATTTATAACATGGAATACTAACATTATAATTATATTATATTATAATTAAATAAAAATACAGTATATTTCGAGAGTCACAACCTGATACGTATACCAATTATAGGCGTACACATCAAACTCACCCACTCACCCAACACACCCAACACTACATGCAGTCATATGAATAATAATAAATGTAGAGTGAACTTAAAAAATATATATAAATAATCAAGAACAAAAATATTTATCACACTAATATTATAAAGATGAAAGTTTGTGAGTGTGTATGTTTGTTACTTCTTCACGTCTAAACAGCTGGAGCAATTTTAATAAAATTTGGTATGGAGTTAGCTGACACCCTGGATTAACATATAGGCCACAATTTATACAGTTAAATGTGGGTAAAACCGCGGGGCACAGCCAGTTATAAATATATTTAACAAAATTTTTAAATATATTTTAGCCCACTGTTTGTAAGTGGGCTAAAATATAGCTCAGTTGTGTCAGCTAACTCCATACCAAATTTTATTAAAATCGCTGCAGCCGTTTAGACGTGAAGAAGTAACAAAAATACACACTCATAAACTTTCGTCTTTATAATATTAGTGTGATATTATATATTGGAGGGAACAATAAAAAGGTCAAAAAAAATTAAATGAGAATGATATGTAGAAAATAATATAAAATTAAATGAGACATAACTAACAAGTGACTTTCCGCGCTTTCCACGGGTAGATAAATAATGATATTATTAGGACTTTACGCCAAAAATTGCTATTATAGAGAGATTCAATGTACGTCTTTGTCGCTCCATAATACTTTAGGTTACGTTATTGTAATTATAGAAAAACAACAAAAAAATATAGTTCATAAGTATATTTCACAAAAATCCGAAAAGGAAATAGATAAGTTACAGCTCTCTTCATATTAGGATTTATTAAAGCTAAGTTAATTTTTGTAGTTATATTGCTTAAGCTCGCCAAACAAGGCGAACAGATGTAGCTTACGTTTATAGAAGAAGGCAAAAATCACGCCCGGTGTTTGTTCTATTATTCTTCTCCAGCTTGATTTCCTAGCAAGGTATATGCAGCTGTAGGTTTAGCCCAAGCTCTGGCACCCATTCTGAAGAAGTCTGTCTTCCTCTTTAGCGGACACTGAGTCCGAGCACCATAAATGGTACCCTCTAGTATTCGATTTAAAATAGGCAGTAATAAAATAACTTGTTATTTATTTAAGTATCTTCATTTGTTTAATATCTCAGACCGGAAGGATGGACTATCCGCCATAGGCCATCGGCTGTAATTAACTGTAGACGGAATACAGAAGAAACTGCTTTGACTCCAGAATAATGTCGTATAAGAAGAACTAAGGAACAGAGGGTTAAAAAGCATGCATACTAACAGCGGGTTTATACTTCTTAGCGACGAGACTCTTGTGATGCTCGGAAAAGCGGAGGTCCAGGTCTGATGAGGAGTCGGGCGGGCAGTGGAACATGTGTTCGCCGTCACACATGCAGCGTTGCGCGAGCTGGTACTCACGGCTGAACGCGGCAGTATTCTCGAACTCACTGATGCAGCCTTGCTCCTCTGTATAATAAGGTTCCATTTCACTATCGATATAAGTTTTAAATATAAGTTTTTGTTGATAATGGGTCGCACCACCAACTACCTCTTATAATACAGGTATACCCTAGCTTAAGAGGTATTATTCTTGCACAGATTTTGCAACATAAACTATAAATATATTTCCAAACCAAATATTAAGCTGTATTTCAAACTCTGTACCTATGGTTTTTGGATAAATAAAGATTATTATTATTATAATAATCTATAACCAAATTCCTAATCATTCTTATACATCAATTAGTTTATCATATGTATTTTTCGAAACTTCTCAGTTATGTTTCAGTTGAATCGGGTTTGGTTACGGATTTTAAATCCAGTAACATTCCAAAGATAATAGGAATCATCTATTGTTTAATAGTTTAGAATTAGTTAGTTATTTTTGTGCAAGTAAGGTTTCTTCTTCAGTATTATGGAAGAATGAAAATATCCAAATTCTAAAATGCATGTGCTTTAAATTACGTGCTCTATCTCTGATCTTTTTATTTTGTATATTGTAGATATCTCCACTTCCAACCTTGAGCAGGGTTGTTATTTGTCTATTAAGTTTTTCACAATAATGGTCGTGTTTTTGGTATATTTTTATTGAAATTTATTAACATAATTATATATGGGTTAAAAATCTTTACATAAATATCCTTAAATCTATTTGTTTCTGATTATTTACTTGTGTATTTCTACATCACTTATCTGTCTTTCTCAGTCGTTGACAATATGTTTGCTTTGCCTATGAAGTTGACCAAGCAAACATATTTTCATCACAGTTTATTTATTCTTCTTTATAACTATGATAATTAAATAATAGACAATGTCTAAAAATTTATTACTCATTTTGGTACCTATGTGATAAGTCAAAAGTTAAAAAAAAAGTTGCAGTACGCGGGGAAGTAAATTGCTGTTCTGCATTATCTGCCGGTAGACCATATATTTGGAGAACTGCAGGCGCCACCTTTCCAACCTTGACCACGTAAATATTACCTAGGAAAAACAAGAAATTAATACCTACATGAAGTATGTTGAACATACCTGTGTATCCAACTGGACAAGGGTTAGGGGGGTTACAGTACGCCGGGAGCATAGCGTCGGTCTTTACCATCTGCCGGTTGACCATCTCATCGGAAGGCTGCAGGCGCTGCTTACCCTCACCGGCTCCACCGGTGACGTACTGATGACCCCAAAGTGAGCTGTCGACGATAAAAATATATAGCTGAATATGTAGAGTTCTCTCGTCATTTTGAAACTTGTATATTAGGATTGAGGGCTTCTACCACGGTATACTGATAAAATCACTACCGTAATACGCATATGGTTTGAGTTAAAATAGTGCCACTTCCCTCCAGAGACACCCTGAACACGGTGCTTAGTAAATTTTGATTATTGTCTGGCCTGTTTCTGTAGTGATTAGAGACCCTTTCTGCTAAGCTTCCAAAGGTCGTGGGTTAAATCTCCACCCAGGACCAATTTGTGTTTCGGCGCTGGAAGCTAAATCTCGCGAGAGGGTATGCGGCGCCCGGCTGGCTTCTCCCAATTGGGCGCCGACTCTGCGACCGCTGGCGTTTGGGGGAGGGAACGAGTTGAGTTCTTTTCCTCCGAGCGCCAGCGGTCCCGGGAAGGGTAACCTGTTGTAGCTCAGGTAACACGCTTGTGCTTTATACGTATCGTATGGGCAGTGGTTACCCTAGTGTCAGAATTGTTCAAGTTGCCTAGTAGGCCTCTGACATGGCTTAACGACTGTTGCCTAATGGCTACAACTGGGACCGACAACTTAACGTGCCCTACGAAGCACGGAGACGCTCAGAAATTAAACCACTATGGCGAGCCAAGTTGCTTAACCTCGCCAATCACTTACGGACCGGTGAGAGCGTCTTGCTATATATATGATGGTTTTATATAAAAAATATGTGATTTAGAAGTCAAATATAGCGTTAGTCTATTTCTATATTCCATATCTCTTAGTTTGCATAGTAAAACAAAATTTACACTATTAAGGTTTATTGTAAATTGAGATGGAAATCTAATTCTGTAAGCCCTACTCTACTAGCTATTACGACTTGTGGTGTTAGATTAAATAAAAGTTGTTAATAATCCTCTTAAATGATAAATATCGTATTGGATATAAATCAGAGTGATTTGAGAGAATATGACTGAAGCATAGTTTTAAGTAATACGTACTATGTGAAATAGATATATAGGTTAACTGGCCTGATGTTCCAGTGGTTAATAGTGACTCTGAAGGCTAAGCAAGAGGCCGAGGTCCGATTTCCACCCAGGACAAATCTTTGTGAGATGAACACGTTTAGATATTCGGTATCTAGGTGAAATTTATCGTTAATGCGTATGTATTCAGAAATATATATCATTTATCAGTTGTCGGTTTGCCATAGGCTCTGCTTAGTTTGGCATCAGATTGCAGTGTGTTAGTTGTCCCATACTTTGACTAGCTAATATGAAATAATTAATGTCTTAAACTAACTTATTATATTCTATTTATGATGTGTGTTCTCTGAGTGAGTTCACGAGAAGTGCATTATGTATAATTTGTTATAAGTAAATTGGTGTAGTGGTATAAAATTGTTATATACTTAGATAAGCACTCTATCGCATTGGACTTATACCTGTAAAGATAGATGTAAGAGGAAAATAAATAAATAAATAAATTTATATTAAATAGAAATAACAAAAGGTTTAGCTTTAAAATATAACAGGCTATGGCTTCTGAATCCGTTTTATTGCAAACAATTCATCTTAAGAGTTTTTCGTAGTTGTGTTAAAATAAATTTCGATTGAGGCTTTATATTCAATGGGACATTTAAGTAACTGTGTAGTGTACTTTAGAGAATTAAACCAGGTCTATTGTTGTGAATTAATTTTATAGTGAAAACGAGGACATTAAGAAATAGGAACCTAAAGCCTTTAACCCACTGAAGTAAGCAAGCTTAACTATACAAGAAACGTTTCCAAATTCAGCCGCGAATTACTTTTCTTAGTCACTAATATTCATGTCTTACGATAGACAGACTTTTAATGTATAAACAGCTATAGTTCCATAAGCTATCTCGGTCAGTCCGCTTGATTCGCGATAAAGTCTAATGTGTACGAACTCGTTGCCAATAAATAGTAGTAAGCTATAAATAGTGTATCTTGAGGCAGAGTTCCATCTTATAGTATTGTCTAAGCGTGTTATCCGTCAATCTTAATGTTGTTAATTCGTCCTAATTTGTAGTCTAGACTTGATTTGTCTTTTGGAATTGGAACGATTGAAGACAATAGGCGCTTCTATTGTTATTGAATGGTTCAACGATGGTTGTAACTTTTAATCTGTTGAGAGTTATAGGTTAAAGCTTGGAACAATTAAATCGGATAAGTGGGAAATTTAGTAGTTGTTTGGATTGTTTAGCTGAAAAGCAACATGGACGTTAGTAACTTATTCGCTTGCGCTACTTAATCATGAGTAAATATGTAGAAATCATTGCCGAGCACTGAGAATGAATACTAATTCCATAACTCTTCTGCTTGGTTACCTAGCGGTACCCTAGCAGCACATGCTCCAACCCTAGCCATGTAGGTTTATTTAAGCAAACGATTTGGCCATCTGCACCTCCTTCCCAAAGCAACTAGAAAAATGTTGGGCGAAGCATCAGAAGCAGGTTGGATCTCATTTTGTGTATCTAAGACAAAGTAGGTATATGGTGAACAACCGTCCAGATTCGCATAGTCACCCTTTGTTACCAAGTCTAATGAGTGTAAATATCTAGTAAACTGAGATTCACCCAAATTAAACAATGCTTTTTCAGCCCTGAGATGTTCCGAAGCGTGATGGTCACTTTGTTTATAAACCGATGGCACGAGGTTTTTCTACTCTCTTTTTAACAAAAATAGTGGTTTTCGTTGTTTATTGCAAAAATCTAAAAATCTCTTGATCACGGAGACAGTCTTCATGTCTATTTTGATAGTCATCGGATGGCTAGTACTCTATCTTATTTAATATTTTAAAAGGATTAAGGAAATAAATACCTATATCGTGGAGGATTTCATCCAGATTCAGATCAACTATATATGGGTAATACTGTGGACATACGAACCGAACTTACGAATATACTGTGGTAGTAGCTAGGCTTCTTCTTTAACCTCTGGGCCACGCGCGCGGCACTAAAAGTGGAATTACTTTGTAGGAACTTTGCTTGCTTCAGTCAAGTACACCTCCACTTAGGTAATATCTTGTAGGGTTTTGGGTATCTTCGACACTTTGAAGTATAAAGGTATGTTGTGGACTTGAGCCCAACCTTAAGTTTAACAAGAGTTAGGGCTTTCAAATCGACAGAATAGTTATAAATTAGAATTTAATCTATATAGTAGGCTATGGGAAGCCATTAGGAAACAAAACGAAGTGAAGTGACGTTGGTTCCACATCTAATTATATCTCGGGACAATGTCACACAGATCATTCTAGCCCCAAACTAAGCAAAGCTTGTACTATGGGTACCAGGCGACGATATACATACTTATATAGATAGATAAATACTTATATAGATAGAAAACATCCATGACTCAGAAACAAATATTCGTGCTCATCACACAAATATTTGCACTTACAGGGATTCGAACCCAGTACCACCAGCTTCGTAGGCAGGAGCACTACCAACTAGGCTACGGTGACCGTCAATTATTTCAAGATTGTCTACAGCGCACGAAAAACGAACTCATATCAGAGCTCTCGCGTGTTTGTCTGTCTGCTGCAGTCTAGTGCCTCCAAATCCACTTGATGGATAAAGATGAAATTCAGTACATGTCTAAAGGCGGCTGACCTAATAACTGACGTATAGTGACGAATATAAGTAATCCAATGTTTAGTTTGCGTTTTGTAAGAACGTGTGTGGTCGATGAAACCCCGTCAGGATGTTTCTTACGATTTTACTTGTCTGCTTGAATCTCGATACTAGCACGAAGACGCTCTCTTGCATATAAACCAAAAATACACAATGAGAAAAAGTTAGACGGCGACCCATAACGCCTTTTCCTTACGTGACAATGTCAAACAGTCTACTCCTATAGCCAAGCGGCGTTAAGGATATTCGAACCAAAAACACTGTATTTTGTCATTTTATTAATACTTCTTAAATATACACCATAATCGCCACGCTTGGCTGACGGGATGGCGATCCCAGTTTGATGGTCATAATTAACAGAAAAACGCTGGTAGGTATTCCCTCAGGTCGGTTTCGATGATGATGATTTCGGTTTCCCCCACGGTATGTGATGGGGTGATCATATACTTCATCGTCACCACACAGCCGAATAAAAAAATAAATCATCATCATAACAGCTAAATAAGTCCACTGCTGGACAAGCCTCCCTCAAGAATCGTCTTGGGGGGATATGCCATAATCGCCACGCTTGGCAGGCGGGTTGGCGATCGCAGTAAGATGGTCATAGTAATCAGAAGGAAGCTGCTGTCCATCCTCTAGTAGATATTCCCTCGGGTCGACTTCTACGCCCCCCACGGGATGAGATGGGGTGATGATATTCTGATTCTGATGTTTGTCGCCGTCACCACACAGCTTAAAAAATAAATACTCAAAATTAAGTTCTTAAGATTGGGCACGGAAAACATGCTTTCACGGGTTGCTATGACGTTATAGGTATAAAAACTTTTTAGAACCATTAGGCAGAAGGACAAAACCTACCTGTGCTGGAGGTACTCTTGATCGCGTAAACTGGGGTTGGGATTGCCATCGATAAGTGAATCGTAGTCGAGTTGCTCGTTCTCCAATTCCTTGTTGGCTCGAGCCATAAGCGCTAGGTGACGCTCGCTTGCAGGAAACTCGAGGTAGCTGGACGCCGCGTCGTTGAATTCTTTTCCCATGCGCTCCACTACTTCACGAAGCAAAGCCTCCGTTAGAATATGATCCTGGTGGACATAAATAATTTCACATTTGTCACAAACTCGTACTATGCTAACTAAAGTATATTTGTAAAACACATCAATTCCAGTAGGTCAGTAAAGTTACAAGTTTAAGGTAATAAAAGTATAAGTTTAGGCAAGAAACACATGTTCATAAAATCGTCGATTGCAATATTGCTAACGCAAAAAAACTTGTTTGATGACATTTCAATTTCCACAAACTTAACCTAACCATAATAGTGCTTTAATGGCGATTCTGAAATACTAATTTCGACTGTAAATACTAGTTACCTAAAACTTCATTAGAATTCATAGACAAATTCTCGGAAATGGGAAAATATAAATTTAGTTATCCGACGGGTTTCGAACCAGCACCCTCTCCAATCCGAAGTAGGCGCTCTGCCATTAAGATACGAACGATACACACAGGCAGAATAAACTAGAATTCGCTTGGTAACACCCTTCCGTTACCAAGTTGATAACACCTACATCCTCTGGAAGGGTGTTACCAAGAGAATCCTAAATTAGATTCACCAGTGCGCATCGTTAGAGGTTATCGGTGGAAGGTGCTGTTTCGATATGCGTCGGACGATGAAATTTATGATTTCCCATTTATGAGATTAGATTTACGCTTTGCATTGCGAGTAACGATGTAAAACCAAAGAATTTATGGACAAATTTTTCGTAACATCTTAGATTGAAGAAGTGAAACCTTCTTTAGGCACGTTGAACACTTTTTGGGTGAACAAAAAGCGTGAAACTCGCGTCATCGTCACTGCACGCTTCCAATGATCTATACGTATACTGTGTATATATGTACGTAGATACGTATATCTATGTACATACGTGCGTTATTAGTATACATCAATATATCTCAATGTGCAACATCAACTATTACCTATATTGTAAATTATTTAGATAAGAAGTGTAAAAAATAGTGTTCACTTCTATGAGCCGTTCCGAAAGACTACCCAACATGTTTTTTTATAACCATTGTGATCCTTATTTTATTTTATTTAGAAGGTACTATCATATAAGATTTATATAATATAAAGTATGCAACTATATTAATACATTGTGATTAAATTTGAAATTCAGTTACAGCTGTACACAACACTTGTGGTAGACAATAATTCTTTGGAAGTTAAATTAGAGTTGATCTAAAGAGATACGATTTTGGTAAAAAGTACAATTAAATGTAAGTGAATTATTATTTATCTATATATTACATAGATATTAGATCTAGCTACCAATTGGGGTAGCTATTTTGAATTACGAACATAGACGGTAAATACATATTACCCATGGAGCTATTATAAAGAGGAGACGGCCTAAGCAACTGAGCACTGTGATTTTCAACTGAGTCTAAACGTCATCATGTAGGCGTGGCCTAAGTCAATGTATTGTTGGCGTTCGTCCTGTGCACAACTACGTCACGTTCACAATTTACAGCTATATTTGCGCTAGAAGATAAAAATAATGAAGTGTTGTGTTTTATCTTGTAAAAACTACTCGGACAGACGTTCTAATGCTATGGATGGCATCAAATTTCATTTGTAAGTAATTTTATTCGATTTTTTATCAAAATAGTTCTAGAAAATTCCCTTCACGTCGGCGTTTCGAAACATAATTCTACACGACATTAGATGGCGATACTTGGGGTCATGGGAATAAAAAATATTTAGGTACGCA